>OZ021699.1:28678438-29981692 GCA_963978495.1 Athalia circularis | reverse complement strand
ATATACGGAGGTGATTGAAGTGCTCGTATAAGCTTTGCCCAAAGTGAATGAGATCGCAGTGAAAAATCATTGTATTTAAAACACCTGTCTTTGATTTTAATAACAATTTGATGTACTTGTAACACTAAAGTTCCCAAGACGTTTACGTAATCAATCTTTATCCGGTTTGATGGATTCCGAACGCCATTGACCTTGGTATTGCTAGTCATACTTAATGATCACATAATATCGGGTTGTAATAAGAAGACCCATAAACCGGTTTTCCGTACATCTAGCTGCAAGTGTGAAGACTATATTTATTCTGCGTAAATTCTTTTTATTGTTAGTGCAAAAAGCGAACATTTACAATGTGTAAATATGCTTCCTGATCTTCGATCGAATGATTCAGCCATGTGTATTACACAAAATCCATTTCGACACTACATGTAATTACAGAAATCACGATGATATTTCACTAACAATAAGCGGAGCAAAAAAATAACTTGTTTTTTATAAAATCTACGACGCAAGTTTTTTTTTTTAATTTTTCGACGGTACGTAGGATAAAAATGAAAGATCGGCTGACAAATCAGCTGAATAAACTGATCTCGAGGATATAACATAATGACGAGGATTCATGTATTCGTTACAGTGAAAATTGATTAACAAAGTTGGATATTTTCAGGTATGGTAGAAAACTAATGTTCATTGTGAGCATAATGCTGATGACTGCTGCGGGGATTGGACAAGTGGTGTCAAATAGCTACAACATGTTCGCAGTTTTCGTCTACCTAAACGCAGTTGGAACTGCAGGGATATATCCCCTTGCGTTTATAATTGGTGAATACTGATTCGAGAGAAGCAATAAAATATAATGAGAGATAATATTTTCATGGCAATTGATACTGACGGTAATTACTTTTTGTATAGGTGTTGAGCTGGTCGGAAAGCGGAAACGAGAACTTTGTGGAATTGTTCTGAATTATTTCTACGCTTTGGGCGAGGCGGTCGTGGCTCTTTTTGCTTGGTGGTTCGGCACCTGGAGAATGCTACAGTTGGCGGTATCTGCACCGGCAGCCATTTTTTTGTGTTACTACTGGTTCATACCAGAATCTGTGCGGTGGTTGCTTGCCAGGAGTGAAAACTGCAAAGCGAAGGACATCGTTATGAAAGCTGCTAAGACTAACAAAGTTGTGCTATCACGGAGGATTCTAGAATCCATGGAGGTGAGATAGGACGTATGCCATAGCTTACCGAGTTTACTGATGTCTAAATCATGCAGAATTAGTTAATTCCATGTATTAATTCTTATTCTCCTGCCGACATGAAAAGTTTGAATTACGATTATCATATTTCAAGATATCGAAGAATTCTGTTCAACTATTATATTAAATTTCGTATAGAATGCTACAAATGAGGACGATGATAAATCAAAGAAGCCACCGATGCGGCAGATGTTGGCTATGGCCTTGAGTTCTAAAGTTCTGGTTTCACGGACTGTGATAATGTTTTACGTTTGGGCAGCCACAGCCTTCGTTTACTATGGATTGTCGGTGAATAGCACGAGCCTTTCGGGAGATAAATACTGGAATTTCGCGCTGGTTTGTCTCATTGAAATTCCTGGATGCATGATGGCGTTGTTCATTCTTCCCCGTTTCGGTCGACGGATAAGCCTCGTGGGGACTTTGATGATTTGCGCCATAACATGCGGGGTGGGAGCTGTGTAAGAAATTCATCATCCTTCTAAAATTGATCCCCACATACTTCGGAGATTTTATTTTCAAATTTCACTCCATATCATTTTTTATATTTCTCAGGATACCTCCCTCCATATATTGGGCAGCGATTTTGCTGTTCTTGCTCGGCAAATTGGCAATTACCGCGTCGTTTGCCGTTCTCTACGTGTATACTGCAGAACTTTTCCCAACTGCCATCCGGTAAGCAAATCTTTTTTTATTTTATTTTATTTTTTTTCATTAATTCATTTCATTCTGCGCAAATATTTGTACGCCACTGTTCCTATTTCGAAAATATAATTGCTTGGTAAATATTGTTTCAAATTTAGGAACAGCATTTCAGATTAATATCATGTAAAAACTTTGATGAAAACGAACAAAATTTGGTACTGAAATTCAACGACTGGATTAACTCATCTTATAAACTTTGGTGATTGATTTTGTTGAAACAAATTTTTTTTTTCTCGTTTCAGGAGTTGCGTGGTTGGTTGCAGTTCGACGATGTCAAGGGTGGGTGCTATGATTGCTCCTTTTGCCCCACTGCTGGGAACAGTATTCCCAGAGTTACCTTTTATCTGTTTTGCGGCCGCTCCTTTACTCGCTGCTATCCTAGCTGCGTTACTGTTTCCTGAAACCAAGGGGAGAAGGTTACCTGAAACTATTAAGGAAGCCGAGGCTATATGACTAACAGTGAAATATCAAGGATACGAAATGGTCGGCGCAGAAAACAGTTTTACATCATGACATTTCGTTTGACTTTTTTCATAAGTGAAAATCGGATAGGCAGGGAGGCCAGAACTTAATGGCATATTTGTACATTAATTTTAGTACCTTTAATTTATATGTAAAGATTATTTCGTCCATATTATTGTAAAATATACTGTAAATACCATACTTATTATGTGAGAAATTATCGATTTCAATCCGGTTTACCTCCACTCGCGGTCGAGTCAGATGTTGAAAATGTTTCGCGGTTTGTTCGAAAGATGTCAATACTTGGTTTGTTATACGTATGACCGAATTTCACATTGACTCAGGTAATTTGTCTATGAAAAACGTGTCGACTTTTAACTCAAGTGGAGATTAAAAAAATCGAACTTTACCGTAGATTTTTTCTCTCAATCTTTCACTCAATTAGAAAATGAGGTAAGAAAAATGTGTTGATGCAACAAACTCTGACCCGCATTTATTATGTCCATTTGATATGATCTACTGTGAGCCCAATGAGTTAATATAAGGACTTCTCGAAGCGGCGACGACGTCATCATTGGTGGACGAATTTCAAGTTACGTTACTGACATACCAACCTGAGCGCACAGCCTAGACCAAAGCATTTTAATTAAATCCATACGGTTGCATGAGGGTGTAGAATTTCTGTTATACGGATCTTACTAAGGGAGAAGTTCTTCCTCCATCCCTCCGCATTGTAGTCGAAGTTCAGATGGCGGACCAAAATCTAGAAATAAAGGAATTTCACTAACAGCCAGAACTGGAAGGACGTACTTCGACGTAACTCCGGGACATTTTGAGATCTGGAAAGCATAAATTCAAATTCGATGTCGCCAAATGTTCGCTGACCGTCAAATTTGAGAAAATTTTCATTGATTTAATTGACTATTATCCTAATTCAAATAATGGGTATTCAGAAGTTTCTATATTGAAATTCCAGCCGCATTGAATCGGGTACTGTCTTCTCACCTTATTTCACTCACGTTTAGAAATCATAAGACTTTTCTCCGGATGATGTTGAGGTAAACCTGGATAGGATTTCCAGTGCAAAAGAAGTAGTGGGGTCAGAGGAGAGTCTGGGAGGGTCAATGGGTAGGATGACATCAAATATGAAGACGGTGCTTCGTGGGATTCCAAGTAAGAACAAAGTTGAAGGCCGCGAAACCGAGCGCAGCGGCCATTCTTCAGTCCTCTCTTCACCGGTTCGGGTCGCGCGGTCCAAACTCCTCGAACGTAGAGACCTCGTTGATTCGGGATGAAGAAGGAGAAGAAGGACGAGGAGGGCGGAATAAGACAAAGGAGGCGTTAGGATAATTACAGAAAGGAAGACGTTCGTAATGTGGGTTTGAGCCATTTTAATTCTTAGCCGGTGTATTTGGAAAATATGATCATCTCACGAGAAGGTATATAAGTATAAGTTGGCGGAGCTAAAGCTAATCCGGCGGACGGTATGAAAGGGACAAAACTCGAAATGAAAAAGTTATAAATTATTCGAAAGATTTAATCATTTCAAGTGTTTCGCTCGTGTTGCGTCTCTACAGATGTCTCAGACAAAAATCCATCGCGTGAGGATTTTCCGGGCAAAATTTATTCAATTTTTAAATTCATTCACCCGATGAAAGTTACGGCGAGACACCTTGACAAATGGAACAAAAAAGAAAAAGAAAAATAAAATCAAAACCGGGCCGTGAAATATTTCTCAAAGACGAAAGTCAAAAGCCATGACGAAATGTAACGCTGACACGTAATCCGGCACCATAACGTTCAAATATTGCGTGAATTTTTCATTGTTTCCGCTTCTTATCTCGCCGTTCGTGTTCAATCCGGTGTACAGGCATACCGTACAGGCATTGCTCGACTTCAGGTCATTCATGTTTCTAGTGTAAATTCGAGGGCGATTCGTTGCGCCCATGTGCAGTTTCGCTCCACATCATTTTCCCTCGTACACCGATGCAAGGGTCATCAATAATAGCATTAATTCGTTACCATCCGTAAAAGCAACAACACCAGCACTGGGGATGATCATGGGGTAGGTCAGTGTCGTGGATCCCCATGGGTATTAATATGACCATAAAAATATACGGGCATTACACGTAAGGTTCAGTTCTTGTTATTCAACATCATTGAATCATTCTATTTCCAGAGATCCATTCGGTTCGGTAGATATTTCGAGAATTTTTTTATAATTGGTGTTCTGATTTTTGACAGCTCACGTCATCGCACCGAGATAGATCGGTTTGCTGATGTTTATTCTATTATTTTACTCCGCAACTTATTCGGGAGCTGACTTCGCTGTTGGGCTAGGATCGGACGCGCCTAATTGCCCAAACGAATCCAATTAGTTCGAATCAGAATATCGAGTGAAACCTGATGGATGACCCTTCAACTTCACTACACGTTCCAAATACCCACAAAGAAAATATCGGACCATTCGTATAAATAATTAGTGCAGAGATAGTATCGATGTGATTTTTTCCCCCCATTTTTACGCGTTTGTTAAACTCTATGTACGTGTATAAAAAATGTATATGATTATTGGTAATTGGATGAGTAAAACAATTTTGTTTAATTGGTAGAAGGAATTTGAAATCATTGGTATAGCTACTCTGGTACTAAAATCTCGTGGCAATTCATCACCCTTAATTCCCTCTCTCCGTATTCACAAATCACAGCACTCGTGTTATACGTACGTCGTAACATTTTACTCACTCAGCACTTTACTATAATGGATAATTGCATATTCGCACATACATACATACGTGTATAGGACTACAACTGCCGCCGATTACATGAACTAATAGTTTGATTTTTCAGCCCATTTGAAAATCGATAATTTTAATGGTATATCGATTAGTGGTGCGATGAGGGTGAATTACTTGCACGTTGAGAATAGTGGGGGGGTTCTTTCGTGGGAAAAAAAAAAAAAAAAAAAAACAAAAATCACCCCACGTAAGCGTGATTCATTTTTCTATTTTAGCTCGCTGCACGTGGGGCACCGGGGCTTTGCCCGTGGGAGAACAGTGGCTACGGCTCATCGGCCATACCACACATTCAACCATGTAGACTGCACAGGCTAAGGAACGATACATAACAGTGATTGGGCACCCGATATACCTATATATGCAATTTTCGAATAGTAATAATCCAACTCGTCCGCCAAGAGGCGGGTGCGGTAAGCGAGCAATGTCGTCGAAATTTTAGGTTGGGTTGAAAATTACTCCATCTTATATGGATGTGGAAATCGATCGTGGAACGGGTAAGGCACGGATGAAGGGTTTAGAACTTCCAGAGACATTAGAGGGTTAGCGTATAAACTGTCTGGAGTTGGCGCATCAACATGATCTTGCAATCTAAAAGTTTGCTACCCCGCGGGATATAACCCGCTTTCCTTTCACTCTCAATTGTATATCAGAGTCTGACCATTGAAACGAGCTCAAGTTAAGCGAAGCATATATACCCGACTATTTTTCGAAAAAAAGAAAAGAAAAAAAGCTTAGCAAGTCGCTCATTTTTATCACCTAAAACCCGGAGATATATACACAAGAGGCAAATCAACCGTTCGGGTTACACCCCCGGTGTGTATAATTTCAACATCAAATTCCCATGCCAAAAGACATTCGGAGCATTCGTGAATTTAAGGTATTAAGGGAACGAAAAGCAAAAGGGGAAGGCAGCGTCCGGTAGGGTTTTGTCGAAATGCCCGTATTCGTAACGCTATACCCGCGTGCAGGTGAAATGAACCGTGAATATTGTGCAGGGTGTGTAAGTGCGGGAAAAGTTTGAGAAATTCTTGGTGAGCTTTTGGATGACGAAACGCGTGTGTAGAAAATAGGATGAGAGGGGGTGGGTGGTTTTCCGAGTTCCTCTTTGTAACCATGCGCTCAGGTTCCCTCCGGTGTTGGATGTTCGAAAGAGCTATAGGGGCTGAGCTGAACACGACACGTCACCCGACGGCAGCTACTTAGTGGAATGGAATTTATCAGCGCCAGGGCCCGTCAAATAAGATTCAAATAAGACGAGGGTCACCCATCCCCAGCTTGCGACTTGCTCGGCCAGGTTAAGGCACTTTAATGTGTTTGCATTGGAAATGGTGGCCCCGCTATAATCCTATAAACCCGCGTGTTATTAGAATACAAATGAGCGAGAGCTGTCCGGGTGGTCGGAGGATTTTTATTAATCTACATACTCTGACGTCAGAGTCGTAAGTATGCGTGCAGCTGAGGATAAAGAACTTAGCCACGAGACGAAACATTACACATTTATAAGTATACCTGGGCACACGCACGTACGGACGGTAGAATTTAAGGCTTACCGACTGATCAAAATTCAAACGTCATGCTGCAACCGCTGCACATATCTACATACGCAGAGAACAATTCCCCCCCCAGTTATACTTTTTTGACCATGGTGAATTCCATCGATATTCGTACATGTTACGAGTTTGAGAGATGCAAACGGTGAAATAACTCACTCATCCATGTACATAGTTGTAAACGTACGCTGACTGATACATGACCTCATGTCCACGTTAACCACGGTACGCGGTGACCCGTGTAAACCTCACAGTCACAGTATGATATAATATATCACGCACTGTACCGTCCGTTAACCCCCTCATTAGCAGTGCTTTGAGCCGGACCCCACTTTCCAGACATCAGAGCTCGAACTGGCCATTGCCGCTTTCGACCCCTTAGTCGAGCGTCGCATCCCTCAACGGCTCTCTATTTAATCCCAATTAACGGCGCTAGCGCTCTTTTTGCGACGGTGAATAACAGGCGGTCGATGATGAAAGAATATCTTTTGCAGACGATCTAACGAAGAGAGCTCATACCTCTGCTGTAGTAGGAAGTTCTGGAGTAGATGAGGACGGTGCTTCGATAGTGAGATTATTTTTCTATAGTTTCATTAGTTCAGAATGGTTGTTATCATAGTCTTCAAATTAATAGAAGACTGCAGTAGGTATATAGCTTCCCCAGTGCGAGACAAATGAGAAAAGTTTCTCATATTTCTTCTAAGTATATATAGAAAAATTTCCTACTCAGTTATCGGAAACAGTGATCTTATTATTTTGTCGATGCTTTCCAATAGGAATAATAACAAAGTTACCGATTTGTAAAAAAAAAACAAAAAAAACAATAATAATAACAACGATGGTAAAGTCAATCAAATAAAAAGCAGTCGTTACGAACTGCCAATTTGGGTAATGAATGATACAGGGCTTTATTAACATTGGAACTAATGATTGAGCATTATTTTATGAATCCACGTAACGTAAGCGGATACTCGGGTGTAAACCGAAGGTGCGTTCCGACCTCCGCAAGGAAAAAGCCCCCAGGATACAACGCCGATAACTTCAGCTTGCCCAAAAGCGTTTTCAGTTACCAAAGGCCCACCGGAGTCCCCCTGAAAAATACCGAATAAATATCATATCAGTCAGTTTTCCTTGAAAAATATTTAGACTCGGAGCAAATATGAATTCAGTTGCCATAAAATTATCTGTCTGACATAAGCCGCAGGAAAGGGAAACGATTTCCCGTAGCTACTTGTTATATAGAAAACATATTCTTCGGAGATATTAAAGGTAAGATAGATTGTGATCCAGCTTTTTCGTTAGGTATATCTATAATGGGGGAATAACATTTCCGGTTGTATTATACATACATGATTCATATTCGTGAATTTAAGGGGTTTACCTTACAAGCAGACTTTGTGCCGTCCAGAGGACCTGTGCAGATATTAGTCGGGTCCAAAGGGTTTCGTCCTTCGTGACGTAGAGCCTTATCAAGGGCACGTTTACAAATGTCGTAGTCAAGAATAGGGAGTATAGCTTCCTGCAGGATCATGGGACCGTCAAAATCCTTGCCACGGCCGATGCTCCCCCATCCCGTTAACATGGCGTCGCCTTGCGGTATGGATTCTGGATATGGTAAGCTCACGGTTGCCACGAAAGGGTTTAACTCGAACGGTTTTTCCAGTTTCATGAGTGCAATATCGTACGGCGCTACGGTACTGAAAATTCAACGATATCGTAAGGAATTAAATACCGCGTTCCATATAGCTGTGAAGTATGACGATTCGGAAGCATTTCCGACGTCTGCAGTTGTTTACGAACTCGTCTAATAAAAAGTGATGAGAGCCGCGGGGCAGCGGAAAGGGGAAGGCGGAGGAAGGGACTGTAGAGAAAAGCTCGGGGGTAGAAATAATTTTTTTAAAGACATGGGTCTTTCGACATGTTACCCCGAGTAACCTGGATAAATGAAGGTCCTGGTGACAAGGCCGCTCTGTTCAGTATCCTCGGTTGTGCCAAGCTTATACTTTCCGGCCAGAACAAGAAAACGCCCCGAGGGACGAGGATGCCGCGGGGCGAGGGTCTTGCAATGTCCGGCGGTCAGGACCCAACCCGCTGTCAGAAGACTCCCTCCGCATACGTGACGCTGTTCCAACCCTCGATCGGGATCCCCCCAGTGGACGGAGACCTGCCAAGGGTGAAGACCCTTCTTCGCGTTCATTCCACCGACTATTCTTGTAGGTCTTTCCGCCAGTAGCGAGAGTTCGAAGATCATAGAGGTAACTGCCGGAGGAAAATAGATTTGTTTTATCTTTTTTTTTTTTCAAATATTCTACACATTTGGAACTTGAAAAATGTCATTTTCGTTTGTATTGATCAGAAATGCATCGATGGCAGACAATAAAAATATCTCTCAAGGGGAAACGGTGTATATCGTTAAAACGTATATTTTGCCTTTTTCCTGACAAATACGGCCTGGCTGTAAAGGCTCTCTTGGGAATGCAACGTTTACTTCCGGTTTACGGTCGATAGCTGAACATGTTTACCCACTGGATTTAATTTTTAATAAGATCTCGAACGACGGGGTATTGGACCGATAAAAAATCAATTCGTTAATGCATTCTTCTGCACGTTTCACCTGAACTCAGACATTACGAGATTGCTATCTGTCTACTCGCAATTTTTTTCTTTTTCAAAACACCGTGGAATCTCAATTGACTCCGAATTACAATTCCTAATCATCGATAGAAAATTCAAGTACCTAAACCTTAGGCACGCTTATTTATTCATTTATTTTTAACAAGTCAGAGAGTGAGAGAAATCGATGTAATCAATAGATATTCTCACCGTTTGATTCCGCGTACAATCCATGAAACAGGACAGAAACAAATAAAAGTGTTATGCACATGACCCGCATCAATTGACAAGAAGCACAACGCGCACCAAGAAACTTACTGAAGTGGCTGAAACAAAGTTCACTGGTTACTGTGTTCGTTCGAAGTGCAGATCTCGAAGGAGAGAACGCTCTCCATTCCTATAGGAAGTTGAAAAAGATGCGGATGCGGAAGATAGACGAGTTACACTACGCAACGGAAACACTCGACGTTCTTCCATCTACACGATTTATTATGGTTCACCTTGATTATGTGCAGATCCAGATTTGTGCGACGTTCAAAACTGGTTTGAACCTTATTCATTTTTTTCGTTTAAATCACGTAAATGATCAAACAGGGCTAACCAACGTGTACGTGGTAATAAAAATAGGCGTCTGTATCGATAGGAAAGTGGTCCTTATGGTTTTCTTCCTTCTAATAAGCTTCCGATTAAATTTGTCGTTTATACCATTGACAATTTTGCCCCCCCGCAGCTCGCTCTCCTATTCTGGATATTACGCAGGTAACCGAGTTGTTTCATTCAACATCAAACTTTCTACTTTTTCATTTATTTCATATCCACTCAAGTTCTAATTAGTATTTTGCCAATATATTCAACCGATGAAAAGAAAAAGAACTTCCTATACATATGGATGCTAGTAAAACCGGAATGATAAAACACCTGCTATTTTTATGCAGTGGAAATATTCCCGAGACTTAAAATTATTTTTAGAGCTTTATTTTCGTTGTCATTTATTGTTAGATTCTACATTGAAGCACGCGGCTGCGTCCTCTCGCATCTTTTGTTTATTACAGTAACGAAAAAGTGTTGTCGTACCGTCGAACCGACGCTATTTTGTCCACCGGGGTCGAGTCTAGCTTATCAACGATAATCCACCCAAACCGCAGATTTTCGGTCTAGTAAACATTAAACAATAATCGACCAACCGGTGATAGCTAACTCTGTAGTCTGGAAGGATTCTGATTTTCAGAAACGGGGTTTGATCATTCGTATTTTGCAGCAATACACTTTCCGTATCAAGCCACGATGAAAGTTTTTAGTCGTATAAACAGTAATTACAGGCCAGTCTGTAAAGTTTTAGGCAAAAAAGAAAAGTTTTTATTCGTGAAATGTATATTTGCAGACGATACAATTGTTAAATATCTTTATTTGACTTTCGACATTTAATGTGAACGAATGAGAATCAATTAGAGAAAATACAAAGCACGTCGGGAATTTATACTTCGCTTTTGAAATGAAAAAAAAAAGAAAAAAGTGAGTTGTCTGGCCACAAGTTTTGCTGTCAGAAATTTTATTGTCATAATTTTTAAAGCGAATATACATAAATAAAGGAAATATAAATAAGTCGCGAGGGTCATTAAAATTTGATTGAAATTGGTAGGTAAATCGGTGAGTTTCAGAAGAGAATGTTCAACCGCCCGGTCTGTCGGTGACAGTGAACTTTATTACCTACATATTCCACGAACCCTGCAGCCGGAACCCAAAGTCATGACCTAAAAGTTGCGTAATTTATAGGAATAATACGAAAGTCCTGGGCTTAGAATTCTCAACTTAATAATTACACAAATTAGTTTGCCCCAAGATATTGTCTGCAACTTTAATTGCTCGCGAATGTTACAATACGCTAGAATACATGGTATACGGTACGGTAGAACATGACAAGGGCCGCGCACTTTTAATTATTTCATAAAACGCCGTTCGTTCTCGCTACTGTTCAACGGTGGAACGTTATTTCTTGCCATGTTATACTTTAGAAGCACGGTTGAAAACCCGCTATGGTATGAAACATTATAATTGATATCGCAAGAAATATAGCTGGTCCGCCATTTATTCCGAGTCGATATTGGGATCTAAATGAAATTTATTGCAGAATTTAAGAACCGATCAACAACACATATTGAAAATATATGACTCTCCAAATTTTCACCGTGATGTATAGAAGTCTCATAGAGTCAAGTGAGATGATCGAGATTCTTGGAAATTTTACTATCACTTACCTGTCGCTAGGGGTTGTGAAAAGTGACAGAATCTAAAGAACGTTAACTAACGTCTTTATAGGTATGTACCCACATGTTAAGTAGGTCAGTATCCCCAAGAGGAAGCTTACCTCTGAGATTCTCTCGAATCTATGCACCGTTGGTGAAAATTTCATTTCATACGGACGCGAGAGTTTTATTCTATTTTATTTCAGCCATGTAAATATTGTTGGAATGGATCGAGCGGTAAATTAATAATTAATGAAGAAGCCGGATTCACGATAGCAGTGAACTGTGAAATCAACTACTTGAACAAACTTCAATTAAACAAGAACAAGAAATGATAACGAATTCAATAAAACGTTAAATAAATGTTCAAATTAAATCCTGAGAAAAATGCTTGTATTTTAGTAAATGCTGCTTAGTATCCCAAGTCAAACTGAGGACTGACAGTCGTGTTGGTTTTAAAATGTTTTATAGCTCGGCGACGCTGCTCTGAAATAAATGAACTTAAAAAGTACAATTGTGGGGGCGAATAAAATATAGAGGCGTGAATAGCCAGACTAACAATATCTACGTACCTACATATCTATTCGGTACAAATTAAACGATAGCTGCAACGTATTTGATTTCTTCGCGTCGACTCTTCTCGGAATAATGTCAAATTTGACGTAACAGGTGTGAATTTTCGTTTCGTCAATCTGACAATAAGATTGATTCGACTTCAGAAAAACTTGTATCCATACGCCCACCTGAAAATTACGTTTTTTTTTCCAATCCAGTAATCTCCCCATATCGACAGACGCCGCCGTTGGCCCTCGGAATATTATGAGGTGAAAATTCTTGTCTAGACGAGTGAATCGGGTGTCTGATCCATAGAATGCGTTCTAATATTCCGATTCGCCTGAGCAGACAATATCGCGTTAAGCAAACTCTTCTTTCCACTTACAAGATCTGCGTCAACGTTTATTAAGTGATTGCAAAAACAGCAGCAATTGTTGGCGGGGTTGATGCGGTTTTTGTGCGTTTGTTTTTTTTTTTTTTTCTCTTTATTACGTAGTATAGAAAGTTACCGGAGCGAGGAGTCTCAAGATGGCCAATATTTGACCAATCCTTTCTATCTCGAAAAAGCCTTGAAGAATTTGGCGGCAATTTTACCAGAAGCTAGGACGATACCGTTGTCTTTACTTTGACTTTTTTTCTCTTTTTTATTCTACCCCTATTGTGTGCAGTCGGTAGCCTTTGTGCCAATACATGGATAGCTAGATTGATTGCAAAACTTTTCAAACTCTCAGCTGGCTAGAACAAGCTACATATAAAAGATTAAAATTTAGTTTGGTTTCCTTCTTTTTGATTTACTTGATACGAATTCAAGTTAAAATCTACCAAACTGCAGCGACGATTACGTCTGGGTTAGTTCGAAACCATGACGGGACTTCAAACTCTATTTTATTCTTTCCTGACTTTCGAAAAGATCGAGCGCTTTTTACACAAATCGAAACCGCGCAATCAATCTACGCGTAGCTATTCGCTGGACGTATAGGTATAAGCGTGGTGTCCTGCGGGATTCTAATTATCGGGTAAAATGAGAGAGTTTCGGGCTACGACCGGACTCATAATGTACTGGCTTTACGTTTCACGTACAAATCCACGTATCGAAGGGTGCAGTTTTTCATTAGAGTCGGTACTGTACTACCCTGGACCAGCCCTCGACAATGAGCCTCAATCTTCCACACGGTGTAACGCGAACAAATTACACGCCCCTCTATCCCGGCACTTTCTTCATTCCCTCAAAAACCCTTCTCATCCCCTCGCGTGGCGATGTCCAACGCTCTTGCATGGTTGGTCAATGGAGAGAAAGACCAAGCCGATGTAGATTGAAAGTTGCGGATGAAATCCACGTTCCTTTTGAATGTATAAATTCATGATAGATTTTATCGAAGCGTATAGTATCGCGTTTCGATAAAACGTTGTGCGTGATACTCGAAACTTTATCGATATATTACGTATCGGTTGTACCAAAAATTTGTATCGGTTTGATGCGTTCGGAAGAACCGCGACAAAAACGAATGCTGCAGGTTATCTTATATATATATGAGGGGGTGCACCGGAGCCTACAGAGCTGTGAGCGGAACGAAACAATATCAAATATTACCCCACCATTTGTCATCTCGAAGAAATATACTATTCGGCAATTCTGCGGGGGTTCCCGCGTTTAAATAAAATCTCATAAAAGGCACCCCCGCTTCTAAGCCCCGAAAGTTTGGCCGACGGTTAATGGCATACTTTTTAAGATTGCCTTCGAAGTAATCCTCGGATACCGTATGCATAAGTCGGTGGGGTTTGGCGACATGCGTGCGTTATATCGAGTGGAATTCGATCACATAAGTCATGGAAGGGGGTGCCACGCACGCGGGGTGACATTTTGCTTGTGTGAGAACGTAATATTATACATGTTTGCCAGTAGGGTGGGAGCAGAATGTAACGTGGTATTTTAAATTCACTTGTACCCACCGCGCCACCCAGACTTAGGTCGTTACGCTATTATTGCGGAAAATTTAACCTTGTGTATATACCTACTACATTATTCAACGGTGTCTCGATATTATTAACTGAATTGAAAAGCCAACATTGCAAAAGTAGTTTCGTACGAATAAAATCCCGATCTATTAAAGCCACCATTTGATACAGCAAATATATACGCATTAGAACGCAATGCACGGTGCAAGTTGGACAGACGAAAAAGCATTAGTTTTATTGTGTTTGCGAATTTTATAGGCTCGGAGACAAGGGTAACCAAAAATATCATACTTACAATCTCTGTAGTTGTAAAAATGAAAACCATTCATTTTGTAGGTATATTTGATTCCAGCGGTTTTTGCGACGAATCGGCAGTAATAGGATTGTGGGAAAGGGTGAAAATGATATCAAGAGTCTCGAAAAGGGTAAGGACGAAGGAGAATAAGCTTGTTTCAGTGACCCCCGCGAAGTCCACTGTCCTCTCCCTTTCGTTCCTGACTTTGGGAGCCGGAGGATTTCCCTCAGATGACGGAATCCCATTAGCGCCCCTATTGTTTAGTGGGCAAAGGAGGTAACTCAGGATTAGGACCAGCGAGCTGGCTTAGATTTGCGTTAATCTTCAGCAAGCCTGCGTAGGGTGCGTTCACATTCTGATGGTATAGTTTTTTGCTTCCGATTTCCGGCGGTCAGTTGACCAATGTGCTGCAATTTCGGTAGAATAATTCACTTGGAAAATACCAGGACGAATATTTATATCGATCTCAACATTTTACGTACATACATATTATTATTGAAATACACATATCAAATCAATTTATCCGTCATAGATCCGTTTTGATAGCCCCCCACAATCTTAATGCTACGGCCATTTTTGATTACTCACAGAGGTGGTCGGTGACGATTTCCATGCATTATCCCTTATCATTTACTCCATCCACCAAATCTTTCTACTGCAGTAAATTTCGGAGAAAAATAAAAACAATCATTTCGCCAAGAATTAATTACGATTAGTCGATGGTATATTACTACATGAATACCCGCAAAAATGGTAGAAGTAAGGTCGAGGGCGGTGGTGGAAAATCTGCAAATCGAGAGGAAAATTGGAAAAGTTCAACGATTCAGTGAATGCTACATTGGCGCCGCAGGTCCCCCGTCATTTTTTCAACGTGCGATCCCAGTGTTATTTTTATGTTATCTTGAACGGGGGATCGTATATATACGTATCAGTCCATAAATACGTGTACCTTTACGTGTACTCCGGTCAGGCATGTAAATTTCGATATCATGCGTACATAGGTTTACATGTACCGTTTGCGTACCGTGAGAGACCGTGAAGGGATTATTTTGCGATATCAGAGTTTGGTTTCAACAGATATTTGAACACGGAAATTAATGCACGATTAATTAAGCATACGGATGTACTTCCACTTCTAACTCAAATGTTGACATTACGCACTGTTTGCGTAGTACTATAGAAACTACGATATCACATTTATGCGATATCGAAACCACAAATTTTCAAAAATGAACACTACAGCGGACAGAAAATAACAACACGACACAATGTTTATAATTGGATAGAGCGCAGCCATATTTGTTGGATAAAATATTACAAGTGCAGGTGATTGTCGTTGACGTTTAAGAGAATCCTTCAACCATTTATCGATTAGCCCTGCCTGTTGTAGCCATCCAATGATAATCTCGATGTGTGGTAACAAAGGATGGCCTCGTGGCATGGGAAATGTCATCCAACTTTCGAAAAAAGGATCCGTAGCGGTCAACGTGGGATGCCCATTTTTGAGCGTTTTGTCGATGTATCCTTCTGCTGGATATGTTCCCAATACACACGATTGATTAGCAGACCCAGAATTGAGCAAATTATCGATGCAGGATTTCGGCTCTAAGTTAGTGAAGGTACGGCTACGCAGTCGACCCATGTAAGATTCTGTCGTGTCAAATCCCGAGTATACTACCTCAATCAAACCCTGGAACATCGCAACGTTTCTTCCAGAAGCTTCAAGTTCTTCAAGAGTTTTTATGTCCCTCGGAATTTCCTGAAAGCTCAGGGCTTGAATTACGGCATTTTGAAAATGAGTGGACAAAAGCATCGCGCCGAACATCCCTCCATGGAGAAAAAATCTTTGAGATGATTGCGTAGGAGTACGTGCAGGATAACCATATCCAATCAGAACTGCGTAAATCATCAGTGGGTCCCGAAGAGCTCCATCGAAGTGCAATAAATATGATGACAACCATGTTATAGCTATCAATATTCCCAACGCACATAAAACTGTAAAAAGACTGTTCAGTTGATTGAGAATCTGTTCATTATTTTTTGGAACCAATGCCCGTATTTGGTCGGGATAGATAGCGTTAATGTATTCAAAACCATCTAAACGTCTTCCATAGTCAAGCATGTATAAACCGTGAGGGCAGATGTCTGCTGTTTTATCCAGGATGTCATCAATGACACCTCCTCCAGTGTTTGAGCCATCCTTTAACCATTCTCCGAAGTGATTGTTCAATCGTGGATTGATATAGTAGGTTGCATTTAGTACCTTGCATACGGCTGCCATTACTTTATGACTAAATCCATCGATCCTAATAACCTCCCCAGTTTTGTTGTCCCTTTCAATTTTCGTTAGCGGCAAAAACTCGACAGTAGTTACTCGTACTTTTTGTCCAAGCATGTTGAGGATACGTTCGCTGTTGAAAATGTTACTGGATTTCCAACTCATCACGCTCTCATTGGATTTAAGGAAGGGATAGTCCTGATAGTAAGTCACTCTGTTTTCCGTGCTCGTTACGGCGGCGGTCAAAAGCCATCTATCTTTTCGAAGTTCTCGAAGAAAGTCCATCATATTGTCACAATGGATAGTCGTAACGGTGACTATTAGCAATTTTATACGATGAAACCACCAATCAAGTTTTTGCATTTTTTCCATGATTCTCCAATACTCGTTATTGTTAGGGCACTGGTATCCGGTGTAAAAATATAAAACTAACATGTCTTCCTGTATTCTTAGCCTCTTCGGAATTTCCGATGGTGTCATATCCTCGAACCTGAATATTTGTGCTGGGAACTCTCCCAGGATATTGGTGTAAACATTGTCGCAGGCCTTAGCATCAAAAGATGTGTGGACCAGAATTTTAACCGTGCGTGGATTCGATTTACGTAAAATTGACATAACTGGGCCTGAAAGAGCATCCGCTCTTTCCACCATAAAACCATCGTTCAGAGCAGTGGTGCGCAAAATTTGAAAAGCACAAGTAAGACAAATCACCCGGAACACGATGTTATCCTTTGAATCCATATTCTTCGGTAGTGACTGACACATTTCGTTATTTTTTTACATATACCGTGACGTTGCCATGAAATAACCCACCAGCTAGCGAAAGCCTTTTATTGAAGCAAATTACTACTTTGTCTACTCTATCAGCGATAAACTTGACCATCAGGATCAGAGCGTGTATAGTATAGAATCACTTCTAACTGCTAGTTGGAATAATGTGACTATCGATCGCAACTACCGTTAGATCTTCCATTAGGAAGTAGCTCCGAAAAATCGGAAGTGAACCTATCAGCAATCAAAACGACTCTAGCAATTTCGTTCTACCAGTTTCCTTCAGAATTGTGTGAACTTCACACGGACATGTTGAACAAGTCGTTGATTTGTAAGTAAGTTCAAGAATTATCCTATCTGAAAAAGAAGTGTTCACTCGAACCTCGCAATATGAGAAAAAACTCACAGAAGTATGAAAAATCATCAAGCGACGCGATGCTAGTGCAATAATGTTTCCAAATAATATATGCAACTATCTTTTCCGGCTCAATTTCTTACCTGTTGTACCTACCTCATTCTTCCTGGTATAATGAAAGATAAGTTCACCAAAAAACGTTAAACTTGATACGGTGGAACCAAAAGCAATGATCAATAGTGTATGACGTAAGTGTTCCCAAGATAGTGCAGATTTGTTAATGTCATCGGCGCTTATCGATGGCTTCAAGGCAGTTGCACGTACCGCGTCGCTTCTCATCTTCGCCATAATTCCATGGTCATGCATGCGAAGAAGCAGTCTATTGAGCGATGGTAAATATGGAGAGCCACGTCGCATCAAGAATCCTTTATACTGTTCGAATAAACACTCGTCAGCGATACCAAATAGCGGTAAATTATTGTGCCTTGTTCTCTTCATGAACATCTCTCCCACCGATTTTTTTACAATGCAAGTAATGTTGCCTTTCGTTGACCCGAGTAACTTTTCAAAACAGTTTGCGGAACTAGCCTCGTAAGATTTACTTCGCTGTTTCAGACGTGCAAATATTGGATCATCCCAAGATCCCCCGAAAATCATGTCTGCCAAGCTTGGGCTGACTACAGGTATTAGACCGCTATTGTCTAGTTCTGCAAGCGTTTGAATTTTCACCTCTTCTTCGTCAATCATCAACGCCTTAGTCAGACGCGTTTGGAAAATCGTGGAAAGAACCAAGGCTGAAAGCATCCAAGACATTAAAATTATTCTTGGTGAAAATCTCACCGGCGCATGTAACAGTTTTCCACCGATGAGGATTCCATAAATTTGGATTGCTGGACCGATTTCGGATTGTAAATTAAGCACTACAGAGGTCACGTAAACTATTCCAACAGACATGCCCGCTAATGCCAGGATCAAAACGAAACTCGTAAATTGATAAATTCGTATTCGGTAATGTACAGGTACCACGGCGCACAGTTTACTGTACTCGTAGTAAACAGTGGGCTCTACGTGGTCGTCCACAGCGTAAAAATTATTGGTAAACACAGAGTTTGATAAAATATCTGCTCTCTGTCTTCTCAAGTCAGAAAAGACTCCACTGAAGTCATCGGCGTCCAACGTTTCCCATACTTCATCGAATCGGGGAATGATTCGACGAGTCGCGTTTAATTTCTTGGTGAAAAATTCCATCACGTCTAAGTCGATGCCTTTCATCGTGATGGGTAACCCCGTCATTTTATCCCTGATTAGATGAACGTTCGGTGGACGATGAATCGCTGATTGTAATAGCGGAAATCCGTTCATGTTGGTTATGTACTTTGAGAACGGCTCAGCAAAACTTGGGTTTGGTATATTTTCACATAAATTGGTAAACGGATTACACTGGCGAAGGGTTAAGTTGCAGCTGTCTAATGGATCAAATGTAAAAATTGAAACTTCGAAGACTAGAAGGTGCCAAAATTGTTTGTAAATGAATTTCACGTCGCTGCAAACATTCGTAGTAGCCAGCAGGTACATTATATGGACGCGATGAAACCACCAATACTGTTCTCGCCATTTGGCCAACAGTTTCTGCGATTCTTCAGGTGTTGGACATTCCTTTCCGACGTGGATGTATACGATCATCATTTCTGTATAATATCTTTCTTTGACAGGTATAAGACTTCTCTTGAGACGGTCGACCGTCATCGTCCTTGTTGCACCATCCGACACCACTTCTTGACATATTTCAAAGTACGTCCTACTGTCAACATGACCATCAAGGATAATCGTCGTGACTTTTGGGTCGACTGTTCTCCATATTCTACTAATATTTCGCGACAAGCAGTTTCCACCGTATTCGTGTGGTACTAAAAATGTTTCACATGTTGCTACTTTTGTTTTACAGACGATGATGCAAAGCGAAACAAAGATTTCAAATCTGCGTACCAGCATGTCACTAGCTGCTTTGAACAGTAAAGCAGATTTTCAACGAGGTTTGTGCATACCTTCTGCAACCTTGATCCGGCAGACAGTGGGAAAAATTTGATACGCTTAACAGGGCGACTCGTAATTTCACGGTTGGAAAAAATCTGAGACACAGTTTTTCAGAAACACTATTAGGTTGTACCACTCATTCGTATCTTGATGCAAGGTTTTTTTCATTAATCGCAGTACCTACAGTCTTCGCACAAAGTTTGATGTTCAGCAAAAATTCACAAAAAATATCATTGCCGAATCACCCAGCATTAATTCTTCGATAACTATCCAAGTGGTAGGTGTGAAATGTATTACTCCATCGAAGGTACTGGGGATGACTACTATATAGCTACCGGAGACGCCGAACAAAGACAACGTATCAATTTGAGAGCTGATTCAAAGTCTGATCGCTTAGTGTAACAAAGTTAAGCCGACGGCTAATAGAGTCATCGAACGATAACTGGATTCCAGCAGTCGTGCTGAGATGAAAGTGTCGCTAACTTTGTATATCTGAAAGCGGTAAGCTAGTTACAATATCTCCTACGTACAGGGTGTCCCATTTTGAATAAGGGATTCCATTATCTCGAAAATGATTCGTGGTAGGTATCAAAAAATCATTCACATCTAGCTTGTAGCGTTGGCTTTATTCCTGAAAAATTCGAATGATGACCTTTGTTTTAAATGGAACTTGATTTTTTTCAACACCAAAATTACATCCGGTTCTAAGACGGCTTGAATAAACGATTACTCGGACACCTACTCGCAAGCAACTTGGCACACTCGAATTACTTGGCTTGTTCTTACTTAGTTTGTGCAAATTTGAAAGTTTCTCAAAAGTGGCACAAGTTATTGTTAGTCTAGAACTAATTTCATTATTTGGTTTCCCCCTCGCAACTCTACAACTTTGATCTAAACTACGATGAATTTTGTGTAAAGAAATCCACCCCCCTCATTTAAAATTGGGCACCCAGTGTATAACAGTATCTATACATATTATGTAAACTGTAGATATGGAATGGGTATTGATTAATCTTTGTACTAATGTATCCAATTGTCTTGCGTTCATTTAATCCTATTGGGATTAGCAATGAAGTTGTCAGAGAAGTTTTCTAGTTTATCACACAGTCCTTTATAAGCAGTGAAATTGTCAGACTGAAACAAGATCAGTGTACTACTTTCTACGACGATTGTACTATTCTAAATATGACTGGGCGACTTGCTTGGGTTGTGATATAATTTCCGTAGTGAATTAGGGGTGACTATTAGGGGGTTCAATATTACGATCGATGTATTACCGATCATTTTGTTCGATAAACTTGGGTTAGCCAGCATGATTTTTTACTCATTTTAGGCTGACAGTAGATTTTTGTCGACTGCCAGAATACCGTATCGTTTGATATTACGGTTGAATGGCGAAACTTTTTTCAGCAAAATCGACATCGCATCAAAATTTCCGAAGATTATAAATCGCGTTATTATTTCAAGTCAGCTTGGTATCCCTCTCCACGTGATCTAAAGGTCAAATTGTTACGTGATCAACACTGTCACATGTTTTCGCTCGTGTCGTTGATTCACGTGTTCCAATTAGTAGTCCCATAGTATTCCTTTAATCTGATTGATGTATTTTTCGGAATTAAACGTAGGCCATAATCGTGGATTCGGTGCTTCTGAATAGGATCATTTCAGGTTGCTCTCGTGTGTCGAAATAACAATTCAACGCCAGTAATTTTATTCAGTTTGGAATCCCGAGTATTTATTGTACGTCACGATGTAAAAAATGACTGCACTATAACAGCCTGTGTCACATCAACTGGGAATAAAATATTCAATGAACTGCAAATATTTAGCATTCGCTACTAATGGAACTGACATTATTAGTAGTACTGGGGTGATGTATACACGTCTCTATTTCCAGTGACATCGACCATGTGGATATAACTATATAATTATACGTGGCATGGTGTAATTGATAGTAGCGATAATTCTAATTCAATTCTGAGTACTTCGAAGACGTTGCAACTGATCGCTAATTATGTAGTAATTACGGATGTTGCTCGCCGATTAAGTTCAAAGCTCCTTTGGCCTCCGCGTATTCGCGGCGTTAGGAGTAGAATTAGAAATAGGTCACCCATACATTTTAGCTCGTTTGAGAATTAAAAATTAATGAATCGCTAAATATAAAATATATACACACCTTTGAACCATGGCATATATTCATTAATATAATCTTTCAACAAAAAGTATCATTATTGTCAGGAGAATATTTTTGTTTGTAGTTTACCGTTGGAGTGTTATCTGCATTTTTGATGAGCCATAACGCGAGGCGACAATTGTCAACAGGATACGTAGACAACGTATATTTCTTGATGGGTGCAGAAATTTTCGTGAAAAATTTATGAGTCACCTGTCACTATAGTTTGAATGAGCGACGTATAACCTCGCGGTATAAAATAGGATCAGGTATATTATGGAAGCGTGTGAACGCTAGGATTTATTAGGATACGTACTGCAAGATGGATGATCGTTGGATCGTATACATATATGTTTAATGTAGATTCTAAAATAGTCGACACTTTTAGTATAGTATATCTCCAGCCGTCAGACAGTGTGCAATCCCGACATTGTAAGCATGTAGAGAGACGGCAGAGTTATCACGTACACTTAACGTCCCAATTAAAATCAATTTGCACGTTATCCGCATTTGTAACTCACGAAATAGGACCGATCTGAAACTCATCTAAAATTGCCATTCACCAACACCTACAGTCACGTACGAACTGACGTGTGTGTGCGAAATAATGGTCCTTCAATTTTGATGCGATTAGCCAATAATTAATAGTTATTTTGAGAACTAGTGGTTGCAGAAATACCTCACATCATACCGGCTCAAATGATCAACGTACAGTCATTGATGTTGGTCGTCATCATCATCATCATCATCATCATCATCATCATCGTCATCATCGTCATCATCATCTTCATCATCATCATCAACATCATCAACAACATCAGCACCATTTCAGAAGCAATCATATTAAACCAAATATAATATCAGCTATCATCATTGAATAAGTCTGCCGAATTAATTCACATACGCAGAGGGGCATAAAGTTGTCCATTTGTATAATAAACGAAAATTACTATTCAGAGTAATATAAATACCCTGCCGGGATTTGACCCACATTAGAGATATTCCGGTAATTAAAACTAGAATTGAATTAATTATCCATACAGTAGGCTGATTATTAATTTCCTCACAGATTGTAGGGATCAAGGTGACCTGAGGTACCCGTTGGGCGATCTGTAGCTCGGAAGGGATCGTTCAAACGATCTGAATTCCACCCAACGAATCATGCATCAGTACCTCCCAGTCTGCAGTACCAAAATATATTTTTAGTTCAATTATTTCGTATATTTATTGACGCGGAAAAAATGAATAGTAAAACATTTCATAATATTGCAGGAACAAATCTTGCTTGGGAGGCTGTTGACAAAGTTGTGGCGTTGGTCCGCTTATGTTAGATCAATCTTCACGAAGTGGATATTGAGCATTAAAACGGCGTGAAAAGAGGTCCGTTGAACTACCTCTTAGCGAATGCCCTAAGAGTCACGGTTCGGAGTGGCCAACGAATACTACGAGTGATGATGAATCACCCTTGATGGCAATCCATTATCGGACATCCCATAACTCCGATCACCTCTTTTACCGTGATTGTCAGATTGTCACTCTGCTCAGGGGTTGCTCGGTATTTTCTCTGCAGTGTTTGGTCTTTCCTCGATGTTTCGTATTTCCTGTTTCGCATCAATCTCTGTATTAAGAACCGTCCATTTCACGATTAGAGTAGAAATGTTTTCATAAGTATAATAACCATAATTGGTATAGCAGCGTCAGATGAAAAGCGGGATGGTAGATGTGGTTGGGTTGGACCACTACATTCGCGATATTAGTTGCGTGGGTTCTTGCACCATGTTTCTCGGGTTGGTTACTGTGTCCGAAGGTCGTTCAGCGACTTTATTAGAAACACTTTGTCGTTGATATTTTTTCTATTTCGTGCTCGCGATAGTTATCGAATATTATGCGATATGCGGTTGTAAGTGGTCATAGCTTCCTATAGTTTATTTTTGCTCACAGCAATTTTAGCAGCTTTTCTTTTCGATTCCTTAAATTAAGAGTTGGCAAAAATAAAACTCAGACGAACTACATTGGTTTTCGGATTAATTAGTGCCCAGCGGAATACCGTTGGCGAACCGAGAAAAAAGTAAGCTTTCATAAAGAAAAGGGAGTTCGTATTTTATCGATATTTCATTGGTGAGCTATTAATGCGTTTACGAGTGATAAAATGCTTGTAGTATTCGGCGTTTTTACTCTGGAAAAAAGGCGAATGGCAAGTTTCATGTAACCCATCGAGGCAGGCAGAGAATTGAGCGAGCGACAAGCTGCATGTAGAGTGACCAGCTTTTAGAATGTGTGCGTTGGACATTGGGACAACAAATTAACGCGACTCACCGTTATCCACCTGGCTCTAGTGACCCTCTCGGTTGTCCGGGTCCGAAAACCAGCAAGGTCAGGTGAGTTGAGATATGACTGGGTCTTTGTTCACTTGTGCACAATGATGCGGAGAGTAAGTCTGAATTACATTCAAATGCCATTTGGATTATCTGAGAGGTAAAACTTCGGAGGATATTTTCTCTGTTTCAAACTGTCCAGAACTTTATCAATCCTAAGTAGAATACACCTGCTGACATTTCGGAACAAATTAATAGCCCTTTGTATGCTCTTGAAAAGGATGACTCTTTGAATTACTTACTTTTTCTTTGTTTTGCGTTCAAAGCAGCCGTGCGCCGGAGGATACTAGGTGGATTATGATATCAAAATTTACGCGGTTCATGGAAAGGAATTCTTAGCAGGTATGAGTAGAGGTGATGATGTCTTCCACCGCAATGCTAGGTTCATAGATCTCATGAAAAGCAGTTCATTGCATTATGCAATATAATGCTACCCTAGTTAACGAAGGTTTGATTAATTAGCGTCTATTGTTTTTGCTACCCCCTAGGGGTATAAACTCTAATTCAGCCCGTCTCTGCATTTTCGTAGTCGGGACCAACTTCGGCGTTCGGATCGTGGCATATTAAGTAGTATGTTCTTGCTTCAGAAAGGTCATTTAAATTTCTATTCGCGAACATAGTTTTGCCGCATCGTCCGAAGTTTCCAACTAAAAAGTGGCTGTCATTTGCGGATCCACCGAAGAGAATAATAAAAAATCTAATTAATTTTTCCCATTTCACCTGAAGACGGAATTTACAATATTTATATGAAACCTGGTAGGATGCCGACTGTTAAATTGCATCTAGAATAGCCAAGTTTTCTTCGATTCATTCGTGCAGCAAGGAAGAGACTGCATGATGCTTCTGTGTATTGAGCGTAAACACTTGATGCCCGATCACCCGAGGTGTACTTAAGCGATGTAAACTTGTGTGGCTTCAGTTTCCTGTTGGAGCTGCAATCACGTGCAACCAAGTCAATGCAAAGAGGTCGGGCGTGTCCGTCGAAGTAAACGTGCTCGGTTACGTTACACGAGAATCGACAAATGCAAACGTGCTCCTCGTATCTCGAGTGTTTTGTATCCAACAATAGTTGCGAGTTACTTCGGAGTAAGAGGGGAAAAATATTTTTCTCGAATTTGGAATTATGTTTGCGAAAACAAGTAGCCACGTTGATTTGCTTTTCGTATGGGGGTCAACGACCGCAATCAACGCTCTTTTATTAATTTTTTCCATTTACAAAGATGTCAATATTTACCTCACAATAAAGTACACAGATTAACTTTCGTCAAATTTTGCTGCCGTATAACGTAGTTCTCGGCATTTTTTTATTTAATTTAATTTTTTTTCTCACGCCTGATGTATTTTTATTTTATTTGCCGAGGCGAGTTGATTACCATCTATTCATTCGCCGCGCGTCGGTTCTTACTTCCAAATGACTTTCCACTTTCTGGATTTCCGGACGCGTAAATTTTTTACAAACGAGTGAATTGAAATATCGGGCGATACAACGAGAATGCAAAATACGAATCATTAAAAATCGTTTGGCACGAGGTAATAATTTTCTAAAGAGTCCCCGTAATCGTTTTATTACGACTGAATATATTTCTCAAGTTTATACAGATATGAACGGGCGCGTTGAAAAAGCGTTGGCACCTCACTATCAACAGCCATTTAGAATTTTTAAAGGGCATGATCTGTACATACAGACTGATTGTGAGCGTAAAATCCAAGAATAATAGTCATCCGCAGTATTCATCTATTAAGCAACAATGAAACTTCCATCTCCTGCGGTGCAATGGCTGTGGAATAAAAAAAGTAGTTACAAATAAAGAAAAAAGAAAAAAGAAAAAAGAAAAAAAAGGGATGATAGCCATCACCACACGGATTCTAGAAATGAATTACAGAATACTTAACGTCAGCTATTACCCTCTATATCTTTCTATACAAGGGTCATGGTACAATGCAGTTACGCCATAACCGTATACGATATAGACATAATAGCCGCTACTTGTAATATCCTTTTGTCATTATTTATCATTTACGTTCCTGCGTATTTACACTTTTTATGGACCACTAGCTACTTGCGAAGACGGCGATCAGAGAGAGGGAGAGAGAGAAAGAGTGAGAGGAATGAAATCTAGAGGCAACGTCTGACGTAATGACCGGACGTCATGACTAATTAAACGCGGTCGATGTCTGGAGACACGAATCATTGATCGCGCTGCGGGTTTCCCCTATACCTACGGGTGTCTGTCTAACCACGTGTGACCACTTACCGCTGCACCGAAGTAACCAAGTGGAACCGATTATAATACCTGGGCTCTTCGGCCCGCGATGACGAGGGTAACGTGGACCTAGGGCGTCATTGTGCGTATTGCCCCCTATCCGGCCCCCTCCCCCCTCCCCCACTTTTACCTCGACTCATAATAACTTACCCCGGTTTAACTTCCGCACATGCTGTTCTGGGCTCGGATGACAGATTCACCTCATTAACACCATCAAATATTGCTTGGTCGATCGGCTGGAACCACCATCAATTTATGACGCGTTACTTTACGACGGTATGGATGTATTTCCTTTACGACAGCTATCGCAGAGAACTACTCGATACGTCTGACAGTCGAATCTTGCAAATATTTTAGTTTCAGATGTTTTGTTTTCTCCATCGAGATAGCTGTAAAGATGGTGGATAGAACGGTTTTAAGGCATTGCCGATTGCTACCAATAACTGACATTTCGTACGTCGCGAGAAATGAAATGAAAGATGTGGTGAAATGGGGTGGAGAGTATTTAAGGGAAAATCGACATACCCGTCAGGGTAACGCACACTTGTCGCATAGCGTGCACATACTTTTGGGATGACAAATGCTCCAATGACCAGTGCAGACGTGGTGTGCTCGGCGAATTAATGTAGCGTGAAATCATAATTAGGGGTAAACCGACGCATATGGCATATCATAGAGTCGTGATACCTGCTTGCGTCACTTTCAGACGAAATGTATAAACCATAAATCATAACGTGTATCAACCCGGTGTTCAACTTTACGTTCGTATACATCTGTTAATGTTGCGTATATCTCTGTAGATACCGACCGAACAGAAAAGTTGTTCGAACATCTGTGCGATGATATAAATCGACTAAATGAGATACCTGAATTTCTGCCGTCAGCGATTCCCAAAATTAGTGGAGTTTACATAATATGAATTCTAAGTTTCTTTCACAATGTAGGGATTAAATCGACGCATTTCGGCATTCAAGCACTTAAAATTTTCCAAGCTTCACTAAACACCGAGTATTATGGAGGAGTTAACCACATCAAATGTTTTACTCACCCTACAACCAAACTTCAGATAATAATGCCCAGACCATGTAAGCTGCATTTCGCCCGAAGCTTTACGCAGGGAAATCGTTACTTAGGCATGCAAGCTTCACGCAGACCACATCAAAAGGAATTCACCAATTTCACCCGTATACATATGTACGGTATATATTCACGCAGGTATTTTAATCGCTCCATAGACGTATGGTTCTGCTGTCCTTTGCCAGTTTTGGATATGGAGTTGAACGGCCTTAGAGGGGTGCAGCAGTGAACTTTCACCAAAAATAATCGAAATAAAATACTTTTTTTCCGTATCACATCGTTGCTTGAATGATCTCGATTCTCATTTGTCAGTTTGTATTGGGATTACATGAAAAAAAAAAGAAAAAAAAGAGAAATTGAACGATCGATAGGGAATGACGTTGTAAATCTCGAGCTTACCATATAGACTCTATATAAAGGATATAATTAATTCACTTTGGAAAGATATAGTTGTGGCATGGGGTGTTCTAGGGCGAAGCTATAAACTTTGGTTTTAGTATTGGCATGCCGACTACCTGTACAAATACGTGCATATAGCATTCCTACGTATAATACTTGTCGGTATAGGTATATATATATATATATATATATATATGTTGGTATACGTCTGTTAGGTAGGGATTTCGTTAATCTACTTACGGAGTAGACCTGCTGCCTGCAGTGTGTGGAACGTTTGAAAGAAGCGAAGTAAATTGAAAGGAAACGAGATTAGAGCTTGGTTATATTTTCTATCCGTGTTTGCCGTTCACGTGAAAACGAGAGGGAGAAATAATAACAATGAAAAAAAATAAACTAAATAAAAATAAGTTAAAATTGAATACGAGAAAAGAGAGGAAAGAAGCGCGCAGAGAAAGGAGGAGAGATAAATTTGGAAGGGTTCCTTCGTCGAAGTAGTCACGAGTATGCTTTATTCTCAATTTTTTTATGCTCTCGATCGTTACGTCAATAGCGTGTATGGTGCTCCGTATAGTGGAGGAAAGAAGGCCGAATCCTGCAGGATCCTTTTGGAGGTGAAGGATGGCGAATAAACCTGGCGACCGAGCACCTTTCATCTTGTTTTCATCATTTAATTCGGTAGATGGAACTCGGCTGAATCTCGAGCGAAGTGAGTGACGGTCTCATTACGCTGCAACGGTTAACAATGAATTTCTGGATCGGGGGCGTCGCTACAGAGGACGGGGTGAAAAATTAAAAATAAAAAAAAACAAAAAATAAATAACAAACAAAACAGAAATCCTTCCGAAACAATTAGTTCCGGTAATAATCGTCGGTATAGAGTAACGATAATCAAGAAATTTCTCTATACATAGTAATTTCCGCGACTAAACATATCGTACTGTGCGCGCCGACGGCTTGTTGTTGTCAAAGTTTTGCAACCTGCTTGATTTATATTCTTGTTTGTCTCAAGCCACTTTATGGCCGGTATATTATACGTAGATAGGAATTGGTTGATCGCAATTTCACTTTTGCTATCATCGCGTGGAATCGTATATGTGAAGATGAAATACACGCTTATTCCTTTTTGCATCGTGGATAAAAATCATTTCGCGGACTAATTGAATATTTCTATAGATCCGTTTGAATGGGCGCGTAATGGCGGCTGATTTTTTTTGTTTTTTTTTCATTTTCATATCGATCACAAAGAAATTTGCGCTACGCGTTTGTGATTCACAGTTGCAGGGTAAGATAATAACACAAAAGGATCCCCGTTAAACCATCGAAACGTGTAAACGGCCGGTTATACAATATAGAGCTGCATTAGTGGGATGTCCGCAAACAAAAGCTCGCGTATTTGTAGTTTATCGCATGGCATACATTACAACGTTACGATACGCGTGTTCTGAGGGCAGTGAAACGTGCGCGTTTAAACCTATCCCGCAAGTGTGGACGGAGCGTGACTTCTCCTAAACAATACATATAAACGTGCTAATGCGCGTACGTCGAGATATGAGATAAGCGTGAAAATCCGCGACCGTAATATTATTCTTCCAAAAGGGTGTAGAGTCGCCCCCGCTACGTCAGCGATATCTGCGAACGGGGCTCACTTAAAAAGTATTTTATACCCCCTGAAACTGAACGCGAAACTTTTCGGATATTCGCGAATGTGGTTTTACCCATTCGTCGATATAATTACCAAATTATTCTTCATTCAAATCAGACCGAATTAATTCGCAATCTATTCCCCTGAAATATATTACAATAAATTAGATCACCGCACGAGCCGCAGCGCCTGATTTTTCCATCATTCGATAAATGTGCTTTCGGCGGAATAATTGTTATATCTACCTCGCCGCAAATAGTTATAACTAATTCATTTAAGAATGCCATTTTATATCTGACGCATGAAAAGTTTTTGAGCTATTGTTTGGTTGGTATTTCGGTCAGTTATTTATTTTTTTGTTTTTTTGCCCTTCGGTTTCTTACCGATCGAAATCAGTGCCCCGTATTCTGACACGTTTTCTAGTCTAGGCGACGACAGTGTGGCTCCTCTGGGCATCAAGGAGGGCGTCGGAACCATTCCTCTTACTTACTAGCCGTCTATATAAGGGGAGTTCGTAAAAACGTTGGTAAAAAACTTCAATTGAGAACGACAGACAGCCTGGGCGGGTAGTAGTGACAGGGAAACCAATACCAACGAACTTTTTCCACCGTTGCTTTTGGTTTTTGTTTCGGTTATTTTTATTTATTTATTTTTTTTGTATTTTCTCTCCCTCTTTCCTTTTTCGAGCGTGCGGTTATATTTTCTGACTCTGTCGAGAAAACGTGGTAGACTGTATAAGGGTCGGGATCAAAATCGGTAATTTGATTCATCGATCATTTTTCGTTACGTCCTATGATAATAGATACATATACCGTTGAAAATTCGTAACACAATCATTTCCTTGTGTCGCCTGAGCTTGTCCTTTATTACGTATGATCCTGAGTCGAGAGTATTGAAACTGATTGTGATATATATAATACTGAAAAAAGTCTCGGATAACTTATTGCAAATCAAAAGATAGCTCCAAGAAGAATATCGTCTTACAAGTGTTGTAGCGTCAGGTATCGGGTATGCCAATTTCTTTCTTCCCCTTTTTCTCATTACCCGAGATCAGATGAGTATTCGGTATACATTCTGCAGCTTTCCTTTGTTTTATCTTCTTCTTTTTTGTCCCTTATTTCCTTTCACATTGATATATAGTAACTCTACCCTCGTACGTTTCTGCACCAATCTTTATACGATTCTATATAATAATGTATGTAACGAATTTCTCCGACACGAGTTACATACAAAAATAAGCAGGGAGATACGAAGAAAATTTTTTTTTTGTTTATTTCCTTCCTCCGACACACCACAACTGTGTCTACCGTATATATGTATTTTTCATAATGCCGCAGAGAGTGGCACAATAATGTATCGACGTCACGGCATGAGCACGACGCGGCGGTGCTAACCAGACTCCAACGACGACACCCCGTGTGACCCTCAGCGAAAAGAAAAGAAAATGTAATCGCGTCGTTATCAAAGCTCCCTTCAACTCGACAAGCAGTATTCGAAAAGCCAGCGCCGACTCCCTGCCAGAGGCTGACTCAGAATTTCGAGATATATCTGCGGCGAACGAACAACCTCCCCGCTCCCAAGGAGTAAGATGGGGTCTCGGAGTTGGGTGGTTTTTCGAGGATACGGAAACTCCTTTGCCTGGATTTCGTCGCGATTCTTATTTTTCTCAATTCCCGCTTCGTCGTCCGTAAAACTCACTCATTCCACCTCTGCTTCTTCGTGGTTTTCTTGCGAGTCAATTGGTAAAATGTTCGTCGCTTCGTTTTTATCACTGCTGAAATTCCGCATACATATGCTGGCATGCCAACGAATTCGCGGAATGATGAGTTAATTCATTATTTATTCCATGTATATGTAATTGTTATTTTGTCAAGTATAATTAATGTACCTGGTGAATCCAAATTAAAGATGTCAAGTTGTATTGTAGCTGTATACATACCAACGAAAATGTTTATGATCAATTGCCAGACAATTTTCGGGATTTGCTTCTGATTGATCGTTCGGAAAATGTCACGGGAAATAAAGTAGTCGTAAAAAAGACTGGGCTCACCGCTGTAATTAATGGGTTACCAAAATGGGTCAGGGTAAGATCGCTTCTGAATTTATTTTAGGTGGTATAAGTTTTTGGCGGTTATATAGTTGATTGACTCGCGCGTTTGGTAAACTACGATTAATGAGTATCAGTTTTTTTTTTGTCTTGTGTCTTCAAACTTTTTCGTTCCGCACCAGTTCTCCAAATTTGATCATTTGCATCTCAAGATTTTAATTCTTTGGGAAAATCAGATAATGAATTTTAGTTAATCCGCCAAAGACGACGTATAAGACTCATGAAAAACGGGTTTAAAAAATTGATTACATCCGGTAAATATTTGACGAATCTATTAAAATTCAAGAAGTTATTACTAAGTAAAGGGTACGCGTATATAACTTATCTACGTCTACCAGGAAACGATAGCTATATACGTACAGTAGGTACGAATTTTGATGTGATTAAATCTTTGCAAAATAAATTCTTAAATACTAAAAATCGCAGAGATATGATAATCTAATATAATGTAAGCAATAGTTACGTCGACCGAAGGGAAAATAAAAATAAAAATAAAAAAGAAACAAACTTTTGATCATACGATTATACGTTTTATATTTTGTAAGACGTATAATAAATAAGATATGCGTGGCGGTAAGAAATTGGAGAAAAATGAAGAAAAAAAACAAAACGGAGAAGAAAAAAAATTTTCAGGGTATGGAAAGGGAGATGGACCAAACGTATAAATTAGTAATTATCGACAGGGGTCGCGAGAAGGTATAGAGAGATGAAGCCTTCCCTTCCCGCTTTCCCCTTTCTTCACCCTGCATTTCCCTTTTCCGTTTCCCCATCGGTCGACCAGGGGGTGGTTTAATTATGAGATGAAAGCAACCTTCTCCCCATTGCCCTAAGCCATCCACCGATCCTTTATGGCGTCCCCTTTGGCCCAATACATCCCAGGGGGTACAACTGCCGGGAGCCTCTGTCAACATTCCATCGCATCAACCTGTTTGACATCCCTGAACATTTTTAACGTAATTAACATTATATTTAACAGTATCCCACAACATGGCTACTACGCGGGAACAATGTGAAGGGTCTGTTGAAAAGCCTTTACTAATAAATCTGTTCGTATATTAAAAGTTTTTACGTTGAAAACAAAACCAGTTTTTAATTGACAATTCCAAAAATTGCGCGGGCAATATGGAAGCAGGCGCAATTCAAGTATGGAGGATATAGATAGCATATACGATTGATGTTTAGAAACGTGAATAAAATGATTGGGCCGTTAATCGGAAAGCGATCGAGATGCCGAAAAATTTGAAAATATGCGGATAAAGCTTTTTTCTGCCGAACATCCATTTTAGCGAAACCGATCATGCGATATTTTAAATTAAATCGAAACCTATAACGTAGGTATATAAGCTCAAGGTTCTCTCGAATGCGGACAGGCCTGTGAGCTGTAAAAGCTAGAAGTTTTTTGCCCTATCTCGTTCGTATTTTCATCAAATTCATATATATATATATTTTTTTCTCTTGTTTCTTTCAACTGCAAAATATCACGGTGATGCTTTTTGTTCTATCGCTAGAGGCATATCAATATCGCGCAGTGGTTGAGGAGTGAATATTCAGAAATTCCTTTTGAGAATTTTAATGTGACGGAGAAAGAATTTATTGCGACACAGAATGCGCAGTAATGGCGGAAATACGTATAAAAGTCGAGAAAGGGAGGGCATTGTCGCCGTCTAATGGGCTGCCGCGGGCGACTCGCAGTGGCGCGGGCGTCGCGATATAACCGACGGATACTCGTGTCTCCTATTTTCCCCAGATCGAAATACGGACCCGAATTTATTCACTCGTGTATTGCATACCCTATATTGTACAATGCACTTGTTATAACTGCATCTCTACGAAATATACAACGTAAATTTCAAGAAAGAATTCCACCCCGTGAAAGACTCCGATTGGAATACCGAGCAGATTAAAACAGCCGCGATTTCGTGATAAGTTCCTCGTCATTTTCGAATGGGATAATTTATGACAGCTGTCGTTAGGTTTTTTAAAATGTACTTCATGTCGAGGGAATTGGAACAGTTGTAAGGGATTATCCGAGTGGGAAATAAACGAGATTTAGTGCAATCTATCAAGTAAAACCTACGCCACTGCAAATTCAACCCTTTGTACGCAGATGAGTGTGGCGGTATGCGAGGCTTGGCTACGCGCATTTCTCTTCAAAGTAGAAACATAGTTTCGTGAGACAAATCGTCGTATGAAAACCATTAGGGAACCTTGCAGGTATACCCTGTATGTATGTACGTGTAGCACGTAAGTATGTAACTTTAGTTTTAGCGACGTGCCTTTTACATTCGGTCAATCTTTGCCAGCTGAACACATTTCCAGATCTCGTGTGTACGTTCCGACGTGTTAAACCGTTGAAATTTAGGGGCGACTAAAGCGAAGTTCAGCGAACTTGGGATAAAATTGCTAAAATTTCGTCTCCGGAGATCCACTCCTCGACTACGATGCACTTATTGTTATGCACGCGCAGATGGTGGTGATCGAATTTCGATGGTGTTTCTCGTTAGGTTTTCTAAGTGACAACATCCTTTAAAAACGATGAATTCTTTGCGAGGGTCAGATCAGGTCGCTTTCGGGATATATATATTATTATATTGAACTATATAAAAGCTGAAAGCTTTTTCTAATGGGCTTTAAATCACATCGACGTTAGGGTTGCGGTTGTACAACCTCTGGAGCGATACGGTACACCGGAAGGGTTATCGCTCACATCGGCTGATCGAAGCCTCGCCTTCAATTTCATAATCCATTTATTTCCATCAGACGGCAATTACGCATAACTTCCGGATAAAATTTATTCAACTTACGCCCTATCCTATCAAGATTCCGACCTCGTCAATTTTCGAATAGTTTCCGTTACACCTACACCCTTTTTCATTTCTCCGAGAGTACTTTTCCGAGTCAGGAAATTCGACGATATTTTTGACAAGCCACACGCTTGTGACTACAGCCGAAATGGTGGAGGGAGGAGCCACTCGGACGCGCTATCGTTGTTCGAAGCCAAAAGGGCGTGTATTGGTTTGCCTTCCGAAGTACACTAGATAAGAAACAAGAGACAAAAAGCACGAGGGCGACGTCCTTTGACTGATACATACACCCTTCTGGTTTCATGGGGTTGAAAATAAATTTTCGGAACGAAGCTCTTAGATGCGTACTAAAGCTCTGCAAATTCCCGAAGCTTCCGGTGAATGTGTATCAAGCCATGAGCGTGGCGGAACAGAATGTCTAAATCCGTGCAGTAGTAGCTACTCCCCTGGGGCAAGGTATGCAATTAAATATTAACACTCTACTCAGTGGTTACATTAGTAACTCACGAGGTGGATGTTGGTACACACCAAATGTTGGTTGGCGCGGAGGTCGCCGTTGCCTTTTCAGATGTTGCTTCACCAGTCTAGACTCTAGAGGCCTTGACTACTGCAAAGCAGTTGAGTAGATGTGTACGTCAATACCTCGTAGAATCAACCAAGTAAGATCAGACCACACGAACTTCCCGGTGCAGAGCTTTGCGCTGATTTGACAGATACCCTCCCCCTCCCCCTCCCGCCATACTCCGCAGTAGTCGAGGAATATAACCCTATATCTAATCCGAGTTTATCTCGCTGTAACGTGGAGGGGAAAACGGGGGTGGAATTTTACTAGTGCGGGGTGTACGAAAATGACGCCTACTCCCAACAGCGAGATAAACTCTCACAATCAGACGTACCTACATCGCGCAAACACCAAGAACCAGTTTTTCTCTCATGTTCTCAGCTCGGTTTTCTTCGTGTTATTGTTAGCTGTACTAACATGTAAAATGCTAGAAACCTGGATGACAAGTTGTACACGTCACTTGGATACAGTTCGCGAGAAGGATCTTTGCTTTCCTGGTTCGTGAAAGAGGATGGTGGGGCTGGCAGGTACCAAGTGAAACTTTATCTCAAGATCTTGTACATGGGACACTTTGCTCCTGCAACTTTTAACATCACGTTTCCTTCCAGAGTATCGTATAGGTACGGCACGGTTACGAAGGTGTCTACCAAATTATAAATTATGAACGTCGTGACGTATAGGACCATCTCGTAGGCTGACCTCGACTGAAAATGAGTGAGCCTTCTTTGCTTCGCTCCGTTATAAGATCCTGCGTATGTTTCTTCCGGTAAGGATGTGCAATTTCGTATTTCCTCTTGTTTGTTAGATTCGCACGAGGTCGGCATTATACCGTCTCCAATTCGTCAAAACAAAGTGCTTTTTTTATGGTCCAATGGGAGTCTTGAGTTTTCGTTTCGTCGGTAGTTTCGGAAGATGGTCGCTGTGATAATGGGTATCAAAATTGAATCTTATGCTTATTTTCTCTGCAATTTGTGGACGGCGGAGGGGATATTAAATTCGAAATCTTATCTCAGTTTATGTGTTCTTCAAACCACGGATCGAGCAAATAGCGTATATGAATCTGATGAAGTTCCAACAGTACTGGGGTATATGGTATATCTATTGAAAATATGTACGTGAAAAAAAGAAATGAGATTTACTTTCAGCCAATCTAACCGTAAATTGTGATCCTGCAACACACAAAACTGATGTAGGTACGACGATTTTTCGAACCAGTTTTAATAGGATCAGCGAATCTTTAACAAGCGATTTGCTGATTAGTTGGAAGTAATCACCCTCGAAAAAAAAACCTTTGATCCTTTTACTAATAAATCGGTTCTTTTGTTTTTGAGCCAAATCCATTTGGGCTTGCGCGACGGTCTTCCCCTGGGTGAAATAACATGGAAGTAGATTGGGATGGAGGAGTGAGGGGGTGGGGGTTCAAGTCTTGCATGATTCGCATACCGAAAACGTCTAAAAGGATTGTGTGTCCGACAATTTCCATAAGGCTTATCTTCTATAGTCATGTATAGCGAACGGTAGGAATATGTATGGAACGGATATCCAAGCATATAGTGGCTTGGTGAAAAGAATTCCCTCAATGGCACGCTGTAAAAAATGTTATATTTATTCAACCGGAGCTACGTGCTGGATATACGTGAGTACGCTGTGGGTATACGGTATTAATGGAAATATGCCAGAACTGAAAATATTCTATGTTTATTCCGTCCCAATGAGTTTGATATCAGCGGGACATCGAATCACCCATCAATCCTGGCGATTGTTTTTCCAATTCTCTTCTATCCGTGGTAGCTATTCATTGAAATCTGGGGGAGGATTAATCGACCGTATAGTTTTTCAAATTTCCGCGGAATAACTGTACAGCTATATTCGCCTCTATGAATAGTAATACACGGCTATAAATTCATAAGTTATTCGGTGTTTACTAGAGGCAAATAAGTAAAGTATCAGAGCTTCTTCAATAAGGCGCCTTAATATACGTAAGCTTCTGAGAGGTATCATGGACAGGCTGCAAGCTTATCCTCAGGGATAATCTGTGAGGCAAACTTTGCGGATCATTGCAGCGAATTAACATCGCTAATTACGGATTTCCGATATCAGTGTTATGGTAGGCATGCTTCTTATCATGTAATCGAAAAGTTAAAGGTGTCCCAGCACATTGTGTCGATATCTAATTGTAAGTTTTTGATCCTAATCCTCGAACTGTGAAAGAAAATTCCCGAATTGTTATGGACGGATAAAGTTTGATTTGGTCGCATGCGCCAAACTGGACTTCGAGGCCTAACGGTTGGAACCACCAACATCACATTATTGTATTTTTCACACAGTGGCTTACAATCAGTTGCTCTTGAAGAATCAGATCTGACAAATTGGGTTATTCAGATGCAAAATACTGCACCTTTCCAATTCTAACGACCGAAATTCATATGATTCCTTTATTTATTCTTCAACGGATAGAAGTTATTTTGAAACGTGTTACCGCGGGGTATGATTTTTGGCGATTTTCAGCGTCTCATCGAGTTCCTTGAATTTCTCTGCATTCGGACATGAAATAGTATCTGACTTGGGGGTCAGACGTTGAGTCACGTGACGCTCTTCCTGGTTGCCCCTCAGGATCCGTTCACCCTTTTCGAATGAAATTAAATCTGTTCCTACCCTTAGCGACGATGAAAGCTCCTCTCCAAATCCAACGAGAGAAGGAGAAGCTATTTCATCTGCATGTATTTATTATATCCCTGCAGAATATCACCATGCGATAAAAACTATATCCCAGTACTACTGAACTGTACACATTATTACGAGGAGAAAAGATTACTGAAAACTATCACAAAGAACACCATATAGTAGGTGGCACCAAAAGCTATTCGGTTTTACTCTTGTATATTTCCCAGAGGGTATGCGATGTATCATAAGGGTATGGAGAGAGGCAATAGAGCATCGTCGATAAGACGAATAAATCTATCAGGTTGATACATCGCGACAAGCTGCCATAAAAATATAATATACTTTGATTTGTTCCCTTTTTTCTCTTCAACGAAAAGAATATTCCTACGAACCCCGTCACTCCGTTCTTTCCTCGTCGAAAAATCGTGGTGTCTATGGTTGTTTCGGAAGTAAATTAAAATATACTTATTCGCGTTTCCAAGTTCGTTTTTCTTCTTCAAATAGTCGTGGGTTTACTTTACTTACGTTCAATTAAATTTCATGGCCGCGTACATTTTTTTTTCCCCAAGTCAAGATCCAAAAACGATGTGAGCTGAAGTTTCATCTGTTTGATGTTGATCGAGCCGATCTATTGTAATTCAAAGCTTGATAGGTGATGGTACAAATTGTATAAATCAGACCGACTATAAATGATTTTTTGAGGGGTCCGGCGGCGTTGAAAGAGATTTATTCTTTTCGTTTCATCCGCGTTTGATTCAGTAACCGTTGGCTGCAGAGCATAGAGCGAATAGAGTTACTCTGTACCCCCTTTCCAGTACGACCCCCCCGCCCCTAACGTTTTGAATATAATTTATGATTATAAGGTGTAGAGAGCGTTAACGTAAGAGCATATTAGCATATGTATAGCAGTACAGTGCAAGCGTTTACCACACAATGGTGCCCTACTCGTTGTCATGCAGATTCCACGCGCTAATATAAGGGCCATGTAGGCATTGGGGACCTTGAATGCTTTCACACCCGCTGTTAAATGCCACGTTACCGGTACGATGCGTATACGATGTTGGTAGGTTTGCTTTTTGTGCCCACACCACCGTACCGAGTGCTTTTCGAGTTTGTTTTACAATACATACGCGGCTTGCGTCGTAACTGCAAACGATTTGCTTCGCACCGACACCCCAGGACACGATTCCCAAGCACCCATAGGTCCACGCGGTAAGTTAAAGAGGGCCAATTAAGACTCTCCCTTTTCAGCCACTGGCTCTCCCTGGGATATCGCTCAAGTTGTCGCGGTATCTTTTCTTTTTCGCTTTTTTAACATTATTTTTTTTGTTCGTTCAACAGAGCGGTTTCCGTGTGATCTGTATTCTTTGCAATTAAACTTTGAATACCGGGATGACAGCTTCGGGGCCTGTTTGGTCGAAATTTGTGAGATTATTATTTGAACCATTTGTAAATGGTGTCACATTGAGTGACGAAGAAAGGGATGTGAACATGTGTTGTTCCATTTTAAATCTGACGAAAGAGGTGTGGTTGATTATACCTACCCCTGCAGGCTTTAGGGGTAGATTGAATCCCGCACCTAAATATTTCATCGCTTCAATCGTCTGAATATAGTGGTAATATTAGTGGGAAAAATTTTAAATGTCAAATTGAAAATTTTCCAGACTCCAACGCCATGGTGTGCACGAGTTTAGAAAAAAAGGGGGTGAGCATTGTGAAGTTGCGAGATCCCTTCTTCATCAATCACGTTGATGAAATTTTTATTTTTATTATTATGATTTATTTTTTTTTTCATTCATTTAATGGCGGATGTCGGTGTTTGTTATCTCGCAAGCTTTATAGTCTCCCCACGCCGGAAGGCATCCAGAAGGAGGAAAATGTTTAAAATTTAACACAATACCATACCGTAAAGTCTGAGGGGGGTGAATGAAAACGAAACGTTGCATAAGCGGCGTTTCCATTGCGTGAAGTGGAGGCGTCTAGACGCATTTGGTATTCAGGGGCGTGAATGATGGAAACTTTCCGCAATAGCCTCAATTTCAAGTACTAACGGAATGCCTTTGGATAACAGCGCACAGAGGATGGAAACCTTCTATCATTCCACATAGCGCACTGCGTGGTGAGGTCCGCCGAGAAAATAAGTCGCGTCTAGTTACCGCAACATTGAGGAACTCCGCATGCAGCTGTAATCTTCTGATTCTGACTCACTTTTATTGTCAGTTTGCACATTGAGAAAACTCTAGATACTCAGTTCAGTCCGTAGTACATGGATTTTTTTTTTTTTACCCACCTCGTATAGAGATGATTCTGGAGAAAGATGCGGAAACTGTGAGGAAATGAGTTTTTACAATTCTTTTTTTTTTGTTTTGCCTTCGCATTTAGTTCGCGGCGTTCCATTTGTTGTCGCTTTTTTCGGAAGGCCGGCCCTCCATTACGGCACCATTATCGTTTTAGCGCAATTACGCTGAGCGCGTATGTTCCTACGAGTGCTCACTAATTCGAATTGTAATTTCGCTTTTGTATATTCATAGGAATAATGAAGAGCGACTAACTCCGTGCGGTTAAGTACATAATTATTTCATTACTTTCAGTGTAATTGTACGCTTGATAATTATGTCAGCTTGACGCACAGGTCAACGTTTAGCTTACTCAATCGTTGTGTTATTTTGCTACTGCACAACGTCCAACAATACATGGATGAAAGAAAAAGAAGAGAAAAAATAAAAAAAAAAAGTTGCACGTTTGAAACCCACGGAATTTTTTCCGCTGTCTGAAACTGCGTCTAGCTGGTACTACTTTCAATTCGTAGGATCTAGTCAAAAATAAAAATGACCTTTGCGTAGCAATATAATAAAAATAAATTCGCTGAAAATCTAAAGATTTCACGAATGGTATATTACATCTCGTCGTTATTCATCCTGTTTTTTGTTTGTTTCTGTTTTTTTTTTTGTTTCTTTTTTATGTTTCATCAAAACGCGTGGTTACGCGTATAGCGCGCACAAATTTTTTTCAAAGGGCAATCGATGAGTTCAACAGACGGGAAAGGTATTACGAAAGAAGATAAAACTGGGGCCGTCTGGCATGAAACTGTCAAATGAGCAGCGGTTCCCCATAGTCCCTGTCCTGAATGGATTCGTCCACCCGAATCCAGACACTGCACAATGCTTCGTTTTTACGGTCGTCCTGCGCAAATGCAGAACTGCATTCGTAAACGTTGATGGTCCTGTTTGATAATCCGAAATTATCATAGCAACGGATCCGGGCCGGCTGCAAAATATTTTTTTTAATTCTGATTCTTCATTTTTTTTTTTTTTTTTCACATGAATATTATGGTATTCAATCACGGTTTGCGAACCGTATGCTTCCGAAAGAAGGAAAGGAAAAAAGAAAGTTGTATACAAATTTGAAAAAAGATTCGGAATATTTTTCGCAGACGTCTAGACCAAATAAATTAAAAGCGCTATATGTCTGTTATTTTGGGTGGAAAATTTTCGTTGGAATTGATGTTTTATATTTGCAAATTATCTAGTGCGAATGTATATATGTAGAGTAATTGCGGCTGTACAAGGTTAGTTTATATACATATTACCGTTTCCGCATGCCACTAACCGGTCCGTGTTTCCTCTTTGAGGTCTCCTTAAACGACCTCAATCCGTTTGAAACCCGGCCATAACCAGGATAAGAATCCTACCTGGAACATACTTTGAAATGGGAATCTCATTTTCATGAATCTTCATTGGGACGTTTGCTACCAGCTGTAATCTCGCTCGCCAACTCTGCGGTTTCAAGATTTTATGCAATTGAAACTACATTACCGTCCGTAACAGCGACACTCGAGATATGAGTCGGGCGATAAAATGAAAAAGATCAAAAGTAGAATCCGGTCCCGTGAGTAGGAATCCTCGCGGCAACGTTACTTGCTGCGCGATGAAACTCAAAACTCGTTCTGCAAACAACATCTATAACGTTCACAATGATACGTCGTCGACTGTTGTTTACCCATTTGCGGAAAATTCAACCGTAACTGAGAATATCGGTGTTTTCTTCTACCTCTGGTGTGTTTGAACAGAGTGTGATAATATATTTTTTATTTCCTTTAAATTATACCGCGATCAAAGCCAAGTGAATTTCATCGATGGAATCTGCACTCCTCTGCATCACGCAATGTCCGCGTTGACCGACTACTCGGTGAATAATATCCAGTCGGTGGAAACCCCTGAGAAGAGTTTCTGGTCAGCAGATACGCGGAAGCTTTCAAAGTGTATACAGGCTTCGGAATATCGTGACGCGGAAGCGAGAGCGGTAAATTTTGGATGCACCATTTGGAGATGATCGCATGGATAGAATAAATAGAAAAATATTATACATACGGTATACATGTTTTGTAATGAATAATGTATGGGGAGTGGAATGAGCCGTAAGAAAGGTATATAGAAAATGGAGAAAAAAAAGAAAAAAACTTTGGATGATATCGTACAGGTCCGTAAATACGCGCTGGTGGCACTTCCGTGCCTACCAAAGGGGAAGAAACGAGATTTCTTGAAGCAGGCAGGCAACAAATAAAGTAACAAATGCGATGAGATGCACCCTCCTCTGTGTGCAGCCCTCGTATCGGTTGGTCCCTCTCCGACCCCTTTCAGCCGCCCCTTCGCTGCACTTGAACCACGTGGAGCAGAACTAATGTGGTTTGCGGGAATGTAGCCAGTATCTGGCGTCGGTAGTGACTGTCGGTGACGTGTGCTGTGGGTTCCCCCCTGTTTTTTTCCGTCTCCGTCTCCGTCGCCATCTTCATTTCATCTCTTTATTTTCACCAGACTTTTTCTATTTCCATTCGATCTGGCATGGCCTTAGAAAAACCCAATGTTATATCGTACATAGGTACCTATATCTACATGTCCGTTGCGGGAACAATTTTGTACAACTCTTGACCCATTTATCATATGATAAATTCACTTTTTACAACAAAAGCTGAGAGCTACCGCCTTGATGAAAAACGGTTGAATAACCGTTTCGAAATGCGAGAAACAGAGCGCGTTATGGATTACGTCGTGAAGAATAAAATGCGTAATATTTATACGGTTGTCTATTTATTTTATTATGGTGTAGGGATCGTTCCTTGAGACCCGCATTTAGAACTGAAAGTTTCTAGATTTTGACTTAATTCCGTGCAAAAAGACAAGAGCTTCGATTCTAGGAAGCGATGGACCAATGAAATGACGGGACCGCAGTGACACTTAGCGGACTACTTGCCTAGATATACGCTATAAAGAAGGCTTGGTGTTCGGTGACGTGTGCAAAAATGGACCCTCTCTTTGCCATTCAATGCTCCGGCTATATCTGCAGCCCACAAAACACATAAATTTGGGAAACACGAGGCAAGAAACTCAATTCACTGGAAAATACTCGAAGTGCCGAACTGCAGCGGGACTCGTTCTTCGCCTATAGGTATATCAAGAGTCTCGCTGTAAGAATTCTTTTTTATTGTTTTATCAACCGAAGAGTTAGTTACTTTGAAGTTGTAAAATTTTAACGAACGAATGATAAAATATTGACGAAAAAATTGTAGCAAAGTAATACAGAAAAAATTACATAAAAAATCAATGGAAACGCGATAATGCCGATGGCAAAACCTTGCAATGCACGAGCCCTTACAAAATGTTAACAATTCTTGAATTCATCTTCATCGGCTTTTTTTCATCCGATGAGAAGCGGAAACAAAGGAACCAAATAAATGGTACACCACTCATCACCGAAACGGTTTTTCTTCTTTTATCAAGAGAAAATACGCGACTAAACAAAAAATTTCGAGTAGAGTGGCTCCAAAGTCGCGACCAAATTGCGTCATGTAAATTTTAGAAATAATTCTTCGAATCGATCGCAAATGAAAAATAAATCATCCAGCGCTGCAGTTATTGTGACTATATTCCCACGGTTTTGTGTATAGAATTTTCTAACTGGATATATAATTACTCAATATATATAATAATACCATGTAGGATGAGGAGAGTTGTTATGTTTGCAGGTAGTTAATCATTTGTTGTCAGTACGAAAGCCAGGCAGCTTTATACATGTTACAGTGTAAAGTCTGTTGGGATTTTCTTGGGCGAAGTTTTAATTCCTGTGCGCAAGTATAACAAGTGGGTACAGTAAGTGCAGGGAATCAAAGTTCGTTCTATAATTTTACAGGGGAAAATAGTAAAATGCTCGTGTTCGGATTATCTTACATGGAATATAAAACTTGAAGAGAAAAAAAAACGACCAAAAATAAAATAGCGCATTATCAGAGCTTGCAAAGCTCACAAATTATTATCCCGATTCGTCTTCAGTAGCGCATTTCCGGCACGCACCTACATGCAGTCAATAAAGTTTCGAAACTCAAAAAAAAAATCTGCATTAACATAGTATAATCTTGCTCGCAAATCGTGTTAAGCTCAACGTACTAAAAGCGGCTTTAAATTGCCCTCTGTAATTACAGTTCATCGTCATTATACCACGGGTTTTATTCCGGTGGGAGTGTTGAATAAAAACGCAATATCTCCACCCATTGTCCGGCTCGTAGCTGCAGTTTTATGAAGAAAAAAAACACAAATAAAAAAATTAAAGAAGAAGAAAAAATAAAAAAAAGAATTGAAAGAAGAAAGAATGTAGGTAGTCGTAAAAACTGACCTGAGCCTAGAGATCAGAGGTTTTAAAGTGGAATTTATACATCTTTTGGCAAAAAGATTGGCCACCACAAACCGCAGAGTTGGATATCCACCGAAAGGGTGCAAAACATGTAATTTATTGGTCACTACATAGTATATACTTGAGACTGTACTGTCCGGGGTTGCTGTATCCGTTTCTCTTGTGGTTCTAATCAAGAGTCCAAAACTTTTTGCGAACTGGTTGTGGGGTCCGGTGGTAAGAAGCTCACGTCTTCTTGCCGAAACGCGGACCGCCGCCTGTTAAACTTGCCAGGCGCAGGTAAGGGCGCAGGGGGTTCTGCACGGTCTCCAAAAGTTATGGCTCTAAGTATTTCGGGAGAAACGATGTAAAGAAAAAAAAATCATGCTCTCTGCGCAGGGAAAGTTTTACCGCGAGAGTTGAATAAAACGAGAAAAACAAAAACAAAAAAATTGGACGAAGTAGTCGCTGGATCAAATTAACTCGTGCCTTTTTCGAATATGTGATTTTATCGTGATTTATATTCAGTATCCGGTATACATGTGGTGAGACCGACAAATATTGAAGATAATCGATGTATTGTAAAATGCTTAGGTATTTTTCATTTAGGTGCTCGTTAATTTTAGCTGCTGTTATTTGAAGAACCTGCTGTAGAGTAGCTATTCAAAACTGTTATTCATTGAATTGCTTCCACTTGAGATTTTTCGTCGTTTTTATTTTCGCCGATCAGTTTTGTATCGTAATGAACGCAGATTTTGTTTCGATCCGTCGACACGAGTGTATTGTTCATGAATGAATTACGCGATATCTCACCAGTATCCATTTCCCATTCGGCCAATGTCTGGAATTTCATATACGAACCACTGAATATAATATTCGATCACCGCTAAACGGTCACTATAGATGAATATAATGAAAAATATATTCCATGTAATTTACCTTTCCGACGTCACAAGCTTCCTTGTCAAGTTGTGTAAGATTTTTCCCACGGCAGTCAAGGTCATTTGCAACAAATTCCGAGTGACTAGTACATTTATAATCGTCATTACAGCCAGAAAGTGTGAACGTAATTTGATGCAATATGTCGGTGATGTTCTGCGAAATAAAATTATGACGATTACAATCCGTCGCTATTAAAATTCGGTCGAATGTTCTTTTTTAAAGAAATGAAACTTTTTTCCAAACAGACGTTACCTTGTCATAACCTACGTCCGCGACGACGTAGATTTTGTTGTCCTTGGGCACTAGGGAAATGTCTGTAACGCGCCAACTGTCGTGCTTACATCCCTCAAAGGATAGTTTCTTCATGTACTGTAACAAATCGAGTTTCCTCTACGCTGTCAAAAACTGTTAGAAAAAAAATTAATTCCGGAAAATTCGATGTTGAAATTGCCATTGGAATTTCACGAATTTTTTCAAAACTGCCGAACTGCTTGAAACAACAATAACAGCCGAAAAAATTTTTAGAAATTGAGAAAGCTCTGGAGTTTATCTCACTCACCGGTTTGGTATTCACAGACAAAAATGTACCGATCATAATAATCCAGCGCAGCATCATTTTATTGTAGTCGTGTTCTGAAAGTCAAATTGAACAAATATAATAGTCTCGAAAATGTTTTTCCATTGTTCCATGTTAAGTCGTATATTTCATCATCATCGGCGTGCGATTAATTTCGAATCACTTTTAGTTATTCTACAATCACAACTTGAACTAGTAGTAAAAAAACGACATAATTTGAAGATGAATCGCACACGTACTACCACTTGAAAATCCAAATTCATTCATATTCCGCGTGACTTTACAGATAAACGAATATGACGAGGGGTGAAAAACTTACCTACGAATGAAATGCATTTAATTCTCTCCCTCGAGAGCTGCGAGTCGTTGCTTTTGTTGTCGTTTCTATATGAACTTCGAGAAACCGATGTGATTGACGTTCCAACTTGGACTAAGTTCATTTTCCGAACCGCCAATAAAGCGATTATCGCTGTTCATTCGTAACGATATTGTATATTGTTTACTAATCATTATAAACAATGAAATTAACTCGGTTATCATAACGACGGTGTGACCGCCAATCAATCGGCTTGCCGCAGCAGAACTAGTTATATCCTAGAATGTAACGTATCGCTTTTGCGAATAATAAAACGTCAAACGCCACTGATGCTTGTGCCTCACCAAGGAATTTGGGCATATTGCTTCTGGTCGAGCATTTTATTCGCACGCTCAGAATCCGTCTTCGTATTTTATAGCGATGTGCATTGCGCGGTAGACTTTCAATTGCACAGCATACGCCAAGTCGTTAATCGACTTCTGTGTTCTCGATCTGATCTCGTTATAGATTTTCCTACGCTCATCGAACGTTGAATTTTCATTACCGTTCCAGATGATGACGCCGGTTGTTTACAGAATCCAAGTAGTTTTCGAACCTGGATGAGACGGGAATCTAGAATAGTTTGGTTAATATTAGTTCGCTACTTCAGTTTATGCGCCGGAATTCTATCCTAACTTTTTTTGTCTGTACGAACGATTGTCGTACTTTGCCACTTTCGTAGATGATATGATTGATCAACTTCCTCATACGCGAGGGTGCAAGTTTTTGAATTCGAATTAACCTGAAATTCAATCTCTCTATTGAAAAAGTGCTGCTTTCAAATCCATGTTCCACTTATACTTGATGGATTACATCAGCCAGCTGAAATAATATCATATTTCACGACACATTAACCGCATCTCGTAGATTATTGTTGTGCCAAAAAATCATGCCTTCCTCCAACGATAGGAAACTACCACCCAAATTTGACATCAGCTTAAAATTCTCGCTTACGCCGAGAAAATCTTTTAAAAGGCGTATAAGGCGTGCATGTCAATGAACCCCAAATTTCGAAGTGGATCGGTTGTTGTTGCCTACACAACCCTGACCCATCTCACTTCGAAGATTCTGAAACGCCGAAGAGTGCGGTAAGGACGTTGATGTGAATGACGAGGGAGGACAAGGCGTCGAAACCTCTCAAAAGGGATGACCTCGAATTATCAGCAAAGCATAACTTCCGAGGTATTTAGTTTTTGGCAGATGGTATAACTTCGCAGCGTTGGAATGACGTGCAATTCCAAGATCCAGTCATCGCCATCGTTTTCAGATAGTATATCGATCCTAACGCTTCACAATCATCAGTATTCCAGAGGCAGTTGGCTCACGAGGAGCTGAACACAGGACGAGGTGGAGCTGCCGGACATCCCTCACATGACGAGGTGACCGGCAAACCGCCCCTACGTGCTCGGGCTCCTTCATACAGCGCGTTCACCTCCTGGTCAAGGATGTCATCCCAAATCCGGGTGCTTCCTAAAAGCATAAACTGTTTCGTGGCGGTCAAACTTTCCTTGGCTAATGCATTGAGCTAAAAAGTTTGATACTTTACACCTTGAATTTTCAACCGCATTTTACTGTTCGATTGGAATTACCGTGTCAAGAATGGCATACGTGAAATGAAAAGTTTTATTGAATTCTGGTGGTTTGTGACGTGCGTTATGGGAGGTGAAACTACGAGAATTAGTTGGAGCTAAGTTTTAGCTGTACGCTCAGCATATGACGGTATACCTATGTACCTGCGTGAATACATTGAGATCCAAGTCATAGGTTTTATATTGAAGGTAAGAACTTTTTTAAAGGTGGAGATTCGAAGGATAGAAACCAACCGTGTTCTGAAAACGATATCGAGAAGAGTATAAGGTATTCGCTTTGAGCGCTCTTTTAAAAATAAAGTTGAAAGCGATGATACCGAAGGATATTGCAGGCACGTTTTCCTACTCTTTATACCTACCAACTCCTCGAAACGCCCGAGACCCATCACCTTCACAACACTTATACCTAGATACGAACATCCAACGCCTTTGAAAAGCCGATGTCTACTACGAAGCTATCTCCTGGGACACAGAGAACGTGCCTTTACTAATTTATCTCAGCAAAATTCTCACTTCTCAACGTTAGTACCGAGCTACCTGCACCGGGGGAAAAACAAAGAAACAGAGAAAAATTAAATGAAATTAAAAAAAAAAACAATAATTCATTAAGAGATTTCGCGATTAGCTACTGGGGATTAAGTTATAGATCTCATATTGCTGGTTCCACGATGCGTATCTCGTTTGTATAATTCACGGGCTCATATCACGTCTGAAGTATTTCATAATCGATAAGGTGGTGTTATCATTCGACGAAGTTTGTGCGCGAAGAACAGCTTCGCACATATATGTTCTGTGATAATTTGCCGAGGAGTTGCGCAAGAGAAGTAAGGAAATAATGCACCTCCTAATTTTTTATCGCTGTTTCACGCGGTAAATTTTTATATCAGTTCACTCCAATTTTTTTTTCTCTCCAGAACTGAACAGTTGCAGCTGCGGGAATTGGAAATCGATTCTGTTGCTTTATTGAAATTTGATTCGATGATTTTTTTGTAAAAAATTTACGTTCAAAAGAAGGTCATAGAAATATTCGAGATTTTCCGCGATGTTTAGTAATTGCTTTTCATTTTGATAGTTGGGTAAGATCGCGGCAGGAAGTAACAGTGGGTCAGATCGTCAGAAATACCCCCTGTGTCGTGACGCAACGGGAAACACGCCAGGGTGTCCACGGCCGTTTCACGCACGGCGTCCTTTCGACGCAGTAGGGTGGCACACTTCCTGGCTCCTAGCCGTGGGCTAACGACTCAAGCTGAGCTCGATCTGGAACTTGAAACCAACCGTATCCCACCCGGGTTATACAAGAATGCTTTTCCTCTACTCTGTACGTATACCCAACTTTGATCGCTATACGTTAAGTGTATTGCAACGATTACGTAACTCGAGGTTAAATCTGATGACGCACTTTGCTACACATAAACTTTTATGGAAAGATTGATTCATTTATTTTTTCAGTTTTCTCATTGTTTTTGTTGTTTTTTTTTTTTGCGGTGTGTAAAATCCTGTGAATCTAGTCTGACGAATAACTTGTATACCTTCATACATGAAGTAGGTTCATGTAATATGATGTGCACGTTGAAGAGGCAATTTTGGTGGGAGAGATTTCTTTTCTCTATTTTTTCTTTATTTTTTGTCTGAAAGAGTTTTCTCCCCGATGCCTACCCGCATGCATTTGCAGGAGGGTGATGACGTCGCTCGCGGCTGGAATAGAATGCATACCAAGCAAGTAACTTTGGTCTACGAGGACCCTGGGGAATTTCTGGCTAAATGAAACTTCTAGTGCTAGCAAAGTTGAAAAAAGTTTAAATTAGCAAAGAGATGAGATCTCGTTCTAATCTTTCATGAATACTGAACAAATAATCAAGAGGTTGGGGTATCGTACACATATATCTATCAAATAACAACAACAACAACAACAACTACAATAATAATAATGATGATCATTTTCGGGTTGGTCGTAGAAATGAAGTCATGGTAAAATAAACCAATTAGAGGATTTTGATGGCTCAAAATTCACGAAGTTATTTGCCCTTCAATTCGCGACTAAAGTTATAGCCCGACCACTGAAAACGACCACATGACCGCACATGACAGTGCGAAAATAATTTTGATTGATCATACGCCAGGGGTATGTGTGTTGGAAGTAATCACTCGAATTTGCCCGAGGCGTGGACACTGGTCAGGTCTCTGATGACCGCCGCTTTGATCCCTTATAGCTGAACTGTAAATTGTCATTTCTAGTTTTAGGCAAGATTGGAACTGTTCAAAGGACGATATTGACCGAAATCACTATTCCCGTGTAGCACATAGACGGCCCATCTTTCCGCAAATCATCACCGAGGGAAATATAAAAATTCAATCAAATTTACTGTGTTTCAATGAAATATTTCATTTTTTTCCACATGCCCGCCCTCCGCGTGCTCAGTTTTCTGTGATACAATTTTATGCCAGAAAAATTATGGGGAGTTGAAAACATATAGGTAACGCCTCTTTAGTCCTTAGCCTTTAATATTTTCCGAGCAAAAGAATTGCAAAGCTGAGTTTTATCGGTAAGATACATCTTTTCTCGTAGAATCTTAAAAAGGGCACCAAAATTGTATTCGCCTTCCTCGAGGACGATTTACGCAGACCGCGTTGTGTATTATTCATCGAGGTACACCGTGAATACGTATATAGATACAAGAGATTAGTTTGATCACGGGTCGCCGAGGTCACAGGGGTTTCATGAACGCCTAGTCCTCCTAATCTGGCGTTTAGAGAATGAGTTTCGGGATGGGAAACGGGACGCGTGGTGTCCCGGGAGCAAAGGGAGGTTGAGGGGCGTGTGGCATCGAGAAGAAGAGTGGCAAGGGGTCTGCAGGGGGTATAAGGATTGCGCTAGCTTCAAGGAATACCCTTGGATGGAGGGGGTGTCAGGGAGCGTTCGCAGCACACGGCAATCCATCATCCGTAGAGCTCGCCATTCATCCAAAGACGAACAAGATAGATAGTTGTATGGTTCCGTGACCCCAACCAGAGGGCTTGTATGCCTACATTTTCCCGAGTGTTTTTACAGCGCGTGTCCCTCGGGAACCTTCTCGACTGCGATTCCGCGTTTATACGTGCGCGTCATACGCGGGATGGTATTCGACCTTAACGATTTTCCCCAGAGAGATCCTATATCGGAACGGAGCGGGTTATCGAGTCAAGCGTGAACGGTAAATGCTCAAAACTCGGTAAACCCACAAAACCTCGATTCGAGGTAAGTATAATAGGCGGGGGGGGGGGGGGGGGATTTCGGGGAATTAGAAGGAACGCCTTCTATTTACCACTACGTATGCATGCGTATATAGGTGTATACACTTTTGGTCGAAGTTCGGCTACGCTACGGTTATTACAACCGCATAATGATCTAAATTGAAATTTGTTTCATGGTAAATTATCTGTTTGCTGGTCGAGAGGTTTAGTACAAAAAGGGTGTGAGTGACGATATTCGGAATAGCTGGAAGTTCGTGTTCTGGAAACAGTTGATAAATATTTCATTTTCGCATTTTTTCCTCTAAACCCTTTCAATTTTGATTTCCAAAAACTTCAACCCGCTCGACATCACCGATCAAATGACCATTTTTCGCAGGGTCAAAAAGTTACACAGCTGGCCTCAAAGTAGGTAATTGTCTGTAATGTAATTTAGAAAGTACCGAACGACGTGGCATAACATCATTGTTAGTTAGAGAATTTCCAGTAAAACCTCCATTCAAACTATTAAAAATTAATTACATTTCACTTTCGAGTTATAATGAGAAGTACGGGTGCGGCGATGCTTGCGGGTAACTGGTGACCCGTTCCTACCCATATCGTATGTATAGACATACGAATTTAATTACGTATACAGGTATGTTAACATTTACACGTTGCTACGCTGTGAGTACGTAATATACGTGGAGGGTCGCGTATCGATGTAGATTATACGCGACCGAATGCAGCCGGTAGCTTCCGGTTTGTTGATAAGTGAAATAGTAATTTAATTACCGATTCACAGGTTTACGCCCTGGATACGTACCTGTCAGCTATATAAACGTATGAAAATAGCGTAATTATCATTGGCTCTGCATAACTACCGAGTTGAGTTTCAAAGTTGTTTCAATGATCTCTGTATGGATGTAGGTAAAAGAAAAAATGTAGAATTGAAAATTTAATTGAAAACAGTAATTTTGTTAAGGAAACACCGAATGTCAATTAAGCCGGTAACGAAGCGGCCCAATAATTAATCCAATGTCAACACGTTTGTTGTTGTCAGGTTCTGGAGCACTGCTCCGAAATTGACTTTTAATTAGTTAGGGTTGCCTCTCGGCTTTTCAAGCTCGATTCATCGGAAATCGCGTCTATCGATTTGTTCAAGGTTAAATTCAGGTCAAACACTCATTCCAGTTACTGCACCTTTTGACAGCACTTTGTTTCACGGTAATTACGAATTAGTTATTATCATAGTTATTTTAGCAGTTGATAAACTAGGACACGTTACTGTTGTAAAACTTGTTACCGAACTAACGGTTAAGCAATGCGGTTGACGTACAATTATATGATATGAATAACGTTCTCAGCCGCGTTTCAATTTCAACATTTTCGCCTCTTATGTCTCTCGAAGGGAGGGGATATTTGAAAAATCGTTTAGCGTCTTTTTTGGCAGCAAAATTATTATAAGCAGAAATTGATGATGAGGTATCAAGCTGTTCTACTCGATCGTAATTTGGTTTGGATTTTCGATATGGTTCAGCCGGTGGCCGTTCGCGGGGCGCGACGAACGAGCTGTGCTTTTTGCATTTTGCTTCGCAATTAGTTGATATTATTAAACAACCAACTTTATTTCCATATTTCAACGGCGAGCGTGTCATCAAAATCGCGGTGCCAACGGAACGCTGCTCGAAACAAATTAACCAAGTTGTGCAAGCGAATAATTTTGCATTGGATTGGCTAATTTACGTCGAGCAAATTGAAGATTGTTCCGTTTGGCTCTGGGAAACCAGCTATAACTGTATAGGTAAAACCACTGCTACCGCCTGTCTCTTGCAGGCATGATATACTTCAACGTCAATTGAGTTGATTAAAAACCAAGCGTTCATTTTCACAGGCTTCTTCTCAATTAAACATTATACCACGCCCCCGCGATCTGCAGGATTCTGATCCACCTCATTTTTTACATTCAAATAGAGATGTGCATAGGCATCAACAAGAAGAGAGCTGTTTTATGATATCTCCGCGTATCGTTGCAATTGATGTTTTTTCTTTTATCTCTCATCATCACGAAACATATTTATGAAATAAAAATTCACCTTACAAGATCTCGATGAAAATCGGAGATATACACATGGATATCATTTTTTCTTGACGTTTTCCATCACCCCGTACACTATAATTCCATGGGTTCGAATGAAATATTCGCAACAATATAACCTCTTTTGTTCGAAAACGTGGAGTACGGCACGAGTTTACGCTTCGGTAAATACTGATGTTTAAATCCTGTAATGGTGTATAGTAACTGGGAAGGGCGACCAATGTATAAACCGTGCTGATATGTCGTCGTCTAAATCGTGAGTACAATAGAACGGTGAATAGAGAGATGGGTAGCATATTCAGTTGGAACAAGTTAATCGGCGTTCCAAATAAAAGACCGGGATATGGGGACGGGGGCTGGTTATTTAACATCACGATCGACGGCTCTTTGTGTGGCTGCGTGGGCCTCGCCGACTCAATTGACAAGCGATTCTAGCGATTCGATGCTCTTCTGCCAGCATCACTCGAACAGGATAATCATTTCTATAGGGTTCATTTTTTACTTCAATTTCTATCATTTCGATCGCCAGTTCAACGTCCATCTTCAGATCGCAATAGAGACTTCTGCGAGTTTTGCTTGTAATTGGCATGAATAAGAACTTGCGAATGCACATAGTACTAGCTTATGAAATGTGCTTTACCCTTCAGTCAACCCTACCGGAAACTCCATCTGAACTCATTCCATTGTGTCCCTTGCAGTTCGTGCAATCGCGATGTTGCCGGCTGCTGGTATCTTCGGTTAGGCTCAACTGCTGTCAGCCAGAAATGAATGGCGGTTTCATATTCCGTTACGTACTATTCGTTATGATTCGTACACGTAATGAATCTGACTTAATTGTTAATATGGAAAGTAGATTGTGAGATCATCTTGTGAATAGAGAAATATTCACAATGCTGTCGAAACTTGAAGAGTTGAAGACTTGAAGGAAATCGAAAGACAATCTGATTCATCCGAATGCAAAACCTCAAGATCCTTTTTACGAAACATTCATACGGATTAGATCCTCGAGGATAGTTCGAGACGGGATCTTGAAAGTTTCCTCAGTTCTTCACTCCATCGCAGCAACTGTAATCGATCCCTGGCAATGTCTGAGATCCAGGTAACGAGGTCAGATCGGCTAAAAATAGATCAATAAAGCCTCGAGACTATTAGCCTTCGAGATTTTTTGTGCAGTCCTTTTCATTAATGACAGGTGATTATCACCCTCTTGATGATTCTGCGATTCATTATCGGAACTTAACAATGAAAAATCTGAGACAGAATAAATATATACGCCAGATGTTGACACGCGAGAGTGCTTGGAGATCATTAGGGTCTGTTTCGAAAGAAGGAAATACGTCAAATTATTGTGAAGATCACTTGAATTTACGCTTACTTATTGTTAGTACATGTACGCGAGTACACAGAACTTGAGCGGTAACGTATTCTGCGTAATTAAGTATAAATAAGCCCTCCTACTGCAGCCTGCCATCTTCGACGTTTTGAATTTGAATCTGAACCATAAACTTCAGAATGTTTCATTTGTTCAACATACCGGTAAAATTTACCGAGAATTTGTGTTTTCAGTTATTCAACAAACCTGTTCTAACTTTAGGGGAGCAGTTGGCGAAACACTTTGCACCGTTGTTTCGTTCGCTATGAACACTCCGAAGCAATGTACTTTCAATTGATGTGATAGTACACGTCGGTAAGTAAAAATGACGTCATATTCACGTTAGACAAATTTACAAAACTCCACATTCCTACCCATATTGTTGATAACATTTCCATACACGTATGTAGAGATGAAATTAGTTTTGTTATAACCCAAAACGATCCGATCGCCATTTCGAACCCGCAGTATCCTGTGGTAGTCCAGTGAAGGGCATTGAACTTTGGAACGAGTTATCTCTATTGGATCGAGTTGCATATATCTGAAAACCGCGGCGATGTTAGGGCGGCCGTTTCACTACGTCTGCCACGAAGCAGCGTTCTCCAATCAGTATACTAACCGGCGTCGAGTTTTCCTAGCTAAAGCTATGGACCGACCGCAACTTCCACTTCGGTGATCCGAAAGGCGGTTCCAGTTTAGATCAGGAAAGTCTCTGAAAGCTCTGGGACGTTTGTCCACCGCCCAACGTAACGCACAAAGTTGAACGCTTGTTGATTTGCTTGTCACTATACTCATCACACGCCGAGACCTTGGATACGTATATTGATATATGTACATTATTTTCAATCATGTTCCGAAACTAATTTTAAAAATCTTCTGGATTGAAAAAATTGCTGAATATCAACCGACCGAGTTTAAGCTTTTTCACCACATCGTGCCGGTTAATCTATAGCCTGGCTTGTGTTTCTGGATGATGTTACACCAACATATTTGTCCTTTCATTATTCGGCTAAGATATGCGGAGTATAACTCGCTGTTATAACAGTTGACGGAAATTGCCGGCTTATTCGAAACGCATCAGAGTGTCCAGCAGTCACTGGAATCTGAACTCGTCATTACACATTCTCAAATTATGTGCAGCTTAGATGGTACGCGGGCGGAAGAATTTACTTCAACTGCAGATGATTTTCTGTAGAACGTTGAGGTTCTTTGCGAGATAGTTGAGTGCTGTACTGAAATTTTTCCAATTTGGCGAGTCTGCGGAACAGCAGCGACACTGCGAAATTTGAGGATGAAATTTAAGCCAGCAAAATGCATGAATTGTGTTTTGTCTTTTCTTCCGCTCTCCAAACGTAACGAAATTTAGTTTGGTAGCATCTACCAATTATCGGGAAATTCCGTAGAAGCTGCATCTTATAAGAGTGGAAAAGTAGGAAAATGGAAGAATTTAACGAGTGGAGTTGGCGTTCATTCGAACAAAAAAATTAGGTCACTGCAGGTTCACGTATCAGGTATATACCAGTATTGGTTAAGTAAGTAAATGATTACAAGAAGACACAACTGAGGGTGGGATTATAATTTCTGAGAGGCTCTCCAGGCTTGAGAGGGTTTTTACAACGTTATTAAGAAGGGAGCAATTGGCAGGCGAAGCAGCCACGAGCTACCAGCCATGCTAGGCTACAACGTACGTACCTGCAGCACACCTAACTCGTTAAGTGCCACTTTAAAAATTAACCTGCAAAATTATGTAGTTTTTATACGCTCGCGTTTTGCTACGTTTTACACTCGACGCGCTCGTATATGCTGGTGAAAGTTTGTTCTGATTAACGCTAAAAATTTCGAAGCAAAACCTTATAATCTCTAACGACGACGTATTTACATCAAAGTTTGTGCTCGCTTACACGCTTCCAGCAATGTGCTCCTCCGACAATAAAGTAAGGAACTCCATACACTTAAAAATGTATCATTTCCATAACATTCTCTGCACCCAGTTTCGGAGCACTATCTCTGATACGTTCATATTGTACAGGGAAAGTTGGAGTTTCATAAAACCAAAAGAAAAAAAAAAAAAAAATGAATAAAAAATAAGAAGTACACCCGCGTAAGCTACTCGAAAATATTCAATTCTGTTGATACAATTTCATTTTTTTTCCATCTTTTTTTTTGTCTCCCGTAGTAAATCCCGTGGGTCCTACCAAGTAGCAGCAAATGTATTTCGTATTACGAAATTTCGTTTGGATATCACGTAGTACGCAATATTTGTCCCCTAGGAACCGTTCTTTTTTCCCATAACCCCAGCGTCCTATTGAAATGTCTTTCGTAATTCACATTTCGCGTAATTTAATAAAAGGATTTGGCACGAGCCCCGGAATCTAGAGAGAGGTATAAGGATGCACCCTTCAAAAGTACCCACGTGGCCACAAGTAGCGGACAGACATCAGGGGTGATCAGTTAGTTCCCTCTTCCGCGCAGTTATGGTGAGAAAGAAATAAATTGAAAGAAAAAAAAAAATAAAAAACCGACGGAATAAAATAAAAAATAAAATACACTCCCGGTAGACCCAGAAATATATATGAAAGTGCTGCGGCAGACACGTATGTATACATAGGTACCTAGGTTTTAACGAACAGGTTTTCCGAGTAGGTAAATAAAATTCCGGACGAGTTTATTTATTACTGTTATTATGATATTTTTTCCTTTGCCGCTGAAATGGAAGAGGAGATCAAAGATGGAGAAGCGAAAAAAGCGAGCAGCGTATACAAGATTTTACTTATGCAAGACGACTAGAAGCTTTATCCTCAGATTTTCGCGGTTTAGGCGTCGAGGTGGAGATGCAAGCGGTTTAAATTTTTTAAAAGTTTGGAGGACTTCATCGTGGCTGTATCGTCGGTTCTTTACGTGTATAAAACTTTTCTCGAAAGTTCTTGTGCTAAAAAATAATGTAAGCGTGGAGTTTATCGAAAGTTTCGAGTGATTCTGCAGAGATCACACTTGAATTTCTATGCAAGCTCATGGAAGATCGATAGAAACAAAACGAAAAAAAATGAATCAGGATAATACAAAAAGTTCAAGGTCAATTCAGAGGTCATATTTCTCGGCTATTTAATTTTTCTTTTAACGATGTCGACTAACCTTAAGAATTGCGATGGTAGTCGCGGTTGTGAAGTAATCGTAAAATGTGACAAGCCATCTGGGTGATAGAACTCGAGGTACGTACAATGTCACGTGGCTTCCTCGTAACACTTGAACGATCACAGGACAGGGCGACGGATACGGAATAGCGCGGAAAGACCCCGGGGATGTTGCACGTGTTCTATTGAACCGGTCAGACGATTTCATTGGGGCAGGGGAGGCGGGAGGGGTGAGTGATTTTCTCGATTTTATGTTTTATTGAAATCTAGTGGAGCAGCGGAGGAAATTTTTTTTTATGATGGAGTCAATTTTCAGACCCATTATCTTTGTCGTCCATGAAATGGAAATAAGGTACTAAAATTTTCTCGAATTAATAATCCGATACACGAATTTCACACGAATAAATAATTTTTTCCTCGATAATTATGTGGAAAAAGTATTCCAAGGTCTAAGCAAGGTTATAAGCAAGGTATGAATAATGTTGGGTAACGCCTTCGTGTGATTTTAAGAAATACTTCCGATATTCACATGCTTAGCGAAAGATCTATTGAAGATATACATATATAGCGACTATCGAGAGTCACACGTATAGTAAGTAAAAGCAAGAATGGAGAGAAATGAGACACGTGCTGACTATACATCGCAGCGTTCTATATTTTCTTGAGATGAATCTGAAATTACCTTAGGTAGCAAACATTCTGTTTAGGACGCGGTGGTAGAGACGAGCCGTTAATTTCCTGTGCCGGATCCGAAGCTATCCAAGCGTCAAGAAACAAAGCTTCTTCGCGTCACCCCCTAGCTCCTGTCTGCTCCTCGTTCTCCCCTAACAGTTTTCGTCGACACATGAAACCGCAAGGGTGGAAGACAACATCGATCTATGAAAATTTCAATTACTATCTCTATAATTCTTCTTGCATATGTTGGGCGCTTGTATATACCATATATTTTATTCAGGTATGCGCATGTATTACAGATGCAAGCTTTTTCAAACGTTGAATAATATACCCCTTACCGTATACATCATACCGATACTTATACGGTATATTTTGCTCGCCATAGAATTATATATCTCCGATCGATTCGAATTCCCGCTCGACAATGGGTTGTCAAACGGGCTGCAGAGCGTGCATCCGCTCTGTGGCATCTGCTTCCATTGTGGGGTAATAAGTCCAAACTCCCACGAGTATCAGAGCGCGCTTGTCACCGAGCTTTTATCCATCTTCAAGCGATGTAAATATGCACACAGAGCTTTCCTCTAGTGTCACGTGTGAGCGGAGGTGAAGGGGGCAGAAAATAGGAGAAAATAGGATGCGTAGACCGTATGTGTGAAATAAAGAGAAACTTGAAAATGAAGAGAAGAGAAAGAAGAGAAGAGAGGAATTAATTACGGAGAATGAGAGCACATAGAACCGCGCGAATGAAAGGATTTCGAAAATTCAAGTAAAAGAAGACTGCGAATCCGATGGAACATTAATCATATTTGTCCTAGAATTCAATGGTCTGCGCGTGTATTTTTATTTATTGTTTTTGCACAGAATTAGGAAATAATTTTCTTGATCGACAGAAGTTTTTACGCGGGTATTATTACAGTGCCGGGAAATAGCGCACTCTGCACGGAGTCTGACCAAGTTGGTATTAGCCAACAGAGCGTAATCAGAGCGATCGATTGTCGCCGGACCAACGATTAAATACGATCGTGTGCTGAGTATGCCCCTTTGCCGCTGTTTTTTTTTTTTTCTTTAGTTTTTGTTTTAAAACTTTTTTCCTCGCGTATTGTCGCGGGGGTAGCAAGTTTCAGTTGAAAATATGGCTTGCATGTTAAACGGGCCGCGAGTTATAGCCTCGTAAAATCTTGCATCCTGGCTCATAATTTCGTGGACTATAAAACAGCTTTTAACTCTAAATTCAAAATGTGAGCATAGCCACAACGCAGAGGGCATGACACAACCCCGTAGTTTATTTGAAGAACGAATGTGAAATTTGATGAATTCTTTGTGCAGTCACAAAAATTGTCCGAATTTTTAGTGACTGAGGTTTGCTTTCTTTTTGTTTTTTTTTTTTTCCATTTCGTAAAGAATGACAGTAGTTCCGATGTCACTTTGCACGTGAAAAATCTCAAATTCGTTGTACAGACTGTAACTCCTAGTTTATATTAAATAGAGCAGTCCATTAGTGAGCCTGGAATTGCGGTTTATGTCGAGTACTTACTTTGCTTGAGAAAAGTCTCTCGGCGTTGTCGTTTTAGCAAAGTTAAAGCCGTAATGTCAAAACGCTGAAGTTAATTTGCACCACGGTGGCGTGAGGTATAGAGAACGTGGTCGGTATGGGCGAGAAACCGATCCTCAACCTTTCACGAAATTTTTTATTTCTTTTTTTTTTCTCTTTTTTTTGATTCTTTTTTTTCCCTCTGCAGCTCTGAAACCCTTTCTAGAAAGTAAATATTGGCACAGACAACATTTCCGGCGCCCTTCAACTTTCGTAGAGATAATCATTTATGAAAGTCAACAAAAGCCGCTGCGTACCGGGGGGTAAAAATCTTGCATTCAAGGGTTCAAGTAGCGAAAGCGAGTGGCGCGAACTTGGGGGAGTACGAGATAAGAAGAATCATTGAGGGTGTGAGTGAGGGTGAGGAAAAAGCCGGAGGGTTATTATAGGACTTGAGATAAAAGATGGAATATAATTTAGTAATGCAGTTGTAATTGCGGCCTTTCATGGATCGTATATCTCATCACTTTTCGATTCATCCGTCGGTCCAAAAAAACAAATACCTACGGGTACGGAATTTTATCGAATCTGTACTAGACCGACTCAAACAAAAATTTTTTTTAAAGAAATAGGGGGGGGGGGGGGGAACTTTACATTTTGCGTGAACACAGGGCTCTCGAAAAACATCAAGTTTTAGAGGTCCTTCAATCACGTTCTTCAAAATGAAAACGTTATTAAAATCAAATTATTTTAGAAAATTTCGTTAGAAGATTTTCTCATATCGAAGGACCTGTTGGAGGGTAAAACAACTAATTAGATTGTATTCAGCGACCCCAGAAATCATATATGCACATGTAGAGTTTGCGAATGGCCTTCTTCAAAACTCATTTTCGATTTGTTTTTTTTTTGTTTTTTTTTTTATCTCTTCTCTTTGTCAATGAGATGTAGGCGTTGGTATCTCCGGATCGAGAACGTAACTCGGACCCAATCTGTCATCCGACGTAAAGGCGTCAGGTGAATAGCAAAGCGACATCCGAAACTCAGTTGGCAATTTGAAAAATACAATACCCGAGGGGTTTCTTCGATAGGAGCAGCTACGCCAACGAAGGGTGAAATCGATCTCGAATCGCACTTTGACCCGTCACTCTTTTTGTTAACATTCCCAGAGGTCGTAGGGTGCGCCTACTATCAACGCGTAAAAGATGTCGGAAGAAAACGGATATTGAAGCAGAGATTCTCCTTTGATGCTACTCTTACCTTCCACGAGTTTTAAAACTTCTATGAATTGATATACGCCTGAAAAAATTTCACCAATTTCTTCGTCTGCGAAAAATCTGAAACTTTTTCAATTTTTTTTCAGTACGGTCCAATTCAATTCACTTTACATATGAGTCCGTAATTTAGAAAAATATTTTATACATAAAGCACTACGATTGTCTGACTGAAATTGTTATCGGCGTCACAAGTTGATTATTTTCACGGAAAAATATTGCGGAGAAATCGTGTGTGTTGAAGATTTTAAAAGATTCGTACAACGAGGCAAACAATTCCGGGTAATCGTTCTTGATAAACCTTCCTATTTTTCTTCTTCTTCTTCACATACCTACCTTGACACGTTTCCTACACAAAGATCACATTTTCTTGTTCGGGAAAAATGCAAATCTTGTCAAGTGTCTATTTTGAGCTCGGACAACTCAAGAGCCGCGTAATACACAGCTTTGACAGTAAACATGTGACTTTTTTTCTTTTCTTTTTTTTTTATCTCTTTTCTCGTCGCAATCTCAAGATACAGTATAAGTAGTAAATACTGAGATCAAATAATCGCTGATTAGATATGAATCGCGATATCAGACCCCCAGCAGGTTGTGCAGGTCAGAGATATATGTATACCTTCTGGAAAATTTTACCGCGGGTGGTAACAGGTAAAATGTAGATATGAGAAAAGATATAATCAATCGCAAAAACACTTCAGATAAAAAAGACGATAAATTATGTTATAATAAATATTAACAGAATCTACAATGTCGGAGATGAATGTATCATTCAAATTATCAATAACTGCACCATAGACTTCGCAACCAATTAATTGACGCTCAATTGTTTCGAACACAAACTTTTACTTGGCCGAATTGTTCATTGCCAATAATGGGAAATATCTCAGACTCCGAACGTTGTGGCGAATCTTAAGATTGCTTCCCGAACAGCAGGCCAAAATACATATCGAATCAACTAGAAATTCGAAAAATATTTATTTGCTCAGAAATGAGAACACTTCGAGGGCTAAGAACCATAAGCGTTTAACCCTTCACATTTTCCACATCTGATCAATTTTCCGACATAAAAGCGAATCCCACGAGACTAAGAAGAATGAAAAAAAATTAAAGTACCGGTTTTTTTTTAAATAAAATGTGACGAAAAAAAACTTTGTCAGAACTTTCAATTTTTTATTTTATTATATTTATTTATTTTTTCATACCCCCATCTTGTTTTAGAGTTCTCGATATGATTTATAGTATGTAATTACGTAGATTAAAAATCGAAGTACAGAGGTTCTGATTCATTTGCGTCAGTACAGATTGGAAAATTATGGTTATAATCTATTTGTTGAATATCTCCGACTTCCGTCAGGTATGAATTACTATTGTTATTGTTGTTATTATTACTATAATCATTTTTATTTCGAATCAGCGCTAATCTTGCCGCAATGTCGGGGCTATCTTACGTAATTTGTTGTCTCCTGCGTCCAGAATCGCGTTATGCGCTCGAGACATCATCGCGTTTGCTGATAACGAAGGGGTACTTATACCGCGTAATTTCGGGCTGGATCATCAGTCATATCAGAGCACATCGTAACGTTTAGTTTGAACCGAGAGTTAAGGTCCGTTTAACATTCGATATGCAGCGATTCGTTTTACTAGCAATCGTGGGATTCTGCCTAGCCGCCTACGCTACGGGCAATGATCTCGAAATCGGAGAACGTCAGGAAGGAGACGTGCTCGTAGCCAGCAGACTTTTGCACAGGGTAAGAAATTCTCGTCATTACCTCTTTTAATGAGAAACTATGTATTTACACCGTGTGCTACGGAGAATGCGGGGAAGCTGCTAGCCGGTTTCTGTAGGTTTCTCGTTGCGCTGCACATTTCTTTCCGCGTCATTAGTGCTCTTAATTTATTTATTTTTCAAACGATCGGAAACAGATATTTGTCTTTACTGCTAGGAAAAATTGCAACACATTATAAACCCAGCAGTTAACTTCTTTTCTTTGTGCTATAGATTATACTCGCTAGAGTCCGGTTTTCTTTTCATAAAATATTCAAAACCATAGAATTTATATACGTGTTTACTTATTTCTTTTGTTTGCAGCCCGCTGTTCCCGGAAAACGCATGATCGCGAGGAGCGGCATGGGTTCCGATGGCGTAATAACTCACGTATCTGCTAAGAATGCTCCCGGAAGTGATGCGACTGTCACAGTTTTCAAAGGAGGTGTAGGTACCCAGTTTGTCGTCGTATCTGCAATCAGTGAATTGGGCGCAGGAATTGACGTGGAATTGGAAATTTATGCACTTGGCGCTACAACCATAAATGATGTTGAAGATGACGAGGAGTAGAGGCTTAAGATTCTACGTTATTCTGACCCGAAAAATGTTGAGTTAAGAACTTGGAAAACATGCACGTATAAAAAAAAAAGCAAATGTCACTTGATTTCGGTGTGAGTATATTATTTATGGTTCGTGTGACGTTAAAATGTATGAAAAGTGGTGGACATATTCTACCTAATGTCTCTCTAATAGCTCGAGCAAATTAAAATTGATTGCAGCATAATTGGTGGTTTTATCATTTTTTCAATACCTAAACCGATCGCAATGTTCCTTCGTAGAAAAGTATGATGAATCCTTGGGAGCGGAAAAGTCTTCCTCGATGGTTCAAGCATATGTAGCTCGTTTTAAAACTTTGTAATTAACTCACATTTAATCCTAGAGTTTCTACGCGAGGTACAGATTTAGTGGCTTCGTATTCGGCTCAAAGTTTCTCTGAGCTGCATTCGGCGTTTCGTAGATTCTCAGAATTTCGTTCCTCTCGTAAGTTCCAGCACATCCATCAGAACTTTTCACTAGTAGACGTATACCGATACTGATAACAGAGTTTTTATTAAACATTACTTTTTTAATTGTTGTATTTCGTTGGGTTTTTGTGAAGACATTCTGTTCAGAATTTCGAGAAGACGTGATCTCAGCTGCACCAGGATTTCTTCGTTGCTCTTGATCCCGATGTGTTGCTTCTTTAATAAAATCCTCGCAATGATAGTTACACGTGCGGCATATGTGTTATAATATAACCCTCGTGTTCTTCTGCTGATCCTCGTGCAGCCGGTTAGACAACGCTGTCTATGGCGCGTTCTATATACCATGAATCCTTACATCGCCTCTACTCTTCTCGGTTATACATATTCATGGGCGTCATTATCGTTCCCGTGATACATTGCGCCGCTAAACGCTGTTGCCGCCGCGTTGCAGGTCCTGTGGGTCGTTACCTTGCGACTGGCACTCAAAAATATAATGTTTCACTTATAAATCAACGCTCGGTTCGTATCTAGTCAGGTACAAAGTTAGGTGTAGGATCATGGGTAAAAAGACGATTTTATGAAGGGTGATGAATTGCCGTTCGTTTAGCCGCGAGTCTTCGAAACGAGTTTCCTTTCTTGTTACACGTTTTTCAACTTCCTTTGCATTTTCCGCTTACTTCGCTTGTACCCCTTTACGACCACTTTTTACGGTTAATCACAGAGATCCAGAGCGATCGACTAATTAAGCTAATAAGCTACTTAGCATTTCGCTCGGTAGGGAAGGTGGGCAAAACACTCTCAGGAGGGCTCCGAGATATCCCACCAATTTATGCGATTCTTGTGTGCGATCTTTGCAACAAAAATTCGAGTCACAGTTTCTAATAAAAATGATCGGAAAAGAATCCCATGTAATATAACTACGGGGCTATCAACATGTTACGTTCAAATAGACAAGAACCGTAGACGGAAGCGTCGAGTTTTCTCTTAGAGTTCGCTAGGCAATATGCATTTGGAAGAGCAAGTTTCAGTAGCTCAACAAATTGGCTATAAACTCAAAACGTGAAATGAGCATTGCCAACGCGTTGGTATTTTATCCTCGGCACAGCATTGGTGGATTTACTATTGGATCAACAGCTGCAAACTGGCGTTCAAATATCTCATACAGCTAAAGTGTATGTATGGCTTCAAAATGACTCGGGTAACTTTTCCGAAAGAGGGCATGAAGATTTTCCTGGAAACGAGATAGAACTGTGATAAAAAAGGGAAAGATTTCATTCCATATCTCGGATTATGATGTTGTAACTTAATATTCTTTTCTTTTGGATATGTACCAATCTACATCTTAAACGCCATGGGGTGTTGCTGGTGCCGCGCAAAATTTTCTAATAAGATGTTATTTTACGCTTTCAGGGTGGTGAGCTGAAATTCGTAGCTTCGTCCGAGACTAAAAGACGTAAGAAGCAAGCGAGCGAGCGAGTCTATTAGAGCGCACCAAGAGCAAAGGTTGCATCGTGATGAAGTCAGGACTTCGTTCGTAAGAAACGTGTAGATGGTTGTATGGAGGGTCTGCACAGGTAATCTGCTCTTGCGTTTCAGCCGCTCTCTAACGAGTTACTAAATATATAAATACAGCAGGCTCCCGCTATGCAAGATACTGTAAGGTGAAGAAGTAGGTGGCAACAGTCTTTTTACAATGCTGAACCGAGGTTAAAATCGGAAAAAAATCAAAGGCTATACAGCAGTCTTTAGATTTTTGCGATTCGTGGGGCCGAAAATTGAATAGTACGTCAGCCAGCTGCTCACAGCAGAGTTCGTGATTTCTTTGAAAGTTTATTTCTTTTTTTCAGCATCATTTCTTTTTTCTTCGTGGCATCAGTTGCGACTGACGGACTGATAAATTTGCGTGAAGAGTATCAGCAAATTGTAGAGATGACAGCGGGTTGATTGAGGCCCGGAGCTATTCTGACTCCGGAATCCAGAAGCCGGAAGGCAGTGTTCATACGAAGGGCACGTCGCACGTTTCTATACCGATATTCACGTAGGTACAGGTATACGAGTTCGGTACTCGGTCATGTGACTTTCGAACGTTGAACGCATACTTACGCGTTTGCAATTGCATCGAGCAATTCCTCCTTGCGAGAGCGGATAGCTGCCTCTGCCTTCCCCTGCTATGTGCATTATACAGGGGTCCGTGACTTTTGCGGTAGTCGACCGTGATTGCTTTGGGGCACAGACGTATATTCTGCAGCTACCGACGCCAACGAAACCAAAATGAAAAAATGCTACGGCGAGAACGCGAGGCGGTCATAGCCGTAAGCACCTCCATTCAGCTACAGCAACAATAGCTGAAATTATAACTTCTCTGATATGAAAAATCGAAATCAAATTGAACAACCATTTTCATATTCGTCTTCGATGCTAGTGGGGTATAATATAATGAAAGTACGTAAATTTTTGATGATTCTTGGTATTCTCTAGTCAAAATTACGCTTTTCATTTATTTTCATGGGTTTATCTGCCACCGTGCAGTACACGTAGTTAATTCGAATTCACATCGTCGTGGTCATTGCTCGGCAGTATCATTCGAAAGCAATTTTAGGAGGGTCTTGATGCGCTTTGAAGTGCCTCGAGGTAGCTGTATATTACGAACATATGGTTTGAGGTGATTGCAGGGGCCGTGAAAATTGCAGAAATTTTAGCAGGCGTGAAACAGGATTTGCTTAGCGATTCGAGTGTCGGGCTTCCTTTTTTTTTGTTCCTTTCACCTCTGCCTCTGCCTCTGCCTCTGCCGCAATTTCAGTTTTATTTTTTTTGTTCTCTTTGCAGGTACCCGTCAAAGGCCCTCCATGCGCGGTCAACACTGGCCTGTGTTATAGCCGTACTTGATGGCGTGATTTAGGTGATTAAACCTGCGATGGAAGTTTGTTTTTTTTTACCTTCTATAAAACTCAAATATTCTCTCCCGTATGACTTCGAGGGCGGAAAAATAATTCCTAATCGCGTTACATGGAAAACAATATGTAATATTTTTCATCCAATGTCGAATGATTCGGAAACCTCGATGCATGTTAGGCCGTGAACATCCAGACGTTACGTATATCCAACTCTTGTTTTCCAATAGGAAATCTCTAAAAATCTACGAGAATAGAATTTGTTTTTCCTGCGTTTTGAGTAGCTATTCCAAATCATGATTAGAAGCGAGAAAATTTATTGGTAAATTTGAGATCGCATCATACTTGTTCGATGAGCAGTTCTACCGTCGTCACGATGTGCCTACCACATTAGACGGAGAATCGAAAAATGAAAGGAGATGAAATGAGGAGAAGGGCGAGAAGAAGTATGGTCAGATGCGCGGAGTGACGGACGTACGGTCGGAGAAGCGGGCTCCCTGTAATCAAGTGTAATCTCAGATCCCGTTTATTTACACCTCGGAAGCCAGACGCGCGAACCGTCGAACCAACGCGGCAACACGAGGGAAATTTTCATAAGAAGCGAAGGAACGCCTCGTCTGCAAAAATCATAAATGCTATGTACACGAACTTCTTGCACGTAGCTTGCGTCCGCTGCGATGTTTTATGATTGGTTGAAAGTACCGCGTTCCAAGAAACTTGCCGCTTCACCACCTCGTCCTCGATCCTACCCAGTAAAGCGTGTTTCAAAAATTTACAAATGTTAGTCCTGAAGCCGCTGCACCTGCAATCGATAATATTTGGTTTCGTCATTCCGTAATGATGGCGTGAAGGTGCGAAAAAGTTCGGTCGCACACCACGCGGCAATGTTGGTTACAAGTACCGAATGATTTCAAAAATTAACTTTGACGTCAAACGATTTCTTTTATAATACCAAGAGTGCGATGTATCTTTGTACAGTGTACACGCTTTTCGGTGCATTCGCTGTGAAATGTGTAGCTGTTGAATCTTTATGTTCTTACACGTTTCATCGCCAGTCAATCCGTCAATACAAGAACATAATATATCTTTGAAAGAAGAGGTGAGGTACTGTAGGAGGTTGATGTTAGAGCGAGAAGTTAATAAGGCACTTACACCAGGAGACCTGGGCGAGACTTGAAACGACCGGGAAGCGGTGCGGCATGGCGTGGCGGCTGAGGCGCAGATCACAAACTCCGCTTCGCGCTAACAAGCCTTCGGACCCATCGGATGGGCCTCTTTGGCCATTCTCCTCTTCCCGTTTCTCCCCTCCATGATCACCCCTACCGGGCGCCTCCGGCCCTCTTTTCCCCACCGGGACTAGAGAGCGCGTCGCGGGGCTCTTTGAAGGGCCTTAAGGCCCAAGGAAGTGGCTTTTACGCGGCGCCCCGCACCGCTGTGGCAAACCAACGCAACGCGCGAACGTCCTGATCCTGCAACGGGCAACGATAACCGCGCGCCGTGTTGCATTATCCAGGAAATTACCGTCCCGTACACGCCCTAATGGGTATTCGAGTTATATTGTCTAGCGCGCATCTTTTCACCCCTCCGCACTGTATTCATTCTTATATATTTCCATTCCTAGTGCAGGGCATTTTCTATACATATATTTTTATTTCCTTCATCTTTTTCAACTTCTGGCGTAATGATCGGTTAGGCACCTGCCGCAGTTGCCTCTTCGTGAGGTGTAATTCGAATTAACGTTCATAGCGGGTAAAGTATCGGTTTGGTTAGGATTACGAAAACGATATTGCAGAGTCAGTTGTAGATACAGTTGAGCGTTTCTTTCACCCGTGATTAGGGCTTCCAAATTTCAGTTTGCTGATTGCTGGGGTAAATTTAAGTAACCCCGAAAAGGCACCTCCGGTACAACAAAATTCGCCAAGTACATTAAATGTTTAAAAATACTAACATCGTAACACCGTCATCATCATCTGGGGTTATTGGTACTGTTTGGTCAACTTTTTCTTTCAGATAACTCCATGAAAATAAGTCCAGATTAGTAAGATCTGGCGACTCCGCAGGCCGATGTACTGGTGCGTGCTTCTACCTATCCAGCGCGTACTTATTATAATTGTGATTTAACGACAATCTCTCGACAATATTGAATAATGGGCTGGACGACCATCGTGATGATACCATATGTTCATTTGAGTTTTACGAATCCTTCAAGAAACGAGTCGCGAAGTGTATCCCGAAGTTGGCGATCACCATTTGGAACACCTCTTGAAATAAGAAATAGATATCTGTAACGAAAAAAAGTTTCAGCTAAAAGTTTCTTGTCTTTTTCAGTGAATTTCGAATCTGTGAAAACAAGCAGGGGGTTTTGTTTGAAAAAACAAAGTTGACTTTCAAATGCCCTTGAAAACGTTCACCAAATGAAAAATACGAGTATGCGGTATATTTTCCTTTGAATCATGGAACTTTTATCCTGAACATTTTTCACAAAAATTCATTGTTCTTGAGATATTTCGTCGTCTCACGTTGAATGGTCCACCCTGTATATTATGCGCTATATGGAATTCCGCTTCGGTAAATGGAGTCTTTGAAACAGGTGTAATTGGAAACTAATTGGTATTCAGGCGTGCAGAAGATTTATATACAAACATTCTGCCTGATGGATGTTTGACGTATTGTATATTACTCCCATGTCAGATATGCTGTTAGCGTTACTTCGCTGAATGTGCGCGAAATTTATTTCGAGAAGATCAAGAGAATATTGAGAATATACTCACCTTTGATCTATTCATGGTATTAAATTCATTAATTGATACACATCGAATTCGGCTCGTTTTACGATCCACACGGTCACGACCTTGACTCAGAAAATTTAATTACCAAGAACATCCTCGGGAGTCGCATAGTTACATATGATGCGCTGTATCTCCTATATGAAATTACGTTGAATTTATGTAATATTATGTCTTGTGACGGATATTGGGAAAAAATTCGAGTTCTAACGCAGCATGACGAGAAGCTGAAATAACCGAAAAAAAAAAAAATGAACCGGCGTGGTGTGTAGGGTAAACTCTTTCACCTCCAGGGATCTAAACTTATAATCGGTCAAATGAACATTTAACGGCTATTATAACCGAGAACCATAATACGGAGAATATTTATTCAGAACTAAGCACCACGTGCGTGTGTGGCTAACGCGTATGCCTCCCTACACGGTACATTTCTACGTTTTTGGGAGGTACCTTCTGACCCTTGACCCAAATTAATACTCAGCTTTCTCATTTTGACACACTACTTTCCTGCAGGACTTCTATCTCAGTGTGGGAACTTTTTGATCTCTGCTGAAAGGGTCAGCTGCTGCAGCTACAACAAATCTCTTTCTTGAGCATTACCTCGATGCTAAACTATTCAAATACATTCTCCCTTACACATTCATACCTACATAACTTATGTGCGTAATAATATGATTTTTACACACGCTTCTATGTAACATGATACGCGGATGATGTTTTTGTCAAATGGTTTTAGAGGAATACCTACCCATATAATGCCCTTACGCGTACGACGCTCACAAAATAATGACAACGCACGCTATATTTGCCGTTTTCCAGCGATATGAGCTGTATGACGTATGACGGAGGTTGATGTTGTTCACCGTCGCTTGGGACCAATTACACCTTTCGACCAAGTCCGTGTTCGCTGTTATTTAGATAATGGGAAAATTACGGTAAACTGGTTTTGCGCCGAGCATTATTTGCCCCTAACATTTGGATCAGTGTGGTTAAGACCTAGAATGGAAATTATAAACCGCTGTTCGTTATACGTATGTAGCAAACACACTCATTCACACAAACACATAGGTATACACACCATAATTCTTACCTCCAGGTCATTGCTACGTATATTGCGCTTCAGGCAACAACTGCAAAAACCACATCCCGGTTGGATTCGTTTCAGAGTTATGGATAATTTTTCTTCGCTGTATCTTAACTATTACGCCGGTTTGCCAGCTGAGCGCGTGCAGCTCCTTGAGCATTTTTAGTCATACGCTTATTATAACAAAACATGTAACATCTACGGGGGGTTGAATAAAAATGAATAAAAATTACCACAATCTACTGCTAGAAGAGCGTTTAGTTCAAAATGTATATTATTTATTTCTGGTTTGAAAGTATGAAAACAAGCAATCCCGAACCAAGGAAACCTGGAGTGATTAGACCTGCACCGGTTAAAAGTATTTGGAACGTTAGGGTATTAATGAGAAAGTTAACGACGGTCAGTCATTGAGTTTCGAGGGGTGCGTCGCGAGCAGACACGTCTTCGTTGACCTGACGATGAGCTGCGGAGTGGAGATCTCGGTGTCTGTAGCCTGAGGGCAGCGCTTTGTTCAAAAGGATTTGTTTTGGCGGAAGTTGGTGTCCGCGCCGTCTCGTTTTCGGACATCCTTAACTTTGTCTTCACCGCGTCCTTGGCACGTACGGAATGGCAGATGGGACTCTGAGCGTGGTTCAAAATGTGAGTAAGATATAGCTCGCTCTGGGTAAGTCATCTTACAGGACGAGGGTTCCCGCTCAGGATACTTCTAACTAATATCGGAAGCTACGATTTTTCGTTCGATTAAATCTCAGGAATTCTTGTCAAAGAACTTTATCAATTTCTTAGGGGAATTGTTCCGGTGATAGCGATTTAGATTGGATTGAACGGTCACCTTACATGACTTTATACTTGATTTCAAAGGCTTCGAATTGTCGGTATACTTCGCCCGTAGCAAGACCACCGCGTAGTAGCGTTCGACGAAGTAATGACGAACCTGCTGCGTTATAGAAGCTTATATATAACTTTATAAGATCTCTTTCAGAGCCCCAAAGGCGTATAGCTTACGGGCAGAGAGCTGAAAGGAATTGGGATAGCATCCTTGGAGAGAAATGACATAAAATCTGACGGTACACGTTGCCGTTGTAATAGCTGGCGATGTGGAGATAAATAATACGCATTCTAAGTATAAGCAGATTGAAATTCATAGCTGTAAATATTGATAAGTATAATGCGTGATATTGTACCAAATATATGTACAACTTTTTTTTTCGTTGTTTTAATTTTCGTTTGTTTTTTTATATTGTAGGCATTTAAAGTAAGCCGGTGTAAAAGTACTGTAACAAATCTGACCAAAAGCGAGCTAAGGCGTTTACCTTCCCGAAGGCATTACCGACAACCGGCTACCAAGGTGTAAAGGTAATTACGAAAAGCTTTTTCGCAGTTATATAATAAATAAAAATGAAAATTTATTACATACGAAGGTTATAAGGTAATAGCAAAAAGGGAGCCGACTTTATGCTCGTTGTAAATAAAAGTATTCGGTTTTTAAGATCGAACTTGCAGACACAATGTGAATAAGAGACGTAAAAGGTAAATGGTTATTCCATCGGCATCGCGCCCGAAAGTCAAACCTCTAGATTCCAAGATTAACTCATTAAACGAAGGTTGCTGGAATGGTTTAAATAAATTAGGCCTTTGACTTTTATACCCTTGTTAGTTTGAAAACGAAGCACCCGAATTTCAAACTCTCAAGCGTGCGCACCGCTATATACATCGCGAGCGCTGCAACCCCTCGGCGATCGATCGTAAATTATGGTCGGGGCCCATCGACCGAATTGCCATAAATTTGTCGAAAGGATGCCTAAGAATCGGTACCTCGTTAGAGCTCGGTAAAAACGCGTCGAGATACCCATCGATTTGGGTTCAGATTTTTTGTTGCCTATCAGGAATCGAAGATTCCACTCCGTTTTCACGGTTATATCCTTAACCCGATGAGATACCATCAAATAATCCCGTTTGTAACGATCTCTGACGCTTTAATTAAGCCGCCACTTTCAATACGCGCGCACTAAAATTGTTTTTTTTTTTTGTTTTTTTTTTTTTCTATCAACTGAGTTTTTTTTTTTTTGTTTTTCAATATATTTCTCGTTTCTGACCAACTAAAAAATAATTTACCAATGGCAAATAATTACATGTAATATGCAGTTTTGTTGGCTCGCAGTTCAAAAGAACCTTTTGAACAAATCGGCCTGGTTACTTCGAATGCCTCACCCTTTACTACGAAATCAGAGGTATAACCCGAACCTTTAGGAAGGAGTGTATATTATTATATATTGACGAGGTTGGCCGGGGCTGGCAATCATGCGCGAAATAATTACGTAAGGAAATCAGCGTGCATTGAGCTCTAGACAAGACGTAGTAATTGTCGGTACTAATTAATTAATTAATAGCTGTGAAACACGCGAACGAATATGATATAGGCTCGATGACGATTGCGAGGTTTCATTTTATCCGATATAGGAATTTCTAAACTTAGTGTGTTCCCTAGACTCGACGAATTCCTCACCTATATAGATATACGTCTCCTGTTCGTCCAATCGTCCATAATTCGTCCATTCGTCCGTTTGTTCATCCGTCTGTCTCTCGGGGCGTCCTTAAGACCTCCCTTGGTTGCCTCCGTCTACCGCTGCTGCTGCTGCTGCTGCCGCCGCTAGTTGCCCCCATGGCTTATAACCTGTATTTATTCGGGGGCGCGGTTTATTAGTATAATGGCTACGGATCCGTAATTAACTCGATCCCCTGCTAATTATGAATAACGCTATGTCCCGTGGCACGTTTGTTGCCAGACGAGATGCGCTATAGCTGGATTTACGTCGGCACCGAGCCGCACGTGCAGTATATCACTTTAAACGAACAAATTGGTCAGGCCAGAGGGAAATTATACTCACGTGCCATCTCTCTCTCTCTCTCTCTCTCTCTCGTCTTTTACTGCCGAATATAATAACCAAAGCTTTTGAAATATGTTTCTGAAAGATGAGACATCGCAGGTCACGTGGTGCGGGTCAACTAATTCTGATTTAAAAAAACCAAATGAAAAAAAGGAAATTAAATGAAAAAACGAAAGTAAGATAACGCGACAAAAATTGTAGACGATATTCAAATATCATTGCGCGTGTGTATTACATATTTTCGAGTCGTCTGCAGGGGCAAGAACTGAATCGCGAAAGTTATAATATTTAATAGGTAATTATTCTTATTGAGTTCCGCGAACTGCATAAGTGGCTTGTGAGATGTGTTCCTAAAGGATGGTGATCAAATGAATTATATCTTTATGGGTTGCGCGTATCTTGTTCAAAACGTCATTAGCAGTTTGTCGTGGGAAGAGTGCAGGGAAGCGGCGCGAGATCCGAGCGCGAGGGTAAAAGGACGATATGGAATGAAAGAATGAGAGGATGAGAGAAAAAAAAAGAAATGAAACGAAGGCGCGGCCCTCCATTCATCAACGCCCGCGCGGCCAATTAAATACCGTCACTAATTGATCAAGTACTTTGAAAAAACATAACTCCACACACACAGCTTATACCAAAGATGATTCGTCTCCGGACGTCGATGTTTATAATCACGTCCGATGTTACGATCCGATATGAGGAGGCAAATCCAATGAATTATATAAATCAATTCTTACATACGTATAAGCGTAATAATCTCGATGGCCCAACAGTGGCTTGTAATTAATTATAGTTTCTACCACTAGTTTATATGATGAAATCGCAAAATGCAGCACTCGGTATCATCATCGAGCATCGAGCATTGATTGAATTATAATTATGGTATATGAGCGTCGACCACCATCCCCGTATGAAAAAAAAGCACCCAGCGGCATTCTATTTTTTTCATAATTTACCTGATATATACACGTGATTTTATTGGCAGCTCGATTCGTAAGACTTTTGTTGTAAAAATATATAGAAATAAATTGAGTGTGAATAAAATTTTGAATAGCTTATACATAGCTAAGCTGAATTAATTAATGCTTAGCTGCGTACGGACCACCGGGATTGGTCATTGAACCAGAATAATTTGTTCTGATCCTAATCGGAGTTATGCCCGTTATTTAGTGGACATGCAACGTGCAGCTTGTATATGTATAGAATTAATATTAGAAGAGTGGAAATTCGGTTTCGTATATGGACACCATATGAAACTCGTTTAGATAACTACGGTGTTATTTATACGATTAGATAATTAAGTTTCCGTTTATCCTATAGATTAATACAACCGTATAATAGTCATTGGTGGGTTCACCTGCACGAGATGAGAATCAGCCGAATGGAAGAGCCACGTTGCCTGGTGGCGATGAAATTAAATAATATAGACTCGTAATTAGAAGCGTTCAGTAGCATAGTATATAGTATGATATTCGAAAATATGCTTTTAATTATGTAATAGTGAGTGCGAAGTAAAAAAATTTCTTTAATTGTTACATACGTAAATGTGGGGTACATAAAATAACGAAGAAAAAAAATGCGTCCCGCTGAAATCCAACGCCGTATAATTACATACCATCTTTACGCATTCGGCGATGCCGCAGGCAGATTTCGCGAGGGATAAATGAGGGGCGAAGGAATAAGACGAAGAAGAGGTGAGGGCAATGGAAAATTGAAGGGAGAATATAATAAAACTGAAAACGAAAGACCGTCAAAGATGCCATGAATAAAATCGTTGAGAGTTTGTATAAGGAGCGAAGGAGAAGAAATATATGTGTATATATATATCGGCATGCCTTGCACTTTTACCAACCTACCCTGAATTCTTTTCCATGATAACTCTGGCAGGAATTGCTTTAGGCTAGAGGTGCGCGTACGGAAGCAATACTGCAGGATAATAAAGAAAATGACTGTCGCTAGTCGGCATCCGGTTTTCGGAGAAAACGCGCGCATATACCGATTGAGAGAGATCAGTTTTGCAGAGAAGAGAGCTGAACGCGAATCGCTTCGGGGTAACTCGGGTTTATGGAGAATCTACCCGTATTAATTCTCAGAAACCTCCCGGGCAGCATAAGTACATAGGTATAATATTACATACATAGGTATACGCGAATTATTGACTTCCTTGTATAATAAGGTATAACATCAATAATTGTATCCATACTTATTGAGTTGTTTTCTACCGACTTATCCTGCAGACGCAAATAACACGCACGTGTTACAGAGGGCCAGCAACCGGAGGATCGTAGTCCACATTTTTTTAACTTTTCATGAATTCTCTGCCCAAAAGCGAATCGAATGAAGCAAAGAATTTCTGTAAAATATAAATGACTAGTGAATTCAACAAGCGCGCGGTGAAAATGTTTCTTCACCCGCGTATATGATGCGGACTCTGTACAGTGCTTGTACGGCAGGTATTCAATTTTTCAAGAAAAATATATACAGTGGAAAAATTTTTACGCGGATACAGGATGGAATGCAGGGAACTGTAAAAGAATAAACTCTGCGAAGTGAAAAATGGTCTTTTCATAAACATCGTTTGTAAATACCACGTGATCTCCGCGAGGTATGTACGTGCATAGCCATGTATATTTCTATCCGCACATTAGGTAGCTCCACTACAAGATTTGCGGAGTGAATAGGTCTGGAACGTCTAGACTCCATAGCGCAGGAGTACAAAGCGATGAAGAGGACCTCCAGCACCTCATGGCACCTAGAGCGCCCCGCGTAAATAAGACAAAACGTTTCATCCGCTCGGCAGAAATTCCCATGGTACATGTGTGGTGTTATATAGATCTGTACACACACAGTGTATGCAGAACCACTGTTGCGTTCTTTGTGATACATGAACTGTTTCATCTTCACGTATAGCAGCGGCAACGACGGGAGAGCATTAACAGGATATGTTATATATTATCACGTAGACGAGATCGCGCGTGTGATTTTGAGCTCGTTGCATTTTGTAGAATGGTGAAATAGGTACGTGTGAAAAATAAATTTATATTATAATGTACGCTATAGGTATCCGTTTCATGCACGTCATACGTATGAAATTAAATATTGAGTAAAATTCCGTACGCGTGTATGCACACAAATGTAACGAATTCGGGTAAATGAGTTTTCATAATACGACGAATATTATTTAAAATAATCAGCGTTAATCCGAATATAATCTCTATCTGTAATAGCAGAACCAATTGAATTTAAGTTGGTATATGTATCATTTCACATATACGCACAACATACGCTTGTACGTGCACACGTGATGCAATTAATGAATCAGTTTTATAAATATAAACGTGTACATTTATATCTTCCAGATAATATTTCGATGAAAACAATAACGCGCGCACACTAATAATTATTATAGTCAACTATCGCGGAATGCGAAACAGTAAGAGAACATTTTAAACGATTCCATTACTATACGAGTGAGCGAGACGAAAACGGAGTACAACAGAGATGGGAATATAAATCGTGCAGTGCTTAAATTAATGAGTTCCAACTAGCAATATTTTTGACGTTGTGTTATAGAGAATTGTATCGGAAGCGATAATTTGTGAAACGTACGAGGTACATGCGCTACCGGTGCGGATATAAACGTGTAATTATTTTATCCGCCTCATACCGTCGTCGCGTAACTTGATCGTTTCCAGACAAAAATTGGGAATGTTTTTTTTTTTTTTTTGTTAATCTAAAAATCCGGAAGCGCCGGGGGGTTCGCTGTTTATCGTTCGATCTACTGAATAAGGTTTTAATTTCGTTATTGTGCTACGTTGAAATGTAATCAGGAGTAATTATTGAGTCGTAATCGTGATGTAGATATTTTTTATCGATTAATTGATGCAGTTCGTCCGATGGCAGCATCGATGTGAATCTTGACCGTGCAGGCTGTGAACTAAATGATATTATACAGGAAATTTAGTCTCTGAGTATAATAAATGCAGCTATAATAATCGTAAATTATCTTGTCAGAGTTAACTAGGAGAGTGAACGGGGATATCCCGTTGTGATTACGCCCTAATTAATAATCACAGGGCTCCAACGCCATCTTACATGATTACTATCGAGTAACAAGACTGTTAGGCACCTAACAATCTACGTATAGTCTGAGGCAGGAACACAGTCGACGAGGACACAAGGGGATGAAGGATGAGCGCAAGAGGCGTGAGTTTACAATATATCCCATGCCAACGGGGTTACGGCTTACATTAACGCCTCCGCGAGTTTCCTGCATCGTCTGCAAATATTACGAAGCTAGCTCAAATCCATTTTCGTCACATCACATACTCGTCAACCCACCGCTTCTGGTGGCGTCGCGATGTCTTCGTATCCAAGCTGAGTAAGCGGCAGTTTTATTTTTTCAGAGGCTTACCACTTCTTTGGTTGCAGATCATTGTGCCGTGATAAAAAGGTGTACCAGAAAAGTGAACGGAATGAAAAACGTAACTTCCAATGAAATGTGGCACGAAATGTTGAAGAATATTTTACAGAGCTTGAATCTTCCTGGAACGCGCCCTTCCGATAAACAGGTTCGTAATATTTAGAAATGGACTGAAATGGACTGAAATGGTCAAAAAAACACATGCACATATTTTTCATCACCAAAAATTAGTGGTTATCAAAAATTTACGACGTGAAAAGTTGGGCCAAAAAGCATTCGTCACTAAGGACATGATATTGCCGTTATACGGAAACTACGCAGACTGAACATAACGACTTTGAAATAATAAAATAAGAGCTATAATAATACATATAATATACGATATTATAGCGGTATGCTAAAACTGCTGCAGGTTGGATGAATATTATCTGCGAGTTACCTAATTCGTTTGGCGGGAAATGATGCAGAAGAGATGAGCACACCAAGTTTATGATCGGTTTGGGTTCATAAAGGGTGTCATTCTTTTTTTTCTCTTCTTAGCACAATCGAAAAACTGGTGCTACCCCGTGGTTAATCCTACTTTGAAAAGATCCGTTGGACCGCAGTCGTCGAAAAAGATTCCGTCTTTTCCGAGGATTTTATTGTTCCTTTATCTCTGCCTAATCTTGCGGCGTATTTTCATCCATCGTATAAAAGTCTGCGAGGGCTTAAGGTGAAATATATATTTTTTAGAGCTTTTTTTTTTTACGCACCTTTCTAATAAAACGTCGACGTTAACGTGCCCGAGTCAGCGGATTTTATTGATATCCTCATTTATTCAGCTTCGTAGGTATAAAAGTAGGTTCACCGTTAGCCATTTTCTAATTTGCGCTTCATCTCGGGTCACGTTTTCAGATCGCAATGGTTCCGCATTTTCGCAAGACATGTACTACGTGTTACGAAGAAACATCATCAAATTTCCGACGAACGTCACTTTTTATAACCCGACCTTGACGCGTTGGCACCAATGATATAGGTCAATGTTTAGAATGAGAGCAACAAGTGCCACTGAATGTTGAATGTAATATAAACTGATGGACGTATTAAAAAAGTATACGTTTCACAGTAACAATAAGCAGGGAAAAGAAGGCAAAATTCTCATGTAGGTGTATAAAGGAAAGAAAAGTTTTCAAACAACAATTAACCTCATCATCTACGAGGAGAACAAAAAGCTTTCAGGGCTTTTTGGCTGGTTGGCTTCCACCATCGGATGCCCGGGAAACGTGCCATCATTTTACCTACAAAGCTTTGCGTCGGTTCCAAGGATGAAAAGGCGTGTATGAGCGCCTAAATGGTAATTTTGCGCGTCAAAATATTGCAGGGACGAATAAAAAGGAAAAAGACGAAATTCTGGTAAACAAAAATCAAAATATCGAATGAAATCCTGTGCCAATAAACGAATTGAATGAAAATAATGAATAACAATAAGAATAACGGAACAAATTAAATGAAATGTAAAATTGCAGAGTTTCGAACGGGTGCAATCAATACCGGAATTCACCAAACTACATCTCATAACTGAATTTCTGTTTGATTTACATATCAGTTGTTATGTTCTCGGATTGGCTGAATAAACGAGCGTAAATTTCCCCGCCATTTTCTATATTTTATTCACCTCCGAGCCGATTTTGATTCACGGTAATGAATGTGCCGCTGCCACCGTTATTTTTACGATAAACCTACGTACCTATACCTAACTGTTGCGCAGCAGCAGCCGTTGTAATATTCACATCTGCATAATTAATACGTTTGTCGTCACGTCGTGGAAAAATATTGTAAATTAAAGCTAAATACACGAATAGAAATAGTTACGAAATCTATCATGGTATCAGGGTAGCCAGACGTCCAGGATTAATCTGCTATATTTATCATTCGAGAAAGCATGTAGATTGAAAAACTTTATTTCAGTTAGAATCCGATTCTGGTAAAATTCAGTAAATTCTGGAAGAGTTTCAGAGAGTAAATCCTCATGTCATCCACATTTTGCTCCTTTGATGTTCAGAAGTACCATGTCGACTCATGTCGTCATGTCGCAAGAATTACCGAGTCGATATGATAATTTTCATTGGACCAGTAACTATACTTCTAATTGAGCAACAGATGATGTGGAACAATACGGACCCTTTGGAATCCTCCCCGAATTTATTTTGGATTCTACGAAAACCCTAAATTCGAAAACAAAAATTACCCATTTTTTTCAAAGGCGTACATCCTTAGCTTCTTGAGGGATAATTATCGACAAATTATCGTTTCTTAGGAGAATAATTATTACAAATCAGGGTTTCCGCCGATATGGCTGCCATCAAACCTCATTCCCGAAGCAAGTATTATACCTATAATAAACAGTGTAATAATAAATTGCCAACAAAAGCAGCTTAACTGGATCTAAATTATTAATAATTAGGCAGGTGTTTGTGCGCCGCACAGCCCCACAGTATATCGCTAACAAGCCGTCGACGGTATTCATTCTATACGAGATACGGAGTGGAAATAATTATAGGAACGTGCACGTATTATACCTCACCTCATTCCCAATTTACTTGAACGAGAAACTCCACTACCCGGAGTATCAAACAGAGAGCACAAACTGTGCGCCGAGGCGTCTACCAACCGACGTTGTGCAGTGTGATTAACCACTTGGCACTAACTGTACTCGCTCAACCATCGCACGTATCGCATAGTTTTCCTTTTGGCAGAAGAAGTGAGGTAAGAAACGGGGAGAGGTAGCCGGTATCCCGCGCATGTTATTCCCTGATTATTTGTATCGTGAAGAAGACCGGCTGATCCGTGGTCTGTTTGACTTTGTAAGGACGTAGTTGTGTTATGCGCATGATACGACCAGGACACGAAAACAGAGCTCGCAGCTTCTTGTGCGTGCCAATTAGAGACTCTTCGAGTTCTTATCGCTGTACGCCTTTGGGTTAATTTGGCCAGGTTCGGAAGCCTCTCCAGAATATCCCCTTCTTCCCGCCCCGGAGATTGTTACATGGAGCCTGCAGGAGGCTTGTGCGTCTTCACCGTGTAAGAGGATTATAGCCGTTTCAGCAGATTATGGAATGCGGATTTATTTTTCTGCAGAGGAGGTATCACAAGATTTTTTGAAATATCAAAAGTCGCTCGACCGTGGACTCAGCATCTTACACTATTTCAGGGATTTTTACCACTAAGCGATATGAAACCGACTATCTCCGCGAAACGGAACCGGAATATTCCACGCTTTATCGTTGATGGTTACGGTCGTAGTATCACAGATATATCTATGGTAGTATTAACAATCTGGTACAACGATTATCGTTTTTTTCGATTCTTTTTCATCGACGATCTAAAGGTAAGTAGATGAACAGAGAGAGTTCTGAATCAAAAAAGTACGACGACATTACGCCGCTTCCGGTTGTTGAGGCTTTTTTCAGGGACGCTATTTGATTATTCGGGACTGCCGAACATGATGAAAATCGAAATTGTTTTGATAAAATGTGAGGGCATCGGTGGCAGGTTGGGAAATCCAGTGGCCCTTGTGTCCGGAGCATATTGCGATAACGCCTGCATTATTGACGAGGTTAAATCAGCGGTAGTTATTAGCTTGGAGGTTCGTATTAGGAGAGTATCCTCATGGGGGTAGTTTGGTTTTCCCTAAACCCGATCCAACAACGGCCATTGCAAACAACGTTGCTGCTATCATCCTCGATGTTACTAACCTGTACCATAAAGGATACCGCAATGGTTCCGGTTACGAACGCGGTCCGAAGAAAAGCAACGAACGAGAGTCAGAAACCCAGGAGAGTTTTTCTTAGAGGTCTGCTTCGGATATTAAGGATTGCGGAAGCCACGAGAAATTCTTTGCGGTAATTACTTTCGTACCAAAATAGAAAAAAAACACAAAAACTTCACCGTCACCTTTCGCTCCTATTTTCAACCTAATTGGTTGTGAGTTTACCGAAGTTTTTACTTTCTTCACTTCGTTTCTTTCTTCCAGTTGTTTCTTTCGACAAAATATTTGTAATGGTCATTGCGAGGTCTCTGCAGGTCATTGGACTGCCGGACAATCGTGTGGAATGTCGGTCATAATTCAGAAGGTCGTTGGATATCGGTAAAAAATCGACCACTGAATTTTGTGGATCTGATGCGAAAAAATGTAAATTTCAAAATTGTACTCTTTCATCAATCCGGTGTACGTGAAAGATGAAAATTATCGGCAAGGTTACCGAAAACCCTGAACTGAACCTTTTGTTTCTTTCTGATCCCAGTTACCCGAAGGAAAGAGAAAAACGTTCTTAGGATGTAATGTAGTCCTTTTAATACTATCGATCAGATAATATCGTGCCACCAAAAGCGCAATATTAACTTTTCCTGATTTCTTATGGTCTGCACGCTGCCCTTCGGGATCTTCCACCGCGTGTTGCACGATATTCTCATAGAAGAGAAAAATGCTTTTTGCAGAAGCACCGGCTGTTCGCTACACGTTGCGTTCGTTGAACAAAAACCAACAAAGCCTTGATTAGTTTCTAGTATCGAACGCCCTGCACCTCCTTCTGACAGCAACTGAGCTTGATTAATTTCACATCGCGCCAGACTGTTGCTGTCTGGCTTGTACATCCGTTGCACGCTCAACTCCTACGGTTGTGTTGACTGTCTGTATATCCAAATGCAATAACCTTGAGCTTCATAGCACACATAGGTATATTCATTCGTGCACAGTTTTTACTACGCATATCGTAACGCGTCCCCGCCGCCCTCTTTAATTGCAACCCAAAAAATTAAAATATAATAACTACGTTGCTGATGGGGAGTGATAAATTATTGAATGATCGGCAAGCGAATTCACAAGCAAAAAGAGAAAACAAAATGAAAAAAAAAAATATTTGCTCACTCCATTTTAATGAGAATTTACAACAGCGAAAACGATCGTTTCATGCCGAACCAATTGTTCGGTATGTGGATGTTTAATTAAAATTTAACCTCGTGCTCTGTACGATGAATTTCATTTCGTTCTACCGGAAATTTAACCGTTCATTTGTCAGCCCGTAGAATCGATAGTAGGGAATTTTTTCTTTGTACTTTTTTTTCCCTCTCGATTGGAGTAAATCTATGTTCAGTAGAAATGGTAGTGAATTAGCACAAATGAATCATTAAATCTCGTCGACTGCGATTTTTACCATTTCAAATTATACTTCAAGCGATTGGGAATTGTAGAGTGCGTATCCGAAAATGAGGCATTTATTCTGACAGCATATAAGTTGCACCAAAGTAAGTCATTTAGCCAAATATTGCTCGGCTAAAAGTTGTAAGATAACAGAGTTAGAGGGATGCAAAGTTTTCGAATTCAAATGCATTTTTGAACTGTTTTCACGTTTATTATCTTATTTTTATATGATTTGTTATTATTATCAATATAAACTTTAGTTTCATTTGTATTATTGATGTGACCATTTTTTTATGTAAGATAAACGCATTTGAATTCGAAAACTTTGCATGCATCGCCCTGCATCTCCGTTATCTTACTACTTCTATCTGAATGACTTACTTTGGTGCGATTTATATGCTATTAAAATAAATGCCTCACTTTCGGACACACCCTGTATATCGGGGGGCTGTAACAAATTTAAACTTGGGTGCCTATGCCCCAGTAAGAAGAACCCGCGATTTCAATCAATAGAAAATGCTGCCATACGAGATTCGTACTCGACTGATCACGGGCAAAACATCAAAGGATTTTGATATTTTATTAAGATCGCGGACCATCAAGGCAAAATAGGCTGTATCGGACCAGCAGGTTAGTTGGACCTGTAATAGTATTTAACAACATTTTGTGACCGCTGGCATTAGTATTCGCTGTTTCTAAGGCCTAAGAATTCAATTTTCGGAAATTGGAATCTTACGTTTGATGTGACGCAATCTCAATCTCCGACACCGTTTCGTATCCATATGCAGTTCAGGTTTGACGCATTTCCATCTCCGATTAATCATGCGATTGAATTAATAACTCTGTAGCCTATAATGGAACGTGAGACTTACGCGCGGAAAAGCATAAGGTTGGTATACACTTAACGTGACAGGAGAGTGAAGAATTCATAAGAATTTACCTGCTTCGAAATCTTTGAGATAAATGAATTTTATTGAGAGTCGCAAGGTCTGACGATTTCATCAAAGTTGGAGGACCCTCACGCAGCTTCTACTTTCCAGACTTTCCGTTTTCATTATTACAACGAGACTCACAGAGTCCCAAGAACGATTGACGAAATAATATTAACAACAATAATAATCACAATAATGACGATGAAAATAATTATCGTGAAACCATTGACAAAGCAATGATCTCATTGACGACTTCGGTTACGCCAATCTCGAGTAAATAAGTTCGATATAGATTTCCTCGTTGTATAAACTCAAAGTATAATATAAAAAAGGAAACTTGCAAACAAAAATAATCGGATTAACCTTTCACAAACGGCAAATCGTCGTGTTAAATAATCGAGTTACGTAAGATCATTATCGGGTGTTCCATTATAATGCGGCGTTACGTAACAGATTGAGATTAAAATTCATATTTTTTGTTTTGCGTAATTGAAGCTTGTTCTACATTGGCTGCAATCCTCGGAAGTGAGAATATTTCGCGTACATACTCCTAGAAAAATCTTTTATTATTATAGTTTGCGGATTCGATTCAAGTATAAAAGAAAGTTACTTGTAAGATAATCTGAAAACTTTTATTATTCCCAAGCCGTCCAATTCGAGTATAATATAGCGAATCAAATCACACCTCGTATGACTTAGCAGTTAGTGCTTTTGGAGAAAAAAGTTAAACCGAATCTTACAATTTTCGTCTAATAACAATTAGAATAGCTAAGTTTCTTTATAATCGAATCGATTTTATTATATGTTTGTATTTGAAAGTAGAAATTGTGTCGAGAAATTCTTGAAACAGAATTAGCATAGAGAGTGGCTACAAAATTGTTGTTATTAAGGATTTGTATAACTACGAAAAGGAGAGGGGGAGGGTCGCTACCTTGCAGAGCAACTTTCGTCAACTCAGACAATTTTCTACTCCCCTAAAACTGGAAGCACTCGAGCAAGCAAAATTCCCGCACCTCTTCTTGCAACAACCAGCTCTCGTTCGCTTCTTACGTTCTTAGCAAAGATCTCCAAGTGAAAAGAGTTCGAAAGAATGCTCGTTAATATATTGTCTTCCTACGAAGAATGCGGACTAGAATTTTCCGCCGTGACCCGTCAGACAACATCCGATTTTTCATACACTGGCATACATAATAAAATTATTATCGATCTGCCGGTTATTTTCTTACGATTATTATACCTATCGTGTAACGGTCGTTCAATCTTCTTATATTTCGTATTTTCTTCTTCTTTCATCTTCCATTCTTTTCCGTCTTGATTTACATTGAAATTCCTGGAAGGAAACAAATTATAAAAGAGTTAACGATATTCTTCATTTTTATATTTTTTTATACATATACAACGTACCCCGGTGGTATAACAATCCGGTGAAAGAATAATGAGATTTCCTTATTTTTAAGATGTAAATTCAGTTACGTGCATAATTTCTTTACATCGGAATCTTATAACTCAATTTTTCTAAAGTTTATCATCTTTTTTCTTCATTCTTCCTACCGATGTTCTTAGAAAAATTAATACAACGACATAAAAGAAAACCTGCAACCCAAAGCCGTGTAATGAAAATAAAAAAAACATTCCATCCCTCTCTTTGTTTGCCGTCCATACTTCTGGTATTTATTCGTTGGCCCCCCAATGTTACCCTCGGTTCATATCCATTCAGCTGAATTACATTCAGACTGTCCCACGGTTAATTTACAGTGGAACAGATATCTACTTTTCGTTTTGAACGATATGGTAGCATATACGTATAGAGTCACTTTACCCCACAGTACAATATATCGTATAGGTGTGTGTATATATATATATATATGTACGTGTGACATTTGACACTGGCTGCGAGGGGTGTCAAGGGGCAAGTTGAGTGGTAGTTATTTTCAGTCGAAATTTGATGCCATAAGTCATAGGGGCCGAAGGGGGAAGGACGGGGGGTTGGGCGTTTCTTCTCTCCACCGAGCTACACGTTGGCAGTATGTGGCAAGTCTCCCTCCTCTCTCTCCCACTTACCCCTCTACACTTATCAACCCTCTTGATCTGTTGGATGCTTCACTTCCCCCTTCCCCCCCGTTTCTCCTCTTTTATTCGTTACTTTTTCTCTCCGTACTCGCTCTCCTCAGACTCCCCGAAAGTTTACTTTTGGCCCGTAGGGAGTTAGACTTTGTATTATTGACGCAGAAAATGAAACCAACTCATACATTATTCAGCTAAGCGTGTACCTACATTAGACGATATGAGGGTAATCATCAAACGGCAAGATAATTTCACGGTGGTGGAAAAGCTATTTGCCTATACGCCACCGCGGCGCAGGAGATTTTCGTGGTCCACCGCGCTTCGTTATTTATCGAAACAGAAATCTGCACCGTTTTATCTCGACAGTGTGATTCTTTTTTCTGTAGTACGTAAATTTTGGCTAATTAGTTCTGGGAGTGTTGTACCTATTTCACCCATTAGATATACCTGGGCTCGGTATGTTCATTTTATTACGGGGTTCCCGAAATTTCAGTGATATTTAAACACACATACATAGGGAAACATATACGAAGGCTCCGGAGTTTCTGAAGAGAAAATGCAAATGTTTATTGCGGGTGAGGCTGTAGTTAATTTTACGAGTGAACCGTAATCCGGTAAAATGTACGTAATACTTTTACCTTGTTGTACTAAAATTGAGGGACACTCAGGGTGAATTAAGATTTTGGGATGCAACGAAATGTGAAGTCGTAAGCGAGTTGAGTATAAGTATAAGGTATATACGAAAGGTACGTGGGGCACGACTCGACTCGGATGGATATAAAACGAAAGTCTTCAGACGTACTTATCATATTAAAATCAAATTGTAAAAAGATGCGGGAGATCGAAGAATCTGGGAATGAGGGAGCGAAGAATCGACGTCAGGGAGGTTTCGGATAAAACCGGCAAAAGACAGCTCTCAGCGTGCGGTCCGGTCGGTTACACGATAGAAATTTCCCATCTCCTACCCTCGGCTACAACCGTCCCTTTTCCAACTTTTTTTCTCTTCCCCCTTATTTCGGCTCCGGCTTTTTTCGAGGGAGTTACAATTATTACCTTTTCCACAGTGGTGCCGATAAGCATAGGGTAGATATCCGATAATGAATACGCATAAGATCTAATTAGCAGCAATTAACATTATTTTACACTCCACGCGCAGTAGGTATATACGATTCATGATCATGAAAATGGTAGAGCAAAGTCTCCATCTCTTCTGGTTATAACGTTATTATAATTAACCTGGTCTCGCAAAGGGATTCGAAGCTATCCCATGTCTGAAGTTGGATAGCGCAAACTTCGATTAAGGTTTTGGGATTGGGATCTAGGCTCGAGTTGTTTCTCCAGGATTGACGCGTTGAAGTCTTCGACCCCCAAGCCAGTCGAATATCCGTATATATAAATACCTACATATACAAATCTCCCTTCCCCCTCCCTCTTGCTATGGTCCTTAGAATCCTACACGCTGTTTCTAATCCACCAGAGTAGTTGGAATTTGTCAATGCTACGTTTACGCAAGCAGGGGTTAAACGTCTACAATCTACACCGTAACTAAGTTCAAAATTCGATACGATTCTCCTTTGAACTCGTACCTAACGATATCCCAAATCTGGCACACCCCTTGCTCTGATATAATACGGGTAAAAAGGCGAAGGGAGAAAAAAAAAAATAAATGAAAAAAAAGGAAAAGAAATGAATGAAAAATCTTCCTGTTACCCATATTACATATACATCTTCTAAGCCTTTAATATCCTCATAAAGGTAACCAGATGAAATCTAATCGTGATCCGTTTAGCGATATTGTTGTGCAGTAAGGCCACCAAACCTTCAGTAGAGATGTCGCAGCGTCTGGGACGGGCTTAAGCCGCTGATGCTGTCACATCCAAAGACGAGGGTCCACCTCGAGATTATCATTTCTTTTGCCGGTATAAACCAGAAGAGGTCGTGGTTTTCTTTGCCTCGACACCACGACGCGCAGGTAGCCCTGCACCAAACCATATAACCCGCGCGGCACCGATTTACACATTTACGCGGGGACCTCGGCGGTACCCTTGTAGACATTTATATGTTTATTTTTGTCCGTATACGGGTATCCTTTTTTTTCTTTTTCCTCTTTCTTCTTTTTTTCTTTCCCTTTTTTTTCCAGTACGCGTACGTATTGAGTACGCTACTTACAACCGCGTGGCATTCGCCCCCTGTGCGCTAGGAAGCGGACCTTTGGACAAAGGATACATGATAAAATCGCGCAACCCCGGCTGGTTTTAAAAGGTGACGCACAATGCAGTGGGAATGCAGGGAAATGTCGACGGTATACCGAAGGGCTGAAGATATCTCTGCATCGCTGCAGACTTCTCCGAGCCTCGAGTCCATTATTATTTTATAAATCCTTTCCCATGCGATGGAAGGGTGAAGCCTTCTTTTTGTGCTTCTTTTTTATTATCATTATTCCGGCGTTAATATTGGTTCCCATTTTCCTTTGTGCCATTCAAGATAGACACCTCACCTTAATCATCAGCTTTAAAACTTTAATGTATAGCCAGACCCCGGCTGGTATATAATGGGAAGCTTTTGATCGTTTGCAAAGCACACAGAAGACTCCGTTTCTTCTTGTCAGAGATATTAACTCCTGATTTTCTCTACTTACTCGATTCAACCTAGTAGTAGTAAACGGTTTAACAATGCAAAATACCTAAGTAAATATTACCTAAGAAGAGAATATGAAAAATGAAAACTCGTACCGTGCACCGTAAAACTTGGCGCATTCTCTAATCCTCGTATGAAATATTGATATAAGGATATTAAGCATGGCTAACCTGTCTTGAGGTATCACCATCTCCAAGCCCTGGTCGAAATCATCTACCGTCGACGTAATTTACTCATTTGGACATCACCGCATGTAAGCAGTGCGCGGGTAGCAGCTGATTCATATTGTGATCGCTGGAGGTAAAGAGCGCCAAAGGATCCTGCCGATGCTTTTCATCTGTTCGCGATTTGTCTTATCGTGCAGCATGGATACCGTGCGCGTTATCTGAAATCAGCCCTGGCAATTAACGAGATGGGTTATCCTCGTCGGTTGTGTGCACGAGTTTTAGAGCGAGTTGGGAGGGCATGTCATTAGGGAGAGTCGGGTTTGGTTACCATACCCAACCTGTAACACACCTATGCGCGTATCCACACCATATAGGTATACAACCCATGAATCTTCAAAACTACCTGCCCACCTTAACGACGCTCCTGGGCGCAGAACGATACGTTCGTTTTAAAATAGATGCCGTTTCTACTCCTTATTTTTTTTTTCTCCATCTCTTTTTCTTGTTACTCAAACAGAGGTCAAGGTGTATCGTTACCTCCGGTACTACGAGGGCACGATCCCTTTGCTCAGACGGAACAGTGCGAGGTATAGAAGACAGAAATGGTCATGGATCCGAACTGGTATACGGCTTCAAATATGAAACAAGATATTAACAGTTACAACGCACGTACCGCAGCTCAGGGTAGGTATAACCAACTGGAGCTTTGGTGTACCATGTACAGATTTGCTTGAGTAATCAATTACACAAGTTTGCCAGCACATCTGTCCGTCTCTCTGCGGTAGAGAGAATGTCCAGAGGGAGTTTTAGGGAGTATGGTGAGGTAGGTATCGCTACTCACCTTGTTGTTCGGTCCTCGAGTGTTGGGTCATCGTTGAAGCTTCTGAGCAATTAACAGTGCTTATTAATTGCCACACACTAGATATGTACGTACGTACCCCCTGCACCATATAGGGGACCGTTGGTCAGTTGTGTGGAATATATGTACGTGTTGTTTCGAAACAGCAACAGCAGCAGCAGCAGCAGCTGTCGATGCTCGTTTGTCACTTCTAGTTGACCGAGGTGGACGTACGTTACGAATATACCTTCGTTTTCAAAGCAATTACCGATACCTGGCATGCGAGGTAAAAAGCGTAAATTATATATGAAAACAGAAGTTCTTTTCCTTTTTTGACATTTTTTCACCGTTCTTTTGTTTCGATCCGTTACATACGTTCACTATTGTTCAACATTTTACGGGATAATATATTAACTTTATACACTTTGTAGGTCGATGTTGATACACGATCCGGACGTATAAAGACTAATTTACATTGTATAGTGCAGTGTACGTACGTGTGTATTAGATATATGCTATACAAACTCGGTGAATTTGAACTTCTGAAACTATTTCCCGGGTTTCCAATTAAACTTTGACTGTATGTAGACCGAATAATTACTTTAATATTGTAATTGAATAAGCGAGAGTAGCTTTGTCAGTGGAGTTGGTACGGACGCGACGTTCTTATCGGCGGACACGTTGGATCGCCCTCGCTATTTTTGAGGTACCAATAATAGTTATATTTCCATCTACTGTTCGGACGTGTCATTTGACTCGGCCGACTGAGCAGAGAGCGAAGACTTCGGTGACGATTAATCTTAGCAAACTATGCAGCAAGCTTACAAGAAAATTGACGTTAACTAATTATCTCGTTGTGCAAACGTAACAACGAAAGAGTCTCGCATCCAACTGTTTTAAAAAATAGGGAAAGATCGGAATTAATGATACTCGGACTCCGGCACAAAAATACCCCCACTCGTCACACTACGCGTTCCCAATGGTACGCAAATAAACGTACCGTTGCAACTATGTAACAATTGAGTTTTTACTCACAAAATAAGAATGGAGAACAAATAAATTTCCGAACAAGTTGCCATGCGGACGAACCCTGCCTACCGTATCTGTTCCTTTTTATTTATCTTATTCGAAAGAAAAAGAAAAAAAAACAAATGCGCAATTACAACTCGCGTGTGAGGATATGAGGGCCATCAACGTACGGCCGAAATTAGTCAGACGCTGCACTCGTCAGCGAGGGTGGTACTGTAAGCTTACCAAGTAATTTTTTTATTTTTTTCATTCCTTCAGCTAGTGTGTGTCGAAGGCCAGAGGTATTATATACGGTTTGGTTAGGTATAAGAGCGCGGAGGTTTCGGGGGAGGAAACAAGGTTGAATTATACATACGCGGGGTAGAGTAGAGCAACTCATGCTGCAGAGTCTGGTAAAAAGGGTGGTAAGAGAGAGGAAAAAAACATGAAAGAGAGGCTAATTACTACATCAACGATAAGAAGTGTATGGTATATATGTATGTATTATACACATACAAATTTCGAGGATGCATGTTTTTCCCGCGAGAATTTAAATATGCAAACGTTTGTTTCATCGCCATTATTTTCACTCCTTTTTTTGTTTCTTTGTATTGTTTTTTTTTGTTTTTTTTCTCCGTCATACCATTTTTATTAGATTATATTTAAAGAGATATTCTGGAAAAATTCTGAAAATATTTTACGCGGAGGCAAATTGTTTAACCAGCGGCGAATGTTATTACGGTACAGGTTCCCAAAGTAGGTATATACGCCGCCGTATTTCAATTATTATACTACGGGCAGCTTCTGGACGGGGTGCGGGTAACGAGTGGCTACCCGCCTGCAACTTACTGCATTGTTATTAATTAAGCGAAGCACTGTGTTTAATATACATAAGCTGCAACCCCCCTCATGTACCTCGACAAGACGTGCAGTGGAATCTTCTCGCGTACTCCCAGTGCAGGCAACTAGCTCGCTAAGATTTACCTTCATTTTGATTTATTAAAAGCGAGAAACTTCCAACGGCATCGCGACGTCATCTACGAAACGAAATCAGTATTTTCCATTATGCTCAAAATATTTCTTCTTCGAAATTATTTTTTGGATATTAGGGTTTCCTGCTGCAGTTTTTGGGTCATATGGATGCAGAACTGCAAGCCTATCGGGTGAACGTTTTTGCAGTTTCCTCAACTCCGATGTAGTCTTCGTTGGTGAGTCGTTTTTCGTGGTTCAATTTTTTCTCTTTTCAGGAATCGCGACACTTTTCGGAGAGCATTGAAGATTTTACGTTAAAATTAAAGGAAAAAAATTGAAAAAAATAAAATAAAAAAAATGCCACGGTTGCGACATAAAACTTTAATACAGCCTTAAATTTGATTCGCTTCTCGTGCGCTCAAGTGCCTTTTCAGGATCCAATTTAGCTCTTATAACGTTTGAATAATTCTTGAAAAATACCCTAGTCGTAAAGACGGAAGTACTGGGAGCTAGAGCAAAGACTATAAAACGTTATTAAATTGATATTGTGAATTATTATTATTTACTTCGCTAAAGTTTCCAGCCAAATTAATTTGGATCTACGGGCGTCGTGGCCGGAACACAGTTTGTATTACGAAACTTTCCCCAGCCGAAACTTATACTCACCAGCAGGAGCTATCACGATAGTGTCAGCCTGCATAAACACGCGTAAGCAGTATCGACCGTAGCTCGCAAAATTCTAAACTCAACCCAAGAAAAGTTTTCCAACGTTCCCGCAGTATCAAGTTAACTTTTCTCTCGCAGGGCCCTTTCTCTACATAGTCACTGAGATTGAATTATTTACTCAAAACTGCTCTACTCACATACGTAAGATCTGCAAACTGCTTTCTTGCAGTATAGAAAATCAAAAGATATATACTAGAAAGCCCAAGTTCACGCGATCCGCGGTTGACATCGACACTTCACACTTGCCAACTTGTTCTTATCAAAGATCTATTCGCGATGGGCGGGAAAAGAATGATCTCCTGACCAGTCGAGTCATTTTCGAATATCAACATTGTAGCTGTGAATAACTTAATGGGAGGTATACGGCGACCTGCTGAAATTACGCGTATGATGGGCTACGATTGCATATTGTACGGGTTCAGAAGTATTTACGATACTTGCGGCGTTATTTGTGCGTGCAGAAGGACCTACGAGAGTCCTGCGAAAGGACCGAGAGGGCTCGTTATGGCGGGATCGAGTGCATCGCTAATATTGCCGCACGGGACTGACTGGCGCTTGGTTGAACACAATAAACCACACACGGCTCGTTCAAAATATCGAGCACAACGGAACATGATCAATTATGCTCGAAATTGGTGGCACTCTTCGACAAACGTGAACTGAGTATGTCCGAACCGTTTTTGGATACGTATATAAATTTCTCCCTACGCGCTAAAATATAACGTAGGTATAGATGAAAATTTCGAAAATCCTGTTGCGAACTTCACCAATATATGGATCAAGGAATATTCAAAGTTGGGGCAAATTATATTCCGTCTTAGAAAGGACGATATTTGGAAGTACCTGGTATAAAAATAAAATGTTGTGGTTTGTCGGATAATCCTGGAATACTTAAAAAGGGTGGGGGCGAACGTCGTGCACCCGGTTATTGACCGCCGGTGTGACTAACAGATCAAAAAGACCTTTGGGAATTGGGGAGTGATTGACAGTTCGAGTCCGTCTGACTCCCCCTATCCCTATGCCTCTATCCCTTTTCCTTTTCTGTTACTCTACCCTCGGCAAAGAAACGGCTCCTTTATCTCTACCCGGACGTTTCTTCTCTCTCTCTCTCTCTCTCTGGACTGGGTGATACCGTTCTTCATCTGGCTGCTGGCAATATCGATGATATCGAATGTGCGGGCATCGGGAGTGGCAGTGGTGGGGATTGCGTTTAATAGAGTGGCCGATGATGGATGGCGAGCACAGGGCGATATTACTTATTTGTACAAACGGTCCGCGGAGAATTCCTCGCATTGGACTAGCTGCCCGCGCCGTTGGTCGAGGGGATTCGGATAATGTTGGCATAGCGCGACTGACGGGACTCGCCCACTGTTCCCAACCTTGTTTGCTATCTAACCTTACTCCGGTTCTCCTACCCTGAGGACCAATCGTATGGCGTAACTGCGTTATTAACCTACGCAAGGCACTTGAATCGTCGCATTATTGATCGATCGATGCCAATGCTGAGCTCGAAGACCTCATCAACGATTGAGCATTACAAGCCATCTATCTCGATTCTCCTTGTTTAAAGAGCCATCGAGGGGCCATGAAAAAAAATGAAGAAACGATGCTATTACCATATACATTTTTCAATACGATTCGATTCCGGCACAACTGTTCCGCATCTAATACTTTGAGTGTCGGGTACCTATACGCTGCAATGGCTACACTTCATGGGTATCGCAAAGGTATCTACTCATATTCCTTCCACGTCTCCACCAACCAGAACTGGTCTTCAAAGATGAAACGAATCATACGTTGCCTGCAGTCACACGGAGAAGGAGAAGAAGTAGAAAGGAAGTCGCGTGCCCACCAACAAAGAGCTTACTCTGGATTGGATGGATGTCTGCTTATACCTTCGTGAAATCAAGCCATCTTCGCCGAGTTGGCACAGGTTCAACTGTTATTCGACCTGTACGTCGAGTAACGTAGATAATCTTGAGTTTTATTTATTTTTTTTTTTTTTTCACAAAAAGGTATAGATGTAGGTATAGTTCAAAGAATCGTCCAATGGTTATGATTTTAACTCTGCGGTCGTAATTGCCTTTGGTATCGAAAGAAATCTGAACTTCTCATCGCATGTAATTTGAAAACGTGTAGTTAACGGCGCGTCACAAAAACGAGTGCAATCATCATACGTATAGCGAAGGTAAATGTAAGGATGATAATGCGGAGAAATGTTCTTACCTTGGCCAAAAAATAATAAGGGAGCATACGTCGAAATTATGCGCCCTTTCACTTTGACCGGTGCACGTCGCATGTAACACTGAACTTTCGGCGCATCAACGTCATTCTGCTTTCATAGTCAGTCACGCGATGTGCAGTACATAAGTAAGAAAGTTCTAGCAAATCTACTACTACCACTACTCCATTTTACGCGTTCAAGTTTAAACGTTAGGATATGAAATGAAAACTGTGCAATTTCAACCGAATATTTGTACCGCTCAGACTGCACCAAAGCGACCCGACTCCGTACTACTCTCGGACGAGGTGAACTTGTATCGCCTTGGGACTTCCACTGTGAAAACTAGTTGAGCCACCGAGGCGATATATAAAGTTAGTAGAAATTACATCTGCATATTAATTAAGAGTTTCAATGCTGCAGATTATTTAACAGCTGGAAAACTTGTTGAAGAGTTTCATTATTCTACTGTTTAATGGTGAAACCATGTCTACTGTAATAATAATAACAGTCATACGACCAAAAATTTTGATAACACAAATAATATTAGTGGATTGATCGCTCCAAGGATGCAGATACCTGATGTAATGTACTTAATGCCCGGCGCCATACGGATTTTTGTTTCCGATTGTGAGTTCAAAACATATAAGGAAATCGTCGCTCGGATAATTTGAAAAATATTCAAGTTTTGGGTTTGAAAATCGCGAAAACATTAATCGTAAGACTTCAGTCTTTGATTTTTTTTTTATTATGGGGTAAAAAATTTTCATCCTGACGTTCGGATCGTGATCGTTGTACGTCCTCGCTTTGTGCCGCGAAATTTATTGAAAGTCAAAAAGGTGTAGATTAGACTTTTCAAGGCCCTAGCTCAGGACACCAAGGTATCCAGGCGTTTGAATATTTCATCGGTTCAAGAGAATGAGCGTAAAACTTACCGTAAAAACGTTGCTTGCGCGGTGCAGAAACCCGCTTATTGGCCACATGGGAGATAATTAACAGATTCAGTCTGCAATGCTTCAACAACAGCATCTGTGCGCGTATCTCTCCATTCACATCACAAGGATACTGCACCAAGGTCTCGAGAGAATAAGTTAGGCCCTGTACAAATATGTACAAAAATCATAATTTGCGCGACAAAATTACTTCAAATATATTATAGGAGCTGAATTACAGAATACCATACGTGAACTCTAATCGGCATTTATTTTGATAATTTTTAGGTAATGATGGTACTAATATTCGGTGGAATGCGTGAACAGCGATTGAAGGTATTGGTATCCTGGAGTCGTGTTGGTTTCCATCTGAACTAATTCCAAAAATAATTTCAATTTGTACGGCGTTTCTACAATGGATATAAATTGTAACGAGTTACGTGGTAAGTTTTGTCAGAGTTTATGAATGCAAATTCAGCAAAGTAGAGTGAGTCAGAAATAACAAAAGTTCAAAGTTTCAATTCGGTAGAAACTGAGATGTTTCGGTGTTTTGATGTCTTACCATTTCTCGGGACTCCTATCTTCGTCTTCTGGGTATGTAAAATATAAATAATTCAACGGCGTATCTTTCTACTCGATAATTTTTTATTCTAATGTAATGCATCGCTTAATAGTACCTCAACGTCAAAAAGTACAGATACACAGAGCGACGTAGAATCTTGATATTCGAACTCTGAACGGCGAGTCGAGAAAGAACTGTTCAATCAGAAGCCGGTGCGAGGCATCACTCGTTTGTATCAATTTGCAACGTGGTACGGCCGCTATCGCCCGCCGCGACTACCACCCTCCGAGTCTCCCGGTTTAATCTAATGCCAACGGAGAGCGAGTAATTCGTCGAACAAAGGTGTGATTTTTCTCCTCTTGCGCCTACTTTGCACCAAGTACGAAGAAAAATGAATAATTAAATTCTGTTCGGCGGAAATTGATGAGAAAGGACTCGCGCACCTTACGTTCACTCGGCCGGCGGAAACGTACCCCACTATACCTTCTTCGGCCGCCATCTTATTTGCCGATATCTAACAGGAGGAGTAGAGGAAGGCTATTTATACAATATTTATGCAAGGAACGCCGAGATTCTATTATAGTGCAAACGATAGCGAAGAAAAAGATTCAATCTACACTCTGATATGCGTGAAAAAAGGATGCTAATAGTTTCAGGTTTGCGCAGGAAATCTGTCTCTCATGTGGCATTCGTAATTTCGTAGCAGCGGGAAATGAAACCTCGATTATTGTTGGATTTCCAATTTGACTCAGACTTTGGTCCAGGCACTTTTGTACGCGGTGCTTCGAGTACCTACCTATATACGTATGGACAAGGTGAACTTTTCATTTTAAATATACGTATATGAAAACCTCTGATACACGTACTCGCAGACGACCTGGATTCTTCAGGATATAGTTGTTCGTATCTTTTATGTATTCGAAAAATCCTCTCCGGAGAAAATTTACTTTCCGACGATGGAAGGAAAAGGTATAAGTGAAGCTTCAGGCACGATTTATATCTACTTAATTTAGCAGAAGTTTACAGTGGAACTAGCATACATCGCGAAAGACGGTTTTGACCCAGATCTAAAGGAAGACTGGAACCTGGTAATGAAGGTATTACGATCCATCATGATGGAGAGATCGTTTTAGTAGCATTTATATTACAAATTCTAGTAAATTTATAAGACATGGGTATTAGCATTGCTTAATTTTCAGTATCAACGGCGGACAAGGGTGGAAAGTCTGAAATCGTAAAGATTCATTAGATATCAGGAAAAGTCATCTTTGAACAAGAGTAACACTATTTTCTCCCATCAATAAAGGTGAGTAATAGCGAATAAGAAGAACGGAAATGGATTGTCATTGTACATCGAAAAGTTCTCAATAACCGCAGGATGAACAAAGTAGGTACGAATCGCATATTAAAATTGAATCACGTGATTTCCGACGTGGACGCGGACAGAAGACGAAGAGGCTATTTTCTCGTTAGCCCCGATAGCATCTCTTCCGATTGTAAAAATCGTTCCAAATCTAATCGCCGGACGCGAATCCACGAGCAAGAGGCGAAGAATATCGCTTGCTCACGACTCTTTGTCTTTGGTCTTTTGTTGGTGGTTTCAATACACAAAATAAGAGAACGACGTGATGAAGAAACGGCAGAAAAAGCGTTGGCGGCCGGGGGATCTGGAACGTCTGACGTCATCTCACTAGATATCCGCGAAAGCGGAGGCACATAAATCCCGCAGCATGATTCTAGAGCCTTTTCAGTTGCCGGTCGGTTTACAAGTCCGCACTCCTAATTACCATATCGTTACGACGGTAATAATAAACTTTATGCACCGAATGGCCAGAGAAAAGAAATAAATAAATGAAGAAAACAAAAAATTGTGGGGAAGAGGGATCGAGTTTATAGTTCACTTCCACATGAACATGTATGCATTAGCTTTGATGCACATGTGCACACCGATGCGGACCTACCTTCGTGCTTAACGCGAATTACGTACACTTATGTTTGGTGCATTAATATTATTCTGCAGTTGGTAGGTACACAAACGTACCTACTTTTCTGGTATGAAGTGGACCAGCTGCACTCAATTACAGCCGTGATGTATATGCGTGCATGCATATACGTGTAGTTGCGTACTGAATTCTATACACGAGTACTTAGTTTTAGTTGGAGTCAGAATATGTTCCGTAGTTTCAACTGACGTTGAGTCGTCGGAAAGAAAATCGCGGTGTCAAGAGCATACTATGAGGTTTGCAGAGTGAAGGGAAGCCACTCACCCTCCAAAAAAAGAGGAAACCTTTTATATGACCTTCACTGTCATGGCAATGGATTTAAATTCACATAACATACATTGGAATGATGAAAATGAATGAATGTTCTTTCTTTGCGATGCGGCCGTTCAACTCCGTATGTGGCTAGAAGGATGAAGAAACGCAGGCGACAGGAGAAAGTGTTTGTTGAAATTACGTGAATTTCTTTTTCTTTTCGTAAAAACCATACATCCATAGCTATGGGGAAAATAGAGTCGTTCATTAGTGCATCAGAATTTGATTTGGTCGTCAATAATCCGTGACCAGAATCTCGGAATTCCAAGACGAATATGTTAGGAAAAAGAAGTGAACGACGAAATTAATTATATTAGCATAATCGTTTTTAGCGAGTAATTAGGAAACTTTTTACTTCCTCGTAAAGTTCTGTTGGTTTCTCATTTCAATAACCAACTGGACACTTTCAGCATTACGTTCTGTAATTAGTATAATTTGCTCATACAAGCTTGTCGGCACAAATTCTCTTCGCTTTACAGTTTGTAGAACGCATCAAAGGGAGCACATAAATATCAAGTGGCAATGTTCATAAGCTTTCACGTTTACCTGCAACCTACAGCTGGCTTAAATTGCGCGAAACTGCGCGGTTCCAACATAATCTAGGAGTTTCCTCTAATTCTACTTACTGCATTAAGTTGCTCATATTCATACAATCGGGATATAAATTGGACCCGAACTCTAGGCAAGTAAGTGCTTTTGATAGGACGTGACGAATAAAAATTTGCACAAAATTTTGAAAAGCATGATGTCCAACATTGCTTAAGAAAATTAAAGCGTCACTCCATACGTATTCAGCAGTTATTAGACGGCTTGACTGATGAGATCTTTCTCTGATTGCAGGGTGAATCTTTGGGACATTTCTCGCTACCTCTGATATCAAATTTTTCATAAATCGGTAAAGCTATCTGTGAATGGCTATGGAGATTCTCGGAATGATCCTTTGATTCGTTCAAGTAGTGTATAATATTCCAATTAAATTTTGCCACAGAGAGTAAAAAGCTGTAAAAAGATAAGTAAACGAACACTTTTCTCGGACTTGAGTCAACGAGTAAAAGCAAGTATCATATAACTGAAGCATAAAATGGAAGTACATGCAAAGAAAGAAAGAAAAATGAACTGAAATAAATGCACAGTTCCTAGGAATATAAATATTTCTCTACAGTTCCCTTCCCCTAGTAGAAATATGAAGAAAATGTTTGGAGTTTGCTTCTTTATTCTTGTATATTCTGCAAAATCTAAGAGGCACGTCTATATAGGAAGTACGTACATACATGAAGCATGAAGCATCAAGCATCCAATTAGAGTACCGGTTAGAGGTAGGAACCCCAGAGTCTTTGCTGTCGGCACTTCGGTTGGATTTCTTTTATGCCACTTCGTCTCTGGATTTGAAAAAGGTCCTTCGACCAGCCAAGCCAAGAACTCAATAACTTTCTTATCTAGAGTGCACTCGGATTGCTATTAACAAACAATAACTCGCTGTAAGTTCAGCTCTTGCCTTATAACCTACCGCAAAAATGTATCGAATTTTTAAGACTGATAAAACGAGAAAAGGTAGTTCCTTTATCGAATCAGAAATCGCACGCTGCAAGTGACGTTCCAATTCACCCGGATCATCGTATCTCAACATCAGCTATAACGTTTTCTCCATTTCGTTTATGGCGTCCACGTTGTCTAAGCTTACACAATTTACCGATGGCGAAGTTGAAATTCAATATATTATACCCGCGTACCGTTTTTCGCTATATTAACTTTTTGGCAGCAGCAATCGAAACTGGATCGGTACGAATAATAGAAGTTTAAGTATTCCGACAGGTACGCAAGATTTAATTACGCTAAACTGTATTTAACGAGAGGGGTGGGTGGCATAGCGGCCGTGGGAGAGGGTGAGAAAGGTAGAGGATGGGCCGTCGGAGGGGGTATGGAAGAGGATGAGAAGGAGGAAGCACTAAATCCAATAATTAGAGCTCCAGCTGTCACCACGTAGGGAGTCGGCAGTTCGTTCATTCGCCGTCAGTGACGCCTTTAATGAAAGGAGTTTATTAGGAGGCAAGACGCGAAGGGTGCTAGCCGCATTTGCATCCCTACCCGCGTGTAATTCCCCTTTCCAATATTGGATTAGTCGCCTAGCCAGTATTCAACCAGGGGACCCGGTCGAGACTTGGTCGCAGCCTTACTTATTAATCTGACTTACCCATCATGCAACGTACCTTTTCAAATTTGCGTTTAAAATTGAAGTAAACTTCCTCGATCAGCTGTCACATAGTTCGCCAAGATTATAAAGTAATGTTAAGCATCACAAACAATAAACATCTGTTTCCTTATTACTTCACTCAAATTAATTAAAATTATAATAACAATGATGTGGCAATCGAATGATGAATTTTTACATTTCGTTGCGATTGGAATAACCTGCCGTGAGGAGTGTTGTTGATCGTTAGAAAATAGCTCCACCCTGCAGGAGCTGATTTTCCTATTAGCGATACCATGCACCCACTTCCGAGTACGTTTATACATACCTAATTATACCTATTAGCTTGGTAAATAACGCGGTTAGATATTACTGGTGTAGGCGCACTGCTATCAAGGTACATGGAGGTGATTGCAGACTGTTATTAGGCTGTATTCATATACCATCGTGTTCTAACGGGTAAACAAAATTGTGTCAACCTTATCCATAATCATAACTCTCCAATGAACGGTAACATCGACCCCATCCATTCTATAGGGCGCCAAAGGGATCCAGATTACATTTCAACCCATTGCGAAACATTTTACTGTAATGTAAATGTGAGGGTTGAAATGTAGTTAGAAAATACATAACTCCACCCTCTCAAAATTATGCGAACAACGACAAGGTTGGAAAATTGAAAAATATTCCGGAATTTGAACGAAAGAAATTTTGACAAATGCTTCCCAATCGGTTTTAGTGGGTTAGGATTACCGGGTGTTGGAACTTAATTTATTGTAAAGATGACTATTAAAATTGGTCGGATGTAATTGGAATAACGATTAGTATTCGGTATATAATTTATTTCTCTCGTAAATAATGAAACAAAAATTTTCATAAGATATTGAAATTGACAGTTTGATGGTTATGCCCTGTGTACTACCCACTTCTGACAATTAAATTTCTTCGTGACTTCCGAAATCGGCTATTGAGAAAATTTCCTCCAGATATATTTTCGTGTTTTAATGTGCAGCAACGGGCCAAAATATCAAAACTCTCCGTAGAATAACGAAATGTATTTGGGATGGAATAATAAACAACGAACTACCGTCTGCACGCAACAAAAATTATTGACGATACTTTCATTTCTACTAATTTGTAGTAAAACCTTTAGGCTCAGGTTAATCGCCGAAGGACGGCCCCCAAATTTCTACGCGCTACCACCTTGGTGGTCAGTCCGATATAATCGTAGTGAACGATCGTACTTTTGTTCTTTTTTCTTTTTTTTGTTCTTCAACCAAGAAATACTCGAGCGAATACTGAATCCACGCAGCACCTATGCTTCTTCGTACGTGCCATATAATAAAACAAAGGCAATTTATTGCTTCGGTAACAACAACAGTAAAAAGCTATCCCTTATATATTTTCCACCATTCTATTGTTATCGATACCACCGCTACATCATAGAACGTAGACAATATACGGAGATTACTTCGAAATCCACTCAAACCATTCTCGTCAATTGCTCGTCATTCGACTGCTCTTTTTTACTATTGTTTTTACCGACCAACGTTTCGTGCTCACTTTTCGTATTTTCTTTTCTTTTCTTTTATTTTCTTCGATATATCTTTCTTCCGTTTCACTTTTCAATTTTCACCCCACACTTTTTGCTTCTTACCGATCTTATTTCCATCGAACCGTTGTGCCGTTGAGAATTATAAGGTCTATAGTACCACGTTTGTTTTAATTAGCACCCGAGGCAGTTAATTTATTCAGTGGATATAAAAGACCTTAAGAGGGAGGGAGCGCGCCTATTTATATCGACTGTGTTTGGCCTGGTAGCAGAAAGGGAGAAGGGCGGGGAAGAAGGTGGCTCTGTTTGACCCCTTGACGTTTTAACCCCTCGACAATTAATCCCGCCCGCTCGATTAAGCTGCTGTTACGCATTTAATTAAAAATTCCTTTTTGTTTTTATTTTATTTAATATATTTTTTTTTTTTGTTTCAATCGTTCTCCAACAATACTAACTTGCTGATTCGTAAGAGTATCGTTTTCATTCGATACTTGACAATTCGATCCACTTAAACGCATCAAATACAGGCATTCAATTTATTTTTCGTTTTTCTGTTCGTGAAAATGAAAAGTCGTTGATACATACAAACAAGTCATAGGTATCAGATGAAATATAAATACCTGATCGCAATTTTGATGTCGAAATCCGCACCCGATGCGATAGAAACTTGAATCTTGGTTTTTTTCTATTCCTATAAATTTTGTTTGTTAGCGTAAATACACAATTTGTAGACCGTTCATTGTTCATCTTCTTCGCGGTTTGTCGGTCGTGCCACACCAATATCCGTACCTATACCTCATATTCAAGTTGAGAAAGTTCTCCCGTCAGCCAGCGGGCAGGTATAGAGGAAGGTATAAGGTGAGTTTGTAGGAGTGACTCTGGGGGTAGAAGCGTAAACCAAAAGCACCAAAGGCACGTCGTTCGTAATAAGAGGAGGTTGCGGACCTTGCACCTGCAAACCGCTGGGGAGCCATTCAGCTTGAAAATGATGGCAGTTACGTTGTTACGTGAAGATATACGCGAAGGACGAAGGCGGTGTCAGGATTAGATCTGAGGTGAAACGGTACAGCTTCTCAAAGGTGCGTATCACTTTGCGCATGAACTTTGAAGCCGCAAGCCTGCGGTTTATTCTTTTAACGTGTTGCGGAGATCGCGTCGTTCCTCATGTTCATGCGGCTTGGCATAAATCTGTGCGGCAACATTTACGGACGAAAAGTATAGTAGTAGACGGAGCATATTGTAGGTGGATATTCCCAGGAAACCGGATACTCCTGCGGTAGCCGCACGAATAAAGATGTAGCAACTTTTTAATAATATATGAGTATGGGTACTTCAACAACAGCTATGTGTCAACCAGGTATGAGGTAATACCGTTTATAGTACTTTGGATAGCGGTACGGTTTCGTTGCGCAATCGTGCAGGTAGTTTGGTTAGTACGACGCAAAATAAATTCCGAATCTCGAAAGACGCGTTTTGGTCTTTGCCCCGACGGCGACGCGGGTATGTAATGATGAATAAAAATATAAAAAAGTTGAAAAAAAATTTGGAAATGTGAGCGGCGCTTTTTAGATTCCTAATTCGATCTTGGCGTCCAGCTATTACCTGACCACAGGATACGCTTGATTGTCGGGTATTAAATATATAAAATCACTTATACAGCGCGGTCGTGCTTTCCTAGAATATTCCTATATTATGGAAGGTTATTTAGTGATAATATTTATGGATAATCACTAGCCAATTGACCTTCTCTGCAGCTTTCAAGTCCTTCTCTGTTCACATAATACATAGTCTACCTTATTATATTTCACGAGGGTCTCTCTCTTTCATCATTTAATTTTTATCTTCGAGTATTCATACGTTTTTCCGTCATAGTTGACTTCCGGAATTCCTTGAAATTGATCGAATGTTGTTTGCACAGTTGCATAAAATACGCTACTTTCGATTACCATGACCATCGTCGTATAAATGAAGAGAATCCAAAATCAAACGACAATGTGGAGTCTTGACGGGCGGATCAGTGGCGTGTTAATAAAAAGTGGTCCAGTAGATTGATAGGTACGGTCATCGAAGTGTTTTGCGTTTTGGGTGTTGTATAGGGGTGAAATATTTGTCTGTCGTGTATTTCCGGTAAACTCCGGGCGCTGCTGCTGCTGCTGCATGCGGTTTCAACCCTTATGTGCGTGCGATGGGGGTTGGCGTTTCTATGGTGGGGGTAACAACCGACCGATCGGAGGCTGCGAGGAGTCAAAAGAGCCAGTGGAGGTCGAAACACGGAGTCCTGCTTCAGTCGCGCGCCAGCCACTGAGCAGAGAACGTTCCAGTTGGCTCGTTCTTGGTTGGGGTCGAACGTACACTTGTAATTTACAATTTTTAACAGTTCAGTAAAAATGACAAGTACTCAACGGAGTAATCTGTCATTGCGATGAATCACACGCGGATTTTTATTTTGAATTGAGAAAACGAGAGAGATACGTATGAAAATCTGTAGTAGTTCCGCGTTTGAAATTTATCTCAAGTGGATTTCCTACCTCGGGTTTAAGTTGTGAAAGGGGTTATATATTTCACGTGAATTCGATTTCAAGTTTTTTTCACGGAAGTTGGCAGCCGATAGTCGATAGCTTATACCTGCTCGTGAATTGATCAATTCGGTAGTGTCTACTCTAAAGAGAATGGATTACCTTACCACTGTTTGGAAATGTCGAACAATTCGGAACCTTGTTAAATCCGGAAAGTGCAAGTGTAAGCGATCTGCAATTGGAAATCGAATGTATTGAACGATTGTTCGCATTTATAATACATGCTAAGATAAATTTGTAGTGACTTTGCATTTTAATAGGTGCTAATTATAAACGTACTACGAATAAATTTGGTGGAGTGTGACGATGAATGTGTTACCGATAATAACTCTTAGTGCTGCAAAGAGTTATACTTTCAGTGTGAAACAGTTTTAAATTCATAGCGAAGTGTCGGAACGTGCTAGGAATAACTGGTCTTGGTGCAAAAATTATCCGAAAAGGGGCGCAGGAACTCCAGGAGAACGACGTCGTTGCGTCCTTACCGATGAAAAAAGAAGAGTGGTAAAAGAATAGATGGAAGCTAGACTAAAAAATATCTTCATTACATACACGTCGTCGTTATGTTTTCACGACAGCTGAGAGATCACCTCCGTGCATCATCAGCGGGTGGCGACAAGTGCGCGTCGACAAGTTGACTAATTAGAGATCCGTGTGATGACAACGATACCAGAAAGTCCCCATACCACTTCTAAACATGCGAGCATCCGTTAGTGTATCGAAAGTCATTGTCATGTTCCTTTTGTCGTTGGCACGTTTATTAATTCCGGCGTGCCACGTGCTGGCTGTTACCAGCGCACCTCCGCCTCGGTATGACGTACCCGATCATTGCCAGTGGGACACCCATCAAGGTGGTTCATTGACTTGTAACTATCGTGTGTTTGTCAATGACCCGAGGATATCAAACTTCTCAATGATTCCAGCTGAGCATACGACGGGGTTGAAAATAAGTTGCGACAGGGAAGAAAAGATGCACGGTGAAATTGACGAGGAAAGTTTTACTAACTTGTACCGGTTACGTACGTTGCAGTTAGACGGATGCAAGTTTGCTCTTTGGCCCGCTAAAGCTTTGAGCGGACTTCGAGACCTGCGAAATTTTACGGTGAGAACATTCAACGTCGAGGGCTCAAGGATTGGTTTGGAAATTGCACCGAATGCGTTTCAGGCAACACCGCAGATAGAAAAGATTGATCTATCGTCGAATGGTATATGGTTGTTTCCTGAACACATTTTTTGCCCATTGTCCAGCCTCGTCGGTTTAAATATTTCTTCGAATTTGTTGAAGGATGTTACCGAATTGGGATTCAGCGACGGTATCGATCCACGTTCTACCCACATCCAGGACTCATCACTCGCACCATTTCCCTGCTCCCTGGACATTCAGACTTTAGATATTTCCCGCAATCAGTTTTCCGTCCTACCAGCGTTCGGATTTTCCTCGCTTAAACGATTGAAGACCCTTATACTATCGGGAAATGCGATTTCCATAGCTGCCGACAAAGCGCTTCACGGTCTGAGGTCTCTGGAGATCTTCGATCTATCAAACAACAAAATCGTCGCTCTACCGGCCGAATTGTTCCGAGAAGCAACTAAATCCATGAAAGAGTTGCACCTGCAGAACAATTCTATCAGTGTTCTGTCGCCTGGACTCTTATCTGATCTACAACAGCTTGTCTCGCTAGACTTGTCCAAGAACCAGTTAAGCAGCTCTTGGCTTACTTCGGGGACATTTTCAGGGCTGATTCGGCTTGTTCTTCTTGATCTTTCGCACAACAGGATTGAAAAACTTGATCCAGCACTTTTCAAGGACCTCTACACGCTCCAGATTCTTAACCTGCAGTACAACGAACTTGAAACCATCCCAGCCGATACGTTCTCCCCTATGAGCAACTTGCACACTTTGGCCATAGCACATAACCACCTCACCTATTTGGATGCTTATTCGTTAAACGGACTATTCGCCTTGTCCCTTTTAGCACTTGATTCAAACTTACTGGAAGGGATTCACCCGGATGCGTTTAGAAATTGTTCGAGTATGCAGGATCTCAATTTGGCGGGCAACAATTTAGAGAGCGTTCCAGTCGCACTCAAGGATATGCGGATGTTGAGAACCCTCGATCTTGGTGAGAATCAGATTCGGAGTATCGAAGAGCCAGGATTCAGAGGTATGACCAGCCTATACGGTTTAAGATTAATAGGCAATGAAATAGTGAACGTAACGAAGGCGGCACTCGCGGAGGTACCTGGATTGCAAATCTTGAATCTCGCAAGGAACAGGATCGAGAACGTTGAAAGCGGTGCGTTCTCTGGGAGCCCCGCGTTACAGGCTATCCGTCTCGATGCTAATCTCTTGCAAGACATGTCCGGCATATTCGTAAGTGCTCCGGGTCTGCTATGGTTAAATGTGTCCGACAACGTAATCGAGCACTTCGATTATAACTTCCTACCTGAGGGTTTGCAATGGCTCGATATGCACAAAAACGCAATCATGGATCTGGGAGTGGTCTCTACCGGATTACGGCTTCAAACTTTGGACGTTTCATTTAACAGGTTGACGCGAATACATTCGAAGTCGATTCCAGACTCGGTTGAGCTCCTATTCGTTAATGACAATCTGATTCATACGGTAGAACCGCAAACATTTCTCGGTAAGGATAATTTGACGAGGGTTGATCTCTACGCTAATCAAATAATCGGTATGGAACTGTCCGCACTCCAGCTATCGCAGGTACCCGAGCTCAGACCCTTGCCGGAATTTTACATCGGTGGTAATCCATTCATATGTGACTGCACGATGGAGTGGCTTCAACGAATAAATTCCCTCGCCTTACGTCAGCATCCAAAAGTAATGGACCTCGCCTCGGTGTATTGCAGACTCCCCTACGATAGGCACAAGTCATTTGCTCCTCTCCTGGAAGCTAAACCATCGCAATTTCTCTGCACTTATAAGGCTCACTGCTTCGCTCTCTGCCACTGCTGTGACTTTGATGCTTGCGATTGCGAAATGACCTGCCCAACAAACTGCACCTGCTATCACGATCAGTCGTGGTCAGCAAACGTGGTGGACTGCTCAACCTCAGCATACAAGAACTTGCCCGGTCGACTCCCTATGGATGCGACTGAGGTATACCTGGACGGAAATAACTTCGGGGAATTGAACTCGCACGCTTTTATTGGCAGAAAGAATCTTGAAGTTTTGTACGCAAACGACAGTAATATTGTTGCCATTCACAATAACACTTTCAGCGGTCTGAGGCGTCTTATGATACTTCATTTAGAGAATAACAAAATAACAATACTCAATGGTCTGGAATTTATAGCGCTTGAAAGTTTGAAGGAGCTATACTTGCATAATAACCTCCTAACATACATCGACAATGGAACGTTTTTGTCCCTACGTCATTTGGAGGCTATCAGACTGGACAACAATCGATTGACGACATTTGCAGTTTGGCAGTTAGTGCAGAATCCATATCTCGTAGACATCAGCCTGTCCAATAACCCCTGGAGTTGTGAGTGCAGTTACCTCGATAACGTCCGCGAATGGATATCTCAGAACAAAGAAAAGATAGTGGACTGGAAGCGGGTATCTTGCGCTTTGGGATCACCCATCGTCGGTCCCGGAAATGAATCGGCCATAAACTGTGCAGCGCTAACGGGCGCGACCCCCGCAGTGGAAACGCGTCCCCTGGAGGGTTACCTCCCTTTACTTCTAGCCACGGCAGTTCTATTTTTCGCTATGGTTGCCCTTCTTTGCGGAGCCTTCAGACACAGACGTACACTTCGCGCCTGGGCGGCTAGCAGATGTGGTCTACGAGCGTGCTACAAGACTGCGGCCTTTGAGGACAGAGAAAAACCGTTCGATGCCTATATTTCTTACTCAGCTGTAGACGAAGCCTTCGTATCACGTGTCCTGGTACCGGGCCTCGAAACTTCGTACAGACTGTGCCTTCACTACAGAGACCTTGGTGCCGGTGCGAATGTCGCCGATGCTGTCGCGGAGGCAGCAGATTCCTCGAGGCGAACAATCCTCGTCTTGTCACGAAATTTTCTACATGGAGAATGGGCGAGGTTCGAGTTTAAAACGGCGCTCAGAGACGCTTTAAGAGGCAAGGGACGATCGGTAATTTTGCTTCTGGTCGGTGGCGTCAGTCCAAAGGATCTGGATTCCGATCTGAAGAGAAGGATTTCGTCTCACACCGTCCTCCTTTGGGGGGACAAATTATTCTGGCAGAAGTTGCGGTTTGCAATGCCGGATGCTCCGCCAATCCCCGTTTTGGAAAGGCCTCTTCCGTTACCCCCACCGCCGCCACCACCCCAACATCACTGGGCATAGACGGAAGCAATTCGTTAGGTAAGACTAAGGGTTTTTGTTGCTCAACTTTTTTACTTTTTTCTTTCTTTCTCGCCGGTTCTTGTAGCCCGAGGGTATGAAAAGGCTGAAAATCATGCCTTATGTGGGGCGACAAGGATGCGAATATCTCACTTACCTAGCCTATCTCGAGGTAGTCACGGCAAATGTGTTTTCATATAGCAGTAATCAAGAATATCGTCGAGTCTTCTTGCGCCGCATTACTTTCGACCGTAAGGGTTAACGTGCTTTGATTATTTCATGAGGATCTTATCGTTGCGCGTGTCATCAAGACAGTTCTACTCTGTAATTACGCGGCCTTCTTGCCATTACGATTTCGCAAGCAAGCGACGTTCTTGCGGTAGAAGAAACATTAGTTACCAAGTATTTCCAACTTGCGGTTCCGTAAAGCATGGAATTGCATTGGAAACGCTCGTTAGAAATATCTTGAATTATTTCACGTACGATGTGGAGAGCCACGAGAGTTGCTCAATGAATTTTTTCTCACTTAAAATGAGGTGAATTTTTTCTCGATATTAGTATCCTACCTCCTTATTGTCTGATATCTTGAAAAACCAAATGAAAGTCAAGTTAGTCAGCCCAGACAATATTTGATGAAATTCGCACGGTTTTATTTTCGGTAGACTGTTCCCACGTGGGTAAAAACATTACCATTGCAGCCATCAGCGACGAACATTCGGATATTTTTTTGCCACATAATCGGAGTATAAAATCATATAAATCAAGCGAATCGAGCTCGGAGGGAGTGACGCGGGGGATCTCGTTTGTTAATTGTGGGAATATGAATAGAGGGATTTTTCGTCGGCAGAAGTTCTCGAGGGGTTATATGCGACGGGCGCGCCATAAATCATATTAAATCCAACATTATACGGGTACTCGTAAAAATTGGAAAAGTCGGGCACCACCACCGTGGGTTTATTCGGGGTGTAGCCGTGAGGGCGGGAGGGAGGAATTGTGGGCAGGCGCGGGGAACCGATGCGGCGGTAAAAGACACGTCCCTTCATTGAATAGCGATTTGCGTAGGCTCAGACGCGATCCGGAGCAACAACGTTATATTCACGTATCTTCAAGGGTTAAAGTGGTGAACATTGCCCCCAGGACAGACGGTATTTGGAAGGCGTAGGCTGCCTTCTAGAACAGACCTTCATGGTAAAACGTTGACGGGGACGCGAACGCGAGACGGGACCACTTCCATTAACGGCTGAGCCGCCGATAAGCTGCATCGATTCTCCTCCCTCGTGGGATTACGCAAAAAATACATTTACACGCACAATAGGTTTGAAAGACTTATTGTCATGCGTAGCGTCCGAACAGTGTGTAGCGAGGAAATTGCTATTTCACGCTACTCCTCCTCCTCCTTCGCATCGCTAACAGCTCTTCCTGTCGTCGCATCATTGTTGTTCTCGACACTCTCACTTCATTGTTCCTGTCCGCTTTCCCAGTTCCTGCCGTGTTTCACGGTACATACTATTTCGCGCAGTGGTTAGTTCACCGTGATGACAAATCCACGAGGATTAAACTCGAGATGACATTGACATTTTTTCTTCATAATTATCGATAACACATCAAAAGCGTTTGTCGGAGGTTTGATAAATCGTTATGGATACATTTCCACTTCATGTTTTAGATCTTATATTTCTCGATTAGAGTAGTACTCACGTGCCAATAGATATGAATAATACCACCGAGCATCTGAAGGATCTCATTTGTTCACGAGCTTATAAAACAAAAAGGATGGTGAAACGAGATTGTGGACGAATGATCACACAGATAACCTTGAAAAACATTTCACTCATTGGCAAGTAATTTTGGTACAGAATATGGGAGAGCAGCTGACATATTTTTAGTACTTGAATTGAAATATATTTTCCACGTATACCGTTTCGCTTGATCCTCACTGGCGACAAATTTGGATGTTTGTTCATTATCTGCGAGCATCCAACTGGAAGCTGGAAGAGGGAATACCTTTAAAGAGTTGTACGTTTCAATAGGAATAAAAAAAAACAAAAAATATGACGTTAGTTACAAAATCGGGTAGCTATTGAGAATGTGTTATAGCATTTCATTTCATAATTTTCCACTTTTTGTCTTGCCCAACGGATTTTAACGAGCCTTTTTTTGTTCGCCTATTAACCGTTTGAAAAATTGAAGGCCGCGGATATAAAGGTGAGGTAGGATGAACCCTTAGGAAAAGCAAAACGCTTAACGTCCCAGGCAACACCCCGTGGCGTTAACAACGGACCGCAAACTACTCGCCGCGTAGAAATTGTTGGCTTTGTGAACGTTGGACGACGTATCCAACGAGCCCCAGGGCTCTGGCGCTTTTCTTCTAGGAAAAATCAATTTTCTGTCCCGAAGCAATCGTGTGTATGTTTTTAACGTACGCGCGTATTACGTCTGTGTGCGTGTGAAGTTGCAGGGGAGCTGTCACTATCCATTGAACGTTAAAATCATAGGCGGATACGGAATTCGGAGGGCGTAAGCTGAAACACGACGAAAATTTGAAAACACAATCAATCTGTCAATCAGGATATAGAAGAAATCGAGGATACGCCCTATAGTCACACGCTACGAGGGGGGATTACAGATATCTACGAAATTGCGGAAATTAAGTTTTACGCCGACTTATTCTACGTCCAACTGCTTATAGATGCACTTTGATGATTTAGTGAACAGCTGACGTAGTAATCAAATTGTTTTTTTTCTTTCACATATACGTATATATGAGTCATTGAGTTGAGGTAAAATTACAAATATTATAACCGATGTTTGGATATCGTAATGAGGAGCTTGTTTGTCCTCCGGTTACCGCGTAGCTAAAAATTCTGACTAGAATTCCGTCGAAAATATGCGTGTGAAGAAACAATTTAATTTATTAATTTATTTATTTTTAACCACTCATTAGCTGTATAGTTTAATGAATGCTTATCTCTAACCATCGATCTCCTGCGCCATCGTCTTTATTGAGGATACGGAGAACAAGTTTCCGTAACTCTATATCCCGATGCAATTCACAATTGAAACGGCTCGCCTCAGCACCGTACATGTTCACCCCACGGTTATGTTACAGATTAAGAGGTGTTCAGAAGTGCAGCAGCTGATGGAAATAGCGTGCTTTCCACCTTTTGAGGCTCGGTATAGTTTTTCTCTACCCCTCATTATACGACCTCTCGAAGTCAGTTATACGCTCGGCATAAGAGCCCGGAACCAATCGAAATTCAAGGATCAGAAATATGTATACCAGCAGCCAGCCATATATGCCATTTTACTGTTTTCCGTATACAGCAATCGCGGGAATCGTGGTTAGCTTGAGTGTATTATACGCACGTTTGAAGGATCACTTCAAAAACGTTTTCGTTTAACGGCTTCGAAATTTGAAAAAAGGTATTCGAACACCGGGAGCTTTTTCGACTAGTATAGAATATATTGACCCAATATTTCCCTGCACTGTAGTGTAACAATGTGAAGCGAAGGGCTTTGCTTGTTCGACAGAGTAAACACAAAGGGTCACTGCAAACAACTGTTCTACACGTTCCCTTTTTTTTTTATCTCCCACCCTCTCTGTCTCCCTTTTACATCTATGGTTGTATAATTTTTTTTCTCTTCATTTTTTAACAAGAAATAATAGGTATATAGAGTTACCAAAAAGCAGTCCTCTGGAAGTAAATCATATATAACCTCTGCAGCGAGTTGCTCGGTAGTTCGCCCGCGTTAGAAAGGTGATATCCAATAAGAAAAAGACAGTGCGGGAGAAAACGCCGCGGTGTGAGATATAAAAGGAAAAGAAATAGGAGAGGGAGGTTGTTAGGGAAAAAGAGAGAGATGGTCGTAAACGAATGATGAAGAAAAAGAGAAAAGATTCATCCTTATACCCAACACGGTTGCCCTCGCTGCAGCTACCGTAGGAAGACACCCGATCGGTGCAGGTAGCAAACGGAAATGATTGCGATGCTCTCTGCTGCAGTAGTTGAAAGACAGATTTCTGATGCCACGTAGTCATCTTCAGCCCTGGGACCCCACCCTCCACGGAGAAGATCTTCGGACAAAAGAGCAGCGGCTTCAAATGCAAGATATATACAGAACTTTTTTTTTCGTTCTTTTCTTTTTCTTTTTTTTACGGTATGGCTGACGCTGCTGGTATGTATAATAACTTGGTCTTGCAGTGTGAGTTGCGGGTCAACTACGTGACCAGGTAATCGACTCACGAACACGTAAAAAAGGTACGCGTTCCTGCAAAGATGTTGATCGTCTTTGGCGGGACAGATGTTTTACCGCTCATGCAGCAAGATGACGACGCGGTGACGACGATGCTCACGCCGCTGCTCACACCTCTCGTTTAAAAAGTATAGTCAGGGAAAGAAGAAGAAGAAGATACAAGCAAATAATAGGGGCTCTATAAGCCTGTACAGTTTTCAATAAAGGCCCTCTCAAATTCAAATCGGGCAGATCGTGTTATTCTTGCGTAACATTTCAACCGCCTTTGTGTAAACTTTACGGACGAATGAACTAGACAGCAAACGAACAAGCGGGCCTACGCGTCGCGTCTCTTGACAATAAAGAATTTCGGGAAACTAGTTTTTCTATGGGTTAAAAATCCTATGACCTCGAATTCCCCAGGACTGAGTACCAGACTTGGGTTTCTAGGTCCAGACCCGGGCCCGGGCCCGAGCCGGAGTTTCTATTATAAATTTTCGCCTATTTATCGCGGTATATAAAGGGAACGCGCAACGGTGCAAGACGTGTATAAGTATGTGTGGAGGTATATTTTATACCCGTAAATACGTGGCGCATAGAGATCGACGGTTTAAATCCAAGGGGGCATTTGAGCGTCTATTCGGTTCATCAGTAGAAGCGTGAAGACGGTAGGGTATTCGGGCAAACCACGCACCAAATTGCTGTGCCCGCACCTTTTGGATACAAATTCTCGGCCATTCATTTTGTTCGTCGAGTGAACAAATCTCACGGATTTGTCGTATTACATTGTAAGAATACAATCGCTGAACGAGCTGTCCCGTCCTATTTCAGCATTGCGCACAACACCCCCGCAAACTGACTCGAGACGTTGAAAGAGTTGGTGAAATTGGAAACAAACTCCATTTCGTTCAATTCTAAAAGTCGGATAATTTTCCATACGAAATTAAATTTACTTCATCTGACGTACTACGGTACGTAATACCATGGCGTGTTATAGGAAGACAACGATTTTCGTCCTATTCTCATTCGCCTCGTATTTTATTTCGAGGAACGCGATCGCGAATGTGAACGCGTTAAAATGAATCGGAAAACAATAGACAAGAGGAAAAGGAAATAGGAATGTTATTGGACAACGATCCGCCATTCGATGGTGCAGCTCCGGCGCGGTCGGCGCGTCGGTGGCGGCGGCGGCGCCTCCATCGAACACACATTTGCATGTAACGCGCTTTGCGTGCGAGTCTCAACCCTCTTCTCCATTTTATACGTATATAATGCCTGCGTTCCTTCGCCTGCAGCACCGCCGTTCCGTGCCTGTATAGATATACAGGGAGTACGCTATACGTAAGTCGATCTTCGTATGGCGCCGAGTCGCCGAATGCACCGCGACCATCTATTTATCTGTACGTAAAACGAAAAGAATTTTATTTGCTCAACAAATAAATGTTACTACGGCTTATAGGATCCAAATAACCGACTCGTATTCCGACCACGTTTTTGCATAATCATTTTCAGAAACGGTCGTTGTATTGCACCCTCTATACCTTATTTTAGTACATATTTACCTGTACATATATGTAGACGGGACTACGACTCAAGCGTTGGTCTGTAACTGCGCTCTGTGCTGAGCTATTGTGGTACGGTGAGTGCTTTCGAGTGCTTTTAAAACCCTTCGCTTGACGTTTAGAATATCGATGTTATACCTCAATAACAACAACGAATATCTGGAAATTCATCTGCCACACATGAAATTCTAAAGTTATACCAAAAACGAACAACTCTACAGATTCAAAAAATTTTTACTACCCACAGTTCGATCATATTCAAATGGAAGAAAAAATTTCAAAGAATAAATCGCATGAATAATCGCATGCTTCGACTTCACGTTATAAAAGTCTGATGGTTTGTTTTGTTAATGTGTTACAGATGCGGGGCTAATTTTTATCAGCGTCACATACCAGGAAAACTGTGTTCCTTGGAACCACCAAAGAAAGGTTCGTGATGAATTCTCTCAGAACTAATCTATCTTACACAATGTGTATCGTTTCGTTTAGTCTTCGCGAGTTCTTCTGATTCTGCGAATTGTTATGAATTGAAGTATTGGTGAATAATAAATTTCAATATTATGTTCCAGAATTCAACTGTGGAGGCTCTCTTCTTTAGCGTTAGAGTAAAAAATTTCTTAAATGTCTTCGTATATTATAAATATATTTACATGACAGATTGCGTAGCTAGAATTATTTCTATTCAATTAGCTTTGTAGTGTTTTACAGAATAGACGGGACAAAATATTCAATATCGCGCAACGACATTTTTTCTAACTAAAAAAACAAAATCATAATAATAATTATAATTATATTAATAATAATAATAGTTATAAACGTTTCACTATTCCCTTCGTTCATCCTACTGCGATTAATAGACGTATAAGCCAATATATATGTAAATACAAGTTTTGTATATTTGTAAAATAGTTAGAATATTGTATAATAATAAAATTATTTATATATATATATGTACGTATATATATTATATATGTATATACGCATAAATATAGCAAAGTGAATATTCCTTTGTTGATTCTCAAGGCGAGTAAAGAGCTGTAAGATCGGAAAAAAATCTTAACCCACACTATAGATGTACAAGCAACTATATCTATTAGCCATATTCATTAAACTAATTTTAATAGACAAAAAACTGAACGTAACGCTTGAATAAATCACTATCCGAATTTTTTCTACTTTGACCTCAAAGTTGCAGCCACAGAATTTCTTAAGTTTCTTTATTTTTTGAACACCCTCACTTTCGACGACCAACTTGCATAGTTGCAGGTTAAGTGTATAATAATGTAATTAAGAAAAGTGCAAGGACAAAGTTATGAATATAATTTAGCCAATTTATTCATCTTCACGTTGTTTAAGCTGCTAAAGTTCGCGACAAGTATGACACAACGTTATCCCACCGTTCAGAGGTAAGCTTAACAGGAAATGTACGAGAGAGTTGCGGAGTCGGCTATTCAGTTTTCAGTTGAGGCTCTTCAAAAGTACCGAGAATCGGATTAAGATTTATAAACTGTGCGCACTATGTGTTCATTTGCGCGTTATGGTACTTTTACGCGTATGATCTCGTCGCAATTATATAATATAAGTATGAGTATAAGACGAAATCTTATGTATTTAGTATGAAGTTTAAGGATGAAGCTGTGGAATCCACGAAGTTATGTGCTCTGCATTCATAATTCACATTTAATTACATTCTGGGGGTTTCTCGGAGCAGTAATTTTCTGTTGGTCTTGTTACGACCTCATTTTCTCAATTTTCTTAACAAAATAACTACTTAAACTTGCACACGAATTTAAACGTTGCAAATTTTTTACGTCGTGCTTTGCATGTTTGATTTTTTCAAATCAATGAAATCGGGTCAACACTAAAATTTCATTTTTCGCGACAGCTGAACCGACGTGACATTTCTCATCAAAGGTTAACTTTTTCACTTCTCGAGTAATAGATGATGTCAAATATGGAGTACAAGGTTTCACGCTTGTCAAAAATTCTCCAGATTTTTAATGGGTTTCACTAGAATCCTGAATTAAAAAAAAAATACGATGATTCGGATTCATCCAAATCATAAACGTGGAAACTTCCTTGAGAATTTTTCGTAAAATGGGTGGCAAAATGTGGTAGTTTCATAAAAAAAAAAAAAAAAAAAAAAAAAATAATCACCTTCCAGTACTGGTATCTCAACATTTGAAAACTGCTAATTGTAAGAGTGTGCGCCCGCGTGACAGGCTGGAGTGAAATTCTAATCGTAGCGTCTATTACGTACCACTCACTTCTGAATCCAGACATTAGTTGTTATACGTGGAAGATAATTAAAAACGTATTTCAAAGCCGAATGCTTCAGTCTTTGACGGTTCGAAATAATAGAAGAGGTGTACCTCATCATTTTATAAAAATTATTAATCAAATTTCTGTCAGGTTCAATTTTATATACATACACGTTAATTGCTAACGGATTTGTTTAAATATAATATATATTTTCGGTATTGAAATAAAAAAGTTTCAAGATTGTTGAGGATGTTCTAAGATGGTATCGGTGATCAATCAAATGATGATAATTAAAAGCTATCCATTATACATGAGCCAACTCGTTACTATGGCGAGTGCTGTAAGGTTTTGTCGAAAACTTGCACCGGTAATCCAAGACAAGATTAGTCGTTAGCTTAAGTCTGAACGCGGAAGATCATTAACTGAGAATGCAAATTTATAGCGTAAAGTCGTGGTGCTTTCGATCTCTCCCATTAACAACTGACAAACGTTGGGTCTCTTCAGCTACGGTGGTGCCCAACAGTGGCTCCTCCGCAGTTAGCTGGCTAACGATTTCGCAACTGAGTTCTTGAATTTTTGCACACCCTGACCCTTTTACAATGGTGTTTCGCGAGTCCTATAAATCGGATAAGACCGGGCCACGTCTTCAGCCTTAATGTAATTACTCGACGCTAGTCTCTGAAACACCATATTCTATGCCGAAACTTCAGCTACTACAACGTGCCCGTGAAGGAGTACAACCTTCTGGAAGTAGAGAGAAGAGAGAGCTGGGAAACCGCCAGTCCCCGACGGTACTTCCGTGTTTGCTCTTCATTGTTACGGGGCTGAACGCAGGGCTGACATAACATTCTTGAAATTGTGTCTTCTGCGAGGACGGCTAAAATAATATACAGTATAGACAGACGCGGAGCCGATTTCATTCCGCTTTTGTAGCCCGTCCTTGAACTCCTCGTTTTCCCACCGCTTTCGTTGTTAGTAAAGATCTTGTATTTTTCCAACGTGATTCTCTACTTTTACACTTTGTTTTCGCATTGTTTACATCCATGCGAACCAATCGCCATCGTAACGAGCGTGAACTACCGCGAGAGCGAATTCCAGCGGACGTCTAACTTTTTTTTTGTCCATAAAGTCGGCTGCGCGATGTCCAGACAAGTTTAACGTAATAAGATGAGCGGGTTATTTGGTTTCGGTTCGTTTTTTTTTCTTTTTTACTACAGTGTGACTAACTTACTGCGGTTTCTTGTGTCTGGCATGGCCGAGCGTAAAAGAGAGCGACGCGGGGGTATGAGCTAGCGGAATATAACATAGCAGTCGACTGGTGCAGCAACAGCGTCAGTAACGATCTCTGCTATGATAAGCAGACTCGAGCTCAAGGCCTGCTGCTGGCTGGTCCCTCGGGGCCCGATTCATCCAAGGGCTGGCTAGCGTCTGTTATGAATAAATTGTTCAGCAAATGAAGGGTCAGGCAACGAGACAGCCGCCATATCATACGGTGGAAATTTATTGTCCATTACTGTGTAACACATAGCGTACCTTTGAAACATACGAAAGTCGATTTTGATCTCGTTATTCGGCGTTATTACCCCTTCTAAGTAAACGCATTGCAGAGATACATCGCGTGAACAACACGACTCTGATCCGACACTGATAATTATGAGGCATATGGTGTAGAAGACACGGAACATCATCGTGCGTTCCGAAATAGAAATTTGTACCCAACATGTGGACGCTGGTAGAATTTTAACATTTTAACGCTATTATTTGTGAATTTTTTCTTCAAAAAATTCTTTCAGCGAATATTTTTCGCTCGCCGTGTTACGGTATTCATAAATAGTTTTCAGTCAAGATAATTGTTGTACAATTTTTTTTTCTACTTAAATAAAATACCGGTCTTCGCAATCCTTGGAACATGGCATACGGTATAAATGGACTAATATACATTAATGCTCCTTCTTTTGGTATAAACCACAGAAAATAACATCTCAATTTTGCTACTTATAATTAACCAATACTTTTTCCCCGTCGCATTAGCGTAGAGCGTACGTTTTCTTTTTTCTCATTTTTTCTCTATTTCCAATTCAATTCTTTCGGCATCTTTTTTTACTACCTTTGTCCGCCTCGCAAAGACCCCGGCGCAAATCTTCTCTACAATAGCTAATAACAATAAAATATTTCTCTATGTACTGGAAAAGCTACAGCTAATTAATTTTCAGTACTCACGGCGTTCAACAGACTATAGCTTCAAGATCAAAAGCTCTATCGGATGGATTACTTATCCATTGATAAATCATCTGACGAAGACTTTCCACTCGACGGAGGTTATCGGTTTATGCTTTTATTCATCTTACATTTTTTTCTATGCTTTTTCTTCTTCTCCTTTCCTTTCATGCAAAGTGACGCGCATGGCTGCACGAGCAAGCTCTTATAAGGTGACCGTACAAAGCTTGTAAATGAACATCGCCTTTCGTAGTATAGAAAATAGCTAGTTTAGCAGGCTACCTTTGGATAGTGTGCGAACTTACCTCGGAGTATAGATGCGTATAGGAATCGTCTTGGAGCTTGCAGAAGTTGTTGAGGAGTCGAGTACATGCGCACATAGAGTATATACATAGGGTGACCACACGTCGATGTATTTAGTCGGTTCACCTAAGGGTTCTCGATCTGAGGATCGAAGGAGTGGCTATAAATTATGGAATGACACCTTCGCTTTAACTTTTCTGCTCAGCTAGCTGAAAGTGTTATACAACCCCGTCTAGAGTCTAGACGGTCTTATTAGGTGCAAAGACATGACGAATTGCTCCTCTACTCAACCAAGCTCTAAAACAAGAACGGGAGTTAACGTCGTGTTCCATGCTATGGAACTGTGTGAATTAGACAACGTCGGAATTCGTCACTGTAACTCTTTGTGGAAGAGTTATTTCAAGAATAAGTGAACCAGTGTTATACGCTAGTCGTCACGAAACGTTTTCTTGCATTCTTATTCACTTCGGGGACATGAAAATTTTTTAAATTACAAACTAGAGGACTCTCGAAAAACATCACGTCATGTATAACCAGCTCATTCGCAGTAGTGCAAAGTGAAAATAAGTTAGCGTTTGCAGTGAGAGCTAAAAAAGTCGAGATCTTTTTTTTTCTCACAGTCCCCGAAGACAACCGCAACAAAACCTAGTGCGTATTGTGGGATACGCCGCCGATAAAAGTTCTGTGATCTCCGTTCATTTTACTTCGTGAAATAAAATTTTATGTCGATTGTGCTACACCTAGACCAAGGCGGTACGGCATCTCGCCTTGAACAAAAGCTGGTCACCCAGAATCAAGCGGAGTATTTGAACTCGTTTTAATTTTTGTCGCGGAGTGATTTACGGCACCCGAAATTTTTCTGCATCTAATGTGGCCACTTGGGTATCGAGTTTTATTGGGGGGAAAAATGAAAGATATAATGGCAAAGTCGAGGTGGGGGCTCTCGAAGGTAGTCTGTAAACGAGGGTGGATATTCGAGAATGGATCTACCCTTCTCTCGACGCGACGTAAGAGTGTGGAGGGGGGGGGGGGGGGGCTGCGTGTAAATACGCATAAGTAAATTGCTTTCCGGTATAACCGTGGAATATGTCTACAAGTCTAGCTATGTACACCGAAAGTTGGGGATATACGTATAGCTTAATCAAGCATCACCTTGTGATTCGTCGGAATTGTCCCGGTTCCCGAGGGATCGTCGGTGGGTAAGATACGTTCGTCTAGATCTAGAAGGAGCTATAATATGAAGTATATATACGCGGGTATACTAACCCTGCAGCAATGATCGTTCGAGTTGTCTAGAAAAAAAACAGTTTCGGCCTTCGGGACGAGTTCGAAAATCCAAACGCTAGACTCCTTGGAATTCGTAGACTATAAGGATTATCGCCGGGTTTCCAGAGGACGATGGAAACGATCGAGCCGTGTCGTTCTCCACCACCCCTGTAAGAATCGAAACCCTTTCAAGGGACGCGACGCACTTTACCGAGTTGTTTGTATACGTCTTTACGTCAAAGAGGTTTTTTTCTTCAGACACGCCTTTTCATTATCATGCAAAGGTGTTATCCACGTATTTATTGGAGGTACGAGAAAAAGCACTAGTTGACGCTGTCTTAGAGTTGAAAAAGTGAGGGGAAGTATACCTGGATGTGGCCTCTTGGGTGGCTCGCAGATGTGCGTAGATGTTTCACATCGTGAATGTATCACGTGTGTATATTCGTGTGTATACGGGGTTGGTGGGGATAAACCTTAGCCGGGTACCCTTGGAGACAATAGTGACATTTCTGATTGATTCGGTGGGGGATTTCGCCCTCCCCCTATGTCGTAACAAGCGAGAAATAGACAGACTCCGTCGTGTATCCATCCAACCAGCCAACCGCCAGCCAGCCAGCCAGCCAGCCATTCATGTTGATTGCCAATTTTATTTCCTACTAGAAGATCTCTAGATATCTACCGGGTGGACGTTAATATCCATTTATGTGTTTCCATTTCGTGTATTTCCGATACCTACATCGCCCGCTATGTACGTACTCGAGAACACATATGCTAATTTAATGCACCAAGGAGAGATAAAAAAATTGGAAATATTCTCACGACGTACCTTTTCGAAGGTGTATGCGTGGACCAAATATCTGAAAATATGTTTCGACTATCATGTTCACCGACATAGTCTCCAGGTATGGGAAAAATCTTTTCTCGAACATTCAATTTTATAGATGACATGTAATATAGTAAGTACCCACCACTTTCTTTCTTCTTCCTTGACTACAGGCACATAGCCGACGTTCTTACCGTTATCCTCGTAACGCTACGCAAGGACATCGGGAGCCCCGGAGAGGTAATCTAGTCGGGAATCCATATGGTGCGACGTCATATATAATGCGCGCGGGCGTAGAGTGTGTTTGTCCAAAGAGGAAACTCGTAGATCGTAGTTACCGTATAGTACAAGCATCTCCATGCTGGTGTAGAACTGCAGAGCGGCAAGGCCATGCAAGGCAAGGTGGAGGAAGGGAAGCTGAGCTCGCTTTATTACTTCTTCATTACAACGGATTGCTACCTTAATGCTTCGCCCGTATAAGTTGATATATTCGCCCGAGAATGTCTTCGTGCTACCCGCTTCATTCTAGATACATAGACACACGGAATTATGTATATTTATTTATGGGCGTACCACATCTCATATGAACTGATCTAATCGCAGAGATGTGTATCAAATTACAACCACGGTGTGAAAAAGTATTGTATAATGTTATTAATAAACTGCTTTTGAAAATTCGGTGTTAGAACTTTGTTAGTAACTGCCCGCACGTGTTTGAAAGCAAATTACGAACTCTGTCGTTGGCATTTTTATCGAACATGTGGTACGTACATGAACGGGGCCGTAAGCTCGAATTTGCGAAAATATTTACGAATACAAGCTTTTTGTTTTTTCAGAGAGTATGGGCGGCAGAAGGTGGTTGTTTGCGATTCAAGGGGATGGTTTTGAGGTTATTTGAAAATATATTCAAACGGGAAAAAAGTCGAGAATATTTGCGGTACGTGGAAGCAAGGAGAGTTACACACGCGACGATATAATGAATGGACACTTCTTCAAATATGCAAATGTCTCTTAATCAGAACTGACTGTTTAATAATACTCGCATGATCCCGTGGACCAAGGATTACCTATCCGTTATTAGCTGCTACATTGGAGCGCCGCCAAATTACTTGTTAACTTGTACCAAAACCACGGTTAATTTATGCATATCGGAAATCGGTGGAGCTGCTGCTGCTGCTGCGATGTTAAATTTCAAATTCACTACGAATTCTTCGGATAAGTAAAAATTGTGAGCGACGGATAATCTATACTGCATTTTGGACGTTGTTGACGGGGATGTAGTGAGGGTTGAATAAGGGTTAACGAGACAGCCTTGTTTAGTTTCCCCTCCCCTCTTTTTTTTACAACTTTTTTCATTTTCAACTCTTGTTTCATTTATCCTTGCACATTCCTTCCATGGCGTCGCATAAAACGTGTTGTTGAAATTCACGGGATACTTTGCTAAACCACCCCTACCCTCTGGACCGTCGCGAAGCAGTTCTTTATCGGGTTCAGTTTCTACGAAGGGTGTGAGAGATGTTAAATAATTGGATGACCTTATTATAATAGGGAAACTCGTTGGCGTTGTTTTATCAGCACTTATATTTTCCTCCCCTTTGAAATTAGGCAATTCTCGATACGTACACGTATATAGGTACATTGTACAGTTATATAGCTTCTTCATTCGTACAGTTGGCTTTTTTAGGTCACTTTGAAGTTTGCTCCGCTGCCTCGTTAAATTGACGCCCATTTTCCTTTATCCCTATTCTCATTTATCCATTCTCCCTTCCCTCCACTTTCCCTCCGCTCTCCCTCTCGCTGGTGTTTTTCATACACCCGCATGCCCCTTCCCCCTCCCCACCCCTTCGTTCCCTGTGGGTCTCAAGGAAAAGTAATTATCCCTGCGACTTGCAACTTGATAGGGTGTAAGAACTACAGACAATATTAAAGTACTTGAATTTTTCATTAAATTCAAGACTCGCTCGAAATGATTCGTGCTATTATTCAACATGGAGCTGAAAAACTGTTTGCGCGATGGAATCGGTATTGAATGGAAAGAAGGAACTTTGAAATTAGAAATGGACAATCTTTGATATTTTCTAATATGGAAAACATATGTAAGAGTTCGCGAACCTTCGTAACAATTTATCATATACCACTTACCGTGTATTCGACTTTTTCTATGGAGGAAACTCGAGATAAGAAGATTGGACTCAACTTGACCCCATCCCCTGAAAACTATCTCTACTAAAAGAAACTCTTATCTAAGGGGAAACGTTCAGGTTATATGGAAGTTGGCAATTTTTCCAACGTCAGTTCTGCATCGGCTTTGATCAGTCTCGCGAGGAACATAAACTATTTATCCGGATCGACTTTCATTTTTTATTCATTTAGTTTTTTTTTTTTTTTTTTCTCTTTTTTTTTCTCATTCCACAATATGCCGATAATATCGCCAACTATTCCGCGGACGATAATAGGAAAAAGCACAAGCGCTGACGTCATCATACCCGCGTATTGCTTTATGGAAAACGGATTTATTGCCAAGAGGCGAATTGTCGCTGTACGTCAACGTGGAACGTTCCTATATAAGGTGTAATAACCCATCCGTATAGTCCGGTATAGACGAGTATAAATGTAAGTTATGGGGCAATTAATGGGAGTAAACTGTCCGCTTCGAGGCTGTTACACGCTCGATGCAATAACAGCTTTAAGCATAACACCCCAGTCATTCGTTGGTCGCGTTGAATCGAGTTTCAGATAACATTTATGCAGCATTATCTCACCATAACGGCAAACTTTCTGTCCACGTTGCTTCTGCTGCAGCAGCGTTGAAAGTCGAAGAGGAGAGGAGAAGGAAATGGAAGAGAAAAAGGGAGAGAGAGGAAAAGGGAAAGTCGAGTGGTTCGGCTTTCACCTACTTACCCTGGAAGCCCGACACCCAACTGGATACGGTTACCGCAAAAGGGTCCGCGAATGAAATGGTTATTTGTCGAGTGACTACGGGGCACGCGAGCACGCAAACCCCGTTTTAGTAAATGGTGTCTGACACGGGGCTGCGAGGGCGTTGTAAAGGGTTACGGCATATTTGCCACCTTCGGGAAACAAAGGCGGGCCGAAAGTGGAAATTGATAATCTAGTGCGGATGGTTTGCGCAGCGGTTGGTGGGACAAGCCCTGGAGACTCGATTTCCATTTGGTTGTTTCTTCGGAACAACCGAGAGCGTATTTTTGTTTTATTTTTCTTATCCTCGGTATGCAATCTGCACCGACATATATTTGAAACCGGTAATTTCTTCGACGGGTTTTTCCGCGGCTGAGTAACCAGTCACAATTATCAGCCGAAATTTTTCTCGAGCATTTAAAAAATATCTGCTCATTTCCAAGCTCCAGGTATCCTTTTGATATCAAATAATATCGGTAGCTTTCTTTTGAAAATGGAGAAAAAAAAACATCGATCAGATCGAATACATGTCCGATAATTGTCGAGAATGCATAATGCCTTATGCGGCAGACCATAGACTGCGTCTTATCGGTGAACGAATTTGACAAGCATACTAGTTACGGTAATAGTACTACTAAAGCAAAGCTCCGATTTGGCCTTGAGGTGTGTTAGAGGCAGAAGGGGAACGGGAAATGATAAATGTACTAATAACCTCCTAGAATTCGGCGCTGTGGCGGTGTTATGGAGGCTCTAAATCGACTCACGAGCTCAAAGCTCTCGTCCATTGGAGAACCTCAGCGTTGCAATGCCCGAGGTTACCGGTCGTACGTTAGGTATACTAATGTATCGGCCCGCAGCGTCGCTCGGTTTCAACTGTACATTGTATACTACCGCAGACGATATTCTCGGATTCTGTGTCACTCTTCCCATTTATACCTACGTTAATGATAATAACGCCTGAGTGGCGTTCCCTGAATGGCTGAGTGAGTTAGTCCCAATTTAGACTTTGCAATAGACGTATGCATAGTGTATTCGTATAGTATGCATCTGCGCACGTATGCGGTGGTGTTTGAAATAATTATTTGTTTTATGGTGTACAATTCCTTTGATATTGCACATCGTATGATGAAATTCATATTCCCGCATTCCCATCTGCATATGTAATACAAGAAATCTAATTAGTCGCGATTTAGTTAGGATACACTGTGCCTCTCGAGAGAACAGCCCTACTACCTACTGCACGTCGTAATAGTCACTCGCCCTTCGGCCACCAAACGATGTTTAGACCTTGCGGATTACGCGCTGATTTATAGAAGTCGCAGCTATTTCTTGCCAGCTCGAGAAGCCTTCCAAGCTTCAACTTATTAAGGCCGAAGGTTTCCGGAGGGTTTCGAAGCGTGAAAGGAAAGCGAAGAGAGAGTAAACGACGAGAAATCAGAATAAGAGTGCGAGAGCAAGGGGTTTTGGTCTCCCTCAATTCGCAGTTGGCAGAAAATAATAAACTCTGAAAATAACTGTATTACGATTGTTATCGCAAAAGAAAAAGGAGAACGTTGCAGATTCTACGAAAAAAGTGATGAGATAGGCGAATGATTCCTAGTTGGAGAAAGTAAAGGAATCGAAGCTTAGCTAAACCAGGCGACTTACAGACCATTCCGGAAATTGGGTATCGGATGGAATCAGTTCGGATCGAGTTCAGCAACGTCGGAACTCTGCGGGGGACGCGTGAAATCTTATAGAAAGAATTGTCTTAGCATTTCTTGAAACCTTTTATACGAAAGTGGGGTAAGGAACTTACCTACACCTTATAGGCCGTGCTCAGTTTCTATATATATAGTCTATTTCCGTAATCCTGTTGCCTTGCGACTTAAATCTCTGATCTTATCCGCCGATACACTACAGACTTCTCTCCTGAAGACGGAAGAACTGAATCTTGTATCGAACGTCGGTAGGTAATTGGGTGCGAGCTTTTCCCGAAAGCCTTTCTGCTTCATTACGAAGGCCTATTTCTCGCGAACGGTGTACGTTTTCTTTTTTTTCCGTTCTTTTTTTTATTTGTATGCATGCGGGAGAAGCTTACGTATAGGTCTCATTTTTCCACCCATAGAAAAAAGAAAGGAGAAAAATCATTCGGTAAGAGCTGTTTGAGAAGACGGTGAGAAATTGAGAAGGAAGAACGTTACCTCCTCACGCTAATCGAAAGAAGCATCTTCGGTTAAGAGTACCTACACCGCGAATGTGTGAGAAAAACGAAAGAAGACGGAAGTGGGGAAAGGAAAGCTTGCGCACGTGTCGGTAACGAGGCTACGATGAAGCGACCATGCGGTTCGGTGCCGATGTATCAAATGGTGGGAGGCTAAACGCCACCCTCAATTCTCGCAACCCTCACCCTTATCCTGCCCTCAGTTTCACCCTCACCCTTTCTCGTTTCGAAATCTTGCTCTTTCTTTCCCCGTTTCTGTCATCGTCTAACTTCGTCTATATCTATGTTTCTCGCTGTATACATTTCCTCAAATTGTTTCAAAGCGGGTCCACATTTATCACCCGTTCGATGTCTGACTCGTTTCGATCGTCGCTTTAATGATAATCAGGCGCGACAATTTTCACCGCGCGCTTTTAGCCCAGCAACAACTAAATGAATCGTGTTTACCGCCGCTGAACCACCGACAACGTATGAAATCCTTGGGGTCATTCAGTTTGCGTGTCGATTTAATTCCGTGGTAAACAATACAGGAATCAGTCTTCGATATTTTATCTCCGTGTTTATCAGAATCATCGTATTACACCGGTACGAACAATTTTCAACACTTTAATACGTTCTACACATCGTCTCTATAAATGTCGTATAGTATACTATGTACCATTACCGATCCAATCAAGTGTTCAAATAGAATTCTAGGAAATGCTCCAGTTCACTTAGATCATATATAACCTTCAGAGTAGTTTACTTGGGTGACATCCTCCGCCACCTGGTGATCGCGAAATATTCCAGCAAATGACGAGGACCGTTATACGTCTTGAGGGTAAGTGGAGAGTGGAGTTTCCATTATAGTCACGTTTCCTTTAAATGATGCTTCTTTCTAATTAGAATAATATGACGGACTATCCCTTCCTGATCAATACTTGTCATTGATTATATTAGGGGGATTAAAAAACTAATTTTCTCCCCGCCCGAAGCGAAGCGGGGGTTTCCAAGTGGTGACGTATTGAGCTTTACAACGACCCTTCGAGATGCCCAACCCTCCTAGTCCAGGAATTACATCGAAGAACCCCAAGCGTTTCGGCGCACTGCATCTATGGATATTCTCCCGAAGATTCCTTTGTCTCGAGTCGATACGGTGCAACGCAAACATGTTCAGGTACGAGATGAACAGTATTACCGTATGGTATATTATTGGTGCAAGATTTAAAGCTCGATGTTTCAACGAAAAATGTCACACAATCGACGAAGGGTGCAGTAGAACGGAAGAACTTGATGCAGCTGAGAAAAAATGAAAGAGCGAATTTGAATTTGTGATAAAAGTTCGAGAAAATTTCGACAATAGAAGAATCGGATTTTGTTATTTTAGGAATACAATTATTACGCGCACGCTATACACCCATACAAATTCACGTACACACGAAAACAGGCGATATGCCTGGAAGTCATTCTCCAAAAGTAATTATAGTTTCGGGTTCCGATTAACCGGTCTGTGCTCGGGCAAGCGAAATTTCACTCGCTTGCGGCTGTCGTTGCTGCGGCATATGGGTGCCCAGAATTTAGTAGGATACTGCAGTGCTATTTTCCGAGTTCTCGAGTATAATCGACAGATGTATCGAAAACGCGACAGACACGCCGTATCTCGTGCGAATATCCCGTGTGATTTGGTATACCTGCCTATACATGGCACGTATCCTGACATTGATTACTGCAGCGGCGAAGACCTCCTCGGGGATACCGCTGCAGTGACCTTGAATTGTTGTGTTATTTCGCAATCAATATTTTACTATTATTCGTCCTTTGACCTTGCGCAAGTTTTGATCTATTCAAATAAATGGATTTGAAATTGAAGAATATTAGCGTTGGAGAATCCGAGCAGACAATGGAGTCGAGATTTTGGATTTAATTTTACTTCAATTTATTGAACTAGCGATTGTTACCATGAAACACATCGATGAAAGGGGTCTTCTCGTATTTAACCCCAATTAGCGGTCGCCTGTGATTTTCCTGCTCCGCGAAATTCGACTCGCGAATCATTGTAATGAACGTTAGCTTTGAAACAGGGGTAATTCCGAACGTATCCATGCGAACGTAAAGTGGCAACATCGAGGAAGTTACGGGAAGTTGATCGCGGTACAATTGTTTAATTGCGTTCAGGCGTTGGTCTAAAATGTTCAAAGTACAACAAAGAGGAGGGAAAAAGCACGATGCGTTAAATTTAGCGTTAGAAGTGTATCGATTTTTATTTTAAAATAATACAAAAACATCTCAAGAGACTAATTATCATTTGTTTCGGACGAAATACTATACGGATGTGTTATAGTTTCACGTTAACTCAACAGAAAGTTTTGTTAAGTTTGACTTCATCAGAATTAGGTTACATGTTGTTAGCCAAATCTTCTATGTACGTAGGTAGGTATAGTAAAATTGCTAACTCAATGCGTAAGGTTAATTTGGTGTTTAGTTTGAAACTAAAGTTATTGTTAACTTTCGTGTTTGATAATAATGTATTGTATACATCGTACATATGATCCTCCAGAGGTTATAAGTGATTCAGTAATAATAACCGAGCTGCACTTATAAATTTTTAATTTCGATCAGATTACAGTTACCCGCGTTGCTACGTTAATTCCCAGCAAAATTCCAAGAAAACATGAAAACTCGAGTTGTGTACGTTTTTCACTTGTTACAAGATACGGACATCTTTGGTAGGGGGTTGGCGGTATTATACCGGCGTACATCCTTCTTTGCACCGGCCACGAACAGACGTGGTGTAAAAGTTCATTTGATAAATAACGCTGTTTTGTAACTGTTTTCTTTATTTTTATTATTACGTAAACTTTGAAAATGCTCGGAGCTGCTGGTGTTATTTATTGTTGAGCCAGTTCTGTCGGTGTAGTTATATATATAAAGGCGGGAAAAAGGCACAACGGCGGTTGTCGGAGGTACTACCGAGGTACCTTATCAAACTCCAGAAGGAGAAATATAAGTGGAGGTAATCCTTTAAGGTTGGCACTAATTAAAAGGATCGTCGGAACTTGCGGCCCTCGTTGAAGAGCCGAAAAGGAAAGGAGCAGCAACATCTGCGGGTCATCGGTCCGATTTATTCGCAAACCTTACCCGGAGTACCCTGACGAACGATAAATTCCTCACATATTCCGTACTCGACTGTTTAAATGTTTAACGAGCAATAGTAAACATTTTCCTGTATGTCAATTCGTAAAAACTTTGGCTCCGAGCTCTTTCACCGGCTGTAATGATATTTTCACGAGCTGCTAGGTTTGAAGTTATCACTGTACAAATAATTTGGATTGCAAATGGAATAGTTTAAGCTACCTACTTCTGCGGCATAATTCAAGGAGGAGATATCAGTTATATAAATACTTGCATATATAATATCGTCGGAGTATGAAACTGCTGCGGAGCCATATGCATATATATACGAGACGAGAGTCGGCTACTCATTAAATCATCGGGCAGATGTCTAAAGAACGTTACAAATTTGCGTAACAAAGCCCGTACTTACGAAACAAGCTATATGATGCGATTAAATTAATTTGGATAATAAATGAGAGAATAAAGTAACCCGCTTGAATAAGAGCTAACACTTCAATCACAAATTTACGAATTCACAGCTATGAAAAAATGTGCAAAGAATATTATATATTAATTAGGGGTCCTGTAGTTAATGCCGCGTCGAAACGAAACTATAGAAAATCAGGCGTATCGGGATAATGAAAATTCTAGGAATTTAATTCAGTAATTATCTGCACGGTGAAAAGGGCAATCATGTATATATTGGGTGAATTTTTGCGGTTTCAAGGCAACGCGGTGGAGCAGCGTCTGGTAGAAATGAAAAGTGAAGTGCTGCATACTCGTGAAAATGCGAAAGTCCCTCGCGGAATATTACCTCGGTTCTTTCGAGCCTTCCTACCTCGCTTCCATTTCGCGTTCCACCCCCTATTTGACACCAGGGAAAGCATAAAACTCCCCGGCAATACTAAGACAAGCCTTCAAGGGAGAAGAGTCCTTCTCTCCCCCTCCCCGTCACCCCTTCGACTTTGTGCGCGTCACCCGTTTCAGGAACGGCAATAGGGTAAATAAAAAAATAACGTAAAAAATTGTTACCTCGTCGAAAAATAAAGAAAAAAGAAAACGAAAATAAGCATAAAATACCAAATTGAGCAAACAAAAAACCTCTACATTATTGCCACCGTAAACACCGATTCTTGTGATATCTTTCTAACGACATTATGTATGCGGATAAATTTCTAGTATTAAATTAATAATTTTATATCGCAACGACGGAATATGTATAAATGTGTATATTTATATATGCGCTCGCACCGTCTCGGCAATCAGCGAAAGGAATGGAATCAAGTAGATGTGTGTATATACGTACGTTCGAAACGGGAACTGCTGCAGAAAAGTTATCTGCTGTTCCGGAAAGGGAGGCTGTTGATCCTTTTGAGTTGAAAAATGAAACCGACGTCCTGAAATATGAAAACGAAGCAAAAGTCGGTGCACTAGCTCATTACTATGCAGGATGTAGGTATGAGGGGTGAAAACCGGGGAATGGCGCATGACTCGGATGGTGTACTGGTTGTAAATACATACATACTGCAGTGGATGTATGAAACGCGACATACGTACCTTTATTCATATGGGTACGAATGACTCCATCTCGGATGAAATACGCGAGGCATTCCTTTCGACGTTCCAACGTAGACGTATACGTACGTACGTTACATATGCTTTACCTACGTACGTCGCGTATATTTTTCTGTTTGTCTCTTTTTTGCGTCTTCGGTCCTCGACTGGTTCGTATATAATTTTGAAGAAATCCGATGACTGACGAGTGATTTAGTATTTATACACTCGGCAGGTTTGGAGCACCTTCGAAGAGATGGTAAATATTTGTCTTGTAATGCAGAGAAGAACGCCGTTAACGAATTCAAACGAAACTCAAACCTCGTCATTGGCATTTCCATGAAATTTTCTAGTTCTCTTATAAGATTATCGAAGACGATACCCCAGACAGAATTGAGTTTGAAGAAATAGAAAAAGCTGTCATTCGAGAATACATTCGGATGAAATTGACGACGACAGAAATTTCTCTGATATGTTTCTTCACTTCTCGACAAAATTTTCGAGCAATTTATTTGTACGGCGATTGTAAACATAACAAATCGTTCGAATGTATACATCGTATCACAAAGCGAAGAGAATTTTTTCGGATTCCGAACCGCAGATGTTTGATCAGTTTCTATATTTAGCAATAGCTGTTTAATGAGAAACTCAATCCACCGTTATAGGGAAACCGGATGCTTGATGGTAAAAAATGAAAACGTTATCGACGCACATGTATATATATATATATGTATACCTTCGTTACGTAAGAGCATCGCAAATGGTTGTTCCTGACCCGAGCACGAATTATATTCATTAAAATGTATTGTTATAAGCCCTGCCGTTATATTGCAGAAACGAGAAGATTGGCGAGCTCGTGGTTCGTTTTTCTGAGATAACAACGATCTCTTGGATTCTTTGCTAGCTATAGAATACGTATACGTATACATCCCGCGTCATTAGGTTTCACCAATTAAATTGCCACCGGGTATATAAATTCGCGTAACCGAATCCTCCGTGAATTTTCTCGTTCCGAGCTTATTACGGCTCGATAACCAATGGAACACCTACGTCTGTACACGCGGTCTTTATCCGGACAAGTGAGAAATTTATGATTTACTATTTTTGACAGGTATACTTATAAGTGGACATTATTTCAGGTACGTTTCTCTTTTTCACTTATCATCGTGGCTCAAATTCCGTTGAATACTAATGACACGCTAAGAAAATCGTGCGGATGAAGATTAAAAAAAAATATGTATATATTCAACTCGCCGTTGTCGTATCGAGGCTCGCGTGGTCCCCGTTTTATTTTTTTCTCCGAGATCCGGCCGGGTCACCCATGAAAACAGTCGCAATTAAGATAGCCTAATTTATCTGTCACGATATTACAAGTTGTTATTTTTTTTCTCTCTCTTTTCTACCCTCTCCCGCCACCATTCTCTATACAATTACGTTTTTTCTTGTGCTGGAATTAGCCCAGCCCGGCGGTTGGCGGTTGGTTGTCTGACTGGCTCAAGTTGGAAGCTCCTTATTCTCTTTCCTTTTCCCTTTTTTACTTTGAATTTTTTTATTTCATCTTCTCCATCCGTCCATCTCTCTCTCGCTCTCCGTCCTCCTCCGACTTCACGGTTGTGCTCCGGTTGTGGCTCGTCCTCTTCGCTCGACAATTGAGCGGCTCTCGCTCGTCGACCAGCCAACGAAAAACTCGTTTATTAAAATGGCGGGGCTAATACGCGGCATTAGGGACCTCCGAGTGGAGAAATTCTCTTGAAATTGTTAAAAGGAACGATTTCCGAACATTTCCCTTAGGGGTTTATAACGCGGAGAACCCTTACAATTTGCAAGTTTCGACGAGCCGCGCACCGTTGCAGGGTGGGTAGGGTAGTCGCGCTGATAATTGGCCGGTAAGAAAACCGCGTGCGACAAATCCTTATCCGGCGGCAGAGCTAATACGAACCACCCAACTCTAAATGTTAAGCATTTCGCCGCGGCAGTTGCGTACCACTTGACCATCGAGATAACATAATTCCAATTTGCATGGATTAGCATAATCGGCAACGCCGTTTGGGATAGTCGGTATCTATATACCTATACGTACATATAGTTTCAATATCTTGCTTTATGGAAAAGGAAAGTAAGATGGTTATAATATTCGCAACTCGTGGAAGGCTCGTCAAACCTTACGATACAGTAACATTGAGTTTCATTCTCTTTTGTTTTTTTAAATTTTTTCCTCTGATGTTTTTTGCGTTTCGTCAAACGTCATTTCAATTCCACCTCGAAGCACGCGATATAGATGCGGTAACGCGTTTACCCAAAGGAAAAAAAAAAATACATATGTATATATATTCTATAACGACCACATGAAACGTGAAACAAGTCAATTAAACCTTTGTAATATAGTTAACGCTAATGATATACCACTCAAATATCAGATACACTTATACATACGATATAATAGCCGACGACAATGAAGGTCTATGTTAACCACAATTATCTTCTGACGTTTCTTGGGAAAATCTGATTCGTTGATATTTTTTTTCATTTCATTTATAATCTCCCATAAACCTTACTTTTTTATGTACTGACAAAATTTTGGGAATTAGTTAACCATACGGAAGACCGTACAACTTAATTACGAAGACCGACGACGAGCCGGCACGGGTCGAGAAAATAGCCGGTGGTCAAGATTCGTTGTGTATACGATGTCCATCGCGCATGAACATTGCCTGTATATGCAACGATAACCACGTCATACTCGCAGCATTTTACACGAGAAACACGCGTGCACTTAATTAACACGTTCATCTTTGCTGACGCACACTCGTGGGGCACACGGCGTTCGGTCCAACAGGCCTTTGGCTATTTCTCCTCTTCCACCCACGTGCGCGGTGAAATATATAACACAAAACGACGTGGTGGCGTTAAATGTACAGCAAGCCGCGCGTTAACAAAAGTTACGAAGCTTATCCTAAATCGTGAAGCTCGAGGCGGTTGCAGAAGCAGGTGTAGGAATAGGCGCGGGGCAATAATATAATACCTACGTACGTACGTATAGGTATGTGAGCACATACATACGTCGGTAGTTAACTATAATAATTATTACGACAGCAAAGATTACCGCCAGTTTCCATCCATGTGTGACGTACATGTACGTATGCGCACTCGTACCAACCCCCTTATAACTTACCGTTAGAGAACCGTGGAAGTCGAACGATGCGGTAGCGACGATACGAAACTTCGTGATCAACTCTTCCGAGTATTTTTTATCAGCTGGCTATCGTTATAAACTTGAGAGCTACGGGGAAAAGGTACATAGGTGTTCGGGTATGTGGTATATACACGTACGTATACATAGATGTGTGCCGTACACTACTTAGATAAGTGAATGATGAGTGCAGAGTAGAAAGCGAGTAAGTATAGGGCGTGTGCGTGTCCGAAGGAAGGAGTTGATCGGTGATTCGATCAATTAAATTAGACGATCGAATAGATTAGGGGGATTTACTCAAGCAATTCTCCCAGTGGCGTGTTCGAGTATCTAGATTCTTTCTCTCAGCGACCTGTCGACTGTCTATTTCGGCCTTATATATACCCACATCTATACGCGCCCGATAACCAAACCATCCGAACCGGCTGCCGTACCCGACGACGTTTCACCGGTTGGATCGACATCATTATGACATTGAGATTTCTTTCTCATTTCGGTTCGGCTACCATGGAAATACACTTATCTATATCAGCGTGTTTCGGGCATGAAGTACGCCATGACGGGCGTCAGGGGTTCTTTGATTTTAAACTGCACAAGAGCCTGGAAAATACGTACATTGGTATACCTGTATATGTATATCATAATAAGCGTATAGTCCTGCCGTCCACCCAATTCTGCCACTATATATTACTTTCATTTACGACCGAGATAAAATTCGGAAGGTGAGAGCCAAATACGTGTATCTCTTACCAGTCACCCGTATCTACCTCGTCGGTGCTACTTCTCTTCACCAGGTTGATGAGATAACGGATGCATTCTCCATCTTACGGTGCGCGATATCAGTTTAATTGCAATATATAAAGATGAGGGCTCCGTGAAAGCGAAGGGTACCGGTTTCAAGTTTTTTTTTTTTTTTTATTCTGTTGAATCCTTATTCACGATGTTCGGAAAAGAATTTCGAACACTTTTTCAACAGGATGCGGCATCGAGGAAGAAATATCTGATGATATTATAGGTAAAATATGTACTCGAAGATATACGTTCGTGCATATCACTCGCTATTCGTTTATGACTGTTATAAATCTCGTGACGAACTACTGCCGACTCCCTTGAACACGTCTATTTCACATTTATCAGTACAGTGAAACTTTGATGAATTTTGTTTTTCACCTTTTCTTCCGGTCGTTATGAAATTCCAACCTCATATCAACGAAGGTATGCTGACCTTTTAGGCTGCTTTGACCGAACGTTGATCCGGCTTAATTTTCTGATCGCAAAAGGGTCCGGAAGTCTGCCGTTTTAACCCTGAAAGCTGCTGCAGGGCGTACCGGGATCAGATAGGTAGGTATCCAGTTTCTGGGATGTTCTCAGAAATAGTTTGACTAAAGGTAAGGAAATGGCTGGGCGGTGTTTGTAGCAAAAGCTCGAATAACACGTAACTTGTAAGTCCAGAGTCAGGTTTAGTTTACAAAGAAGAGGATACGCTGCGCGACCGCGAGGCGGATTATTAGTTTATAACAACCCGCGACGTTAAATTGATGAAAGGAACTCTGTATGAAAATGTGAATAAAACAAAAAAGAAATCCATGTGTAGGTGGGTCGGAAACGAAGTCAATTTTTATATGGATGATAAAATCGAGGTATCTTCGTAGAACCTAAGAGCAAGAGGAGGTGCAGGAGGCTGGAGAGTAAAGGCGGTACCATTATATCAAAGGTGCGAGAGTTCATCCCTACGTTAGTCCCTCCATAGCTCGTCCTTCATTCCACCCGTCGATCTCACCACGCGACCTCGAATTGTGCAACATCGGCGATGGGATGAAACAGAGATGTCAGATAAGAATGCTAACGAGCAGCGAAAGCGTTCTACGATAATTTAATAATAATCTAGAACGGGATCGCGGGCGAATTATGAGTTGGAAATTCGCGAGATAATATAACGAGGTTGAATTTATGCGCTTCTTCGCCAAGAGGCTTCTTATCTGCTGCTGCTGCGGCGGCGGCGGCGGCGGCGGTGGCTATGCCTCTAGAAGTTACGCCCCTGCAGCGACGTCAAGTGTTGCAACGGCATCCCTCCCCCCACATTTCATATTCATTTTGCGTGCCTCGTGTCAGAAGGGCTTCGGAGCCAAAACGAATTATCTTTCCACCAAAATTACGAAAAGTGAAAGATGCTCTGGATCGTGAGGCGATTTATCGTCGCCCGTTCGTTCGTTCACTTTGGTAAACTCTTCGAAGCGTTTGCGACAAATTGCTATATTATACCACCTCTATAGAACTTGGTATACTTATAGGTATACTCGTGTGATCCTCTTTCCGCTTTAATGGACATCTTAGTTAAAAAAAAAAAATGATTATCAGGATAGTTGCACCACATCTCGGTTATATATTTCTTCGGCAGGTGTATAGTATGTATGGTAAGAGGATAAAAAAAAAAAATCGTTGGGATGTGAGATTTGAAAACTGAGAAGAGTCGAGGATAGTTTCTTCCCTAATTAATAGGACAACACAGAGGAAGACGAGGGTCCAACCATAAACAAAACTTTTAATAAATTTTAATTGCTTGGGCAATCAGCCTCGGAATCTTTCGGTTTTCATTAATCATTTATGGAAAACAACGCCAGCAAGGATGAACCTAGAACGTGACCCCCAGGCCCTTTTCGCCCTGAACCATTCTGGATCTATTAATTTTCAAGCTAGTACACTGCAGCACAGGTTCGTGTTATAATTGGGTTTTCTGGTTACGGCTAAATTCTCGCTGACCTCTTGACGAACTATTACACGGATATTCACACCACTGTCACGGGTCGCCGAGTTACGGAATTATAACGCACCGTACCCATCGCACGCATCACGCACAAAGTGGTCACGAACATATGGACACCGCTGCATGCGCGCATTTCAAAGAGATCGAGTACCTTAAAGAGTGATTAATACTTTGATATCGTGTAACCACATCGGGCGACATAACGCGAATAAAGAGTAATAAATTTCTATAAAATTTGTTGACGGTTGTTAACGCATAAGACGGATCACCGGGTCGCACCAGCTGCGGTGAAGGTTATGATGCATATATATGCATATACTTCGGTTTAAAAGTTTCATGTTTCTCACGAAAGCATTGAAAATATTTTAATAGAAATAGCTTGTCCTTTTTGAGAAAACAAAAAGAAACGGAATTAAAAAGCACACATGACCGTTCCATGTCTGCGGCAGAATGCTGTTAATATTCATGAGTTCTTTTCCTCGTGCCTCTTGCCCTGGACTAACTCTGGTCCTGAGTGACTTGCCGCTCAAAGAACTCGTTTAACATTCTAAGTCCTTTCTTTCTCTCTCTCTCCTTCTACTTTTTTTTTGTTCCTTTTACATCTCATGAGTATAGCTCAACCCGATGAAGCGCGGAGGAGTTCCAGAGGGCTGACTACAGAACATACAAAGCCGCACAACGAATACCTAACCCTATGGTATACCTATAACTATGCACACATGATGATGTCGAGCAAACTTTCGGAGCCAAATAATAAATCGATAGAAACGATACTACGAGTTTATATTCACACGCGGCGAACTTCACGTGCTGCTCGATACTCGCGGTTGAAACTTTAATGAGATCCGATCTCCCCACACATAGGTATATCCAACATGGCTAGAACGGTCGCAAGTAATATAATTCCTATTGCTCGATTCGTTCATTCGTTCCATCTACCGATTCTTTTGAGCTGAAATTTCTCGGAAGAAAATCGACTTGAATACTCGATGGAATAAGTTCTTGAATAGATTTACCATAGATATACTGAATTTACCAACAATTTTCTGCCAAATACCGGTATATTTAGCGATCAGGCACCCCTCTGCAGGACATCCAACGCTTTGACGACGAGTGGTATTAATTACTCTCTTAATTATTTAGCAAGACTAATACACGTATATGTACATATATATTACATAGGTACATATATATAAGCATGGAAAAGTACCGAGGCAAAATATTCGGTCGAAATACGTCAGGTATACGCGACTATACATTACGTTCTCGGAGGATTTTGCGTAATTGAAATTTGATTTTAATTAAGATGAATGCGATTTCCCGTTGAGACCGAAGTTTAACGGAGTGCAGATAAAAGAGAACCTTGCCTCCCCCGCCCCGCGTTACTCCCTCCCTCAGCCGACGGGTATAAGGGAAGATAGAAAATCGTACCAACTTAAATACTTCCGTCAAGTAAGCAGTTGAAATATATATAAAATGGAATGGCTAATATTCAATTATACCCTGAGTGGGCTCGCTGCACTTCACTAAAATATATATGTAGTAAATTTCGTAAGTAAGTATGTAAAGTATAGGGTAATGTATAAGCTACACAGCTGTATATCTTTAATTGAACAAGATTCGGAGCAAATACAATTATACCATATACATATACATGATTTAACAGTTTGCTTCTGCAGAGAGCGCAGAAACAGAAATGCAGCGAACCGGAGGTAGACGTCACATATAGTGAGTGACATCTGTGATGGGACGAGAGTGGTCCTTCGCCTCGCCTAGTTAATCCGGTAATATCGCATTGGTACATCCGGGGTGTGAGGAGGCGATGGTGGCGGGTGCATCGTTCGGAGGACCCTCTGGGATTGCCGGGGCCATTGTGCGGGCGGTTGTTCCGTGAGCTTCGTTAGAACTGCCACTGCTGACGTTGTTAATAAACAATGCATTAATGAGGATAAATACGGAAGCAGATTCAAAGGGTTCGCCCTCGCCATTTGAGCACGCGGCTAGGCATGTGTGTAAATACACGTGTACGATACACACATATTTACCTATACTTATGCACGCCCATATACATGCATACACGTGTATATAGCGTATGTACTTTGTGTACATGGGTGATACGCTCGGATTATCTCGAATTCCGACCCCTAGCTACAGGAACATCAACGTGAGGGTTCGTCCTAATTCTTCAGTTCAGATTTACGCACATGCGATAATCTGCAAGCGTAGAAATTCAACGAATTCAACCCATCGGGGTCAAAAGATGTACTCAAAGATTTTCTCGTGTGGTGATTCGGACCGAGATTTGTCAACATGCGATTTCCCGCCCCTACTTCTTTGCCTATAACCCCCGTTTCCCCCCGCTCCAACTTGCCTGTACAAACATTACTGTGCGAGTTGGAAAAAAAAGACGAAAAAATAGAACGAAATACACGTGCATTTTCCACTCGATTTTCCGTCTCTTATTCGCTCGGTGTACCGGGAAATGGTGAAAAATTGCCACTTCGTCGGCGATAGACTTCGACGCGTAATTCGTGTACACATGTAGTAGGTGAACGCTTTTGTTTGTTTGCGGGAGCCGGGGAGACTGGGGGCTGGTGGTTTTCGGTTCTTAAAGGTGAACAGCACGAGTTTGTTTTTTTTTTTTTTTTCGGTACGGTATATTCGGTACGCGGGTGGGTATGAAGAAGATATGCAAACATTCTGACCTTTATTGCAATATTTTCCCGACGATTTTAAAGCGAGAGAGTTGAGTTAGTTGGTTGTTTTTGTATTTTTTTTTTTTTTACTTTTTCCTCGTTGTACTCGGGACCCAATTTGGGTAACGAATAATTAAAAAATTGATCACGTGCGTTAGCCGTTATCGGGTATATTTTGATTCTGATCAAACTCCCTCCCCATCGTGCTATCTTTCTTTTTTATAATTATATTTTTATACACACGGCCAACATGAATAGCGACACGTTTGTCACATACCATTTTCACATCACCGCGACGCACGTAACGTTAATATTTATCATCTCGTTATTATCGTCACCACTGATCGTCTTTTTTGAATATTCATTCTGTGATTTGCTTTAATATTTTATTTTTCATGAGAATTGCTCGCAATCATTAAAAATAAAAGACTGTACATAAAAACACACGCACGTGTCAAAACTATTCCCTACGTCTAATATAATTCTCATTATCGATAGCGAATTGTAAAGGTCGTATTATACAGGTGAGCGATAAAAGCGGCGAATTCACTACCGGGAACCAAGGAACATGGAAGTTCTTAGTTCACGAATAGAGTTTGCGGCTGTAACTAGAGGTCTGCGCCACCGCATCGTTCAAGTTTCAGCATCGATGGAACTCGATAAACCACACGATGGAAGAGGGGCAGGGCGGGAAGGCGCGGCGAGGGGGCAACGGGACGAGAACTTTGCTTGACATTCTATTTACTGCCATTGAGACAATATTATGCAGTCGGAAAGGTACTCCTCGGTTACCACGGAGGTGGTATCTGCAGGGATGTTTACATGCTACATGAATGATGAATGGTAAGGTTCAGCGCAGCGACTGAGCTTACGGGAGTTATAAACAAAGGGGGTAAACTTTCGGTGGTGCAGAGAAACGAAGAGTGGCGTTATAGATATAAGTATACTTGATGTTCATCATTGTGAGTTGCAGATACGGTTCACGGTATCGGTTCCGGCCCTTTTCGTACTTCCGCTTCCGCATGTATGTACGCATATGGGAGAATTATTGTTGCCCGGGATGTTGTTTATACACATTCGTATGATTGGCACGATATTGCTCGACGTAATCTCCCGACCCTTCGTACTCGTTGTAGGACATCAATGTTTATTATACGCAATAATCGTGATATGAACTTGATCTATCTCTGGTAAGTACTATTGTCAACCCATTTATAACGTATGTAGTATGATATTCACGTCGATGCAACCGCGAACAATTGAACGCTTGCGGAATTGCATAATAAGAGATAGAATTTTAACCGCAGTAGATTGTATATACGAGTAGAATTCGGGGGGAAAAAACAGAATAAAATATAGAATTACCAACGCGGTACGCAGTGATTTGAATACATGGCTGCTATTTTACTGTGGCATGGCATGGTTCCGATCGCGGGGTTGGCTTCACAAAGCAATCTATATGAATATGAATTTCCATGCGGTTGTAAAAGAGATGAAGCAACCGCTGTCGAAGTTAAAAATTCATTGGAGACGTGGAAAGGTTTGAAAAAAGAAAAAGTGTTGGGAAAAAAAAGGAATCAGGGATCTTCTATACCCAGCGGACGTCGCGTCGACTCACGTTTATAGGGATGAATGGATCGACCCGGTCAGATCTCGGCTAACCTGTGCGCGGTTTCTATTTTTATTTATTATCATAATACACTTTCGTTTTTCTCGGCTTTTTTTTGTTATTCAAAAATTTTTTCTGACGATCGTTCGTAGAAAATGAATCCCCGTCGGCAGAATGGGAGTCTGAAGGAAATCATCTGGGCCAATCAACGTCAACTTGGAATCCGCGGCTCTTCACTTCTGTTCCTTCTCCGCAGGCTGTATAATGCGGCAGAAGTACATACCTATATATACCCAGCTGTCGCCACGAAACAGTGTTTCCTCGGGTGAATTTCGCCTTCAGGGTTGCTGGTTTGGCTGGTTTGGCTGGGTGATGGTCGGTGATGAATCACCCAACCGTCACTTTCCACGCGGCCGGCCCCCCTCTTCCTCTGGCCACCAAAAACCTCAAGTTGGACACGAGCGTCGATCCGCGAACGGTATATAGCGTGACCACTGCACAGACCGTAATGTTTTGGTTATCGGAACTATCATTGCCGAGGTCGAGATAAATTGATCAGGTTATGCCACAGGGGTTCTCGATGCTCCGGTACGTCGGTGTAAACTGTGAACCGTGATTTACCCTGGAGGGCTCGTTGGCGTAGACGGTAAAGATGGAGGGCGTCTAAGATTGGTTGAGATATTATTTATGCGATGACGTAACATCCGGCTTTAGAGGCGGCGTATCGTTCCCCGTGAACTTACGGTCGGCCAACGAGATATCTTGGAAACTCTCCGCGCGTATACTTTATTCAAGAAATTCATCTCTCATGACGGTTTATTACTTCTGGGCATCGTTCGCTCCACACCTTCGATTCCTCTCAATTTAAACTCCAGTCAAAGACGAGCCCCGGGCTCTGAGCAGCCCGCGCTCAAAGGAAATTATTTTTTAAATGACCGCGAAGAATAACATTGATAAAAAATTTCTTTTGGTCGTGAGAAGAGCGGTAAAACAAAAAGGAAAAAAAGATGCCGTTGCGATTTTTTCATTACACACTTCATGGCTATGCCTTTGAGAAATGCTGAGGTAGCTTATGTAATTATTTAAGTAGTTCGCCTTGTATATCAACATGATAAAATATAGAGACTCGCTGTGGTGGTGAAATGGTTATTTAGAAGACGAACGAATGGAATAGTTTGAGCGCTCTTACACGATAGCAGCCCCTAAGTTCGGATACGATTCTGGATTTGATGACCACTGCGTTACTGACCAACGCCGACTCGGTCTTGCCTTGTTGCTTTAATCCTCCATTGCTTTCGGTCTATGTGATATGCATTATTCAGCTGTCGACTGGTTGCCGCATATGCGTGATGCCGCAGACCTAAATGTTTGAGTTTGGGCCGGACATCAGTGACAGCAGTGCAAACTCCCCAACAAATGCGAATTTCGGAAGGGGGCGTGTAATACTACCCTGTGCACGAAACACCACGTGTCGTGACGATGACATTGTCAACGGAAGATTCATCGGATCGTGCAGACTTCCGCTCAACTTTAAAGTGTACGTACAGCGCGAATCAGCTGCAGCTGGTGCGGCTGGAGGTCCGGTACCGCCGTATAGGAAGAAATTGGATTTTGGAGTTGGGAACTATCGAGAAACATGTATTCGTTATCCGTTTTGTATTAAAGAAAATTCTGATGCATAGATATATGTACAAGTTGGTATACGTATAATATAAGACCCAGAAGGTGTTGGAATAAAATATTGCGTCTTAACGTGGTGCACAGTGTTCGATTATTGCGTTATACCCAAGACAAATGTTTTTTTTGCTATACAATGTCCGTTGTAATACGGTGAAAATTTTGAACGTTCGAGATTTTCAAATCGGTGGAAACTTTGGGAGAGTGAAAGGCTACTTGAAATCTTTACGTTGCCTGTGCGTATTTGATATCAGCTCAAGGCTGACCTCGAGATGCAACCCGTCGCATTGGTTTCAATCGTCCGCAGAGTTCTTCGAAAGAAGTCGAAATCTTTACGCCGAACGTACGTGTTTTGCTTATATTAGCGAGAGCAGCGATGCGTCGATAGTGGGAGCTGGTATTCGCCAGTTCGATCGTCGCGTAACCCTAGTTGCCAGGGCAATGCGGCGCGACGTTCTCGGTGAAGAGGAGACCGCATAAAAGTTGCTGAAAATTCAATTGGCAATTATCGATGAGGGCTCAAACTCGCTGCGCGTTGCGACAAGGGGGACAGGAGACAGGATGAAGTAAAGTGGTTAGGAGAGGTTATCCCCCTCCTCGTTTCTAACTGACACGGAAACACCCGCGTCGTGTTGCAGGCAAGACTAGGTATCTGACGCCGCGAAAATTATGCTTACTCTACAGGATCACATAGCGATGCGGATATACGCGTCGGAATACACGTTGCATAAAGGTACATGGGAACCTCGTATCTATGGTTGGAGCCCTCTACCAACCACCGACGCTTTCAACATCGTAAAACGATTGAACGATGCGTCATGATCTCTTCGCGATGGTCGTGACATTCTCTGAATCTTTCGAAAGTAAGTTTGCCGAATGGCCGGGAATCCCCGCGTCATGTCATTCCGTGTGTTATATTTGTCTACGAATTTTCTTTCACCGCATCCTCTCTCTTTCCTGTTCCTTTGCCTAACGACGTTGTTTTCGGTATACCAAGAGTTGGTATTTCATGGGTTTGAGGGTTGTTCTTACACGGCGATGTCGTCTACACTCCGATCGTTGAGATGGTAAAAATTACCACATCGTTCCGTCCATTCACCTGAAGTCCTTTCCATTTGTTCAACACTTCCAGTACGACATATTTTCATTCTACCGCGACCAAGCAGATTAACTTTGGTCAAACTTATCCACTCATCCTGCACTCACCGTCGACGGAATTTGTAGTTGTAGTTCCGATTGCCTTTGTAATACCCCAAAATATGATGATGGCTCGGCATCTTCCTAAACTTTAACTCAACTATACTTATCTTGACTTGGCTCAGCCAAGCTCAACTCAAGTCGGGGGATGTTCCCGCTCGGTTTCACTCAACAGATTCCAACTAGGATTTCGCCAATGGGCTTAAAGTGCTTTAGGCATCTTGCTACTTATCTATAGCCAACTTTTCGCTTATAGAAGTTAGTAAAACGAATCTGTTTTCTGTTATATTTTAGTGCATGTGAGTACGGGCCATAATAGCTCGCCAATATCCCCGATGACTATAATTGACCAAGTCGAAAAATAAATGCCCTGGCCCGTGCGTGAAACATTCGAGTTTGAAAAACAAATGAAAGTGTTGAACAGATTCATACGTTCAGAATGATTAAACGATTGCATCAATCGTCAGTTCTCACGTACGCAGGAGTAAGAGAGCCAAAAAACAGATTCACGTGATATTTTATCGTCGATGTAATTGAAAAAGAATTGCAGGTATAGCATGACTTGTACCACCGTGATTAATTGTGACTAATAGTGATTGATAGTTTATGTTGTACCTAAATGGGGTGATATTAATTCCGATCGTAGCCACTGGACTGTAACGACAGTAATAGTCTGTGGGAAATTTATTTTGGCTTTTTTTTGTCGTATTTTTTTTGTCTAAGTTTTCAGGTCATTCATAAACATGGTGATACGCTTGCCTTCACCGAAACCAAGTGCTAACAAAGCGGAACTACTTTCCCCTTACCTGACCTGTTTTCTTCAAACATTCCCCAAAAAACTAACAATCTCTTACGTTTTAGCACACCCAGCACGTTTTCTCATTTTTTAGAATCCAAATTGCCTTTCATACAGGGATAGTCCCAGTTTATCGGTTAAGGCGTCGATCGAGCTGTGTTATTTTTACGCACATGCGTGAAACAAATATCCACATCTATACGACGGCGTAATGCACACCTTAACGCTCGTATCTATCTTTTTTTTCTAAATCCCCTCGAGGATTTTTGACGGTTCATGTCGCTTCGTACCTTTCTCTGCTCATTGTCAGTACGACTGTGGGCTGCAATAGCCGATATTCGATCTAAAATATCCCTTCAGCTGCTCACCGCATCGCCAGAGATTAAAATTATTTCCGGTGATAAACTACTTCGTATATACCTAAATATTTGTAGTTGTAACCAGTTTTGCTTCGATCCGATATCTATAAAAGTAAATTTCCTGGGGCAACTTATAGAATTGCCGCAGCTGACGATTTTCATGCTATGACTGAGGTGAAGATGTAGTTCAGTAGGTCACAAAGATGAAGAATGGTTATGCTATTTGCTTTTCTACTGGTACTTCCAGGTTTTTTTTCAGGACAAAAACGACACACCTTCATTGGATGGATGTTTCTACCGTCTGGATATCGACTGAGATGATTCGTAGAATTAACATTCTTGTGTCTGTAATGATTAGAAGAATTTCGGAAGCGTTGAAAAATTCAATAAATTTTCGATGAGCAACGACAACAACCGGTTCTTTAATAATTATACATATTAATCGCTGATTAATCGCGTGTTATTTATTCCGCGACGGAGGTTCCCGAAAAGTTGACCCCCTTTCAAAAAGTGTCCAAAGTAATATGCTTTGGGAAAATTAATTAAACGCAGCGAACTTTAAAGTTCTTTGTGGGTGCACTGGCCCAAGGCGAGGTTCGTAAGAATAAAAAGGTTGGAAAGGCTGGCGCAATGGAAACCCGCGAGGGTTGGATGGATGCGCTACAGCCCTCGATAGAAGAAAGGAGAGCGAAGGAAATTAATTTTGCATTATACCTTCCCTAACCACCCCGCCCTTCTGCCCTTCTGCCCTCCTGCCCGCCAGTCGACCCAGCGTGGCAGCCATGGCAACGAGAAATCCCAAAGAAAGCCAAAATTAATTGCCATTTATATTTTTCTCTCAAACATTCAGTTTTTGGAAAATGCAATTCTGTTTTTACTGTATCATTACATTTTGATTACACCTAGTTGTGAGAAATATTTTAAACGTTAGGTGGACAAGAGCAACGAGACCACCCCGCGTTATTCGCGTATAAGAGATTGAAGACGTCGAGAAACTGATCAAGCATCCAGTGCTATTTTGCCTGAAAGTATAGAGCCATATGTATGTATTTGCTACGTAGTCTGGTGATTGATGACGGTATTGACCCACGACCTCGAGCCAACAGAGGTGGCTGCGCAAAAACTAAGAAGCGCTCTGTAGAATTTTCAATAAGGGGGCGGAAAAGAAAGATTAATGCACTGCCGAGCGGAGGACCGACGAGGAAGACGACAGGACCGCGTCCGTCAAAAGAACATCTTCAGGGTGGGAGTCTCCAACCTTCTTTTACTCCTACCTCCCCACTTCGCAAAATCGCGCTTCTCTACAACCGAAAATAGCTCAACGAATAGATCATGCGGCATGTCTGAAAATTGTTTGATAAAATTTGAAAATGCCTGAGACGAATTTTCGAGGAAATTGCGTAGGCTTCAAATTGTAGCTAGTAGTGTGTCTTTTGGATATTCAGGGTCCTTTCCTGAGAAATTGATGTGCATTCGAATCTCGAAGTGCGAGGTGAAGACTCGAAAAGCGTGACGTGCAGCTGGGTGACATTTTGTACGATGGCTGATTGGCTGATGAAGTCCAAAAATAATGCGCACGAGTAGTCACCATTCGAACGTGAGGATGAATTTTTTTTCGCGATTTTTGGAGCCGAAAATGAAATATTTTCTAGTTATTTATTTAGGTTTATTCAGCACAAATTTGATGAAAAAAATATTCAAACAATGAAGAGTGTGCGAAATCCAAGCGAGATGATGTGGAGCGTGTTTTTCATTCCTTTCTACACATTTCAACCGCTCAAAGATAAACGAAACGTGTGTCGAAATTATACTGGCCAGTGTAATATTTGATGATCTCGTCTGTCAACAAGCAACGAGAAAATTAATTTCGTTGTTTAGAAGGAGGTAATTTTCAAAAAGAAATTTTAATTACAGCACATTCAGGGTGATCTACGACGTATGAGGAAAATTAATCAATTTACACAAAGACGTGATTATTTCCACATACATATTTCAAGCATGTCACAAGTTCGCGATTAGGAAACCGAGCCCGCATACGTTTCAACGTTATAACGTTGAATCTATGATTGAATCAAACGACGGATCCTGCAGGTACTATTGCTAATCAGCAACACATCGGAGGGATCGTGTGACGTTACGGAGTAAAGTTCACGCTCGGTAGTGCTTAATGAGAAACGTGCGTATAATTACCTGGGGCATGCGATATCAGTGCGGAGATAATTGCTGTTCGACTTCAATTGACATGAACAAACGGTTGAAATTCCGCGGACAGACAATACCAGCTCGCACAAACCAGCCTGCATAGGAGTTTACGAAATTAACCGAAACAGAATGAAAGAACCAGTGACGGGCCGATTTTGATCGAGATACTCAAATCACCGCGTAGAGCGAAGTACAAAGTTTAAATCCGCGATTCGTGCTCATTCAGATGAGAAACGACCGCAGCTGTTTGTCATTGAAAGCAGTCCACCACCGCACGCCGTCTAATTTTTCGTCAGAGTAATTAAAAGTCATTCAATTAGACTCCCGTCAAGACAAGCGGTTAATTTCAATTGCCCTCACAGGATGAAGGGAAAATACTCTGAACGTAGAACTTCGTCCACCGAGTCTGAACTCAACCAGGGGTAGCAAAAGGTCTGCCCTAGTCGCTGGGGTTCAATTATATCAAACCGAGTGACGCATTAGTATGTATTGCTGGCGTGTTTGCCGGCAACGACGAGTCGAAAGTCTATCCCAGTCTCGTATCCTTACGAAAACCTTACTCCCCACCTAACTACCTTGCACCTCCTTCCACCCTGGCATAATAAACAGCTACTCTGCATAGCCGCGGGGTTCCCAGCCCCAGCTAAGGGGTCCGGGGTGACAGATCTATGCCTGTATCTCGGGCTGAACGCATCCCAGAATTTATTTCCGTCCAAAAAGAATGTTAATAAATTAGTTACCGAATGAGTCTCTCGACTCCTCAAATACGAATAAATCCGTTTATCTGTGTGTACGTACACTGCGCATAACAATTAATAGAGATCACTTGAATTTCAACATCAAAGAGACCCCCTTCCAACTGCGTCATCGGTTTGGTTAATTTTTAATTGGTTATACGTGTATAAGAAATTTTTTGAGTGCCCGAATCGCGGCAAAAAATGAATTAAAACTGGCGTGGAAATTTATTAACGAATCGAAAGTAATAACCTGCATCGTCAAAATATTCTCTGTGAATTACGACCCATTTTGGCAAAATTATTTGAACCGATATTTAGCGTTGAGAAGATAAAATGATAATAAAAGGAACAAAAGGGATCAAGTATGGAGTCTGCAGCAATCAACGTGGCTGCTCACGGCTACTTTTCATTACCAGCTCATTATACTTTCCCTTAAATAAAAACTTGAATTTCATGATTTTCGAAAGCGATTCCGACGACTTTGGGATCCCTTTGACGCGGACCTTTTCCACGCAATTATGGTTCCTCGGCAATTTCCCAGAATGTACATCCAATCGCCCAAAGCGCAGCAACGAAAAAGGAAGGGGCAGGGGGGTAAAGAGTGTAAAGGCTCGGGGAGAACTTGGCGGCTGGATGCGAGGGGAAGAGAAGGGGACGTTGCGCCGATTCAGCTGGCCTCGGGTAAGGCTGTTGCAAATAAAAGTTGATGGTTATTACGGTCACTGATAAAGCACGTCCTGCCGAAAGAAGGTTGGCTTATTTTAAACTCGGTCTTAAAGAGAACTCTCCCTTCGTCTTTTTCATCTCTCTTTGGCCTCCCTGCTTCGTCTCTCTTTCACTAAACGCAGCACCCTGCGGTGGTTTCTATCGAAATTTTCTTTGAGATCAATAAGGCTCACCTATATCGAAATAGAAGACGTTAATCCCAGCTGCCTAACGCCCCGTCGCAAATCCCAAATTATTTTCTGTGCCTGTCTAACTGTGTAATCTATAACCCTAAACGTTGATATAAAACTAGATACTTCCCAGCATTTGATCAGATCGAAAGAGAATGTTTAATCGCGCGAAACGTGATGCTTGCAGGAACATGATGTATATCCGTACAAAGTAGCCTTGAAATTATTCAGCATTGTTTCGGAATCGTTTCTTGAAAAAGGACGATTACTAATTAATCTCATTCGTCGGCAGGATCGCATATCTCAAATAAAATTCCAAAACAAAAAGAGGTTGGACTCGTGTAACGAGAAATGGCAGTAGCGTTCCCAATGACACAGAGCAGGTCCTGTTAAATGCGGCAGCATTTTCCATCCCAAAAATGCCCGTCAAACATGGTATGGGATAAGAAAGGGAATATGGATAGAGACAAGGACAGGAATAAGGAACGACGCTACCGCACCTTGCCTTCCCACACGGCACACGCTTTCATAAGATTAAACTGTCCGCTGGCGGTGATACACTGCTGATAAATTCAAAGAAAATTCAAATACTTGGTTTCTTTATTACGGTTTTTTCTACACCATGTAAAAGTCCTTGCGAGTGATTCGTCCCTGTAATTCTCTGTTGTAGGAAACTGTTGGACTGCGGGATAGACTTGTCGTAGCTGCAAGTACTTGGGTTTTGTTCAAAAGATTTACGAATGGGACGTTTCATTGGAGGATGGAATGTTTTATTACTAGGCAATTTGGAAAATTTTGAAGGTGCCATTTGATATAGACAAGGTACGTTCGATCGTTTCTTCATCGTCTGGGTTGAACCCGGATAGAAATTTTCCGTACACCCTCGGGAAGAAAAAAGCAAAATGCGGGAATAAAAAGGCTTCTTTTGAACTATAAACCAAAATATAAATCCTCCGTTATTTCTTGAGCAAAAATGAACTATAAAATATCGCTCGATTTCTGGGATAGGTCGGAAAATGGTATGTTGCCGTTTATAGAAACAGAGAAGAATGGAAAAGGATCGAGTTTAGGAGATAGACGTTGCAGTATCATGTTTTACGACGAACCTCGAGCCTTGAATTTCATCTTGCTTAACCAATACTTGAAATGGTTTCAAAATTCAATTACGTACGACGCGGACGTACGGGAGCCGTAAGATGGTCCGGTAACAGGCACCAGCAGTCAGCCTTGATATTGAGAAGAGCGCATGGACTGGGCGTCGTGAGAGATAGAACCAAGAATTACCCAGAAAGCACAGCCCGGCAAGCCGGTCTAATAAAACGAAGTTTGGACGAAGCAATTGAAGTAATAAATCAGGGGTAATCCTACGAAGGCGCTTGCCGCCCGGAAGAAGTGGTGGCGTCGTGGCTTGCCCGTTCTGGGTTTGAGCTTTCAGCTTCCAGTTTCGAAATTTTGGGACTGGGGATGGTAACCCTAGTTAAAACCGTACTTACAGACTGGTCTTCCGTCTGTTTGGAGGTTTTCGTGTTACTTTCTGAAATATCCGGATACCTAAAATATCAGAATAACAAATATTAGTGGCCAGACGCTTCACCAGACTTCAATAAATTGTACAGTCATATTATTTTTATGCTACAAATGCAAATGTCGCTTTGCATGTCTAATTTTTTTTTCTACACTTTTTGCTTTATACGTCGTGTAAATAGACGACCAACGTAATCTGGATTTGCGTGATTTTTAATTAAAAAATATCTAAAGCTAAGGTATTTCAGCACGAGGCGGAGGTGGGGGTGCTGGTGGTGGGCAATAGCACTGGCCCTTCTGTTCAGCGGCATGTCGAGCTGCACACTCTTTCAGCAATGACTTGAATGGGTGTGGGGTGATGTGCTCCGATGCTTCAAGAAGTATCTTGGTCTGCCTCTGGTATTCCTCTTCCCTTGCGAGGTCATTCTGATACATGCGTTGATCTTCTTCTTTTTCTTCACGTCGTAGAGCCTCGATGCGGTTCCGCTGTGCTTTCAATTCCTCCCCGTACTTCTTGGCCCTTTCTTTTCGCTCACTCTCCGCTAGCTCGGCGAGCTTCGCTTCAAGGTCGAGTTCCTTTTGCAGCGCCAGTGCTTCCTCTTCGGCCTGTCGTTTATCCCTTTCCTCGGCATCTCGTTTTGTCTGTATCTGCACCTGACGCCCAGCCATGACCTCGCGCAAACTTCGCTCACGCGCTTCTTTAAACTTTCGAATCGCAAGGGCGCGCCTCGTTTCCACGTTTTTCTTCGACTCCTCTATAATCGCATCTACCTCCACGTTCCTTCGCGCTTCCTCCTCTCTTATTGCTTCTAAGTTACTGAGATAAGCGAACATCTCTCGACGGAGTCTCTTCGCGGTTGATGATTTCATATTCTTCTCTTTTTCTAATTCAGCCTCTCCGAGTTGTTTGAACATTTTATCCATCGCATTTTCCTCCGCAGCTCTTTCTGCCAAAATCTTCTGTCTCTTCATCAGTTGATCCTCCAAGTCCTTCTTAAGATTTTCACGGTTACGGTTTTCTCTTTCTAAATTACGTTTCTCTTCCCTTATGATATTTTCCCACAAAAGCTGAAGCGCTTCTTGCTGTTCGACTTTTAACTGGCGTTCCTCTGCTTCAAGGACACGAAGTCCGGCCATCTGATTGTTCAGCGAACCTCGTACCTCTTTTTTAACGAGTTCTCGTTGCTTCGCCTCCTCTACTTCTCTCGCTTTTTTTGCCTCTACTTCTTTCAACATCAGGCAGTGCCAAAGAGCATCCAACTCCCTCTCAGCCCTACGCTTCGCCTCATTCTCCGCAATTTGTATCAGGTTACAGCACTTCACATCTTTCGTAAGCTTCTGGGTTTTTTGCTCCCGTGCTTCCAAGCAACAAGCCAGGTACTGCTGCATACGTTTTGCCGCAACAGTCGCCTTGTGCTCCTCTGCACGTTGCCTACGAAGATCCTCAGCCCTCGCCCTCATTTCATTCATCCTCGAATCACCGCCACGTTGGGCCTGGTCCACGACCTCTTTCGTCAATTCAACTTCCTCCATTAATATCATAGCGCGCAGCTTTTCTCGGCGAATATTAATCTTTTCCTCGTACGCTGTCATTTCTGAATCAGACAAAGATCGCCACAATTTATAAGAGATATTAAGGGTACCTGAATTCATGAATAATTGCATAAATAAGGATCAATCGTATCATACCTTGTTCAACCCGTCGTCTTATATTTTCTTTGAAGACACGTTTTTCGGTGCGTTTCTCGAATGCATATTGGCGGTTGAGACTCGCCAGTTCTCTCGCCTCCACTTCATCGTTCGGATTAATTTCTGTCGATTTCCGCAAGTCGTAGAACTGTTTCATATAGCGACAGTTGGATTTTGGTTCCCTCATCCTGTGGGCGCAAGATATGTTGGCAGTGCCCGGATAATCGATTGGATTGTGGCGTGATTTAAGCGGCGCGCAGACCGGTAGGGGGAATTCACCAAAATTCATCTTGATGATTTTTTGCACCCTTATAATGTAAACGATAAAAAGGTTACAATTTGCTCGGAGTGACGTCGCACATGGCCACAGCTGATGCCAAGAGTGTGTGGCGGGCGCGCTGGGGTTGAGGTCGATGATCGCTTGTTTTTTCGTCGTCAAGGTAACTGTACCTGTCACTGAATTACCGATTACTCCTTCACTTCGAATAGTATCTCTCAAGTTCTGCAAGTATTTCGAAGATTTTTCACGGAACTCAATTAATATCGTACGAATTATAGGCATGAACGAGTGGAATTTTAATTTTCCAGCATCAGGAAATAACGACTAACGGCAGAAAAAAGGCGGCGATAAAATTTATGGATCAAAACTCGACGCGGAGAAAGAAAGAGAAAACAAAAGGGAGGAAAAGAAATGAAAGAAAATTATAAAAATAAAAATCCAATGAGCCATAAACTATGCGGTGGTCTATAGTCTAGACGGTGTAAACTTTGTGCGGGTTATAAATGCCGACTTTAATCCTAATGGTTTTCTATCGTCACGCTGGGGATACCTATAGGTAGTTTGAATTTGACTAAAATCACTTTCCAGTTAAACATTTTCGCTCGAAGATGGGCGCGCTAAAATACAGAGCACCAGGCGATCTGCTTTAAGGGTACAAATATTAAATGTGTACCAGAAGAGCTTTTCTTTTGTTGTCGGAATTACAATAATAAATCACCTCGGAGCTCGGGTACCAAGAAATGAACACCAGTTAGCAGCGATTAAAGTTTAAACTTTCCTCAAAATATCTTGTATTAAGCGGATTAAAAGTGCGGAAACGTGAGAGGGCGAATCCTATTATACCTTTTATTTCCTCGAGTTGTCCCCGCGGAAGCTGTTGCCAACAGAGTGCTTGCCTTTTTCAAAAAACCCGACTCTGATAATTAAACCCGTATACTACTAGGATAGACTTTGCAGAAAATTTCTCTCTGGAATGATTTTTATGTTTATATACCCTGTATCTTTTTTCTTTACCCACTTTTCAGTTTTTTAGCATCAAATGCAAACGTTTGTTGTATATCTCGGGGATTTTCACCCGAATTTTTCTCTAACGGAAGGGATTACATGACAAATGCATCTAGAGTTTAGATGCTCCCAGGCGAATTTCATTGCCATCCAGTCAGCCGCATATGGGTTCAGGAACTTTCACAGGCAAAGCGTTGCGGTGTTGCGTTGGAAGGAATTGCAGGAACACAACTGGGATCGCTTGGTTTAGGAATATTTCAGTCTGCTTCCGCACCTCGCTCTAATGAAAATGTCATGAAAATTATGTACGCGAAATGAATTCCGGAAGAAAAAAAAACATGAGGAACCACGAAATTCCAATTTATCGTATACTTATCTATATGCATCTGCAACCGAAATATTTAATTACGTGAAAGAATTTAATAGACTGCAGATATTTTGTTGATAATTACAAATGTTTAGGAATAGAAAAAAAAATCGTCAATTCACGAAGATTATCTCCACTGCTATTCCCCCTACCATCTTGCGGCTTATCAAAAAAAAATGTGCAAATGATTGAAATGCGACCAAATTTATAATACACCTCCAATTTCAAGAGTAAAATTGAAACCATCCAATTGAATTCTCCCGGGTGGGTAGCTTATTTGTTATGATAATTATCAAATCCCTAACGTTTTCAGCAAAAAATCCTTCTGCCTATAGGCCTCTTGATTTATTGTTGAAATTATTTTCTTCACCAGTTCTTTTTTTTTTTTTTGTTTCCTCGTTTTTTTATCATATTCCCATAAAGCCGAAATAAATCTGGACTATGCAAATTCAAAATCCAGCACCAGCGTGGGCCTCTAACCGCAGTTCATTGTACAGTTTTAGCTTCGCTCAACCCCCTTGCCGTATGAGTGTCATCTAGAAATAATTGATACAAGAAGATTCATTCATTTTCATTCACTTAATTATATGAATTGTGTAAATAATTCGAAACTTTTCAATGATACACTGCAGTAATGTTTCGGGTACTTCAATACGTTATTCAAAAACTCGTGCACATTATGTGAGAAAAATGGATGACGTATCTATACATCTATCGTTGATATATGGAAATACAGAGCGCGGTAAAACTCCGGATATGTTGCATGGTTTCTATTACGATGCCGTTGCATCGGATCAGAGTATCCGCTATGATATTATTATTCGCAGCCCCATAGTATGTGCTTCGTTTTTCAAAACATGCAATGGCTGGATGTTGCAGGTGCAGCGTACGTGCCATTCGCTTTGAAGTAAAAAAATTGATCTATGTATAGAACAGCTGAGTTCATTTTCAAAAATATTCAAACAACACGCGGTCATGATACTCTGAAAAGTTTTGCAGATAATTTCACTGTGTTGGTTGGAAATTATAGCGCGATGTTTGTTTCCCGCAGGCGAAATCGTTCGAGTATAAAATTAGTATAACAAAAAACCGCGTAATTACTCATACTAACCTGACGTAGGGGATACCATGATCAACACGGTGGTTCCCCCAGGAGTGACGCAAAATTGCTGAATCCTGTAAATACTCCTAATGCGAGTATTTGTGCGTTCAATTTTTGGTAGTGCGGGGCTCTTGCGGTCGCGCAGTCCCCGCGCCGTAAAATTAAAATACAAATAATTTATCGAAAGGTCAGACTGGGCCAACTGCAATATTCAAGTGAACTTCATCAAACGAGAATGAGGTTGTAATAAGTTGATGTACAGTCTAATTTGATTCCAATGTGTTCTTAAACGCATAGAAGCTTTATGAATTCGTCGACTTTTAATAAAGCCTAGTTTTCCTTCCATTCATACTCCAATTTATTGTAGATATTAATTTCAACTATCATCGCTCCGTTTCTCATGGTATTAAAATTTACGGTAAATTACACTTACTATGAAATAATATATCCGCGAACTCCCACGCCGAGAAACTTTCTTCCGAGATATAGATATAATATTCCTAAACATTTTTATTCAGAAAACTAAACAGAAAGTATGAATGCTATGCTTCATGATTATTACATCAAGATTAAAGAACTCAACCAAGGATTTTCCGGATTAACAAAATTATACCGGACGTTGATGTATTAATTGAAAAATTTTCAAGCGGCAACACTAATAACTTTTCTACGACGCCGTCCAATTATTATTATCGTTTCACGAGGTGGTGCAACTGCAAAAGAAATTATACATTATTCAGGAAAGCCTTCATTTTCGCAAACCGGCCACGCGGTGAATCTCCCTCTATACTTCTGACTTGAGAATTTCTTAATTAATGGGGGGATGGCTTAGTTCACACGAAAAGTATACCCTAGTGTATATATACTAGGGTACATACATAAAGTATGTTTTTTTTTCTTCCTTTCTTTTTTTCTCTTTTATCTCCGTAACGTATATTTGGCACGGTCCTCCCCTTTTAGCTTGGAAGACATTTATCATTTCCGCTTCGAGAAACGACTCTATCACCGCTGTATGCCTTTGACATACAGAAGCGTGAAATTGTTTAAACCTGTAAGGAGACGTGTATCCGTTATTTACAATTGAGAACATCCTACTTTCTGTCACGCAATAATTTCCCCCGCTAAGAGCAGTTTGAAAATAAAAGTAGTGGCAACTCAACATCTTGCTCGGTTACTAAATATTATCTGAAGAAAAAATGGAAGAAAGAAATTTGTAGGACACACGTAGTCTTGAAATATTATTTCAAGGCTACTGCGCTACCACTTCTTGAATAATCGAAACCAAGTCATAGCTCGTGCGGTGGTAGAATTTCCTCCTTTACTCCCTGGGAGAGACCGTACACCGTTGTTTTCCGGTGAAGAACAATATTGCACCGAGTTAAACATTCCAGCATATGTAGATGTGTGGAGCTTATTACTCTGCAATTGCAGAATATGTACATCACAAGAGTACGTCGCGTCGACCAAATGCAAGAAGCTATGGCGCATACATACCCTGTATGTGGTACGGGTAGAGCAGAACGTTAGTATTACACATCTACACTCCATGGAATGTCGGTGGGACGTAGTTCGTTACAAGAGGGCATTCGGTTTAGTCTTGTGGATGTAGACTGGGGATTTCCTGGAGTCTTGCGCTAGCAGTTTGCTCATCAAGATGATAACGAGGCCCGCGAGATCCTCCACAAAGGCATGCAGACAACAGTACGAACTCGGCTGTTAGGTGTTAGTTGTACCGTCGACTAGCATCACTTCTGTACAATGTTCTGGGCTACTCCGGCATTCCTAGGTTATACATATATACATCATACATCATACAAACACTATGCGAATATAGTATACACAATATCACATATTCTTCACACGCATACTGTGCGTCGCCAGAAGTGTAATAATTTTTTCCAAAACTGCTCGATTAAATTTCATACTGGAGAACGAAGATCAAAATAACTGGAAAAAAGTATGGGTTTTCACCGACTCGACCTGATTTCAAAGGTAGATATCGTAATCAATGAATCACTCCACCGTGAATAGTGAAAAAGTAGAATATTATATCCACCGTTGCAATTTAGGTATAAAATACGGATCGACTGGATAGAAGATTCCTGGTCTAATTAATCAGTCGAGGTGATAAATTTATGCAATTCCGAGCACCTGGCAACTAAGAAATTGACTGCAGATGAAAAAAGAAGTTGGAATAAAATGATAAAATTTTTTTTTTTTCTTCTTCAAAAATCGTTCGCTTTTATTACTTTTGTAGAGTGATGAACCATTTTACAGGATTGATTCAGACACTTTCTTTGGTTCGCACAGGCAATTTCATCGTTGACTGCTATTTCTACGTTCTAAAAAAAGATGAAGATAAACGAAAAATGAAAAAATAAAAAACTGAAAGAGAAGAAAAACTAGATTATGTAGATCTAATTCCGTGAATGGCAATAAGTGTTTGTCACAGTCCGCCAACCGTCACGGTTGTCTGTAACATTTTCCAATTAACCCCCGCAGTTATAGAAGTTGAAGGGTACGGCGATATAGGGGTGTGTAACAGATGAGTGACGGTGTGTGTGATAGCATTTCGAAAGTTCTTTCTCCGTCCCGCGGATGCTCGCAGCTGGGTTTGACTAATTTTAGTCTTTCTCCAGCTATGTGCATTTTCACTGTCTAATAAGGGAAAGGGGAGCAAAAGTTGGCCGACAAAAATTGTTGTTTGGAACACGAATTATCGTCTCGAATTTGTTCGACTACTATGCGCTGTTCGGGGCGTAAGAAATTGTGGCTTTTTATTCCCCTTACGTACATAGTATACTGTAACGACCACCCAGAGACTGGAAAATGTCCCTTCACTGCCCCTTACTGTTCACTGAGAAGCAATAACGTTACTTAACTTATCTGAATCAGCACCTCCAACACCATACTATTTTGCAAATCCAATTATTTTGCTCCGATTCTACACGAGGAGGATTTTATCGCTTGCGGGTTGGAATCATTTCATTGACAGTTGTTTCAGCTCTCACGTTGATAACGTTGTCCCTGGTAATTGTTGAGGTTCAATTTTGGGGACAATTATTCGTGAGATGTGGATATTCGTTGACTCTGATCTTCGGAGGTAATATGACTTTGTGAGTTCAGCTGATTGCGATTTTCTCCGTTTCCTCAACTATTGTGATGGAATATTTTTCAGCAGTGATGAATGTAAACGACGGTCTTCAAATCGTTGATGTTACTCATTGTAAGGGCGGAGTTGTCCGAATGAAATACCTTGTGTTAATTAGCCATAGTAATATTGTGTGATCTGAGTCATTTACGGACCGGTTCTGAAGGTCCATATTATTCAATTGGTTGGGAACTGACGTCTGGCATATACCTATCGCGTGAGTATGCGTGAGATCGTATGTAAGCAACATGATTAGATTTGGAGCTAAAATTGAGGTTAATAGTTCTCCAATAGTTGCTTCTTGTGGTTTTCAGGTCGCAGATATTGGTAGTTCACGAGGTACTGAACCGAGAGAACGGAGTTTCCAAATCACAAATTCTGGAAACGTTCACTTGCCGCGTAGAACTCAATAGGTGTCGTACAATGATTAACGTTAAGAACGTCGGATGTTTTTTTAAACTCATTCATTCATAATCGTTGATTTTGCTGACTCTTTCATCGCTGCAGATTATCTATTTACGTATTTCCGACACCACCGCGTCATCACCAGCAGAAGCGACATCAGCTCGGATCATTCGTTTACCGAAATACGTACGAAAAGCAATTTGTTTTCGCAAAGCCAGCGCAACCCCCTTGAATAGAAGGCTGGTAATTTTGCGTTAACAGCTTTCCCAGAACTTCGTTGACATTACATAGGATAAACCCATACAAAGTAGCGAGGTTTCATTGTCTGTAGGTAATTGGGCCGTTAAAATTACCTTTGAAATATTCATACAGAAGTATTGAATTCTACAATCACGCGTAAAATTTCAACAAATTAACGCACAAAATGGTAGCTTTTATAATTCAACTCCTTGTCGCTATTATGGTCAGAAATGTTTCGGAAAAGAGTGCTTGAAAAGTTATTCCAATGTACCTCCCGAAAAGAAAAAATTAAAATGAAGAAAAAAGATCATTGCCTTATTATACACCGAGGTAAAATTTATGTTCAAGCTAACACAATTTATAAATACAAGTACTCCGTAAATCGCAAATTAACCGAATTAACAGAGTCTGAGGACAATTTACGTATCGTACCAGCTGGAATTACTACGATATATTTCGCAAATTCATTTTATTCTCTGCAACACACTACAGAATTTCTCGCTCAGTTTTTCAACACTTTTTAAGACTTATCTCCCTAGTTGATCTAAAACTACGTGTTTCAGCAAGTGGTAATCAAAATCTTGAAAAAAAAAGATCCAAAATGGTGCCAATAGGATTTGAGTACCCCTCTGAACCTGTTCAGAAGTAGTATCTTTCCTGCTGCAACAATTACCGGGTGAAATTGCAGGTGCTTCGTTGTTCCACTGACGATTGTTACATAAACTGTTTCACCATCAAAAAAACTAATTGCCTAGAATTTACTTCTTCATTTCGTTATTTATGATCGACGCGTGTTGGAATTTGGAAAAATATTAGGGTAATGCCAACAGTCTCTTCTAGTGATGTAAAAAGGAACGAACGAAGATGAAAAAAAAAATTAGCGAAAATTTCAACTTCAAACCGTGACGACTAGAATTAGAGGAGAAAGACTTTGCCATGCGGTTAATTATAAGAGCGTCCGCCGCCATGTCTTGCATATTCTTTAAGCTGTGTGAGAGGAAATTGCTTAATTAAGGATATTTGTAAAACTTACAATTAGACGGTGAAATAACGGGACTGTAAACAGAGCGGGTTATTGCGGATCTCATTAGGTATCGAAGTTAATTACTTCCGCGGTAAAGTAATATTCTAAACGTGATCAATATTTATCCGTCAAATAACTGCCGCTCAATCTTACTCGGGGTGAACGTATCTTCGCCCAGAAGTTCCTTACCCTTTCGTTGTTATACTCGGGGAGTGGTACAAACTAAGGGCTAAGGCGAGGCCTACATCCGTGGAGGCTTACGAAGCGAAGCACGTCCCCCATTAATAAATCCGCAACACAGTCATTTATATTGGGGCGGGTTAATAAAGTCCTGGTACTTCTTATCAGAAAAATATTTCATTCAGGCTATACGTAGTGGCGTACCTTATCGCACCGAGTATATATACCTCATACCCACGGTTCTTGAATAGGAGGTAGTCAGATAGGCGGATGGCGCTACCGTTCTTGCTTTGAGAAAAGAAAGTCTTGCAAATGGGGTATCATAAGCCGGCCAATGGATATACAGTTCTGCAGGGTAGGGTAGATATAACCTAATGGATTAAGAAAGCTGAAAAACCTCGAGGAATGTTGCGGATCTTCACGTGAATTCCCCGTCTCAAGGCATCAAAAATTCGTCAAACGGATCCAACAAACCGGAATCGGAATTTGTCTTTCATTGCTGCAAAATTTTTAAACCGTTGTATGCCTGATTTTGGAGATGATGATTTCGGGTCCATCAGAATGTGATTTCCGGGGTTTTGACACGTTCTCGATACTCGGTCCGTCTCTCGGTTCATTTCTTTGCTGTGGTTGCGAATAAAATATTCACATCACAATCACAGACGTGTGACGTGAAAAAATAAAAGTACGATAATTTTCAGAGCTCCCAACGGGTGCTGTGGTAAATTATTTTCAAACTTCACTCTCATTTTGAGCCACTCAAAAATCTAGATTACATTTTTTCCGTCCTTGGGGTGTCGGAGGAATTCGTATGAAAGGTGTGAACAGTGATTGAAGATACGCACAAACGGTACTTTTACGACCCGCAGTAACGAAAAGTTTGCTCTCCATATTGATCGTATACTGTAAGAGTCTAGTTTGACGTATTTCTTTTTTTTTCTTCTTTTATTTTTCGGCTCAGAAAAGAAAAGGCAGAAGTCGAGGCAAGTAGAGCATTGAGCATGGTGCAGAGACGAAGTAAAACTGAATCCTCTCTCGAGACAGTGATAATTCTTATTGTGAAGGTCTTGGATGTGCTGCAGGAGTGTTCGGAAACAACGGAAAAGCCTTCGAGAGAGGATATAGGAAGTTACTATCAGCAATCGGCAATTCTGAAAGCGCGCCTCCGTAAGATTTAGGTCGCAACGATCCAGAATTTCACTTCTTTCACACCTTTCTTCAACCGTTACTAAATCTGGACTGAACTAGATCAAGAGCTTACTAAATTTGTCATTTTCTACCACCCTTGAAAAGTCTTCAGAAAAATTCTTACACCACATTTCCGAGCCGGTCTTTATGCCTCGCCGGAGGACAATTCCGGCTCCCATACCGCATGAATTGAAATTAAATTTTTTCCTCAATGACAATATTTCGATCTATTTTTCCAAAAAGGAATACCTTGACAAGGACATCCTCGATTAAGGACCAGGGATTCAGACGATTTAGACTATGATTCGGTTGAACTGATATCTTCGGTCAGCCACAGAATGAATATCTCGCGTCCGGAATGGGTCAAACATCGTCTAGAACTCAACCCAGGTCAGAGATGAAATGCAGCTGTCAAATAACTGGAAGATCAAGCCCAGGGCCCTTAGGATGTGTTTTTTTTTTTCGCTAATCTTAAAAATCTCGTTTTAAAACCGGCTGGCTATCAGTTAGATTAGGAAGTTTAATGCCGATGAATTTATATCGAGCAATTTCTGGTGCAGCTGACAAAAAAAAAAAGAAAACAAAAAAAACAGGTGGTTTGATTTAACAAAAATAACGTTGATTTTCATCCACATGATTCATGAACGCATGAAGTTTGTCGGATTCAATTACACCTATATGTTCGTAGCTTATTGCGACTGCCCGATTGCAGTACGGAGAACTAAATCGTTTGGTCGTTCGATTTGCACGTGCAATTTTCCGAGCATACTTTATCACGATAGTTTGGTATATGGGAGAATATATAGATACACCGAATATATGGGTGGAAATTTTATTCAACGTAGAATTATTGCAGCACGCGGAACTCGTCAATTCACCTCTCGAAATTACTCCTGAAACGATATGATGCATCGTACCAGGGAAACATTTGTCCTGATTTCGTTACGCTGATTTCCGGTGGAATTCACCGCTCCCACGGGTGCCGAATTTCATGGGAGTCTTGGATTGTTGAAAAGGACCAACCTAGAATAATTTCAGCGATTAGATATAGTTTCTGAATTTCAATACGCGAACCCATCCTTCACGCACGGCCGACTTTCCGTACGACGTGGTTGGTGCCTTGTGTGCGTATACGTAACGTTTCCATGTGTAGCTGATGCATGTATAGCGATACATACGTACGTATGTGTTTCATATGAGACCTGAATTCTGAGCTAGACGAAACCGACGCGTTGACACATCTGCGCTCAGGATTACGAGATTAGATGCGCTCGGTTGTGGCCAGAGGATTCATCTCTATAGCTATAAAACGTCGGCGGAATGGTTCCGCGATTATTCCTGGGTCGAGTAATAGATAAAGCGGGTGGTAGACTGGCGGCTAAACTCTCGAAGAAATTAATCTTTCCCAAGAAATATATACAAGTGAGCCCGGGAGTCATTCCGAGAAATTTCAGTCTGATACAACACGCGCGATCGTATCCCGGCTTTTTGTTCTCGACGATAAAATAGATTCTCACGAAAAAGAATAAAAATTAATAAATGAATGAAAAAAGAGTACTCGAGTCAAGGGTTGAGCCGATAAGTTTTTCTTATTCTATTCGACAATCTGAAAACAGATTTCTAACATCTCGGATATTAAACCGAAGTCAAAACTAAATTATAACTGCTATATAAGTATACTTGAATCAGAAACACGTCTTGGGATTGCGTCACGCACACAGGAAGAGAATGAAAAAAAGAAAGTAATAAAAAAAAAAGAGCTATAGATACGGAAAGACGACAGCCCGTGACACGACGGAGCTTGGGCATGTTTGTGAAGCTCTCGGGGTTCCCGGACGATCAGCACTCCAGGTATGTTTGCTTGACCCATCATTTCTTCTTAACGATGGCTACGGTTGAAGCCCAGCTCCGGGTCATGCGGAACGGGTGGTGGAGATACTACGTATATTCAAGGACGTTGCGTGGCAAAAGTCACTCTATTGCGAACTGATGAATACGTTTTATTTTATTAATTAATATTCAGAGTTCGCTGTGGCAGAAATCTAGAGATATAGAAATTTTACTCTTCGAAATTCTTATTCCAAACACGCGTGTTCGAGAGTTACACTCCGAGCTTGCAAGTCCGCTGAGGACACGAATTAATGTTGCAAGGTGACGACGACACCGCCCGCGCGAGGCGAACTGAAAGAAAATCGAGTTAAGAAAATTAGGTTTTAACTAAAGTTTTTCTGCCCAAAGAGCTTTAACCTAATTTGCGAGACATTGAGCAGGCTTTTTATGTTGGTACCTATCTTCGTTCTTCCTTCAGTTTGTTTTTTCATTTTTTTTTATTTTCTTTTTCACGTCTAGGTTGCATTCAAATAACGAAAACAATTATTCGCGATAGAAACGAGAATTGAAGTACTGGAAAAACTTTATCGATCTTATCGTTCGAGAATTCTATTTCTATCTAATATGTATAATCAGCTACACAAATATCGACAAGTAACGAGCTTCATAAATTCTTGTGCAGAAAGCCAGAATTAGTTAACCATAACTTATATTGGAGTTTAATCGCTCATAATTAATTATGTGCGGTGTATCTGCAAATTTTCTACTCCAGTATAATGAATATGGCCGGATAATTATTCCGTGAGATGAACCAGGCCGAATTTCGGTGATGGGTGAAAGTGCAGTAACTGTTATTCTTTTTTTTATTTCATTTTATTTTCAGTTTTATATCTTCCTCTTTTTTTCTTGTCTCCCAATCAGCGGAAGAACCATCGTACGAATTAGCCAACGATATCTAAGGAGGAACATTCCCTTGGCGGAGTTGATGAAACTGAAATATTTCAGCAGCAAATTTTACACCAAAAATATGAGATACCATGCTGATGTCACTATAAAATCGTATCATAGACCAGAACAATTTGGCACGTAAAAAAAGTTTATACCCGAAAAGTATGAAAATAAAATTGAATAATAATATGCAATTAAGTTTGGTACATTAGGTATTATGAAATCCTAGCTGAGGCGGTTGGGTGATTAGTTTAATAATTAGGTCGTGACGCTAATTTGGCAAAGAGCCAAAATCTTTCTTAAATTAGAGCGCCGTACTGGATAGGGATGAAATAGAAGAGGCAACAACGGAATCGAATATGGAGCATCCATTCACCTGCGCAATCATAGATGCACAGAGCTGTTTTATCGTCTGTATGGGGCGCAGAAAAAACGAATGAAACTAATTCAATAGATATCATTTGGTATTTGGGACATTTCAACCGAACGGGGCAACCGGACAGTCTGTCATTCAGGCAAATAATACCTGGATCTAGCCACTAATTTCGTTGCTAACAACATGCTTTTGTACGTCGCTCCAACCGAGGCCAACTTATAACTAACGATCAACCAGAGTTCATTATTGACAGAACGAAAATCTCGTTTCAAAGGAGGTAAATTTACTGTCGAGTCATTATGAATGATAGAGAGAGAGGTAGCAAAAAACACATATATACATATATAATACAGAAAGCGGGGAAAAAATTGTGCGGTTAATAATCGGTTGGTTGACGCGACGATTGAGTTCCGAGCGCGGATTGAACTGCGGAGAAGATCTTCAAAAGTTCCGCGTAAAGTAATTTCCGGCCAATTGCCAATCATGCGGTGGAATGTAATTCGTTCAGCAGCTGGGACTAGCCAACGTCGCTCTGCGGGATAGAAAGTTTTCAAAAGTTGTATACCTACAAACCAGACCACTCCTATGCAGCTTGGCGGAGCGGAAAGGGGATGAGGGGAAAATCATATTCGGTGAATTTTCACACCAAGTTTTGACGCTCCCTTTCGCAGCCGTACGAGCGAAGGGACACTATATGTCGACTGACGTCGGATTTTCTACGGTTGTCGCATCCTAATTAAGACCCGAAAACTGTGTAACTGGCAGACGAGGATCTCTCGACGCAACCTCGTTATTTCTCGCAAAGAAAAGGAAAAGCAGAAACATGGGCGTCTCTTGGTATATAATCAACTCCCCGAGGGCGTAAAAAAAAATGAAAATAAAAGGAAATAAAATAATGAAAAAAAGTAATTCAAACGTTTCAGAAAGGCTTTTTGCCAGAATTCTCACATGGAGAAATATTTTTTAAAAACCTGGTAGCGTTTTTTGACTCTCTCCGGGCACGTACTGTATATTTTTAAAATTACTATTTAAATGAGTCCGATAATTTTGTTTGTATGAAAAATTCAGTACCGAAAATTTACAGATCTATTACAAGGTTAATCCAATTTGTATTCATATCGAGTGAGAATTTTCTTGAGTTTTTTGTACATTTGTAGAATATTTTTCAGCACAACTGAATGACTTTCTCGTAATGTTCATTAAAATATAGTTGGTAACTCCCATAACGGACCAAATGCCATTTTACGAAAGTTGGGGGTTCTAACATTTCGTATAAAGTTTCTCAACTTGCGCGGAAAAATGTGGATTACGTTACTTTACCCCTAGGAAAATAAAAGAGTGGTCGCCTTTTCGCATCTGCGCAAGTTTACTGTTCAAAGCGTTATAACAAATAAAAGAGTAAGCCAAGCCATTCATTTTCACTAGCTCATCAGGCTTATAAAGATTCATAACTCACTTTGAATAAAAACTCTTAATCATTGAAAAAAAATAAAAATAAAATACATCCTATACCTACGTTCAAGGTCGGAATCGAGTTAACGATGTTTATTTTGAGAGATCCATGTGGTTATAGTGGGACGAAGCAATCACAGGAAATAAACAACAAGTGGAGGCGTACATTAATGACACAATGACAGGAAGCACAGCTGCGCCACAGGAGGGCCTTGGTCTGGCTGATCTGGACTTGTATAAGGGGGTCCAGTCCGTAAAGCGACTCTGTCCCTCGCCAGCGCCCAGCACAGTTGGATACAAATTCAATCGAATTCACGGTGATCATCTTTCTCGCACCTTTTCAGCCCTTCGTCCCGATATTTCAGCTTTAGAATTCTTGTGCCCCTCAAAATCTGTAAGTCACATCATACAACGCCCACAATTATTCGTAACGATCCCAACGATCCCATTTCTAGTGCAATTGTGTTAAGTTAATTAAAATCGAAATACACCAATCATACGTTTACATTGATGGTATGAGAATCTATATATATGTATACTTTCAGCACCGATGGGTATCAATCTCCTTTTTTTAGTTTCATTTTAACAATACGTGAATGGAATGTCATTCATTGGTTTTTGTATTTTATAGAGGAATTTACGAAATCATGTATGAATTATATTTTTAATCAACGATGCATCGAGGGAGTTTGTTATGTAATATACTTGTCATCATCTCGTTTCGAATGAAACTCGTCCATATTCTTCTATAGCTGAACCAGTGTCGCTTAACGAGCCTTCCACCGACGCGGTGTGACACCTCACTGCAAACTTTACTCGCTCGCGCAAAGCCTTACCTTGTACGGATATACATCACGCTTAACAAGGACAAATGAAGGGAGGGAAGTTTTTCATTGAGCTACGTTGGGAGAAAACAGAGGGAAAGTGAGATGGGGCCAAAAATACCCTGTTCATGTCCTAGGTCTTCTTCCTTCCGAGATGGTGTAAGGTACAAGGTTTTTGTTGTACTCACTACGCTACAACGCAACGGTGATAATAATGAATTTTGTTAGACGCTACAGCCGGGACAATTTTCATCCAACTCGATGACATTTTTGTAGAGAAGTAAGAACTAGGGTGGCGAAAGTACACGGTAGCATTCGAAGTATTTATACCGTGCGTAGGATGGAAAGAAAAAGTAGGGTTGCACCCATTCCGTCAATATTGAATTTCCGCTCAAAACTTTGATTCGGTCATAAAGCACGAAAGAAACTACCCTTGAACACAGGTGGTGGAAGGGCCCTGGTACATAATACCGACCCGAGGAACGAAAGCCAGCGGCGCTTGCAAATGAAAATATGAGCTCGTGTTGTAAGCGGCGAAAACCCGGATGCAGATACATATATTCTACATATACATATATAACTTCATACATACATAAAATCGTATACTCCGTTGTACATACTCTGCACTGTATGCTAGACCACACCATACACACCCTTCTATCTACGTGTAGTCTTCTTTTTCTTCCTACCCTTTTTTCTTCCTTTTTCTTCTTCTTCTTCTTCTTGGCTATATTGGATTTTCTACCACGCGTTTTCATTCTGGTTCGGGGGTGGTCGTTTGCTCTCGGAGGCGTTCGGGGCTGGCAACCCTCTATGGACCACCCCTACCGGCGTTGTGATGCTGTATGTGTCGGCAGTCCTACAAAGCGGAGTTCGGAAGCGAGTTCTGGTGGTTCTGGTAGTTCTGGCGGCACCGTCGACCCGGTCGGACGGGAGAGTTGGAACAGCCAGCAGTCTCCTGCCGCGCGTTGGGATGAACGGTCGCGTTGTCCGAGCTCAGCCTCGCAGAGACCTTCATGGAACTAGACCATATATTGTTTAGGTGTTCCTACGACCGTTGGTGTTTAACTCGGGATTCCATACGGGATAAATTTATATTAATGTAACATTTACCACCCCTTAACTTGTTAATGAATGGGCCACAACTTACGTTCATCAGCAAGCAAGCTCGATCTTTAACGAAGCTATTCTAGACCTAATACCAAAAGACTTGAACACGACTAACGTGAGATAGCTGAGGAATTAACGCTGTCAACTTTGGGTCATCCAAGTTGAAGAAAAGTTTTCGAGCACTTACGAGTCCTCATTCGGATTTCGGCTATCTCTGGAAAACATTCGCGCCGGAATATCAGTTCGACGAGCCGAAAATGTTGGGTGTAGCGAGAAACGGATCGTTACTTCTATTTCCTGGTGAACCGATCCCTCATGGCGTTGGCCACTAGGGCTTATGTCATTCACGCATTAAATCGCCCTACATCGACACTTCGAACTCGTTTCAGGGCAGTGAACTTTTCTCGGTACGATTATATCCGACACATAAAGAGTGTGATTCAGGGCAGTTTAGATAAAAAAGAAAAAGAAAAAATAACAATCATAATGGTTCGCGTAACTGAGAATAGATTGAACATCGATTGACACAATTCGCGATTCCCAAACGAGATGCAGGAGTTTGTGATAAAAATGATGCTCTTCTGGGTGATTAGGATATTACTTAGCTACAATACAGCTGTGTGTTTTGCGTTATTTGCCGGTGATGCTACCGCCGAACCCCTAAGGTACGCTGCACCAGAGGATTGCGCTTGGCATTCGCATAATTCCGACGATGAAGTGTCGCTGACTTGTTCGCTCAGGTCGATCAACAGTGAGTTCGACACGACAAACTTTAGCTTAATACCTAGTGAGCATACGACCGCGTTGAAGATAGAGTGCGACTCTTCTATTTCAGCGAGAAGTTCACTCAGCGAGGGTAGCTTTGCCCACCTTCATAAGCTCCGAGAACTGTACCTGGATGGATGTAAACTTGCAAATTGGCCCACGGGCACTCTTAACGGGTTGAAAAATTTGCGGATCCTTACCATCAGGACACGAAACAACGATTATCCTCCTTTCAGTTTGGAATTGTTCCCGGATTCATTCGCGGTTACGCCTCAGATGGAAAAATTGGATCTGTCCTCTAACAACATATGGTCTTTTCCAGATCGTCTATTTTGCCCTCTGCCTGCGTTAGTATATTTGAATGTGTCTGGAAACAGATTACAGGATGTCACGGAGCTCAATTTTCGAGAAATTACCGAACCCCAGCCACAATCCTTGCTCGCGGACTCGGAGGAACCGCCCACAAGTTCGAGCTCTTGTTCCTTGGACATTCAAATTCTCGACGTCTCTTCGAACAATCTTATTGTACTTCCTTCTAAAGGATTTTCCACGCTTCGGCGGTTGAAAGAATTGCGCTTGGCGAGAAACGAGATCAATATGGTCGACGACAAGGCACTGTTCGGTCTTCGTAGCCTTGAGATATTTGATCTGTCCGACAACAGGGTGGTCGCACTACCCGCCGAGTTGTTTAGAGATACGGCGAACACCATCACGGAAATCCACTTGCAAAATAATTCACTGAGTGTTCTGGCGCCCGGGCTATTTGCTGACTTGAAGCAACTGATCGCCTTATATTTGTCCAGGAATTCATTGACCAGTACTTGGTTCAGTTCCACAACCTTTTCGGGACTGATCAGATTGGTTCTGCTTGATTTATCTAGAAACAAAATTGCAACACTTGAACCAGCACTTTTCAAAGATCTATATACTGTGCAAATTTTGAACTTACAAAACAATGAACTAGAAGTGATTCCTCCAGATACCTTTTCGCCAATGAGCAACTTGCACACTCTTGTGCTGAAAAATAATCGTCTTACTTACCTGGACGCCTACTCTCTGAATGGACTATTTGCGCTTTCTCTTCTAGCTCTCGATTCTAATCAGCTCGAAGGAATACACCCGGACGCTTTTCGAAACTGTTCAAGTCTGCAAGATTTGAATTTATCTAGTAATAATTTGGACAGCATCCCAGCAGCTCTCAAGGACATGCGAATGCTTCGAACTATAGATGTTGGTGAAAATCAGATAAAAAGTTTGGTGGATCCAGGCTTCAAGGGTATGTCTAGTTTGTACGGCTTGAGATTAATTGGAAACGAAATAGCGAATGTTACAAGAGCAGCTCTCGCGGAGATGCCGGGCTTGCAAATATTGAATCTTGCGAGGAATAAGATCGAGAAGGTGGAGAACGGTGCCTTTTCAGGGAGTCCAGCGCTTCAGGCTGTGCGTCTCGATGCCAACTTTATCCAGGACATCAGTGGAATATTCCTCAACGCTCCCGGTTTACTTTGGCTGAACGTATCCGACAATGTAATAGAATACTTCGATTACAACTTGCTTCCAAGGGGATTACAGTGGTTGGATTTGCACAAAAATGAAATTTCCGATCTCGGTGTAGCTCCACCGGAACTTCGCCTCCAAACTCTGGACGCATCCTTCAATCGAATCACCAAAGTTCCTGCAAATTCTTTGCCCGAATCTATAGAGCTACTCTTTCTAAATGACAACCTCATACACAGCATCGAACCACACACATTCGTAGCCAAGGTAAACCTCACCAGGGTTGACTTATATGCAAACCAAATCGTTAGTATGGAACTTTCAGCGTTGCAGCTCGCCCCTGTACCAGCCGATAGAGCTTTGCCGGAGTTTTACGTAGGCGGAAATCCTTTTCAATGTGACTGCACCATGGAGTGGCTGCAAAGGATAAACGCGTTAACTATGCGTCAGCATCCTAGAGTTATGGATTTGGCATCGGTTTATTGCCGACTCCCCTATGATAGACGAAAGTCATTTGCACCCCTTCTAGAAGCATCCCCTTCGCAATTTCTCTGCACTTATAAAACGCACTGTTTCGCTCTTTGCCACTGCTGTGACTTCGATGCCTGTGACTGCGAAATGACTTGTCCAACGAATTGTACCTGCTACCACGATCAGTCCTGGTCGGCAAATGTGGTAGACTGTTCGAGGTCCGGGTACACGAATCTACCAGGAAGACTTCCTATGGATGCAACGGAAGTCTATCTGGATGGCAACGAGTTTGGAGAATTGACATCTCACGCTTTTATTGGGCGGAAAAACATGCAAATACTTTATGCTAATAACAGCAACATCGTAGCTATTCACAATCATACATTCAGTGGTCTAAAAAGATTGATTGTTCTTCACCTTGAAAATAACAAAATAATAACTCTAAGGGGATCGGAGTTGGCCGCGTTAGTAGGTCTGAAGGAACTTTATATGCAAAATAACTTACTGGTTCATATCGACAACGGGACTTTTCTACCGCTCAGAGAATTGGAGGTCCTGCGACTGGAGAACAACAGATTGACGACTTTTGCGGTATGGCAGCTAGCCCAAAATCCTTACCTGGTGGATATCGGTCTCATGAATAATCCCTGGAGCTGCGAGTGCGGGTATTTAGGTCGTTTCAGGGAATGGGTAACTGTCCATAAGGCCAAGATCACCGATATAGCTCGAGTCTCCTGTGCCTTGGGGTCTCCCCTCGACGTTCACGGAAATACTTCCGTGATAAATTGCGCTGCGTTGTCCGGTGCTACTCCCGCCATCGAGACACGCCCTCTCGAAGGCTACCTTCCTCTGTTGCTTGCTACCGCAGCTCTGTTCTTTGCACTGATTGGACTTCTATGTGGAGCTTTGAGACACAGGCAAACCCTTAGAACATGGGCTGCTGGCAGGTGCGGATTAAGGGCGTGCTACAAAACGGCGGCCTTTGAAGAAAGCGACAGACCCTTCGACGCCTACATCTCCTATTCGGCCAAGGACGAGGCGTTCGTGTCAAGATCTCTCGCCCCGGGACTTGAGATGTCTTATCGGCTGTGTCTCCACTACCGTGATCTTAGCTCTGGTTCCAGTGTCGCTGACGCCGTCAATGAAGCGGCTGATTCCTCACGACGGACCATCCTCGTAATATCAAGGAACTTCATTCACGGAGAGTGGGCGAGATTCGAGTTTAAAGCAGCCCTGAGGAGTATCCTTAGGGATAAAGGCCGCTCGGTTATCTTCTTATTGGTCGGTGGCGTAAGTCCGCAGGATCTCGACTCGGACTTGCGTAAGCGAATTGCTTCGCATACAGTGATTGCATGGGGAGATAAATTATTCTGGCAGAAACTCAGATTCGCTATGCCAGATCCACCCGCATCACTGGTAACACTGGATAGAGGACTTCCTCCACCTCCACTACCTCCACCTCCGCATCACCTGTGGGCGTAGCGGATGTTCCAATGCAGGTGAGTTGTACAGATTAAATCCAAACACAATTTACTGTTCCATTTTTTTGATTACTCGTATAAGAGGACGTGTAGAATAATAAAGATAAATGATTATATCGTCAAGATAAGAAGGTCAATGTTGAGTTCAACTAAGAACATAACGAGAGAATAAAGAAGAAAGATCAAGTTATCTAGAATAGTTACTTCGATGACGGTGTTCTTTTGCTATCTAGTAGGAATCCTCGTATACCTATTCAAGTCCGACAATGAGTCATATAACCAGTAAACTACATTAAACTTCCATCCGCTGAATATGCGTAACTTACCATCATCCAGCGAATAGAACCCCAGCGAATAGCAGTTGTATAATTACGATAAATCTTGGCAAAAACGGCTGACTGCACCCGCTTGGCCCATAAAATATCAACGACCTGAAGAATATTATCATATAGTCGCGGTGGTTATTCTAACGAAACTTGAACTCGACCTTTGATATCCTGTACGCGCCCTGCAGAGCGTCTGTGAGTCGTACACATATTGCTGCACTGGATCCAAATATTTTTTCTTTCTTTTGTCTACGCAAAATTTGTTAGATGATAACTTAAGCTGGATTTCACGGGCTTACAAGGGTTCCACAGTTACAAAGGATCACGTGGTTAAATAAGGCAATTTATCGGGGGTCCTACGACCTTAGCAACCATCGTTTTCATCTATATATATACACATGGGCTAACAGCTCTATTTACCCGACCGTGATCGTGGTCTCAAAGACTATCACCGTTCAACTAACCATCCTCCTCCCCCGATTCTATCCTGAACTCAGATCCGTATGATCTCGAGTATCGAGTTTTAAGAAAATATACGACGCTGCTATTTAAAGACTCTTTGACAGAGAGACGGTGCCTCGTCGAGTGTTTATACCTCCAAAATGAAAAAGCGGCGTGCCTTGGCTACCAAGCGTTTCAACCAACGCCTGACTCAACTAATTTCACGAGGAAAAACGTAGCATGCAAATTTGAGGGGTCTCAAGGCGCTGCGCGGTCGCCCGACAAGGTAGGAGACGAGAAAATGTGAGATCGTGAGTGAATGTGGGGTGAGAAAGGTAGAAGAGAACCAACGAAGTTGAGGGAAAGACAGGGATGTAAAACTGGAAATTCTACTAACTGTCTCCTCCAGGACAGGGCGCACGTTGATGGTTCCACCTCTAGATCCAGCTAAGAAGTTGGCTGAATAATAAACCATTTCCGGAGAATATTTTCACCTCTTCCTCGAAAAAGTGACGAAGCAAGGGGAGGGAGCGCGGCGTTCGTGTTTCTTTTTTTTCATCTTTATTTTGTTTCATTTTTTTCTCTCCATTTTTATTTCTCTTTTTCTTCCCTTCTCTTTTGCAGAGTTAGTCGTCCTGCGGGGAATCCCAATCAATATTTTGATCGCGCTGCATCCCGTCCGCGCCTATCGGCTTCAAAGCCGGCACTGTCTCTTTGTGGCGGAGAAGCGTCGAGAAATTACTTTATGCAGCTGACGCTGATTATATTGATTAATTGCGCGCTTGACGGGCGTGTTGTTGACCGTGAAAAACGATGCACAAATTACAGCTTGCATTCGGTCGGATGTTGTCGCTACGATCGGTCATCTATCGATTTATAACGTTGTCCAATACATATGATGAAATGTTAATTGTGAATAAACGAGCTTAGATAAATCCAAGCCATCGTGTTTCATTCATGCGTGAATGAAATTCTTTTTTTCTTTGTTCTCTCCTTGTCATCATAGAATCGTGCGGGTTATTCCAGCACGGGGTTGGTACGCTGGCAGCTCCATTTTTCAATATTTTACTCGATTATAACGTTCAACTCATCACGGGGTGAGATTTCTCGTAATAAAGCTTTTCGTTTCGAAGCGTGTCCCACGATATTCGTGAACCCGAGTTGAGCTACCAGAGCTAAGCTGCTTCAAGAAAATCTGCCTGATCTCGTAGATAATCGCCTTCCATGTATACCACAGTTAACTCGCGTGTTGGTGCAGCTGCAACAAAAACTTGATGAATAAATACTGGGAAAATAAAAATAGAAACTGAATGAATAAAAAATAAAAAATTTGTTAAAAGAACTCCGTAGAAAGGTCGACCGCGCGAAGGCGGCTAAGCAAATGAGAGATTCAGAGAGATGGAGATAAAGAGGGTAAAGATTATGTGGGCAAGAAGCAAAACACTTCTTATATATACAATATATATGTGCGTATACATGTATATACGCGCGTTTAGGTAAATAAGCTGCTAGCCGGACGGAGAGTACTGTCCTCTTTATTGCGTTTTTTTCTCGCCAAAAACAAACGCATTTGCCACGGTGGATTGGGGTGGCTTTTTCCCGGATTCCGTTGGATAAGCTCAGGGGAAAATTGCGCCGTCATTACCTCCAACCATAACGTACTTCCAGCCGCCGCGAGACGACCTAAATTGCAACGCCAACACACAAGAGTGTAGGTAAACTACTGCCTAGACTGATCGGACAAAGGGCTTCCACAGAGAATATTTTTATGTCTATAACAGCAACGTGTAATTTATAAAGGAGGGTTTATTTCACGCAGGGCAAAAATAGAGATACTCTCGCGGCATAAATTGGCAAACGTACTCTTACGACATTCCGACTCATAAATACTTACATAACTCTGAAAGTATTCGCAACTCTCTTTATTGCCAAGAACTGCTGAAGTATGGTATGCAGCCTGATTCATTGCCGTAGTACTATAGGTACGTTTGTTGCCATACTTTGGCACACTCTTAGGGGTAGGTAAAGATAAAAGAATAAGAAAAAAATAATGATAGTAATATTAGTAATAATTATCATAATAAAAAAAAAAAAAAAAATTTAGCAAACTGAGGAGTATCAGGCTTACTTTGAAATAATTTTTCGTTAGCTGGTATATAGATTCTTCCGTAACGTGAAATTAAGAGGGGCGCAATGAAGGGCGAGACGCACGCGGTCGAAATTATTGTTGAAGAGAAGAAAAGAAAAAAATGTCGCTCGCACCATTGAGCTCACAGGCGATTGATTCGCTGAAAAAACATTCGACCCATGCTACCAGTGACAACGTTATTTTAGGTTGAGTTCAAACATTTACTATAAATCGACAATCGTTTCGAAAGCGATTTTCCTGCGCAAATATTTTCACCTGCGCTTGCAGTAAATCATACCTCGAATGTTACGACAATTTCAGCTGGCTTATATATAAGTGATGATTATCATTGATTGGATTCCAATACCTTGTTCGCCAGGAGATATTTTTCTGATTTTCAAAGTAATGTCGTACTAGAGATTCGTTGGTTATATATTTCCGTGGCGTTGAACGTAGTCGGGTCGCCCGTCCAACTAAAGCTCGCGCGTTGCGTCGAAGTCAAATAAAGCCATTACCCCTCGGAGAAATCTCGTTTCTGGTGAACCCTGCAAAAATTAACTTTGAAATTTATCGTAGCAACTGTAACACCATTACCCCGGCTTCTCATTGCTCTCCTCTCAACCTCTGTATAGCCTCTCCGGTCCTTTCGAGCCCCGCATCTCTGGCGCCTCTGTATTATTTTATGAATATTTCGCAATAAATTTGCTTCCGCGGGAACCTCGGCAAGTTATCATACACATACACGTATATACCTATGTATCATTTTTTCTTTTTCCCCTTCAAATCATCCGCGCGCGCTATTCGGACACAAAATATGTATAGGTCTACATGTATAGGTGCGTACGGCTGACTTAGTTAGTTCATTAGAGTGACTGATAAAATGAATCCCGATTATGGAGCCTCATTTATCCAGGAGTACGTATTCAGACCGTTTCCTGATCCGGTCATAAAAACGGTGTATTGATTACTGTACTAATTGAGAGATCAGTCGTAATTCGTATCGATTGGGATTTGGAATATAATAACCGTACAGTTCTATATCAGAGAAATATGATCGAGGACTACTTTCTTTCTTCTTTCACTATCGCCATCTCACTAATTATATGACGTCAGAGCCGAGGATGATCATCGGGACGATGAATTATCGTCTGATTATCTTTTGAGAACACGGCATAGAGATTCCATTAATGCTATTTGACGTTCGCGGAGTCGGGATCATTTTATACCGCGGACTTTGAACAGAAGTTTAAAATTGTTTTTACTCGCAGGCTAAATCTGTGCAGCTACTGTATAAAGTTAAGGGATTCAAGTTGAAATTCTTGTTAGTAAAAGTTTTGGCGCGACCAACAGAATCCAAAAGTATACTGAATATAATATTTGAAAATATATACCGGTGCAGTTGTGCCAGCAAGATCTAAAGTCTTAAGATCTAATCTGCCAGGCTTTTACATCCGATTTCCTCTTTTCAGAACCTTTTTTACTACGATCAACTCAATCCGCTTGATTCGATATTTACGTCAGATTCTACAACAACGAATACAACACCGTAGGTGTCATCTGACTAACTGGATAAAACTTTCAATGATCACGTGATTCCAGTGGTGGCCATGGTATAAACCGCACTAGAACTTATTTGGCGGTCTTTGTAGAAGAACCATTTCATTGCCGCCAATGAGATAATGGAAGGCTGGCAATGGAAAAGAACTCACAAAGCGGTCTTTGGTTACATACTTTATTCATTGAAATTAATCGTTCCCTAGTTACAGTTCTATTGTCGAATAGAAAGCGGACCTGCAACGGTCATAATGTATAGAGTGTATAGTTCAGATTGGAAATATATAGGAAAGCCAGAGGATCGCTAGCGTTTTTATCGAGGGCTAGTCGCTGCCGGCACCCCTGTGGTGAACTTTGACCGGGGGGGCTACAGATATATAAATGCAACGACAGATGGTGACCACCGATGAACCAAGCCATGTCTCTGTTCGGTATAAGATATATTTGTTACTCTTCACAGTTTCACAAAGTTAACTGCCTTATATATTTCGATATATATTTTCAACAGTTTGTTTTTTAACCCTCCCTGGTCACCGCATTTATATGAGCGACCCAAACTCACCTTCTTTTTTTTTCTCTGGACTTTATCACCGTATCAAATTATGTCCTCTAATTTCGAGAACCCACACGGTCGTACACTGTTCATGCGCAGGTGGCCATTTAAAAATTTCACCCGGTACGACCAACTCGATAAAAAAATAAGCGGAAAGAAAAATATTTATAAAAATAATAAAAACATCTATAATTGTCGTGCAGATACGATAATCGAATGGAAAAATATTTGTTCGAATAACATTCGTATCGCGTTATATACGCCGGCTATATGTTTGCAGTGAATGTCAATGGCAAAATGAACTTCCAGGGCTTTGCCTTGCGATGTAAATTGCGACCACAGGGTGACGTTTCCTAATAGAGGAACGGAATATTTTATACCGTTATATAACCACCGGGAACAATAAAAGGGAAAAAGAAGAGGAGGGAAGAAGAGATGAACAAAAAAATAAAATAAAAGAAGAAATTGTACGAGTCGGGTATCGCGCGCGCGGTTATACGATGTCAGAGGAGCCAAGATAGAAGGAAACGGCGATAGTATGGAGGAGAGAGAGAGCAGAGAAAAAAGATGGGCAAAGAGAGGCAGGGAGAGGGGAAAGGAAGGGAGGGGGATAACGTTAATATGAGACACGCGTGCCCGAAGAGAAATAAAAGTTTGTTCATAACGCTCTCGCTGCTTTGCCGTGTGTTCGTAGGTGTTCTTCCGTGGTAAAAGGTTTTATCTGCCGTTAAGGGTAACTCTGTTTTAAAACTTTTACTCGTTTCGAGACAATTTCTAATAATTATCAAAGTTGCAGTCGACAGTTGCCACTCTATACCGTATCAGCTGCGCCGTATGCACTATAAATATGATTTTCTTTTTTCCTAAATCAAGTAATCAGATTCTCATCTCAGTAACAAGGCTTGACGTTACGGCCAAGAGGAGATGCATCGGGTTGCCGTCTCGTATACGGGGTCTCCAAACGGGGGTGTGGGCGGGAGAGAACGGGTGGTGTATCGGGGTGTAGAAATGCCTACATGTAGCTGTTGCAGTAACGCGTAACGTATGGGCCAATGAAATATGACGCATCGCTCGACAGAGTCCCTGCTGGGTGCTTATCGCTACCTGAAGTAATAGGACCGTTTATTCAGATAATGGCGATTTATGGAGCAGCGTGTCGAGATTATCTCGACGAAGTAACGAGGGGCACTGGAAACTCGGTGTTCCACAGAAGAGCTTGCAGGCTATAGGCTACCGAGACTTTTTACACCGCGGGAAAAACTCAACTACTCGTCGATCACTCGCTCAACGCAATTCCGAGAGACAGCGCTGATCTCCTCTACACGTTATGTGTACTCTTTAATTTCATTCGAAAAATTCTTTCACTGTGTTTTTACTTTTCAAACGCGTACCATGAGCTGCATGCCCTGAATCGTGAAAAATGAAACACCGAAACTGTAAGTTTCTGCGAAACTACGCTCGCATAAAATATCATGAAAAAAACATCATAGAGAAATTGTTTGTTAAATGCATCTATAGATCGCGATGCGCGTATACCTGTGTAACACTGCATCACCATTGATAGGTGATTAGGAATTGTGGGGAAAATTAGATATGGATCTGATCGTATAGCTTTGCCACACCGATGATATTATTGGTACTCGTGAAATATATCATACCGGATGATTATCACTAATTTGCCAACGATTCCACACAAGTTTGCACTTGTGTTCTGCACACATATGTCTAGAGTATCTATTACATTGTCTAGCTTCGCTGTAATTTTAAGCAGAACGGGGTTCGCGGTAATTTTTGCAAACAACAGTGTTGTTATTTTCAATGTATGAAATGAAATAATAACAACATTGATAGTAATAACAACGACGATATCTGGGAGAAAAATATCTTCCGCAAGGTTGTAGAATTTGAAAAAAAAAATTTTATTTCTTCTTTCATACCAACGGGTCAACTTTAATTTTTGTTACCGAACGCGTCTCCAGTTGGTTTTGTGGGTATACAGTTGAGATTGAGAAAAATATAGTTTCCGGCACGTTCCTCGGGCCAAAAGCGAGCATCATTAGTGCAGTGGGAATATACTCAAGTGTTGACAAGAGGTAGAGAAACAGCTATGTTCATATTTCGTTAGTTGGTATCAACGCAGCGCTGTATGTCAATAGAATGAAATTCAGCGTTCATAATTATTCTGGTAACGTCAGTAGTTGTGATCCTTATATACAGGTGAAAATATTTATCGGAGTATTGGATCAAAAAATTAAAAAAAAAAAAAAAAACTAAAACAAAATATTCGGGTAGCAGAGGTTTGGAATTTTCACGTATAGCAGTTGGAGCTGTGCAATAAAACGCAATCGATTGTTGCACGTATACTATGTAGGTATTCGTATTATACACATGTGCATGTATACAATATGCAGGAATGCGGGTGCAGCACTACGGTGGCAAATGGACTGTTGAATTCGGGGAGGATGAATTTTTTATTTTACTTACTTCGAACCATGCAACGAGATTAATTCATCTGGACCTATAGAGAGCAGGCATTTTTAAACGTAAATCGATTCAGAGATTCGAGGGCGCTCGCGGACGTCTAAATACGCATAAAAAAAACGCATTTATAATGAGTTTTTCTGGCGATGAATTTTTTCGTCAAACTATCACCGGGCTTTATCGATCCAAGTGTTGAACGAATCGAGCTATTCACACTGATTATAATGCTGTACGTACATACCATCACCTCTCCATAAATTAAATGTCAAACTCAAGGACTCGCAAATTGCATGTGCAGAGCTCGCTCATGTCATATATTTGATGCTCTTGTGCAGGCGGGCCACTCAATTCACGGGCGTTTTATATTAAATATTTTTAAACATCTGAAGCCATAGAATCTCCTATTCTTTTTCGTGCATTTCTTTCAAATCAAGGAAAGATAGAGATCCCAATGAAGCGTATATTTTAATAAGAAAAGGAAAAAAAAAAGAAAAAAAAAGCGACGTAAACAGTGTGACACAGCATAACGTCGTACAGGAGATTCCCCGGGACGCTGAGGATTCATGTGCAGGTCGGGTATATGGCGGAACATGTGGGCGACGTGGAGCGTTTGGTGGGTCGGCGCCAGTTACAGATGTGCAGTCAGCTTCCCGTAAAATCCGCATTATGGGGAAATACGGCCCGTACGCAGCCTGCCACCTAAATCAAACGTACAGCCCCCTCTCACCCCCCTCTGCAAGCGCCTCTTCGCACTCGCACCCCTCCGACCATTTATTGATTTTTACGAAGTGTCACCTTTATCTCCGGCCTACTACTTTCTCTACTAGAAATTTTCATATCAAAATACTACATCGAAAAACTTGTCCCCATATTTTCATCGCCTTTATACACCATAATTAGATGGTGAAATCGTGTATGTGGGATCGACTTATCGCAGATAGTCACAACTTTTACGGTCAAATATTATACGTACCTTTTAATTATTATTTTGATTTTAATTATTATTATCACAATATCCATACAGTCGCGTATAGATATTGTTATATTAATTAAATTTGAATACCAAATACCATGCGGGTGTACGTACAATATACGCGTATTATTTCGTAATTGTAACAGATATTTAACGCAGATAACGAATCCCCGTATATGCTCATTGGGGTCCACAATCAATAATACGTACACGGCGATTCTTTGAAACAATTATTATGAAACACCGTGCGGGTGATTATAGAGAAGCATACATATAAATACACGTACCTTAACATACGGGGTTATAATAATAGGACCGACACAGATGTTCAGGTAAAATACATAATGCGAAAAGTGTGAGAGAGCGAGAGAAAAATATGTAATAAAAATTCTGGTTCTGTCTTTTTTTATTTTTATTCTTTTTTCTCCCCTAGAATTGCGAGCGAAATTCCACAGCCCTAGAATAACTACCTCCCGGTTTTTTTTTTAATTTTTTTTTTTTTTTTTTGTTTTCATGCACAGTTCGCACTGTGACGCGGAAACGCGTTCGCGTCGCGTCGTGTCGTGTCGGTGGTCGAGTCAGAACGAACTGACACCGCGAAACGTCCGTGCGGAATCCATCTGCAGACAGTTGGACACAATTACGTCTAGTAATTGGGGGCAGCCGACCATATGGCTGGAGTATTCCTCGCTGCGGACATATATAGACGAACCTCGTCGCCAACCAGCGAGCAATTTGCTTCGAGAGACGTTATAGGTATATAGAATCGTGTCAAACGTATGGAACATATGCAGGTGTGATGTGATAGCTCCGATAGGGCGGCAACATTTTCTTTCTTTTCAATGTACCCGAATTTAATTGAAACTGACAATGAAGGTTAGTCATTTTTTCGCTCTTTTTTTCCCATGAATAGTGGAACGGGGTTGAACCTACTTTTTTTTTTCAACACATAAAATTGATCATTGCAGAAAGAGAGAGAAAGTGCAATTACAATTATAAATCTTTCGCGGGATATTTTGCACAAGCCCGTTATGAGAATTTAATTAATTTGTCAGTCGATTCTTCAAATCATATAGAACGTAAATTTTATCGGAGATTTTTATTGCTTCAAACTGAGAATTATTGCTCATTGATATGTATTTTTTCATCAAGTCAAACGATCGTTTTTCATAAAAAAAAAAAAAAATAATAATAAAAAAAAATAAATAATGATGTGACAAAAGTGAGGTAAAAATTTGTACAGGGATGTAACAAAATTTTATCTGTAAATAAAATATTTATACGGATGGTAATGACGTGGCAACGATGAATTCACATCTTCGATGCAACTTCCATTACAACTGTGTCGACCTTTTCATGCACAGTAGACGGCGTATAACCGTGTATATAGTCGCGACACCTGTCACAGAATTCCATATTTATCATCTGTCCGTCTGGAAATATGCAACCATGGAATATCCAACGCCATGTAACATATAACGTCAAAGGTTAACGTGTCAATGAAGATCACATGGGACACAGGTGAAAATGTTGAATATATATACAGTATATCCAACGTCGAGTAAATGCTCGTGCACCGGTCTTTTGATGTGAAAAAAATGATGATGTGCGGCTGGGATCTGGTTCTCCGTGTATTATATGCTCTTTGCAACGCTCTATATTCACAGTCGATCTCCTTATCCGCGACAATTTATTGCTCGTATTTTATTTACACGATTTTTTTTTTCTTCCCTTTTTCTATATCCGGTATTATAGGTTGACTTTTTTCACGCACATACAGGGTGTCCCATTTTAATTTAAGGCTTTGATTGTCACAAAAATGTATCGTATCGGTTGAAAATTTTCGGGTCCCGAGGGGGTCGTCGAATCGTGAAATTAATTCAACACCACGTACCACTCCTGTCACATTCAAGGGATTTGAGCGATGGTTTTTCGTTCTTCGGAATGGAGGTCGATTTTTTTTTTTTTTTGTTCTCTGAATCAAAATTATAGCTGTTTTGAAGACGAATAAACGGTTCCTAGTTGTTCAAGAACTCAGGAGTTATGACGGGAACCCTGAAACTTTGATCAGAACTATATATGTTCTTCGCTACGAGGAATCGTTTTCGATATGATCAAACCCTTTGTTTAAAATAGGACACCCCGTATACCCACCTTATACCAACGCAGTGATGTACTTTTTCTCGGTTAGCTATTCTGCCGGAATAACCGATCACAGTTCGAATTCTACGCGCACAGCGTTTTCCCCATAACAAGTTTAGGACGGGGTCGTGATATGAGAATGCGGCGACCCGGGTGATGGATGGCTATGGTATACCATGTGCCGTGTGTATGTAGCTACATATACATGAGATGGTATATGGTATTGGTTACGCATCGCTTCTATCGCGGTATGTTGGTAGGTTAAGGGAGCAGAGCTCCTGGTTTTGTGCGGTCGTTTAGTCTTCGCTATCCGCGGGGGGATTCACCGTCGTCAGCGCAAACTTGACCTAAACTATAAATAGAGCGCTATAAAAATTCGATGCCGGTGTGTATATTCTCCGTGTCTTACGGGGTGTGGATGTATATCCGGAGAAAACCACGCAGTCTCAGACCGCAAAGCCATATCGAAGTCACCTCTGTGTGGATAGGTGGGAAGTTGCGCCTCAGGGCAGCTTATATAGACGATCTTCGGAAAGTCGCGTGTTGCCGCGGCGTCAATAAAAACAAGAAGATTCGCCGCCCTTGGCGTCCGCCAAGCCCGTTCGATGTTAGGGTTTACGTCGTGGTTTTATGGCTTGTAAGATATCATAAAACCTCTAAAAATCAGAAAACTACCGAACCGTGGGCATCCCGTCGTAGTCAAGGTCCGATTTAACCGCACGGCGACTGACGCCAAGTTGGCAGACAAATCTTTACGTATCAAATAGTGTTCGGCTAAACCTGCTTGGCAAGTCGAGTCCAATATTTTTATGAGTCTCGTCTCAATCGTCTAGAGAGATGAACAACCTCGCAATATCGGATCGTTCAAAAAATTCATTGCTTCTAAATCAATGTCCATTAAGTAATATGCCTGCGCAAACCGCGATGATATATAAAACTACCCTCGGACTAATAATTCAGAACGGATTACCTTCGGATGATTGTAAACGTTTCGGGATAAGTACCAAGAACGGATGAACGGATGATGAAAAAATTCTGAAGAATTCGTTCGCGGAATTCCCTGCGTCAACGACTGGTTCGCGATTATACACAATCGCTGAGGTTTCAAGTTCGAATATCGTCAAGTATAAATTTGCTGGATCGACTGATCAATTTTATTTCTACAGTCACGAATTCGATCCAATCATCGTTCAAGAAACTGGGCCAAAATCAAAGTCCAAGGTATATGAAACTCGAGATAATAATTTTTTTTTGTTTTTGATTTACTCGGCATATACGTAAACGATTCAGATTTTGAAGGAGTTCAAATACACATCGGCTGCAGTGCAGTACGTATGATAGGAAAGGGAGAAATTTCGATTTCTATATGGACTCTATATACGTTTTGGAACGAGATCGGAGGGTTTGTTTATGACGTATGTGGGCGGGGACAGAAGACGAAGGTATATAGAGTTTTGGGGGTGGGATGGGGTGGAATAGAGGGCGGTGGAGTTATGGGACAGATATGGGGAGTAAATTATCGAGAGATAAGAGAAGAATATGACCTATATCTCGCGGGAAAGAGAGGCTCGCTCAATGTTCCGCCTGCAGAGTATTTCCTTGTTCCCTACTCATTCTCGAATTCCCGGTCCACGCGTCGAATATGTTATCCTGAGCACTCGTACGGGAATCCCGTTCCCCACAGGTTCCCCCTTTTTCTCGCGTCTACGCCAGCCTAAACTGAGAGATAAAATACACTCGGTCACTTTTTTCAGCTCGAAAATGCCGAATTTATTTTATCTGAGGACCACATGAAAATAATAAAAGCAAAGAAAAATAAAGGAGTAAAGGGCGAAAAAAGAAGGGCAGGAAAAAAAAAATTCCACCAAGCTAAGGAGAAGGGATGCTACCTAAAGACGCTCTACATTCTCTCTTCTCGAACCAACCTCCGCAGGCCCATTTTCCGAACCTTCTTATGCAAAGCGGTAAACCCTCGACAATTACGAGCCGCTCAAAGCATGCGTAATCGCCGCTGAGCACGGTACACACCTACTCGAGGTAGTGGCTTAAGATTAATCCAGGTTGACCAAGACCGCGTTATTTCTCCAAAAGCAGTTCCCAGATTCACCCTGCCTTGGTGAGCCGGACGAAAATCTACGAAATTCCGATAATGGATTACAAATATGAAGCGAGAATCGAAAAAGCGCCCGTAAAAAGTTTTCTTCGAGTATATTTTGTCGTGTTGACGTATTTTGACGAATACAAAATCGATTCCGTGGAAAATTGTCGACTGACGAACTCACTTTAAACAACAGATATGGTCATGTAGGTCCGAGCAATCGTACCGACGGTGTAAATAGGGAATTATATAGGTCGAGTTTCACCCTATCTACCGTTATCTCCGTTGACCGCTGACACAACGGTAGAATCAGTGTGAAATATTGGCAAGATCGTTCCGTAGATTCTAACGCAATCCCCTGGTTATTAGCTCTCATAAACTCTCGCTGGTAATCTGCATTTCAAGGTGGGCCAGTTCCATCCATGACGCAACAGCGGCGGCACCAACAAACCTGGCAACATCAACCACCCCCTGCACCATGGAGATTCTCACGTAACCTGCACGTGTATTAGCGAGGATTTAAACACACACATAACGAACAGTAATAGCAGTGCAGGTTATGTACAGAGGATGTGTATACCTATATATGTATGTACGTACAACAGTAGCGACGTCGACAACCAGCCGCTCATTGTACGTTTAAACGCCGTAACCACGAACAATGACTTCTATAGGGTCTCCGTCACTGTCACCGCTTGCAGTTATTATTTCCGTAACAATTTTCAATAAGAACCGCAAATTGAATTCCTCCCTCCTTCCATTTTACCTTTATGTATATGAATTGGACTGCGCTATTCCATGGATATTTTCACATACAGTCTTCGTACAAGGAATGAATAGAGATGCTCGGATGTACATGAGGAGATGACCATGGTACGGAAACTACTCACATAAGAAAAGTTGTTTGCCTATCGAAATTTGTGCAACAAAAATAATTGTGTCGCTCTTCGAACAACTTTCAGTTTTTTGTTTTACGCCCACGAATTTTATCATACCATGCACAGTGTATACGCTCGAGATAATAAAGTAGGTAATTGGTTGACTACGACTTCTTGCGGCTCCCACGCTATTCCGGCTTCGTAATTAAGGACATGTGCCAAAAATATCAGATTTCCCGGCTTCGCCACTGTCCCTGCGATATATTTTCACAAGCAGACCCGTTACGGTCGGCACTATAGCCCAGGCATGAGGCGAGCACCCGGGTAGCAGGTGTTGAACGCCTAAGATTTTGTTACTCGATACCAAAGATTTTCTTGCTTCCTTTTCAAGCTCCCGCAAGTTACTGGAATTTTCGGGAAAATTCTTTCATGCTTGATGAACTAGACTACTCATGTTAACGGCTCGCTGTAGTGTAATTGCTGTAGTCTCTCGTTACAAACGCCGCTCTTTCGTGAAACCGAACAACCTTAAAGGGTTTGCAAACCGACAACACATCGTGGGATGAAAATTCAGACCAAAAACAACTGAGCGAATTAGTAAAAATGATGGTTATCGTAGTCGCAAATATGTCACAAACTAATGAAAAGATCTAGGGATGAGCCCACGGGCACAATTTTTGTTTATATCAGTTAGCCTTGGCGCAGAAAAGGGCGAGTTATCTTATTGTTATGCGTGGTCCAGAACAGTCGCGAGGACAGGGAGTAGAGGGTCTGGTATAGAATCGCATGGTAGGCCAGGGTCGTACTGTAATTTGAAAAGTGTAACCGCTGCGGAGAATGGCAAATTGGAGGGTACAAATGACAAAATACCGGAAGGGACCTGAAAATTTCTGCGAGCCCAGTTCTTAGCCCGTGACCCATGGGTGTGGTCGTGAAAACGTCCGCGCTCAAATTGACAGACCATACTACCCTTTCGTGCAGTTGAACATTTCGAGAAAAACTATTTCTATTTTATTTTCGTTCTTTCAGCTGCATGAAAAAAAAAAAAGACTTACAGAGAGGACCCGAGGAACTTCGTTGCTTCAGTCAGAAATTGAAGGAATGATCATCATAGGAATTAGTTTAATTCTTGGTCCGCTGAAAAATGGTTCTCAAAGGAGAAAAATTGTAAATACACCATCCAATATTTTCTAGACTGCAGTTTTCCAAGCATAAGAGAGAAAGACTTTGAGTTGAACGTTCTAGTCAGATGGGTTTGAGAGTTACTAAAAATTTTCGATCGATTCCGCAGCGGTTTTTGATGGATAAGGTTATCGAACTCTGCCAACTATAGAATGAGGTCTCTAGTGAGGTACTACTGAGTAATTTGACTAGGTGATTTCTCATAGTTTTCTTTGTCAGTTTGGTCAGTCGTTCACCGGAAGGCCATTCAATATACTCATGACACGGTAGCCCGTTTTTGCAGCCCGCAGTGAATGCCTGGAAATTGAATGGGGATATACGGAACGGTGGCGGCGGCGGCTTTGCTGGACGAACTTTGGTGCTGTATGTAGTTTCGGCCGGCCTCTAGAACCTAGAATCCAGATTCTCTGGTCCCTAAACGAACTATATAGGGTTTTCGACCGACACATCACATAGAAACCCGCGGATCAGGTAGGGTATGTGATATACACTCGTGTGTGTGACCGTCAACGTATGTTGCCCCCGTATAACATTTTACTTTTGCGTGCACAGTGCGGCGCGTGTCTACGTGACATATGCACGTCCAGGTCGGTCCTAATGACACAGGGACGTAACCGTTTGCGTGACTTTGGTTTTGGGTAGCTACGTGAGCCTTGCTCAGCTATTCACGCTGTTAGCGTTTATCGTTGCGCTCGTACGTGCGGAAAGACCATATCGGTCCGTTGGGCTAATGTCTCTATTTCTGCCATGCCTGTCCTTTAATTCACATGACCAGAGTCCGCGATTACACCGACATGTACGTATGTACAGTTGCACTAAGCGTAAATAGACTCGTTGAATGGCGATTTTGTTAGACGAAGTTTGTTTTTGATCATCTAATTTGTATCTGTAAATAGCCATCGCGTTTTGTACCCCGCGGTTACGAACCCTTTGAAATTCAGCGACTTGTAAATGATTCCCGTGTAGGCGGTACGAGGACCGAGGTTGAGAGACACTGCGACCTAGAGTCAGTCACGGAAGTCGGCTATTAAAATTAGTGAAGGGACACCGCCTAGCTAAACGAGGGTTCAGAAGTCCAGCCACAAAACTTGGCGAGAGAACCGAGGAGTTCGGGTCCAGAATCTGACTTCAATTTGGCGCTTGAACAGCTGCTATGTATTTAATGCCAGAGATCGGCTAAATCTTACAATGATTATTATACATACATATATATATATTCACCTTCCATACTTGTACTCGGAATCTCGCGGTAGCTAATGGATAACTTGATGGAACATCCGTTTAATTTAAAATAAATCGAAGAGCTCCGTTCGACTACGAATTTCATAATTATGATAACCGATAATTGATGAAGCTCGCGGATGAAAGTAATGAAAATAGGTCCGCGTTAGGCTATCAGAGGCAATGAATTATTCACATTCCTCATACCGAAGAAATTAGATACAATAGGAAAAATTCTGTAAGTTAAGTTAAAACCACAGCCGCCCTCCACATGGATAATTTTAATGGACGGAACAATGAAGACTATCTTTCATTGATTCTATCCGCATCGTTACAAACCTATTCGGTGACACGCGTAGAGCTTTCAAGAGTCCGTAATCTGTTAATTTAATTCTTGTCATTCGGTCAACGCATGCGTACGATGGATGGTTGCAGACGTGTACGTACGTACCATATCTGATGTATGGGTAGAGTTGCCGGTTCAGTCGTTTTCAGAATTGAAAAGAACTGGAATCGAATCGTGAGGAAAATTATAGTCCTCCGTTAAATGAATTGAATGGATTACGTAGAATTTGAATGTCTAGCATTGTGGAGCGAATATAAGTATACCAAGGCAACCAGAACTATTTATCTGACAATGGTCATGGCGGTGCACTACCCGTGGACCATAGTAATCTGGAGCGGCAAGTTCGAGGAGCGATGAAAATTAATGGCAACGTATTCTGTGGTCGGGGACATTTCATGCTTTTTTTGTTATTTACTTTTTTTCTTTTTCCCTTCTTTCCTGCCCTCGTTGTCGTCGTGCTGCTTTCTTTCAATTCTTCGCAAAAGGGACAGGCATGTGTAGAGTCGGGTACAGGGCGGATGGATCTGCGTACCTACATACCTATATTGGATATGTGTCCAGATCCGAAAGGTTTGATTATTGCATTATTGTGTTCGCGGAGAAAGGAAGTGCCCGATCAACGCTGCAGATGTGACGACGAACAAACGAAACTAGAAACGAGCGGTCTCGGTGAAGTGGAGTCCTGCGTATAAGAGTATTGTTGTCCCGAAAGCAAAAAAACAACCTGTCCTCTTCAGGTATGCCGCTGTCCCCAAGTCCTTCACCGGTATAACCTACATAGGTTATGGTATTATACCATTGCTTGGCTAACATACCTATAGCACACTCGCTGCAAATTCGGTAGCGGTCCAAACAACAAAGTATTTACAGATACACATGTATACGTACATGTCACCAGCCATTGAGTTCTGTTTATTCAAACACCGGCTCAAAATATTTACCCTATTCCCCTCGTGCTGGTGCCCTCCCATAATGAATAGATTTTTTTTTTTCCTAATCATTTGACGACAAAAAACCATTTAAGCTCATCGTATGGGTCATACGAGTAATTTGCATTATAGAAATGCAGGCGGATCTAAGTGCCATATGTGCGTTTATTGTGCCTTTGAAGTGTAGTACAGACCGATGATAATTCCTACGTTCGAATTTGGAGCGCTGACAAACAATCGGTATTCTTGAGATTACAGCTATAAGCTCCCTTGCAGAAAGAAAAGTTTTCGAAACCGTGTCAGGAGTACCCCAAAAGTCGTTATCGATATTCAAGTTTGATGTCTCAAATAAAAAAGAAAAAACTGGAAAAACCAATACCGCGCAGTGAGACTTGTGAATCTTTAATAATTGATTGATTCACCGTGATTTATTATGGAGCCTAACGTAATTCACATTTCCCCGATTGAAGGGGAACCGCTGAAAGTTCTGGTTGCCAAATGAAAGACGGCGACTAAGTGGGGAAAATATAACATCTCGGGGATCATTCGCGTCGCAAACTTGTTGCCTCAACTCCCTTAACTGTTTTGTTACAAGTTATCTGCACTTCTCAAACTATAGTTGTATAAACACGAAGTAGTTATACGCAAACTACCGTGCGCATATTCGCCTTCGCAATTTTTTTTTTTTTTTTTTTCTACGCACCAGCCCCATATCTGTAAAATTAGACTTTCGTACAGGATAATTCTCGGAGATATTAGTGAGATGAATTTTCAAACCATTTGATTTATGTACCTTCCATTTTCTAACGAATATGAATAAAAACCTTGTCAATTTATGATCTAATTGTGTCAAAAAATTGACGTAGATACGTACCGAATGCGTCATTCGGAATATAATAAAGAGTATTTTCGTTTTTCAAATTACAACCGATGTTCGTTAGTGCGTATTACGTTTTGAAGCCCTTTTCAATGGCTTGAACATAACCAATATTATTATTTTTATTATTGTTATCCTTATCATTATTGGTATTGTTATGTTGTTATCACGGTGGGGTCCACAATGAGTCGGCTCATATCTTCTCAAAAGCAACAGCATCATTTATTCCTCCTGAATTTTTTCAATCAATACCTTGACTCACTTATTTTTCAGACGTTTCTTTTATAATTTTGATTTAACCACCCCTATTTATTTCTTTTCTTCCAGATTTCGATTTCGATCCCGACTGGTATAGGATTATCTAGGCAACCAACGCCCCCAAATGCTCGACTGATTATTATTACTGTTCTCCTGGTTTGTATTATGGAATATATTCTGTATATAATACTCATTGACTGGAAGCATAATGTACTATATTTTGTATATATCATTAATTTTACCTATAAATTACGCATTATTGAGGCATTATAGAGGTTATATCGATATAATTAAAAAGCTTTTAAGGCTCATGTAATAAGGGAATTGATTTAAATTGTTTTACATTGAAATTTGAATTGTTACCTATATTTGTAATTAAAAAAAAAAAATAATTATATATTTTCACTTTGCGAATGCTGAATAATAAGATAGAGTATGAGGTGTAAATATGAATATAGTCCTTCGCTGTGACTTCATTTACGATAGCATCACAATAATTGACGACGTAAGAATAAGAAGAAAAATTATTGAACGTCAGTTTGTATTTGATTCATTAAACTGATTTACGCTTATTCACGATAATTGTTGTAACATAAATTTATGAAATACAAAAAAAAAGAAAAAATTTATTCAAAGAACTGCTCAATTGTTATTTTATTATATGACATCGTAACCCAAAACTTTTCGATGAAATACCATGAAACTTTGATATGAATAGATCAGGATGGATATACGACAAACTAACGGAATCAAAGTGCATGGAAGCAGAGATTCTGATTCATGTTATAATTTGCAAATAAAAGACCTCAATTATTCTTCACTGCAAACAATATCCACGCAAGATACGGTCAATTCAATTCGAGATACGCTTGTAAAAAATCAGAGCCTGTTCGTCAACTATCCGGTAGATGATTCATAGCTTCATAAAGCTTCGCGAAATTTCCCACTTTTGAAAACAGCCAAAAAAGAATGGAAACCAATAAGTGATGTCAATCGATTTTTAATAGAGGGCGTGACAAGCCAAGCGAAAAATAATCCAGCTGTGTAAATAGCGTAAAGAATCAAGTAAAGAGTGTCCTGAGTTTACCGTTGTATTATTCGAGGGGAACGAAAAGAAAAATTGCGAAAGAGCTGACGGGAAAAGGGAAGGAGGCCGAGTAAGGTGATCGAGTAAGCAAGCGCGCGGGCGCTACTTGAAGATGACTTAATGGACCGGGTTGCAGTGCGAAGAGGAACGAAGATCTCGCGCCTTCACTCACCCTCTTCTGCCCTCCCCACGGTCGCTCGAGTATACTTCAGCTGATTTACGTACCAACCGACTCCCGAGTGTCCTTGACGTGTCCTGCCGTTTGATACATGTTCGCCAACAGGTTGTCCTCTTCTCATAACCCCACGGGATTCGCGGTATACAAAGTTTATTATTCGCCAACTTTGACTAACCGAACTCGCACACACTTCTAATTGTTCATAAGCATTTCATAGGCAATGGACAATGCAGTGCTCACTGTTTGGCACCAGACTGCAATTACTTTCAGGACTTCCGCTTCCACGCCGTACGCTATTATTTAACGGTATGAAAGAGCTTGCGTCTTATTATCCACTGGAATTCCCGCCTTCAACTGTTTTAAAACGTTTCCAATTTGGTGCAGACGCTGAAATTTGAAGATGTCTAGGTCCCTCCCATTACAGGTAAAAAATCGTTTTTGTCCGCCTCCAACTTTTTTTATTTTTGTTTTTTTTTCTCCTGACACTAAAGATGAAGAAGTTCAGGAGAATCCGTTGAAATCGAACGTAAATGCTCGCGTCCAAACGAAAAGAGATATTACATTACATAGGTTTGCAGAGATTTCATATTTTTTGCGATAGTTTTTTTGCGACATCCAGCAGGCTTTATATTTGTTCGCGAACATCCCAAGGTTTGGATACAGACGAGCGTGAGCGGAGCAAAGGTCGGCAGATATCTCGTGGGGAGTAGTAAAAAAAAAATGAAGACAAATGAGGGAAAAGAAGGTATAAAGGCTGAGGTAAAAAGCTTTGAGAGCCAGAGAACCAGGTTTATTTTAATGAAAATATGAACGCTACGTCGGCACATCTAGCTTATTGTTAGCAAAAATTTATCGCCTAATAGATTTGAGTTGTACTTTAAGTGGATAACGCCATTTCATGCCGATCTCGCGTTGCAAGTTAAGTAGATACGGTAGGCGAGTGAAAGAGAACTGGAACACTCGATGGATTCTTAGAAATTTGAATTGTTCACCTGTTCTCGTCAACTTCTTGAGCCTATTTTGGTGGCGTAGCTGAATCGAGGGTCGACATTATACGTATATCGTGGAACGCTACACGGAAGGCTTCCCTGTATGGGTGTTCGTCTACGTAATCAGACAAGCAACGCGAGTACTAGGTGGTCCATTCGAATGCGCGCGGCTTGCTCGATGCCCAGTGGAACCCACGGCGCGTGTGTAGAGTTCATTAATTATGTAACACATGCAGCTAGCCGCTGCTCCTACGTCCACTCCAATGGCCGATGCTTATTTTGAATGTATTATTTCAAAGCTCATACTCGAATAGCTACCGGCTCGTTTCACCATCGCCATAGCTACTTCGGTACACGTATAGCAGGTAGAATAAGCTGCTCACGTATAACGACGTAGCACACGTCTATGAATGTGTGCTTTCGCTACATGACGAGGAGTACAGCTTCGGGCAAAGCAAACTAAATGTAACTCGCTGTACACGTATAGACCTAAGCTCATAGTACAACGTATACCTACGTTTGCGCGACGAGTATGTGCATGCTCGGGCAGACTGCGTATATACACGTGGAAGAAAGCGTAGCGAAGTTACTTTTGCGACTGACAGCTCGTAAGGTCGGAGCAAGGTCTGCGGCCGCAGGGTAAAATTCAGGGGATTCAGTTCACATTGTGCACAAAAGCAAACTATAATTCTACCGATGCGGGGCTCTGATCATATCAGCCATCAAGTAATACGGTGTAGATGTGTGGGTATAACAGCGATAGTCAGATCGCGTACCTGCACTTTTGTGCGATTTGTGTAGTGGAGGCGATGATTTATGCGATAGGTCGATTAAAGTTTGAGCAAAATTAAAGCCTTTCAGAGGTTTACAGCAGGTGGCTAATGCAAATGCCATACCCCCGTCAAATCAAAATTCGAATTTTACTTTTTGTTCAGCTTTTGTTCGCATTCCACGTTCACAATTCCCCGGGTCCCAGTTCGGTACCGCTATCGGTATAATATACTTGGATCACGAGCCCGGAGTCCATTTGCGGTGGCATTTTGCGAAGTACCACAGACTCGCCCTGAGCTTAATTTAAAGAGGGATAGCGAAGAGGCAATTTTTAATAACTTGTGTACGTGTTAGACTTCAGGAGAACGTACGCCTGCTCGATATTGTATTTTTTACACCAAAAACCTAAGATAAAATAAATGTTGTTAGAAAAAAATTACAGCACGAGTTTTACAATGATATTCGGCAAGAGAAATCGTATCGATAAAAGTGAAAATGAACATAAGCGCGAGAGTTTATCCTGCAGACAATTAGCAGCGTAGAAGTTATAATGTTTGAATATATTGCGATTCGATGATCACCAGCTGGTACCCACCCAGTTTTGGCCGTTATGCTTTTTGTAACATATTATACGCATTTATGTAGCTTGTAACGAGTATTTCACACGTGTGGAATTTAATTAAAAATTACTCATCCGCTATAACGCCCGCTGCTACGGGTATTGCAACGATATATTAACCGCATGGTGCACCTGTTTAATCGAAATATCGAAAATCGATGATTTTTATTTCACAAATACAATAGTCACATGGGTATCTATAGCTCAAATCGGATTCGTGTAACCGATGGTAGGTATAACTGGCTAGTCTAGCTCTCGACAAAATGGATACGTACAGAGTTGGAAATTTAGATGACGTTATTCTTTGTGCCGAATTATTCAAACTCATGTTCCATATTCAGGACGAAAAAAAATATTTCGAATAAAACCGAACAAAATTATAGCCACCCTTAAATCACAGCGTTGACAAATCCTCCAGAACGATAACCTTCTCATTCATTGAAAAAAAAAGTCTCAACAGAACAGCACCAATACATCAAAATATTACACAATAGTTAAAAAACCTTTTTCAGTTCATATTCGTATTCTATAAATAGATCAATATAATTGAGAAGGTTGGAAAAAAAAAATAGGATTTCAAAAATGTCAGCTACTTGGAAAACCTTGTAATTGCTGTTGGTCATCCCACGCTTTAATTAAAACCGGTTAATGAGAGAAAAACATTCTGCCCTCATTTCCCATGCTCCCGTTGCTTCTCTCTTCTCTCCCCATCATTTTTGGTATATTCCTCTTCGTATGGATATGGATATATATTACACATATGCATATACACATACGCATGTGACGAAAACAATTTTTTACCACGGTGTAAAACCCTCGTCGTTCCGCAGTGTAAACATTTCTACGTCCCTTCGCGACTCGTCCTGGACGAAGATACGGTCGCCCAGCTTCATTTTTTCACCCCCAACGGGTGAATCGAATTCATATGTAACGCGTACATGTTGTTATCGTCGTATAGGTGCATGTAAATACATATGTAAGTATAATTATCTCGCATTTTACTGTGAAAACCGCGATGAAACAAAAATTACTCTCGAATAAAGTAACGCCTATGTAGGGGCGGAAGGATTGACGGATATAGACACGAAGGCAGATACAGACGTGAATGACTGTTTGCCAACAGGTGGCGTTGACATGCTACGTTAACGAACAACACCCTTGCCTGTCAACGTCTTCAATGAGGGTTCATAATTTTACCTCGCGCTCAATCTCCTGCCAACGTGTCCCCCCTTATCGTAACGCCTCATATACCAACTTCCTGTGTTTACGCGAAGTCCCCATAGCTGAGTCGTTGACGACGAACTATTGAGATCAAGATTTTCTACCAATATTAGCCGCGCGTTACATGCGAGACAGCTGTTGGGGGGCCATCCTGTTTCGCTGAAAAAGTCAGGGCGTGTCAGAGTTTTTCACATGAATGATTTAATTTTTTCTTCTCTTTTTCGTCAACTATAATTTCTCGATTCATGAAACTATCGCATAGTCGAAAGGCGAGCTGATTAGCTGAGAAAAAAAAATTTCAAAAAACAGAGGTGATATTTTAGTCATACTACACGGACCTGTATAAATTCGTGAATTTTATACTCAAGGAATGTACATCATGCGTAAAGCCCGCAAACATTTCGTTTTGCTTTCATTACCCGTACAACGTATATTTGCCATCGTGAATATTTTACATTTTGAAATTTTCGTTAACCTTTCTTTGCCCCTTTTTTTTTTTGTATTTACTTTGCATCATCAGTGCAACTACGCCCATGAATTTTTAACACCTTTTACTACCCCTTTCCGTTATAATATGTATGCATGTACATATGTATGATACATATAGGTAGGTATGCATACTATGTGATGGCATGACAGAGATAAACCGCCGTCCTCCACGGGATTTGAATCCTTAATTTATACGAATCGTAATCGTACTTTTACCCGTTCGTTGGATACAAATTCGAGGGGGCAGCGTATCAGTTATACGTATGAACGTATTTAAAAATCCGGAAGTTCTCAACGGTTATCATCAACCGGTATAGTACAGGTTCAAAATGAAACATAACCAATCACCCGACTCGAGGGAACGGAGCGTAAAAACGTGCGGTAAAAATAACCGATGTGGACGGAAGAGAAAAATGAATTGACAAAGAGAAGAAAAAAAATATTATGAGACAGCGTAATCGATGTAAAAAGTAGGCGATTAAAGCTTGGTCTCGTTTTTTAAAATTGAAAAAATCTCTGCGTACTCCGATGCCGGAAAACTCTGCGGTATAAATTAGCCACACGCGTACTTCATGTATATATGAGAAATATTATACATCCATCTCATAATTTTCCCCTATGGTTTATCTCGGGAAACACTCGGATGTTTGCAGCGCTATCTGTACAGGGACCTTTATATGCAAAACTCCATTTTTAACGCCATTTTTTATTGTTTCACGCTTTTTTCGAGTTTAACTCTAAATTGTCTTCCTTCCAAAATCCGCACATTTTTAGTTGGATCAAATTCGGTGTTCACGCGGTGTCTGCGAAGCAATATTTTACGTACCTATAGGTATACATAAATACCTACAACTCGGAAATAATTTACAGCATGTCGAACATAAATTCATTCATGTATACCCAGATCTGTGAGAACCGATGGTGGTAGATCGGTCGGAGCAGATCGTCGTTTCATTTGACAACGCGGGAAGTAATCGTGTAGAATTCATTGTCACACTATAACGGGAGAATGGCCCTCGTATACAACAACGACGACACTGCAGTACACGTCACATGTTTATAACTAATTAATCACAATGTGAATAAATTTCCTCTCGAAAAATTTGAAAATTTTAATTATAATCTGAATCAAAAACGATCCTTGTACTTTGCGATGTAGATGTACGTACGTACATACGTATAATATTTTCGATCTTTTTATCGGGTAATAAAGTGGCTTATCTGTTATTAAAAATGTAAGCATTATATATATATATATATATATATGTGCACTTAGATACGCGAGGACGATGTTCTTAATTTCAGAACCGTAACTTCGCTATACCGCGAGTGATAAAAATTAAGACCGTGAAAGTAGCTATCTGAGGAGATAGTCCGTACACTGTACGTACATGTAAACTCGTTAAATGTGGTATCAGTGAAATCGCTGCTCGGTTTCCAGAGCCGTAACTCCGGAAGATTTGTCATTCTGTTTTCAAACTATAAAAATAGTACATACCGACGAAGATATCCCTCTGCGGAAAAGTAAACTGTTTACAACTTACATATTTGAAATGCAACAAACAGCGCAGCGTATAAAATACGAGCGGTCGAAGAGTCGACAATATTATACGCAATAAACATTCCCGAAGATTTTTGAAAATCCAATAATCCACAGATTTCATATCGAGATGATTTGCGCTTGATTTATCACAGAAGTATAATAAACTGTCACCGAAATATCAATTGAGACGAAACCATGAGAATGGGAATTTCGGACTAGGTGAAATTCGCGGGATAAACTACCTCCGTCGATTCCGACTCTATAATTCCATTTTAAAAGCATTAGCTTCTACCGCTCCAGTGCCAAGTGTGGTTAAACGGAGCTGGAAGGATGCGAACGCAACGATTCCCAGCGTTTTCCGTTTCTCGAAGAAACAAGAAACAACATCGCGTGGCGTGGCGTGGCGTGGCGTTTCGGGTGGAGGTCGGAAATGGGAACCAGGGAAGAGAGAGGAACTAGAACTCGGTTATAGGGATGTACGAGGAAGAATACGAGGAAGTTTCGGTGAATGGACTAGAGGTGGAAGAGGGGTGAACGGATGGGTAATTTGTTAGATTGGTCCCGTTCCTTCTCCGACTAGCTGCGCGGCATCGTCGTTCGCGCCGGGCTCTCTTCTTCCTCTATTTCTGTCTCCACCGCAGCAAGGACTTTGGTCCGCGTATAATATACACGCATATAGACAACCCTTACCGGTTATAAACCTGCCGAGATGTCTCCGAAGACCGAATACATGTATATCATGACCAGGTGCGCTCTGGCTAACGATGTAACCTTTCACATATTCCATGCTTCGACGGTTATATTCGTAAAAACCATTCATAATATATACGAAATGATTTCAGAGAGCGTGTTAATTAATTTTCGATAATTGATACGATGCTGGAGTATCCTGATATATGTACAAATGCTAAAATTACATCGGCGTGAGCGGTAATTATTAATATTATTATTCTTATTACCATTACTATTATCACTGATAAATACCGCATCTTATGTTAAACCTAATAGCGATATTGGATGATTTTGTCTATCGGTGTTATAATTATATGCACCTGCTGCCAGCTTTCGTGATGAAATGTGATATAATTCCAGCAACTTGTTAGAAAAACTGCAGAAATCGTATCCGTACACGCGAGGCACCTGCTTCTACCATCTTCATATACATATATGTAATTTGTAAATTAATTAAAGTATCGACTAATTAGCTTTCGTTTGCGAGCGGGTTGCCTCCGTCGTTTAATTCAAGAATTATTCATAGTTGGTAATATGTGTGTACTTGTAACGCGTTACGTAAACTTGTGTAGCCTCGATTAACCGTTTAAGTGGGCACTTGAACCTCGTGGGTACGGATTTCAGAGAGCGCCTTGCAGAGACTCTGCGGCACACGTATTAGATGCGAGCTTTCCAAATGGGCGTGTATCATTTCATGATTAAAACGCATATATATATGTGAGTCGCTCGTATCGTCGAGGTACCTACGAATACAGACGTGGGTATGTAGCTTTTTTTTATTTATGTATATTATAGCAAAGTTATCTTTTTCAAGATTAGACTTTGGACGTAAGAATATCGTCATAAGAGACAAAAAATAAATAAAAAAAAAAGGAACAACCTTCTCGAGGTACGACAAAAAAGCTAGAGGCTATGAAAACTAGAGAGTAATGATAATGCGACCACTTCACTCCATGACCCAAGATATACCATAAATGTTTTTTACGTTGCGGTGGGTCAGCTTCGCATTTTTTATCGAATATTCTGATAAAGACATCAAATGCTTACAATCATTTTTCTAGATGATGATCTTTAGCGGAATAATGAACTCGACTTTTTAGGGAATGAGATTCTTCTTTTTCAATTTTTTTTTTCACGTCGTTCTATTACAACGTACGACCAGACACTTGATCCGTTCAACATCGTATGCATGTATGTATCTGGTTCAGAGAGAATAAAATTAATCAAATTTCCCCGGCCGGATCGGAGACTAGTGACTATGTTGTTATGAATTTTATTTATTTGAGTAAGCGCAGCAGACTCTTGGCTCCAAGCACAGGTTTTACTTCGAAGCTAACGAAGAACTGAATTAATACGCAGACGCATAAAGTACATAAACCGTGAGGCCACTCGGGTTGAAGTTAATAAAACGTGATGATAAGCTGGGTAGCTGGTACAAAGATAAATCGAAAGGCATTAGTCAAATATTCATTCGTGATATATTGGAGGGTGGCAATGAGTACTAGTTCAGCGGTCAAAGGGGGTTCGTCAAGGCAGTGGTTATGCCCGAACGCTTGTAAAGTGCCATTTGCATAAAAGGTCAACCAACGCAATATCCCTCCACCGATATTATCGCTTGCAGTCGTTTGTTTGCCTCGGAGGACGGTGGTAACGATTTAATCAAAGTCATACATTCGAGTGTGTACTATACTTATAGATATAGTGACTCACATTCCGCACTCGATGGTCTCCTCCCTAGCTACTTTTGTCGCTGCGTGTTGTCTCGGAAATATTCGTTTTTCCCTGACTACCCTTCGCACTTGTCAGATTACTTCGTCCACTGATATTCGCGTTTCTTTTATATTTTCGTAGCAGAGAAGGGAATTGCCGCTCGTAAAGTAGACTGCGCCGATTATCTTGTTCACGAATTACTCCAATCTACTTTTTTCTCTGCAACGATACGCCGCTCTCCCACAATTATTGAATCGGATAAGTAAACAAGAAATTCTTTTCGCTTTTTTTTCGTTGAGGAAATTTGCACTGAAAATTTTCATCATAGTAACAGTGTATCGTAAAATCTTCCGTGATACCGTTATACGTATAACCTGCACATTTTCAAAAATATCTTTCCAATTTCACACAGCCAAAAGCACGTACAGAATATTTGATCAATTATATTCGGCGAGTTGCGTTGCACAGGCGTAACCATAGACGTTGCGCCTTAGGCTACGCTTGTACACTTGCATCCAAGTTCGGAGAGTAGCGTATAATATACTGTTTCACAGTGAGATGGATGCGGTACATATTAGTGATTGGTTTCGCCGTAGAAATTCAACGCTTTAGTGGAGAAACAAATCGATCGCTCGTTATCATGAGATTGGACGAATAAACTTCGGCATATTGAGACACGAATCTCAAGTAACTGACGGCTTTGATGCTTCAGGGACTCCGTCTCAAAGGGACGTCAGTAAAATCTGCCAGAGAAACGGAGCGAAATCATGCAACCTTCCAATTTCGGTGAGACATCGTAAATATCTAGTTTCTAAAAGAAAACTTATGTTGGCATAAAATTCAACCTTCCACTCTGCCATTTTGATAGGAATAGGGAAAAATCATGATCACGGATTAATTGACGAGCAAATTTTGTTCGTCTTGTAAATTGTCGGAATCCAGGTTGGAGCAGTTTTCTATAAAAGGTACTTTGGTTCGATAAGTTACAAAGTAAACAAGTTAAACGTATCCGGTTTGGGTTTTGATATGAATTGTCCCTAACGTGGGTGATATAATGGTGTAGATACCGCGGATTTGTCCATCGAGAAAATGATTCAACGTAAATCAATGCTTTCGTGTTAGTTTGAACTCATTTTCGGGGTGTAGGGTTCAGCATACTATGGGGTGGGTACGAGCCTATGAACGGTACACATTTAGCACCACCGTAGGTAATAACTTAGTCATACAAGCGACCCCTATGAAATAAATCATTAGCGATGCCAAACATTGACTTAAGTCGCGTGGACGAGAATCCAAAGCCGTGCGTCAACCGAATGTAGAAACCTCCGGACCTGGTCTGAGCAAATTTTATCCCCCTTGGCCGCAACTGTCGAACAACAAGCTAATCGTTATTCAAACATATTGTTTAAATACGCACGAAAATTGCAATCCAATTGCCATGTATAGAAAGATGGTTGAAAAAGTTGGAAAAATTTTCACGATGAGAACCATTAATTTCGTGGTGCGATAAAAAATGTTGGGATTTTTATCATTGTTCAACAACGATCCTAGGCAAGTTATTCAAAATTATTTGATTTTTGTTTAAAATGGTGGACAAGTGTTGTATATTTCATGAGGGGCAATCAAACGTCTCTACCGCGGATCCCGTTGTCGGTTATTTTCACCAAACAGATTAGTTTGACAACCAAGCTCTGCAGAGAGCGGCTTATCGGTCAATGTATCTTCCCTCTCTCACCCGTTCATCCTCTTCACTATCTTCTATCACACCGTTTTCTCTGTTTGCTTGTGCGTATACCTATGTAGATACACCGGGATTCACGACACGTAAAATATTATTGATGGCAACTTCCTCACTCGCGCTTTCCCGGCTTTCAAGTAATTATTCACCACCCTTCTCTCCCGCACCCCTACGACCAGAGCTCACCCCCTACACTGCAGTTGGTAATCAAACCAAAAATTTAAAATGACCGAGTAGAGTTGCGTTATTTTATTATTTTTTCATTTTTCTTATCGTTCAAACTGCACGAACGTACAACATTCGAATATCGCATGATCGTTCGTCGAGAGATTCGATGATAAAACAGCAGGATTTGAGATTTTTTTCTCCTTACCCCAGAAAGCTTAACCGCGAAGTACGGGTTTCCTCGTTCTTTAGAATCAATAATGTACCCACAGTTTCCTTAGCTCGGAAATTCGTAAATCGCTGGATTCAGAGACTCTGCCTTTCTTTGGTTCGTTCTGCTGCAGCCGCTACTACCCGCGCTACCGCGCCGCCCAGCTAATCAAATTTAGTGCTTTCTCGGAATTGAGTCTCTTTTCTCTTGCAGCAGAATATACCTACTCCAGACAGCCAAATCCATTCTTTTGGTAACACACCGTACGAGCGATAGGATCTCATGGTTTTGGGATGCTGGTCAAAAGCTTTTTCAGAACGTAGAAGTACCTAAACTGCGGTAGGTGAAACTTGTCCATTTCACACGACGCGCAATATAATCGCGAGCAACTATGGAACCAGCAGTGACTTATGGCTTTAAGGGTGCCTTTTCCCTTTTGGCGTACGCCTTCCAAACGCCCTTTAACCGCCCAACGACCCACCCTATCCACCGAAGCCTATTACCGCGGCATATTAAACATTCGCACGCTCCGCGTATCCAGAATTGAAATCCATTGGCTTTTCAACCCTGATTTATGCAGCCGTTTCACTTTAAATAACGCACTAGCCACGCAATTTTACACTGGAAATGAAAGCGAGCCTAGAATTACTTCATTATAAGTCTAGTATACGCCTTAAATGTTCGGTTAAATCACATTAAGGCTTCACCGAAAATACATCGCACGGCTTATACGGTAGCATAAAAAGTACTATACACAATAATAATGGTTTCATATACTAAACCAAATAGAAATTGAATAGCTCAGGGTATGCTCATCCGGTTGATTATAATTTTTATTTATTCGATTTAATTTTCTTTTCTGAATTTTACGTTCAAGAAATTTTTGCGGGCGACGGGTTTATATTTGAAAGTATTCACTCCAAGCGTTAAAAATCTCGGGGCACGTAGCGCCTTTGAACTTGACGATCCGCGATAAATCTCTGAAATTTCAACACGCGCGAGGTGGACAGAATATTCCGGTCTTGGGCCCTCTTACGGTGGTTATATAGGTATACTTATGTGAGCGGTTTGGTCCTACCTTAAAGAGGAAATGTAGTTCATGGCAGATATTGACATGGCAATTTTTACGCTCGACTCGGCGATATCGAGAAGTAACAAAAAAAAACAAATAAAAAAAAAACACCGGAAAACACGGACTATACGATAAATTTCTTAGGAGTGTAAATATTTCCTGAAAATGGTACACGGGGATTACGGTGAAGAGGATGACGTACGTATACCTCGATAAACAATGCTCGAACTTTATCCCCTGGCGATACAGCTTTATTACTTTGCTTCATCTGAAACGTAAATGTGAATCGTATTATGCAGCGGTATTTACATACCTCAGTTTATCTGAAAGCCTAGATCATCTCTTGAACAATAAATATATGATTTGATCGAATCGGAAAAGCCGAGTATGGCTGTAAAACCCGTCTGCTCCGTATACCGTGTATGGCTGGGTAGATATACTGGCTTAGTTTCCCAGAGTTCTCAAGTCGTCGAGAGACGTTGACGTCGACGCTGAAGCGCGTGTGCCGAGCGCGTCCCAGTAGCTGAGAGACATGTGGACGTTGAGTTAAGGGCGTATCCGAAAGTTTCCCACACGTAGAAAGCGAGAGGTAGATGTCAGCCCTATGCACCCCTCCCCGGCCCACATTTGGAAAATGGCAAACTCAGCAACCCGAGCCACGATGATATGATTTTTTATACGCTCTAATCCTCCCCGCAATCCTTGGGCCACGTGACTCTGCAGGCTGCAGGGGAAACCCTGGCCGTCAAACGGCTGTGGATTCCGTGCCGCAGCCTACACCACATGGACTTATAGCTTAGCGGTCACGTTTTGTTTAACTAGAACGCGGCGGCAGGGGACCAGCTACTTTGGCTACCCTTTTGATGTGCTGAAACACGAATACGTATATAGCTGGATTCAAAGTAGCGGTTCCTTTGAACCGAAACCGCAAAACGGAGCAAGCTGCTCGTGAAAATGTTTAAGGAATCACGCGATAACGGAACTGTTATACAGCATAGACCACATGCGAGAGGGGACTATAACGGTCGTTTAGTTTTCCGAAATTTCGATCCGAATATTTTTTATTTAATAACAGACAATTTCAGAATACGGAAGGAATATATCCGCAACGTTGTTCAGCTGCGCCTCGAGATATTTTGATGATAAAATTGCACGTCTCACCAGACAGATTATTTTCTACTCCCGGTAATACGTATCTCCTGTAAGCTTGGCGTAAAAATTCTGATTGCACGACATAAAACTTTGCCGCTTTATCCGCTGCGTCCGAGACACATCGCTGCGGTGCAGCAAGAAAATTCTTCATGGGTATGAGGATACGTTCTGCAGATACATATATATTTATATATTGCGCACATATGTACATACATCTACAGACGAAACTGGGACAAATGCTGCAGCTACTTCGCATCTTTCGAAACTAAAAGTAATTTGACGTATCAAAGTCTGACGGATCGCATTCCAGAGATATACATACATCAAAATGGAACAGTTGAACCGCGCTCATGCGATGCACTTATATTGCAAGATGCTGCAGAAGGATCTCATTGTACGCTGGAGCGGAAACACAAGTGTCCAAATATCGCCCCAACCCACTGACGACTGACGACTGACGACTGACGAGTGGAAACAAAACCACATGCGACGTTAAACACCCCGCTCCCCCCTAACCCCCTCGCGCCATCACGTCTTTTGATCTCATCAGACTCTCTTCCGCATCTGCAGCCTATGTTTGGCTGTATGTTCGTCCCTCTGTGACTTTCGGCAACACCTGCCACTTCCCTATTACAAGTGACAGTTGAGCGTGATAAATTTCTGTCATTGCGTATGTCGTTGACACGATATCGTTGATGTTTTTAGAACTGCATTTTAGAATTATGCAGTGCAAGTCATTAGTTGGGAGGATCAAAAAAGAAAAAAAAAGAGAAAGAAAAACCTCTGGACCCGCTTTCTAAAATTGCAGTATTTTATGTGCCCTTGTTTTTCTTCGATGTATAAATGCGTACGTGGGGATTTCTGAGAGCCCATCAAAATATACAGCTAATGGTTGATTTTATGTGATAAATGCAGGTGATAAAAAGTAAATGTATTTTCGACTTCCGAGTTCGATTACTTGGAAGTATACGGCTGTGACCTGAGTTGGCTTCCACATTCAATTTGGTGTACGACATTCACGTCAGTACAAGTACTATACAGCGTCACTCGCCTGATTATTTCCCGTTGCCGTATAGAGCGGTGGTCGTGCAGGGTGTGCCAAATTGAAAATTCATAAAAATAAAGCTTTTCTTTGGCACTACGCCAAAGTAGATTTGGCATTTGAAATGCAACGTTACTGCCGAGGGGATGAACCTCTCGAGAAACAAGTAATCGTGCATCGTTCATTCGTACATGGAAGTATACAAGTGCCTGCAGTATAGGTAGATATGTATAAGCAGGGGAAAAAGAGGCAGCGATACAACCCTCTGGTGCATCCCTATATGAGGAATGAGGAGAAATAGGGCGGGAATAAATAAAGGGAGAGGAAACCGGGAGAGCAGAGAGCAGAGGGACCGGCTGTGAGTGACACCTCTCATTACGCTTGGGTGCGCCAAGCCAAACCAAGCCAAGCTACACCATGCGACCAGACACCACGCCGGGGAAAGAATTAACATGTTTTAAATGAAGCCCTCGGATTGAAAAGCTATTATGGCGATAGGGAGCGAGTGACGTGATGCTGTGGCCCGACGGAGCTTAAATTATGACATTAAAAATAATTGAATCAACGTTCAATTTTATTAAATTTCGTTCGATTCGATTAACACAGGGGGTGATATCGCGCACGGAATTTTGTTTCTTCGCTGTTTATCTCACAAACAATATCAACTCGTATTTTAATTCAAATTTTCAGTCTATACCCCCGAGACAACGACACGGGAAATCTCGTTCTATGGTAAACGAGGTATAGGTAATGAGTAGAAATTGTCGTTACCGCGAGGCTGGCTGATTTTGGCTGATATTTCGCATTTTATATTTTCATCCCTGGAATCTATTTGAAAAGTCCAGTGAGTCTCGCGTTCAAAGGTAGACGAAGCACATGGAGCATGTATATATGAACATGAACCGGACACGCGGAGTGGATCGAGATAAAAATTCAGCATTACACGGAAATTACTCAGGTCTCTGAGAACACCGCGATATTGTCCGGGTGTAAGATTAATAGGGTGTTCAAATGCCACGGAAATAGTTGCCGAGCTCCGACCGCCAGCTGCCGTATAAGGTCCATAGGTCGCTGATTTCGTTGCCCCTTTAATTTCCGGTACAATCGTCGAGCATGTGTTGCTCATCGACGGAGTATACAGAGAAATAAATACATTTCTCTCCCATTCTCGTTGGCCGGCCAAATGGTAACCAGAATTCAAACTAAATCCGACCGCTCGGATCCACAAACCGCAACTACCTCCATTTTTTGAACAAGGATTTCCACCGGATATGAATAATTTGCGCATGCAGATAGCTGTTAAGATCCCTGGCAACTACACCTCTTTTTCCTTCAATATTCAATGAGACATTGATTTTGATCGATTCAGAAAATGCGCAGAGCTTTCCGGAGATAGAGAGATTCAAATAAATGGGGCACCATTCTCGTGAGCTACCAGTCGGTAACCTAGCCAGTTGGTGTCATAAAGTCCTTTCAAAAGGAAAGGACGCTAGTTGTTATAACATCGGTATGAAAAGGGAGTCGCTTGCAAGTCAGCAATCTTCCATTATCTGAGGTGCTTGGCCCACTTCTACTTTGAATTAGCATCCCCACATATTATACTCGTACCAGCCTGCACAATTCCATCGATTGCACAGTGTGGAATTACCTACGAGTTTCGCGAACACTCTAGGTTCCGGTAGCCCTCCTCCTCCAGGCCTCTCGCCGATCCTGACTTTGCTGTAAACAATTCATTCTTCTATCACTTTTGCAAAATCCACACTAGCAGTAGTCCTAATTTCAATTGTTAATTTCCAATAATTTCAAATATTTTTTGACTGAACTCACGTGAATAAATTATCAGCTGTATCCAACCCACGATGAATGCCCACTTACAAAAAACAGAGAACGGAATGTGGCAACAACGATGGGACATAACATTTTTCACGGTCATTACTTTTTATGAGTATACTAATGAACTTTGGACGAGTATCGCCCGCCCTTTAATTACACTGCTATTTTACGTTATGAGATTTTTTCCACCCCGGAACTAATAACTTTCGAGTCAGTGCTTCGATCGCATTCAAACTTTTCTAATCATTCTCAACCTCAAATCTCCTGATATTCACCTAATATTTATTATAGTCCCCTGGCACCAGGTTGTATAGAATTCTCGAAAACTTTCACCTACATTTTCGAAATTTCCGCATCACCTAATATCTGTTGAAATACGTATACATTGATTTTCGCCAGATTATCATAAGAATCATGAACAAACACACGTCGGTCTGGTTAAGTCAACAATGTAAATTCTGTTCCCTTGAATGTCGCGTTCGCAGAATCGACATCCGACGCAAAATGGAAGCGGTAATATTCGCTGATGTAATTGATACTCGAATTCGACCTGCACTAGGTATGTACGTACACTGTGTAGAGGTGTGGATCTTGTTTCCGAAAACGTCACACCAGCCATTATTACGTAATATTCGAGGCAACCATTTATTTTGTTGAATGCTCTCAGCTGTTTCATAATTGTATTACGTACTTGATTTCTTGTCGCCTAAATTGTTGGCCTCGCAATTATTGTAACGACAAGATCCTGTACGTAATTCAACGAGAAGTAGAACAGAGGTTGTAGACCAAATTGTACTCAATTTAATTACAACAGTTGCTGCTGCGAGTTTGCATTCTACGATTGTACGGTTTGAAGCCTCATTGTATAGGGAAGCGACTTTGGTCGAAATTCTCATCTTCGTGAAATCAGCATTGCGATTATATTCGAATTTTCATGTACCTCAGACGTAGCTTGGATTTTTTTGATCAACTCTTGGGGATCCCGAGAATTTTCAAACCTGCTCTGAACCTAGTTGTTTGAAGTACTTCGAGTTGCTTCGCAACCCACCCTCGCAGTTATAGCGTACGTGTACTAGACGTATGTATAAAATTTCCTAAAAATATTCTCAACCTTTTGTTGCTATTTTAAAAATGCTGCAAGGTGAAGAGGAAGAATAGCTTTGTTTATTCTCAACTGTAGTTGAATACATACTTGTTACTACGGAAGAAATAAGGAACAAGCTGCAGCGACGCGTCTTCCCAAATGTACAAAGTCGAGAACGTGATGTGAAAAGCCGTCGTGACAAAAAAAAATTAAAAGAAAATCTTTCTGTTTCAACTTCTTTCGAAACGTCGTGTAATGCAAAGAGTGTAGTGAGGAGGCTTTGCAAATGCCAAGAAACTCACAGCTTCTGTTACGTCTTTTCTTTTTTTTTTCTTCTACAAAGACCGCGAAGTCGGCTTTTGAAAACCTGAATCTTTTTCGTATTCTATCTTTGACGGGCAGATTTCTAAGCACTTATACGGCACCTTTATAGGCGTGAAAACAGAAAAGAGAAAAAAAAAGACAGCAATAAAGTATCCCACTTTGACTTTTTTGCTACGTTACAAATGCTACGCTTCTTTGAGCGAAACTCGAAGACAGAGAGGGGCTGTCATTGGACAATGAAAAATATTCACTGTGCGTATAAGGTGAATAATGCAGTTGCCAGAATCGACTGACGTCTAGTCGAATCGTTCTGGGGAAAAAGGCGGAGATAGGTAGATATATTATGGGTTCGACTGTTGGCTTGATCGCGATGGGTCGGGGGGAGGTTTTTGAGTTCATCGGGTTCCTCGGGGTAGCACTAAAGCAATAAGGAGATCGGCAGGAGCGCTCCTCATTGCTGTAGCACGGGCAAAAGCATATCTCCTTCTGCCGCCCGTCGACGTCTTTCGTTTTCCATCTAGTGTCGCTCTCGCACCGTATATTAGAATCCATCGTAATGCCTTTGTTTCACGGCTGGAGGCAATATTGCAGCCGCCTCGATGCATTTCATGCACTAAATTATTGAAGAGAAATGAAACTGGATTGAATTCTGCATGAAAGTTCGCGCGCTACCCAGTTGTGCTAATGCGAGTATAATGGATACATCAAAAGCCTTCATTTCATCCAAGAATACATGGACGATTGTACGTTTTATAAAGCAATGCACGCTAAGCTACGAGGTTGTCAAATTTACGTAGGAACTAGAGTTAACAAATCTATTCCCTCGAGTCAATGGATACTCGGCCCCCAAAGGTACTTCATTGTGTAAAACTCAAAGTTTGAAAGAAGCAAGTTCTTATACGTATAGAAGTATTGGAGAATTCCATTGACGTATGGCGACGGTAGACCGTTGGTTTCAAGTCCTGTGGCAAATCACAGAGCTCCTAGGGCTTACTCGGTATATGTAGATATACATAAACGTCGTCGAACTCGCGAAGTGAAAGGTGACTGAAAGTTAGAGAGTAAACTCTGCTGCAGTTGATGTAAATTAAGACGCATTGTTTTACTAGAAATTTGGCGTCGCGCCAGTGCCTCGAGACATTTTAATTTTTATGAGCAATCGTCACGATTCACGAAACATTTTCCGGTTCCCTTAGTTCCCAGTAATGAGATCAAGTCGACAAGAAAATGATAGATAAATTTTTACTACGATTCCAGAGTCTTCAGAAGCGATAATGAAAACCGTGTACACTATAGATGTGCCATCGTTTTTGCTTCGGAAAACTCTGCATCGTCGTAGTGTATTAGGCAGTTTAGGCGAAACTTGCAACCGCAAATTATCCGCGCTGATCAAATACTACTGACAATGAGAAACTACCCGCGGTTACCTAGAACGTGATTGCAGGGTTTCTCAACATCGGTTTCACATTTCAAGCTATATGTCGTGAATGAATTATACGGCTTTCATGAAAGCTGCAGGAGAGGATTGGAAATTACTTTTGAAAACTGAAAATATTGTACATACTAGTGCATAATTCAACAAATTCGATGACGAACTCGAATTCAGTTAAGAAATCAAGATTATAACGACACACTCAAGCCAGATGAAACATACTTCAAAGAGTTCTCGAAAATATGGTACGACGTGGGAGTTCCTAGAAACAACAGACCAGATGAAAGTTATAAATTTATAAAGATATCGATACATCAGGCGAGACCATAAATCACGATCAAATAGCATTCTATTCATTCATCAGAGTCTTACCATCAAAGTGAAGGAGCTATATCTGTGCTGCAGATATCAATTTTGATTCCGGTCACTACAGCTGCCTTGTGCTAGCAGCTACGTACGGTGGCCCATGGACCATAGATCTCTCACTAAATCTTCTCGGCACACGGCACACAGCTTACGGCTCATAGCACAGCAGCCTCCGTTCTTGCAGCAACCAACGCACGGTATACGTACGTAGCAATAGAACCGGGTGTTCGATCTATACGTCATTCCGGATCCTACCAGGCCAACCTGTTCCGATTCAACATTTCCCAGAGGCCAAACAGCCAGGCAGTTCGGTGCTGTGGATTGCGTGTAAATTAGTAAGAACGGGACCGAGGAGGTCCTAAATCTCTGAACGAACAATGGCTGGTCATGCAGGATGTCTTTGACTGTTCTGCTGCCTGCAGCTAAGCCAGGAGATTGAAACGCGCGAATTTTCTCCGGAGTAGAAAGTCTCTGAAAAGACAACGAATTATGGCTCGGTTCGTAGGCCTCAGCTGTAGGGCCATTCCTCCGGTGATTTTCGTTTTTTACGGCTCTCTGGTCATTTCTATCTTAAATAACAACAAAATGTGTGATAGCTCTGAGGAAGGCGGTATGAAAAGATAATATTATATGATCTTGCTCATCTTCAATTCTCTCGTTTATTATGTTCTTTCTGAGATGGAAAAAAAAAAAAAAAAACAAAGAAAAAACAGAGAAAAAAGTCGAACAACACAGCGAACTGATTAACCGCAACGTGGTGGTTTTCAACGCAGTGTTCTCTGGAACACGCAAAACAGAGGTAATAAAAATGATGATGATAATAATTATGCCATTGTAAATTTGCCTGCGAAATTGTACCCACGCGGAATATTCTTACAAAGTTAATTTTGAATAATACGTGGAAACAGATTTAACTTGTACAAGCAAATTCTCATTGGGTGGATGGACAAAGCTCGAGATGAGAGGAGAATTTCCGGAATTATGGATTTCGCAGAGAATATAGATCTCGCGAAAGGTGACTGTGACAATATCAGCAAGTTGGCGCCGGGCAGTTCAGTTCTTGTTGTTACGTCATGGCGTCGACCGCCAACCGAGAGTTAATTGTTTCCTATGCCTACGGCCGTTGATACGGTGGAGAATGGTTTTTGGAGGAGATTCGAGGGGACCAAAATAGGGAAGGGAAGGCAGAGAGCCAGGGGGAGGTGGGTTAGGGCTGATGAAGAAACGTGGAAGTTGGGTAACGCAACGACTAAGAACTGGGGATCCTTATACTCGATTTGCGCTTCCAGAGCTCAGTCCCAAAGTTTTCCCCGAGATTAGATGAAATTAACTTTGCACCACATTAGTAACTGGTTTTACGATAAGGAACAAGGAGACCTCTCTTACCGGATACACGCTGAGAATGGAGAATTTCTGCGAGTGTGATTACAACCGAGATATATTCTCTTTGTGGTTTGTAGCAGCAAAGACTGTGCAGCGTAACTGACAGGGAGCAGATACCTCCAAATTAGAATCAGCTATTCCCGTCAAACCAGCTGATTACATCACTGAAATGCATTTGCAGTACAAACTAACGCTTCTCACCCTCTTATTATTTACCTTTGTGCGAGTGATTAGTTCGCTCTTTACGAAATCCTGGTGAGATACGTACGGAAATTATTCAAAGATCATGCTATTGTGTTGAACAAAGTTATGACCTTGACGAGGGATAACGCGCCCACGTACAAAATGGCTCATATAATCCCTGCGTGTTCAAAAATTTTTTTCATCCATGTCTCTGTCTCTGGTCGGCAGTCCTTCCCCTGAATGTCTTGCTCTCGGCTTTCGTGATTCCTTGAAAGCTAGGGGTCGGGTCAAGTTTTTTTTTTTATAAGAATTCGGACTTCCTTCCCCATATTCAGAGTTCAAAATTTTGCAATATTAAAATTTCAAGATCGCTACGTATTGTCAGTATCGTATGGTTTGCTTCAGAAAACTCTCTACCGAGTGGAAGTAGAGCAATATAAGGTATTCCAGACTCGTGACCTGTTCTCGATCAATTTTCGCTCATAATCGCTTCATATCTGTAATTCTGGCTGGAATTGTCTGTAGTTGGAACGTTGAGTGATGTCAAGTAGTTGTGACAAGAAAAAAAAGTGATGTTCATTTAGTCAAAAAAATGAAGATGAGTTTGCAAAATATTTGAGCGGATTTGATCGTTATCATTATAATAATCGCGGGCAAAAACATCGTCATATCTGTACGTGTGCGCGGCGTTGATATTGCCATAATACCATGCGACGGAAGATTATACAGAAAGTTTGCTTGTATTCAAGGAAATGGGAGAACTTGCTTAGTTTTCATTGTTTGCTCAAAGCATGCAACGTGCATCTCTAATAGTTTGAACGAACGCTCTATAATACCTCATCAGAACTGCATGATAGTCAAATTCTTTGTGTCTGTATAATACCATCATCGTGTAGGATTATTTCAAGAATAACTTCTGATGATCAGACTTGTGCCGATATAATTATACGCTGCGGAATGCTAGTTCGTAATTCCATATCAACTGCGATCTTATTCATATCGAATCGATACGACGCGCGCTGCGCGAGCAGGAACGAAATGGGGAACTGTGGAAGTCACTGTAACGTCCTAGCATTATATCCTATTTCACAAAGACTTAACGTTTTATATCCTGCGTCCCGGGTCCCGTTTCTCAGGCTCCGTACATTTCGCCTTTCTATCACATGTTTTAGTTTAGTTTCTTGTCTTTCGGAGGCCAAAAAGGATCGGGCGAGAGCCGGAGGTCGTCGACAGCCGGCCTCGTGGTAGCGTCGTGACGTCACGTAACTCGCCTTCCCACCTACCCAGATCGATGTTTTGGTCCCGTAAACCCCGCAGAGCCATATCCACCCTCGTCCATAGCTACTTCTGTCTTCGACGATTATATTATCTTTTTTTTTTATCCTCTCTTGTGCGGATCTATTTCGCATTTTCCATGTACGTTTTGGTTCAGATATTATTCGACCGAATCGCCATGTCGTATCGTCACTTGACCGCCGATGTTTTATTTGTCCCATCGATCGCAAATGAAGCGTGAAGTAATTGTTGCGCAAATATAGAACAACGCTATTTAATATGGAGTGGAATGGTTGCAGTCTCGTTATGTATTTTCCATTTTAAACATAGCTTTTAAGTGTATCAACTCACCTAGTGTTTGTCAATAAGGTTTTATTTCTGTTTGAAGAGCAGGTAGATAAAGAGTTACTTTGTAGTGTTGTCGTTTCACAATGCAACGTTTCAAACAATTACACAATGAGGTGAAAGATTGAGATAATACCTTTGTAAAGGTCCTTCCTACAAAAGCATCAAAAGTCTAGTTCCTGATTGTCCGTGCAACCACTAAATGGATTACATTCAAAGATAAATTGGGATATCTGTTCAAGAGATATACAAATACATCTATTCCGTCATGCAGTCGCAATGAAATCCATTTACCTTGATGCGACTTTTTGCTAATCAAATTGCGGCATAATATCTCAGTATACTCTGTTGTACTCTGTGATTCGTATGTCCATGATGAGATGATTTTTACTGGTGAATAGCATTTCCGTTGAAAACACAAAATTCAATTACTTTGATTCAAACATTCATCCATATTGTGCTGTGGTTGAAAAGCAACAATCACATGTTTCCAGTCGCGCATTGGATTCTTAAAATGTTGTTGCAGGTTGAGGTATCCACGGGTTGCGAATACTCCACAAGAAATTCAGCGTTAGGCGATGATAATCAAGAATTTTCGATTAATCTTAATAACATAACTTAAACGAAAACTCGTTTAAGAGTGCAAACTCTTCCCGCATATTAACGACTGGAACTTGTCTATATAGACTGCAGCCCTAGCTAGGGAGAGAGAACGGAAGAAAAAAGGACTTTAGCGAAATGGGAGGCTCACCAGCTCCGTCAAGAGTGCAGAGGCGATGTATATACGTATACATATATTTTAAAAATATGAGATATAATAAGTTAGGTTAGAACGACGTTGAAGCTTATAAGGAGATGAGGTGCGAAAGAAAGAAAGAAGATCAGAGTGGGAAAGGACGCGAGACACGGGAAAGGAGAAATATGAGAGGCAGATTTAAACAAATCATCTTCCTTCCTTCCCCCTGTGTGCCCCCGCTTCCCGTGTTGCCCTTGCGTTCAAAAGTTTCCCCTTATTTTATTTTTTTCTTTTCTCTTCATATTTTCCTTTCACTCATCGTGGGATTGGAGTACGTCGACACTTTTTGATGATAAGGAGAGCGCGAGAATGGTGAATTTTACTGAAATATTCATTCTCACCAGTTCTTCACAAAAGTCCACATAAAATCTGGGATTAACCAATGACGGTGTGGACGGAGATGTTATGGTTTTTGTTATTGTTATGAATGGAAATTCAATTTTTTCAAACCTCTACCGACTCAGTTGCAACGATATCTGATGTGAGACATGTAACTTCCGCGATATTAAGGGTGACTCGAATATAGGATTATCGGAGAGTGAGAAAACCGAAAGGAAACCCCTCGGTCGTACGAAACTGAATAACGAGCTGAGGGGGTTGGAGGAACGTGACGAACTAAGTTAGCGACGAACGACGATAGCTGAAACCCCATGGAATTGTGGCTACGTTGATATACGCCTGGGTGGCCAATATATCGCGGAAATGGACGAACGAACCAAGTACAAGGAAGGAACGGGGGAAGAAGGGGAGAATGGGATCGAAACCGTGAAAGAGAGAGAGAATTTTCGCGGTAGGTAATGCTGGGCGGAAAATGGAGTCCAGACACAGAGTCTTACTTAAGCTCTAGCAGTTTGTAAGGGCGCCTCTAGGCAGCGTTCTCTCTGTCATTACTCCCGACTTCTTCATCTGAGCCCACATTTATAACTGTCCCGCTTTTATACCCCGCTACGTTTCCTGGCGGCACGTCCGACGGTTATATCACCCCACGGAGGTGGTTCTCTGGGTCCGTCGCGGGCCCATCGGGGGGTCGGAGGTTGAAGTGGGAGGTCGTTGGAGGTTCGAGGGGAAACACCGAGACCCTCTGCCACCTAATCCTCCTTATCAGCTCAACGCAAGCCGCCCGAGCCACCCGCGGAGAAGTATTCTTATATCATAGCTTGTACCACGACTCGCTGATTTACTGGCGACTTTCACGAGTTATGTACCAGATATGAAAATGGGGAGTCAGGCGATGCACGAAGTAGAAGTACCCCGAAGCTTTGCGTGATTAATTAGCGCGTTGATGACTGACTTCGCGATGATTCTCCTTGTTGCACCGCAGCGAGCCTTCACACTGCGTGAAATCTATGGGGGTTTAACTCCTGATAATATATAACAAGTTTTCCCTGAATTCAGCTACAATCTGCGAGATTATACGTACATAAGGTCTACATATTCAAAGGTGCAGGCGGAGGGTAGTGAACCGTAAGAATAGGGCGTCGCTGGCAGGTGGGTAAGTGGCCAGTGGTGGCGCCAAATGGGATCAGCGATTTCGTGAAACGGTTTCAATTTTAGGCTCAGTATTCTCAGAGAATGTCGTCATGGTTTAGCGGCGCAGAATTGCCTTTGACCCCGCACCTTCGCGCAGCAATTTATCGCACGCATTCTCGACGTTTCCGATGAAGCAATGTATTTCGTGACCAAGGGGTACAGCTGGGATAAGCCCCGTTAAAATAACTGCCGCGCGACTATATAGGTGTATGTATATACGATGAGGGTTATCTCGTTTTGAGACTTTTCATTTAGAATTCACTCGATTCTTAGACACTCACTGCGTGTCCGCAACGGTAGTGTGTTCGTCATACGCTTGGGTGCATAATTCAAGAATTTGCTGCCTCGGAAATCGGTTTTGCTTCAATTCATTTACGAAAGATTTTTTATTCTTGAGAAATGGAGAGTCAACATTGAAAGGACTTGAATCCTGCAGTGTATACGTATTACTTACGATTTCTTGATGCGGAGAGAATCAAAAGTTATAATAATCCAGTTTACGAAAACCTCTTGACAGCGCTCCCACCTATCGGAAGAAAATCCCATTACATTCACTCGTAATCACCAATATTTTTTCTGTTTTATGCCCAATTTGGCTGTCGAAGTAAAAATCAAAAATTTCTTAGCAATCGATTCATACACGTAGCAATGAGCGCCGTCGTAAACGGAAATGACGACGGTAAAAACTACCCTGTAGAAACATTTGACGGGGAAAAGAGGGACGGTGGCGCAGGTCAGAATATGCCCATCGTGCGAGATCATATTCATAGAATATTCATTTTATATGTGTACGGTGTTATGTATTCAGTTAAATGATATACTCACAGGTGAAAGTGTAACCTGTATGGGTCTTGAGGCTTTATTAACTCCATTATTCTAATAGAGCCCTCGGTGGCGCAGTTAAAGGATTTGCGACGGAATAAAATCTAAATAATATTTTAATGCGTTACTAAATTTTTATAAGGTGGAAAGTTAGCATATATAAAGCAGAAATAAAGCATGTTAAAGGTTGTAAACGGTTTCAGGAGGCTTTTGTTAGGGCGTACAATTTGAATAGCGTATTTTTCAAGAACCTTACACAACAATAAAATGATTGGCCTTGATAATGGCCAGGATCTTATTGGCTTTTTTCGATTAGACTAACAACCAACTCAGCACGACAACGAAAGACCGAAGGTAAATAAGGTTTTCGAGCGCTATAAGATCTCCGAACTTTTCATATTCCTACAAAGATAATATTCGCCCATATAAGCTTATCTCGTTCGAAGACCCCCGTTCAGAAAACTCCTGCGACTGTCGTTTAATCCAACATCCATTCGAACGGAGTTCAGTTCGATACTTTACACAAGCGGGTTGATAAAAATCTTCCATCCCGTCACTAAAGCTGAAGCTTCGATTAATCCAGTTTTACAGAAACGGTTGAAAACTCACACATCAACTATAAATTTAGTGCCGTTACAGCATGACATTAAACTATACTCGGTGACCGCGCAAACCCGAGTTCGTTCCGTTCGTAAAATAGCGAAAAACTCGCAACTATAGTAGTCCTGAATATCGCGGTATTATTCATTCACCTTCTCGCGTTTTCTAGGTGTATTGTAATGTTCTTGGATCGAAACTCGTAACAGAATTTATCCATGCGGTCCACCGGAGTAACTTTATCCGGTCTGCTGCCTTGCGGTCCCCAAGCCATGAATCACCCACCACCCGACCGACTACCGTGTCCCGTACGACTTTCCCCTTCGGTCCAATCCAACCCCCTAGAAACGTCCAAGACGGCCAACCTTAGGGAACCCTTCTTTGGCTACTAGAGAGCGACCGTCGTTCACCCGTTGTCGCTGGCGCTTTGCAACCACATCTTTTACGAAGACTTTATTTACTCAAAGCATGGTTTGGATGGTTTCAAAGACCCCTTGGAATTAGAGGATATAGAATAGCTCCGAGATTTTCGGAATATACAAGAAATTTTTTTCACCGTTCAGCTAGGGGAAAGTTATGCTGGATATATTGTTAATAGTCACTGGAACCGTCACTGAAACCTCAACGATAATTACGAATCATCTGCCAATTCACAAGCCACCGCAGTGAGGGTTATACGTTCTCTTCTGTCAGCCACGAGACCTGTGCTGACTTCTCCGGACCCTCATCATACCCGGGTCAACAATTTCGAAATACCGAAACTGTTTACATAATCCTTATCAAATCTCCAAGCACTGAGATGAGACACTGGCTAATACAGTAAATCTCATCACCAATGGAAACCTTATTTTGATTATATAATTTTGCTTTTTATTACTAACGGATATGTCTGTTTAGTTTGCGATTTTGACAAAATGCAACGCTCGGAGTGTAACGTTTTTTTTTTTGTCAAAATACATATTAACAATTTGCAATTCAAGTGCTACAATCCAAATTGCTGCGCAATTGGTACATATCCGTCTTGCCTATGCGTGATTCGGAAAGGCTGTGGATTTTGTACTTTACTGTAATTTTTTTGTTTTTTTTTAATTGATGTCCTAAAAAAGCCGTTGATAACGTTTTCGAGAAAATTAATTAATCACACGCTGCGGCAGAATTGAGATCTCAAAGTTATGAAAATGGGTCATGTAACAGTCGGGCTTTCATATCGCGTGAAATCAATTCGATTAATGGAATTTTTAATTTGTAATTACTTGAGTATCTTCGGATAGATTTCTGGCATCCCGATTCAATCCACTTTCATCGCCTCATCTATTAGAATATTATGACGTGTGTAGCTAAGCGATAAGATGTCTGATATTCCGTCTTTTGTTCGGATTTATTTTGCTTATTTTTTTCTATAGAAAAATGCAAATAAAAATCTACATCTATATTCGATATTTTCCTACGTTGCACGGTGTGCAACATACATGTATGTATGTACCTCTTGGTGAATACACGAAGTTGAGCTTTTTACATTCCCTGATATAGCGCGGCAATTCAACAAGCTCATGAATAACGTGTAGATTAATAGAAAATATATTCAGAATATTCATTAGAGTTTATATCTTTGATAATTTTATAGCTTTTCTCATAACCATGAAACTATTTTCCCATGCACCGACGTACGTATATAGGTATATAATTTGCACTTGCAACGAAAAATACATTGCGTTATTCTCGTTGTATATAGATATACTATAAGCATCCCCCGTCACGGCCTCGCTCGCACTAATTTTTTGCCGCGTTATGTTCATTAAAGAAGGTGCTCGCACCATCTTCTTTCCCCTTCTCAACCCTACAGCTTTTGTATATGAAAAGTTTTTTTGTATTTTCATCTGGCTTCGAGATATTAGCCTGAGCAATTAAAAAAAGCCGCTCTAGCATGTGGTGGTACATAGCAGTTTAGTGCGCGGTTTGCAGCAGGAACAACTGCATGGTTTTCAGCTCGGAAGAATATTTAAAATAAATGGAATGTCTCGAATGGTGAGAGAGGTATTGACTCGAAGCACCTCTCATACTCCACCTCTCAGCTCTCGAACATTATTTCCTAGCGATGGTATACCTATATCGCAGATTTGTTCGAGGAAATGGCGGTTGTATGACGGAAGTTATCGTTTTGCCTTCGGTTATTTATTACGTTGAGATGGAGAGGCGGTGCGTAGGCGCGTTAATCACGTGTCGACGAAGCAGGACTAGTACGATAACGAGCCATCCTTCTGGTCTCGACCCGCAACGCAAAATGCGTGGGCTAACAACGAGAGGTAAGCGGAAGAAATTTCTCGGAGTTTCGCTTTGAGTAAATTTTCAAAGATAATTGACGATCATCTCGGCGTTGAAATTATTGCACTAAATTAGACGTGAATTAATTTATTCGTGACACGTTCGTTCTTGGGGAGCCGCGTCTGAGAGCGCGCGACGCAAAAATTCATTCCAAAAATTGCTTCATATGCCCGATTATGTGAATTTGAATAAAAGAAAAAGAAGATCTTCCCGTTTATTTCTCCCTCGCGTCAGGTGTACGTGTTTTAAATGAGGAAGCGTCATGTTTTTTCATTTTTTATTTTTCGTTGTTTATTCGGTTTTTCTCATCGTTTATTCCGTTTTTGCGTCGCGCATTTTTATCAAAGAAAATATCACAGTATCTGTGCGCAATTTACTCGAGTATCTTTCCCGCGGATATACGACGAACCAGCTCCACCATCATTTGCGTTTGATCCAGGAAACAAGATAGCTCGGGTACCACACTGGATTTTCCATATCAGAGTACCTTACCTACCAATATATGCCCAACTCTAACGAAAATGGAAAAATAAGCTTTTCCATCACAACCCTCGCACGCGTTGAATTCCAAATGAATAATCCAGTCACGCTATATCCACCTGCATTTCTCATTCTTCAATCCTTTTACAATATCAAAATCTTTCTCGCCTCCTCTCTATTTATACTCATATACCTTACGTTATATTTCTACTCATCCGATGGCCATGCAACTGTATATATTTATAAAAGATATCAGACTTTTCATTCCGAATTCCATTCACTATTCATAATCCGAACCAGTAGAATTCAATACATGAACATTTCAACGTGAAATACGTCACATATCTATTCTGCAGCAGCTTTTGGTTGCGGTCGAGCAAATGTGTCGAAGAGCTCGAGAATAGGTAAGCTTGCATGACGCGTAGAGATTATATATATATAATACTTATTGTTAGTGGTTCAGCAGTGACCATTTGAAAGTTCACATAACTCGAATGGCGAGAGTAAATTATCAGCCGCTTCGTAATTAACTTGCGCAAGAAAATATGTTTCACCTAAATTTTTTATTTTTGGCTCATCCGAATTTTTTTCTTTAATCCGGTGGAATACAGCGGATAGAAAAGTGGCCATTCATCTATGCGGAATATGGTTGGTAGGGCGCCTGTGCACCTGCACAAAGCACATAAATACATGTATATAACTGTATGTCGATATCTCATTTGGGAAGGGGCACAATGCAGCTAGGAAGAGCGTACCTGATTGGCATTGGGACCGGGTAACTATATATAAACCTTAACTCCATCAAGGATTATCTACTCCCCACGGAGCTGGCTGATAGGATTTTTCAAATTACAAAGTAAGGCAAAAATTCAATTCCGCCCTTTCAAATGGCGGCCTCGATTCACCGCCAAATGAAAATCAGTGACTTAGGTTTATAAATACTAATTGTAATCTTATTAGATTTTGAGATCATCTGATAAGTCATTCTGTTCTTGAATGATAATTTGCAAGCTATTACATTAATGAAATCAAGATTCACTTTATACAGCTAACACGGAAAAGCTCAGGTGCTCAAGGTGAAACTTGACTCAGAACTAGGGTAAGTCTGGGATAGTCTTAACAAGTATACTGTAGTCGAGGTAAGAGAAAACAAAACAAGGCTAAGAGTTGCTCCGAAGTAGGGGGTTGAGGAGTTTCGCTGGTTCAGAGATCGCGGGACCGAAGCACCGCCGGGGTTGAGGGTTGCAGGAGGGTTCCACGGGTTGGGAGGAACTAGGGGGTGAGAACAGGAGGAAGAGTAAGGGCTGGAGGAGAAGGAGGTGAGGCGAAAGAGGAACTGGGAAAGACGAAGGAGACCGGCGAAAGGGGAAAACCAAGGAGGGGTGGGCGTGCAAATTGTAGGAGCGGTTTATGCTAAGTGGGCCCCGGCTGAGTAGCTTGCTTTGCTCAAGGATTTTGTACCGCCCTCGTCCCGTACCGCAGTTCAAGCTCCTTGCGGGAGTGAGTAATTAAATTAAAGTACTTTCCGAATGGTTTTCAATATGGGACGTAAAAAGCAATGGATCGAAAATTCAAAGCTTATCCATTTAACTGAACCTCTGTTTTTTTCGATGCTTCTTCAATCAAATGTTGCTTATTCTTTATGAATGAACCTCGTCCAAGAGAAAAATCATCGTAGAACTTTCCCACAAAAAAAATGCTAAGATATAACAAGATGACCTGCTACATAACTCAAAGTAAATGTTTCCAGTCGAAATGCGCCGTAGTTGAGAAATGTCTATTGTAAATTTCACCAAATATTTTCCCAACTTATATCTGACGGTCTGTTTCGTACATTTTCCTGAACGTTAAGAGAGACCGTTAAGCTGCAGAAAGTTGAGAGGCGAAACCGTACGTCTAGTTTTTTTGAATAGCTACAGTTCTTCGCTGCAAAAATAAGAGGAACAATAGCAATGATGGAAGTACGTCGTTGAGTTGTCTCGTTTGTCGACGTAGCCGGCTCCGCCTTTATGCAACACTTTCTTCCTCTAGCTGCTGTTTCCTAATACTTCAAATAACGGACTGTGAACGAGAATCCGACTGGGTTTTGTCCTGGTCTAAAGAGCAGTTTTTTGTACTCCACATTCTCGGCAAACTACATGACAATAGGATGGACAGAAAAACTCTCACCGAAAATTAATATAACAATTAGTGTCGTAACAGACGAATGAATGCACTCACCTGACCCTGTGCACCCTACTAAAGATTAAACTCGTAGTTGAAGCACGAATACTTATATCATCCATTCACGACCTTGATATTTTCCGATGTAAAAAACACAGGAGAGAGAAAAATGTCTGCTGACAGGAAGTTGAAAGAGAATCACACCAACAGTCGTGCATAATGCTAAATATTAAGCTATGTATTACAAGCATACCTCCTGGTGGTTCCTTTTCAGCACAACATCTTATTATGTTCATGCACATTATTCATACCTTGCTTTTGTGAAGTAAATGTAGTCGTGACCCATAAAGCCACAACTTTATTTGTTCTATTTCGGTAGAGCTGGAAAATTGAATTACGATCACAATATGGTATGATTTTACCATCACTGATATCGTTTTTAAATGAAATTTCACGCAGATTTCGCTGAGGAGGATACGGCGACATTAACAACCGTTTAATGAATCGTAAATTTACACTCGCGTTTATAAACTGATGTGGCAATCTTTACGGTCCCAATAAAGCAAAGTCGCTATTGATAACATTCTGCTTGTCTGGCGGCGAACATTAGATGTTTGTTGGAAAGGTTTAAGAGGTCAGTACTACCTGACTTCCTGATTTATTTATGGCGTCGTTTTGATGCGATCAAATGTGGGTCGAGTGAGTTGTCCACATAAGCCACGGCCAAGCCCGAATGGATCTTGCAAAACTTGAAACCCTTTTGAAAACCGCCACCGTAAATCCGGGATCGTATGATACCAACGTGCATGGTATCTACAGAGCACCGACGACTCACAAGTGATAATTCGAGGGTACTTTGAGAAAGAAAAAAGGAGGTGAAAAAATGTCACAACTCTGAGGAAACTATTTTTGGGAGAAAACTTTGTGCAGCGTCTCTTCTAGCTGCCAGGCAGAAAATTTGTTACTTTGATATCGGCAAATTGACGAGGAGAAGCAAAAAAAAAAGAAGAAAGAGTACAGCGATTTCCTACAGTCGATCATAACAGCAATATGTCAACGCCACATCCAGTTTGAGAATAAAAAGAGAAAGAAAAAAAAGAACATGGAATAAGTGTGAGCGTCTGCAGGGAGGAATATAATCTAGCCGCTGCCATCTCGGAGATTAGTTCCGAAAAGTTTGTAGCCCAGCTGTCGCTGATCGTTGGTGTTAGTGCATATCGCTGGCATCCCAGAGATAACTATACCAGATACCTATAATACACCCAAGCGTGGAATATTTGAGACAACTTCGCTACCGCTCGCTACTTAGCAATTACCCTGTACGGTTAGTTTAAGTGATTGTGGTCAAGTTTGGTGAGAGAGTTAGTCAATGTTGTCTCAGGTTATACTTGAATAGTTGATAATGCACCCGCATGCGATGCTTATGATCGCACTTTGTAACTGCTACGATTGCTCACAGTTGAATAGTACAGTGATATTGTAATCATCCGTGAATTAGAAGTGGAAATTCAACCCTCCTGAACACGTACGATGTTCGTTGTACGCATGTGAAGCTTGTTATTACCAATAAGCTGACTGTCCACCCGATGATTGTGAACAGTCGCAACCGTCACTAATATGTGACTAGGCTGTTTCAGAGCAATGATAATCGCAGCGATCCATTGTGCCATTCAAATCGCATCGGTAATCTCAGGTGTAGACAGCGGACTAACGTGTTTGTGCGGCTGATACGAATGAACGGACAATAGTGGCTGGGAACAGGATGTCGCTTCCAAAATCAAACGTAATCGATGTGCCTTTTGGTACATTTCGAATCGACGATCGATTGTTGTAGCGAAAGAGCAATGCGACTTTGCGGGACGTAACACTCGGAGTCTGAAGAAGTTGATCCGGAAGTTAGCACCTTCTTTTTTCTTTTTCTTTATTCTGTGGAAATCAAAATCTGTCTTTGACGAAACTATCGTACTCCAAGGACATAAGGGAGTAAGCTTGACTTTTGAAAAGACTTTTGTTCTCGCGAAAGACAAAAGTTTCTGGAACTAAGGGGCTGAGTCGAAAGTTGGAGGTAGAAATTAGGTGAGGTCGTCCGCAGACTTATTAATGGTTGGAAATCCCTATAGCGCGCGGACTGGGAAGAAGAGCTTGTGAAACGGCCGTCGCCTTCTCCGACTTCCTAAAACGCTGCAACCAGTTAGCGCGATACACTCACCCTTAAAACGTGATACCCAAAAAATCACGTTGCACAGGGCAAAAAATGAGATTAGGAAAAAGTTAGCCTTATGAGTAGAGATTTGATCTAATTGCCAAGTTTTCCATGAGCTTTTGGAAAAACTAAACGCGACACTCGCTGACTTTTAGTCTGTAGGGTATGAAAATGGAACGAGTTTGAACGACTTTTTATTCCCTTCACCACTAAGAGCATCACGCTGGCACAGCGGGGATGAATATCCACCAATTATGAACCATCGTTGCCTTTTGGCACTTCGTGCCGAGTTTATCAACGCCGTTTGTTCCCAGATGACTTAACACCAGGGTGGCATGTATACATAGGTATAGGTATATCCCTCTATGTATGTATATAAATATAATATAAGCTTTCCCAGGTATTTTCCTCAGGCGCATGAAAATTATCCATTGATCTATTATAATTTCACGAAATTGGCCAATTCACCCGACCCACGTAGATGGCATCCTATCTAATTAATTAAGGTGATGAGGATCGATGAGATATTTGAAATATGAGTTGATTATTAAAGGTCACGGCTTGTTTGCAAAGTTGATGAAAAAATCACACATATACGTAAATTGATTTATGGGCATTATGAGTAACTCCGATATTTTCTAGCTTTTACGAAATCAATGAATTTCCCAGATATAAATCGCATGCATTAAACTTTTCAGTACGTGTACTCGTAAAAGGAATTTGTGTGGATTATAAAAAGCTGTCCCATCGTGCGCGGCTAATGAAGTAACAATTGCCCACCGAATCGTACAGGAACCGTAGCTAAAATAATCCCGACTAAGTTTGAATTTCCTTCTCCCCCGAAATACAAGACATTTAAAAGTGCCTAGATTTATGGTCACGGTATAACTTATAACTCAGTCGCCTGCCCCTCGTTTCCTCGATCCCCTCTGCTTCGCACGCTCCTTCCCGAAGCTCTTCCGCTATTTTTGCCACTTCGCCAGGAAACCGCGAGGGCGAAGAACTTTGTGCGTGCGTTTTTGCAATCCAACTTGTAGAATACATCAGATATGCCAGTGATATGCAAAAAAATTGCCCCATGACGATCAAGGATGTTAGGTTTATGGCTGAGCGATTTAAGGATTGAAAAAATTCAGAGAAAGAGACCGAATGATTTTTAATCGGTGAGAGAGAAATTCTATGTAGATTTTACTTCAACTCATACGAAGAATATCTTAGCTCCGTTTTCCTATTTCCGGTTTCATATTTACCGTTTTTTGTTTTCCACTTTTCTTCCTTCTCCTCCTAGATACCTACTCCTCGTGTTTCCTTTAGAGACAATCGATACACCGCTGCTCCCGGTGGTAGAAACTGGTGTGTCGTAAATCTATGGAAACATGGCAATAATGTAAATAGGAATGCTTTGGTCCCGGCGCCTACCGAACATAGATATACTCACCTACCTATGCGAGCATATATTGTATGTGTAAAATATATAGGTACGAGCGTTATATACCTATATACAGAGAAACGCCCCACAGCGGCATCAGGATACGAGTACAAAATCGAATAAACCAAGCGGTGGCGCAAGTTTCGCGTACAGCCGCATTTCCTGAAGTACCAACCAGCATCCCAGGAAACTGTCAGTGAGTTACCGAATTTTATTCGTACCTGTTTTCAAGAAATTATTTTACCGGTGCTGGCAAGTCAATTACCACAAATAAACTTCGCGATCGTACACGTACTCTACGCTTCATTCGCTCACAAGTTAGATACACATACATACCTATAGGTATACCTGCTCTTCTTTAAATCAACTAACTTCTATATCCTAGCTATCATGGGTATGTATTTCACATCGATCTAATTAAATCGGTGCAGCATGTAAATTCGCTGGTCGAATTTTAATTTGCGATTTCCATTTTCATCATTTTATCCACATGGATTAAATCGCGTGGATCGTTGACTTTCGGCGAAATGGTACCGAAAATTTGATTCAAAGAATAAACCGAGCGAAACCAAATGCATATATACCTACTATATACATACAGGATATTGGGGAAGGAAAAAAGTGATTCGTTCAATCGTTGTTAACCCAAAACATCGTCACCCCTTGCCGCACACCGAGCAACCCGGCAAAAAGGAAATCGTTCATCCGGAACAGTGATCGTCAGGAACGAGGATAAAATATCGAGGCAATAACGTGCGGAAAATCACAACGTACGTTTCAACCCCGGAGATCTCTCGACGGTGGCGCGATGCCGATGCCGAAGCCGCTAATGCCTGATGCCGCAGGACCCGGCGCGCGAGCAAAACTTTATATTGTGCGCATATAAACACCGAATCTGTCAATGAATCAGCGACCGGCCACTACGGCCGTAAATAAAAGAGTCAATAAATAACGACATAGTGTCGCCGATTGGACGACACCCCCGTGATACCCCTGCAATAGCTGCGGCACCAATTCCCCCCTTAACTGCCATTTTTTTACCCTCCCCAGGTCGCAACACGTGCGCAATGCGCGCAATACCTCCGGTCGCGTACCTAGCGGGGATGAGGAGGCGTGATTAACCGACGCTCAGCGTCGAAACAAAACACAAAGCAGCATATCATGCGAGGACACATTGCATAGCAACTCGTTGTGCTCGTTCATTTGCTCGCGGCGAGGTATGGTTGTGGTGCAGGTCCACGGCGGGGTGTGATATGGTGTGCCAGAACTGTGTTGTGGTTCTCGTTTGTCGACGTGCGCATGCTGACGTCAACATCTACCACAGGAGTACGTAGATTCCGACGTCCGTGTTGTGAACGATGATTACCATTACAGTTTCAGGCTACATCGACTCTGTATTATGACAGGGGCGAGGTGTACGATGTGACAGTCGGCTATTTCATAGCAACATCCGGATAGGTTGAATTTTCTGTTCCAAACATACGTAGTGGAACACTCAAGCCACAAAACGGATTTGGTTACCGCGCTACGAGAATAAATGCCGAAATGGTCGTTAACTTTAATTATTGGGAGTTGGAAGGGCCAGCTTATGTCCGTCAGCGGGGTGTGGGAATGCGGGGGTTTTGAAATTTATAGCAACGGTTAATTCTAACTCTGCAGCAACTTACTTAGCAAGTCCTAAAAATTAAAATATGAATTAAATTCTTGGCCGGGGTGCTAACAAATTAGCGGGGTCTTGTAGGTCGTAAAGGTTGCGCGTCGCTCGTCCACCTGCTTTACATTTGGTGGTCCGACGCCGGGCGTCGTGTCGGGATTAGGGGTTGGCGAAGGCCACCAAGATGAAACATTCGAGAGTAGGTTGCTCTGTTGGTATAGGTACAAGGACACCACCTTTTCCCGTAGGCGACGAAGCGCTGCGTTAACTGCCTGCAAAAGTGTCGCTTACTTTGTAATATTATGCTTAGCGAAGTACCCCAAAGCCAAACTTTTCCCTCATCCTTTGTGATCGTGAACAACTTTTTAAAGGGTTGAGAATAATTTCTAACTATTTGGAAAGCTAACAGGATGGTCTAAATTTGTCCGTAAATGCCGATATGTTCTATATTTATAGAGATCAGTCATTTTATTGTGGTAATGTGAATCATGATTTTTTTTTTTTCACGGCAGAGGCCGCAGTGACGCAGTGAGTTTGAGATGATTATATCAGGAACAATATATAAATTGTGGGTCGTGTTTCGTCAAGTATCAAGGGATTCCTCAGAAGTGGAATTCGTGGTTGAAAAAGGCGGGATCATGACAGTCGTGCAGAGGTGGAGTAGGATACAGCTGAAAGTAGATAATCAGTCGAGTAGCGATGTTTTGCAGGAACATTTTCAGACTTTTCGAGTTATTCGTTATGTTCGCACTGTCGGCTACTTATATACCTTTTCTTCTTATTGTTAGCGTTCCTGGCCGCCCTCCCAGCTGCTGCTTGGCTTTTCAATTCCTCTTTTCTTCTCCTCCCAGACCTCTTTTTCTCTCTTTTTATGACTTATAAACCTTCCTAACCTTGCCCCTCTTTGTAAATATATATCACCGAGTTAAAGGATTATACTTCACGCCCGGAAAACAATAGACGATAATCGCCTTTGCGAAGCCAGAGCTTTTACAGTTGCCAGAAGTCGCCTATCCCGGTCAACTTCTAGCCCCTTCTCTTGGACTTTCTAGCGTCCGTCGATCCCCACAGATCAAAGACCCGTTCTAAAATCCATCTTTCTCCTCGCCCAACCTCACCCTTCCGAGCGTGAAGGTCTTAGGAGTCGGCGGGAGACGACAATCCGGTTGCCGCGCCATAGCGTCGGTTCGACCCCACGGCGATGAAATTTATTAGTGCAGAAAATTCCAACTTGAAATGGTGGTAGGGGTGAAGTAGCGAAGTGCGTAACTCTAACTTGGAAACTGGGAGATGCATGAGCTGGAGATGACGTAGCGTTCCACAACTTTCTTTGTCAGGAGCAATAATGGGTCTAAAATAAAAGAGGTATTGGCTATGATTCGCGAACGGCGTAGTGGTGCTCCGGTCGTCGTTCAGACGATCAATTCGTTCTCCTGGGGATTTCCCGGCTCTCCCACAGAACTGAGGCTGTAACAAAATCCCGGAGAAACGCCGCCCGGTTGCGATTCTTGGATTCATATTTAAAGCTGTTCTCTGGCCCTGGTAGCAATTCCCTGTAGCAATTCGCCCGTACCATATTATACTTCCTGTCTTATCTTTGAACAAAGTCACCATCTTCCGGTATTAAAGAAAGCACAGTTCTAGAAGCAGAGGGGAAATTCTGTTGGAAAAAAAAAGGTTGAAAATCGTCTCCCCGAAGTAATTACGCAGACTTACCTAGTGCGGATTTACTTTGACGTCGGATCGATGAGAGAAAATTATTAAGATGTTAGCGAACGATGGAAACCATCTTTGTTCAACTTGTCGATCTAATTTATGACAAATGATTCCAGCTGAACGATCTACTTCCCCTTTTTCTTCTGGCGCACAATAAACCGCTTCTTATTTTTCTGTTCTCGGTATATCTGGTTCAACTAATTCACCTGCGTTTTCTCTCCTCTTTGGTCAAATTAGTTTCAGTATCTCTGAAATCTCAACGTTGAAAAATTACCCACCGTTCTCAGATACCTCCGTCTATGGTTTAGCTTTTTTAATAAGTTATACGAGCCGTCTTTGCCGTGAGAACGTCACAGTTGTGTAATCAAAAGTAAGTTCAGACTTCATTTAGCTCCTACCTTCGTCTGAAATAATATCAGCAGAATTTTTGTTCATAATCTTGTCAATTTTTGAAGTTGCCAAATTGATTCAAGTAAAGAATTCCCACGATTTTACTCAAGTCAGCCTGCCTATAATGAAATACAGGAAAATTTTACCGTGTTAACTAGGTAGAGGAATCGATCGTTCAAGATGTAAAACTAAATACGAATATCAGGAGAACACAGCTCTGTTATCGTGGACACACGCAGACCGATTCAATTTCAAGAGACGGTTGCCGAGGTCATCGTCGATGGTTGAATATCGTCGCGACTTCGGCCCTTGCACGACCCTCTGGGGGATCACTATACGTTGCCAAGAATATGGTATCGTGGCTTCAGCTTCGATCGACTGGTTTCGCTCATTCGAGTTAAGTCTACTATGTAACACGTCTGTCATTTGTTATTCCAAGTCGATGACCATCTAAAGAGTTTGTAGCTGCGGCAGGTCTCCAGACGTTTCACGGTTGGTTCACGTATGAACCACGGAAGTGGTAAGATATTAAATTAATTTTCATTCAATCCTCGTAGGGAAACTAACTATGTGGTAATCATGACGTTGGATGTGAACTAGATAGAAATAAAATTGAAAATATCACCTCGCATTCGTCTTCGTAAAGGCTTGTCAATATTCAATCATGGAAATCTATGCGTATAACAATACTGAACGGATAAAAGCAATTCGTTTTTTAAATTTCGGCAAAATGCTGTCCAGAATTGAAAACTACGTGAAATGATTGATGAAATGCTTTGAACATACTATAGCATGGAAACTTTTTTTCTAGTTCAATGGGTAGAAATAAATTTTTGGTTTGATGACGTGCATTCGATAATAGCTATCGTCCACACTAAATCAATTTTATACATCGTGTTGACCATCCCGTATGTTTACGGAAGGATTCCCGTATTCAATCATTCGACAGATTCATATGACGAAAAAAAGCACGGAATCTATCGAGTTTTGAAACGCGTTAAAATAATTACCTCGAAAACGGTCAGCTACATAATATGGATGTAACTAACGGACAAGGCAATATCACTCTCTTTCATGGCTCTTTTTCGGGATGAATTCTCAATCAGATTCAGCAACAAAAAATTTGAATTCAACGTCAGCTTTTAAAGATGTCAGCTAAAATCCTGGAGGTTTATGCGATTTGCGATGGTGCAGTGACGCTGTCATTTATTCAACAGTGCAGCACAGAATCGTGAAATCTTTTCTATAAATATTGATTTCGTGTACCTCGTCATCGCGGTGTACGTGTTAGTGAGGTAGAAAATAGATACTATACACCGTCCTTAGGATAAATCGGAGTTTCGAACGGGTCAATGTTTGCTAGTATATTGGAGAATAAGTACATAAACCCTCAGACTTTCATCGGTGTACGATAAAGGAATCTAGCACATCGAAAGGACGATAAGAAGGAGGACAATGACAACGACGCGACAGGGCTGTTTTTCTTCAAAGTCTCTAGATTTCCTTTTTCGCTTTTAACGTAATCTTCTTACGAGAGTAGACATTTTCGAGGTAGTAATTTTCTTCGGCACTTGTTTGTTTATAACATAAACCAGTGTTGTAGACGAGGCTTCCAATCCTTGGGAGTTACTGATGAAAAATTAAACAGTGAATTAAATTTCTAATCTTCGTCCTCGGAACGCACAGTTCATATGACGTTATTGCTGACATTGGTGATAATCAAGTATAAAATAATGTGTTGACTGTTGAGTAAATCAACGGGTTATCTCTAATCAGAACGTAACACCTATAAAATTTGGCGCGTGTGTGCCACCTGAGTTTACTCGAAAATTCACCCCTTGTACACCCAAAGATACAGGTTGCCGGAATTCCCCACTTCATAATCTACACGCGTCTTCTCTGCGGCATATGAATTCGCGAAGTTACTCGGATAAGACCTCGATCGACTTCGCTAAAACGAATAACTCCGCATGAGTACATCATGGGTATACATATATGCTGTAATAATACAGGAAGCAAGGATGGTATGAAATCCAGTCGGATATCGGAATGTGTCCGGTGAAATATTACCTAAAGGAAGCAGCCTGTGCCACCGCCATATTTTTTGCGGTCTCATATTCCAAAATACTGACGTTGAAAGACCTTCGTTCGCATGACTATCGCAGAAGATAAATGGAAATAGCAAATTTTATACTCGTTCGTAAGAAAAGCGGACGTTGTTTCGGCATGGTAAAAAAAAAAAATGAAGTTTAATTTGATAGCCTTCTGACCAGTCCACCCGTATATGGCTTGAGAACATGATACGTATGTCTGCCTTCGTACACCGCATATTTTCGAGATACGATCTGGCTGTTCATATTTGTACTTGGAATTGAAAGAAGATTCTCAAAGCCCCCGAAGACGATTGGTCGAAACAGAAGCCGCAGACGAATGGTGAAAAGACGAAAGAGCGTTGTTTCCGACGGATACTGCCCGCAGCAATATGGCTAGGAGGCGTTCGCTTGTCCGCGTTAGCCAGAGCTTCTGGTCTGCGTACTGAATACCGATTCCGAGACATTTTCTCCATCGTACCTTATAGCTGTATATGCGTCTGCCCTCCGATTTGCTGACTCGAATACCTTGGGTCAGATTGCCAGACATCGGTATCAAAATGAACGTTGTCTGTCCAAGTCAGAAATTCTACGAGAAAAGTTAGGAATATCATCTGCAGAAATGGTTATACAATCCATGGAATAGCAGGGGACTTTCGAAGGGGTTTACAATTTCACTATAAATTCGAAAGAAATAAATTTTTCACGCGGGTCATTACCCCGATTACCATAAACAGGTTGAGCTTTAATGTATTGTTGGAAGTTGAAATTGCACAAGTTACCTCGTCCCACTCGTTTCATTGTCAGTAAGCTTTTTTATGCTCTTTTAAAAAGTCCTTTCTCAACGGGACGCAGGTTTTTACCGGAAACGAGATACAACCGAAAACATTATTGTTATACATTGTTCTCGCCGTTTCATAAAGCTACACACGGCTCGTGTGTTTTACATGAAATATCATTCGTATGCGAATACCAAATAAAGCTTCTGTATGTATGTTATCTTATTATTTTATTATTATTTTTATTTGCGAACACGTCGTTGACGCTAAACAATTAATGATCGAGCTATAACGTTGCGGTTTCATACATAATCTGGCTGTGAAAATTGACAGCCGAGTGGTACAAGTCCAAAAGGACGTATGTGCTCGCACGTGTATATAAATGTATGAATGTATAACGTTTTCGTGTCTGAGCATTCGCACGTTATAGACCGGAGGATATTTTTCCATCGCGTATTCGAAAGCTTCAGGTTTATATATTCGGTTCACGCATATCGGATTTATCCTCGGTCAATCTGAATAATGCTGGCTTAAAGGAAACCGATTTATTAAAGAAACTGTGGGGGAGGTAAGAGTGCTTGGTAGAACAAGATTTTATAGGCGTAAGGCCGGGAACATGACTGAAATGATCAAGAGGTGATTTTCAAAATTGCCACCGTGGTGAGAGCATATAGGAATCGAATATACACGAACTATAAGGTTGACAAGGTCGTTATCATGCCAAACTGTACATCCCCTATAACGTTTCGTGATTTTCTCGTGTCTTTATGTAAAATCTGATGAATGATTCGATCCATCCAGAACTTGTCGATTAGGGCAGCAATTTCTGATTCATGAGTATAATTCGGAATTATATAATGGAAGCATAGAAATCCCCATCTGACTGGGGGTTTCGGAATAGGATTATTCGAACAATCAGATTCCTGGGAATGGTCTACGTTTGAAGAGATTTTATGAGTTTTGATGGGTGGGATGTGGAAATGCGAAAAGTTTAAACATTGAGTATGTGTGATTCGAACGCAGTGGAAAAGAAGTTTGGAAGATATTTTATAGGATCCGCATGTATTATAGAGGTCCACAGGCGGGATTGGGGATACCGAAAAGGAGGCGCACCCACGTTCACGTTCACATTCATGACGTTAATTCTAATGAGGTCGTTGAAAATTGCCTGAGGTTAAATTCGATGAATCGGCAATGGGTACTCACCAATAATCCAATCAATACCGCTTCCTGGCTTGGTTTGGCCAGCTAATAAAACCTGTGCAAGGATGGGGATAAAAAATGTCGGTACCAGGATCCTGATCGCAGCGCAACGAATTGCCGAAGCTGTAAGCTAGACTCGTACAAGATAACCACCACTCTTCGTCAAAGGGGGTTGAACGAGGTTCCTGCAGGGGTATCCGTATCGCATTCACACACAAGGCATGTACGTTTCCAATTCATTGATTGAGCGGGAAAGGCAGGGAAAAAGGATCGTGCTCGAGTTCGATCATAGGCTGGACACGTACCCACGGCTTCTCTTCGCTCTTGTAGAAACCAACCTATCCCCACCCTAAACCAACTCTTCGACACCGACCTCCAGTATCAACATTTTTTCCTCTCGAACGATCACGTCTAGTAACAACGCTTTTCTCTTGTGATTACAGAGACCAACTTATTGTTAGCCCCGTGACGACTTGCTGTCGTTACAATTGTCGTAACTTTTTCGGCACAGATTAGATAAAAGATAAATATTCAATCAGGCATGATAAGGTATGAATACCTTCATAGATACTCCATCGCAATAATATTTGTGGGTTTTTTTCCGTGGATCTTGGAATTGAACTTTGACTGCCATTTTCTGTGTATCGCGGAATACGAAGCCGAAAGCATACCGAAAGCTTAACTCAAGTTTTTGATGTCAATCGAGATACCTTTCCCCTCGGTATCGGTCTCGGATTTCGATGAAAATTCATACTCACAAAGTATTGCGGAATTATAGCAGATGAGGTTCCTGTATTTTTACAAATTGGAACTTTGGAAATTTGAGATCTTGTTCAGCCTTTTTTGAATACCGGAAAAACAATTTCCGTTAGATGTAGGATTACGTAATGCATTATTTCTCGCTTTCAGTTTGATTGAAATTCTTTGATTAATTACGGGTGATTGACGAAACGGTAAATACGCAAACACTTATTGCCCTGGTATAACTCCTAAGTAAAGATGATCAGAATCGATATACCTATATTACCGATCGGCTGTTTCAATAATAAAAGTTGAGCGATAGTTCTAGTCAGTTACGGAAGCGGGTATAAAGTTGATCTTTGTAAGGAGTCACCAAGGTTCGTGGGGTTGTTGCGATGTGTGGACAAAATCTAGTCAGAGAATTGTGTATCTTGTGAATCTATACAGAACCGCTTCGATTGTTTGCTTGTTTCCTCCAATCGGGTTCGAGCTTTTCTCTCATCCTACGGACACATCAAAAGTACAGCGAACCAACACACACTCATGCAAAAAGCCGACCTCGATATATAACCGGAAGTGATCCACAGCGTTCCAGTGGCTTGTCGAAAAAACGGGACCGAATTTTCGACGTCAGCCAAGTATATTCCCTTCATATATTATTTGCTTTTCCGGGTTCGAAATGTCATTTACATTTCCAATTCCGTACGTATATGTACTGCGTCAGTTTCTCACGTGACAAGGGTGTCCCCTATACCAGCCACTCCAAAGTTCAAAGTGGGATAGTTCTGAGGAAATGTATACTCTTACATCGAGATACAAGGGAATGGAAGAACCCGAGGAAAGAAGGAGGACTGAAGGAGAATAATAGGAGCTGGTGGCGAGGGCCAGTGGCAACAGCAAAGAAATAATCGAGAGTAGCCGTGATGGGATTATTCGTGAGAGTATAGGTAGTCTTTGGAGGGGTCGTCGGGATATGCTTTCCTAGAGTCGTCGAGGTACCGACAATCCCATACCAGCAACACCCAGGCGACCGTTCACCGACCGTTCAGTATCCGTTCGGGCGGCTCATCGCTGCAGCCTCTAAGACCCATGAGCCGTGTGTTATTCACGCAATGTGTGAGTATAATTCCCAAGCGACTAATGGTTCAATGCCCTACACCATTGCCCACCCTTCCATTCGTACTTCCTCAGCTCCAATTCCCGTAATATTGTGCGAAAAATGTGGACTTAGGTAGAAAACTCCGTCCCGCGGACGAATTGGATCAGCTTGACCCGAATCCTCATGCTTGCAGCGATTCCCCTCCAGCCTGAAACACATACATACACATCTGATCGAAAAACGGATTGACGATTGGGGTTCAACAATCCCTCACGTTCACGCATTGTCGTTTATATTTATATCCTTTTGAAACGATACGCTACTCAAACGTGCTAAAAGCATGGCCGAAGATTTCCGAATTGACTTATATTTTATTGAAGCATCTCGTTGGGATCGCTGCGGATATGATTTACGGTTCATTTATGACCGTGAAAAGTTTATCATCCGTCTAATTGCGAGTTGACGGCGAAATTTTCACTCAAGAGAATCAAGAAAATCGAGTGTTTTTAGTGTCACATTTCTGGAGATAGGTATTTATTATTCTCTATATTTTGCAAGCTCATTTCATCATGGTTTCTTTTTGGAAAGGACAATGGGGTGACTCTTGATAAGCCCTGTCTCTCGCTTCGCTTAAACGTTAAACCCAGTTCGTTGAAGTGTTTTTAATTTGGCTGCGTATTGTACGTCTCCCCTTTAATAAATCATGGATTCGAGGAGCTCTCTTCCCCGGTACACGAAGGTGGGCGGAAAAGTCTTCCCCGCTTTCCCTCCCCCTACCCTCACCCCACTTGAATAAAGGGAACCGACTGTACTAATCGGTACACAGTGTACGCGGTGATATTAGCCTAATCTCCTCAGGCATTATTGCGCAACATTTTACTGCTTAAAGCCTTCAGGCATCTTACTTCCGTAAAGGCACATTGTCTTCGTTGAGTCCTTACATATAATTCCCTTTGTTGGACCACTTTCCTACACAATGGAGATATAAGTGCTATCGAAAACCCCCACCCCTGCCACCGCCACAATCGATTCACTACAACCCCTTGCGCCCCGTCTTCCTTTAACATCCCAAAAGCCGCCATCATATAATTTATCGCATAAGACTATTATGATATTGCTTCCCAGATCAAAACCACCCCCTGGCTCTTCTCTGTTCTCACGCTGGAACTCACTCAATTAATATTGGATTAGAACACGTACATACATTGGGATAAATAAATCGTTACCACATGTTTCTGTATACGTACCTATATAAATTGCGTACACTCGCACTCGACTCAATCGTATTACGGCGAGAGTTGGAAATGTTGAATTTTTTTCAGGCAATTTATACCCGAAATCGACCGGTGCACTTGTTTCTCTGGGCATCAATATTCCTCCGTGGTATTCGTACCATGAATATTCTCGTGTGGAATTTTTAGCAGCTCTTAAGTAACATAAAAATACTTTCACTCCAGAGCTCTGGAGGGGTGCGAGTCGATACAGTCGAGTATTAATCGAAGTACCAAAGGTAGAACCTATCGAGCAGTGAGAATTTTCGGAGAGATGGAGATATTTCTTTTTGTTTGGCATAATTCTAGCGCCTGCCCCCTATAATCGTAGGTTGTATCAACGCTTGGACTAGTTCTTCGAGAAGCACTGCCGAAGTAAATGCTGCAGAGAAACTTGGTCCGAGTTAGAATAATCGCAAAATGGGTGGGCACGAGACATTGTCTTTTAATTTCTCCGACCTCCTAATTAAGTTAGGGCCTCAGCAACGCTTTGCATTCGTTACTTGCGACCCGCCAATATGCACTAAGCAAAGTTTTATTCTAATTAGATTGCTTTCGGAGAATGTGGAATTTATTCAGCATGGCAAACGTAATCGAAACTTTGAGCTGTAAGATGGTAAGAGTTGAGATGTGAGAGAGAGAATAACGGATAAGAGTGAAACAAGGGAGAGAGCAAGAAAGAGAGGGAGAGAGTCGATGGGAGCGAGGCAACCTTGCGAAGGCCGAGAAGTGGTCGGTGGTAAGGTGAAACGAGGTAAGGTAAGGTAAAGTAAGGTTGGACTGGCAGAGATGTGAGTTGGAAGGGGATAGATTATTCATCAGGAAGTTGATCACGACTTGGGAGATATAATTTAAATGTAGGTTAAATGCGACCCAGGAGGGTTTGTGGCTAAGTTTGATAATTAGAGGAAGGAGTGCAGGAGAACCACCGACGTGCCTGCGGCAACACTGGGCGATTATCCGAGGAGCCATTCACATAGCTGAACTTCTTCACCGCTCCGCAGATGGATTCCTAATCTACGCGGCAGGCATTAAATTCTAATAATACTAAAAATATTTCTTTCATACAACGTAACTACTTCACAATTGGTGAAAAATTGTTTTAAAAAACTTCCTATAGCAGCTAGCTTTTCATTTCTCAAAACTTATATACCTACATCTTTTTCATGCGTACGAGATAATTATTTGACAGTTCAGCGGCTTCAATTATTATGTTGTCTTTTTCATTACTTTCAGTTTATGTACGCTGCATCGCTGTAATAAAGGAAATGTGAAAGGTAAAGACGTTACTCTGTACAGAATGAATAGAAGTGTGCTTCAAGTTGGTGTATTTAATTTGATATTAGAGAAACGTGCTGCAGGACTTTAAGCGGGAGCGCTTTTTACCCATTAAAGTCAGCTAAACTTTGACTACATGTCCCTTTTTGATCTTCAAGCTTACTTGCAATAACTCTTCCGTTATTGCTGTACCTGCGGAAGACAGGGTGAATGAAAAGTAAGCTGGAGGCTAAGAAGTGCTTTATTTCAAACCTGAAACTGTAGATCCGAAATTAAAGGCGGACATGTATAGGACTCAGAGCTCGGAACATTTGCCCTGGCGGTAGAGAACCGGATATTGGCGAATGGATCAATCATCTTCCCAAAATTTTCGTATCGCGTCTCACTCCTGTTCTTCCGGTATTCACAAGCAAATTGAGGGTGCTTAAAGCCGGGAACTTGAATTTTTCTGCCTTCAAGTCGATATATTGGTAATATAGATAACCCAGCCCGTGAGTTTAGGGATCGAATTACCTCTAGATATACGTACCTCCAGCGCAATTACAGATGTAATCGATCAATCTGTATACTTATAACGTAGGACGAGTACGTCGTCCACGAGACGGTTCCCCGCTTATTTTCAGCCTGCAATCCGCAGCTATCGATCGGTATTCTTGGAACGGCTTGGGAACAAAATAAGAAGCAAAAAAAAATTATTTTAGTCTCCTGAACATCGACGTTGGGTTGTCCAGACGAACATTCGAACGAACGGGCAGAAAAAAGTTCATCTCTCAGACTCTCGAGGAAAAAACTGCCGCATTTCAACAACCCTCTAAAAAAATGAAAAAAACAATAGAAGGTCATACGTCATGATCGAGCTAGATTGAAATTCACTTGTTCCGCAACGTGACAGAAGAAATTTTATAATTTATTCATCGTCAGTCCAAACAACGTTAATATCGAGTTACAGTTTAATGAGCTTTTTTCACTTTTGCCGTCGCCAACAGCCGAAACTATGCTTTTTCCAAATTCGCCCCTCACAAAGAGTCTGGCCACTTTTCCTACTCCAAGAATCCTGGTACACAGCCCTTAACTCAATTTTGTTTCAAATCAAACCGTACCGTATTTTTTCTTCTTACGGCGATGCCGCGAATCCTAATGCGCAATGCCAACTCCCAAGCAGCCCCCAGACTAACAATAAGACTACCTACAAGCGTTCCTTGGAGATTTTAACCTGATGATTCAATTTTATTAATTTTCTTTTTTTAATTTAATTTCATATTTTATCGAGATAAGGTTCTTCACAACGTTGCCATCGAAGTCTGCAATCGTCCTCGAGTTACTGTAGATCACCAACTGCGCTAACGAAGAGCAGTGAGTGACTATAAGTATACAGCGCTAACTCCCTAGTTTCTTTCCCGTTTTATTTTTCGTTTTTGGTCTGCAATTACGGGACGACGACCTCGTACGACATGTCTAGCCGTTGGTCAGACCCTCAAGTTTCCTGAGTCTCTGGTCGAAGCAAACTTTAGTCGAGTTAGGATCTAAGTATCCTAGAAGACACGACTCTTTGGAAATGTTTATTCTATTTTATTTTATTAGTTTTGTTTGTTTGTTTTTTTTTCTTATATCGGCCATTCAATTTAGAACTTTCACATGTACGTATTATGAAGCTGTCCACAAAATCTCTGAAGCTTTCAACCGAGCTCACCAGCGAGGACATTATATATTATATACAGACATCTTAGTCCAGGGAAATGAGTTTTTCCTTATACATATATTTTTGGTATTCGGAATGGGTCGAAGGTCTGCAGCAATATTGTGCGTTCGCGTACAACGAAAAAGATCTGTCGTATTTAACTCATGAGGCCGTTTTCCCTATTCCAGGAACGAGCTTTTGTCCGGGGGGCAGATCCCAGGTCGACGTATAATATACAGAAATACATAGATTCGATATATAGTAAAACGTATACATAAATACCGTCGTACATAATACGGCGGCGATTTCGAATGCGTAGAACTGTAACATTGAATTTGCTTCTGTAGTTCAAGGCTAAGTGGTAATTTGTACCCAACTAATGTACACGCGGGATTAGTGCCCTTTCGGTTAATTAACCAATATCTTATCTAGCAATGCATTATAGTGGTTGGTCTCGATAGATTCCCCTGAAGTACCGCAGCGATTCGGAGAAGGTTCACGCAAGGAGAAATGTTCCTCGGAAGCTACGAAGATCCTAATTCCATCTATAGGGCGTAGTAATTCAAGGACAACTGTGTTATAGCAACACGGACCTAATCTGGTTGAATACATTGAGCAAACCTTCCAAAAGGATCTTCCGATGTACGCCCGGTGAGGATGATTGTGAATCGCTTCGAAACTCGCTTGGACAACTTTTCATAGCCGGCCCAGCTACACGAAAAAGTCCAAACGCGCGCTTGGCCGCGAAGCGATTCACAATCAATCTAACCGGGTGTACGTCTCAACCGAATCAAATTGTTATCGGAGTTAGCGTGCGTATTTCGTTTTATGCAGTGCTTAAAAGTTCGCGCTGCTAACAATGGCATGGACTAATTGTGTTCCATCCGATTGTTGAATGACTGAAAAAATGTTTGAAAAAGTAAACCGAAGCCCGGATGGAAAGAGCAAAAAAAAAAGAAAAAAACATTTCATCGTAAGGAAATTTTTTTTTAGACGAACCATTTATTCATACGGATTGCTGCGCAGAGATCCGCAAGCTTTTCGAAAGCTTTTCACCTCGCGCAGCTCACGATCCTCATAGTAGTTGAAAATCTCTTGAGAAAACGCCAATTGCAAAGAGATTTTCCAGCGTTCACCGAACCGTGCATACCGCTTCTCTGCGTATAATATACATGCATGCAAAGAAACCCTGCCAAAGGCTGCATTACTCTTTCATACATCGTACGAGTGACAAAACTTTACCAAATTTCAAATTTTTTATCAATTATTAGCGGAGTTATAAAAGCTCAAACTTCGATTCTGATCAATAGATGTATTTTTCAATTTAAAACTTTCGTCGGGTTAATTTTATAATGTCAAGAGCTCACGTGGTGGGGTATTTTCTTTTATATACTTGTAAAAATTTGAGGCGTGTAGCGATTAAAATTTAAAAATCTCCTTCATAAAGACCACCCTAATACACAGACACAGTTGGGTGTCGCATAGTCGGGTTCCATGTACGCGGTACAAGAGCGTTATTTTATGGTAAATTACCTCCCAAAACCTATTTGCTCTTCGCGTAGTTAACACGTAGGTATATGTACCCGAGACTACAATCCGTTTGCAAATACGGTTGACATCAACCGCGTGCACGTTTGTAGCGGTGTTATTTTACTGTATACGTATATTACGGAGTTGTGAGAAAATACCGTTCATCAAACGTGAGTAATGTAACTTATGAATTATCAACGATATCACAATTTGTCGCTTTAATTAGAGTGAACGTGAAACAAGATTTGATGCGTTTCCAGTAGCAGAATATTCAATGTCACGTTGGCCATACTCACCCCCTTTATATTTTATTTGCCTTCTCAATTGCACTCTCTCGATTAATATCTCTGAGAACAGGAGCAGCCTGTCTTCTGATCAGTAAAGGCTTTTTCAAAACATAAGCGATTGTCCCATACATTTATTTCTCGTTCATTACGACGTTTATTATTCAATCGGCGGATTTTATGCGCTTCATCATTTTCCTCGAAGTTACCAATTTTCTTTGCGATTTCTTGCTCTTGTCGTAGAACACTATTTCAGTTGGTTGACTTGCTTCACTACTTTCGTAAGCTCACACCTGATTCGCGACATGAGTTTTTCTGCTCGACCATTTTAACAATGTACCTCTGTGTACACAGATGTGTGTGAAAATATTTGAGGAGTCCGCGAGTACTTTTGTGGGTTGGATCTACTGCAGGAGAAATGAAACTGTGTCGACGGAAATGGAAAATAGAAGTGAATCCGTCCGTTGTCGCCTGTCTGATATGTTTGGTATATTTTTTCTTCTCACTTCCTCGCGCGGCAGAGGATTTCTCGATATATTTCGGGACATGGACGAAAACCATTCCATGACCGATTGTAGCCGCATCGTGGTTATCTGGAGAAAATTCAGAGGGAGCGATTTTACGTTACTGAGAATCGCGGGACAATTGAGTCGCGGTCGATGTGCGAATGCCACGCAAGCAGAATGTCTGCCCATTGTAAGCAATGGAATCCTGAAGGAGGTAAGTTATAGTATTGGGAGCTTGAAGGGGGTTTTTGGGGCAGCGTGGGGGAGGTGGGGGTAAAACTATTACGAGCAGTGACTCTCTGATCGAGAGATCCACCGATCAAATGATCCAGTCTTCCAACGATCCACTCATTCAGCCAAACAGCCTAGCGAGGGCGTGGCACTTGAACTACCCCTTCGCCTCTCCATCTTCTCGCCGTCTATCTGTATACCTGTATATACGGGGTCTATATGGGGGTTTACATACTCACGACGATAGCTCCGCACCAGAAGACTTTCTATCCACACATACGAACCTTAGGCTTCAAAGCTATCTTTGGATCGAAGACTATATATGCAGGGATTACGAAACCGGTCTATTTCCATTTTATTTAAGACCTGAAGAGCTTTCCTAATGGATTTTACGATTTCCGCTAATAATCCTCATCCCCATTATGTTCAATGAAACTCTTTTGTTATTTCTTTAGATTTGTTGAACGCCGTTGGTCTCAAACAATCGAACTGACTCCGGAGCATTCTGTGGTAGTGGTCTCGAATTCACTTCTTAGCTTTCCCAAGGCCAAATTACTACACGTGCACAGCGTAGATAGCGAGGAGATTTATCGGAAGTTCGGTCTACCGAAGCGTGGAAATAAAAAATGAAAAAATCAACGAATTAATGTGAAATAGTAGGTATACATACATTTACTGCAACGGTGCAACGTATAGTGAGAATAGTTTGGAATGAATGAGAAAGATTATGAAAAGTCGTCGTCGGGACGTAATAAGAAAAGAAGGGAGTCGCGGCTTTGACTATAAACTCATTTCCCTGATGTCAGCTGCTCTCAGCCTAATATTTCCTTCGGGCTCACTCTATAAAGACATTACGGTGGGCGGGTGACGAGTGGTGATACCCTCTCTGACTCACAGACAGATCCTGGATCATCTAGAGACGCTATTTTTATCCAGATTCCTTCCCCAAGCTGCCAATCGTTAGTCTGAATGAGAGCAAAAAACTTGGGCAAGGTAAAAAAATAAATAAAGTAAGAGCGACGAGAAAGAAAAAAAAGGACATCCGGAAAAAAGGAAACAGAGAAACAAACAATGGAATAAATACTTTTCCTGCAAATAAAATACGAGGGTTACCTACCATCCGTAGCATGCTAGAAGAAAACTATTGATATCGACCTGTTGGACAGTTAGAAACTCAGTAGACCGTCTTTACCTCGGTACAGTTATTCTCTGAGGTACAAAAACTCCTAACAGGACCCAATACTTTTACGGGAGCTTCGGTAATTAAAGTCTGCCGTTTTTCTGGTGTAGCTATAAACTTTATTTTCCTCTCGATCCCGTTGACTTTTCCTACTTTCGGAGTAAAGTTTTTGAAACGTAACAAATTTCGTTATCGGTATAGCCGTTTGCTCCTATCCTATAAATCCGATATGTAAATTGTCCTCGGTCGCTCCGTTGAAGGTATTTCCGGTTCTTGATATGAGTTCGAAACGATATGCAGAGCGACAATAAATTTCACGGCAAAGTAAAATCCGGCATGCAGATGACGTCTCGATTTTGTAATAAATTTGTTGGTTGCTTTATTTACTAGATGTTCTCGGGACTCATAGATTTACGGATAGTAGATCAAAACGATAAAACAGAAGAAGAAACCGCATGCAAATTTACTTGCCAAACCTTGCCGTTTCGACTACATCGAGAGCTAGGAACTGAAAAGGCATAACCAAAACTTTTCGATGTCGTATTATCATGCTGCCATAAGGGCATATCTTCAGAAATGAACTGAATTGATGAAAAACGCGATAGTTTGAATCGAATCGAGTTAAGAATGGAACAAATTTTTTTTCGGGTAACGCTCCTCTGGCAACACAAAAGCCTTGAATTGACTCAAATTCCGTAAAAACGCATTCAATTTTAATCATATTTTTCAGTTTTCATCAGTTTCCAAAGATATACGCCTTCATGGCAGAATTTCCTGGACTTTTGGTGGGTTACGCCTTTTTGTTTCTCATTAGCCGTTGACTGTTTTGCCACGTATGAATAATGCTCACATCGTATTACGAAGTTGAAGCGCCACATCAGTTTTTATGTTCAGTTACGAGCGACTTTAAATAGTTTAGAATCCTGAAAAACTGCATCGGTAATCTGATTTATTCATAATATGGCTTTGGATCCTTTCGAGAAAAAATTCGGACCATTATATTTCTCAGTTTGGGAGCTACTGCCGATTAGGTTCTAATGAGACTTGAAATTCCCAGGATTCGGAGATCATTGAAAATCCCGCAAATTTTCATATCTCGATTGATATCCAATAGCTGCGAGCGCCAGTCTCCTGATTTTAGAAATCGTACGCCCTGCAATATTAATTATGCATGCAAGTTAACTCCGTCTCTCAACTGAGGAGGTAATTAGTGCTACGAACAAACCACGAGGACTCCTTCAGACACTTAAACAAGTGAGAACCGTCGTTATGCCAGGGCAATTTCGTTATAGCACGCTCAACGGGGCATGTAAATGGCCATCACTGGCTAAAGCTTTGGCAGCTCCGCAAATAACTTTGGAATGCAGAGAGATGGCACGATATCTACATTTTGCATAAATGCACGCGGAAAAAATGAATAAATAAACTTTCTCGTTTGTACGGCAAACGGAACGTAATTTTGTATCTTTTTTACTTTCCGCTCAAATTACGAATACGAATTATAAATATTTTAATCAACTTTCTGGCATGCGGGCACACGCGACGGGAGTGACGAAAAAAATTTTGTCTGCATCAAATGACATCTGAATAACTATGATTTCGATATTTTTTCTAATCATTTTTGTGGGATACATCCGTAGAGCAGCATCCGTCAGTTTTAGTGTCAGCCTTCGACATTATAACTTCGGATTTACTATAAAAATACATCTGCACGTATGCATGTAAATTGATTTTCATCGTGAAACTATTGCACATATAGTTGAGTTTTTTTTCTCTTTGCTCGGTATGTACGTACATACGTCCGGAACGCAATCTTGGGAAGTTTTGTTATTTCAAATGGCGTGTTTACGCGGGGCACTAGGCGCCTCCTGTTTCGGTGCCTCTAGACGTCCGCGACGGAGGTTCTATCTGGGGATTTACGGGCTGATAATCCGACTGCGGTTTTTGCCAGGGAGATTAATTGCCGGTCCCCTCTTCTCTGTTTCTTCACTGCTCTGTCCCCTACCTCGCGTTCTCTTCGCATCAGTTAAAACAAGTTTCGTTTCTCTCCCGCTCTTGAGCGCGCCGTTTCCGCTCTCTCCTTTTCCGTTTTTCGCTCGAGCTTTTTATGTCTCCTAATTCTTCTACTCTCCTATCATACGCTGCGCTCGGAATCAGACTCAAGTGTCCGAAACAACCGATCTCCCAAATCTGGAGGGTCCGGCGATTATGCTTCTCCTTCAGATAATTATCCGTGCTTTTCCCCGACTCAAACTCGATCTAGAAATAGAAGTCCAATTAGATTCGAGGTCGGTAAGCTTCGGAAAAATTTTCATCTTACTTTTCGATCAGATACGACGCTAATCCAAACGTTATCCATTGCATCCGTGTAATCTCGGATTAGAGCTGATAATTGCCAAAGTGAAATGATCAGTAGTCAGTAGAAAATTGATCTCAAAAGCCCGAAATTGTCGATCACGAATCTGCATAATATTATCACGTGAAATATAATTGATAATTTTTTAGATTCGTAACGGCACTCTATATCAATTGATCCTGATATCGCGTAATGTATGCAAGCGTGATTGGAGGATCAAGTATGTACTAAATTAATTTCAGAATTAGTATGTATAGAAGTGGAATAATTGAGTTGTTTTTCGTCATACCCAGTATTTGGGGCTCACCCTGTGAATGTACAGGACATTTTTAAATGAAAATGGAAAATCAACGGCCGGCTCCACGAAAACCGATTAAAAGTTAAACGGATCAGAGGAATAGGATTGTGGCCTACTTAATAAGCGTCACTGAAAATTCATATTTTCTTTTGCATATTTTGTTATGAACCTCATTCGCTGCATATTATATTAAGTAACCGAACGATTTCAATTAGTCGGGAACGGTAAGCTGCTTAGGGTATATTGATTGTCCTCGAAACCGCCTCCTATAATTCGAGTAGGTGATTCGATTTGGGATCGACGAAAATACTAAATATTCTGACCACTGCGGATATCATCGATCATCTGTGATCGTATGAGCTGGATCAAATTATTATTTTACCTGCGAATAGGGAATCAATTAATTCGATTATTATACCGGCATGTGTTCGGAGAATTTCAATTCGCAGCGTTTAGTCGTGATACATTTTAATTTTATTTCATATTTTTTCTGGTATCGAAAACTCAGACTCGTTGCTTGAAAAATAGAGAAAAAAGACAAAGTTCCAACAATTGCTGTGGAATAAAATCTGAAAAAAATACTCAAGCATCGCGTATACATGGCACAGCAGGTAGCAAAGCGAATCATTCCGAACCGTTGTGTTTACAATTACTGCAATTACCATAAATTACAGGCAGGCCCGGAAATTCAAGTCTGTGCAAAATTACAGCAAACAACTCTTGGCTTGAGTTACCCGCCCTTCCCAGTTCGCACAAGTTAGCTACACTGACTAGAAGCCTTTAGCGAGCTGCTACTAGGGAGTTTCACCGACATCGTCCAATGTAATCTGGAGGGAATCTGCCCTTTGGCGTTAGAGATAGTAAACTTTGGAGTTTCCTAGCGGTCAAGTCGAGTTGGAACATCGTTTCACGGCTTGTGTCGAGAACCTGTACTTATAGGGGTGCTGCTCGTGCTAGCTGAAGAACTTGTACACGTTATGTCTGTATAATATATATATATATATATATATATATATATATATCATGTGTATGTAATAATATACCTATGGCAGTGTTTGTCCTCGGATAGAAGATTGTCGCCTGCCAATCTCATCCTAGGTAACCATAGAGTCACACTGTGTACCCGAAATCTAACGGAAATACGCTTAATCTTGACTTGATAATAAATATGTACGTATTCTTATTTAGTTAAGAGAAAACAATGGCGACGGGGACGATTTTTGTTCTACTCAAGTTCGTATTCAGGTTAAACGGCAGTATTTCGTTGACAAGGCATGGCCGCGAGTGAATCTGAGGATGAGGCTGATGTATAACTTTGATTGAAAATGAAGTGGATTGGGAATAAGAGAAAAAACGCGATAAATTTATTGGGGTTGGTAGAAAAGTAGAGTTTCCATCCCGAATGACCGGTAGTTCCTCAAGTGCGGAAGCATTCGTTGGTAGATCGAGCAAAAGGATATTTAGGCTCAGGTGCAGGTCGAGTTCTCTTAACTAGTTGAAACACCTAGAATTTCAACCCACTACGTTGCGCAGACTTGATTGGGTGAAAAAGATTTTAATTCACAGTTACCTACCAAAATTAATATGCGTTACGTAGTTGAATTTTTTGGATGCCCATCCTTCTATCTGGTTAGAATAACCTATATTCTCCATCCTGCACCTTTCTATTTAAACTTTATGATAGATAGACGATGTTCGGAATTTTCGAAAGATAAATGTCTCGAGTTTAACATTAGTTATTGCTGACGGGAGATATATATATATATATATATATATATATATCTTTTTTTCTGTTTTTTTTATCGTCTCATAAAATACACGGAGAAGTAGCCGGTGACCCCTATCGGGACGTATACTTCTTCGGGAAAGAATTCTTTGATTTGTTGAGAATGTATAACCGGAACTTTGAGACAGTCTTAATTTCCATTTGATTCACTTCGTTCTACGAGTCTGGAAATCATGATATCTTTGTAGTTCGGAAAAACCGTAGGCTTCTGGGTCTTAAAAAACTGTTTGTTGACTTCAGATCAGTCAGGACTTTTTTTGGATCAAAGTTTACGGATTTATATGACCGGCTGATTATTAAAAACCGATAGTTACGATATATTTTCTATTTCTCTCGGGCACGCGATTCACTCGTGACAAACGTCTCTCCCGTAAAATTCATCCAAATTCTGTACAAGTGAGAATTTTTCGAAGTATTGAAGAGAATCGAAGAGCTATATGTGCTTTTCAAACGAGCTGAAGACTTTTTGAGATCGGCAGACAGCGATCCTTGCGGCGCTTCTATAGTGGTGGTCTGTTTATTCAGGAGCATTTCAATAACAGGAAGGCAATGAAAAAAATTCCATTTCGCGCCCGTGTCTCACGCTGGCGTCCCTAGCTTCGCCGGGTATAGTAGGACACGTTTTTTATTTCCAGCACCCTAAATCACATGCTACCGTCTGCAGATTGCACTTTGACATAGTTTTCGAATCCCCTCGACGGCTCATGCGTCATTCCAAGAATTCCATGCTTTTCACACGCACTATATATAACGCACTTCACGCCCACGTGCATATTAAAAAAAAAAAAAAAAAAACAACAACAAGAACTGATTGCCATAGCGAAAAGCGCAAACCATTACGACTCATGAGTCGGTGCATGATGCTCAAATACTCGATGAATTGATTCAGTTCATCGTTACGTGAGAAAATAACACTAGAAACTTTCAGACTTGAATGTTTAGATTGTACCTTGTGATTAAATGAATCAACTCTCCGGTATTATTTCAATTTGAATACTTTTTCAGACTTAGTTAAGGATTTTAATTAAGATTACTCTTGATTACAGTAAAAGTGCAGATTTTTTTCCGATTTTCTCGCAAGATCACGGTACTCGAAGGGCGAACAAAAGGCGGTGTCTACAATGTTATTTTACATTCATTTACCCTTGATTTCTCCTTCTCAGTACCCCATTTAATTACTTTCCAACACTTTTGTCATCTGTTCAATACTTATAAACCTCTTTACATCAACGACACCAACTTAAACGCCCTAGAAAATCACAAGCTCCACGGTTATGATCCACCTGCTCTCCCTCTGTGCCTCCTCTGCACATATTTTTTCTAAAAAACTATCCCGCGTTTTATCGTACGATGATAATCGCGGTATTATGTCGTATATGGACTGCGGTACCGTATCAAAAATGCGCATGTGATTTTGGTGAGTTTCGCAATCCATGGATATGTTGAGAGTGAACGATCCGGCAGCTTCATCCTACCGCATCGCACGTACTACACCGTACGCCTTCGTCTTGAGTCAGTTTGATCGCCCCTACTAGTTTCTTGGTTCGTTCGTTCGTCCCTTCCTGTATCTCGCTCTGGGTACGTGTCCGCGCCCACTAATGTCTTCTTATTCTGGTAATTTAGAGCGCTTGGTGTGGCGACTCGAAATTACCTGCTTTAAACCCGATTCCGCAGTGATTTAACGCCAATCGAAAAGACATATACAGTCGGCAGACCTTTTTCAAGTTGACGATACTGAATCACCCCGTAATTGTTATCAATATGTAACGGTCCGTAACCCACCCCCGCGCCTTTCATGAGATTCCTGACGAGGCTGGGTACTAAGGAAATGCCGAAATCCCCTGCAGGTTAGATAACCGTATGAATACTATAATACGTAATATTGTATGAGAGTTTGTAAGCGTGATGTCAGCGTTTTAGTTACGTATTACAATAGCCATAATAACAGTTTAACGTTAACATGTTTTCGCCGCAATTAAGAATTTCCGTGAAAACTGACCTACGTGTAATTCCATACAGTCTCATTATACGCTAGCAAGGGAACGTGATTCGCGTCCGAGCTGCAGATGAGATAGAATTTTACCCTCCTACATCAGCATCCGCAATGGATTTCACTTGATGTGGATGTATTCAGGCGTAACATAAATTGTTCGAAGATTATAGTGCAAATGAAAGCACGGGTATAAGCTTAAACTTTAGATTAAACAAACGGAAGCATGACCTCAAGACCAACACTATGCCGCATAATAATTATCTCTTTCACGCTTCACGAGCTTCAGCCCTGCACCTAAAAGGCCGCACGTCTCACCCTTCTCTTCCTTCCCGCGTCTCCCTCTGAAATAATTCAAAGTTTGAAAAACATTCTCGCCATCTCGCTTAGTTGTCGTCGTCGTTATTATTCACTGGCCGAATCAAAACGTTCATAATCTATACATTAACAATATCGTTAATAGAATTATAGGTGCAGGTATAAACATATCACGTGGTGTCGTTTAATTTGAGAAATCACATGGCTAGGTTAACTTGCTTCCAACTCGGATCTATTTCAAATTTGGAACACGCATCGCCGTTCACCTCGTCCAGTAAAATATTATACATATACAGGTGGGGCAGGAAAAGGATAAAAAAAAAGCAGCCCACGGGCACGGGCGAATGTCCTTGGGGTTGGTATGGAAGAGAACCCCGCGAATCAGGAGGTGTAATAATAATGGTATATGTGTGTTATAACGGAGTAATATTTATGATTATGGGGTTTTCCCGAGACAGCCAGTATTTTCAAGGTGCCCCCAAAATGAAGTAGAGAAGAAAAGCGGAGGAAGGCTTTCCCCTCCAGTAGCAGTTCCCCCTCGTCTTCCTTTCACCCTCTTCCACCAAAGCAAAGCTCTCTCAGGCGTACATATATTACGCTTGCTCTGTCCCTGTCCGCTCATCCCGTTCCGGTATAGACTGTTCATTCCCCCCCATCCTCGCCCTCTTCTGCTTTCCTTCTTCTCTCCTCCCGTTTCTCGTCCGTTTACCTCCGCGTTGGATCCATTCCGCTACACGGGGAGGGTCTCGACATTCGTCGTTTTGTCCTCTACTTTTTACCCCTTTCACACCCCGTTGCTCTCATTCTAACTTGAACGTTTATAATTGTGCAGCTCTCATCGTAGAGAACACGATACATTCTCGTATTCTGCTGTGATAAAATAATTTCGTCACGAAGAATTATTCATTTGTTTCAACGATCCAAATTAAACATTTCGCGAATCACGACGAGAACAAAAATTGAGAAAAAAAAAGAAAAAAATTAACACAATTCAATTGATGTGCGAATTACTGAAATATATTGAACAAACCGAAGAGAAATCACTGCACAACTTTTCAGTACGATAGAATAATTTTAGATTATTCAAGGTAATTTTAATTATTTTATGAATTAAAATGGGATGATTTGTATTATCATAGAATAGAATATGATCTCATTGAAGCGCATGTCTGTTACGTTGGAATAAAAGGGAGCTGCAGGGGTAGGAAAAGGATAAGGAAGAAAATTTTCATCGTAGGATGGCAAGTTAAACGCTATAATAACGTGAATTGCAGCCGAGTGCTTGTGATGCGCAATTCAAATGAGAATGTTAGGAACGCTTTTGCAGTATCTACGGCTGCATGGCTAACTGCAATCTGCCAACAAGCACAAGTGTTTGCAAGTCATGCATGAGGTAATAAGTACGTGCAGGGAGATTTTCCGTAAGGGTCTGTACGCTCGTCGGAACCTTGCAGCTTCGTAGCACGTTAGTTGCTTGGTAATGAGCGAGTACGTAGGTAACATTGGAAATAAACGGTGTGTAATATGCATATTATAAATACCAAGGAAGCAAAGAAGGGGGTGGGGAATTCGGGGAAAGAAACTGCAAATGAGAAATGACGATCGGAATGCAAGGAAAGAATAAGAAGAATGGGTTGAAAGAAATTTCGAAATTAGTCAAAGTGAACCTGGAATAGGAAAATTATAAAGAAATTGAAGTAAAATAGTACTCTTCGAGTTCATTACCGGAATGGCAATCACGGAAGCTGATTGGTCCTACAAGTGGTTGATTAGAAGCCGATGAAGTAGAGCACCGCTTTCATGTTGACCTCCTTCAGTAATTCGACAGCAAATTACGATTCGGGTACGGTTTACAGTAAGCGTTTCAATCAACGATGTGAACAAGTTATTTGCATAACGGTATACCGGTGTAATTATACAGAGAATTGGGAATATGTTGAACCAAAACATATAAATCGTGCGTTTACATCGTACAATATGTCCCGATGAATCGTTTGTTTTACCGCGGCATGATATGTAATTCGTCGACAACGAGTTTACGCGGCAGTACCATATCGTTGTATACCGTAGATGTTGCAAGCTGCGTTTTCATATGTTTCATTCGTTGTATAATTTGCAACATTCAACTTCCACGGCAATGGGTAGTAGACTACGGTCAAAGAATTGTAGGTCAGGTGCTGTTTCACGGTCCTTCTAAAGGCGAACATCTCATATCATTCCGACTACGGTAACAAACGATAACAACGACTCTGTCCTAGATTTTCAAATGTTTTTACACATAATATAGAGCCCCTAGCAGAAGCGAGCGGTGAATAATTAAAATTGGAGAGCTGGAAAAAGTTGAATGGGTAAAAGAAAAATTTTATCTTCTGAATTATTCACCGGCCATTTTTTTCCCTCAAAGTTTTCTTCCCGAGTTCGTAGTATGTTCTACACCGTCGATATACATAGCGATCGTCGCTTCGGGTGGCGGAAATTGAAATCACCAATAGACCGATTTGGTGTGTTTGCGAAGGACGTCAGTTACGGGTTAAAGATTCGCTACCCCTGGAAAGACAAGGGTGAGCCTTTGGACCCAATCAAAGTGGATTAGCTGGGCGCCAAGAACTATCAAAGTAATTCGCAGAGAGGGGACCGGTAAGGTGGCATTGTTTCCACCACTAGATACGTTGGGACGGGAACGAAGGGCTGTAGGATGACGAAGAGGTAGGAAGAAGAAGGGCTGAAGGCACGCTGATAAATTGGTAGAATTATAGCGGGGTGCCCTGCCCAATCGATACATCGAGTGAATTAGCCGCTCCGACATTTGACGGACAATTCTAAACTATTTTTCTACGGTCTATACAATTATTCCGTGGATCAGCCGGTCAGAAGGAGCGGCGGCGGAGTTGATGAAAAATTAAAATTCTAATTGGTGACGAAAGGTATTTGAAAATTCAACTGCGAATTCCAACCAAGCTATAAAGTGTTCTTCCAGCTGTAGCTACGCGAACACATACATAAATACACGGGTTATATACGCCTGGATAGATAAATCGTCTCAGTCAGGTCCGCCAACGTAACGCACGTGACCCAACGTAGTGTAATAACTGCGGACATTACGAAGAACATTTTGGACCACAGACCGTTCGTGGTCGACACGGAAATGTGGATGCTCGTGTACGTGGTAGCTACATGTATAACCTCCATAACGATTCGTCTCTTTTCTTCTCACTCCATCTCTTTCTCTCCCTCACTACACCCCCAGATTATACGCTATGCATACCCGGTATATCTATACGCGAGTATGTGAATACCTACCTATATATACATATATCTACTCACATTCACATACGTGTGCAAAGTGTATTCTGGCGTGGCTCCGCAACGTCACATAAAATATTCCTCTTATAGCCTGCTGGAATCTATGGAGCACCTGTAAAGCAGTTTAAGTACTTGACTTTTTCCATGGACGGCCGGTATAAAAGTTTGTCCCTTAAAGAGATAATGGCACGGTTACTTTGAGTATACCAGCCGTAATACCGATGGTAGAAAAAAAAATTATAGAATACACAAGTGTAGTATACGAAGATAAATAAATATTTAACAAACACAGATACATGGTGAATAAATGGATATGTGTATGTTACGTACAATGTAGTCATATACACGCGGTGCACTTCTCTTCGGCGGAATTAGACCTCGCGAGTTCGCCAGTCCTAAATAATTCATATTTAACAGTGGAGGCATCCATATTCATCTGGTTGGGTCGTGAACCTATATAGACTGCGCACACATATATATGTATACATATAACATAGCCAGACCGGAATTAGCGTTTATTTACCTTGCTGAAGGAACCGGTGAAACGGAAGCTCGCTGAGAGACTCGCGGTAATGTCTTTGACTGCGTTTCTATTGGTCGGATTCTCGTATTTCTGCTTCATGGAATGTAAAAGAATAGGGTGAGCAACAATCAAGGAAGCACGCGACCATTCTCATACCCCTCTACAGGGTCTCCTGCATAAAGGCTATCCCCAAACCATTCTCCCGGAAAAACCGAGCGCTACACGCCATCGAGTGATAATCATAATATCCTACCACCTCCAATCGTACATACCTCGTTTTCAGAATTTTATACACCACGATTCTTATCGTCGGTGGCACATAAACACCACGATTTTTATCAATCTTAGGGGGAATTTTAGTTGCCCTATACTTCAACGACTCGAATGACATATTTATCTTTGGTTACCTATACATATAATGTAGTATAATAGAAATAACGATCTGCATGTTCTAAAACGGACTTTTAATATGAGTTTGATGTTATTTAAAAAAGTATAAAGTTATTATGCACGAACAGCTAAACTCCAATTTGTAAAGAGAACTGAATAAGTTACGCAAAGAACTGTTCAAGTGGTTTACATGCCATATAAACTTTTAGTCAGTCCAACTATAGTAACGTCGCTTGTGTGTCACCATCACGAATATGAGATTCCTTGTAATATAAAACTCCGAAGAAAATTAATTCAAAATCCAAAAGAAGAAAAACAAAAAAAAAATAGTTCTCTCACAGAGCTAATATACACCGAATTTGCATACGACGGATAATTTTTTGCACCACGAAATCATATGCCCGTTGAAAAATATTTACGACCTTATGAATCACATCCATCTGTTACTCCGTGAGTTTTTGTATATTTATTTATTTTTTTTTGGTCTTTGTTTGATGAAAATCTACAATCATTTCGTTAATATTTACTGAGAAGCGTCGCTCCTTACACCCCCGTGTCTGTCTGCCTCTCATCCTCCTTGGATCGTCATGCGCAACGATTGTTCGCATTAATTGCAGGATTTCACGGAACAGAAATCAAACGGTATATATTCTCGTTACGATGATAAAATTACACAATTAATTTCACACTCCATATACCCGTGTTTACTATGTACAGGTATATTCGTATGCACACACATAACTATATGCGTAATAGGAATGACGTGTTGAATCGGCAACCCGACACTTTCCTCGTAAGCGTATCGATTACTTACGGATGCTCATGAATCGCGTGCAGTATTTTTTAAATGTAACGCGATCGAACGATGCAGCTGAAGGGATACGTTTTGATTACAATGGTAATTATTTTACTTACAATGGAACAAATGGCGCGTTATCTCTAGATTGACGTATGAGTACTTGAAATTGACTTTGAATAGCAAGGTGGCAAAATATATGAGCCGATCGAACGAGGCTACCGCCGATTTTTATCTCGTTTACTTTAATACTTGAGGAAAGAATAAACTGTGCAAGTATCGAAGAGGCTCCAAAGTGGCACCAAAGTAGCCACAGAGATACGAGCTTGAATCGCCCGGAGGCAAGGTATCCCGAGATAAACTTTCGAGATCCCGCATTATTTCGAGTAACGTGCACGAGTTTTCTGCTTTTTAGAGAACAGCTAGTCCCAGGGTGTATAAGAAGGTCGCTTTAGATAGGATCAACCAAAACCTAGGGATTCGATAACGCTTCAAAACCCAGTGCGATACATTTTAACCGCAGCTGACCTTGAGTATAAATTTTAGCTTTTAATACCCGCGATTCAGAACAAAAAAAAAAAAACAAAGAAAAAAGTGTCATCTAAAGAAGTGCAGAGAACGACATTTCGATCATGCGGAATTCACTCTTCCTAAATTCTCGCGGTCCGTGTAGAGTTCAAGACTGCGAGATAAGAACGGTGGATGGCTACGGGGACGCTTAATTCCTCGCGGAGACATTACCGCGGTTGCTATCAACTATATTATCATTGGAATAGGAAAAACCGCGGCATGAATGCGAATGGGCGGGGAACCATCCATGAGGGAGTCGTCGAGGTCTTCGAATGGGAGTTGAAAGAGGGAAGGAGCCCCGTAATTACGTTAGGCGTACTATCTGCCCCCGAGCCCTGACCGACCGTCCAAAAGTATAGTGCAGAAATGACTAGAGAACGTTAATCAAATAAAGTGTCTCTATAATTCTGTGTATGGGTTTACCTTATTTTTTACGGTATTCAACTGATATACGTTAGCTCAGCTACGGATTTTGACGTATGTATCAAGCGGAAAAGTTTCATCACTGGATCAGGAACTCCAACTTTATTATTAAATTTTTCTATTTCTTTGCCGAATCACGGCGCGCCGAGTCAACCTGGGTCTACGTTTTTGTCGTATGTGGGTATGAATGAAAATAACGCAATATCCTAGAGCGAGTGTTTACTGCCGATACTAAGCGTATTACTTCCGGTGCGACGCTGGGATAACTTTTGCCTATGCTTTTGCTCTTGCATGTCCCGCGATGCTTGCCTGTCGATAGTAATTTCCATGGAATCCTGTTTACTCTCCAGCTTTCTATAAATATTGAAATTCTTGAAAATGTATAGTAAGATTTCATCTTCGTCGTGTACATATATCTATAGGAATATTGCGAATTCTCCATGCCACTAATCTCATTTGGATATTTAACCAGGTACTGCCTGAAAGTAAGCAACGTAGCTCAAACTCCGAATAATTAATAAACGATTATTTACTTCTATGTTTCAGCCGAGAACTTTGGCCCTTGGAACGGTTAGAGTTGAGCTGCAGTTACCACATGATTAATCACGATGTCCTTCACCCAGCGATATCCTCGGACGAATATGACGACCTCGGTAAAGAATCGCCGCAGTCGTGCGCAAGATTTTGTGAAAGTGGCTATTGAGGGTGCCGGACTTTTTTTGTATCCGTAAATGATTCGCAAAAATTTGAATTACACGTTACGACAATTGTGGTATCACGAGTGAGCAATTATTACGATTATTATTACGAAAAACATTAGTGAAGTTGCGGGGGAAAAATGAATAAATGAATAATATAAATTATCCATTTTTCTGAGAACAGACGGTAACTATTGCTTAAATTTGAATAACCTATACATGTAAATATATTACGTACCTCCGAAGGTATACACATACATTTATACTCGAATTATATTATTATTACCATAGAAGCTGAATAGGTACTGGGTAAATATTATGCTTCCTGTTACACGTAGGATACATCCGAGGATACAACCAATTATATGATAAATTAGAATTGAAAAGTTGAATTTTAGTATATTATATATTTGCGCGTCTTGCCCGAATTTGTGTGACTCACATTCGCCGTTCGTTGATTATTATCGAATACCTATTATTGTAAAGTACCCTAATTTTTGGCAACGATCATGAGTTTAATTTTCGGAAAATCACCGTAACGTCAATTCGATCAGCAATTGTGTCGCACTACAGCGGTCGCTGCATCGCAATGAGAATAGTTCGATCGTAGTCAGCGTTCCAAAAAGAGCTATTTACCTACTCTCGTGAGTTTGGTACAACTATTTGAAACAACATTTTGCAAATACAATATATATGTATATCTGACATTGATCAGTTTTTGGTTATTCATGATTTAAAGGTGTTATCTGAATTTAACCTATATCTGAAATTATATTCGCGATCACTGCTCCAATCATGTCTACAAAACATCTATCAGATGGAAATACAGAATTCCCATTCCGATCGCAATCTACTGACAGAATTACGGTTGATCTTGATTGTTAAATTGGTTCAATGTATTCTCTCTATATCCCGCCGAAATTTAGATGCATGAAAGTTCACGCTGATCAATTTCCAATTTTGATTTTTTGAAAAAGAAATCTATAAAAAATGGTCGAGTAATTCTACATCGGTCACTTGGAAATTATACACATTTTTTTCTTTCGGACTAATATAAGGCCACCGTAAGCTCATTGATTTTTACTATTACTTCTCCCCTGTACAATTGTAGAAATTATAATTTCCGTAACTATTAGTATATACATATAATTATATCAGCGTTACATCACAAAGAGATATTTTGATAAAATATTTTATATATAATCCGTTGAAGTCAGTTGAATTCTCGAAAATACGTATATTGTAAAAAAACGAAAGGAAATAAGAAAAAAAAAACAAAATAAACTAAATGAAGTAATAAAATAGAACGATATTAGAATAAATTGAAAAAAATTAGTTCGATTTCGGTAATTATTCATATGTTCCCGGAGAGGTACAACGAGTGACGATATTAGTTTCGCTAATTGCGAGAAAAGTGATCGGCTGATTGCTGTAAAAATAGAGGTGAATCTTAGGATAAATAGTAGCCACAGCAAATATATTGTAACATTTATCAAATTATACGTAATATGAATAAATTAGTCATTTCTTTACGTTAAAAAAATACACCCAATGAGTGAAAAGTAAATTGTTAAGATGTAATATATAGTACATTGTACAGATATATGGTGTATATAATATCTACTTCGATTAGCTTTCAATATTTATTAATACTTAATGAACATGATAATTTATTTTATTTAATTATATTTTCCTGATGCTATACAGCAGTGACAATTTTTCTGGCTGCTTAATAATGAGTCAACGGACGAAAACCGCCGTATCATGCAATTATTAGAATTATTCTTATTTTTATTTTTTCCATAAATTGGAATCGAGGTATGAAAATCCACTCGTGATTTATTGACGAATGAATGCGACATACATTCATATAATATACCCGTAATGCTCAGTGCCTGCTAATTATTTATGGCTGACGAATGACCATTTGTTCTATTTGACTAATACCTACACGCTTTTTTCACTCCTGCTTCGACGAACAACGATGTTAATTTTTAATGAACAGTGGTAATATGCACAGCTGCACTGTGTTAAAATTCACCTCCCTTTTGCACGTACAAACTGGTATTCAAAAAATGATACACGATTGTGCGATTGTATGCTGCAGCTCCGAAGAATTATAATATTGTGAAATATATGATATTCGCGGTACAAAGCATGTATGATGTGCACAGATGGTTCAGCAACTTGTAATGTACATATATAATAACCATCATTTTTATTCCGCGTAACTTTTACACTTATAATTATTATGATAGCATATTAAACACACGTACGTTTTTTTCATTACGTATTCTGACGATAAGCTGATAATGAGAAACGACACCGCTGTTCCCTGTTTTTGCAGTGGTGGCTGACTATAATGCATATATAATAGCTTAATTATAATAAGAGTACGTGGCGAAAGAAAAAAAATGAATGAATAAACAAAAAAACAAAATCGAGCTTTTATATTTTCATTGCGAGGTAATAATAATTATTAGAGGATGTTGAATGAAATAAGAAAATGATAGGTATGTGTAAATATTGATTGTCACGCATTCACCTTATATAACGTCAGTTAATACACAGGGTGAATAATGAAGATATCGATTATGAAGTAATGGTGATAACAGGGACGGTGATTTTTCATTATAACTTGCATCAGTCAGGGTATATTCTATAAATAGTTGAATCGATGGAATTAAAAAAAATCATTGTTATGCAATTTTAAATGTTACATTTATGTGTGATAATTATTCACGCTAAAGATAAATATAAAAGCGAAATTTATACACGTACGTCATCACCACACATCACCCCACGGGGCACATTAACTCACCCTGCGTAATAATATGATAAAATGTATTCAAATATAATGCAGCGTTATTGATATAAATTTTTTTATCACCTCTTCACTACTTTGAATATTTTACGGCTAGATCGCATTATGATATTATAATAAAATTAGTGAAGAAAATGGAAATATTAATTATTATGTGAAAAAATGTTATATTGAATCAAAAATCATGTCGTCGTGTAATTTATTCTGAACAATTTTATATACAGGTGATATAAAATTTATGGATTATATTGTATATCTAATATCAGATATTCAAAAAATTCCCAAAAAGAAAAGCTCTGAATATTTCCAAATTTTACATATATATCTATAATAACTATTACGGTAATGATATGGTGGGAATTTCCTCTTTTTTTTTAATCACAATTTCTTATACAGCGTTTTGATGGCATACTATTGCCTCATACGCTTAAATGTTGTTACCATTTTTGTGGCTTCTATCAACATCGAAACTGTACATAGTGCGCGTTGTTCTAAGATCATCATCATCATTATCTATCAGGACTTATTAATATCGACTGAATACTTTCCAATGGATCCATTATTCTTCAATGGTTTGTATAGGTATTTACGGTGCGAAGAAAAGAAAAAGATAATCGACACGAAATGAAAATGTAGTGAATAAGATTCAATAGAGTTCTTTTTTTCATCCAAACTGTTACAGCGCTTATTCATACTATAGACTACAGATTATTTATATTATACGTAACTATTAACATCAGTACATCCGATTGCAAACGGTGCACATAACACGAACTTACAACAAGAAAACAAAATAAATAATGAATAAAACTCACAAGACGTATTGAATTTAGCCTGGTTAGTGATTACTGTAAAATAATGTAACTGATCGATTATGACAAATAATAAAAATTTCTAGTTACTACTTGATTCCTAACGAATACATAAGTGAACACGTATGTTGCATTATTTATATACCCAAAGCTCCCAAGCGTCCATTTTCTTTATACTATCATACCCAACCTGATGACTAATCGAGTTGCTTGTGAGATTAGAATTAATTCATTCTTTCATCGTATTTCTTGGCAACGTGACGAGTGCGGAATGATACAAAAAATCTATAGATTTTCTTCATCGCATATTAACGGGCGAATTCAGCAAATTATTCGATGATAACTTTTTACAGTATGATCTACGATTATAGCTACAGAAGTGATGGAACTTATCCAACGTATCGCGAGATGCGATCGTACTTAATTGAAAAAATTTTTATCCCTCACAATATCTACTCGCAGTTTTTTTGCAAAAACTTATCTGAGCCGCATAAGATTCGTGTTATCTAGATGAAGCGATCAGCTGCCCATACGTTGGATCTATAGCCGTAACATGTAAATTTTCGAATGAATTGTATGTCTGAAGCGATTGTCGATAGCCTCGTCGCCGTGCTGATGACCATTATAATTGTTGGGCAATTACATACGCCGTCGTGTACGAAGGGTTAGTAATCCAAGTGCGTCCGCCGCGCCGTAAGCCGCGTAACGAGGTTCATCCGCAAGTATCTCGTCCTCAGCTGTAGAGTACCGATTTGTGTATTACGTATGTGGTTCACTCTGCCCACTTATTGATATGCATGCGTTCCTCGTAACGAGCATCATCAGCTTAACTCAAAGCCGATCAAGTATAGTCTATCTGTGAATTCTAGGTGAGCATCGAGCTAGTGCATTCAACTTGAGGTGATTCGGCTCATCCAGAATAAGTATACGGTATCCGCCAGTGTAACTCGACCGGATGATCGTGAGATTGAAATTTTTGAGAAGGATGAAAAAATTACGGGGATCAGTATAGGTTTTATGTACCTATTTATTTCTATGTCTGTTACCGATCCCGGAGTATATCGGAAAGTCCGGTCCTTTCGATTGGTGGCGAATTTTCCGACCCAAGAGAGTATATATATGTATCATACGTTCAATATATCTATGATTATACGTGTATCAGGTGTATTATCGGTTTAACGGGTGAGTAGCCACAAACAAAAATAGATATCTGAACCGGATGTTCGCTTACGTCATGTCAGCAGCATTGACGTTCCCACCGACAGCTTGCGATTAGTTAAGGGAGCCGTGATAACTGATAACGATGGCTGATGCTCGGCACCATCGGGTGAGAAGCTTACGTCCGACTCAACAACGCCGTACACGTAGATTTTATTTCACTCTATGGAATGACGTTGATCAAATTACACTTCGAAAAATATGAGTTCAGCAAATACGCAACGTACCCTCTGGGCTGCGGCAAAAGCTTGCGGTTGTGAAAAGCCACGGATATGAATATGTCTGATCCATGAAAACATGGAAGTGAGCGTCGACCGAGGATCGGCTATATGTATGTGATATCTATGAAGTTAGCCATATTTTCTACAGTCTGCAATGTATGCTGCCGGTTCTTGAATATTTACCGATCTTCAAAAATTGAGACCACGGGCGAAACGAGAGCTTGACTTTCTGATTTTTCCATGGACTATGAAGTTAACCGCTAAGATTTCGTACCCTCTTCCAGTTTGCCTGGTTTTTACCGTTTTTGTTTTTCTTGCAAATAAAAGATGACTTCACAGCAAAACGCTCGGAACATTGTATTGCACATTTTTATTGAAAGACGCTGAAAAACGACAGTTCCAAGAATCGATTGATACTTACTTATTCGATGCAGCCGCCGCCATTGCCCCGGGAGGACAGCAAGGTTCAATTTCGGCCAAATTTAAATCGAGAACCAATGTCAAGTAATACAATTCGCTACTCAATCAGGTTCGTAAAAAAATCGGAGCATACGACACTTGATGTAACATATTGGCGAGATATCCCAAATACGTGGTAAACAAAGGTTCTCTCTGACGTGGGGCGAAATCGAGTAGAATTATTGGTTAACACCAGGTTAATATGATGAGTACATTATACACGAGTATGCAGAATAGTCTGAATGAGAGAGCCAGTCGAGTGGGAATACTGGACGCTTTGTGCGATCGACGTTCTGGTCATTTATCGCGACTCTACCGACTTCCTTTCATTATTTTGATTTCGGACGGAAACCTATTCAATTATTGATTCGATGCTGAATAATTGACGGGGTTTCATTTGAGAAATGATCAAACGGATTTCGGCGCTTCAATTAAAGTCTCTTGTGAATCAAATGGCCGTGTAGGGATAATGTAGAAAAAAAATTGCCACTTTTCCGGCTTTCGTCGTGAATAAATGCGAACATATTTATTCGAAATCAGTGCAGACACAAAATATTCAAGAAACAGGGAATTTTTATTTTTCCACATAACTCAAAGAACGGGTACGCTGCATTTGACGGAATAAAAGAATAACGAGCCAACAAGATTTAGGTGAAGAAGTTTTGCCTAGAAGTGAAAAGTGCGATGTAATCGCATGAAATTTGTGAAATGGCTAGTGCAGACGTTGCTATTTTATTGTCGGGGTAGGTGAGTGTGGCTGTGGCAAACGCGGGGCTGGGTTACGGAGCCAAAGTTGTCGAGGAAAGGTAGAAAAGGAAGAGGTGGTGGTGGTGGCAAGACAAAAGAGGTACTTGCTCGAAAACAAGTCACCCAGCTTTGTTGGAGTGAAGTGACAAATAGTTGGCAGGCGTTATTATATCAAGTTCTTCTTTCAAGAGGGAATGAGACGAGACGATAGACTTCAACCTATTTCTCAGCGTGCAGGAATACCGCAAAAAACTTCACCTACAGTTGCACCCACGTAATTGATTTCGTATAAGATCTTCATCAATATTCATCGGCACAGTTGCAGAGGTACGGAACTTTTAGTCTTTCCCAAAGCATCCTTCGCTAAAACTTTAGAAGATTTACGAATAATCATTCTATCGTATTATCTCCACATCGAATGTTATCTGACGGAAATATGCCTCGTCAACTTTTCCGGAGTAGCCATAATATATTTTAAAGATCAGCGCTACGATTTGGGTAGCAAATAAGTATATCAAAAACTAGTAACGATCAATATAAGGGTCTGTACTGATATTCTTCATTGGGATAGCCAACAAAGTCGTTATTTCGATTCTTCGTCGCCGAATCTGGTCAGTTGAGTGACTATGGTAATGTCGGGCTAAGTTCATCTTTCGACACTGAAAATCTTATTTGATATAACTTGGAAAAAATGACCTCGTCTCACTCCAGTACCGCATAAAACACACATTCTACTTGTTTATGCCCCACTCATTTGATGTCTATCACGGGTGCGCCGCGCCCTCCAGGTACGATGCATTCGGTTCATTCGTTGAGTGCTTTTACTCCATGAAAAGAAGAGTGCGGCGCATAAATTTTCGCTCACCTGTCAGAACCAACCATATCGATTAGCCGTAACTTAGAAAAAGTAACTGGTACATCGGCAAACCACGTCACGCACGATGGTGAAGTTGTTAGTACTTATACGCTCGTATAGTTATAGCTTATGTCGACATCACAATCACCCTATTACTTCCGTTCGTTGTAGCCGCTGTCTGGAAACTATCGAGTCTAGCCGCAATGATTCACCTTAGATTTGATTAGCCACGAAGTACCCTCTGCCATCCTACCGCAAATCCCTCGAGGTTTGATCCCTGCCACACCCTTAAGAGAGACAAGAAAACTGAAAAAGTAAAAAAACAAAAAAAAAAAAAGAAACAACCGAAGAAGTGCGGGGAAGTTGAGTAACTTTATACGTAATTCTTGAGTTCAAGTGACACCTTGGCATATAGCGCGTAAAGCTGAATTCATTTGGAATTAAATAAGCCCGTCGAGTACTAGCGATGGTTGGTCCGAGTCCCTGGAGAAAAACGTCGAATATAACGGCGGGAATATAAGGGGAGGGATAGGAGACCGATTCCGAAGCAATTCTCGATCGTCGTGACTCGTCAGTAATCCGAGCACGCCACACACTAATTACTATTTCCACTGTTCACTCCGCCTATATAATACTGAAATAGTACGTTTATTGAATTTGCAGTATGTGCGCGCCACGTTAAGTGAATGTCATCGATGGGGGTAGGGCAGAAACGTCGAACGAGCTGGGGATGGTCGATTTTTCTACTTTGGCAATTTCTCAATTGAACCGCGTACATGATATATTTAGGTTCTGACTTTTTACACCCTCCCAAAGTCTTTCATCTTAAGGTCTAGAAGCTATTTCGGATTTTGGACACAACACAAACCGCTTTTTGAAATCAACCAACGAAGCGATGAATCAGCTATGATGCGAAAAGGGAGGAAAAAAATATATCCTCTAGTCATTGATAGGTATATACCCAGGTCAGAATTTCCCAATTTATATCAATCTCACAAGCTACATTCGAAGAAATGGTGATTAGATTCGTATTGACGGTGAACTGCAAACGAATCCCATTGACTACGTTTCTGGAAAGCAAGGAAGTCAGGATCGGCTACGGACAGATGAACCTCCACCAGCGGAAGGAAAGCTACCAGCAAATGAGGTCTTTCTTTGAAACATCAATCTCGGAAGGGCAGTCCGCTCGTTAACCATCAGTTGGTTGGTCGGTCAGCTAAAGGCGGAAACAGGAAGTCTTCGAATGGAGAGAGATGTCTGCAAGTGAAGCTGCGGCTGGCCACTGGGCACTTGTACGTTTACCACACAAATTGACACTGGACCAGGTATTTTTCTGTCTTTGGACAAACATTCGCGTAGAACAATGATGTCAGATCCGTTGACCTTGACACGGGGTTACAGAATGCTTTATCTCTCGTAACTTACGATTGAACGTGAACTATAAGGATCCAAATGACGGATAATATGGAAACTCCGCAAAAGCTGACCGTGTCGAATCGTACTTTTGTACGAGTATGTTATCTTCGGCAGCCGATGTTTGTTCTGTGGGAAAAATATCTACATGTTTGTTGGAAATGTTATATACCGTTTTATCTGCAGACAAGCTATCCTACGATCCATCATCGAAATGTGAACGATTTATTAAGTTGCATTGGAGTTTCATTCGTTCTTGAGGCCGATGGAAAATGAGTATGTTAAATATAGACCGTAAAATGTATGAAGTTGTTCGCTTACCTTTTACCAGAACTTTGAAAAACATACACTTGACCGCACACGAGACGCTCTGCTCTTCGTGGATAAAATTATTGCAAGAATTCCTAGAACTGAAAAAAACCTATTATGGTCTGAAATGTTTGATTAATAATGAACGAATCTCGTTTAGAAGAGACGTAATTAATTTGTCGGCTAGTCGAATGGCTCGCCGTGATTCGTAAAGAATTAGACTCGACTCGCTTCCACTAACCAAGATTTGAACATTAATTTGGTCCGGAAATTTAATTATCGATACCTTCATCCCTCTTAGTATTGTTTGGGGTTAGTCTACGGGTTGTGATAAAGCCCTATAGAGAGTAGGTTGAATAAAATTGGAAGCTGCGTGAGGTAAAAAAGAGAAACAAACGAACACGCCAATGTTCAAAGGTGAAAGCTGGGAGGTGGAAATCTCCAGGGGGTCGGAGCGATATCAAAGGAAAACTGATGCGAGGTGGAAACGAGAAGAACAAAAAAAGAGCAACGATAAAGAGTTGGAGACTTTGCCAACTATAGGAATTACAGAATAGAAGGTGCGGATGGCTGGAAGACCATTCTCTAGTTTGTTTGTGGTGAGTTTGGTCATGGATGAGTAGGGTAGGTGGGTATATCGTACATGGCGTGTTACAGCTAGTCGTAGACTGAGCGTGGTCTGCAGACTCACTCGCGTGTCTCTTATTCAATTAGCCCTGATTGTGTTTACTCGGCTCAAACTATGATGTCGCCTTTGTGCGTCGGATCACCCGTCCGGAATCGTCGTTATGATGGTCACGTTTTGGGAACGAGTACAAAACCCATCAACATCTAATCCATGTTGTCCCGAAACTGTTGGAAATCGATGACACCTGAGAGGAATCACGTGTGAAGCGGCTTGTTTAAAGTCCAACAAGATTAAGATAATTGGACGAGATAGAGTGTATCCCAAAAATATCTGAATTTCACCACCACCAGAATTATGAATAGTACGCATCAGTTATTTCGACGTCAGCCTATATATTGAAGAATCAGACGATGAATTTTCCCTTCTATAAACTATACCCAAAAAATATGAAATTTCCTTCGGGTGGCATGGGCTGTCGGTAATTGTCTAATACCGTTAGGAGCGGGGTGAGAAATCGAAGATGTGATTTTTTCTGAATTGCCAGTTCTGCCGGATGGGGCGAGGATTGGAGTCCCCGGATGCGTGAATCATGCACATTACGCCTTCCCTCGTAGATTGATCCTCGAGACGCGACCGTTTTCTAAGTCACCCTTCAACGCCCAAGTGACGGGAAATTTGGCTTCTGGAAAGGAATTGAGTGCTCGAAGCACAGATAGAGTCTCTTTTCATCTCGACATCGTTCCACTAACCTACTTTTGAAATCAAGAAATTTTCACCGCGCCTTTTCTTGCGGCATCAAGTTCAAACAAAATCACTCAGATTCTATTGAATCAGGTATAACCACAAACCTCCGTTCGAGCAACGGTAGTTCAAAACTTTTTCCTCTTTCTCCTCTCCATTAATCGTCAAATAATTTTCCATACTCGACAGTGATGAGCTCGTACAAATATTTCGTACACATGCATACTCGTATTTCATGAAGATTTCAAAGTGACAAATGTTGTGAGGAATTTACAGTCAAACGAGGTAATTTTATCGCAAAAAGCTCTTTAGCTCTCGTGAAACTCTACTGTAACAGAGTTTTATTGTTTTTCAATATTATATTTTCGTGTTATTTTATCCCTGAAATAAAAAACCCACTAATTTGACATCTCCATAATCCGCTAACTCATTTTCGTTTTCTATCTAAATTCCCGTCGTTTTGCTGTAAAGTTATATAGATGATACACATATAGATGTACATAGAATATCGAGCGTGCAGTGGCAATAATATTCGAGTTGTGCAAGCTGTGCCTCTACTCACCCACATCTGTGTCCCCCAATAACACGTCGGCATGACTACGAGTGCGCCGATAGGCATCACGACTGCATCTTTACACGGTTCGCACACGGATACGCTTATACAATATCGGCAGTACACGCCGCGTAGTTATCGCCCAGACCATGCACTTTTCCATATGCACTTCCTGCCTTTCATCCATTGCACTGCGCACCGCCAATATCACATTTAAGTCAGCATTTTTACCACGGCAATTTTATAAAAGCACCAGCAAAATTTTTCCACCTTTATATACATCTGTGCGCAGGATTCGTGACGTGTTCGACCACCGAATATTCAAGCTAATACCCTTATGGATTTGCAATTTCTCGATTATTTCAAGGCAGTTTTATACATTTCGATAATAAGATAACGTTTTATAGATATTCGAAACAGGTTTAGGCAACGTAATATATATAAGATTAACGTAATCCTACGTGCTTCGACACGATGAATTTCCATGTATTGATACACTCCAGATATCCATTTGAAGATTCGAATCAGTCAAGATGTCTTTTTTCCCAGGCCTTTAGTACGATTTGGTCTTTGCCGTACGGTAAAACTTTTTTCTCGAGGCCGAGCTAAGCATAAAGAAATCAATCAATTAATACCCTAGCGGTTTCACCAGTCAGACTTTTCCCGAGTCTGAACTTACTTTGTATCGGCTGATTGGCTATTTTATCGATTTGCTTCACGGAATTGTGATAAATCTCACTCGTCTCTGTTTCTTGAAAAAAAAACAAAAAAAATAAGATTTTGGCAAAAGAATTAATTACCATATAGGTCCACTAGGAGTTTAAAGTGATACCCACCCTCTATTCGCGGTTTATTGAATGACATCAAATCTTCTCGTATAGTAAACTCAACAATTCATCTCATTCCCAATTTATTTACTCACACAATAGCAAGTGGAGTTTCAAAAAGAGAACGACTTGCACAAAAGGGTTTTCGCTTTCGTCAATTGACTCGTTCCGCGCTTCGAGTAAAGTGGACTGATATTGACAATGAAGATAATCACAATAACAATAATAACAATAACAACAACAATTATGGTAATAATAATAACAATATCAAGGTAGCTAACAATGATGATACAAGTCACGTAAACATAAGACCGAGGAAGAAAGATAGGTAGAGAGAAAGACGTATACATATATAAGAGGTACGTGCCAATAACTTGGTGGATATTATTTGGACTTGAAAAGTGTCAGCTGGCACTCCTTTCAACGTCAAGTTAATCTCGTCGTCTTCGCATTCAAAATCGGCGCTACTAAAAGTGTCGAAGGAGACAGGTCTTGATTAAATTTCTCTGATTTTCACGAAGCTGTGCTCGGGGACATCCCCTTTTTAAATGATAAAATCGGGCGTGCCAGGACTGCTTCTTTTCCGTATGGAACAAAGCCCACTATACCAAAGTCAGGTCGTACAGTGAAGAGAGGAAAGAGAGAAAAAGGAAGGAAAGCAAAGCAAACAAAAAAGTAAAGAAAAAAAGATAAAAATGTCAAGAAAGGACAACTAAAAAGACGCCTCAGGAGCGCATCGCCCGCGCGTGGGTCTGCAAAGACGAACGAGGATACGGGGATCTGAAGAGGAGTGTATTCGTTGGTAACTCGATTCATTCTACCATGGATATATGTCGTTCGAAACAAAAAACTTCACACGGAATAACAAGTGAGTTTCTCTTTCATGTAACGATGTACACCGTGCCCCGAAAAGGCCGAACATTTCAGGCATCTGCCCTCTAAAATACGCTCACGCGATACCTGAATCGTTTCTACATTTTCTATATCTTCGAGCCCAAGACTTTTCACATCGCGTTAAGGAACGCCTCAGTAGTTTGGAGCGCGATATGGTCCGCCATCTATTTTACAGTAGTAGAGTTGCGTACGGGGCAGCCACCGCGATGAATATTGCAGTTGAACAGATTTTTGAACTGCTCCGTAACTAAACTTTTATTTATTTTTTTTTAAGGGGTTCATGGAAAATTCCCGATGTCACGATGATTAGTTAATTTTCCAATTTTATAAAATCACAGGAAAAGTTTATGGCTCTCGTCAATATGGAATTCGCTCAACGTTATTCATAAGTTCATTTACCTTAGGTGCGCCGTTGGGTATCATTACGTATTAGAACCGAATACATTTGAATAAATTTATCTAAATTTGAAATTTCCCTCGTTTGTTGTAAAATAGGATAATATAAGTATGATTGTGTTGACCTGAAAAATTTTGTGGTAGACAGAATTTACTTTATAATATGTCTGCATGTATCAGGTCCATGAAAGCGAGGATCAATTACCTAAGTAATTCGAGGTTCGTCCTCGGTAAATAATGGAATGATTTTGATACGCTGCCTCTATGTAGAATTAATTCATCAGAGCAAAAGCCCGCAGAAGGGATAATTTGAGTTTCAAAACTCCTAATTATTATAAACGCATAAATTTCTGTATCAAAAACAGTTATTTCTTTAATACGTAATCGTTTCGTTTCTTTGATAATAAAACAGTTATGACATCGTTGTAGTATTACGCAACCTTCGAACACGAATAATGTCAAAGAATTGCGAGTGATATTTCCATAGGGTTTCACGATATTACGACTACCGAAATATAGGGGGACCGTGAAAGCTCAAACTTCCAAGGGCTCTCGAAATATCTCAAGTTTTAATCCTTAGTCATATAGTTATATAAGGTTGCGTGACTGATCCGTTAGGTATAACAAGTTAAACACGATCGGAGGTCTTATCGATCAGAGTGCCAGTTAAGAGTCAAAGAGCAAGGGACTTCGAGTGTACATGGGGTGATTCGGGTTTGGTCAAGCATCCCTCCTTTCTAAGTTAGTTTGCTAAATGTGAGGTGAAGCTTGGCAATGCCGCTTGTTTTCCACCAATTAGCCTATTTCACCGTGCGCCTTCGAGTTCTGTTCAAATTCGCAGCTCCAATGCAACCCTCGAGTCAACTTCAAACTTGAGCTTTCTGGAGTTTTCCGATATGGGTCACCGAGTTACAACAATTCCATAACCACTTGAGATGAAATCATTTGGAAATAATAAACTGAGGATCCTTTGGCAGGCTTTTTATTTTGTTGAACATTTATTTGGCGACAAAAATCATTAGCCGAATTATATACCGGCTGCTATTATGCCTAGATCTATTGTGTTCTGTTTCTATTTGTCTTTTCTTTTTTTTTAATTACACACGTAACATAGCATTACGTACAGTAATTCTATACTGTACGTGAAATTGTTTGTTTCGATTTCGTTTCACTTGCATCTGGTATATACTGATAATGTATAGTACCAAGCCTCACTGGCAAGTGTTCACCTAGCGTAAAGAATCTGATCTCATTAAGGTGCGTCATTAGGGTGCCACCAGGTCATACAATGCCAGCTCGTGCGCTTCCGTTACCTTCTCATCTGAACTGATGTTATAACGTGAATCTCACACGGGTCTCTTTTCTCGAGTCGTAATTTTATGCCAAGCTGAAATAACTACGCGATACTCTAGCAACTCTAGAGATAACGATAGCAACGCTTGAATAGAACTACGTCAATGGCTGGTATCGTTGTATGGGTATGGATCCCGTTTTTCATAGGATTATTTTTCGCTCTTTTCTACGTTCCAGCCTGTAGACTTGGCGTAGTAGATATGCTTTCAAACTGCGTATATTTTCAACTTTAATATATGAAATTCCACAACCACCGTCGGTTGGTATGTGAAAAATAAATCCAACGAAGATAATGATAATTTCAAAAGTACACAGTTACACCGATGTTGTAATTGCCCCGTGTGCAGAGTATGTTATATTTTGAATTTTATGACGTGTTATTCTTTGACAACAGTTTAACCATTTTTTTTTTAATATCGCACCAGGCTTAAAAATTATTTATAAAATATTAAATATTTAATACCATTGGCTAAATTTGCAAAGTCGAGTTTTCCAGTTGAGCACAAAGTCAATTGAAAGGACGTCAATAAAAGAGGAAAATAATAAAAAAAAAAAAAAAAGACTGTTCGATAACCCTTCCGCTTACTTCAGCTGACGTTAGATCATTAAATATTTTGTGCGATTAGCGATTGACGTTTCGACAATAGTTCACACGTTATAATCCTAGATATTCCATAAGTAGTTATAAGCGGATACCGTCTGAGCTCTAATAGTGGGAATAGATTATTAGGACGCATACGAAGTTGCTTCGAAACTATCTTGAGCGAATTTCAATATTGTTGTTAAAATTAGTGATTTGTTACGGTCCGTCGAGTACCCTTCCTTTTTCATTCTCCTTATAATCCCCTCGACTAAGGCCTAATTTCTACTGGTTTAGATTTTCCGACACTTGCGCAACACGCTATCGGCATACCCGACCTGGTTATCATAGAGATGGAAAGGGCGTGATGGGGTTCGGCATGAGTGGAAATAATATTAGCATTTTACTACCTGGATTTTCGTCGTATTGACATGGCTCGAGGCCGTCTCTGGTGTGAACAGCCCTTAACACTCAACGCTCCATTTCTCTGCTTCTTCCATTTAAAGCGTTCTCAACGGATCCAATATGATGGAATTGAACGATCAACGGACTCGAGAAAGGAGAAATGGCTATTACTTTGGTATTGATTTTTGTCAAACCAATAAACTTTCCTACCGGTATTAACACAATGTCGGTTTCACAATTTTCACGCCGTAGTTGTTATAAGTACTTATTTCTATTCTTTATCATTTATCGCCCGTATGCGCGAAAAATTCATAGAACTTGTTCACTTCCATCGCCACTTATGTTCAGCTTCCAATACCGCTAGAAACTGCAGAGCCTTTGAAACGTTTGAATATTTGCGAAATTTTTGAATACTTGCTCCGTAATTCCATCGCATTCCAATTAGTGTTCTAAGCTCCGACGTGTTTGCAGGCACCGACTTGTGGGCTTCGTTTGACTATTATTTTGCCACAGAAGTTCATGAAAATAAAAACAGTGCTAGTCGTCACGAAGGTAAGTTTTAACATAATTTTCAAAATGCCTGTAAGAAACCCCGCAGCATCCTTCAGCTCTCTCGATAATTTTAGGCACCGTTATAACTCAATTGATATTAGGTGTCGAACCGATCACCTCGAAGTTATTATACTTTCCACGATCGAAGTACACATATTATACATCTGAAAAATGCGTTATCGACGTGTTGTCGAGTTTCCCGCGTGCAGTCGCCTAGAGTTTCCACTGCACTTTGCACTTTCTATGCCGAAGCGCAAGAACGACGGAAAGATGGAAGCTCCGGTGTTGCCAGGCAGTAGGGGTTGTCGAGGTTAGGAGCTGAGAGTGGTAAACCCTTTCGGCGTGCATTAGCCACACCCTCACGAAGCAAAGCTCTTGAGGGTTTAAGAAGCAAAGGGGGTGGGAAAGGGTGGCGAAGCTCGGTGCACGGCAAGGGCGTTGGGAGGGGGTGGGGGCAACATGAGAAGCAGTCAGTCAACATACCGCATCACATACATCTGCCTAAGTTCCCACCAAGACGCCATTCGCCTTTGCGTTCCGACGCCCTCCTAAGATTGTGAGCTTGCGAATCATAATATATGTATGCCCGAATGATATTATACTTACCTACCGCTATCTGGGAATTTTACGACGAACGAACGACGGGAAGACTTCGTACTCTAGTTTCGAATCCGTCCATATGCACTTGATATTTCGCTACATGGAAAGACAAAATTATCGTACACCAAGCTCGAGCTCAGGTTCGAACACGGCACTTTATACCTATACGAAACGTGATTCCATACCGCTAAAATTATAATCACTAAAGACACTCCGATACAAAATATTTATTTTAATCACAGCGTCGACGGCAATGTTATCTGATGTTTCATTTTACAAATTGAACAATGAATGTCAATGTACAGCGTAACTTTTTCTAAACTCCGAACATAGGAGGAGCCTAATTTTGCAGATGTTCGGCTTTCCCATTCGTTCAGCATGCTATTCCTTCTCCACTCTTTTTCATTCCCCCGAACCTGGTGTGTCGAATGGAATGAAGGCCGAATCAGTCTCCGCCCGGATACGGAATTTGGACAAAACCACATTCGAAGTTTATGAAGCTGGAATTTTCTGCGTTCTCATAGGCGCAACAGCCTGACTTGTTATGATACCCAGTAATAGTAACTCACGTTTGTCACTCAACTTTGTCGCGTTGATTATTTCATCACTGACAATGAGTCGCATTTCTTACGAAATCAAATGTTATCATACCAGTTGTCTAGAGTGGTGAATGAGGTATATCGGTTACGTTCGTCCCGCTCTGTTCAGGGTTTTCTCCCACTTAATTAGTTTCTAATAAAGATCTATTTCTTTGAGTGAACTAACATTTATCGCACTCTTTTCTCTCCGCTGGTGCAAAGTTTTTCTATCTTCCTACGCCTTAATCTACCGCATCTTGGTATATTCTTCCAGATTGCGGCGGCTTTGTGAGTTTTGTATAGGGTGGGATGGGTGGTTTCGGGTAATTGCTTCGTAATAACTTTGTGGACTTGACGAAAGTCCTTTTTCCGATCTCGATTCTGACCTCATGCTCCGCTTTAAAGACAACTTAGTACGGCCTGGGCCACAGTGGCGCGTACTTCTTTCTGTACTGAAAATCAACGGAAGACTTTCATGATATAAACTTCAGTCGCCATTCTTTGCTGTGTAATTCTGTTCATTCATTTCATTCACTTAGTAGAACGGTATATCATCAGATTAGAATTTCCGTAGAGACATTACACACCTATTTGATCAAACTACGTAGATTTCTAATTTTGTTTCTTTTTTCTCTTTCATTGTTTTATTTTTTCGACTCTTTTTTTATGGCATACTAGCGATTTTTCTCCTTCGATTCGGAAAGACACCACATGGTGCTTTTTCTGAAAGTATTACATACATTACTTGAACAAATTCTCAGGGTCGTCTCCCATCCTTTTATCCGAAACCCCACTCTCTTGATGCCTTTTTTCGCCGTTAAACTACAGCTCCTCCAGCCGCACTCGAATAAACCGCCCTTATTACTTTATTTTATGAATAATGCATACTAGCAGTGGTGTCTTCTTGAGCTAGAACATGTTCTCACGATCCGCAGTTATCCTTTCTCATTGTCCGAATACGATACGTGGAATTCCAATTCCTCCAACTAATTTTCAACCAATATTGACCCTCCGTCAAAAATAACATTCCCTACCCACGACCGCATCCACATCTAAAAAGGCGTTTACCGAAGTACAGCTTCTTTGGCGTCGCGGTTCATTTTCTCATTTAATTTTATTTGAAAAGCGTAGTTCCTCTGTACGGAATTGACTCACTCGGTTAAAGCTTCAACGTGTTTGGTCAGAGTGAAAAGTCGTTAGAAAAAGATTATCACACGTCTTGATGGTTTGATGGCTGTGACATGAATTGCAAATACGTCTTCGGAAAAACAAAGCGTTTCAGTGAAAAAATTTGGACTTGTAGAATCAACCGACCGACCAATAAGCGGTAAGTCTTCGATCGGACCGAACAATGTACAGTTTTTATCAAACCAATAAAAAGTTTGTTGATATCTGAAGAAGTTAAAATAGCTCCGAAAGAAAGACAGGTTAGTCAGCTGGATAAAGATCTAAACTTGGTATACGAACTCCAAACGAGTACCATCTGATCTGAGATTTGAGTTTTTACCCCAACTTTGAATCCCTATAAATGAGCTGACTGGGATGTCGAAGAATGAACGTTAATTAATTACGAAGTCTTTCGAGACTGCGAACATAATCTTTCCATGGCCATCCGAGTTGAACTCAATTCACAATTTATCTTTATACTTGTAATTACTAAGCTTTTTTTAGAACTTTCAAGGAAATGAGACGACTAAAACTTGATTGACGGTTAATTTCTTATGTTTTCATCTAATTCATCTTTCCACCTATAGGCCCGGCTGATAAATCGTTGTAGCCTCATGTTAAATTCATTGAAAATTAAGCCAACATTATAGCAGTGATCTGCTCGCTAGTCGTTATCTTATTTCCTTCGATCGATTTCGTTTTACCAACTTTTTTTTCTACTCCAAATAGAATGACTAGCAAAAAGGAATACCATATTAATTTCCATACAGCCCAGTCGTGGGACCATTAGTTTCACAACGCCTTGCACTTATCTCACGGAATAATTATTTCGAATTCCGTGCACAATAATTACGTAATTACGCAGGCACAAATGGTTCGCAAAGGTCTCGCAATTATTATCGTTATGTTGCAGTTAATTAAGATAATGCATCGTAATTTTCCATGCTCTCTTTCGTGTTTTCACCTACATCCCTTAGGCTTCGTATGTAATGGGTTATTAATGCCACAACTTTTCTATCCACGGCCTATTTTATATCGTTACGACACGGTAACGTAGCGTCGCCGTACATTGTTGACGAAAAATAAGTTACCGGCATACGTTGCAAAAAGGAAACTTGCAAAGTTTCACCTTTGACAGGTTGATCGCGGTGCGATATTTTGTGAGTATATGTATAGCATAACCTACACCACCGCGCAAAAGTTCCAACGCCCGCTGCAGCGCCTAGGATTTTCTCAGAATTCAACACCATTACTGTGTATATCCTCGAGAATTTGGACGAAGTCATGTATACATTCGGAAGCAACTGTTGCTTCTACAATTGTTCCTTATGTTATCACTCAATTCTATTCCTTTCACCGTATTTTCAATGTAGTGAATGACTCATGTAATCGTTATCGGTGCATGATTTGGTTTTCTCTGTAGCCAGCAAATCCTTCACCTAGTTAGAGTTTTTCAATTTTTATTCAAAAACAATTCAACTGCAGGTATTTTATCAATAGCAAAAAGGTTTTCATTTTACCAGAATGTTTCGCTCTTCCCACATACATGTACGTATATATAATACCTACGCCATCAAAATCCCATTCACAACGGAGGCATTACAGCAGTGTTGCTAAAATTATTTTTTTTCACTTTAGTTTCAATCAGCTTTAACCTAATTTTTTGAAAGCGGCTGTAGTCTTACCGGAGGTTGAATGAATTCCCTGGGGTGTTTTGTAAAAGCTCTCGTTAACGTGCTCACTGTTCAGCCTGGTGCAGCATCAGTAATTACCGAGTTTCCTCTAATTGCCTCACAGGATATTTAAAACGCGTGATTTTACTGAGCGTAAGTAATTAATCTCTTTGGGAAGAGTTTTCAATCGTAGTCTACATATTAACTAAATATACTTTACATGCTATATGCCACAAAAGAAACGATGCAAAAGAATCAGAAATAAATGTAGGGCACGTGCGGAAAGGTTTGAAGGGATAAAAATCAGCGATGAGAGTAGATGGAAAGTGACAGAGGATGACTGAGGATGGGCCATGTAAACACGGTGATGATTGATGAGAAGACGGCGCAGGCTTCTGAGAGATCTCAAATACTCGCCGGGCTCTCGCGAACCGACCCGCATAAGCGCGTCCTTATAACACGTGGTGGCGCCAAGGTTGCCTCGTCGTTGACACAAGACGATGCGCGACGGAATTCTTGTGGCGAACTTAGAAAGGGTTGGTTAACTTTAAATTGATGCTTTATCGATAACGTTAAACGACCCTATGCGTGTGCAAATTTGATTGATTGAATGAAATTCAGTCATCCATGATATCAGTCGCAGTTCATCGAACTGCTTACCGAAAAAAAAAAAATAATGATAATCAATGTATCTGATCTTCAATCAAACTCTTTCAAAATTATATCTTCGTATGTCAAACAAATGTTCTGTAACAAAGTTCGAAAGCATAAAACCTGTACAGAGCTTTCCATTCGGCTGCAACAATTGTCGGTTGTAAGAAAAAAAAAAAAAAATTGGTGTGTTTACGCCACAAGGTTTGCCGTATTATTAGATTGCCGGTAGCTGTAAGAGTTACTTTATAGGGGCAATAATGGCGATTGGATGTTCAAACCGTGTAGATAATAAGGAGGGTTGGAATCGCCCTCACTAGTTCCCGTTGAAATCGCTATACCAATTAAAGAACTGACGGAGGGTGCGCGTTTTATATGAGATTAACGTACACAATACGTATAATAAAAAATCATTCAACGATCCGCAAGAACCAACGACCCAAGAACTCGTGATGTCGTTGAGAATCCTCACCGCCATAAAAGTACCCGGAGCAGATTTCACGGCGAGTACATGCTCCATGCTGTCTCATTCCTAATATTTATCCGAGATTTTTCCTGCCGCCATAGCGCATGGAGATTCTATATTTCTTCTGCTGGGTCACGTAAAAGGTGAATTTAGTAGCAGGTAGTGGTTCTATATACGTAAGTTCGTACGCCCAACAATCTCGGTTGGCAACGAACGAAAGCCACGTTTGTGTCACCGGAGGCTAAGCCAAGTGGTGCGGGTATGTAACGCGTGTGCGGTGTAACCGAGAGATTTTATGGGAATTGCGTAACGTCTTTTGTACAGTAATTTCTTTTCAATAAATCCGTGTTTACTGCAAAAAGGATCGCAGTAAGTATGTTTTGCGGCGCGCTGTTGTCAATGGAAAGCTTTCGGTGAAAAAGAAGAATATGTACAGAAAAATTGCCTCGTAAAAAAAGCAACAACTCTTAGTTGCAATATCTGGTAACTATAAAAGTTTTACATTGATCATTTTTTTTTCAAAGAAGTTTTCGTGAAATTTACAGGATAAATTGAAGTGGAATTTTGGGTAACAAACCGATGAAAACTGTTGCCATAATAATCCGTGAACTTTGAGGTATTCAGGTTTTCATTTCCGGAAAACAAATAGACACATACATTCATCTGGAAATAAAATCTCCAAATGTCAGAGCAAGTATTTATGCGAGCAGAAAAAATTCAAACGAATAACATGTCGTTTCTTTCAAGATACTCTTATGGAATTTGTCATATTACCACCCGATTGAACAAATTCTCCAAGAAGTCAGGGTCTCTGCAGACCCCACCTTGCTCGAGTCGACCCGAAGAACATTCCAGCTTTATTTGATTCTCATAGTATGCCTCTGTATTTGTCCAAAACGTGAAAACGTACCTATGGTACACATGAAATTACGGCCTCCAGCGGTAACGTTGCTGAAATTTATTTTTATTCGGATTTTTCATACCCGTGCCTCTTGCTATATTACCCCTAAAACTTTGCGCACCCCCTCGTGGCTTTCGCTATGCAAACAGAGCATTATGGGGGATGTTTCCCTGCCCCCGTGCAGGGCAGCGTTCACTCTGTCATTGCCAAAAAAGTACCCATACCATTTTTGAATTCATGTATATCCATACAGGCATCTGATACGGGTGCGCTTTGTTGTGGGTGCACAGTATCTGGTGGGGGTGGGAGCGTAATCGAAAAAATAGAGTACCTGAATTTCATCCGGTTATTAGTGCGTAGTATGAAAGAGAATTCTATACAGCGCAATTACGGGTGTAGCCAGAACCACTTTTTTGTTTTTCATTTATCTGAATATCGAGAGATATTATTGGTTTGATACTTTAATATCATTCAAGGTATAGCGCTCGTGATTGTATTTCAGGAAGTAACTTGTCCGCCAGAAGCTTCGACGTAGCTTGGTCTGGCATGTACCGTATGAACGGCAAATAAAGTAAGCACTGTAAACACAGATGCATATGCATGCGTCGCCTAGCTATAGTCTTCCCGGGAACCAAAGCCGCGGTGGTCCAGATGGGCCTAGCCCCTAGATGGTGGTTTAAGCAGCCGCCCGACGGGTTTTGGCTCATTTGCAATTCAGATCAGCGATATACAATTAATTGCTTGCCGCATTAGTTTCGTGTTTCTCATGATTTAGCGAGAAGGGAAATTATGCTGATGGATAGACGTGATGAATACCTGCGTTTAACCAGGCTCTGGAATTTTTTTCGTATAATTACAATTTATAATCAACAGCAAATTAGACACATAATGGTATTAAAAGTCTATGCAGTCCAATAGAACTAGCTGATCTCATCGATTCGGGGATTTGAAAAACTCTGTCTCTCACAATAAATGCTCATTCAGTTTTTACGAAGGCACTACCGCATGAAAATTATTGTTCCAGAACCAATGGAGATATCTCAATTTTTCCGCTTCGAAAAGCGAAATATTGGCCACAACTCAATCATTTCAATGGATGAATAAATTTAGGTAGCAGATTCGGGATACTCCTCAAAATTTGTAAACGAAAAATTGTGATTTAACTGACAGTAAACGCAGCCAAAGTGCAATGCACGCAGTGTCATTCTTGCATATACTATATTGAAAAATATACGTACATGAATTTTTAATTTGATTATGATTCTTGTAACACAATTTTTCCTTCACTAGCTTCAGAACTCAAAACCGGACTCTTCGCGTTTTCTTATCCATCTTATTTTCTGTCTCACGTAGTCGTGATCCATTTCCTGCAATATTCATCCTCTGTTTCTATCTCTCCTGAACCGTATATCCTCGGTCCCCAACGTGCATGGTACAATTATCACAACTGTCCAAACAAGTTAGCGTCTACCGTTGTGGCTCAAAGTATTTTCAAACTAGTCGGAAACGTAGCGTAGTGAACTCTGAGACAGCTTCCAACGTTATCTGTAACCAACTATGAACATTTTGCAGTTTGCATCTGCAGTTATTCCCTTACGTTGCACGCATGTTAACTCACGTATTTTGCATGTAGTTATAAATTATCAATTCCAATGTGAAACATGGTTGATGTGTATACCTTTACTTGATAGGTAATTATTTGTACTGCAATTATTTTGCATTTCAAATGTCCATAACAACCATGGTTATGATTTTCATTTTTTCGTTGTTCTATATATACCTACTTTCGTAAAAAAATACCTGCTGGTTGTGCGGAAAGATTTTTCCTTAAATTAAGAGAAAATCGCTTTTATCTTATAACGTGATCTCGAAATAGATACGGTGATATCGAGCCGAGTTAGCAAAGTAGCTATGTATGGACGCGATCATTGGGTACGAGAATGCTATTAATTTACCGAATGGCACCTCGACGAAAAATTGCGATTCACTTTAAAGGAAGTAGATTCGAGGTGCAGCGGAAAATGACGTTAGTAACGTCTTTGGATACTTTTATCTAGGAGTTATGCAAATTAGTTCTGAAACTCTAGTAATAAATAAACCACCTATATACATATAAGTATAGTAATCGTACACTCTGCTTTTTTAACCTATTCAGGCGGAAACTTTTTACAGTTTTCTCTAAAGATATAGCACTCTTCATAGAACTCTATATTCATAACCGGCATCATATCATCGTCTGCTGTGGGTGATCGTTTCAAAGCATCACAATAGATTTATCTTGTAATCAGATGCAAATTAATTTTATTTTTCCATCTGGAATTAGTGGAAAATATGGGAAAGGTTCGCTTGTGCGCGTTTCAACTGCACACGTCGACATTGGCACACGCAAACTCGGTACACCCTAACGCCCCAACTTACAATTAGCTAACGCTTTTCTCCCGAAAATAAATCAAATCACGATAGCTGTATCATGCTCAGCTCGAGCGCAGTAACTCTCGAATCTTTTTATTTGTTGATCTTGCTCGACCCATGAAATCTCTAATACTATTGTTTTAATCTTTATCTCAATCCAGATAGCATTGTCTCATGCTTGTACAGGCATCTATAATACATAAATAAACTGATACAAGTTAACCGCGGGTTTATACAGACGACGCGATTCGCGGCGTGGTACCAAAAGTAGAAACGGTCGAAATGGTTGCTGGCCATGGGTTTCCGGGTATCTCTAACGTTACAACACAGAAGTCCCAATGAGGCAATATATCGGCGCACGCGGCAAGTCTGTCCAGATATCGCGGTCCACCGGACAAACTTGTTCTCCTCTTATCTTGTGGGTAGGTGTCTTCCTCTTCCTTTTTCTCTTTCGCTTTCCTCTCCCTCTACCTCATCGCCTGGTATACTTATACATATTGCGAGTTATCCGCACACTTTGCGCAAGCTGACTTAGCGACGGCAGCGTTATCAATAATTGACCAATTCGGTGCTACCGGTTTTATCGAAAAAAGATGTGTGTGTGTATATATATATACATAGATATATATTTCACTTTTTTGTTCCGTAATTAAGTGCCAAAGTTCGGTATCGCACTGCACACACACGAGGTTACGAGAGCAAGCTCAACTCCCAAGGAAGATATAACGATAAGTTGCGATTTTCAGAGATTATACCCCTGGTGCTTGCAAGACTTTCAAAGTGGTGTTTAAGTATTTATCGACTTGACGCGCAAGTCCCATTTTTTCAAGTTTCGCTCGCTGATGGTGTTTGTCTTTTCAAGGATATTACTTTGGTAAGCTCGCATACTCTGCAGGGAAAAATTTTCCTTTCCTTTAGTGAGTTAAGGTAAGGTGCCATTTTTTCTTCTCTTTTTTTTCCAACGTACAAACGACAACGTTGAAATTTTTTATCATACCCTTATACAGTGATACACCTTCACATTTAAGCAGATCAAATATTCATTCTTTCTTTGTGAATTCGTAAGAAATTTTTTCTCTTTTTCATACCTTTCAAAATGGAAGGAGCGGTTGAATTTGTCGAAGACATCGATTGGCCAGCCCTACTTTCCGCTCGAATGTGTTTTGAACTTGAAAAATTTTCATTCGTCCTCAGACATTCTCTCGGTTGCCGAATTGATTTAATCAATTTTCGCACACCTTGTCACGTGGTATAAATATCTGATATTTCAATGCATTAATGCCAGAAGTCAGCCATAGCTGTGGGACTCGGAAATTTAGATAAAGAAGAAGTTTTACATGCAATGGGCATTAAGGGTACATAGTGTGTGGCATATCATCGCGTTTTGCGAGGTACGATTCTATAGATGGTCCGAAGGTCTATATACGAGGTATGTAATAAAGTGAGATAGATAAGGAGGTGAGTGTCGTTAAAACGATAACATGCATTGGAGAAAAAAAAAAATAAATAAAAGAGTGGATAAAAAGAAGGTACGGCGATGGGAGTTTTGAGGCATCTATGTGTATACCACTTTCAAGATGTAAGTAGCGCAGGTATACGTGTACGGTCTCCGCGATCATGTGGCTGCACATGGATGTCGTGATACTCCGAAAGCGTGTAGCGCCATAAAGGCGCCGGCGATAACTTTTAATTTCTTAACATTTCAAAGTTCACGTATGCGCGGCGAGTAACCCCAAACATGGCTCCCTGGTGAAAGAACTTTCGGTTCATACAGAAAGTATATAGGCTGCTGTTGCTGTTACTGCGACTGCTGAAGGTGCTTGAGCGAGATCGTGGTCTCGCGGTAGCGAAAACTATGAAAGTGAAAAAGAAAAAAAAAATAGCTCCGCTTGTAAGCAAAGTGCTAAGCGTGCTTAATGTTCCAAGCATTTAACGACAATGGGATAAAAGCCCGCAGTTCATCGCGGAACGGCTGTGGCGAACTACCTACCTCTTCTTATATTGTGATTGTCTTGGGCTTTAGTCTTTTGGAATCCGATCGATTCACGGGTAATTAAAAATGCTCGGTGAACGTTTAGTGTTAATTATACTGCGGGTTTTAGAGGGGTGATAATGTGATCGTGGCTATGAATGACCGCTGGAATTATACATATAATCAACCATTAAGTGCGATGATCGGAGTATCCGGAATCGATCGAATGGATATTTTCCATCATTCCGATAACTACATTCATGGAAGTTTCGAAGCGGAGCTTGAATTGAGTCAAACAATCAGCGGTGCTGCAAAAGATATCTCCGTCCGATACGGGATCATTTGTTCTCTTTCTACTCAGTTGCTTCTTTCTTTCTTTTTCTTTTCATCTTCTTTCCCTTTGTCTTTATAAAATATGTATTTCACTATCCTGCAGAGCAAAGTAGACTTTCAGAATTCATGCTACATCCGCAGTCATTTTGAAGGGACGTGAGCCGCGTCCGTGTTTCTAAATATATTTTAGTGTACGAGCTGATATTACTACAGTAGTCTGTCAATGTCAACCGAAAGATACTGACAATGAGTAAAAGCTACCAATCTATTCTGCATGTGTGAGAAATTTTCGCAATTCCTTATCTTGCTCACCAGCTCGATCAAATTCGAATCAAATCGAAAAAAATCAATCTGCTTATATCGAATCGTGAGTCGTTTGATTATAATGTTATAATACAAAATTTTTCGTATTCCACAAATTTCGGAGCTATAGGTGATACCGGGGCAAATAGCTCTGGATCTATTTTTCAGGGTTGGTAAAAAACCGAAATCCTGCGTGGCGAAAGAATTGGTGACCAATACGCATGCAGAAGCTTTTCCCAGTACAATATCTCAGATCTCTCTGCACAGTCTGAATGCGAGATCAGCCGAACCTGTGGAAGAAAACCAAGCCATCAATGTTGGGACTGGACAAGAACTCGGTCTTTGTTTTACAACCACGATTGGCGGTGGCCAGTTGATTGCACCCCTTACTGCTTGACACCGTCCGATTTTACGATCTGGTTCTCGAGACTTCACAGAACAACATTGTGTGCTGGAACCTGTGAAAAAGACTAAAGCACCGGGATACCATATCACTACCGGACGGAGGGATAGCGTCGATAGTAAAACTTTCGGGGTGGCATCTCGTGGCAAATTCATGAAAAAATGGCGCTCGCAAGACGAAAACATAAATGAGTGAACCGGTGAATTTTGGTTCTGTTTAAATGTCAGTCGTCAGTCGTTCTAGGTTTACAAATGTATGTGCATATATATATGTTTTATCTGAAAAGCACAATTTTCTTCTTTTTTTTTTACTTTGTGAATTCTTTGGTGCTGTTCGGAATGGAACGGAAGAACATTATTTTATATAGGTGCCTAGTGCCTGGTGCCTGGTGCCTGGTGCCCGGTGCTGGTATTTTATATTTTATTCAAGGTTTAAGGAATTTTGGTTGGAAGAATTTTTATGCGTTTCGTTAGTGCTTTTGGCACGGGATTTGTGTTCCATAAACTTTATTGAAAAGAAAAAGTAGAACAAGTTTTGCGTATTTACGATAAGAAAACCGTCGTTGATACTCTTAATTTGAGTGCATAGGATATCGGCGAGCTAACGTAGAACGAATCTGGGGAAAATATAAATTCTCTATACCGTAAAGAACTTTTGGAACCTCGTGATCTGAGCCATATCATTATTTGTACCTATACGCATATGTGGGGCAGTCTACCGGATAGCGATGAAGCTGATAGTATTGAGTGTATAATTCACATTTACGAGAAGCCACCGCTGGAGATTTCATTTCTCCCTTTACCGCTTGCAAATTGTGTTGATTTATCGAAGGTTCTCGTATCTAAGCGAGCGAAGTCAATGTTGGTCGTACAACCTATCCACGAGTACGATCTGCACCTATACATGAGTAAATGCATGGAAGATGTTGCAGAAATAGATTGGAATAGATTGGTAGAATCGTGAGTAACTTTGAAGTGAATTTAGGTTCAATTTGCAGATCAAACCTATAATCCAAAATGATTAAGTTCGACTAGATTTATGTTTTGATAAATAGTGTAAGTATACAACATGTTTTTTTTCTTTAGAATTAAACATAGGAGGATGCGATTGAACGTTACATTCGCGGATTTCTCACTGACGGGATAAACTCAATAGCAATGTTTTATGGGCGTAGCTGAAAGCTGTTAATTTAAATTGGCATCATAAAAGGTAAAATTGTTAAACGTAAAGTTTCTCGAGATAAAATAACACCCTGGTCGTATGACTTTGACCTAATGAAATATTCATTGTATTCTCAAGTTGGTTGCTAAGTATCCCCTTCGCGGCAATCGTGCCGTCCGACTGGTCTTGCGCTTTCATAACTTTTTCGACAAAATTTGTTTACATTAAACCGTTTGCCATTTGAATATAAAAAAAAAAGAAAATAAAACGGAGGTAATTTTTAAAGTTAATTATAGGATATACTTCAGCCGGTGATACCGCGGTGGTCCATACGACGTGCGATGCAAGAATGCCCGCTATTATGTAAACCGAATGATTTTCAATTTGACTACTCTGATTTTTTTATTTTCTGCCACGCGTGGTTACATGCAAATTTTATATTGCGTTGGCTATAATGTGATTGAAAGAGATCTTCCGATGACGTCAAAGTAAGGGGATCTTTTTCCTTATCAATTTCGACGAACAATGAAACTGAATATATACGCATTTCATTCCGCTGGAATTATTGCCGATTCAGAAAGTTCTAAGTTCCATGAATTGATACAAAAGACAAACAACCTCAAGAATTGAATCACAAATATTATTGTTTGTTTTCTAATAAAGTATTCCAGTCTACTGCGTACTGCTGCGATATGTTGAACCTAATGTAATATCAACACCTCAATATATTACCGTCACGAAAATGTATATGTGCTGCGTGTTGTTCGCGTTTGAACATAGGTGACACGGTGTACGTAAGGTCTAATAATATTTTATCATGAACTCTGTGCTCTAAGTATAATTAGTCAACGTTAATAGCTCAATTTGAAATTACCCTTGAAGTAATATGGATTGGTCTCCCGGTGTAGAAATACGAGGAGAAAACGCTCTCACGTGGATATGTACATGTGAGGACTACTTCTACTTACTCCGTCTCTACAAAGCGACCTCAGAGTTCACCGTCGTGGAAGGACGCATGGAAATTAGCGCGTGTACTTCAACCTCATCTTTGTCTCGCATCACCTATTTCTATACGCGGCCTTCCAAGTCTTACACTCATCGCTCCGGTCCTCCTGCAGGCCTATCTAGTGGTTTACCTACGAGCTTTGCTCGCCCATAGACCCACCAGTCCGTGAAATGATATTCTGTTTATTGCCCAGAAATATCCCAACGAATGTACATACATCAGCCCTCACGTATGTCTGAATTTTTTCATTCATTCCACGTTTGTCACGAGGGTAGTGACAAACGTGGAATGAATGGTTCATTATTACAACAATGAATTTAAATTATCGTAAGAACGCGATCTCAAAATTTCCCGAGAATCTCTTAGCACACACTTATGGTTGTAAAATGTTATGTACTGCTAATATGAATCGAATTAGCATCATATTTCCCAGCTGATAATCACTGTCTTTCAATTTATTTCACTAGACTCACTCTACTCTCATAATCGACTTGGAAGCATTTGACTAGAAAAGAGTCAAAACCTTCGAATGCGATAAGATAGCAAGCAGACGTAAATAAACTAGAATGCTGAACTAACTATTCGTAGTTGCACCATGTGATCAGCGACTACAGTAGCCGAAATATCATGGGGAAGTCCATCGCCTCTTGTCCCGCCTCTGTTCAGCATCAAAACATCCCCTCGGCTAAACCACATCCCGAACCCTCCCACAACGGAGTCATGGCTGAGCTTCACCCATGGGAATTATATTCCTACAGTGTGCGTGCACGTATCCCAACCATCATACCGTTGCGATTAGGCAACACTCTCAAATAAGTTCCACCCCTCGCTCGGCGATTGTAGATTTGCCCTGCAGTCGTTATATTATATTTCGTGCAACAGAAAATTTCTGATACAAAACAGTGTTTTTATGAATCGGATATCCGAAAATATTCCAATGGTAGCTGCGTGATACCAATTATTTTCATTCGTTCTATTATTTTGAGAGAAGCAAAAAAAAAGAACAATAAAAAGACGTCGAATTTCGACGAAAAAAGCCCAAATTAATTACATTCATCAGAATTAATGATTTTACGTGCACACATCTATTTGATTAAATTTATAGTTCAAACTCATTCGGGAAATGAGGTAATGATGACGATAATCGAGGGTCATGTTTTTCACCCCTTTTACGCGGAAGTTAATTTTGGAGCGCGTGCTGCTCCTTCGCCCAAGGTAGTTGCTGGGAATTAACAAGATATGGAATAAATTAGGTCTATATATACTGTATGCATGTACGACGTATATATAGACCATTACCGTAACCACACCAGGTAGTAACACTGCTAATTTTGTCACGTGCTCGGTCTAAAATTCAACGCTAGTAGTTTGAGGTTGCATTTCTGATTATAAGGTACATTTTGATGAGCGTATAATCCATACAATTATTCATTTGTTTCGTACTTCCTAGAAGCTCGCGGAATTTGAACTAGTTTTTTTTTTTGTTTTTCTATTTTCTGGAAATGATAAAGAGCGAATTTGTCCTTCCCAAGTACAGAAGACCAATTCTTTCGCTATTTGTTATACGTTAGACTTGAAGCGTTCGAAACACGTTATGAAAATCCCGCTAGTCGCTAGGAGACCAATTATTATGTCAGAGTCACTGATTGGCAAGGTAAATAACAAATAATTCAATAATTTCGTGACCATCAGGATTGATTTGATTGGGTTACAGTTTGCGGACCCGCGTAATGATGCTAAACTGGTGCGTGGTCTACGTGCAAATACGTAACCATATATGTATATGCCAACCACCTAATGCACGTCATTCAGGAACGAGACACAGTTTTCGTGCAAAGCCAGACGAATGTAACTGACGCCCATTAGTATTAGCCCCCTAAGCAGTATTGCGTTATGCCTATACTACTAATTAACCACGCCCTCCTCAGTCCCACAACCTCGTTAGCGGAGTACTTAATAATTTTGGGAACCAAATCAGCCAAAATTGATTATCACTCAATGCCAGTTTCACCCATATTCAGTATTTCGTCTCCTAATAACAAAAATAATTGTCGAATAAAAATTACAGCCATCTCAAATGAACTCAGAAAAAAAGAAATTGAAGATGTACCCGATGAATATTACGCCGCATCCGAGGCGAATGCGAGATGCCAGTTAAAATCACGAATCATAGATCCCCTTGGATCGTATAGCCATGGACGCAGACAATGGGGAGAAGAAGGGGGTCAATATGTGAATAAACAATATCAGCGCAATGAGGCAATATCTAACAGTTGCGAGTGGCTTACGGCGTGGATATAGGCGAGGGGGGCGTCGATAAGTACGAAGGGCTACGAAGGGGTGGAAGCAAAGACCGCGATATCATGCATAGGCACGGACGACCCCGTTGCTGAGGCTGGGGTGAACGGAGAAACCCTCTAACGGATTATGAAACAGCAGCTAGAACATTAACACGTTTGCCGCTTAGTGGCACGCTATACTCGCTCGATAAACGGCTAAACAAAATACGTGTGTAGGTGTAACGCTTACATTATCCGTGCTTTGTGTAACTGCATGTGATGTATATGGTATATTCATTCATTAAATCTCCGCGAGATGCGCTGAAGGGAAGTTCGATGCTCCGAAATTAGCAGTGAATACGGTTCACTCCTGTTTTATTTTCTGTGCTACATTTTTTGCCCACTATTGACAAAGGTATAACAGCTATCGCGGTATTACGAGCAACTCTACTGCATTGAATTTTTGTTTATCATGAAAAAAACATCGTTCTTTTGAGACTAATTAGTCGAACGACCTGGTTAGACACGTCAGGTATACTATAATGCCTCAAAACTTGAACAACTTTGTACAAAGTCATCTTATTAGTCGGGCTTAAACGCCATTCTCGTAGTCATTTTCACCCGCGCTCGGTGTCCTTGTACCGTTTTTCTTTTGTCTCTTTGTCCGTTAACCACTCTCACGCGTACTGTTCCTTGACGAGGTGGTTTTCCACCTACCTACCTACCTATCCACGCATTGCGAGCCTAGGCACGTTATCCACTAATCTAACCGCAAACAGACCATTAATATAGCTTCCTAGTCGACGTTCGAATACGTCCCGGTATAGTAACGTCCAACGTCTCTAACTACTACAATTAATACGCCGCCCCACTGAGGTCCGTTACTCAACCCGCGACGCTCTTGTGATTCCTCAATTATAATTTGAAGGGTTATCCCGAAGTCACTCATTAATGTTGGTCTAACCGTAATACATCATCTTGTCGTATATTTGTATCGCAAACAATTATCAAAAACGGATCACACCGCGGTTTCAAGGAAACAAAAAAACATCTTTACGATGCAAAAAACCTGCGTGTCTCATAGTTTTCTATGCGGTGGTCAGCGTATAGATTTTTTCAAAGCATCCCACGGTCGCTACGTGCAACGTTATACGGGAATGACGGGAGAAGGAAATACTTTGTGCGACTTATACCTACGTATATGCTGCTACGAAATCCTTTCCCAGTGGAAGTCACGTGTCCAAATATTCAACCACCCGACGAGAGCTTTGCTAAAATTCCAGTGGCAGAGAAAAAAGACGGTTGTAATACAGAAACTTATAGGTACAAATAGCGTTACGCGAAATATGATTCTTTCATCCTTATAATAAATCTGCTAGAGTCACCAGACAAAGAGTCAGTAACTCAATACGAGGTTTTAAATCAAAGAAAAATATTAATCAACCTCAAGCTTTGACGCCTTTCATGAACGACTCCGAGGTTGATTCGTTCAATGATCTTGTTCATCTTGATTTTAATGATTCGGAGTCACAGCAATATTTTTGTGAAATCAACACAGTTTCATTAAAAATTTTCCTGACACGTAAAGAGTCTTTGATGAATTCTAATAACTTTTAAATAGATGTACATATATGTATATATGTATGCAGTGAAATATAGAGATACTAAAATCACATGCAACTCACATTCTGATCCTCCACTGTAAGGTGATGGGTTTGTTTCTCATTAAAAATCTAATCAAATCGTGGAACGTTTCTATACTTTGTCTCTGTAATATAACAGGTAAAGTCACAAGATGTTGCTGCTGGTAGCTATAGTTGACGGTTACAGGGGTTTGCGCAGCGACTGCGGTGGTAGGGAGTCTTCATTGCATTTTTAATTCTATATTTCTTTGCTCAGTTCTTCAGACGCAAATCTCAAAATTCCCCGGCTACTTTCATTTTACCTTATAACGAGCCCTAGCAAACATTGCCTTTAATACCTACCTACGCAAGACCGTCTTACCATCTTACGAATACTTATTTATATTTATTATTTTTCTCAATTTTTGTACCAACAGAAAAGTTCTCTCTCATTTCAAACGTTAAGCTTCTTTCATTTTTCAACGGTATAATGATTATCATACTAAACTATCAAATTAATGCTCATAATTGGAATGAAATTTATACTGGTTATTTTCAGACTGCGAAGGGTTATCAGATATAACCGACTACGCAATCGCGTCGATATATAAAGATCCCGAGAATTCGATTGAACTCAAAATGTAGACGATCCAATCCATTTTGTACAAAAAAAAAGAACCAAACGAAAATGAAGAAAAAAATATACGTAAGATATACCGGATGAAAAAAATTTCTTTAGTCAGTCATTAAGGTCGGACTATAAACCTTGTCTGAGGGTGGAATCATGTTTCGGAGTGAAATCGTAAAGAGAATTAATATCTACCAAACATCGGATTCTGTTCAATTCTTTTACGTTAATAGTACCACTGAATAGGATCGGGGAACGTTTACTTTTCGCACCGATGGATTACGATTGTAATAAATCGTGGGTTTACGGAGATTCCAAGTTTTTATGGTGAAGAACATGATTCTGTAACTGCAAAGTACCCAGGCCTATCAAACCTTGGAAAATAAAAGCTTTCTCATCTTTGCTCCGCTGGAAAACCTTTCATCTACCCTCTAATGGGAAGCGTTTTCCATTCTGGTGCCGCTGGTGCTGGTGCTGGTACTGGTAGTGCTCAACATGGCTCTTCTCCCTGAACTTCCTTCGGGCTACGCCTATGATGTCTGTCTACCCAGTGAACGCATTTTCTACCTCAAAAGTATACGCACGTATACCAAAGCACGGTACCTATGAAGGAAAATACGTCTACAGCCTTTGCTGTCCGCAGTCCTGCCACTGTCCCCGTTCATGCTACCCCAGGGCACAGACTGCTTGTTCCGCGTTAGTTTAGGATACACATTACACGGGCTTTATGTCTCTGCAACGTAGACGAGGAGGCAGCGAGCCTTCGCTTTTACAGAAAAGGAGAGAGGGAGGGAGGAAGCGTTCGCTGCCTTCGAACTCCAGGGCGTACATCCCATGTTGGGGTTTGTCGAAGAATGACGAACCTCCGGGCAATTTTTCCTCCCTTTCCGTACAAGCTATTATGATTCCACGGATCCAGAATAATGAAGTTTCCGGTATACCTATATGGACTTGGAAATTTACCCAAAGCAGGGGAAACAAAAGAAGAAGAAGCTAAAGCAAATTTACTGTTTGAGCTGTATATTTCTAAAATCTTATGTAGTAGCTGTGAACCTTACTTGATATGTAATCTGCGGCAGACGTAGCGTTTTATCGTCGTTCGTGCAAGACCTCATGTCGCGTGCACGTTGCTTTTCAGAATTAAGAGGCGACGGTAGTGCGCGAAGAGCAATCAGCTTTATACCAACCACCAACGAGTTTTAGCCGCCAACGTTGTCTCTCTCTGCACGGCTGTTACACTACCTCTTGCAAAACTGAGTGCTTCGTGCTTTTGCACTTCTGCTGCAATGGTGAATAGTCCAGAAAAGTCAACTACATATGGTAGGGTGGTACTGGGGTAGTAACACTGCCACTGCTCCTGCTGTTGCTATTTCTGTTGCGGGCCTTATTGTAGCTATGTACCCACGTGTTTTAAATAAAGTTCGCTCCGCATGTTAGCGAACTCTCAGCCGTGTATATAATAGCACATATATGTATACTATCTACTGTCAGGTTAGCTTAGTCTCCTCTGCACAGCTTCCGCAATTTCCTCTCGTAGGCATACAACTATCCGGTTGTATTTTATTGTTTGCGATATACACAGATACCATCCCAACTGGTTGTTTGCTCGAGAAACTTTACTTCCAAATTATGTGCGAGGGTATATTACTATGTCATGTGTGCGTAGGGGTGATGATACCAAACAATTAGGATTTGTAAGCGTATTTTTCATTAAATCATCGACATCATTTTTAGTGTCTAGTGACAAATTTTTTCGACGCGTAACTGCGAACTCATTCGTTGGCATCTTCGGTTATAGTTTTATAAGATTTTTGTGACGGACGTCACAAATGCACAAGAGCTGACTGCGTCAAATAATATATTGGTACTTATACACACAAACCTGGATACAACTGTCACACAGATTCGAGGGGAAGGCGAGACACGATAGCGAGCAAAAATACTCAAAGCTTCTAACTTATCTTCTAAACATAAAAAAACATCAACCGTTTACTTCGAAGCAGTTTTCTTACGTTGACCTAAATTGCTGAAAGCGCCATAACAATTACTGAGCGCAAGAATTACCCGGGTACTGTCCAACAGGGGAAAGCCGGAAACATCTTTCCCTACGGGTCTTCTAGTGGTAGTCTTCGTCGTGATCCTTGGAATTTGACATAACAATTTTCATTAGCAGACCAAGCACGCGAAACTACCGACTCTTGATGTTCCCACCAACTACAGATTGCTTCACTTGAGGTCCGTGTCTAGAGTATTCCCTATATACTAACCTCTTACCTAGGACCGCAAAACACGCGAGCTACAAGCATCCTAATTTCGGCACATGTTCTCGCTTGGAAAAAAATTTGAAAGATCACCGAGTCGAACACGACCAAATGAGGAAACGTGTGAAAAATAAAATTAGAGAAACTTGATGGATCAATCGATGAAAATGATAAAGTATTTTAACTTGTTGAGCGTAATTACATATCGTGAATTGGATTTAAAATGGCGTCAGTGATAATTCGTAACTTTGACCACCCTTCAACAAATTTGAACGATCGTTCACGAGTATCGACGACTGGGGTGTATCGTATTTTAGTAACGAATAACCGGGGGTCAAACTCAATAACTCAGCGAGTGGTCCGGGTCTTCATTTGTGAACGGATTAAATCGACTCAAATATAAGGTTACTGGGTAGATATAATATCTGTGAATATACAACGGTGCGTAGCGTATACGTGTATTTGATGTGTCTCTACACGAGCGACTGCGTCCAATTTGAGGTGCGTTATATTCAGAACGTGCAGAGTAATTTAGTCGTACATCTGTCATCAAATATTCTGCCCTTGAAATATATACTAAGGGCACTTGAACTTGATAAGCGTATGATTAAATTCATCGTAGGTAATAAGTTGCCTGTGCCCTGTGAGCTGTGATGCTCGGTATGTATGCTATCTTATATGTGCGTAATCAACCAGTGTCTAACTTTGAAGCGTAATTAAACTTGATGTCAGACATTTTCATCGGTAATTGTGACGTTTATACTTCGCAGGGTATTAGGTAATGATCAAAGTCGTATATATTCACAAATTACGTCCTCAAAATGAGTAGACGAAATGTCTAGAATTCCTTGAATACGAATGATTATACCGTGAGAAACAGCGCCAACGGTATTTATCAAGAAATTGTACGAGTCGTATTTCTCTAGTTTACCTGGCTGCGAATGACGATGAAACTAGTAAAAAGGAAAAAACTCAAATTGTCGAATTTCGATACGAAATTCCCTTATCAACGTTGGACAATGGTGCTTCGTTCGATGGGAGCGACTCAAGAAGCGATGATTCTCACCGGCAATGGAAACATTGAGTCATCAAATGGTCGCCAACCGTCAGAACAGCGGGTACACATCGAACAGGCGAGAATATTCCAGCAGGAATTTAGTGGAGATGGGAGACGCGACTGCGAGGGTTACGACTTGGCGGTAGTAGGTTTTTTGGCTGGCATGGCTGCGGCGATAGGTCCCCATACACTCTTTTTTTCCGCCCGGCTGTAAAACCCGCGTCATAAACCTCGCGTTCAGTCAAACGAATTCCCCCTTTGTGCCCCTTCATCACCCTGCGGGCAGCTTTTATTTCTTTCGCGTCTATTATTTAAGTATTTCATCGGTTTAAACGGAACCGCGCAATATTCTTTCCATTTCACGTTATATACCCAGGGGTTGGTTATGCCGTACTCCGCGACGAAGCGAGAAGTGTCTTTTTTGTTCGATGTCGTTTTCTCTTGATTCGCTTTCAAAACGCCAGATGTTTGGAGAACTAATTCACAGAGGATGGATGATCTTCCTGCCGACATGTGTTTTCGGACACCGCGGTGATCCTGATTACCAAAACCGCGTAGAACCCGGTTCAGAATTTTAATTAGCGGAAGAGTTAACGAAATGTTTTCAGACCGGTAGGCCTCTGATTTTTAGGCCCGAGCGAAAGACTCGCGTATTTAAATCATACACCCCACCAACAAATGTCAGCCCGGCACATTCTACTAATATACGAGGGTTAAAGGCGGGTTAAACAAACGTTATTCTTACCACTGGAGTTCGGGTCGCGGTCTCTCCCCAAAACGTCACTGACACGTGCCTCGTACGGCATGTGGCGGTTATTTCACGGTCGGCTGCCACCGACGTCTCTTGCACGTCGGCTTTAGGTGACGCCAACCACCAGGGGACTTTCCTACATGGTATTTCCATATCACGGTGGCCCTTGCCAGATTCTTGCTCTGCATATATACCGTACCTACACCGCCCGATGTTCGCGCGGGCCCTCTGTTTACACCGTGTAATAACTATCTGACAAGAAATCCTTCCACTCGAAGACTCTTCTCACGTAAAATTGCTACTTTGCATCCTGAGTGTGTGTGCAGAAAAATGTATGCATATGCGGGTGCATGTACAACGTATGTAAATACACGTATATAGCGCACAACTTATACTTATATATATGTAGATAACGTACGAGTACATGCCGCGGGTCCAAAGCTGCATACCTGATAGCTCGCGCTACACATATGACTACCTCGTATTGACCCCATTTCTCTTTGAACTGGGTTGTTCACGGTAAGTGAATCGCGGGGTTCAAAGCGTCGTTAAAAAGCTCCTAACATGATCCCGTTTTCTGAATTCTCATATTATTTGTAAAAGAAAAAAAAAATTTTTAAAAAAACTTTTCATCTTCATCGTACAAAATGATTCCGATGATTTGTGTTATATCCTGTTCGTATTGATACCGCGACGCGATACTGTATAGTCATTTAGGTAAAACGTGATATTGCCAAGTTGGAGCTTTCCATAATGTCCGCAAATTCTATGCCGACTGACTCACGGAGCGTTGTGGTGGTTGTGGATCTGTGGCGATGCAGCTTACGGCATAGTTGTGGGTCACAACTCGCGGCAAAGTCTGTATATTACATGTAACTGACTGCGACCGCTAACATGAGTAAAGTTACCCTCGCACCTTCCGAAACCGGAGGTATTAGTCCGAGTGTATATGGACGTATTTTAGTTCATATTGGTTTTGCTTCTTATGTTATATGTTTGTATGCCTCATACCGCATGTAATACGGCAGCTGGAATTGAGGTATATGAGTGTTTAAGCAATTTTTCTTCCGGCGTATGAGCATCCCTCCGTTATATGTACCTAACCAACCCCGTCGTCTGCAACCGTGTGTTATTCAGCAGGTATTAAACCGCAGCACCACTTGTGTGCACATGAATTTATTTATACATATTGTTGGTACATACGACACCATTGTGTACTTTACAGAAAATATCTTATTTACAATATTACGTTCTCTGTTGTACCAGCCGGTACTGCACACGAGTATTATTAAATTTTCTCTCAGTTTTAGCTGATATATGTACGAAATACGTACACGATATATGAGTTACGACGACGCGACACCCGAGTGCGCGGTGGTGCGCGAGAGATCTAAAAATTATGAATGGGCTGTGCTGCGGAATTGGAGTAAAAGCGAGATGGGAATCCAAAGCTTAACTGAATAAGCTGGATAATATCCTCGACAACTTATTGTTCATCAAATACAAGTAGCTATTTTACAATTATTTTGACCCTTCGGAGTTAGACTTCGTTTTTTATTGCATCAGTTTTCCAAGAGATACAATCAAGGACTATTATTTCTCAGACTTAAGAAAGGATATATAGCGATATATGAATCGAGTGGTCAACTTCAAGTTAGCTGAGATTACTCGAGGGTCACTTCGGGGCGGTTCCGAGCACCGCGGCCGTGACGCGCAATTACCGGTTCCCAGTAGTTCCGGATAAAACATACGGGTGGAAAAGCAGAGCTCGAGATCCAGATAAGTGATAAGACTCCGTAGGATCAAGAAAGGTCACGATCACCTTAACTTTGTACTTACGCTTCTTTTTCCAGGTATATGTTTACTCCGGTCGTATTAAATTCGAATTTCTAAAGTAAGAGAAATTTGTGAATGCGCTGTGTCAAAAATACAAAATTGATCGTTGACACGGAATCGAAAAATGTGCACCATTAGTCGCCGACAACTCGATTACTCGAAGGAAGTTATCGAACGACTTTGAAACTCGATATACATATGCATACATATGTTGTATACATGTATACATACGCGCGGTAAGCCCAGTTACAGTTCGGGTGTCTCTACATATATGTACATTCGTTGAAAATACAGCATCAGAAGAGAGATACCTCGAGGTTTGATACTCTCCTATCTTTTGAAATGCACACGCCTGAGCAATTCGATCAAAAGTTTGTCGTTCGCATCGTCTAGGACGTCGCAGCGAATCCTGAAACCAGTTTGGCTGTTATGCCGGCAAAGAAAGCATCGCGACGCCAGGAGTTCGTCTCCGGATAGGCGGCGATAAACGAGCCAACCAGCGTGAGATCTTGATCGATGTTAGAACTAGGTCAAACTGAACAAACTACGCGGCGAAGATGGCTTTACCACCGATATTGTTGTTATACCCAAATTGCTGCTTGTCTGGCATCCGAAGCCCAATTAACTTTTTGTGCACGAGCCAACCACTATTGTAACGCCTCTGCCAACGGAAATTCGTTCGATGTTACTCACGGTTATAAAGTACTCGGGGGCCAATTAATATAATTGTTTTATGGGCATTATCGCAAGGTAAAAGTCACTTGCAAGCTTTCGTTACAATATCTTTCTCGTTTTTATTACTCACGTCGACTGCTGGATGAACCGATGTTTGTTTTTTATTTTCTTGCTGCATCACGTGGTTGATATGTTTTGTCTTTGTACCACACGCAAGATATGTTACACAAGTCTTGATATGGTGTTGGTAAGATATTGGATGATCTATGGGCCACTGTTTCTAATTATTTGGATTATTGTACCAAAGTTAGTTGGTACAGTATTTCATTTGGTTACATCTATCATAAAGTTTGATTACACGTGGTGGATCTTTAAGCGGTTTTCAACACAAAAAGTGGACGATAATTCACACAGAAACCACAATAGCATTCTCCACTGGTTCTTAGCGAGCAAAACATATTCGTTTCAAGTTGCTTATTCACAAAATTAGTACCGAATAGTTTACTGTTCAATGCGGTGTTGAAATCTTGCCTCAATACTCATAATATTTTACTTTACCATCTATAGAATCTGCAGCATCGAATGGAAAATATCCTGCCTCAAAATCCGTCGATGATTTAATGAACTACGAATGAATTTGAACTTGTTGAATGTGGGTGGTTGTGTTGGCACGTGATCATCTGAAAAATAATTACTTCCTACTTCAGTCATTGCATTTCGGAGCAAATAATCGATACATAGGTAATTTCAGCGCTGACTGAATAAATGTGACCCATTAATACGGGTGAACGTATAGATGCAGGGTAAATATTATACGAATCTATAGAGCATTGCGTTGGCAAAATGGCGCATACATCATCCGGGATTCACGTTTATCGAACTACGAACTAGTGTAAAAACATTCAAAACCAAGTGCAATAGTAATTGATTGATGAACTGAATTTTCGTTGAATTGCCTATGCCGCATAGCACCGAGGTGTGCTGTGAAATCGATTGGATATGGAAGTGTATCGGACTTGTATCGAACGAGAGAAAAGCTCGAGAGTCAGATATAAATAATATCGTGACCATGCACGGTGCGGACCATTTCATTGTAGAGCATTTTGTACAAATATGTTATTATTGAGCTCCATATCCAAGCCGTAAAACTACCGTAAAACTCGCTATCAAACTTTTGATTTTGTTTGTTTTTCATTTCAGAAGTTGCGAGCAGTAAAATCCACCATAACTTCAAGGGGATCAAGGAGGGCAGCCTGGTCGTTGGATGGATTTTTATAAAGCTGCCTCAAGACGATTGCGTTCGTCGTTCTCCCGTATTCGCCGTCCGTTCCTTCGTCCCTACGACTTATCCGGTAAATTTAACGTCGCGTGGACTCGGATCTAACCTACCTACCTCGCACCCTACTTTCCACTCTTCGGATACCCGGCACCTTCTACACCTCAGTCGCGTCACCCGCAGGACCATCATGCCCGGGATTTCATTCGGACGGTACCGGCCTAAATATACGACGTAACTGCGACCTCGCGAATCCACCTGGTGGCTGGGGCTCCGTTTATTACAGACTTTACACCCAACCGTGGGCCAGTTCCGCTGTAACTGACGTCTCCCAGAGGAAACTTACGATATAAATATCGTCCCGCGTATACCTGTGGAGGTTTACCCATATACAACTTATACCTACATCTACGAAACTCGCACCAACATGGACACCTCACCCACTAAACTTAACATTTTACAAACGGTGTTACAGGAAGGTATGCGGGTAAAACTGCCCGGTATTCTTGTATAGCTTTGCGGGGACAAAACTGGAGGTGAGAGTAAAGTATAGGGTTGGCATGTTTCTTTCATGAAACTGGCAAGGCTTAAGGTGCCGAATTCTCTTACCTGATATGTTAAGTAGATCGTCGACAAGATTTTGTTGTCGCGATTCCCCACCCAGGTTGGAAACAGAAGATTGCAAAATAACCGTCTCACATCTTGTTTAAAAGAGGGATGAATCATACCTACTTCTTTTTTCGCAGTTTCTCACGAGTGTATATTACCTCCTGTTTCATTTCTGGGAAAGATTACTTTCTACGTAATGATAGGGTGACAACGGTTGTCGTGGTGAGAATCACTTAGATTTAACCGGAATGAAATTCATTATTTCCTCAAAATAAATTTCACTCATTAGTCCCAGGTCGTCCCGTATACCTGTATTTGCATGCATTGGAGACGCGAGTGTCGAATTTTTCGTAAAATCTCAATTCGTCACAGTTTCTAACTGACGTAAGCTCTGCAGGGGTGCAGTTGCATATGAATTTGAAAGTCGGAATGCTGGCGTTACACGCTAATTTTGCGCTAGGTAGAAATAGTTACCTGACGATGACAGCGTGTCAAATTTACGTCAAAACGTACTACCAACGTGTCACGAAAGTATAAATTTGCATGACAGCAAGCATAAGGATCTCTGAGTCACGTACTCGTGCCAAGGAACACCTTGGTTATATACCTTTTTTCCCCCACGGGCGACAGGGATCCGATCGGGGAACCCCCTCAGCGCCTTTAGGAAACTCTCGGAAGGAAATCCAGATAGTTGGCTCATGAAATGAGTAAGTGGAATGTCGAGTCAGCACTTTGCCAGCTTCCTTGCGGCATCCGGAAAAATAAGTGAGATAAGCCCGACTCTGGTAACTTTGCGGCAGCTGCTACTGCCGCGAGCCGATCATTGATCAATGACCTTAAAATCATCAAAATTTCGAAAGTTCATTCCGGGCTCATCTCAGAAAATTATCTTCATCCGAAGCTATTTATGGTTCAACCTTTATGATTATTTTCCGATTATTGCAGGTACACTGCGTATTCCGAAATAGAATACTTTGGGTGAATGGTTGAGTGCGAAACTCTGTTTGGTGTACTTATTATTAACAGTGGAATGAGATTCGAAAAAATTTCTGGTGTTTTTCTCAGACCAAAAAAACTTTGGCGAGGTATAGACGAGTACCTCGACTCAGACGGTACATACGGTGCCGAATTTTCCAAGCTCTTTTATTCTCGATTCGCGAATCTGTAAAAATAAATTTCTCAGACGTTGCAAAGTAGGGTTTGACGGAGTCCTGTCGCGCCCTATCTCACAATCAGCTTTGCCCCGTTTCCTTCTATCGGTGTCTGGACAACCGTACAATAATTCCTCAAAGTATTCGCCCAGGCTTCATTTACCGCGTAAAGCCCCCGCGGGTCAGGCAATAGAAAAGTTTCTTTGATGTATCCCGCTTAACCGCGGATACTTCACCTTCAGAGATACATATTGTATAGTATGTGTACATATCACGACTCCAAACGCTGTTGGATATGAGCACACATGGCTACACAAAAGAATGTTGAATTTTTTGTTTTTGTTTTCGATTTGTTTTTTCTTTTTTTTTCAAATGATTATGTGGCTCGATTGAACCAAAGTTGTAGCATCCTGCAAGCCAAGTCTGAATCGTTTGCGAGGATTGCCAACTCATTCCAGTTCAGAATGAACGCGAACTGGTCTAGACAGTCTGTTGATATAATTTATGCTATTCACCCGGTGGTCCGTAAAGTTGGCAGTAACCATCCCTGACGTTCTGCGGAAACGGATGCGAGTCGAAAGAAGACCCGTAAAATGGATAAGTAATTTCATATCGCATGTGTTAGTGGGCTAACAATAAGTCAAATGTTAGCAGGAATCTGTAGCGCGGTCAGAGGCAGGGGAAATCGCGAGTTTGGACAGCCTTTGGAGTTAACGAAATTCCCATCAGGTTTTTACGCGGATGATTCCACTTCCCAAGTTTGAATCTCATTTCATTCTGAAGGTTGGTATAGCTGGGGCACGGAATACGGTTTGCTTATAACGTATTGAAATACTGCAACAACACAATGATTCGGAGCGCGTGGAATAATATGGCGTGGAGAATAAGCGGAGCGTGAAAAATAACACATTGATTATAGAACAGTGCAAGGGTTCTTTGTTCGACGAGGGATTTAGGAGTATACCTTCGCCCCACGCCAAGATTTCTTTCAGTTAACCACTTTCCACGGAGCGCTGCGTTGCTATGAAGCTTTTTCATCCCCTAGGTTGATTCGGGGCGATAAAAAGGAAAGGTGGGATATACGAAAAAGGGAGCAAAGAAAACAGAAAAGAGATTCAGGAAACGTAGATGTACAATTCCTCGAGGAATATCGACGTAGAATTCACAGTGTTTACGCAACGCTAACAGTTGTCGGTATAGATACCACAAACCTCACCGCGATGTCCAGAATTTGTCTAGTTATGTGAGACTTAGAAAATACAATCCATTAACTGAGAAAACACCGTCGATTTCGAGGTCTTTGTCAATCCAGACGACCCATCATCACCCTGAAGCTTGCGATTATCGTTGTTGCTGGAAGACCACATAGATGTAAGCGAAACAGACAGGAAGTTGCTGAATTCACCCCACAGGGATATGATTACGGGTGTCCTGGTGGTAGCCGGAGATGTATGCCATCTTATTTTGTCTGAATAACTCTGTCGAAGATCCGAGTTAAGCCGAAGCAATATAAAGATTGAGCTTTGTGGCAAACGATGTAATCTTCAATGAGGTAAAATTCATTTCAGGCCTTCGAAATCGCCGTTGATCCCAGAATTTAATGATGCGTCAAACGGCCGTCTTCAATACGAATTTCCTTCCGATATAACCCCCAAGTGATTCTGGATGCTCCGTCCACATGAGTATGAGTCTGAGGGAAAAAAAAAACCTATTTCTGAAAATCGTCAATACATCGTAGTATCAATTTGATATCGTATCAAATAACCGTAACAATGCTGCAAAATTGACCGCGTGACCAGCTGTAAAATTTCCTTCAATAAAGGTATAGATAACTTTATTCGACGCTGTGAATTGTAACCGATTTTCTAATAAAATGCTGAACATACCATACACATGGTATATATCCACGAGTGAAGTTTTTTCATAGTTTGGCCGCGTCATAGGCGACACGCCAGTCTTTCTCACGAGCCAGCCAAGGGATGGAGGAGACACATGAGGAGCAACATCTACCACGAATTACTACTACTATTACAGGACTTTCCTCTTTCTTTCACCGACCCTTTTTCTGTCCGTTCGTTTCCTGCCTCCTTACTTCTCCGTGAATGGTTTTCCTTTCAGGCTAACTGCACAGTAACATCCCTCAAAGATAACTTTAAGAGACAACGAAATGATTCCCGTATAAACATAGGAAAAACAGATCGTTCGTATTAAATTTCAGCGAAATATCGAGCACCAATTTCAGAGCCAATAGGTTGGAAAAATGAATCACCAGCGAGATGTAGAGTATTATTCATCGAGGTATGATTGATGAAATTGGAGGTCGAGGTTTTCCGTTTCATTAAAACGTCACTACAAGGGGCTGACTTTTGAATGTAAGTATACCCACTAATCCTGATTGAAGCAAGAGTTTAGCACCCATAATTAAGGATGGGAGATTCAAATAAATTGGCCACGGGTCGGGTCTCCTAGTGATTGTGAGAGTAGCGTGAAACTGTTTGTGTTCAACCGATGTCGAACCTTTTTGGGTGACCGTTGTTATATTGAAGATCAATAATGGGCCTCGATAAAGGCCCTAATGGGGAGTGTAACACTGGAATCAAGAGCTTTCGCAGGACACCTCGCTCGACTTGGCTTAATCTAAGGCGTAGCTGGTGTTCGTTAGAAGGGTATATCCTCTGGGGATCCTATTAATTCAATCGAATAGCACTCGAATCGGGTGGGTATTAGTACCAGGAACTAAGCAAACGTGGAGATTAAACAGGCTTGCGATGAGCTTGCTTTTGCGTTGCGAAGCAAAAACCATAATTTTCCATGCCCTACTCGAACCACCATGGAAACCATAAAACCCTTGCAATTTTCCACAGAAGAAACACAAATATCAGTTAAAGGAAAAAATCAACTTCCTTGTATAATATCGTGCTTACTTTTTCCTTTGACAAAAAGCTCGGATGAATATGTGACGCTTTTTCCGAATGTATTCGATTAATTGCCATTGTTCTAACAATCGAGGGCACTCAACCGCGCCCCTATGGGTTGCGGGACAATTTCCAGCCGTAAACTGTAATATGTATGATCTGCAGTACCCGTGGGATTTCATTTTCGAGTTTATTCACGCGTACAGACGTTGCTGCTTGTCTCTCAACCGCAGCCGTGGACAAAGATGATAAAAAATAAATTATGCATTCAGCATAATTCGTAATTTTTGCATTATTTTTTAACGATATAGGCAGACCACACCCTGTTCTGTCAAAGGGTCGTGCCACAGAACAGCCAGCTGTACAGCCCCTCGTATTAATTTCTTTTCCTCTGTTTTTCTTTCTCTCTCTTTCGAATGTGTGGGCGGATAGTTCGAGGGGGATGGTGAGGAGGATGGCATTGAGCACTCCCAGCAGATTACAACGGAATATTAGCGGGCATTACCCCTACTCACATTCACTGGCACTGCTCCGCTCACAAACCTCGTGAAACGCGACACGATACGTGTTCATTAAAAGGGTTGATTTTTCCATGAATATGTATTTGCATATTTATATGCCTGGAGGTGGCGAGAGCGATACGGGCTCTCGGTATAACGCTCGTTGCCGTATTGCTTACTCTGTTTTCGTTTTTTTTATCCTCTCTCTTTTTTTTTCAATGGGATCATATTTTCAACGTCAAATTAATGAAATTTTTCTATCATACGCACCGCGCAAATTTCCGATACGTTACACGATATTTGAATTTGGTAGACAGCGGTCAGAATTTTTATTGTAACTAGCGATATATGATGAATAATATCAATTGAAGTAAACGAGGTAAGTTTTCATAAATCCGTTCAAAAATTTTTACTGATGTACTTCTTCATCGGATACTTTTTTAAGCGAACTGTTGAATCTTTAGTATTTCTGCAGAATGTCTTATCCCAAAGCCAGTTGGAAAGAAGATGCAGGCAAAAAACTGATTTTTGTTACCTTCGATGTCGTATAACTCATGAAACTCCAGGGAACTTTTGGTATTTAGTTTAAAACCACTCAATAAAGATGTATGAATTTTTCAGCTCACTCTGAATTTTTCCGAAGTTGAGCCCGATTTTGGTCTAATTTGACTGGACCAGTAGAAGATAGGCATAGAGATGAAATCAGCGTCGCTTGCGGGGTACATCAGGGCCTGAATTCTGAGGGAACCGATGGAGGGGGAAATGACGTGAAAAACTTCTTCTGGAAATAGGACTGATCGTCGATAGCTTGCGGCTACTATATTTGGTGGTGGAGGATAAAGGATAAATAATTTCTCACCCAACCATAGGGAAGTTCGTTAATTTTATTTCGATCGGTCAAACATTTATGGAATTCTACGAATCAACCGTCATAAGATATTATCAGGTACGTCATGGCACGAGGCGACAAATCCAAAGCTATATCTATATATACGTATGTATACATACGTTGTACTCGAGGTGAGGCACAAGGTACCGGGCAGTACGGGTAACGCAATCAGTGTTCCATTATAAGGGCGGTCCTCGCGAACGCATTTCATTACTCGGGGTAGTTTGGGGTTAATTTAAAATTGCTTAATCCAACTTGGGTGGGTGGCGCGGCCGCAGCGGCTCTACTATTACCCTGTAGCCTCGGCTTTACGTTCACGTAATACGATTGAAGCATGGTATCCCTCCTCTCTGCTCCTTCTCCCCTTACCTCACTCCTTTTTGTCTACCAAGCGGGGCCCAATGGGCTCGACATCTGCCGGTAATAGCCGGCGCCAACCCTTAGGCCGGAATCACCGAGGAACGAACGGACGAACGGACGAGCGGACGAGCGGATCGGTATGTATAGGTGAAAGGGCCAACGGGGCAATGCGCACGCCAACTTCCCCGTAACTATCGCTCTCTCGTAACTTTACCCGTATAATTTCAATGCATAATTATTGAGGGAGAAATTAGTGGTGACCCACTGGCTGCGGTTCTGCAGAGTCTGGTTATTATTCCAGAAACGAGGGAAAAGGATGTGCCAGAGCTGGTTAATATCAATTTAATGTTATTAAAATACATAATTGCATTTGCGTTTTTTTTTTATTTTACTTCATTTTATTTTTTTGATTATCCTGTAGGGTATCACGGTATGTGTATGTGAAGTAACTATAGTTTAGCGTACAGTGGTAAGTGTAATGTGTGAATGCGTAAAGTCGCTTATAAATCGCGAACTTTTTTGAAAGGATTCTCGTTTTTTAAAATAATTAATAAATACAATGCAACAATGATATCCACTACGTATCATGTGTTTGGAGTGAAGTATACGACCCACACTAAACCCTGAGAATATATATTTTATATGGTACGGTGCTACTCTGTCTGCGTTTTGACAACCCCTTATAATTTGGTGACAATTAATAGTCGATGATTTGCTCAGTTCTGGTTTTGCAATTCCCACAAGATAGCCCAGCGTTACATTCGTTAATCATCTCATATACATATAGCTTTGAATCGGTGGAACGTAATTTCCGTGCTAATAGACAATTATCTTTGGTTAATTTTCGGCCTTACAGAGTGTATCGCATAAAGTGTTGAGCTTAGAGTAACGCTTTGTTCGTTCACCGTGGCAGGATGTCAAGATAATTTGGCATTCCATAAGAAAACAAGCGTTAGGCATTCACGAGAATTTTTACAGCTCGTAAAAATGAAACATAAAATTTCTTCGCTGGTTGCATGGCAATAAACGCTTTCAGTTTCTTAGCTTTTAATGTCTATAAAAATGTTACGATAATATTCAAAATTTCAATGAGTCATGGAGAATAGTTCTGGTGTATAGGCATTTGTACCGGGTGTCCCTTTTCAAAAAATATATACATGATGTATGAAATTTAACTGAGCAACTTTCCCGCGGTGTACATCGGGTAACATCGATACTGGCGGTTTTTAAACGCTTAGGATTGCTTCAAAATTTTCCGAAAAATAATTATGTGTCTGGGGCCAAGTATATATATATATGAATATCAACTTTTCTGAAAACTTATTTTGGCTCCATACAGAACAGCAGCTACCTCCTATTTTATTGCGAAACTTGTTCGATTTACTTATGTCTGCATAATAGAATGGAATAATTATTCTCGAACCAATATTCTCGGCCGTCTATAAACTTATACATTTTTTCTCCTCCCCTTAACGTATCAAGATGGTCATAGAATAATAATACCGTTCAAGAAATAGAAAAATACTATCCCAACCATCCGTATACATGCCGGACCCGAAGTCTCGCGCGATATCAAAATCTCGAATATGTATCGCCGCTTTCGTAGGGAGGATGACACGTTACGCGTCAGGCTTGCGGGAAGGGACTTGTCTCTGGTGGGACGTTTTTCCCTCCCTTTGTCTGCGTTATCCAGCCTACTTCCCGCTCCTAATTCCAAGGGAAGTTTTTCAAGCGCCCTCCAGAGACGTCCCGTTGTGCCAGTCTTTTAGACGAAGCTTCGCTCTTCCGCGATCTTCATCCTGCAATAGGTGCGCTACACGTAGTTACAATACAGAGTCCCTGACTCCTGTGTACGTTATGGTATATATACTCATCGAGAAGGATTCTACGCTGTTTCTTCGAAACCCCGTGGGGAAGCGGCTTCACTCCGCTCTTCATCTTGCAACATTTTCCCCTACAAGAATCTTCGCTTCTTTCTTTTCTCTCTTCTCAGCTCTAATCTCTCGTGCTTTTGTGATCCTCCTTACTTTTTCCTCGTCTCGCTGGTAAACGACCCTATACATACACTTATGTATACGTACCGACAATTCCTCTGAGAGTTTAAAGTCTCGAATCGTAGAGAAAAGTAGGATCCTCAGATTCCCCGCACTCACGCCGAACAAATTATTCATTCGTATTGGAAATTCGAAGGCTATTTACCAATACTGACGTAACTATACCTAACTGAACCTACAGAGGTATATTCAACCCGGTATTACATAATTATTGAACATCATCGGTTGCAGATTGCAGGAAATATGCTCTTGGGAGTACAGCGATGACGAGCAAAGATGAACTATGGATCGGTGTTACGACGTGCTACACACGGAAGCGAGGGTGGGAGGAAGTTTGGTAGTTACGTTTGCCAGTTTGAACCACGCGCAGACGACGGCTCAGAGGTCCAGAGGGAAAACGGAGAGGATATCTACCCCTTTCCGTCGCGGTGTCTCCTGCATCGTCGATTCTATGTATTGCGTGCCGAGAATGCTTCCAACTCCTCTTTGATCTTCCCTTGACGCTATCCAAGGTGGGTATCGGAGAGATGTGACAAACTACAGCTCGGAAGTTTGGATTGCTCGGCTTGGTCCTGGAATACATCGAGTCCGGCAAAAGAGATCTTGCGTGGCATTTACGTGGCGTTTACGTGGACGTCGTGACATTCCGTTCGTTCGTTTTTGCACCATTTCAAATCCCGCACTGCAGCGCAGTAGGTACCGCGGTATAATCAGCGCTTCATGCTCCGTCACATTGTAGCGTCGCGGTCGAGGTGAATAAAAACGAAACGAACACGCAGAGACAGAATCACAGAATCGTTCTTCACTTTTTCCATCATACTCAGCTCGCGCTTACACCCCTGCACCACATTTGCAAACTTCAATATCGATTCCGATTGATTCTCCTCATGCGTGCCGCACCCCCAGGGACATCTCGACGGAGACGCGGCGTATTCGTAGCAAACTTTTATATGGCATAGCCCATTCGAAGAGTTTTGAAATCGAACAAGTTTCAATTGCGATCTGAAATAATCTCAAATAATTAGTGTGAGTAACGTTCGATAGTTGAAGAAATTGTACATGAACACGAGGATCATTTTATCAGCAGAGAATATTTGCCTCATGTGTGAGGTTCGAAGATTCACCAGCTACCTCGTATATATTATAAGTATACATTGGAGCAATTTGCCGCTATCGAAATCTCTAACTGTTTGTAACAGTGAACCTTAGCACGTTATTTCAAACATTGGATCCGAAGTTGCGATTACGTTGATATTGAATTCTTATAGCGATTATTAAAGTTGCAATTGCAAGAGTAGTACCTATACGCGATTGCCTCTTAACTGTAGACTCCCTTAAACGAGAACTGAAACTGTTATGGAGCAATAAAGCGTTATGGGGTGAGCTGCCATGCGGAGATGATTTTACAAACGCGTATCAGCTACTATTTTAACTGTCGGAAAATCGTTGCTTGTATATCATGCATCGGGTATTATTACTTCCTGGAATCCGTATCGGAGAGCGGAAAATGGCTGTGTAATTTTCCCGTGGACCAAATCAACCGTTACACATCGAGCATGAATCGCATGAATGAGAACTCCAGCAGCCGCCACTAGTTCGCCATTGCTTTCTAGGTGAAAAAAAATCATATCGATCGTATTTTGAAAAACGCTTCCAGATAATCGATAAACCGAATGCATCTTGGCATCCATTTCACTCAAATGATTCTATCGATACTGATTTTGCTACCAGATTTTATTGAATCGACATTTCCGAAGAGGCCTCCAATGTTATGATCGAAGCTAATCGCGTTAAGTGCAGCAAAGTGCCGCTTGCTCTACAAGGGCAGTGTTTGGCCACCGCGAGTCACACAATCATACAGTTATATAAGTTGCCGGTTGCGGCTCACCCCCACAGTCACAATATTATCTGCAGCTTTTATTATTAAATACGATGACCAATGCGAAACGGGCAGCGGCTCAATTCAATTATATCATTTCTGCGAATGATTCAACCCGGCAGCTAGCCAGACGACTCCCAAGAACTTCTATTGGGTCGCTTGGCCCGCGTTGGCCGCAGGACATCGGTGACCACAAAATGTAATCCGTTATTACTCCCACAAGGTTTGGCTGAGTTCTGTCTCAACAAATTCGGGGTCAACTTACGGTGAAATTAAATTACACACCCACCATTTACGATCCGAGCTATATGTACACAAAACCAAACCGCCACACCTTCCCTCCCTCCGGCTGCCCAAATCGTCCCGCACGTCCTTCGATAATCGTCACCTATCTTCGGTTGAACTTGTACATTATGGAGGTGGTCCAATTAAATCTCGACTAATGCGATATATTTTGACGGACAACAAAATGTGATCTTTGTCAATGGTGAATATAATGGAAGGAACATCGCTGTTTGATTGTCCATTGTCGATCGGAAGTACCGTGCTCTGTTATTGCCAAAATCGCCGTTAATTATCCAAAGGGTAGTGGAGAACAGTGCAGTGCGGTTTGTATAAGGCATTATAAACATTTTTTGAGGTTGAGCTGGGAGGTCAAATAGGGGGAAAGAGAGAGAGCAAAGAGGATTGCGGAGGGTAAACCAGGTTAGGGTGATGAAGTCTAACCCTTTGATAAACAGCAAAAGGGGTAGCCGCCCTCCATGTCAAAATACCGTTCATGCTTGATAGCTGTTATCAATGGATGATTGAGTATAGCTGGCTTGTATAGCTTTTCGGCCATCCCTATGTAAGTAAATATATATAGATATATGTATACAACCTGCGTGAAACCACCCTATACCTGTGATGCACATTTCGAGTGATATTTCAACGCCATTTTTTTTTCTTTTTTTCTCTTTTCTCACACAATTCCCCCCATCCACTCCGGAGACGACTCAAATGTATCTCGAGCTTCAAGTTATTGTCGACACTCGACTCGATCTACCAACGAGTTTTCTCTTATCAATGGTTTTTTGACGAGAACTTTTACCGCGTCCTGAAACGCTGATAGCACCCACCTTCCATCCCATCCACCGCGTATTTACTCCCGGTGGTTTCGTCTTCCGTGACTCGCTCTTCCGAAATTCTCAAGCCATTCATCCATTCATTTCAGGTTGCGTTACCACTGCGCAGATATCTATAACTTTAAATTGTTATCGCTAACCACCACACGCATGGCTGAGGATTTTGAGAACGAAATTATAGAATATATTGCACGAGAATTCTAGTCGCGTATGGGAGAGAAAAATAAAAAAATACATTTGACTCTGAAAAAGCAACAAACAACTGCATAATTGATCTCTTAAGATTTGCGAAGAATGGCTCAAAATTGAGTCTGGAGATTTTCAGGTTTCGTGCAGGAATTTCAAGGTTAGAGATGTACATGTATAGGTGTCCATAAAAGGGCGTATAAATCGCTACAGGATATAAAATATAACATATGGTATTTCGCAATAGACGAATAGGTATAAGCGTTGGCCGGTATTTTACATCTGAGATATTTGTAAGATTCAAAGCACGCGGATAGAACGACTGAATTTCACATTTTTCGGCAGTTTCTGCCTGTTTCCGATCGTGTCTGGCTGTTTTTACATTCTTCTGAAATTTCAACCGTGCTTTAATATTATGCTGAACCCGGCGAGGTTCAACATACAAGGTATGCTAGACACGTCCCATACTCGAGACGTCAGAGCTTAGTATTCAATATCTCAAAACAATCCCTAGGGCGTAGGGGGCACAGTGCGCGAACCGGCGCAAGGATAGAACGCTGAGGCTACTGAAGTATGGGGGCGGCCAAAGATATACCCCGTGTCACCCTTTTGGGAACAAGTAGCTACCGCACAGAGGTGGTTCTTTCCATCCGTTCCGTTCCTCATATATTCTGAGAACTGTAAGATTCCGGCGCCAGGGCAGGGGGGGGGGGGACTGGGGGATGCTTGTAAATTTATATAATACAAAAAATAAAAATAATCCAACTGTTCGATGGAATGCGGAATTTCCCATCTGATAAAACAACCCCGGGAGTGAATGACAAGCATTGAAATAACGATGTCGTCGCGTTTATTCTGCAGGAAGTCCAACGTATAACTAGTTATCGATTGGTGGGTTATCATGTGTAATTCAACAAATATTTTGCATAACAATAATGGCAACGGTATGGTGTCAAAACATTCGCAATTTATATACCTAACTATAGGTAAACACATATATACCAATGTGAAAGCACGGGACAGTTCATACGGCACAACTGATGCTTGAAGCGACTAAATATTGGTATTTTTTTCAATTTACTGGATCTGAATTAGTTTTCATCCCAATCGTGGTCGTAATCTATGTACGCAATATATTCGATAAATTCATGTACATATCCGTCGGTATATTTTTATGTCTCATTTTATGTATAGTCCCGTATCTATAATGCATCAATTATACCCGCTATATACGTAGAGTACACATCAGAGCCAATGATACATAAAAAAAAAAAATCAAAACTATAAGAAGATATAGAGAAATTATTCATCCGTAGATTTGCGTTGATTGCGATGTGGTACTTTCCTACCATCGAATACGTATAATAATATGTGTATCTCGAGATGTCATGTATGTTGCACATACATGCGCGTTGTACCTCGTGCGACTTTACCAACTATTATAAAGTTATGATAATTTTATCGCTGTCTAGACAGTACAGCAAGGAATTAAGTTCTTGCACAAAGTATTCCAAAGTTCTTTTTTTTTTCACTCTAATGAAAAGTACAGTAATATATAGAAACCCTGTACCGACTATTCCTTGGCTTCTCTTTTTTTTTAATACATCATTCTTCTAATAACGTTTGAAATACTGAAAGCCGTGTTTGTTTGTAGACATTTAAATGCTGCGTATACTGTACCTGCAATGATTGAAATCTCTTTTTTCTGCACGTCGTGTGACTTTCGAGGGAAACTTAGCTGTAGAGTAATCGAAACATGTCTTGATGTTAGACTGCAGTGTAACGCGATAGAGCACGTTCCTCTGTCGTGACATCTACTGACTACGTGTTGATATGATCGCACAATGTATCGGAGAACATAATATAGAATGCAGTAAGATGATTCGAATCCTGGTTTGCACTACATCGCAGGGGATGAATGATGCATGACGGTATGCGGTTCGAATCACGTCTGCCGGCATATCCTGTATACCCCGCCCCCTTATACGCCAAACCATACACGGACGTGTATCATTTCTATATCCACTATGCACCTCTCAGATCTTCGGTAAGAACCCCATCTCGTGCACGTCTTCGCCTCCTTTCGCATAGTAAGTTTTACTCCTTCGTACCTACCGACTGTACGTACTACCTATATGGTTGCGTCGATCACAATAGGTATTTTTGATGCTCGAACTCCGTGCGAAAGACGTTTCACATACCATGTATGAGAATTGTACATGCAAAACATTAAAACGTGGAATATAGTTTCCGAAAAGTATGGGATCTAAAATATTCGTATCGAGTATGTTGTATCGCAGTATAACCATAACGTGATTTGGAAATATTAACGAAAACTTTGAAACTCTTGGAATGCGGAAGGATAGCCGGTAGTCAATTTACCAACACATTTAGTATAGCTTCGATATCAGCCGAAAATTAATTTCGATATAATATTTGGATGGAATTTCTTATGGAATGTATTGTGTTGCTCGGAAATTATTGAATTACGTAAAGGTCTAGGCTGGGGATATATAGCCGGTAATTTAAACTTATTAAAATTCCGAGCGATCTACACTGAGCTGACCTTCACTTGGTTCGTCGGACTCCTCCTCCACCCTTCGGTATACCATATCCGTATATTATATGTTACATGCGCTCGTGGTATGCTCGTAAAGAACTTTATACAGCTTCCACAGCTTCCTGTACGACACTTTGCTCGCGATCGTCGTTCTATTTTATGGATTTCTCCTACCTTGCACGGTGAAACTTGGTCCACATCTGATTTCCGAGAATTCAAGGCATGTGCAAGTCGCAGCCATTACCTCTCCGCCACACCAGTAGAAATAATGAAGTAATGTAAAGATTAATGTCGCAGACACATATGCAGCGTATAATAACGAGTAGATTTGCCAGTTGTTTGAGCGTGAAAATTTTCTTAGTTTTTCATTTCGTGTTTAAAAAATAATATCTTGTGCATATAGTAAAGGGCGATAGGCATGAGGCGCCGGTATACAAGACGGTATTATTTTCACAAAGAAGAACCGTTCGCAGCGAAGGTGATGTTGTAAAAATTTCCCGAGAGAGGTATAGAAAATAGATTCCTGTGGTAGGTGGGGGATAACAAACATTCTACGACTATTCTATACAGAATCCAGCAGCAAAGTTGGTTAGACATAACCGTTTGCCCAAGAAAATCCTATCTGCGCGGGCTTAATTAAATGGTGTGGAAACACTCTTTTAATCTACCCTTTCTCGAATAGAGAATAGACCAAACGTATAGTTAGAAACAGAAGCTTATACGATGTTACGAAACGTAGAGTGGAATGATCGTAATCGTGTTCTAGGTACACCATACGCTCCCGGGTTTGCACGCGTTCCTGCACGGTTCGTTTTCTTTCATATCGTGTATAGCTCTTGAATTTAGAAAATTACACGGAAACTCTTCCAGGTGAATAATTATGAGCGATGTTCACGTAGATCGTTCTGTCAATCACAGTATAGCAAGATTCGTACTTTCATAACGATAGATACATATACTTCTTACTAATTTACTACGAATACATATGCCCTTTTTGCGGCCACGTCAGTATTTGGATATTTTCTTAGCTTTACTGGAGCTTTTGAAGCACCGTGTAGACCGAGAAACTAGCTCGAAACAGCTGAAAAAAATATTGATTCATATGGTACTAATACGATAATGCTTCTAGCGATCATGTTTCAATCAAGGTATGATTGACGATTACTTACGAGAGTCATAAAATCGAGAGATACCGTGTAAAATATAATCCGTAAGCTTGGGGGCGTCGATGCTTTAAGATGAAATATTTTCCAGCTTGAAACGAACTTTTTCATAACAGATCCACTGTGCCAGGGCAATACTTTGTAAGCTACGTCCGTAATTATTTCGCCCTGTAAAATGTCGAAGCAATTATCTACTATTATGCATAATACGGTTCGTACGTTAAATCTTTTTGGAATCTGAAAAATCAAAAATATTGCCGAATCCGAGTCATTCCCACCTTACGTATCAGCCTGTCTGCGACGAAACAAGTGAGACACACTTCGCCACCAGCGGCGATGTAATATGCCACTAGACTGATAAAAGTCGTATCTGTTGGACTGAAGTTTCCACTGGATACAAACTATACGGACAAAATATATTTATAATTGAATTACGTTAATAATTTTGTTGCAGGAGTAAATGGCAGGTAAAATTGAACCGAACGCACCTTACTCGAACTGAAAATGATGAAGCACAACATCAGAGTGCCAAAGGCAAATTTTAGGAATATTACAGGGCCAAAATAACCTTCAACGTCGGCATGCAAATCCAAGAGATCTTGATGATGCATGATACACTCTTTCAAGGCGTTGTAGAGTTCTTGCTGGTAAATAAGTTTTTCCGAAATTGTCAGTGATTTCTCAAAGCGACGTTTCTCGAACGATTCAAAAAACCTGCGTCATGCAAGCGTTGTTATTCTAAATATATTTCGCATCGACGACCTCTTTGAAAGAGAAAAAAAATTCACCCACTGTTTGAACTCTTCCGTGCAGCACTCACATCCCCCTGAAACTTGGGGGTCCTCTGAGTTTTTCGCATCGTTCAGTGGTCGCCTACCTTCGTTCTGAATCCTTTTTCGTGTCTTTAATACAGCCAGCGGAGCAACATGCTCCAACGAAGTGCACAGCATTTCGAACTGATAAGTCAGTAATGTAAGAACGCTCATGCTAAAACCGCTGAAGCATCCACCGAGTGACCCGACCATGAGCTGGGCGGAGAATTGCATGATGTGGTTTATTAGATTGTAAGGTAGCTTTTTCAGATCTACTGAGGCCCAGACGGGAACCGGATTTTCTCCGTTAGCGACCGCCAAGACGTAAAAAGTAAAAGTGGAGGCGGCGATTACCGTCACCCAAAGGTAACTTAATGTTCTATTCCAACGTATTTGCTTCTCCATTGTTAAGTGACCTTGAAATAAAAGAACCCCATGTAACGTCGTGGTTGTCAAAGGTCAAGAATAGAATATAGAGAATCGAAGGACGTAAATCTGTAATACACTCACCCGTGTTCGAAGAAAATCTGCAGAGCTTTTGGAATTTGTGGATTAGTTCATGAACCGCTGCGTTTCTTATTCCGTGATAGACAACGTGGAGTATCGCCATGATGGATATGATAATTTGCATTATATTTACACTGGAGGATAGTAAATCGAATTTGGTAACATGTACCATGTGAGCATAGCATCCTATACTCAGTACAACGTATACTCCAATGATGAGAATTGCACGAATGATAAAGAGTGTGTCTATAATTTTATGGACACCAGTTGGTCGGTTCAAACCTATCCAAAGTAGTAGTCGCCGGTTTGTCTCCAAATAATTCTCCGGGATCACCTTATCGGTTGATCTCATCATAACTGTGCAAACTGTTTGAAATCAGAATAAAAACACGTGATGAACTAGATTTCTTCGGTTTGAGTTTAGTTTCGTCCTATAATCATATGGCCAGACGTGGACTGGAGGGATATTCTAACAATATCTGTATGAAAGTTGAAGGGGTAGATAGGATTATGCGAGAATTCTTTATTTTAGGATGTATTATTATCGTCAAAGCATGGGCTGCTCTATTTGCAGAATTATGCATGCAAAAGCTGGGTAATTATGCAAATGAATACAAAGTTCTCTGAACTAATTCGTGAGGGAAATGTATTATTACGAGCACGGTTGCGAGCTCACCGATTAATCGATAATCATAGGGTTATACATTAGAGTGAACGACGTGTCTATTCGCACGACACCGTGCAAGCACGATCTTCACCGTACACCTGGTATACCATGTACCGATTATAGTTATCAGTGTTACAGCTGTAATAACGGTACTATCCGTTTTTCAGTTACACCGTGTCATGGCGCAACAAAAACCGTAAATCGTTAAAGCTTCTCATGATAATAATACAGTAAAAGCATCTTTTGTAGCCTCTGCATCGTTTCTCCCCAGTTTTGTAAACTTGATTATACATTTTTGGTAGTCGTACAGTCTATCAAATTATTGGATTAATTATCACGATCTGATTTGGAGATCGAAGTACTTTTTTATCATTTGAAGCCATCGCGTCTTTTAACACAGAATTAACACGGCCACATTTGGAGCAATTAGATAGCCACAAACGCGCAGTACAAAGCTGCCCGAAAACAGTGCATCTATACCCTGTCTGATGAAACCAAAATCTAAACCTAATTGTGAGTCATGAGAATTTTTAATTCTTAGGATAGTCGTTAACGCGCGTGCTCGTTTAAGGGACAATTTCAATTGATTTCTGAAATCGGAAAACATTAGGCTCGTTTGCAGAAGCTCAATAAACGTATGCCCTAGAATAATATATATATAATCGAGATGCGCCAGTTGCAACGAGAGCTTGCGCAATAAACGGATCATTAAAAATTGTTCTATTTCAAATTTCAAAATGATTCAGACCACTGAGTAATCGAATTCAAAGTGTGGAGGTCATTCGGTATATCAGGTCAAAAAGTCATCGAAGTAAAAAGAAATCCAAAAAATTAGATAGAAATCAGAAAAAAAAACATTCCCAATAATTAAGTCGCGATTTGGATTAAGAATTATTTCCAAAGTTACAAGACTTCGGCATTTAAGATTGAAATGAATGAAGCTCCAAGTTTTCAGGGTTCAAAGTGTGAGTAAAAACAAAAGTAATAATAGTGCTTTTTAAACCATTTCCCATTAACATAATATAGAAGGTTTGAAATTCGAGTGCAGGTAATTTTCGGAGAATGCTATTTGTTAAGTACTGATGAGCACACATACGAAACATTTTCTTCTGTTTTGTTCATCTCACGCTACTGTCAATGTAAGCGTTCATAATTTTATTGTAGATACCGTAGTGCACCGGAAACCTCGTGATGTATGATTTTTGCCATGCCAAAACACGGTGTAACCGAAAAAGTCACGGTGTGTTCACAGAAGTATTGAGTTAACTATAACTCGTACACAATATGTTGTGCGCGATAGCATAATTACTAAGTTACACTCACCTAAAGCTCGCGAGCTTTTTCTTCGTCCTCTTCTGCAGGCTGCGGTCTCTTCGTATGAAATACGAATGCCACTGCTTACAAACTCACATCGAAGTTATATTGTCAAATCGGACAAGATGGCGTCGGATTTCAGTGTTGCGACACAATTGTAGGCAGTGCAATAATCGCAGATGTCCTTTTCTTGCGATTTCACTTCAACACCCTGTAGCATTACTAACTGAACGATGAAATACTGCCATGAGCCACCTGTCTTCGCAAATTATTTATACGACCGATCGTTATGACTGTCCAATGAAGCTGTTCAACTTGACCAACAAATTCTTAATTAATTAAATAATTCAACAGTTCGCACCATAGATATAATTCATACAGCATATGCGCGTACGCACATTTTATACGTATGTACGGCACAGCATATGGTGCTTTCATAAAAATGTAGATATCAGAGAAAATTCTAGACAAACCAGAAATTCACGGGCCGCGAAGAATCATGCATTTTGAATAGAACCGTGAGGTAAAGCTAGCGAATGTGAAACACCTTTGAAAATAGCTGTTAAAAAATTAATTCGAAGGTCTTAAAGCTAATTTCTAGTTGCTACAGATTTGGCTAGAATTCTGATTCTGTGAGGTATCGTTCTTCACCTTTCAAAATATTAACTCACTGTACGTGAGATACGTATTAGTCTGAAAGAGAAAAAAAGTAGGATTGAGAAAATGGAAGAGAAAAACTCAAAAACTGATATAGAACAGTTGCAGGAATGAGAGAAGAATTTCGCTATCTACTTTAGTGTTCAGCAATAAATTCCGTCCTCCATTTATATATGTACAATGTACGTACATGCAGTATGTATAATACATATAATGGACGTGACTCACGTTTTTGACAAATTTTTTTCACAACGATCTCACTGAAACACGGCCACCTATGGTACGGAGAGTACCCTAAAAGCTCGACACTTGAACCCGTTAAAAGTACCGTTCACGATCAGACGAAACACGCGTACACGCGGCGAATTCACACTTTTACGCACACACATCCCAAGCTCTTAGCGAAGTACGAGCCATACGTGACATGGAGTATTAACACAAAGCCAAACGTTTGCAGCCTTCGCTCTGTGAATTTCGTATTTTTACGTTTCATCGTCAGCTTTAATTCGTGTTGCGCACGCGAGTCTAAAGGGTATACTAGACATATTTTTTATCAAAAGCTCATAACCAACAGTGCATTGACCCTTTTCCGCAGTATGTTTAACAAATTCTCGTACGATTATCTGTATTTCTCTGTAACTGTTTCTATCTACATCAGATTTTCAGGATAGCCATCTTGATTCCATCTATTCAAAAAGAGAGACATTTTTTCGCGACATTCAAGTGCGCTTTTTCGTACTATAATATTACAGCTTATTATTGATCGAACTACTGCGATGAAGATAATATTATCCCGCTGTAATAAAACTTATCATGTTACTTATGGGCTGTTTGTGAAATTGAGAACGATTTCAAAATATTTCGTCTCTACTGGCCTGATGAAAATTACACATGCATATTTGATGTACTTTGATCATACGAGTATAGCCACATGAAATTAGATTGGTTCTCAAAAAAAAAAAAGAATGTGAAAGCTTCCTCGGTTAATGTTTGCTTGCGGTCGATTTGGTGCTCTGTATATTAACGAGCAAACCATTTTTTTTTTTTGTTTTTTATTTTTTTCATTTCGTTTGTTCCTTTTTTTCATGATACCTACATAATTCAGATGTCAGCACGAAGCAGAGGGATAAGCAGCGACTTTTAAAATTACCAGTCAAATAATTATCACAGAAGTACGATCAAAGCTGCTCATTCGTTCAACCCACCCTATCAACGTGCTCATACTAAGTTGTGTGGGTAAAATTTTTTTTCTCCATTCTCCTAATTCAAAGTTCATGAATCAACGATCCCCCTCAGGAACTGAGATGACTAAATTAAAGTAAAAAGTTTATAATATTTGAACTCAATACTGATCACAGTTGTGTCCTACTGGACTATCCTGCATCTGGGGAATCAAGTGAGAATGTTCGAACTTTGTACTTACACTATTGCTGATATTACTTTTAACGTATTGAAAATTCAATAGTTTCTTATAATGTAATTGGTGTATCCAGAGCAGAGTCCCGTTTTCATAGTATCGGAAATAACTTTTCTATTCGCGTATCGTATAAAAATTTCGTTCTTTTTCAGTTACGAAAACTTTTCTCTCTCTTGTAATATACATCTGTGTAATATAGTACATGTACAATAATTGGTTCCATTTGCAATCCAACTCAAAGTTTATTTCGATATCGATAATTCGGGGCAACGCATTTATATACCTATACCTATAATAATAATAAAACATCCGATCGCGTATATTTCTGTGAACCTGTTGAACGAGTAAGAGCTTTACGATGACCACCAAATTTATTGCCGCGCTTACTTTACGTACGAACAGTGAAAAATGAGAAACAGAGAAAATAACAATAAAAAGAAAAAACGTACAAAAACAAGAAGAAACGAATAAAAAAAATTAAAACAAAGAAAAAAGATACGGAAAACAAACAGGGAAATGGAAAGAGAAAAAAAAAGAAAGTAAAACAATTTTATCAGGGTAATTTGAGTTCTCTACGAGGACAGAGACTTCGCTTCAAAGAAAAAGTTTAAAACTTTTGTAGTAAATGGCGTCGAGTTAATTTCCTTCCCTTTATAATTAGAGGAAATTCGCATCCGGATGTTGAGGGTGAGTATCCTTGCTAGAGAAGAGGGGCAAAGACGACGAAGAGAAGGGAACCTTTTTAATAAAGCAGCTCCTTTACTCGTTTGTTGAACATCCGTTTCCTGTCTCGGAACACTCCGAAGAAGTATAGGAAAGACTCTCTGAACTGCTCGCTGCCTGTAACAGGCGGTGCTTAACCCGCACAGATGTACATATGTATATGTGATAAAATATGTAGATATACATATATGTATTCGCGAGACGGAATTGAAAATAAAAAATTGCTACTAAATACTAGAGTAAATCTACAGCTCTGCGGAAGCTTTTACAGGATGCTTTCGAAAATATTCAAAACGTGAAGGCATACGTTGTATAAATTTGATTACAATGATCCCCGTGAAAATTTCTCACTTTATAGCTGTATATTCTCTGAACTGGTAACCTAAATTTCTAGTTAAATACGAAGAAACAATTGTACCGTAGATATACATATGTGCAATGAACGTTAATCTTCGACGCACGGGCAACGTTCCATTGCTTAATCCATGCCATTAAAAAAGACGTAGTCTCTACAGAATTGGCGGCACTTTTAAGCCATTGAGCACCTGATGCATGGACACAAGGAACGATTAGCCTCCCCATATGTTTTCGCTAAAATCCGTATCACAACGTACCGCGCTCTACAACGCTGCACCATTTTCTTGTCGAACCAGTCATTCACTATTCAACAACTAACGTTCAGTACTCGGTTATTCTCTTTCATTTTTCATTTCCATTTTTTTTTTTAAATTTATTTTAATTTTTTTCTGAACCAGTAAATTGGTAAATCCGTGAACGTACGGTACAGAAAGAGTTGAGTTTTACATTTTGCTCTTTGCGCTGTCATGTAATGCTTTTCGATAAATGAAGAGTGGAAAAAACTTCTCAGAAATTTTTTTCGCTCAAAATTCTGTTGAAACATTAAAAACGAAAGAAAAAATGATCAAATAAAGAAATTCTAACCTGATCGTCACCGACAAGTCTGCCATTTTAACGACCCTTGTGTTAAAACAATAACCTCCACGAACCCAAACCGTAAACTCATTTCAAAGCCACCGCGCATAAAAGTTTTTTACGTAAAAACAACGCAAAAGTTTTGAAAGAACCGAATGTTCGCGGTCAATAAGTTGGAGATCGACCGACGAGGATTGTAAAGCAAATCGAGGCGAGGGCGAATTGAAAATGGTCGGTGATGCGAGGGATGGGGGTGGATAACTTCGACATAAAGGGTCTCCTGCTACACGACATGCAGCATGTCTGGACATCGAAATTTAGAGTCTGGGCTTTTCTTTGTAACGTGCAGTCCATTGCCCTTCGCTCGTGTTTTATTACTCAAGGGGTCGCCCCTCTATAGTGATGAGCGGCAAAACTGAGGAGTCACGGTTTTTTTTTTCGAAATTCGACAAAATCGAATCCACGATGCAGTCCATGGAAAAATGTTATATTTTCGCAGCTTACCGCTATCTCGTCAGAGTCGTGGAAAATTTTTCGAAATTTCGATATCATTATGATAAGTATAATCAGATCGTTTTACTATGACATGGGCCTGTGTCGCCTCACGTGTGAAAAATAAGCTTAGAAGAAATGGTGGTACCTACTGCTACGCCATTACGCAATTAACATCTTTTAGCCAGAAATGCATAGAATAACGAAGCGAGATATTGAAAATCTTATATTGTAATTAGCAATCAATCGATACGACCTATACAAATATCAAACTACGGATGATAGAATATATAGTTCAGAGAAAAAATTGGCAGTTCAAGGTCGTAGTTTGACAGAATTTGAATACATAAAATTCATTTGCGGAAAATAAATTCATCAATTTTTCATCCGATACATGATAGAAAAAATATATGTATGAGATTGGCATTTCGCAGATAAAAGATACGGGCTCACAGTTGTAGTATAGACACACATAAATATTCATTCGATGTGACAAAATACACTTCGCTATCTCATATTGGTTGCTGTAGATTCGATAAGGGATACAATAATAAATAAATGAATAAGACTCGAGCGTATACACCTATATTTTATTTCCCGTTGTTCAAACCTTGTGCAATTATTAGCGATATTATTTATACATAAACCGTTAATTAATAGTTTGCGTCTATTGCGAGATATCGTTAATCGATCATAATGGATGTAAAGTGTCTACATAATGTTACAAAACAACGCTTCAATTATTAATTGAAACAATTAACTTAGTTAGCCTTTTCTCGTTTTTCGTGGACAACAAAGAAGTGAGTATTGTCTTCTTCTTCAAAATCATCATCATCGAGTAGTTCTTCAACCTCAGCATCATCGAGTTCCTGGGCAGAGTCAAAATACGCTTTTTCATGAGATGGTACGCTCTGTTGTTCATCGTCGTCGCTAATATCCATGCTGAAATCTGAGTTGGACAATTTTTTTTCAAATCTCTTGTTTAAGGTCTCCTTCAACGTGCATTGCACTAAAATATACAAAACCTTTCGCGGTTACAGGGCGCCGCAAGGTACCGGGCATCGTCGAGCCTTTCGTCAAATCTGTCAACCACAGTAAAGCCAGGGTACAGATGAGGAGCGTCACTTTGGCGTTCATCTTGAAACGCGTTATTGTATTCTCTTCTTTTCACTCTGACACGTGAAAATTACGTTTTCAAAAAGTAACGACTACGTTCGAAAGTCACGTATCGAAGCTCGAGACAAGTACGCGTAATATCTGAGGGTATAAGGTAGAAACGCGAAGTAAATGCTCCTCACGCGGCTACAGATAACAATGTTTGATTTACAATGTTGTAAGAGAGTTGCAGATTTTTCCACTCTTCTTAAAAATCAGCGTTCGCGAGACACCATATTAGTTAGTTTGCCAAAGTATGAACTAATTTTCAAGCATAACCATTATTGAACGAAGTGTCTTATATAAATTCGCTATAATTGCGGAAAACATTACCTCGCTTTGGAACCCTCGAATGATTTTAAAAAAATAGTTAACCACTTGTAAAAAAGTCGTCAAGCGATAGTCAAAGTACTCATACGAGTATTGTATGGGTATTTCTTTTATCGATTTGGATAAAATTTGAACAGAAAATCATCTGCACGGCTGTAAATTGCCTGTGTACTTAAATCCATACCACTTCCGGTCCCGAATTGTTGAACGATTTAGGATTGAAAAAAATCGTCAAATCTGCAATTGTTGTCAAAACTTAGCAAAATTTGAAATGCCGACATGAAAATACATTGTCAAGAATTTATCTAGATTGTTTTGTTGATACCATACGAAATGGCTACTCTTGAATTAATCCTGTCCTGAATAGAATAGCGAAACTTTTTTCATCAAACAATTTATATTTATTACATACTTGCTTTGTATAAATTCATATTCCTGACCCTTCCACTTTTTTGCAGCAATTGAGATAAAAAACTTGTCAAACTGTGCAACCAGTAGAGAGCTAGCGAGCTTTTTTAAATGTCCAATATATAATTAACTCCACGTATTTGATTAGGTCCGGCGAATGGAGATTGCGAGTATAATTAGCAGCAGATAACCGAACACAAACTGTATACATTACCTCAGGGGGTATGAAAATTATAATAGAATATCATAATATGCAGGTATGAACGTACGATACATGTATACGTAACGTTCAATACACATAGCAGATAAAGGTAAAAGCCGTAGTATCGGTGTAGTAATAGGTATGTAAAGCTGTCGAGAGCGGTAGATTTAGTCAACTGCAATTACACACGTGCGTACATCAATAATTAGAACCTGCAGTTGAGTTTTATTCACGGTTCAAGTGTACGATTATGTATGCGCGGATATAACACGAAATATATCGAAACGAATATTTGTCACTCGAACCGTAAGTTAATTATTGGCATAAAAATGACCTTCCCTCACTTCGACTCGTGCTGCAGAGCGATATTCTCCTGGAGGCATTCGTGTTTCAGGCAAAGTATGAAACCGAATTATAGTATATATCTACTACACACATATTATAAAGCTCGCCTCGTGCAGTGCTTGAGAGCGCGAGTACGCAGAGGCAATAAACTACCTCCGGTTCAAAATAAATGACGGTTGCGGGTAAATCCTGGCTTCGAACCCGCCAAGGCCAGATTGATAGCCAGTAGTTTTTCGGGTAGCCAGCTTCTATCTCCCCCTCGTTACATTGTGGGCTGCAGATCGGGCCCTTCGAAACTTACGCCGTCATTCCTAAAATCTTTACATATTAGTCCCAAGCTCACTCTCGAGTTTCGTTTCACACGCCTAATCTAATCTCCAAGTTAAGAGAAATTTACGTTTTTAGCTACCACGGCGTGAGCTCATCCGTATCGAATCGCGCTAATTTTACTTCACAAGACAAAAATCGTCGGGTTCAAACTCCCATTATTTATTTGCTTTTCTCTTTCGCTAATTAGAATATCGTACAGGTGATCGGATATTCACACAAATATCATTATATTATACAACGATACATTCATAGGTGAAGTTTCTTGGGTTTGATACTTGTAAATATAATAAGGATTTTCAAAGATTATTTTATACTTCGATTCTAGGGAAAAATAAATTACTCGTTATTCGAAAAACTGGGCACAAAACTTTTTGGAACAACCAGACCGAGGTAATTCAGCCTGCAGCGTTACATCCAAAACGTTTTTATTCGCATTCATGTACGCGGTGAATTTGTAATCGCAATTATGATTTCGAATAACTGCTACTAGAAAATTATCGATTTTTCTTGTATCAAAATATAAATGAACATAGCATATAATACGGCTTGCTAAAGTCCAACCGATACCGTAATTGATTTCAAATGTTTTTCGTATCAGAAAATTTTCATCACAATTACGACTGCAGGTGTATATTATAGACGTATAATCTAAGATTTGTGAAAGGTGATAAAACATGAACGAAAGATTCAAGACGTTGAACTCGAGAACCTTGAGTTATTTCTTTGCATTTGTGATAAGATTGAAGACCGTCCTGCTCTTGTCTTCCCGATACGAAACTTCAATTAAACACCGCATGCATGTTTACAGAATACACCCCACCCCCTTTTCCAACAGGATCTGCGGCTGATGTTTTTACTTGAGTAGTAAGCCAATTTTGAATATATTCAGATAAATCGGTCAACTTTATCTTGCAAGGAGTGCGTGATCAATGAAATAAAACAGAGAAGTTGGATGCACCTGAGATTGTTATTCGTGCTTGCACGACAATATTTGAAATTAAATGCCAACGGAGATATCGCTCTCCAGGGTCGGCTGGAAGTCAATTCCTAGGATTGCTTTAATAATTAATTTAATTTCAGGGAGGTTATTCTAATTTCAGTATAAGTAACCCAGGATCCGCCGTTGGCTTCATTTGACTTATTGTTATAGATCTCTTTACATCGGAGGTAGACTCGCGAAGCGCTGTATTTGTAGCTTATAATTAGCCATAGATTTTAGATATACGAGAGAAACTTTATGAATTTTCAATTCGCACACCCCGTACATTTAATAGCATGTACCGATCTCAATGTTAGACTTCAATTCATACTTACAAGACGCAACGATAATCAGACAGTAATAAATATAGTAATATTATATATATTATAAAAATTAAAGACACATGTTTCATAAATAACATTGATGTATTTTATTTTCATAAATTAACATATATATAAGATAGTGAATAATTTACAGTAATCATGAGCGCCATTGAACGTGAATTGCTTCGTAGGTTTTTGATGGCGATTTTAATGCAGCGGAGGTTCCTCGTCGTCGATGTCCTCAGCTTCTAAAGGTCGGTTCAAAAGTATGGCCGGTTGTTGAACGAAGAGATCGGCTTCGGGTAAAACATCAGGTTGATACACATCATCGACCGATCTTTTTCCAATTTTCGAGCCCAAATAAGCTGTGACAAGCCCGTCGTCGAGAGCCTTCTTTCCAACCTTTTCTGCAGCTTTACCGACGCGTTTCAGAGCATCTCTGAACTTGTTGCCTTCGGTCGAAGTAGTCAGGCATAGTAGAGCCACGAAGAAAATAGCGAACGTTATTTTTGTGTTCATTTTGATTGTCGTTATCGTTTAAGACGATGTAGAATTGTAAGTCGTGTGTATGAACTGCGAAGTTCTACTGATGATAGGAGAAACTCGGCGCAAGACTTTTATAGCAGAGAGCTGTCAAAGGCCAGTGTGGCTTTGTGAGTCCCCGACTTTCGCGAGATAGAGGAATATCCCAAGTTGATTGTAGTTGCGACGGTTCGAGTGATCCATTATGCGAGAAATAATTACCCCCAGAACAGCGTACCATTTAATTGACGTATTCAAAATCGACGCGTGTGTTTTTGAATAGTAAATTGGATGGGAATAATTACTTCGTTTTAAATATGATGAATTATTAAAAATGTATCTCGCAAATATTAACTACAAGCTCTTCATAATTGCGCAACTATAACAAACTATAACAATTTGTCATTTTATGTCTCGTATCACGATTTTTGCTGAATATTCTCCTGCAACATCCAGAAGCGCCCGGCACAAAAATAAAATCACTGTAGAATTCTAGCTCCAAAATTCTATTCCGAATTCTATTGTAGGCACATATTATATAACATCGAGCGCTAAGAAAATTTGTTTGGAAATGCTCACAACAAAAAACATGTGCGTCTACGTGACTTTGAAATAAAATTGTCGGTCTACATTCTGATTAGAGTACGCCACGTGGCTGAGAATGCAATCACCTTATGGACGTGAGAGAAAATTTGTTCATCCCATATATTTTTGATTCATTGGCTGTTAGCAAAAAAAAGCTACATAATTTGGCGGCTGAACAATCTATTTTTAGTCCAGAAAAGAAATGCGTTCTACATAACATGAATTTCGTATAATCGAAATCCGATAATTTACCGATAGAATCGATCGTTCCGAAAACTTATCCATAATTAGCCTACGGTAATAAGCTGACGTGTGTTCAGAACCGGTTGAGAAAATATCCGGAAGGTGTTTCGCAGATACTGTAAAGGTAATTACCTTCGCCAGTTGTTGAATCACACGACGTTTTTTCCACGTGCCGCATGCATGTATCTTCGACGTGTACTACTACAGGTTCATGAAGAAGAGAAGAAAAGAAAAAAAGAGAAAGAAAATAATAAAATTGAATAGGAAAATAGACCGATTCGTACGAGATGTGTCGAAGAAAATGAACAGGCTAGGTCACCTTGGCCGTATGTTACGGTGGCTAAAGTTTCGTGTGAAACATATTCTACACATTTTATTACGCGTAATAGAAATACAGTTATAACTCATTGTCAGCTGTCATGATCTTGGAATTATCGGTGGAGTCAGACTTCTAGTCACGAATTCTTTGTGAAAAGAGGCTGCAGGGATCCCCCTATCTCTTGGGTACTGTGATACCCCTTCTATTTCCTTGTAAATGATATCGTATCGTGGTGTTCGTGCATTATATTTATCGCGAGGCGATTCAATGAACTGTTCAGGAAGTCCATAAATACATCCCACCGTGCGGGATATGAAAGTAAGTGATGCAGCTTTGTTACCTACAAGGACAGAAGTATGAATAAATTAGTGCAGAGGCACGAAAAACATAAGACTCTACAGAATGTACATCATTGTTACAGGTTTTTTTTTCAACTCCTAAACTCCCATTCTTTCGACAATCGTCCAACTTCATACGACTGTGAAAAAAGATTTCACAGTATCGCAGAAACGGAAAAAAAATATTACTGCAAAAGTTGTTTCAGTTTTGGTCATGATCATAAGGATTTTATCACGCTGCACATTTGTGAGTAAATGGGCGAATCGAAATCGTGCCGATTCGTGTCAATATTTTGCATACATTTAGTGTACACAGTAGTTCGTGAGATAATGCGTGATACAAGGAGTCTATAATAGGAATTACATATGTACTCGATTACAATGAAAACGAACAGTTTGCCTGGTATAAAAGACATCCTCTCGTGATGGAGAAAGCACAGTGACAGTTGTAACGTCAGCACATTGACAATAGCGATTAAACTTATATTATTATCGATCAACAATATGCGCCAAAGTATATTAAATTTGGCGACGTGCTTCACGGGCTTATCCTTGATCTTCTCGACCCCATGCAGTCCAATGAAAATTGTAAGTTACGTGAAATCAGAAGACAACGTGCTACCAACGCGACTTGATATCATTGAGGCACCGATTGATCGAAAAATTTACCAAGAGGAAGCGGACTTGCCGTTACGAAACGCCGAATTTCAAATGAAAAAATTTTATTACAATTTAAACAAACGTGTTGAAACGGATACGGATGATACGGATGATTTTCCAGTAAGGATTTCTGTAATAAAACAAACAAATGATCGAAATAATTACATGAGAAATGTATACTCAAAAGATAAATTTTCGAACGTGAATTTAATTAAATAATCATTTTCAATCGTCAAAGTTTACGTTGGCTTGTTCACCTCTGTAACTATAAACTGGTTTTGAACGTAATTCATGAAAATATCGATTATACCAACAACTGTAGTACCTATATAAATACTCTTGTTCTCTTGTATTCATGTAAATGATTCAAGTGAGACTTGAAAGTAAACTGGCGATCGTATACGAATTCAATATAGAAAATATGACCGAACAATTGATGGTTTCAGACCAATTACCAAGCTTTGACTAGCTCTTTGATTTCAAAGTGTTTAACCTGGCGTTAAAATCGATATTCCGATTATTCTAACCTTAACGTCAGTGACAATCAACTCAATGTAAACATTTCATTCCTCAAACGAAATGTCATGTATTGTTAGCGTGTATTTAGAATAGTCATATTACATATCTATTCGATGTAAGATCTATTTTTACACAATAAATGCCAACTCAATTCAAGTGAGAAGAATAACCGTAATTGAATGCCATAAAGTTTCTCAGCAATTATCTGTGTAACGACCATACGACAAGACTTGTTTGAAGAATGTTAATGCAGTAAATTGCATTTGAAATTGTTGATGCCATCGGAAAAATGTTCGGATTATTCAACGTTTGTATATTTTAAATTTACAGAAAATTAGATGACACATTGAAGAATAAAAATATATAAATCGATCACTTTGCACATGGATTTATTTATTTATTTGCATATAGAAAAAATTCATAGAAACGGTATAATTTAGTAATATCATTTTTACAGTATAAAAAATAACTTATACGGAGATAAATCTATGAATGAAAAAATGAGTGATGCAGTGGCATTTGTTTGATGCGTATTTTGGTGTCTGTTCATTTAATATAACTGATGAATGTATGTGGCGCGTCTGTTTTATTCTGTATCAGAACATCAACGTCGATTTCAAGACTATGGTTCATCCAGTTTAAGCTTCTTGCGAATCCAATCGGTAATAACACCGTCATCGCGGGCTTTTTGTCCAATTTTTTCGATCGCCTTGCCGATTCTTTTCAGAGCTCTGGTAAATTCGTTTCCCTCGTCATCGTCAGCTTTGACCGTACTAATGGTGAGGAGCATCACGCAGAGCGTTAAAACTAGTAGTAGCTTGTAGTTCATTTTCTGGAAACATTATAAAATGGAATTCAATTGATTATCAGTTGTCCAGTTGTTACATAAAAGATTTAGGATAATAAAAATGTTCGTATGCATGTTTAATGAATTTATGAAATATTTTACTCACGATGTAATGTTGGATGTTCCGCTAACAGTTTCTTGACTGGTTTTATGTGCGTATCGACCACTTGCTCGGTAGAGTGAAAAGTGACGCCAAATTTCACGACATTGGCTTTTATTCGAGATTTTTTCACTTCCACCACCCAAAGCTCCGACTCTTGGGGAATCACCGCTACGAATGATGCAATTACAGGGATTCCCGCGATAACGGTCAAACAGCTGTTGGTTGCTTGACCCTCACCGCAGTTTATCTTTCTTATTGATATGCTTTTATTTTTCATTTTTACTCTTCCTTCCAACTACGTCGTTCGTAGCGATACATTGCTGACGCGTTTTATCGATGTTATTATAAGTTCGATGAAGAAGTTCATGATTAGTGAGAAATTTGAAACTTCGGATCGTCCAGTCACGCTGACGTGGGGCAAGGTGATTCCCGGCGAGGTCGTGAGAGTTTGCGAATTCGGATATTCCGAGGCGGAGCTAATGACCAACATGAGAAATAACGTGTCTTTCAGATTCGCAGATATATGTATTATATAATTACGCGGCCTGCAGTTGAGCTTTCAAAAAAATCACTTTTCTAAATTGATCAGATTGTATATAGCTACTGCATTATCTTTCATCCAATTCGCAGGGTCTTGAGTGATTGAATCAGAAAATCACACAGTGACATATTTTTGAGTAGGACTCTTTTGGCTCAACTTTTACAAGCTAAATTTATATGGGTAATGCAAAATTTTTTTACAGGGAATTCAAAATTTTCAAAAATCGCATTCAAAATTTCTCGCTTGAAATCATAACTAAAATAGTAATAGTAAATTAACATAGGCCACTTCATACGTCGACATTTGAGATTAGCATCAAATAATACTTCACGTGTTCATAAAGTAATGATAGGATGTGAACTTGAAGGCATTTGAATTTGGATAATGTAAAAATAAAATGAATAAAAAAGTTCTATAATGTGTGTATTCAAAAATAAAGCATTCAATCGAACTTGGAGCTGCTTTTGAAATTTCGGCCCATTATCCGCTGAATGTATTATTGATAAACAATTTTCCTTTTTTTTTATCATACTTTTCATTTTTCAAGCTCAGAGAATTAACTTCAAGATCTTTTATTGTTAGATTCAACTCCATTCACTACGATAATTGATTGCATCGAAGAATTTTTACCGACTGTTCAATTATTACAGAAAACATTCTTTCAAAATTTCAACAATCGTCGTGTAGCCTGTATAGGTATGCGGAAGCAGAACTATCGGTGAATTTCAAGAATCAGGAATTTTAATCAGACATAACATAACAGATCTGCATGTTCTATCGCTTGTAGACAAACATGTCTTATACATTATAATAATACTCATATTCTGGATACGAAGATTATCTCGTAACCACATTTGACACACAGTGCATATATCGTCATAATGTGTATAAAAATGTAACTCGATCGTTAATGTCAACCTGGAAATCGCAACTGCATGGATTTCAGAACTGAAGAATAATGTCTCCGTCAAGTGAGCCATTCTTTATACAAAATTGTACTACAGGGAATAAAGTTATTTGAGTTTGGGCATATAGCTCAACCCCAAACGATAGGAGTAAGAAAGGAATGATAGTGACTATTGTAATATTAATTATTCTGTTAATAAATGTTTATTCAAACGATGAAAATAAATATAATAGTACAGTACATTTGAACAAAAATGAAAAACTTATGTCGTAGTGATATCATGTCAAAGTACATTTGACGATGATTGGATGACAGGGTGAAAATTTATAAATCTTGTACGATCAGTGATGATTTTGATGATTCCAGCGATTTGACAACTCTCAAAGTTTCAGTGTAGGGCGTACGGAATAGGTTGATTCCACGCAGAATGATCCGTGTTATCCAGAGCCACGTTTTCAATGGATCTCCTTTTCCTTCCAACAGCAGTAACCAGAAGAACTTTGCTAACGGTTCCATCTTCAAGAGCCTTCTTTCCGACCTTCTCAATCGCATGGCCAACTCTCTTCAAAGCTTTGCGGAATTTAGATCGTCCCTCGACCATGCTACTCGTGCATAAAATCCCGACGAGGAGAAGAGCGAACATAACCTTGGTGTTCATCTTGTAGGTATGGTTATTAGATTAGTCTCGATTAAAATCAAACTCTGAAGATTTTCTCTCTGAAAGAACTCAGAAGTTGTTCTATCAACTCGTTTAGTTTGACTGGTAACGAACAACGAGCGGGATCACCATTTATACTGCATCACTGGAGAGCACCGGTGCTTCCCCACATACATGACTGCTGTGTAGCTGGGAATCCTCGAGTTAATCTACCACCATCAACGTCAATACGCTCTCGATTTTAAAAATAGTTAAGACGCCGTATTGTTGGGAGATATATTTGAGTCATAATTTTTTTTAAATTATGTATTCCTTTATCTACTCGAAGGTGATACATCGAGATAACTACGACGACCGATAGCACGAGAATTATGTGAAGCCCCGCGTCAAAGATAATGAAATAGTCAACGAAAGAATGGGGAACAAGATTCTCAAAAGAAGAAATACATATCTACTTTTAACTGTAGTGAATACCGTAGCTAGAACATTAGAATGACAATGCAACCAAATCATCGAAATTTGAAAGTTTATTTTACAGAATTCGTACATTTGACACTAAATGATACTGAAAAAACAAAACGAGAAAGCGAGGTTATTCGCCCTTTGCTTCTACAATCTTCGTGTCTCCAAATTCGAAGCTTAGGATTACCGCGAATCAGGATTAGAAACAATGAGCAATGAACAATGAACAAATTGGAAGAGCGAACTTTAACAGCAATGGCTGACTCAATACGGTTCAACGCTATAAGTATGCTATAAGTGTCTCACTTGTAAATCCATGGCCATGGTTCAGACCAATCAGAAAAAACTTATTTGGATTCCCTTCTGGCCAGTAAACTTTTGGTTCTTTTCAAATTTACTTCTTGATACAAAATCCATAACCACCTTATTCATCTCCTGATTTCACACCCGCTCGACTGGAAAAACCATTCATCCAAAATAAAAGCAAATTTAATAACTGCGATAACTGTTGCGAGGATCAGAATTTTTTAGTCTACAAAATGAACGCTATATTCGAATTATTGAATACATTACATACAAAACCAATGGTATAGTGAACAATAAAAAAAACTGTACGATAGCCATATGGTCCATGATAAAACTGGTGATAATTTAATAGGTATATATCGTCGATAATCGATAATATGTACGAAGGTTGAAAGCATTTCTCTCTCTGAATGCACCAGCGATGGCGAAATTTTGTGCAATGGCGATCTACTTGATCGAAAACAAATTACAATGCATTTGAATAATGAAAAGAGGTGAGGTGAGGGAGGGTGAGGAAGAATGGGCCAGTTGGGTAAAATGGATAAGAGTCGTCATCGACTGCAGGGAAATAGTTGACCACTTTTTAACTGGAAATAAAAAATTTTCAGAACGCCTGAAAAGAATTTCATTAGATATTAATAATGACTCTTTTGTTCGTTGGTATTATTATACAGTTATTGTACTCATTTAATAACTGTTACAAAACCAATTCGGAATTATTATATTTATATAACACACACTATTCGATACTCAGAAGATTTGGAAAGAGCGAATCGGATTTTCGAGCAATAATATAAGGGTTACTGTTTTTGTTACGTATAGTAACAGTATGAGCACTATACTCGAAGACTCTTACGTCGACTTCGCGATACTACCTATACTAATGTACGTAAGCTGCTTGGGTTCCTTCTTCCTCATTTCGTCTTCTGTCCTCGCGATATGTACGAGAAGATTTTCTGAAGTTTTGTATAAGGAAAACAGTGGGGCATGGAATGAAAGCTAAAAAATATTTCTGAAACACTTGAATTGATTTTACAGAAACTATTACCACGTAAGACCATTATCATGATTCTGGAATTGTCTGGGTAATTAATTATGAGGTACTATGGAATTCATCATTTTTCACTTCACATTTTTATCCAGACGCATATTACAGAAGTTCATCGTTATCAGTGTAAATATTTACGACAAGAAAAATGAGATTGAACTACCTAATCATCCATTGGAACTGTTTGAATTATCGACTGCAGAGACGCGGCGGATGAGGTAGTTATTCGTCTTTCATTGGCATGATTTCTGCCGTCCAATGAAATTTATAATCTCGATTCTCATCTTGACTCCATAAATAATGAATTTTTGTACGTGTAGCAAAAATAATTATCTTGCGAAATTTTTTATGCGTAAAAGTTCGTATTTTTATGATTATGTCATGAGATCATCGTGGTCAGCTGCACAAGATTTCTCTTGGGGATTTACTATGATCTAGAATAATCATAAAACGGAAATTTGTGTTATAATTATCGCGTATGCGTGATTATAAACAACCGCAGACACCACGCTGCGAGTTGAAGATAACCATTTATTTTTTGCACGACTATCATCTCTTCATCGTGGTTTCCGTGATGCCCACTTGGCGAGTATACGGATGTAACGTACTTATATTCATATATGTATTTATCGTCTACTGCTTCTAGAAACCCTTAAATTGATTGAAATTCTTCTACATCGTTAAACTAGATTAGGTACACTGATATGAATCGATACTTTTAAGAAATACTTTAATGATTTCAAGTTCATCGAGAATATTAAGACACGATTCTTCGAGAAAACATGATTTTACTGTAAAAATTAGCCTGTATTTTCTTCTCTTTTTTTGGACTGAATGAAGTAGATGGTAAAAATCGCGGATAAACCAATATTAGCGTACGGATGTAGAGTTTGCGAATCGGTTCGACTTTTATATTGTTTGCTGGAAGATGAGTCTGATCATGATAATACAGCCACTTTTCAGAAAATTCGATTCTTATTAGGCATAGGTATAATGATTTCCGCGAAAAAGTACACACGCCCACACTGCAACACGTATGTATTTCTTCGACATCAAGAACTTGAAACAATATAACTTCGACTATCTTTTTTCGAGATTCTATGGTATATCTAGAAGTTATCTAATGTACCAAATGCGCATCAAACGAAAGCGTCTACGTAATTGCTATATAATTGATATATAGGTATAATATAGGAAGGAGAACATGAGTTCGCGAGCATGGGTCGGGGAGGCTCTTAGAATGAGTAATTAATTGAACCAAGATTGGAATAGAACCACTCGATGATAATTGACGAATGTCAAGACTAACTGACAGCGATACCTTAGACATGCCAGCGAATGCAATAAGTCTTTCAATCTCCAGCACTGTAACGCGAATATGAATACGACGGCTGAGCTGAGCGCGGATGAGATCCCGTTGATGGTACATGCGTACTTTGAGATCCCATAAGCAGATGCACGTTGCCCCATACAAGCTGCAAGACAGGGTGTCACGTTATCCCCAAGCCGCCCCGAGACAGACGAGCGCTAATTAAATTACATTCAATTTCCCGAAACTAGATAATACTCCGATGCTTCTCTGCACTCAGGCGTCTCCGCCCCCGGCGCGGGCGTCGCTTCACGGTATATGGTACAGGGGTATACCTATGTATGTCTATCGCAGGAAGTTAGGTATTTCGTCGGATCGTTTCTCTCGGATTTTCCGAAAGATCTTAACGAGCTCGGGCGTCTATGCATTGTTCTAACTCTCTTCCTTCCACCTCCCTTAAACTCAGAATTTTACAGATTAAAGCAACGCTCCAGGTATGCATTGCACGTATAACTCAAGATTTATATATAGGTATACGTACGAACTAGTTGCGGAGGTGTAGACAGAATCACATTCATCCATGCATCAAATTGCGTTGAATTCCCGCACTGCAGATAGTTGGCCTCCTCCTGACAATATGCATCTGAATTATGTTCCAATACGACATTTTGAAGATCCCAGTAACGCCCGCGGTACATCTGAAGTCACGCTGCAATTACAACGCCGCCATTTCCAGTATATCAGTCACGTAGTTTACATACATGTATGTATGGTATACACACGCATTTCAGTAACATTATCCTCATTCAGGGATTCTGGTTTACGGAATGAAAATTAAAGGACGACCGCGGATGCGCGCATCACACTCCAACATCGAGTTGTAGTTACGATCGTAGTTACGTCTAGTTTACGATAAGCATCGATGGCTTCCGTATAAGCCTCTAGCATTATATGCAGTTTCTCTATTGTTGACTTTATTCATTGTTCATTGATGAATATACAGCGATCGTTAAACGAGTAGAGGGTGCTGTACGCGCGCGCATATTACAATGGTAAGCGTTGTTGATTATTGTCCAAACCTCCTAATGGACTTAAAAGGCATTAGCATTGATAATTATTGGAGGATTATCATTAATACCCATAACGCGTAATTACCCGAACTGACGATGTACCTAATTACTATGGCGTAACAAACCTGACCCACGCACCGCTACCACACACAGGTATGTATACCTGCGTTTGCTGCACCAGCATTGTACAATTTGTCCTATGGTGGTGCGATGGCTGGTGATTATTTCATATGTAATGCGGGAGATTCGCGTATATTATTTAAGCACTCGTTTAATGATTGGTTATGAGTTGCGGTTTGTCATAGTTATCATTAACGCATTCGCTGGGAGGACATCTCGCATAATTTGTACGATATATTCTACAGTTTAGCGAGATCGCTATCATGCAGCTTCATCCGAAATTATGATCAGCATGAATTCCCATCCAGTTTGTTTGAATATTTTGTAACAAAATGGTATTCTGCGCAGAGAATTCCGACGATTAGTTATAACAGTTGAAGTCATAATTACAGGCAGTCACGCGGAGGTAATTATACAATTACACAAGTATAATATTCGTAGGCAGCCTGCAGATGCCTGCAAGATATACGAAGAGGTCTCACTCTAGTCATGAACTTCTGGTTATAAACCATTCTATCCTTCACGTATGCTACTACTCAGCTTCTTCTGGTACAAAGTTGTCCGCAGGATGTAAAGTACCTGAAACTGCGAAGCCGATTTATTATAGAAATGTAATAGAATTATATCGAATAAAATATCACTCAGCTGCACATCTCGCTTTTTGAGTTGTTTAGTTCGAGCTCCGAGTTTCGATTTGATCAATTTTTTAGAAGAGGATGACTTAGTATATTTTATCGGAAAATAAAATGATCAGAAAAGTGATTTCGCAGGTCAGTTGTTGGAAAAAGTTTAATATTGAATACGATGGTATCATTTACGTATAAATCATCTGCAAAATCGAAAATCAATTTTTAACACGGATTCATACGAGGTTTGATAAAAATGCTGAGACGCCAAATATGTTAAGTTTATTCACGAAGTATGGGAAGAAATGGGGTTGAATGGTGATGGCGGTATACCGGTAGCAGCTGGGGGAGGTTCAGCTGCCGAAGAGAAGTCTAAGCAGTCTACGAAGAGCGATTATCGACGCTAGTTAGGCGGGAGTCTTCAATGAACTGAACTCCCAAGAGATTTTATGCCGAAGGGGAGGAGGACTGATTAATGATGTAACCAAATTAATCGATTTTACCGAGGAAGAGTCTAGAATTGGCGGAGCGAGGTCGACGCCGCGGCGCTGGTGCCGACAGATAATTAACACCCGGTGACCACGACGTCAACGATTATCGATTTGCTCGACGTATAACAAGTCGAAAACTGGTGAGAAGTTGTTATTTGAAAAAAAATAATGATATCCGATAAGTTTTGGTATTTCTCTCTACGAAGTGACAAAACGTAATTTTTCAACTAATCTAATTTCACGGTATGCGTCGACTGAAGATCCTAGTCAACGTGGCATGTGTCCGATACGCCTGGCTATGACGCAACCGAGCATACATCTGAGTAACTTGTAAGGTGGATGTCTCTCAAAGCTGGATATGAAGAATCATACTTTCCGAGAATCTTATTTCAATAAATTTCGACGCAAACTGAATCGTACCTGCTTTCGTCCCCGGGAACTAAGATACGCAATTTCAGGAATGCCTGGAGGCACGTATTTTGTTTGCATATGAATGTGTACCTTTAAGTTATCAGTATTTGGCAATATGAGTTGAACTTATGTGCCTCTGTGATCCTGTGCATGCGCGAAATATTGTATACCTCTGTGCAGATATGTAAAATTGATATTTTCAAAATTAATCCTTTTCATCTTTATTCCTAAAGGTATAATACATTGATATCTTGTATATGATGTGTCTTCTCGCAAACTTCAGTTTATGACAAGAATTAAAACGTTTGAATAGAACTCGATTGATGACTTTCGGCTTTGGTGTAATTAGAGTTTCAAATCGTATAAGTAGAACCGTGCCGAATCATATCGTTCAAATGAAATTTCATTCTGAAGCAAACTGGTAGCGTCATCTCTCAGTGAGTCTTGGAGCTATTGATATTTTGTGCTTCGTGCGTCGGTACGAATTCGTGAACTGCAACGAGAAACAACAATATTTTAAATCGTATCTTTAGGGTCCACTGTGCCAGGATGTGTGACTATTTTTTTTTCTCTCTTCCATTTATCTCGACCCGCCAATCAAATTGATTCGCGATTATTTGTTTCGTGGATGTAGACAACAACGTCGCTACGGATATGCAATTTCTTGTGACATCATTCGTACATTCTTCTACCAAATCAATTCGCGGATCGAGTTGGGGAATCACGTTTCCTCGTAGTTCGTACAGTTTCAAGTAACTCTAATTAGCATTCAACATTTTAATTGCGATAAAAAATTGACTAGTTAACTATTAATTAGCAGAAATTGTTGAACGTACCTGATTCTATTTATTTTCCACTTTTCTTTGATTTATGTTTCCTCCATATTTTCCCCCCCTCTCCATTTGCCAATATCGTCATAGTTTCGCGTTACATTTCATAAAATTCGAACGAGTCGTAGAATTTTAGTAAAACGTAAAGCGAGTAGACCATTACGGTAATTCATTCCACATGCACACCAAAATTACAATTTACATTAAATAATATCGCAAACGCGAAGCTAGGGAGTGCAGGAAATGGCTGAACCTAATTACCCCCATATTCGTGTTGTGTACAATATTCCGTTCAGTCGGGCTTTTCAATTCTATACGTAAGGCTTGACTCAGCGTCCCTTGTGGAATTCATTTTACGAGTTCAAGCACGTCATTGAACTTATAATAATCAATCCCAATTTATAGTCGCATTTGATCACCATAACTGATGAAATGCTGAACTAAACCTGTGCGCACTGCTTCTCTAAATTCATTCTGGACATCGCTACGACGCGATCTGCAACTTTAAAAACTCTGCATTTCGCGAATGTATGTAACGTTGTTCATAACATTTTAAACTCGATCGATTCTGATTGTTTTTGATTTCAGAGAAATGCAGTTTAGTGTAGAGCGTGCAACGCTGCATGCGTTATTTTTGCGCCGTATGCTTTCGCGAAATAAATTTAATTGCTTTTTCTTATTCCTGCGGTCCTTCCATTCGTTTCGTATTTTGATCAAACTCGAACAAGAGTAGTGCTGCAGAAGCGACTCCCTCACATACGAATATTCAAGCGGAGGCATTTATACAACATGGAAAAAAAGACAGACGTTCGAGTTAATAAAAAGCCCTATAACTGGGCACTTAACACGCGGACTATGGGATATAAAAATCACATAACATTTGAAATAAAGAAGTCAATACGACGCTAAGACCGAGGCGCCGTTGTTAATATTGTAAAAACTCCCCTTTCCTTAGAAGTTGCAGTTGTAGGTATGGAGCCAGCTCTGCAGCGTTTCGAACCTACATGACGCTGCGCAGGAATTAAAACGACGGTTGTCTTGTCACGTGGGTATTCGGTCGCTCGGTTCTGCCACTATCAGATTTCACCTCCACCATTAATTTCCTGGACATTTATGGGCCAGTTTGGGTTCGTTTGACTCCGTTTGGGCCTGTTAACGTCTCCTATCATACGGCGCGGCGTAGCCATTGACGAGTTAAAATGTTCAAAAGTGAATCTCAACGAAGTCGAAGACGTGAGATCTTTTAAATAACTATGAAATCTCCAATTACGTAAAATATTCTCAAACTTCAGAGTCTTAAATATAGAAAATAACGAAGAATTAGAAATGAAATAGTTCAATTGGATCGATCATTCTCATATCGGTATACTTATTAAACGACCTGAAATAGCTCCTACAATGAATCACTAAAAACAGCAACGAGGATGGTCATGTCGTCGTTTTGCACGACTTCTATGTAATAGAGTATACTTACCACGTATATAGTGAAAACATTTCAGATTACTCGTAAATCGGGTTTAAACGCGAGAACTTGTGTGAACGCACGAATAACGTACGTTTGGTTCTCAGTCAGCGAAACTCTGTACTCCTAGTAAAGCTTGAAATTTATGTGAGATTTATTTGAGTCTAAGTAGTTTTTAAATCTAGAAATATACGCGTAATGTTAATTCGGTAAATTTCCAGTTGATGTGAAAACTGCTGCTGCATCTTTAGCGAGCCTGCATGCAGGTGTAAGAATATAGCATACCTGAACTGCGTATATACATTTTACGTTACATCCTCAGGTGTGAGTTCGCAACGAGCAAGAGAGGCGATCCTACAAATTTAATTAAGGCTTCACGATCGGAGAAACCCGTGGACATCCACTGCGCGAGTTAACGCTTCGTAAACTTTATAGAGGAAGGGAAGCGTAAAATAAATGATTTGAGCGAAATTCTCGCTGCACGAAAGCCGGCTTTTTTTTGTTTTGTTCAATTTTATTTTACTGATTCAAAGAATCCGTATTCTTCGGGTCCTTTTACATGAGATGTCACTGCTATGAATTGCAAGTGAGACTATTCAGCACGCCCCTATATTTTCATTTATATTTAGTAAAAAGATAAGCGTCTGTAATTTCACCTTGAGTAAAATGGCTCCGAAAACTAATAGGGTAAGGTGGGAAACAAGGGTACGTGACAAGGGAGGCGAAAGGGCAGAGAGCAAGGAAGGAGAAAACAACGAAAAAAAAGAAATGGAAACTGGGAGGTTGAAAGCGATACCAAAGAAGAACCAAAGGAAGAATAGACAACCACCTATCTCATTCAAGACGCAGTAACGAAGACGACAGGTTGATGGACTGCGGTTGTGTCTTCCGTAACCAAGACAAACTGTAAATAGCTCGTTTCCGGGCAAACAATCGGAATTAAGAGTTACTACCAAATCCTGGGAGCTCTCTCCTGCAGGATTAGATCGCGCTTAATTTTTGTGTGTGATCGGAAGTTCGATTGTTTTCCTACCTTACTTTCTTACCTTATCCGATGCTCTACTGATGTAAAAAATGAGGGCCCATGATGGAAATGATAATCAAGTCGGTGTGACAATTTGTCCAATCTTTATTCAATTTATTCATTACAACAATCGATAAGATTCACTCAAATTCAATGATCATAACAGATGTACGGATACAATTTTGCGCCGATTTAATATGATCATTTATTGTAATACATGGATAAAGTATAAGTACAGGAAAAGCAGAGTATTGTTTTATAAATTCGCTGAACGAAGGAGATGTATGAGTGAATTCACACTATGATATCTGCTATTGAAATGAAAGACAAGAATAGAACTGGGATATCACATAGCGCCAGTTATAAGTAAATAGATTGCAATAAGCGGCGCAGGTGTAGCGCATTGGCAGCGATAAAATAAAATATGTCATCAGAACAATATTATTGAAATTGCTTTCTACAACGCAGGCTGCACGCAGGCTGCACGCTGGATGGCACGGGCAAATATTCAAGCAACTATTTGCAATGAAATTGAATACACTGGTAAAAGGATTCATCTATTTGTGCATTAAATTAAAATAAAGAGTGTACCCTTAGGTATCTAAATGTCAATCTCGTTAATCGTTAACTAACATTTCAAAAACTTTGTGAATAATGATATTTCGTTAACGCATTCTCAACGTATCATTTACTCTCGAATGGTCGTGTCACTGATGTTATTTAACTATCTTCACAACGCATACCAAGAATTATTCCGTCTTGAAATGAAATACTGAGTCCTAGAGGCTAAAGCTTGTGAAATAAAAATAGAAATTCAACAGCGACGAACTGCTAGGCTTGAAGTGAACTACACGTTATCATCTAGTTTACCAGAAACTGGAGTAATAATATAATATCTGGTAAGACGTTTAAAAATATAACTAGGATCTAAGGCAGTCACGTGATGAAACAATACTATTATTCTAACTGAATCTCATCGGTATAAAAACATACGTAAATCGTGTACCCAAATATTCCAAATCTCAGTCCCACCAATCGTGAAACAAAAACATGATTTCGCTATTTCCACGTACAGTTACGTTGAATATTTCAGTTCCTTCCCATTAAAACTTACCGTTCTGTGCTTTTGAACAAAATAGTTTCTACTTCGAATTTTCCTCAGAAATAGCATTTGGAGATCGGGTAACCGAGTTGTGACTCCTGGGACGTGGACGCTACGGGGCTGTACCGGAAACTGGAGTTGTCGTTACGACTCCAGCCGAGGAAACAACCGGCGTCGGTAGGGTAGGAGGGGCGTAGGGACTTCCGGTGAGCTGGTCTGCTATTCTTCCACCCTCGCGAAGTCCGCTTAGAAATGCACCGTGCACAGTTGCTGGATAGTTGCGGATTGTGTGTTCTCCTTAAATATAAAATCAAGTATGCGCTAGAAGAATTGTTGAGTGTAAAGTATATAACGGAAAGTGTACTCTATATAATTCTGAAATTCTCTATAGGGTCACGTATGGTTGGGTCATGTGTCACGTTTCGAAGGTGAAACGGCAGCCATGCATGGGACAAGGTTGAGGATTACACACGTGAACCAAATTGCCTTCCCCGCGACGTTACGACGTAGCTGTTTTTGCAGACGTATAATGTTATACGTAAGCCGCGTCGCGAAACGGAGGGACGTGTGTTACGACTTGAACGTCACACAAACATTCGGGTCAATACCTACGTACCGAGTTAGACTTCAGTTTGACTTGAAACGTTATTTACTACCGACCGTACGAACGTTAATGTCACGCGTGTCCCTGTTCAAAATATATGACGTAATATAGCGCCTAATTGGTACTCACTTAACGTGTTCAGTTCTGCCACTGCATTAAAAGAAATTACGTATATTCACTCACAAGTTTCAATAGACAGATCTCGTTACCGAACAACATATATTGGCAGTGATGAGAATATGCAAATATTTTATACAGCAACGGCTATCGCTCGCTTAAGGCAAAGAAATAGAAAATCAAAAACAAGTTGAGCAAATTGGAGCGCGAAGAAAATTAAGATTAACAAATTTATTTTACACTGCGCACAATTTGATATATGTATATACATATATATTGTATGTACACATATGTGCGTAGATTTTTTTGTGCAGGAATATTGCGTAATTACTATAATTAGAATATTATAATAATACACACCGTTGAAACGACTGACGGCATTTATTGTCGTTTGCTGAGGTCATTAAAACTTATTCTATGTATATAGAAACCTGATAATGATTCATTTTTTTTCTTTCTTACTTTATTTTTCAAAACTAATTAATGTCGCTAGTAAAAGAGATTTACGAATTGGTTAGACTCGTTGAAAGGCACAGAAGACTAAAAGGATGAGGCGACCAAAGACTGATAGTCTCATGGTGGGCACGGGGAATACGTTTATATATATATCAATTTGTACTCGCACGGAATTATTAAGATATCCAAAACATAATGGAATGCGGAACCGGCACGAACTCTACAATCTCCAATCAAAGTTTAGTTTTCCTGGTTTGTGCAAGTGAACATACATAGTAAAAAATGATATCATTTACCGGGCGTTAATATTTTGCAATAACTAAGAACTTCTAATTCGTTGGAATTCACCTGAGTAAATGGCTTGTATGCATAAGCATTGAATTTGTCTTGTCAAAAAGTTAAGCCAGCGAGAGTAATTAATTTTTATCAATTATAAGGAAATCATTCGGTAAGATACGAACACCGGGTGTGAGCTCTGCTTCGATTAGATTTAATTATAAAGTTTCAACTTCCTGGCGGAGGTTCTGCTGTACGTCAAAAGCTCAGACTCATCTCACGTCTTCGATCCGCACTCGGTTCTATTATAACGACATACAAAGTACAAAGTCTCGGAGGAGAAATGAAAAACCAAACGGGAAAAAAATAAATAAAAATATTGAGAAACAAAGTAACTCGATGAGATTCTTGGTGCCATGGTGAAGAGTCGATTGCTTCGAATGTCAGAAAAAAGTTTACACGTGGAATGGTGGTTGGCTGAAAAAGAAATTATTGCGGAGGAGAGAGACAAACGGACAGCTGGCAGACAGACAGGCAGACGGATGAAACGTTGATCTTTCCTTTGAAATGATAACATTCAAATGGCAAATTATGCAGGTGCAGTGTAATCACTCGTAAATGTTACCTCATACGTAAAGTATTCAAATTTCCGGACGGGGTCATAGCGGCAGTACCTGTCGGGGCAATTAAATTCCATGCGCTTTTCTTCTTTCTACCGCTAAACATTCGTCCATTCGAACGCTTTGAATTGAAACGTTCCTCCGTTCCAGTGAAAAGTTTTTTGACGGACGCGCGCGCGCGATGGTTTGTTAAAACGGCATAATGAGATTCGTTGCTACGTTGCGGGTCGACGGGTCGGAGGGTGGAGAGGAACGTCGGCGGATCTATCGGGCGGAAATAACGTGACAGTTCACCTCCACCGAGATTTGCATTGCACGTTTGAAGAAGAACTTCTTAGACATTTTTCGTCATATCCATTTTCACGAGTGAATTTCTCTACGTATTTTCAAATACGATGTTGTTCACTGCGTGATGTAAATCCGTTTGCTCATAACGTTCTCACCGACTAGATAAAAATTGCATTCAACATTTTTTCATACACTTTCACAACCACGTGAAATATTTTTCCAGGATATCACGATGCAAATATTTTTAATAAAATCTGCGCGGAAGAAAAATAAAACAGCGTCGCTATACGATACCTGCGAAAAAGAGACGTGGCGATGGAGGTGGTGCTCCAGGGGGATGGTTCGGAGGAGCTGGAGGTGTGACAGGCGCTGCCAAAAGGTCATAGTCACTGCCGGAGCTACCGACAGCAACAAAACTGTAAGATCCCCTCGCCCAAGGATCAGCTCTCCACCTAGTTACCACACTTTCGCGCGGTTGAGGTACAACTTGGTTTCCGAAGATTCCCTGTTTCGAGAAATACATTTTGAGTAACAACCTTGATGAGCTAATTGGAGTAATATTCCAAGTTCGAATTACTTACCTTGAGAACTGCGATACATCGTCCAACAATTACGTCGTCGCTAACATTTTCCATTACACAAGCTGCCTCTCCAGCAACAAGAGCGAGAAGTACGGGAGCCTTGTACAGGTTCCAAAATAGAAAAAGTTCCCCTCGGGACGCGGTGGTGCTACCGACATGGCCGAAAAGATTTGCGGTAGGGTCCCAGAAGATTCGTTCAAAGCAGAGGACAACCTAAAAGTCAATTCAATGATCGTTCCTATACGTTCGTCAGTGCGTAATCTCTCTGTTCACACAAAGATTTCAACCAACTCACTTTGTTGAGGTTGCCAAAACCGAGACGCTGAATAGCCTGTGACTTCCAGTCTGGAAGAGGTGGATTAAAAGCGACTGCGGAAGGTTGGGCAGATGCTTTGAGAACTCCCAGAGGAAGAGTAACCAGAACCGCGTCTGCCTTATAAACCGTGTGTGATGTGTGAGGACTTCTCGAGGGCGCAGCCCAAACTTCGACGCCATTCGGACCGTAACGAACGGCCCTTACTGCCGTATTCAACCGGATGTCAAGTCCCTCGGAAAGAGCCACTGGGACGCAAGAGTACCCGTTGCGAACTAAAACATAAAAATGTAAAAAGCGTTAAAAAAAAATTATAATTTTTCAACGCAGGCGTATCAGCCGGAAATTTGTAATATGCAATCATGGAGGCCTTGCGGCGGTTTGCGATGACTGAAGCTGCAGATCCAATCCAGCGCAGTCGTGGTCGTAGCTGTTATAACAAAGTTGCAGGGGAGATATAATAACAACGGTAGTGAGATTACCGCGTGGTGCCACGCGATCAGCCGCCCACAGCATCCTTCGGCTTCGAACCATAAGATTTACCGCGTCGGAGTATTTCGAATATTTGAATTACAATTGCCTATGAATCATTACTTCCACGTAAGGATATTTCTCAATATGAAATACCGATTCTTTTTATGACTTGAACATAAAACAATTTTACACGTTCGAACGCTTATACATAAATTCCGTACCAACCCAAGACGAAGGAATCACTTTTTTCTGCTTTTGCATACGCAGGTATAATAGTAAGCGCACATTTAGTCGCGTTAAAATAAAACTTTGGGAAAAAAATGTGGCTTACTACCCCATAGGATACGACTGTGTCGTTCGAGTGTTTGTAACGAAACAGCGGTGTAAATCGCGGATAGTTATATCGGATTAAATGGAAAAATTTTGTTAGTTGTAAAACAAACTCCGAGCGATATTTATCTACAAACTATCGACTACATCTTGAGTACCGCTTCTAAAGCGGCAGTTGAACGTCCAACAAATCAACTATACATATAGTGATTACCACTACGCTTCGCGGTTCTATATAACGAGATGTATCGTTCTTCAAACCCGTCGTATCTATATATGGAGTTATGCAACAGTTAATACATCCGACTCGCCGTCATTTCAACTACAAACAAGGAATAAACTCGGCGAACGCTTATGAATAACGCAGACGATATACACTACACTTGGAAATTTTATTTAATAAGGCCTTACGTGATTCTCTTTTCAAGATAACTTAAAGACATTGTTAATATGCACAGCAATTAAATATTGAAAAGTAAGAAGATCGCATCTCATTGAGACTACAATTGAAAAGTATACTTGAGATAATGAGTGGACAAAATACTCAGAATCCGCGTAGAGCGAAAATTGTTCATAACGACCCTCGACATTTTGATTTGATGAGAACGCTGCTATATAAGAAATTATTTTTGAAATACATCAGTCTGTCAAGGATGTCGTGTATGCTTAAGGGAAGCTGTCACCGATGTAAACCCTGAAGAAGGACGTATAGAGTAGGTAGAGTAAACTTGACTTGTACTACCAGTGGGTTGCAGCAGCGAATACAAAGTGTTCAGTGCGAAAGTGAGGTTCATAGAGACTTCGGTTGACAGACGAGCGACGTCCGACGAGTCCACAACCAACCGGTCGGCTCGCAATCATTGAGAATCCTGTACCGCAGCCTCCCTCAGTACATACACCTTATACTTGAGGCGGAGTCCGGTTCGGAGTACCGCAACGACTCTACCAATGACTCGTCCCTATCAGATTGACGCTGATGGACGTAGGGTGATTGATGCACTGTTCACACTGTACCACACGTCCATTCCATTTAAATAATAAACGATTATTAGGCCAGAATACGAAGCCATTAAAGATCTGAGGTCCTCAGATGCCCAAACCTCCAAGGGCCTAAAATGACTGCAGCAGTGGCACCCGCGGCCATTCGGAGACATTCGAGACTCTTTCTCCGCTTCTCGATTGCCCCTTGGATACTTCAGATTCTTATCGGAGTCGAGTGAAAAAAGGACCAAAAAATTAGGAAAATAAAAAAGTCTCTGTTGAAGGACACCGCGGGACGGAAGCTCTTCGATCAGTTTAAAATGAAGTTTCAATCGTACCTAATGGTCTCCTTCCAGCTGGTGATATAAAAGTGTTGCCATGCTTACAATGATCAAGCAGGGATTTTGTTGCGTCACGCGGATAGTTATAACAGGGCAGTCAAATACACATTGGGCTGAGAAAAGTTATCCTTTTGTGAAATTGAAAAACCATCTAGGCGGGTTGCAGAGAATGTGGGATTCTGCCTTCTCGCAGTCGTTTCATGGCGCTGCACCGACCATGCACGAGTGCACCTGATTCAATATACTCAGATAAGACGCCAGGCGTGTCCAACGCTAAGACTATACAAGGATATGGGGTTTTTTTTTGTTTTCCTTATTCTGCGTGCTAGAATCTACATGGTTCGTAGTAACCGGTCGCTCATCGCCCACAGATGCAGCCGTGACGTAATTGTTACAAATCAGGGAATGGATCGAAATATCCTTTTACGCACCGCAAACAAAAGATGAATCTATTTTTTCTTTTAATATTCTCACAGTGAATTAAGAGAAGAATTCAATAAGCAGTCATCGGTTGACTGAATAAACTTACTGCCACACACAAAGCAACGAAAAGGCGCAGGTGTACTTTGCGTAGTTGTTCTAAGTTCAACACAGAAATCTAGACGGTATATAAAGTCATTATTCTTCAAAGTACATGGAAACGTATAACAAACCCTTTAATTATGAAACACGCGTGAATCTGCCCCATAGTGTTAATTACGTTGATGGCTATTATGGAACCATAGCAACGGTAGGATATACTGTGTCAAATCCTATTCCGTTGATTCTAATTTATGCGTATAATCCCGCAGCCGCTGCCGCATGGCCGTAATTTAAATTAGTACACTAGTTACAGTCGGTCTTGTTGGTAACGCCGTTTGCGAACACCGTAAGTTCTAGCGATCCTGATCGGCCTGGTCATTTTGGTCATCAAACTTAATGGTCGTGAGCATAATCAACCCTTTCTGGACTGGCGTTTATTGCCAAAGCTCTTATGCACGCACTTAAAGCTCTTCGTGCTACCGCACGATTTCATTTGGCGTGATTTTCGGTAATCATCATTTAACGGCCGGGTACATTGCGCGCCATTAAATTTTAAAAGGCCCGGTACTTAACGTCGACAGTCATCAATAAATGTTTTAGAGATTATGTCGATGCAAATTTCTCAGATTCCCAGTCTATACCCTCAGTTTGAACCAACAGGTATGTTTACTGTGAAATGACTACCTCCCCCCTGCCAGAGAGACTCGTGTCTCAGTATAGCTGGGACTAAAATGAAAACGCCGGACATCGAAGTGCTTTGAATTACGTTTATGGGTATGAATGCATTCCTATAAATTTATAGCCGCATTCTTCTGCGAATCGAGGGGTAACTTTATTTGAAAATTAACTACCGAATTATGGAAACATCGTAAACACCATACGAAGCGTAAGTAGATGAGTAATGAACCAGATTTTAGAGATAAAAGGCGTCTTCACTTTATATGTCATCGACTCTTGTAACAATTAAACTTGTACAAGTAACCTATTGACATGAGCAGGGGGAATAAAGATCATCTTATAGGTTAATTGATTATACTTTTCATTGTCTTTTACTGTAGTAATAATAAATTAATAAAATAAGTCTTGAAGCGTACACATTCCGGTTTCCACGTTGTCTTATATCTGTTGCAGAATCACATTTATCGTCTGTGAACAAGGCGCCGATAAGAAGCGGGGACTGTTCTGCCCGCACCACCCTCTGCTTTGGTGTGTTTGATCTTGGCTCGCAGTATATTTTGATGCCGAGTCGAACAATTTGTATGCCACGGTGGTTTTCAATTTACATTTAAATTGGTTGCTTATGGCGTTCTGTCGCTCGACGGGAGTCGAACTCAGGCACCGCGTAAGGGAACAGTCAAATACTAAAACAGCCAAGTGGCAGAACTCTTAACGGGTTCGACGAACTTCACTTTTTGCCCATGACCGAGTCGTTGTAGTCCGCAGTCGTAACACACGAGCCCTCAACGAACCAAAGTATAAATAAAGAAACGATCGAACGTCAATATCAGCTTTCAGTTGTCATCATCGTGTTCACTCGTTATTACCGACCCCTCGAACTTCTCGGCACGGTATGTCGCGCCAACTTTTAAGCTTACGTACCGCGACTAACAGCAGTTTTAGTTATTCTATACAATAAGTTAACGCGGAGTGTTTTCTGAACTAGATGTACATATCCCGTTAACCACAACCACGAGACGTTGCATTTACTGGTGCACACGCGTACGTCATCGCTCCGGGTTAAGTCATATCCTATCTCCTACTTGTACGTTACCGAATTGCCCGGAGGTTCTATTATGTTGAACGGTTGAGCGAATAGTCAGTTTCATTTTAAGCTTATATAAAGGTCAGTAGCGGTTGGTAGATGATGCAATTTCCGTTACAGCTCATAGTATAGTACTCGTATTCTAGTGACCAAACTATTTTACTTCAACCGTCCAAAGTCGTGAAGATCTCTTACACTTTATTCTGTAATTTGATACCGATTCGCGTTTCATTTCACGAGAGTCTATAACAGTAGAAAATATAGGAGTAGTTCGATAATATTTTTTTCTCTTATTTGAATATCTTATATATTTTATTTGAACTTTGCATCGAAATAAAGATTATTTCGCAACACAGGTGTATAAAATATCGGACACTGATTATGACCAGAAAAACTTCAAACTTAAAATATAAATTAGTCTATAAGAAAAGATACAGTGTAGGGGGCTGAATCGATTTTGCGTTAATTGGATCCATACTTTGTATCTCTAATAACCAGAACGTTCTCCAGCTAACATCGTTTATGGGAGTCCTCGGGATATCGACGCAACGTTATACGATCTGCAAGAAACGCGATTCGGATCGTCTTATCTTATCGACAAATTAACCACCACTCTTGGCAACATTCGCGCGTATAAACTGTGTTATTTACTGTAATCACGTTTCGAATAACCGACAGCGAACACGGTATGGGTGACTGTTTTGTCCAGAAATATTCCCAAGGACCGTCGCAGTAAATCGAGTAGGTATAGCCAGTCTTACACGTCCCAAAAGTCGAGAATTTTTTTTTGGTTTTTTACTCACATTTCAGGCGCGAATTGACCGCGGTCGCCTCGAAACTACCTTTACTAACCACTATTTATAGGCGAACAACATTGTACACGAAATTTGTTCAGTGTACAGCAATTATTAATCGAGATGAAGTATAGATTATACTACAATGTGTAGATATATAGATGAGTACTGATATCGAGATGTAAATTCTCATTAAACGTCACCGTAAATAATATAATGCAATTTTGTTATTTTTTATCTATGGTATTTCCGGGCATCAAACTACCCCTCAGATCTAATCTATTCGAAACTGTTTGCCGGCAAGCGTGTAGTTCGGTCTATCCATCTCTCATACCTACTTTTGTGTCGATCTTTACGATAAGTACTCGAATGCCTACCGATAAATCTTGAGGTGTGTAAGTTTTTTCAGTACAAGACGCGACTATGGAAGTCTTGTATAAGTTGATATAACAGCCCAACTTATGGTTAGGTTGGATACAGGGATTCTATATACCTACCTACATGTATCCAGCGACATACCCCTCTATAGATGCGGGCAGCCCGACACGCCCATCCCTGCTTTTATGGTTATTAGACTTTTAAACTATACCAAGGCAAACATCATTAAGTCGAAATCGAAATGTAGTATCAGGGTGAGAAGGAGTTCTGTTCCATTCCGTCCTTGGCGGCAGTGCGGCGGGAAAACAACGAAGAATGTTGCCCGAGTACGAAGCGTCTTCAACGTTTCACGGTGAAAGATTTTATTTTTTGATTACTTGAGCACGTCCTAACGATCCCTTCCAACAGTTTACACTTGCAAGCAGGGCGGTATAAATCCGCACCGTGGAACGTGCACCAGGGGCTGATCGTAGGGACTAAGTTTAAACGTTGAAAAAATATTGCAAGATAAGGTTAGTGGTTGAGGTGTTATCTTGCTCAAGGGAAACAAAAGACACGCGATATTTGAAAGAGTTGAGATAACTCGCGAGCCCTGCACCGCTACTGCTGTTCCTACCGATCGATTATACTGAGAAGAAAAGTTCAACCAGAGCGCGTTCCCAATTACCTGCACGGATAAATAATTTCGAACAACCCAGCGCGTCGCACGGCGAAAGAACCCAGGGTAACTTCGGCGCAGTTTGTAGACCACTGCCAATTTGCTTTTATACACTATCATTCAGGGGCATATATAGACGCAGGTATAAAAAAAAGGGACGCAACTTCGAGAATTTACGAGAGAGTTTATGTTGTTACCGGTGCCACAGTAGTGGCGTCTTATACAATATACCAGTACAAATATATAGCGAAGCGAGTCATAGAATGTCAAGGATGAAGGAGATACACCTAGATATATACTTCGAGAGAGACTGGGTTGGGCCCATAAAGTTATATGGGGTGCCGTGGCGTGTAGAGTTTTTCGATGGCATGCCGATGCATTCGAGATGTTAGGGGTGGACCTGCAGGCTGGCTGTGAAGAATCCGTAGGCCTTCATACACAATTCTCGTATGGGTTTTTACAGCTATTTATTACACGGTATAAATAATCGCCCTAAACATGTCCATCTTTTCACGTTGTTAACAGTTGCACACACGTGGCTCGGAATAACGCCATTGTCAAGTTGGGCTGACCACCGCAAACTCCGAACAAATCCGCTGATCCTTTTAAAGGGCATCCTCCCGACTTTATCTTTGGCGCGTGCTGCAGCAGCTAGGGCATATTTCCTTCGTTTTCTCGACTGACTTTATTTTTTTTCTCTCTCGAAGGGGAGAGGAAGCCGTGTTGGGTTGCCTCAACTTGCAAGAGGGTTCGATAAATCCAAGTATTTTACCGTGATGCTATACGACCGAGTAAAAATTTATACCAAAACTTTATGGCGACGTCCGATATCTCCCGAAACTATAGATTCTGACGAGGTTGACCCCTAACCCTTCGAACCCTTATAATGGATGATGGTTGCAGCGTGCGAATACCCGATCCAACGCAGCGGAGAACGAAACAATGCTCGCAGCGGGCGTACAAAACCTATTCCCAACTCATATGAATATAAGGTTATAACACTTGAGCAGAAAGTACCATGGGTGTTGCTGCAATTATAATGATCGTTGAGATTCTTGTAATCGCGCGCGAGTGAAGTCCGCGGGTATTCTATTCAAGGGTGAGCCTGCGGGGTAGGGAGAGAGGAAGGGAAAAAGTGAGAGTGGTTATCGTACGGGGGAAACACGTATACGATGATACACGAATGGGGGAAGGGAGGGGGAAGATATCACGGAGTAAAGGGAGAATGGGGCGGGGAGATATTTGAATACGACTCAACGAGTAAATCGTCCCTCTGCAAACGAGCAGTGGCCTACACAAGAAATGCATTTGCAGTGGCGACCGCTTCGCGCTTCGAATGTATGGGAAGGGAGATCCTCTCTTCGTTCACTCATCCTTTCTTAGTCACTAAGGCAAAGGCAAAAGGCCCCCTATCAACCAAGCTATCTCGCAGCGCTGTTCTCATAATATATAGGCCGTATCTCAGGCCCGCAAATTGCCTTTTTAAACACAACAAGACAGCCATGCCCTCTTTCAATTTACGCCATAGCTTTTTTTCGCCTGCGCTTTTTCGTGCCTTTCTCTATAACGCGGCGGTACGAGAAGCTGCTTCTGCTGCAGTAGGTTTCGTCCTTAAAAAATCTTTCGAGAACCTTCCAACACTCGTATATAACTGACGTAATTACAAACAGGATTATCACCGTGGACCAAACGACTAGGATACATCTACGGCTACCGCTCCCGTCTTGTATGTTGTACGGTTATAGGTATATGACGTTCATCGAACTCGTTGCAGTTTCTACCGCCCGTATTGCGTTGAGGGGTACATTGAACTATTCCGTGACTTTCTTTATGCGCTCTTCGAACCAATTCTGGATCGGTACCAGACAACAGCGTTGTTCCAGTAACGATGGACGACGTGCGTAGGCATCACGACGAAATGATATACGAAGCGTCGTACGCGTATATACGTGCGGCAATCGAGTAGTCGTACGTGTTTGGAAGATGCAATGGAGTCCGCTTCATGCGGTATAGGTATTCAATTTTCTTTGATTTTTTTATGTATCGTTATACAGGATTCCCGACCAGCGCAAATCGCACTACATGTACACGTACCCTCGTTTCACCAGTCACGGCGGTTATCCTCCTCATTGTATAATAGGAGCGAAAATAAAGTTCGGCCGTCAAATTCAAGAAGACAATTTTTCCCTTTATCTCTCGGATATTTCAAGAGTTGAGCTTTTACGTCGCACAACCCCGTACGCTCACAATATTATCGCGGCTCGGGACGCATAAAACCCAACCGAAAGGCATATGGGCACCGCAACTTTGTTACTTTCGAGATAAACGAAACGGGGGCTCATTAGGCACTTTTTATCACCTACTTCGTGAACACGATTACGAGTGTTAGAACTATGTTAAAAAACAAATAATAACAATGATAACAACAAAAAAGTAACAAAATATAAAAAAAAAAGGGCAACGACGAGATAGGGCGTTTTTGTTAAACCACTCACTCTCACCTGGCACAAAAGAGTGGACCCCGAGTTGTCAGGAAATATGAGGAGCTGATCTAGATTTCCAGTCACCGTTAAGTCGCGGAGCAATTCACTTAAGAACCTCAAGCCAACATCTACGAGACGGAAGATACGACGTGCGCACATAGATTTAAGTACACATATAACTATATTGGATAAAATACTTAAGTATCCAATACAACTCCGGCTATGTACCGAGAGTTTGCTTGGCTGTCTGCATATATATGTGTGGGTATATGAGATATAGCGCTGCACCGGTTACCAACTATTCGAAGAAGAAACCGAATAATAGATTTCGAGCTCGGTCTCACTGTCAGTAAAGTGGGGCAAGGATTCTTTTTGGTTGGAATATCACGAAAGAATACAGCAAAGTTGATGTTCAACTTCACGGTTTGGTGGAATTTTTTACGGATCGAAGAAATGAACGATAGACACCTCAACGACAATGACTCAAGCACGGTGATTTGTCGTTTAATATAAATGCATGTACTGGTAAATAGAAAATGAAATGAATTCCCGAATGAATAAATTCGAGCGCAACATTCGATTATTTTATTGGTAAAATAATTTACAGCTTCGATAAATTTGACGATTCAATGTAGCTACATATACCATACCCATTACTACCATGGTTGTTCGTATTTAATATTCACATGGATTACTGTACAATTGGTATAAATCCATTGAAGTTTTGAGAAATAAGTTTTATCGCCATAAAGTATTGAAGGTAAGATTTTATTTCCTCGGTTATTGCGCAAGTTTTAGTTATATTTAGTTCAGGAATGGGAGTTGTTTAAAAGTAATCTGGGCAGCTATACGTGCGGGGAAACATTGAGACAATATGCCGCCACACTATCGCGATGTGTTCCATTTCGCGCTGCGTTCCAACGAGGAGATGATTATCATCAAAATCTTTGAAGAAAGAAAAAATAACAAAAAGTAAAAACAGAAACTGAAGAAAACTGGTTTTCTTCTCCACTTTTCTTTTTCTACTTATTTTCAGTTAACGTTCCGATTTCGCAATCTTTAAACTTGCGAATCATTACAAATTTTTTGTACCCGTTAAGATCGTGCTGGAGCTTATATTACAATGAAATAACGGGAAAATTGACAAATGTACAAACGGAAGCCAGGTGAATATGTAGGTATATAGCGTTACTTTTCATCTTCATCCATAGAGGCGTACCGTGGCAATTTAAAAGTCACGTGGATGTTGGTACGGAACGAATTAAAGAAAGAAGTAATGGCCCAGACTCGTAAAAAGATTATTTCTACAAAAGTAAGTACCTAGTATAGCAGCTCTTCATTCGCTCGTAGTAACGTAACTATGAATAAAAATTTGAAATATCGAAATTCGTCTCAAGTCGTAATAAACGTGAACACCTATTCAAATCAGTTATACCGGTACGTACGTACGTCGCGTCGCCAACACATTATACGAGGGCACCACAAACGATCTTTATATGTCCGTCTTATCCTCGGACGATGAGCGTACTGCGTAGATGCGGTGCAAGTTACAGCTTTGCGTAGGTTAAATTGCCGTAGAAGTAATTTCATCGAGGTTCATTTTTTCCTTTTTTTTTGTTTTCTTTTTTCTTTTTATTCTCTCCCAAGACTACACCTACTTGGGGGTACATTGTAACGTACGTACGTACCTTGCTATTTGTGTTGTCGGTTAACGGTCAGCGTTACACCAGTAATAAGAAAGTTCCCTCCATCTTATATCGGTGATAAAACTTATTATTCATGCAATTTATACGAGCCGATCATTGAATAGATACAAACAGGAGATACAGCGAAGTCTATTATCACCTGCCAGGGTGTGGCGTGGTGGAAGTCACTCCCTCGTTCATCGGGTGTTCAACTTGATCCGCACCGAGTAAAACGCGACAGGTACATATATCAACGGTCACGAACATACCGATTCGTCATCTCAATTTGTAACGGAAAATACAGGGTATACAGTACAGTAGAAATGAAAAAGAAAAAAATATTACGAAATTAAATCCCCAGACCGACGAAAGGACCGGCTATATGATCCATAAATTGTTACATAATTCACAGTAAAAATAATTGTAAGAGAGCCATCGGGCAACAGCTATAATCACTCGATAATTTTATAAAAAGTTCTCCGAAACATGAATTGGTCACCCCGTATGTATTTTGAAAATCTTCTTGGACCGCACGTGAGATGACGTCCGCAGCATGGCGCGACTAAACGGCCCTCGTTAACGGAGATGGCAATTCTTCACGGGCAATTACGATGCAATGACTGGTGTTAGGCGCACTGAGTTTAGCTTATCTGAGAACACAGCTTAGACTGACTCGACTCGACTCAGCTCGGCTAGACTTAACTATGATCCTGGCTCACATAGCAGCTCGAAGGAGCTGCAATTTGTATAAGGTATAGTATACCAAAAATCGATCCCGTTGTTGTAATTTCGAAGAAAAGATATTCGCTTTTTGTTTCTACCATTCAAAGTTGTACTCCACTTTTCATTTAAGAGCGGGGGAAAATGAGACATTCAAGATCCCTTCCCGTCGCATGTTTCTTTAGAATCTTATTCTCAACATTTTCGAATCTTACTGCTGTTTCTCAAGCTTTTGTGACGCTGTTTTACGAATTATTGGAAGGCACGAGGTAGTCGCCTTTTTGACGAGACAATCAAAAGGAGGGACGTCGAACATCCTCTTCTCCGTATTCAACACGTCTGCCTGAATCGACAGAGCCAAAGAAATTGAATTCATCCAAAGACAAGCGTATTCAAAGTTTGTCAGAGACGATGCGATTGCCATGTTGAACAACGCGAGAACCGCAGAAGTTATCTTAATTAAATGGCGGCGTCTTCAGAGCTCTTTTACTCGCCCTCTAGTTCGAAGCCCTCTGGAGTTTCGTCTTGCTGCCGTTGGCGTTGGCTCCTTCCTGCGAGACACCGACGGCAGCTTCCAAATCGTCGCACGGTTCAACTTATATCACCAGCCCCTGAATTCAATTTTATACTCAATTACACAAGGCCCTTATCGGCCCGTACCTTATTATTCATTCGTACCGCCGCAGCAGCCACTTCGACCAGAAACCTCCTCCCCGTCACTCGAAGATAAAAAACGATCACTCAGATAACGCGTCTCCCCCCTACCCACCCTCTTCCTTCCACCACCCTGTTTTTTCGTTCTCGATTAAATTTTTCCGTATTCTATTTGCAGTATATACTACACGTCCAAAATATGGAGTCAGAAAACGTTCATCAAATAATACCATGTATAGATATAGTTGCAGCTATGTGTACCTATATGTACATAACATCTGCTCCTGATCAGTCATAAGTGCCCAATTATATGGCTGCGAAGATATAATTATATATATTTAGTCTGGAGAAGAGATAGTGGATGGATATGCATAGATAGTGTATAGCACGGTGTACCGTTGCTTCGAAAGAATATTCATCGTGATCGAAATTAGATGGCTCATTATAGTTTGAAATTGAATGCGCGCAAAGGGCTGTGAAATAAAAAGAGATGATGGAAAAAATAATGAAATGAAAATGAAACGATGTTTTTTTTCCGTATGGCTGAGTTTGTAAATTTGTCAAAAGAACGCGTCTCGTTAATGAAACAAAGACGGTGTGCGAAGCCAGCCGGCAACCGAAAGGGTTAAACACCCCTTATTTAGAAAGCAATTAACGTAAAAGAAAGACATTTGTCCGCTGACGATGGAACGCCACGTCGAGTGCCTATAAGATAATAATAATTATCGTGCCACCGGGTCGAATAACAAGGAGATGGCAAAGTCAAAGGGACGAGTACAAGCAAGGAAAGGTAACGAGAGAGGAAGGCCGAAGGGCGACGGATAAGGTAACTAGAAGAGTCCGAAAAAAAAAGGTAGGACAAAAAGGCCAATTTATGTAATCCTTGTTCGGTCTTCTGGCACCTCCGTACCAAAAGCAGGTCGTCTTGAAAAATTTTTGCAGCTTTAATGGTCTGATAACCGTCTCCGCTTCATTGACTGTAATAAAAATAAGTAAGCCATAGTCTCTCGTTGAAGGATGGTACGTAATTTCTACCTACCGCAGTCGGGTAAAAATGAACGTCGCAAGGAGGAGCAGCGCGTAGGTATCGATTTTGATAAAATTACACGTTCTTGGAATTGAAAAAAGTGAACAACTATGCACCTCGGGGATAGAAGACAACATGTGGTATTAAACTGTTTTTCAAATCCAGTGAATTCCATACCATTTTAGGCATAAACCATCGTAAGTATAAACGTTGTAGGAGAAATATGTAGTTGAGCGTGCTGCGAGGTTTACAATTTTTTTTTTTACAAATGTTTATGATGTAAGCGAGCGGAAAGTTCAGTGAAAATGGTGGCGGGGGAAGGCGGAGAGAAGTGCAAAAGTAAGAATGTCGTTGATGGAAAATGACGAAACCAGCGTGTGACTTATAGTCGGCAATCCAATATCGGACCATATGTAAATTCCCTTACGATATTGGAACCGCTTTAGGTTGCCTCGCGCTGAATGGAAGGGTGAAGATAGGTAGGTGAAAAAGGCGGTAGGTCTCACGCCAGGCACGACGCTTTCTATTTATAGACATCCATTGATTCGAAAATTCGCGAGGGTGTTATTCGGACGTTTTATCTTTTCATATTATTCTTTATTTTTTTCCACTCGCTTGATTTCTAGTTCGATTTCTCTTTAAAAATTCAAGCCCTACCGACTCGGTCATGAATCAGAAAGGTGTCGTTACATGATAACCCTATTGACAACAAAAAATGAATAAATAATCTGATAATACATCGAAATAGCAGTGGCTTCATAATTCGTTTTCGCTTATCCGTGTCTATGGGTATCATTAACGTACATCATAACAAATTGTTTTTCCAACAAAAACTGATTAGGTGTCTGGGAAGTCCTTATAAAACTTGAAAACTTATCAGAAGTGGAGTAAAAGAATGAAAAAGGGTTCGAACATCCTCAAAACTAGCTATATCTATGCTCAATATGAGTTGAACTTATATACCGCAGTGAATTACGACGAAATGAATTATCTTGTGTTATTATAAATCCTATGAAAACCCTTGGGGGTCTTCGAGTACAAAAGTTCTCTCTGGTGGAAAACTCAACCACGAGCTGCTGTGATTTTCTCAGTAATTTTATTAAATTAATCAACATTCATCTTTTCCTGAGGCAAGACACAGCTTTGCGTTCCCTCCGGGTTTCACTTGAAGATTGAAAATTCACTTCTGAAATTCGCTTAGCGTCAGATGGCCGGCTTTAGACAAGGATCGAAGGCTTTGAAGCATCGCAAGGCCTGAAGAAGAAGAAGAATGTAGATTCGAATCAAATTGTTAGCTGCAGAGAATTACTGATATTAGTTTCCACAGTTCCCCTCAATTTACGGGGCTCAAAATATTTTTCAATCATCTACAATTTGTCCACGCTAGCATTCAAAATATCTTTGGCATTCTCATCATGGCTACACTGAAAATACGCGGCAGAATCCGTGTATCTGTGAGATTGCCGGAATTTCAGAAGGAAACAAAGAATTTGAGTCTTCACATATGCTAGTGGACTATATCCATCCACCGTCATATTTTCTTGAATCATACTTACCTGTACAAGAGTTGTTAAGCGAAACTGGATTGCAGACTTCATGCTATGTACTTCTTGACCCCATCTGCCTGCGTAGCTCTGCAGATGTGGATGATGGAAAATATTTACCATACATACCGTGTCTTCGTAGGCAAATTCTTTTCATATGAGAACCTTTAATAAGTTGGAGTGAGAACGCTGTTGGCCATCTGATTGTGAGTGGCATGGAACTTATCTTTTCTACTGACGGTCGGTGAATTCTTCGGATTCTAGGATTGCATATCTGCACGACTGTCATGGGCCAGGTCCTTAGATCAATATTAAAAAAGGACAGTGCGATGCTATCTAAATGGCTTCAAGCAGTTGCACTCCAACTCCTTGGCTCTTCTATATGAAGAGTTTCCTCGTGAAGACACGGTGGATATGTGCAAAAAAAAAGGCAATAAAATTGCAACGGACACGCGTCGAGGCAATCGTTATGCAATCGGTTTCACCCTCCTCCAGATGAAGGCACATAAGGAATAGGTGCGACGGGAAACGACAGCGCGATATAAGGGCGCACGGGTCCAGAGGATCCAATTTCCCCCTGCAGAGAAGGAAAGAGAAAAACAGAAGAGACTTGGAAACGAACGTAGGTGGTTGGCTGGCTACGTTGGCAGCCAATTTTTGCCTGAGACAGGACAATTTCCAAGTTGGAGGGGGGGGGGGGGGGGGGGGGGAAAGGGGCGACGGCAGCGGCAGAGGAACTAAGAAAGAGAAAGGTACAAGGCAACGAGAGAGACAGAAAGAGCCCCGTGGCGTCGTATTATCTCCCAATAAGACGCTAGTCGTCGCGACGCTTCTTGAAACAAACATCGTTGATTGAATTCCAACTGTCCAACCCACGGGGCATTTATTGGATTACCAAGGGTCGTCGATCGATATGCGTCGCGACGCCTTTGAAAAAAGGACGCTCGCAGGGGCCAAGGGGAATTGCCTGTGACTATTGTGAGAAAAAAAGTTTTTTTCAGGTGTAGAAGAAGGCGCTAAGCTCATACACTGGATCGCCCTTAACTTTTCTATCAAGAGATTCTTGCGCTAATTTATCAAACAACAGAAACGTCCCAAAGAATTACATTTCGAATTGGGTTGCTCTTTGGAAAACCGACTGAATTCAATTCGTTATCGATGCCAGGTGCGTTTATCTGGGGTTATAAACAAAGGCGATACGCATATTGAAAGTATCTATGGGCGATAGTACAAGGTGATGTATGTTGTGCTATGTTAATGCAATTCGCGGCAAAAGAGCTTTCAAACTAATAGGAATTCAATCTTCTCTGACTTTCCGTCTACTTTACAAGATTCTAATTTATGAAAATTATACGACTGTAGTTTTGTTCAACAAATTTTCCGTTCAGCGATGATATTGCTAAATAATGCAAATATTGAAGATAATAATTCCTGACTCTTGAGGAGGAGTTTTAACCTGGATCGTAAGAACAAATTTCTGTTGGAAATTATCATGCATACCGAAATTATACACTGCAATGACCAAAACGATGACTTGACAACTGAATAATTGTTTCTCTGACAAAGTTGGTGAGGATGTCAGCTACTCGAACTGAATCGTCTACAACATAACGAAGACTCTGGTGCCCGGTAGTTAATTACGACCGTTGGGAAGGGCGGTCATTTAACGATGATAGAAGCGATCGGTGATAAATACGAGTCCTTCTTCCTCATCGTCGTTTTCTTCTCCAAGCCTCTATTAATAGTCTTCGCCCCAACCAGGTTAACCGTATCAACTCTTTTCCCTCTCCTTTCGTCCTAATTATACCAATGGACTCGGTACCTGCCTATTAAAATCAAATAGGCCGCGTTTCCGCCTACTACGTTATTTTGACTTGTTGTTTCTCAAACTTCTTTCAATAAATTTATGTAATCATACGTATGTATATGTATCGATTTATAAATCTCCGTCATTGAAGGTGGGGGAGCATGTTATAAGAAAAGTATCGACTGTCTGGGTGAACTATGATTAATGCTCCTGGAATACTATATACGTGTGCATATAGTAGTGTTCAAAATAAATTTGAATCAAACACAGGTATTAAGTAGATATATACTTATTCAATTGGCAGTACATATGTATGTATACTCATTACGTGCAATTCGAACAGAATCTATTCATCCACCAATTCGACATTCGACAGCTCGAATGAACAGCCGGTTAATTTACGTATGTACGTAAGGAACTACAGCAGCGGGGCGATAATGAGAAGTGAATGAAAAAAAAAGAAGATTTTAAATAGCTTCATTACGGCGGTAGATCTGCAGAACCATCCGTAATGAATCACCATGGTATATACCTATAAAGGTGGTGCAAGCGCAACAGTATTGCAATGCAAAAAAGATAAGGCAATGATTTTTTTCCAATCTCTACATGTATGCTGTTGCGATCGTGATATTGTGAGCTAACAAACAGGGGCGGCGAGGTCAAACGCATTGGAGTTGTTTTATCTTGTTAAGATGATAATCGAAGGATGCTGTATATATACGAAGCAACGCCGCGCCATGCGCCAGGCTTCTTGGCTTTCCTAGGGCATTGGTGGTATTCAATTGCAGCCAATATTCTGGGGGTATGCGAATATTGATATGACGATAAAGTTGATTGAAAAATAGAAAATGAATATAAAATTATTTTATCCGATCATCTTGCTCATACTAACCATATACAGCTTGTGTTTGACACGTTCACTCACGAGATTGAGAAGAGCCAATAAAAATCAGCAATTAAATAAATCCACACGCGCCGAGATACGAAAGAACGTTGATCAAAGGTTGGCTCTGAGTTTAGGATTGAGTTCCAATTCGAAGTTAGACTTGGCCGGTGGCCGCAACTGGTTATAGGCCACCAACCAGTGTCCGATAAAATAAGACCAAAGAGCGCAACACAATAGAACTAGCGGCCCATAAAATCAAGAATGTTAGTTGCCTTCCCGCCGCCGGCCTTCTTCTTCTCTTCTTCTTCTTCTTCTTCATCTTTTTCTCCGCCTGCTAGACGGCCGTATATTACTGGTTCGGTCCCAGTTATTACTGATTTAGAGCCTTTTTGAACAAATACTTTTGCTTTTGGTATTAGTGGCTCTCCAATCGCTGTGGCCAACGGATTTGACTGCGATAAAAGTGCGCGATAAGCTCCGTAAATTGAGCGCATACCCACATATATTCTCATACAATTTACATTGAATTTGTATATTCTAAATTCGAAACTCAAGTCTTGTTGCCACAATTATACAGGTGCATTTGGCTGCAGTGGCAGAAGTCTTTTTTTTTCTTTTTTTTTATTCTTTGTAGGAGATAACTCAACCGAACATGAGGCTATCAATAAATCGACAAAAGGATATCTTTGCGATAGGTTTATACTCCTAAGTAAGGGAAATCACTGGAATAAGTGGTAGGAGAGCTTTTACTTTTATTTATATACGACAGAGATTGGAGTTGTTGGTTTCTTGTTATCCTGAAAAAGTTGCTGGGCGCCTATACAGGATGAAATTGATTACGAAACTGATTTGCAGAAGTGCATCTACGGGTCGATCCAATACCTAGATGTGAAGATAAGTGAATTATAGCTTCTGCACCCTTGGGTGAATCGACTAAGAAAATTATGTGATACCGTTCATTACTCAGCCGAATCAAAACTGTGATGGTTGCGCATTTCAACTGAAAATGAAATAAATGAAAAATAGTTGAACAGACACACGACACCATAGTAGTGGCCGTGACATGTAGTTTCTGTTAGTTTGTCACCGTTGACGATGGAAATGGCGTGCGCAGTTACGGCTCGTTCTTTGAACGATAAATTTAACCTTCTTCCATTTGTGCAAATTAGCAGTCTCGCGTGGCGGCGTTAGTTCTTTGTGTAGAAAATGTAGCGCCAGTTAGTCAAAAGTGCATAAACAGCGGGGCACCATCACGTATATACGACCTCTACCCGAACACCAAAGCATAAGTATCCGAGACGAATGTGCTAAATATTTAAAAATGTGAGTGGGCCCGTCCTGACTTATGGGGCTTTGTCCAGCTGAGCCATAGTTGGGCCAGGACATGGGTTTGCTCGCGAGGGCAGAGCCCTCTGAATACTCCCACGGGACCGAGAGATTCTCACTTCTCTCGCGGTGTCTCGTCCTTATCTTTATCTTATCTTACCGGTGGACCCTCATCGGCATCCGCGAAACGTCATTCGTGTGAGTGAACGGTAATTCGGTCCGTTTCAGATTTTATCTCCTTTGTAATTATTGACCAAATCCGTGACAGTCATCATTTTCTACATCGATAAGTTGAATATCACGCAGGTTCTGAATCATTAGAAAAATATTCGGCGCTCCACATATTCCATTGAGAATGGACCGCACGAATTTGAGGAGGAAACTCTACTTGTCGTAAATATTTCATAAAGGCACACAGTATTCGAACCCACAGATTTCTGCTGTATAATTTGAGTTTTCAAATTAACGAATACCAGATATGTACTACAAATCTAATCAGTTCAAAGACTTGCGTATAACCGCAAGATTGAGTTTTTGTTGGCTTTTGAGACTAACGTACGTATACCAACGTTAGAGTCAGTGCCGTGAGGTATAATCATTAAATTGGCGGTGGTTATGCAGAATACAGTGAAACCACAAGAATTTTGATCTACGGTAAATCGATTTCGAAATACATTCACGGGAGCACTTTGATATATGTTGACATTTTTTGTCTACGAAGTAAATAGCAATGGATGCGCGCGCTCTACGAAATTCTCATGGATTATTATCAGCTAATATCTACATGGTTATTGTTGCATTCTTCAAACGAATTATTCTGCTAGAATATAAAATTTTAGTGTAGCGATTGTTTATATGTCAGATGTCAGAATCGAGTTGATATTATCAGTTCACAATCAGAAAAAACTTATGAAATTCGTCGACTTTTCACACTTTTGAATTTCATGTTATTTTTATGAAAGTTTTTGCTTCAACAGCTTTTCTATTACCAACTTGTCAGAGCTGATATACTTTTTATTAATACGAGCGTGCAATAGAATATCGTGAACAATACACATCAAATGCTCAATTTTGCGTCTCTCTGATAAAGTCACTAATTTTTGTTCTCTCGAAATTTTTTCGTGTTCATTCAAATTACTCACAATGAGCCGCCAGATTTTTTTTTCATCACTTGGAAATTTATACCTTCCATTGGGTATAAATTCAACAAATCAAGACGGGTTGATTCTCTTTATTCATTTATTTTGAGTTTATTAAATGCAATCAGTAAGACATCGTAAGATATACTGCTCAATCGCCGTCAAGGAGAAGAAATAAGCAAAGAAGACTCTTCTAACATTTCTGATTATCGAACGAATTCATTTCAATATCAAACGAAAATTCTACCATTTACTTCCGTAAAGTATCAGCGACTTAGCTTGTTTTTTGAGACGTTCAATTCGATTGCATGGGCGTTTCTAGGAGGACGAAGATCGGTTAGGATTTTTCTAATCTCAAGTTTTTCTAACTTAACGATCCTTTCCGCTATCAAACGATCAATTCAGGGTTCGTAGCGATCAGAACTCTCATCTTGGATGTCGGCTGTCGTCAACCTTTCGCAATAGCCTGTTGCACCGATTGCGTTACATCTAGTTTAACGTATCTCGGAATACTTGAATCATGTATAGGAACTGAACAGGTAGCTTACGTTTATATGAATTCCTTCCAAAGAACAAAAATCAAAAGTAATTCTACCATACTACCCAATTACGCGATCAAGCGTTATGGAGCGAGCGTTATTTTTCCTGAGCTTTTGAGGGGATCAATTGAACTTCTCCGTTCGGCTTTCTTTTTTTCCCAATAAAAACTTTGTAGCCGTACTTTTTCACATCCGTTGCTTTTGACGTGGTTTTTGGAACGGCTTAACCCGCGAAAGCTCCGTTATGGTGGCCGGATATGCATCTTTTGAAAAGTTTATTCCGGCTTTCAGGGCTTTGATAAGAATATACTATAGTTAGTGAATATTTGATCCTATAGAAGCTAAAAAAAAATTGGAAATACGTGTCCACTTACAGCAAGGATCTTGCCATGCAATAGATATGTATATGTACATACATGTATATGTAACGTAATTCAAGAATTTTTTTATGGTCAGTCGTATTCGAAATTTATGTCAAGCGTTATGAAGAAGCTAACGAGCATTCTTTTTGAATGTATGTACCTATATGGTCCAGGAAAGAATTTCAACGTGGTGATAGCCTTTCATTACGACACAACCAAATTAAAGAAGAAACATAATAATAAGAACAACAACAATAATAATAACAATAATAATAAGTCATTCATATGCAGTGAGAATATATGTATGCACGTGTACTCAGGCATGGGATTAATTGTTTGATGATTAAATATAATATCCAAACGAGTGCCATGTACGCATACATTTAGTACACATATATACTAATATAACCTCACCAAATGGGACATTCACCTGAAGACTTTCTGTACAACGATATAATAAATAACTAGCCGAAAATCTGACATTCACCTACTTGATATCACTTGATCTTATCAGAAGCATGAAAATTGACTAAAAGTTATGGAAAAATATCGTAAGATCATTTGATATTCCAGTAAAGCAGACCATGCTATTCATTGTCAGCTGACTACAACCTATAAGCTCGAAAAGGGCTAGACGTAATTTCTGACCATGGATTATTATACCGCTAGAAATTTACGACAAACATAAAGTAGGAGGAACCGTAGGCAGCTTACAGGAGCTATGATTATCAAACAGTTATGCGTTTCCATAATGAAACTGATTTATTGAACGACTTCGCGAAAACGGAGTAGCAAGGCATCACGAAGTTGCGCCGTCTAGTATGGGTGTACGTTACACCCTACGACAAATCACGTGTAGACCGCAATAAGCTGCTTTGTACAAAAGCATCCACTTCATAACACGTCTGTAAGGAGGCAAGTCCAATGTTCACATAGAAATTAACGATATAGAATAAATTTCAGAGTCTCTTAGTTACGTTAACAGTTATGAGAAAGGTAGAAATGTGCGGAGTGTAAGAAAAAGAAAAAGGTCCGCCGCGTTGTTCTTCCAAACACGATTTTCCCCCTACAAAATTGTGAGCTCGCTTTTCCAGACGGTAAAGTAATCTTTTGTCACCCCCAACGTTGTGTCTTGTCGTGTTTGGAGAGTAAGCCCCTCAATTTACTGAGGGTCAAAGGCGAGACTGTATCGATCGATACGCGTCGCTATTGACTAGAAGATAATCCAATGTCTTTGTACAAGAAGAAGTTTCTTCTTCGTAGCACGCGTTGCAGTTCTTTGAGTTTATATACACCGTAAGTACAACGTCATCCGTCATCAGCTTCCTGGAAGAGATAGTGATAAGGCAGGTAGCCTTACTCCTGTGGGGTAAAGCTGCAGGTACCTATATCAGCCATACGCGTATGTATGAAGTACCTATGTGTATAGAAAATAACCACTCCAAACGTCACCCGGGCCGGGGTCAGCCGGTGGTGCTTCCCTCCACTTTTACTTCTTCTTCTTCTTTGGTTCAAGTAATGCATAAACCTACCGCATGTATACATATAAGAAAGTATACACTGGGTACCATCCAGGCGTTAAATTTGCATTCTCGACACCCACCCTTTATCATTTTATTAATCGTTTTCAATTGATAAAATGCTGCCGCAGTGACGGCGGCGCGACGGTAGAGATGTACGTGGCGTATAGCGTAGTCGTTGTAGAAACGAGTCGCGATGAGTAAAATACCTCCGAATATTTATTCAAGCATATACTAGAGGTCGCACTACAGCATAGTGTCGAAAACTGCAGCACCTCAATGGAATTACCCGGCCAGCCAACCGACTTGTTCAGTCGCCCACTCAAATTTGCAAATTTAATTCAAGTCATTCACCGCTCCGTCTAAAGATATTACGTGAATCTGACGCCTGCAGCTTCGCCCCCTCACATGTAAAGTCCAGCTGGATATGTCCCATGCAGTGCAGAGCGCGTAATAACAATATCCAAAGGAATTATGGGAGAATATCAAGTCGAATATGCGAAGCGTTCATGTTGATTCGGTAGAGTTTCACTTGTTTTTTCTTTGAAGAAGGGAAAAAAATGAATAAATCAAACTAAAATGGTATCGGTAATAGTATTGGTTTCTTCGGGTTGATCTACGATCGACGGAATGACTTTGATCTCCATGCCTGCCGTATACGAACGTTATATACCGCGTTATGGAATATCAAGATGTAAACAACGGGGATGGTTCTTGAGGATCGGTCACGACGCGGTCACGACGCGGTCAGAGAGTATAGAGGAAAGATCGCGCGCTTCCATTGAGGCTTTGGATTTATCAGTCGCGCGAAGGTCTCAGAAGACAAGAACCCTTGGTATGTAATTGCTCGGATTACAATGGCCTTTAAGCCTATAAGCCTTTAAGGGAACGTGTGCCGAGAAGGGAAACAAGTCGCGGGCGAAGGGAGGTAACGAAGAACGGGCTACGGGGAACAAGGAACAGAGAATGGAAAGGAGAAAGGGAACGATTCGAAGGTTAGAGTAAAGTGGAGGCGGCGGTGTGGCTAAGTGTGTGGCGGGGCCTAAGCCACCGGGACGGGCGGTCCTGCGTCAATAAGTCCTGCATGTAATGAGGCGGGTCCGCTGTTCGCAGGCGGACAATAACGCCCATAACTCACTGTCCACGTCCGGAATCGTACCCCCCCTTCTGGGCCACTACATCTTTGGGCCCTTTTCCGCGAACCCTCTCCTCGGTACAAAACCCGCCGAATTATCCACCACACCCTTTAATTTATTACGGGAGTCATCCCGCACGCGCTTGACCATGGGGCCAGGATAAGATGCAGGGTTAGTTGACTCATTATTTGTTCGACTGGATTGCACTTACTGATGGAGAGGAATTCACTCCAAAGGTTGCATACTCCGATAAGAATTATTGCAAATCTTTAGAAAATTCGCTGTAAGTGAAGTTCAATTTGGGTCCATCAAGATTAATGTGATGATGATGTTTGCAATCCAAGGGATCGTTGCTCAAAAGGTTTATTAAGGTTGCTATAGCGTCTTGATGTCGGTTGATAAAAACACGTGGAGTTCCGAATGAATGCCGACTGGGGAATTGGTTTCAATGAATGGAGAAAGGAAGAAGTTGATTTCCTGGATAATAAGAGTATACGACTAGGTTAAACTCAAGAGGAAATTGACCGTTGTCAATCTAAAAGAGCGAGAAAAAAAAGTTCGAAGGAAGGGGCTAAAGAATGGGTAGATCGAAACAAAAAATGTCATCTCATTTCTTTTTCATAAAGTCTAGAACAGTACGATGGCGGATGCCCTCGGTTTAATTGAATCGATGAAGCCACCGAAAAACCCCAGAGGGGTTAGATACATGACTGTCACCGTCGCATTCAGGAATCTAGCTTTTTGTCCCTAGCCAATTTTCTCCTTGCTATTCTTCTTTTCTTTTTGACTTTTTTCAATCTTTTTTTCTTACTCTGCGTTTGTTTTTTCATCCACCCTCAACAGGCACCCTTGCAATGAGGTTTTTTGTATCTCATATTGAGGAGATTGGGACCTCGTTTCGCGGTTTGTTGCACACGAGTTAACTCATACGCAAGGTAGAAAATCGAAATCCGTCTGTCCGTCGCGGCATGGGAGCACCGGACATCGGTCTCACGCTCTTGCTAAACCAAACCTATACGTAGGTATGTATTAGATTCATGAGACCTTGACAAAGAAGAAGAAGCAGGAGAAGAAGAAGAAAGAGAAGAAGAAGAAGAAGAAGGACCGCACCCACTGGGTTCAAAAGGTCAACAGAGTTCATCATCCCTGCAGCTTTTTCATCCACTGTTGTGTATATTCTTATATATGACAAGTAACGGAAGCGTATATGGTAGCATTATCTCAGAATTATCATCCTGCAGTCATGTGATCATAGATTTGTACAGCTTGGCCTTTATAATAAGGTCTATTTGCAGATTGGCAATCTCACGCAGTTGATATATCTGGCAAACAGTGTAGGTATACCTATATGCGTGCCTTGTTATGACCGCCAAAAAATTCTAACGGTGAGTCGTAACCAATCACCAGATAGCTTTGATCGGTCAAACGGAAGGGATCAAAGATGGCAGCGGGTAGCATTAATTTGCGGAACCACCTTTTTTGAATTGGTATGTCTTTGGCTATCCGTCAAGTGGCGATATGATCGGCAGTCGGTAGGAGACAGTCGAAAGACAAGTAGACAGGATGAGGCGAACCACGGTGCGACAAGGACAGAGGAGCAAACAGGCTCCGAGGCGGGGGACCCAGTTTTTTTGATCTCGGTTATGGAGAAGCTTGCTGAAGTCTCGATGAATGGCTGCCGTTCTGATTATGAGGTATAAGATGGCAATTTTTGTCACTCATCATTTTAAACATCCTGGTGGGTCGTGCCAACGCCCTAGGAGGTCCTTTTTTTTTTATTTTTCATAATTATTCACGAAAAGATTTCTGTATATATGTAATAAATAAACGTATTTACGAATCGCACAAGACGGAGAGTATCTATTTGTATAAGTTGCTCCGGAGGCGTAGCTCAATATACCTTCGATCACAAGAATTTTGAACGAGCAAAAGGTTTCGTACGTATGAAGGGCTGTAAATCTTGACTTGTTGAATAATGTGACGCTCCGCAACAGTCGGTTGATACTGGTCGTTCAGTTATAGAAGGCGTTTTTCCAATCACTCGAGGAGCACGTTTATATCGAAAAACTTGTCCTTTGCGTTACATTTTTAATTCAACGTGCCAAACTCGTTTTCAGAAACTGTAGAGAATCTTAAATGATACCCGACCTTCGTATATGCCCTGTACGTATAACTCATGCTTCTTATCAATCATCCGTTCTCTCTCTCTATCTCTCTCTGTCTCTTTTTTCATCGTACGAATCGCTTCACGTTCAAAGGAGCTCATCAGTGAACCAAAATCCACCATCGACTGATGGTTACTTCGGTATAGAGGTGGCGAATACTTGTCCAATTGAGTAATTAATAATTGTCACAAGAACGAGATGGTTAATGAAATCGGATTGGTGGAAGCGCCCAGTTATCCACACCCGAAATTCTCTCAGGGCAGCAACCTTTCGGTAGCGATGAAAAGACAGCGCTTATAGGTATACCGCCTGCTGCCGGACACATCGCCAACCCTCCCCAGTGCAAAGGATTGGACGCAACTCTGCTGCCAAGGAATGTTCAGTTTTTGCCAACATTCTCTTGTTCCAGACAATCAGCAACCTACGATTTCATTTACGATCCTCTCTCGGCGATTCTCGTTTCTCGTTTCTCGTTTCTCATCCTCTTCGTTCCAGCCCTCGGCTTTCTTAAGCCACTATACTCCATTTCGCAAACTTCATTGGGTGCTAACGGTGAGAAACACAAGGATTAAATACATATCACTACTGACTATATTGCCTTTCATTCCATAGATTACCGGTGTTAAGCACCTTGTCTATATCTGCAAAGCTAGAACTTTCGCTGAATAAATACCCCCCATTCCCTTCTCTCGCCCTTTTCGTTTCCGTTATCAGATATCTTCGTCGTCCACATTCAAGTTATCTTCAACAAAATGATAGTGAAGAGCAAACGAGACTAATCGTCATGTAGATGAACGGGTTAGTGACAAAAAAAGATTAAACTAAGCTTGAAGCACTTCGTTTCTACGGATGCTGTTCAGATATGAGTGAATGTTTCAGACAGGATAGATGAACGCACAGCGACATACATAGTGAAATATTCCGCAGAACGGATGAAATCGAGATAACATTAAAACATCAAGGATAGTCGTTAATTTTTCTTTGGGTAGATGAAAATGATAAAGTTAAGTAGCTCCTACATATTTTTGAGGCGTATACAAGTCCAAGCTGCGATATTTTTTGGCATTCTGAATCTTACATTGAAGGGTTTTTTCCTGCGCACATGCGCGTCTTATTGAACGCAGGAAGCTACGTCACAACTACAATTCGAACTGCCTCTCGGGTATTCTCGATGAAATTTTAACATCCGAGCCGAACGATTGCACGTAAAAAAAAGATGTAGGTACGTCCTACACAGATCTTCTGAGGGATAGAATTGAAAAGTGAAAAGTAGATTGGCCCGAAAAATGTACATATTGCCAGGCAATTTCAGAAAAGTAAAATGTCCTGATTGTTTTCAACCCGGACTATATGCTATTTTTGGCAAAAAAATTCTGGAAGATACGAAGAAAGAATTTTTTATCAAGGTGAATATTTCGATTTCATAAGTGATACACATATTCTTCTTTCAAAGGAACTCCGCGATTCGCCTACATATATAACATAATATCTGGCGCCGTGCACAGTTCAATTTACAAACCTTTTTTCTTTCAACGAAATTAGCCTCGGACTAACAAAGAACCGACAATAAACTGCAAGAAGTATGCTGCGTATGTGAGTTTTTGCTTTTAGACTGGGATCCTTTAGTCCCATTGATGTGACAGATTGCTCAGATTCCCGACTCTAAGCCGGCGTAAACTTACTCGTAATATATAGCGTATATAGTTATGCAGAAAGGAACTGATCTTGCATCGGCAAAAAAATACGAGCACGAACGAACGGAAGAACCGAAAATTAACGAATACAATTCTACTCGACTTTTGAGAAAATTAAGCCTGAAACCTTCCATAGAACTACGTACCTACATACAGATGGAATTCGAGGGATCCCTCACATCGAGAGGTGCATAACGGCTCAATTTAGTCGAGCGACTAAAATTCAATATCCCTTCGTCGGACCGTTCTACCCTTGGCACATACATACATCTTAATATCAATGCATCACGTAGTTTCACATTCCCTGTGGGTCGTGACTACAAATGAAGATGAACACGCATCGGGGGTATACGCAGCATCCTGAACCCGTTGTGTACCTCTACCATGTCCGGTGTATATCCACTTTATGTGATACTATAACTATATATGTATATACGTGTAGCTACACAGTATTTGCGGGATGCAGCGAAATTGGTTCAAGTATGCGTAACGATACGCGGCCAGGGGATGAATTGGAACAGGATAGTCACAGAGAAGGGAGGACGTAGGACGTGAAATGGGGATATATATAATGACAGACGTACGGCAGTCGCAGGGAACGTGCTTCCACTGAGCTGGTAATGAAGCACATTCATCTTGCCACTAGACATATTGGCAACACGGTAGGTGTGACGTTAATGTCCAACCAAGTTCAACACTTGCACAGCGCGCTGCAGTCCGTGAGAATTATAAACTGAAACATCATTCTAACGAATTAAGTCTACTTTGCAGAGCTTTGACTCCATAGAGCCAAAAAGTTTGAGACTCTATCACATACTCTAATTTTTATAGACACCACGAATAGCAGGGAGCAGAATGATCGTTGATCGTCCGCGATTGTAAATTTCTTGATTTTTGTTATCATTTTATTTTCTGTTCGACGTTCACGTATGTGTGAGCGTCGTCGTTGGTTTATTCGAAGTGCCATTCGTGCGCGTCTTGCGCCACGCTCCGAACAACTATGTCTATATGCAGGTGTGATATAATATTAAGAACGTAGGCAAAGGATGGTGTCCGGGTGGGAGAAGTGGAGCGAATCGTATGTTGTCACGTGGTTAGCACGTGTCAACGTACGTTGAAGTAGCAATAATTTTCTATACGGTTTCAAATCGCCTGCTGCAGCATGTAGAGATCCCATTAACTCTTTTGCTGATGATATTATAGGGACGTATGTACCGACGAAGTACTACGTACCTGCGTTCCCTTTTGTCTCGGGTTATGTGTTCACGGAAAGAAGTAATGAGATTCCGTGACTTAAAACGAGGCTAACTATTACGGTAGCGCTGCGGAGTTAGGAGAATACATAGGTATACAGCTGTAGGGTTCTAGTTGTGAAAATGTAAACTTAATTTCACTATGTGCTTCTAATCTATTTCTCTTTGACGATCTTTCGATTCCAGTTGATTCGCTTGCACGATGTTCGACGGCAGAGGAACACTCCCGGCGTACCATCTCTAATGGCAACCCTATTCCGTTTAGTTTCAAAGGAAACCGTACGAAACACTAAACCAATACCAGCAATGCACAAGGAAAGATGTGAAGTTGTGACATTTTGATTGAACTTCGAGAAAAATGCAGGTTCTAATCTAACAGTTCACTTATGTTCAAGCGACGAATGAACGTGAAATACCCAGAAGATTAAAATCATTGTGTATTCCACCTATGACGGCCATTGTTTCTAACTTATAAAAAAGGCATGAAAGATGAAGAGAAGTCACTCTGTGAAATGTAGGGTAGCAGCCCGTGAGTGTAACTATACGCAATCTATACAAGATTTCATGCAAAGCATTGTTTGCAGCATTTGAAGGAATTTCAGAAATTCGCAGGATCATCGCACGCGACTATATGCGCGGGTGATGTACGAAGTGATCATATCGTGTGAAATAGTGGATCAAACACAAAAGACGACGCGACGCGATCCTTCATCAGTTAGGTACGTCACGGAGCGTCGAAATCGCGGCTAGTGGTAAAAGAGCACGTTATAATTATGGAGCGTGTACCTACCTACAACGCAATGAGAGCAAATACGACTTAGCGCGAGCAAATACACACCAAGCGCGCAGATCCACGTACCGCTATCAACTATAGGTGAAGTGTCGCGAAGCAATAAGGGGAGGCGAGTTATAACTAACCAGGAGTGCAAATAGTCCGCACTGTTGCTGGACAAGCCGGTTGCATGACGTAGGTATTATTTCTATGGGTACGCAAATCGCAATCGAGTCAAGAAACGAAATGAACGTATATGCCATCGGACGCTGTCAACTTCCCTCGACTTATCGATATGCATATCCACCGCCATCGCGATCCTTTCTAATTTCCCATAAAAATAAAGAAGTTACATATGCGCATACATTGATTCGCAAAAATTCTCCACTCACATCGTAGATCCGTAAAGAGGACTTTTTTATCTACTTCAACTTCTCGACAATATATAGCACCGTGGATTACAAATAAGATGTAATGTTACTTGGGTAAGAGATAGTTATTTTTGGGAAGGCTTTTCTAAGTTGAATCGCTCGCGGTTCGACACGCAATCGTTCCGGAAAACTTTTCAAGAGCTCGAATGTTTTTTCTTCTTCTCTTCAACAGAGGGTTATTTCCAAGTCGTTCGCAAAAATCTTTCAGTTATGTTACTCGCATAACGCAACTGCTACCTCAGCAGAAAATTGAGACTCCTAAGTTCAGTCAGGATAGAAAGAAAATTGAATCTGCCAGCCGTCCTCAGATTCTTCAAGACATCGCTCGGTGACTACAGACGCTGACAAATACTTGTGATCAGTTTAGATATTTTTTAAAAATGTTTAAGGTGGAAAAGGAATCACAACCGAATGATGCTTCGTGACCGAACGCTACACAGTAGATAACTAAACTGTATAGCATGGTATAATATTTTTTCATTTACCGACGCGAACGGTATTGTACGTAGTATCCTCGCTTATAGACAAAATATTCACTCGAACTCTAGTGCATGAATAATTGCTTGTGATCCGTCAGGGTGCCAATTTATTCAAGTCAACGATTCCAGCGCGGGCTATGATATCGTAAACGTGGATTAATATATCTACTTACATTTATAGGTATGGAGCTTCAAGTGCAGATATTTATAACCCACAAGAGCTGAATGACGACTCGTTGAAGCATACGGGCGAGTATCGTCTTCGGTAACGACTATTAAGTAAATTAATTAAATAAGTCGAGAACTGCAGCGTTCGTTAAAAGATAAATTTATTGCAGAATATATACTGATATGCAGCAGAGTCAGCAAGCACTTGAGCAGGTTGTTCTTTATGTAAAGCGATGGGAGCAAGTATAAAGACTTATAAGTTCCGCACGAACGACAGTTTGATCAACACCCGCAAGCTCTTCACCATAAAGTGTTTTATACGTGTATATAAACGAGCTCTACCTGCTAAGATCACGCGAAACATTTTTCATACACATATACCTATAATATGTATGGTACATCGTCAAATTGTTAGTCTCGAAGGATATATCCTCATGCACACCTATTTATGTAGAACAAGGTGGACAAAGTATTCAAGTGTCATTACCAAATACAGAATGCAGCTGCATTTCTTGTGAATGTACAAATCCGTGAGAGTATATAGGCGCACATTCATATACATACATGTATTTGATACAGAAAAGGATTTGGCGGTCGAATAAAGGGGATTGATTGTCGGTGGGGAAAAGGGTGAGATGGATTGAACGCGGCAGTTAAACGCCGATAAATCTCCCTTAAACGAAACGCAATAAAACCTGGTAGAAATGCCCGGTAGCAAAGACAAATGATATCTAATAGAAAGCCAAAGATGTGTGGGAAATTTGTGTGTCTCGTGATGCCTATCACTCAGGCGTTTAATTAATAACAACACCAGCTCGGCTGACATCCTCTGGCGATGTGAGTAATGACCCACGCCCATCTGATCCCAGGACGTTGCCTATATATGTATATTCCAAAGGTATGTATGTATATAGGCGCGGTACGCGCTGTAGCTGCGGCTGCGACTTGACCTGTACACGGAGGCTGCAGCAGCGACGTTACCATACCTCGAAAGCTGATTCATTTCGTATTATCAGAAATGTTTTAAGATGGGAAACCCTCTCCGCTCGAGACGACCGATCTTTATCGTACGCGCCGCTAGTATATGTTGGCATGATTAATGCGTTGGGTTTAATTATACGGGCCATTAACCGTGCGTCGTTGTTTACGTAGAAATTGAAGAAACATTTCTCCATACAAATTACGATAACGCTCACATATAGATATGTGGACATACGGCCATGTTGAATAGCTATTTCACACGAGGAACGTATGGGTAAACATGGTCAATGATCGTAACCGGCTCCACCGACGGCCTCGTTGTATATATTATACGTTCACTATCAACCACGGTTGAATCCCGACACAATCTATCGCTAGCACAAAATAAATAACGGTTAATAATTCAATTCAAAATGAGAATCAATCGCATCTGTACGCGACCATGTTCACCATATTCACAAGGTTGTACGTAGCGTAGGAGCTGTTTCCGTTCTAAAATACGCTTGACATGAGACGATAAGCGCGGTGAGCTACGATTTCTGCGTACTGATATAAATCAGTTTGATAATCACACCAATCAATTTAATCCGCCATTTGAGTTGGTAGGCAAAATCAATTAATCATCCGATGATTCTTCGATGATGTAGCCACACGCGGCATGTTTTATGAATTTTCTTTATTTACGTATAAGTGTATTTACCCCGAACATATGAGAAATTGTGATTTGAACTCTTTTTCAAATAATTTTTTCAAAGAGAATGCAGGGTACATGGTTGCGGGTACACACATCAAGCGTCTTCGGATATACTTCCCTCTGAATCTATCCGCGCGATCTCTGCGGACTATGGTTGGTGGAAATAAAAATAGGAAACACGCTAGCTGTACGTGCCGACAAGCAAAACGTTTGTGCGCGCGAGCTTCTTACCAGCTATGGTGTGGAATAGTACGTATATAGAGGTGTACCTAGAGATAGACTTTATGATATATCTCTGTACTCACATGTGTCATATATAGATGTGTGTATAGAACAGCAAAGTATCGCTGGGTATGGTGCCGCGTTGTTGAAAAGTAAATACCAAAGCCGGCCGCTTACTCGCACACGAGGTTGGCTCTCGTGAAATGAAACGTTTAATTAAATCCTGCGGTTGTAGCATCTCGCGTTATGAAAGAAACAACACTCCGAAATTGCACAATAATCATCTCTCTCCTCTGTAAATTTAGTTTCCTATATCCCAGCTTTTTCCCTTTATTTCATCTCTATTTTTCCAATGTACACAACACAAACATAGAGCGGAGTGATCCTGTAAAGATGAAATTCAGCAATGATTGAACCGTTCGAAGATCTTATTGTTCGTAGGAGGAAAGACTGTAACGATAAGTAGTTGAAAAATACTTTCGTGACGCGGGGCATATATCGATGGCGAATGGCGGCGACGGGGGGAAGGGGGTGTCGCCTGGGATCATTGGCACCGACGGCGCGCGGCGTCGGCTCCTAAGAACGCAGAGCACGTAGCGTCGTAACCTAGGCCTTGCAGCTCTTGTCGGTCGTGATTAATCACTGGAGAGGATTACGCAATAAACGGTCAAACGGCGAACGGGCCAAGCGGGCCGCGTGTCCACGATCGCAAATAAACGAGACCGGACCAACTCTCCGCGCAACCGATACTTTTCAAAGGACGGAGGGATCCACAGCTTAAGAGAACGCGATGCTCTTGCCAGATGCCCCCTGCAGCCTCTTCCCAACTGCAATTTCGCCCCGTTATTTACTCATTTACTACTGCGGCGTCTGAATTTATTACAACTGGTTTTAATAACCGAGATTCGCACAGAGTCAATGCGGAGACGACTAGAATATGGGAAATCCCCAACTTTTGGGAGAAACTTTATTTGCGCGTATTACACCTGCAGTGGTTCTTTTCACTGCATTGACGGTACGGCGGCTCGATTTAAGTGACCATCCAAGTTTGGTAATTCCTCGATTCAATTTAAAGGTACATACAACAGCGACAGTCGTAACCATTGATACCAATTGCTACCAATTGCGAACAACGCACGCGTGGGACCCCACATTGTATGCTGAAATTGACCTGAAATTCGAACAAATGCTTAAACTTAATTGTTCGAGACGATTTTAAGATTCTCAGAAGCTGCATACGTGGACCGTTTATCTTAAACGTTATAGCGAAAAGAAATATATGAGCCTTGACCGATCATGTTGATTAATAAGGATACGAAAAAAAGAAAGGAAAAAAACAATCTCTGACCAAGATGGTATGCTGTTAATCATGGACTCCGCTCCGGATGATTAACCACTTAATTAATTTCAGATTAGCGATATGAAACCGTACGTACAAATAAACATGCGGTCGACTGTCCGCGACCACTACAGGTACCTACGTCTTGCTCTATTAAGTTGATTAATCAGATACAACGGATATACATGTGTATGACATCTCGACGTTTGCTCTGAACAGCCCGAGAACCAAGATGACGATCGGAAAGTGTCGTAATCGTTTACATATATGAGCGAAGTTTCGCAGGAATACTGCCCTTCATGTTCACAGATTTCACTTCTAGAGGTTTCATTTGCCCTTATTACATTTTAGTTGAATGATGAAAAAGTAATCTATACTGCAACGATGTTGTATGTCACGTAAAATATTAAATTATATTTTCATACTCTGCCACTCTATAAGAGATGATGATAAGTATAGAGATGATATTGATGCGACAAAAGAAATGAACTGCGCTCGAAAGTAATTTAGAGTTAATTATGATGTTTAATTCAACGGGTTAATCATTGCCGTTAAAAATCAATTTAAATGCGCCAAGCTATTCAATGGTCGGTTAATACGTGTCCGTAGTATTATTGTGCGCGTTGCATTTGTCATCAGAAATTGGGAGTGCAGTTGAAGCGCATTGAATAAATCTATGCGGTTTTCAATAATGAAAGAAAAAAAGTTACAGCAACGCACAGACGTCAAAGACCTTAGAAAGCTCACTGGCTGCGGAGGTTGAAATAATATATATTTATCGTGATTTCAATATTTGCTATGCAAGATTATGCACGGTCGATTACTTGATCATTATATTATTATCGCTCGTTAATTATATACGTATACGGATTTTTCTCATTCTCTCAATATATATATATCTGCGAGATAGCTGCGCGCGCGTATGCAGTAGATTAAGTTAAGTGGTGATTATAAACCACGAGGCGAATCGCCATCAGGGGGGAACTAATCGCAGCTGTACACAGTCAGTAAAATGGAATATGTATGTATTTCCGTATCGAGCAATAAAGCCCATTAATGATATTGAAATTGAAATGTCTCGCTCCGCAACGCGTGGATCGAGAGCGAACGTGGACTCAATAAGACACAACTCGGCAGTGGCACACCAGCGAGTTTGAGCGTAGGAATAGTATGTTACGTATATATACCCACACCCACAGTTAGAGCAGAGTATGCGATAAATGTAAAATGCAAAACTCGATGTACGGCGAAAGGAAAGGAAAAGGTCTTGTCCTTGCGTGAAGATACGATCGCCCAACCAACGAACAACTAGCCTACGTGGATACATCATACGGCATAGCATCACGTGCCAAATCAATGTTGGAATACCTCGGATACGCGGGGCATCAGTCTCACGATAGGGCAAACCAGCTTGAGCTTTGCTTCAAAGCCAATGCGAAGTGAATAGGTATGAAGAATTATGGTTACAGTTGCGGACGCGCGAAGCCCGGGATTCGCATTTTCATCGGAGCGCGTGCGAAATGAAATTACTAGAAATCAATATCGATGCGTTTCAATCACACAAGAGAAAATATCTTATGAAGTATATAAGGTACCGTTAGACACCTATCACGTCCTGTATTGATTTCGAAAGGGAACCATGGCCCAATGGCTCGTTCGGTTGCGTCGTAGCGTCAAAGCGCAACACTATGTTAAATGTCGACCGGGCGTCGTGTATATAGTAATGAAATTCTTTGGAGCCGCCAAGTCTTATCGGAAAAAGATGGAAGATACGAATCAAGCTTTCATTCCTGATGGTGTTGCTGCTCCATCAGTGAAAATTAAAAAAAAAAAAATAATAAAATAAAGTGAAGAAAGAAAAGAAGAAGAGAAGAAAGTTACCAAAGCAACAACACCCATTTTATCGTGCACCGCATAATAATACATTAACTTCAGAAAATACGAAAATTGATTTCAAACTCGAAACCGTAAGATACCACGAAACTGAATTTTCATGAGAATTAAATCGAAGCTGTATAATATAACATTCCGTTTTCGATGCAGCAGTTTCAGTTAAAGTCCGCATCCTCGCGTTCGATAGCATATTATATTCTTCTTTGTTACTACGGATTAGGCTGCACGCTGCGTGGTCGCGGAAGCTGCGGAGCACGAAGAAGGAAAGGAGTTGGCCGATATCGCGTATCGAGAAGTTTTCGAGTAGGTGCGGTAGAACCACAACTGTAGCAGTACAACAGCGGAAGCTGGAGCGCACGTGGAGTGGATATATGTATATGTATATTCGAGCTTTGAAGTGGAAAGAAGAAGCATAAGAAAAAGGGTAAGGAAAAGAAGAAGAAGAAGAAGAGGTGGAAAAGGAGAGAAGCGAAGTGGAGCTGCCTTAGTTGTTGCGGCAATGGTATCCACGAAGAGATCAAGTAATGTGGACTCTGTCCATATTAGGGATTCGAGCACTCGTCGTTTCCTATAGCTGCGAGGACGCAGCATGCGTGGATAGTTGGGGTCCACTGGACCTGGCGGGGTCCCGGTGAAGTCCTGTAGCAGACGGAGACCAGGGTGATTCAATAAAGTAAATGCGAGATAGCGGTGCACTCGGCGAAGCCGTCGTTCGTGGTCTTCGGCGACGATAGTCTTCGCCTGTGGTGCCCCGGTTCTCCGGAACGCTAACGACGAACTACTCCCGCGCTTATCGCCTTCACTTGCGTACGGGGTGTATTAAAAGTTTACATCCGTTGGGAAGATAGCGGTTCTTACCGCAGACTCTTGGTTTAAGGGTTGATCGGACTTGTAGCGATTCCGGAAACTTCTAACTTTCCTGACGCGATGGACTAAGTGGATCGAGGGACCAATTCGAGGTATACTTGCTCTCGGCGGGTTCGAATGTGATAAAGAGGAAAGTTTCTCTTGATGAAGTTATACCGCTTTCCCGAACACCGAGTATACTAGTTACGTGGTCACCGTTGCGTAAGAATGCATAATCGATTATCCCTTTGTATTACAGTAATTCTTTCGGAGGCAAGTCGAAGATAATCGAGCACGGGAAGAACTTCTTCGACGGAATCGAATTGAATACATCTACCCACTCCTTATTGCGTTCTTCATATCGTTTCACTTCCTCCATTTATTTTTCCATCACGTTTTCTCCCCTTCTACCGTCACTATATTCGCATAATATATATGCATACCTCTCACCTTTCGCTACCTTTGTAGTACCTTTGCTCAACGTTTCGGGATAAAAAATTTACGACGAAATTTCCGGGGGATTTTGTCACTGCTGTCGTCGAACGTATCGGTCTAGTGGAGATCTGAGGAAATAATGCATTCTCTTCCGGTCCCACGCCGACGGCCAGAATTCGGGTCATCTCTTAGAAATTTGAGGACAAGAGGACTGAACATGGACTGCTGAGTGAATTCAAGGTTCAAACGCGGAATAACTGAGTAAACGCACGACGTTGGTGGGCGAGTATATTGATGTGGGTACACATCTGACTACCAATATAAAAATAGTTGAAAGTTGAATTGATTAAAATTCTTGATTAGCGCCCATTCGTCAACGTGTCAATACCCCGAAATCTTCTATAGATATGCTAACATAAAAAATAGACATGTTATTTCTATCAACTTCGAATATTGTAGGAATTTCAAGTAAATTTGCAAAGCAAATTTCAAAGGCGTGAATGTAAGGGGCATTCCACGTCATTTCGATAAACCAAAAACAGTGACCCTCTTCGATTTTTCCAGCGATTTTTTTTATGACAGCTCTTGGTCCGAAACACTTCTGTGATTTTATTCAAATTTTTGAGTCCAACCGTTTTTGAGTTATGAATTTTTGAATACTCAAAACAGCGCCGAGATCGATTTTGTTGACAAAATTCTCAAAAATACTATGGTCAACGACGAATATCTTTCGCTTATGAAAAAAAGTGGACAGATTTTTTTTTCTATTTTTTCCCCATTTTTCCTATTATTTTTCCGAAATAAGTCAACAATTGACGTTTTCAAAAAAAGAATGTTTGTGATGTAAAAAAAAAAAATAAATAAATAAAAAACAAAATTGTACAAAAAAATCAGCTGTCCACTTTTTTTATAAGCAAAAATAATTCGTCGTTGACCACAGTATTTTTCAGAATTTTGTCAACAAAATTGATCACGTTGCTGTTTTGAGTTTTTGAGTTTTCAAAAATTCAAAACTCAAAAATGGTTGGACTTGAAAATTTTGAATAAAATCACAGAAATGTTTCGAACCAAGAGCTATCATAAAAAAAATCGCTGGAAAAATGCAAGAAGGTCATTGTTTTCGGTTCATCGAAATGACGTGGAATTTCCCATATACACACCTAAAGAATACGACGACAATTTTTCAACTCTTGAACGTCGACTTTCAGTGAAATAATTATATATGCGCTTCGACATTAGGAGAGTTTATTTTTCTTTTTTTCTCGCATTCAAAGATTTGTAGCTAGTATATTGTAGAGAACACGATGTTTGGCCAACATATATTTACAAAACTAAAGTCAAACACGTGTTCAAAATTAATATGAATGTTGGTCACAAAAATCCTCTGAAAAGTTTTTTCGTGTTCTTGCATGTGTATCGCTTTGGCATGCCGTCTATCTGAAGCAATCATCTTATGATACGCTTCTCTCTTTATTTTTTTAAGTGCCAAATCTACAATGAATAGCAACATATGATATACCAGTATGATCCAAATTGATTGTGGAACTGCATTTTCCATTTGTTAGCAATGAAACACAAACGAAGAGGAACGCCACAGATAGAACACATAGTACATAATCTTGAAGACTGATCCACGGGTGCCAATCTCATCCCAACTATGCAGCCTTCACCAGACCGGCAGAGATGAAGTTAATGCCGCATGGTTCACCCTGAGATAGCTGCTGGTGGCACAAAGCACGTCCATGGCGAAATAGCGTGACGCCGCCTGAAGGCGACACAATATGAAGATCAAAGTGCAAAGGTATATCTTGAAAAATCGAGAGATTCACGAAACAATAACGGTGCTACTCCGTCATCGAGGTATACCTGTGTTCGTCAGATGTAAAAGACTTTCGAAGTGTACAACGCTGTTCAATCCGTTGTATCGCACAATCTGCTGTATATAGTTTATATAACTAGTATATTCAGAAAATATCATGGTGATGAACAAAGTACCAATAAATTTTGACATCGATTATATGTCATGAGACCAAATTACATGCACACGTAATATCCTCATATCGATGAAAACCGTCGTTCATTCAAAATAATGCACGTCTCATAGTATCATATAATAGTACTGAGAAATAAACTGTCTTGAGCAGTTAGCGCAGAAACAGTGGTACGTACAACAGTTTGCCAACAGGTTGGTTATAAGGTATGGGACTGGCTCAAGCACGCCGTAGCTCTGCAGTTGCTTCAGCTTTCTTAAGCTGCATTCACGTATAATCTGAACGGATTAAAGCAATTGAAACGATCATAAGAGTCAGGAACAAAGTAGCCGCGGTTTCTCTTTACGTTCATAAATATTCTCACCGTTTAAATAGCTTCATTTAGAATGTCACGAATGTGTTTCTAATATTTTATTAAACTCCATTGGGACTTTGGGTGAATAAAGCTTTAAGCTAGCTGGTGCAGCAGTCAGACTGGGTCGCTAGCCTAGCCACGGCATAGTGCAGTTATCACGGTTGGCATTAGCATGCAAACTTGGTAACGGGACCGCCCTGAAGAAGTAGCTGGCTTCCGTCTCTATCTTCTTTTACGTATACGTATTGCTTCTGCAATCCGTAACGCTTGCCGCTTTATACCAATTACTATTCTTCATCAAACAACATACTGTGGAATAACCAGGCTGGAACCTGACTCACAAATATTACAGCTACGACCATTAATCCTCAGCTGCAGTTTCAACGAGCACTGCGTGGCTTGAAATCCATGGAATTCCATGGCTTCGCTAGAACTTTGTTGGATGGATTGAAAAAATGTGTGCTGTGAAGTGCTAAGTGGATGCTAGAAACCATATGCGAAGATATACCGAACGTGGAAGATACGTGTTAATTCTTGGATTCAATTTATTTTTCAAACAACGAAAGGGTTAAATGTTCTGCAAATAGATTAACCGTAGGATGGTGCACATTTGCACCAAATGCGTGGGACGGAAGGAATATTTTTTCTACATTTTATTGCTAGTCGATACGAGTGAAACTTTGTTGGGGAGTTTCACGGGCTTTCTTGATCAAAGAAAGCATCAGAAAGTAAAAAAAGAAAGAAAAAAGAACTGAGACACGTCCCCACGAGGTCAAAAGGTTAGAGCTTCTTGTCAACGCGCAAGCTATTCTTGTTGTGATTTGCCGACTACCGGTGTCGACTATAAGAAAGGTGAATGGTATTTATGCAAGCACGATAAAATAAATTCAGCAAAAGATGAGCGAGACGGGCATGTAAGTGGGTATCCCTTTCAGAGTAAAAGCATAGAAGAGCGTTGCATTATACTGCTTGCACGCCTGCACACGTTGGCGTACCGGTCATTCAGCGTTTGTCAGTTAGTATGACATTCTATATATGCAAACGACTATGCTTCCTTTTTCTTTTTTCCATTGTTATTGTACCTGATGTACTCATCTTGCTCAGCTATTCACACTCTTCTTGTCAAACGCCATCGTGAAATTCGATTTGCCGAACATTCCTTCGTTTAACACGAACGAAGAATTTTCTTGCCAGTTGAACTTCGTGGAATTGATATTTTATAATTTGCGCACAGTATAAGTGTAATTTCATACAACCTGGTAGAATTTTAATTGACCCATAATCTGAACGTGAGAATGGCCAGGATAGTATTTCGACGTATTTGAGGTTAGTAGATAATCAATGAAAGTGGTACTTCATATTGGAGTCGGAAAGGATAACTGCCATTTATACCGGATCACCGTGCCATAATATTTCATTCTGATGGATATAAGGATGTTATTGGTATAATGAAAGTTCCATAGGGTCGTCTTTCCATCACACTGCAATGTATCGGTTAGGGTTATTCGTCGTCAGGAAATTCGGTTTGTTCGTAGATGATAATTTGCCAATATAGAAAGAAAGGAAAAAAGGAAGGAAGAAAAGCATACAAAATTATCATAGAAATAGGATTTCTTCGATACCTATACTATATACTTTTTAGTTCCGGCTTGGAGATATCGCCTGGCTGGGCGCGTTCGAGGATAAACGATGTTTCGAGAAGCGGAAATTCGACGCCGGAAAACCATCAGTTGCTACGAACAGCGAACGTAGATCCTTCGATACGACAATCTCGGAACCTCTATATGAAACCAAACGGACAGATTTTCGCGATATTCATTCGCCGATATCGCCTCCGCGAAAACATAACCCGCAGCAGCTTGACGTGAGCAAGCAACACGAAACTCCGGGTCGATATCCTCGTTCAAGTTGACCAAAAATAAACGAGACACGATCAATGCAAATTTTATTCTCGACGCTCCCGCTCATGGGTCTTTTCTTCATGGCGCACGCAGAAATTCTGATATACCAAAGGCTTGATAATGAAATCGTGTTTTACGACGCCTCGTTATGGGAGTAGAGAGTTACGGGCCTGAGCTTGGGACCGGTAGGGACCCCCTTCCCTCCTAGTCATATCTACTTCTGGAGGTAGTGGCTGCTGAGGAGGAAGAGGAGAGGAAAGGAAAATGGTTGAAAGAGGAAGTGGTTGCAAATCAGTGGGTTGCACAACCAAGCCTGAGTCTAGGCACTTTTTCCCCTGTGACGGAGCAAAAAAAAAGGATAAATTGACTTTTTTATACAGTTATCACGCATGTGGGCGAAAATCATGCACAAAACGGATTGCGGTGGATTTGAAAAAAAAAAGAACCGCATGAAAGAGTGGAGGATACACATAATACACATATACTAGGATTTAGAAGCGATACGAGGCAGATATATATATGTGCAGGATGCGAAATCATATCGAATCTCTACCGAGAAGCCGTAGTATGGACCGGCCCATAATTCGCGGCGTACCGCAATTGGCCTAACCACGTGATGGTTTATATACCTGTTATATATTTGTGTTCAGCATTAAGTATTATAACCGGGTTGGCTGCAATTTTTCAACCTTTCGCACGGTATACTGTATGTACACGTACATTTGTTGTGGGGATTTTTTTCCGCCCTTTTTCAATCTTGTTTTATATTTATTATTATCATTATTTTACTTTTTTTCCTTTGTTTTTCGTTTTAAGTACTTTGAGATCACGCGGCGGCACCTTCGGCAGGGTTGCAGTTCCCCAGCTTTTACCCACTTCTAAAGCCAGCCCTGCTTACAGCCACTGCGAGGCTTTGTTCGGCCAACAATGCACACAGCTGCGCCCACGTTCTCTTATATGAAACCATATACATACATTATCCACTTCTGATATAGCCGTATTATTTCTTTCGGACCATTTTTCATTCTCGTAGATTCAGCGGGTTCGAGGATACAACTTTGGGGATGCCATTTTATCAATCCGCGATTGAAACTGTGCGTTGAAAAAAGAATACTTGGTTCATGGATGGTATGACGTCGAGATGAAATGTAAACGGTAATCAGCTATCAAGAATTGATGCTGGACTCTATATCTATATAATTATAGGATGAAGAGCGTGATAGAATGTGAATAATCGAAGAATATGATCATTGAATCGTGAAGAACAGGCAATAGCATTCACCGCGAGAAAGCGATATATTTAATCACAATATGTGTCACGCTATTCTCGGCGAGTCAATTAATTGCATCGATGATAGAAACCGCCTGCCGCAGGCGTAGGCTGCAGTTTTAATATACGCTGCGTATGTATAATTGTGTGCGTACACTCTTATATTGTATATACGTAGTATGTGGACGTCGCGTCGCAACGCCCTGAGAAGAACAATAGGTCAGTTGGAAACTGAATGGACACTGTGAAATCATTAATCAAAGAATTCGCGAAGATCTTTTTTTCTACCACCTCAACGATACTTCAACACGTTAAGCGCGAATGGCATGCAGTATGCCTTAGTATGAGGGAGATGTAGCGGTAGCGGGGAGCGGTAGTTGACGATTAAAGTGCGACATCAAAGTTAATTGCGATAACAACGGCGCCCGTTCGGCAGTGAAAAAGAATAATTTTGGTACGACGTATCATGACAGCGATGAATAAAGTTGAATCCCGACTGAGATTCTGGTCCCACCCACGCGACCAAAACCGCTTCGGAAACAGCCACGCGGCCTGATAAATTGGCATTCGGCACGTAAAGTTGTGGTGCACGGTATAGGCGGTTATATACTTTGGTGGTTTGTGACTGTGGCACAGTATAGATTCGTAGTATTTTCTTACGCCTTGTGTCTTTTTCAGGTGATCTTATTATACGAGTAGCTGTTTAGTTTTGTAGTTTCGTAGCGAGTTCAGTGGTCGAGATTGGATTCACGAGCGTACGGACAGATAGGAGGGGAAGTCGGTGTGGTTTGGCTTTCGGGTCGTATAAAACATTATATTTATGGACTGCCAAATTACAAGTTGAGGTTCGCAGCCAATAAAATTCTCTTCAGCGGGGAGGGCTTAGCCAATTGACGAGTTTTTAAGGCATTTGCAATGGTAAACATTGGAACATCGGACCCTGAGCACCAAGAGCTATAAGTGCCTGCCGTAGTTTCCAATTAGTAAGCGATTCCTGCCTCGATATACCACTTATTAAAATAATTGTTTGGTTAATTGGTCATAAATTCGTCGAGGGGCTGGGCCGACCGGGGTCATATCTTCTTGGCAAAGAAATTAAGTGAGGGTATTGTGCCGCCTGGTCTGCTTTTTCGTCGGCTAAGCTGGTTGTCGTCTAATCCAAATCGCTATCCTCCAAATTACCAGACCTGAAAATCAGCTATGCGCATATCCTCCTATGGAATAGATTTAATCCCGAATCTTTAAAAAATCATGACGATATGAGTACTTCGTCGCAGGGTGATGTGCATCAAAAAGTAATAGCTCGATTTATAATTTTAGACAAATGCCAAGATCAGACCACATGTTTTTTCGTGCGTTAAAATAATTATATATTCTAGAAATGCTATAAAACTGGTAAGATAATAAAAAAGTTAAATATATTCGGTGTTCAAATATTATTTCGTCACGGTAAAGTATTATCAATTTTCTCAGACAAATTGTTAATAACTTGTCAAAATGTTCGTTAGTTAAATCGATTTGTGATGGGATACGATGCGGCAGCAAGCAACGAAGCTGCGAGAGTGGAACATCTAGTCAAGGTGCTTCCTCGTAACGAAGGTGATTATTTTGTTCTTTTATTTTTGTAAATGACGAAGAAAGACTTCGACCGGTTTTATATCAACCGTTTAACTCCAAGGAGATTAATTAATTGCGCTGGTAGAAGAGAGAAAAAAATGAATAAGATGCCCAACTATAAAAAGAAAAAGTTCGAGAGTAGCACGCCACGCGCGTGAATGATAAGACAACGTCCACCCATACGTTTAAAACCTTTTCACATCCTCATTTTTTACACAGCGTTAAAACTTACGGGGGCCACGTGTCCAGGGGATATCTCATTCTCGGACAATTCTTTCGTGCAGGACATTCTCTTGTTCGATGCACTCTGAATTTTTACGCTCACTTCCCACTTCTCTCTCTCTCTCTCTACGCTTGACAAAGACTTCAAATGGCAGAGTGCGGCTAGAAGATAGCATTTTGCGCCGCTGGTATCGAAACATAAAATAAAAAGCACTGGAGACGTGCCAAGTGGTGAATACCTGTAGCAATTATAATGAGTTACGGAAGCTGGCTAGTGCAGATTATAATACTTCCGTTTGGACTCACGCAACAAGAGAATAATCAGTATGTAATATAGAAATTTTGTATTTTTTACTTTCAGGTACTGCAGCTGTGTGAATACGCACGTCTGATTAATCAATTTACAGACTTTTATATCTTTGCTAATCAAATAATACGGGATATTCCATGGATATAATATATATATGTATTCTTTTTCCTCATTTTCCGAAAGTACATATGTACGTATAATACACGCGCGTATAATAACTAGATGTGTATATACTTTGGCTTTTTCATTTCTGGGATGAAGGAAAGCCAATTACGAGTTCTCCTGCGTAACAGAAGGTCGATAAATAAGTCTCTCACTTGGGATATAAGTAACGAACGATTCTTTTACACGAAAGGGCTTTCTTCCAGGAGTATAAAGTTTCACCCAAGTATATATACCGAGATTTATGTGTTTTTATTAGTTTAACGTAACCTATTTTTAACATACCCAGAGTATATATCTTGCAACCTTTGACCTGCGCGTAAGCGGTACGTGCATGTAGTCAAAATTCAAAAGTCAAAAGCCACGAGAAAATGGCGTCGTGACTGTATGCCTATATATCTGTAATGTTGTGCGCGCAGGGTCATTTTACTTTACATAAAATTTGATAAAACCGATACACATAAGTATCCATAAATCGTTAATCATTATTGGTTGAATGCACGTGAGGTGACATTTGACTGTCATCCAGCTAGCGGTGGGCGGCCCACGAAAATCTCATCTGTCTTCGCTCCAACAGGTTCGTCGATAAAAATAACGCCCCAGAGCCGTTTCAACGATATTGTTTTATCGACAAAACTAATTCGACTTATACCATAGATATCTATACTTATACCTACTTACATATGCATACGTTACAGCACCGCACCCGTATCTTATGACGGTTGTTCGCATTCTCGATCATTATGATCGATGACTGTCGATATCTAGCGATGATTTGAGAGTTTGCTTCGAAAAATTCACTTTTCACGTAATCCCGTGCACAGATTAAGTTCCTCGACGCACCGCAGATTCTACAAAATATTTAGATTTCATCGATCTGGCATGAAAATAATTCCTAGCTGTTAGGTATAACAAGATTCTCACGAATAACGCGATTTATTATATTTGCAAATGAAAATTTATATTGGTATTTAAAAATAATTGATCGTCAATATCACTTAAGCATCGAATAATAGATAGAAGTCTATTAATTTTGACGTGGATTTGGAAATAATTATTTGTAGTCATATACATACATCTGTACGTATGCGTGCATACATACACATATACCATAATAACCCCGAGCGTTAAAGTTATTCCTAATTACAAATGGTAGATAAATAAAACAGATTGGAGTTACGTCAGCCGTGCACAGGCCCAAAGTTGAAGAACCGGCAAACAAGATGAGAAAGACGGACTCTGACAAGAGACTGTGGGAGTCAACCTTCAATCACACCGGTAATTTGTCAGCCGCTCGCCAGCGATGGCCAGGGTGATGAAGGTGCCGTACAAAAAAAGATACGGTAAAACAGGCCATGCATTGTTCGTATTTAAATATCATACTGCACCTACCCAAACGCAGGAGCGTAAATACGTGAATAAGCATCTTTCCAAGTGTGCGTACTGTTATATGTTTTATAAATATGAAACAAAAGATGTATATAAGAAATAGATTCACACGCTTAACAGATATTAGGATCCGATTGTCATTTTACTTTCATGTCATTGTTGCGCTATGTGTCTACCGTCAGGGACTAGAGTCATGATGACATTAAAAATACTGTATCAAATATACATAAAAGCTACTTATTCAACAATGAAGAAAATAGATTGAATCTCGGAGCAGCTTCTACTGAAAACTGCTTCTTAGTAGTTTTTTTTTTTTTTTTTTCCCCTAGATATTGCTACTGAAAATCTCTGCATTTGTTTGTCTTGAACTGGTTGTGTTGGTTGAAACGGGACAGTGAAGTGGACAGGTAGGAACTGTTGGATGGTCGGATCAGTGAACCGGTGAACAGACGTGTAGGTACTCACGTCTCGGACTCTAATTACTAATTAACGACAAATGTGTCCATGGATTCTGTCGCATCGGTGCAAAGCCGAGCAGAAATGTGCACTGCTCTCCGAACACAAATGGTCAAGTCCACACTAACAAGCTCACTATCTAGCTAATTAGATACAAATGAGTCGATTCATCTTAGATTGGACCTTCGCACAACCTCGTCTGGTCTTGCCCTGTCTGCACGCCGTTGTCTTTAATTATTTTTAATTAATAATAATAGTCATTGTCGAAACGAGACGTAGACTGCAACTGGTTATCCATCAACGAAAATGTTATCGAATAAAAAGTAATAACTAAATCATAAAATATCATCGACACTGTCTGCTATCGATGAACTGTATTTTGGAATTCTCGTTGATATTTTTAAAAAATGTCAAATTCCGAGAATCGAAAGAAAAAAATTGATTTTCAAGTGTAATCTCGTACCCCCACAATCTTTGCTCGTGTGAACTTAAAGGATTCGAAGAAGGTCTAACTGAGACTTGCACCACGCAGGGATATACAGATCTCAGATAATATACCAAACCCTTCCAATAGAATCAATAGGAATTTCTGAAAAAAGAAAAAAACATAAAAAAAACTAAACGATCACAGAGGAACGTCACTACCTCGGGTGGCGTAGGCGTCTAAAACTTTTACAGTACACACGACGGGTTCACCATGCTCTGAGTTTCAGATACCATCTTCTTGAACTTACAGGAATATATATGTGTTTGTATATTACATACATATATTGCCACCATTATAAATCTACCTACAAGCGCACACATGTGCGTTATTGTGCGTATAATACGTTTGCCAGGCCCTTATGTGACTCTCCGTCGTGAGTATTAATTGAACCTACATCGTTTGATAGTTTTGAAAAATCGTGACACTGACTAAGTTGATACCAGCTTAACCTACGAGTTGATGTGAGATGAAGAAAAAAAATTATAATAATTAATTACAATAGATACTCTGAATGTGAGCAGAATAAAAAAAAAATATTTGGTTTATTAATATATTCGTTGTACCGATGCGTTGGATATATTATAGTACTTTATAGGATCAGCTGCATGAGCGGTCGGCGATGAATTTACGCGCACTTTTATCGAGTTAGTTTTTTGTGTCAGCCGGTTATTAGATTATGATTAAATGATCGAAGAAGTTGAACAGGTTAGGGAGGGGCGTGTATAAGAATAAGAGCGACTGGTGGCCAGCAGTATCGGGTATCGAAAAGAGGGAGCTAATTAAAATGTAAATACCTCGACTGGCCCTTGAAGAACTAGTTCAGACTGGGCTTACAGAGATGATGCTCCATTTTTAAGGATCACCGGAGACTATACCCTTGAGACCTTGAATTTGTATACAGATCTCAGCACACGGCTTGAATTTTTTTTTTTCATTAATTTTTTTCGTCGATGGTACAAATAGGAGAGCGAAGTGAATTTTTGAATCGCATGATCTTCATAGTCAGCCGAAAGAGTACTAAAATTTTACCTCCCAATGCCGATCTGGATGATCACCGCGGTTGACAGTGTAAAGATTTGAACAAGTCAATCGAACGGTGAGGTATGCAAGGCATATATTTATGAAACTCTCAATGTCATTGACCAAGTGACTGGCGATGCCTAAGATCGTATCGATTCCACGGCATTAAATCGGATTGCACAACTCAACGTACCCTTGGACTTTCTAAGTCGAGATAGATCAACGCCTTCATTGAGTAGACGCCAGCAGCTAGGTGGATTAAGATTTATACTCTTGAAGTATCAAGGTCGATTCAATTAACGTTTCAATTCGTTGAAGAAGAGCAGTTCGCCGGTAAATCCCGATGCGAGTAGAATTATACATACCGTCAGAAAATAATCTCGAAAGTGGATTTTATTTTTATACCTTACAGATATCCCTGTTATACCAGGTGGGTTGAAACGAACCAGAGTGGCGGCAAGTGACTCACCGTATAGATACAGCTAGAGTCGATGCTGAAGATCCCGATCGATCTTCCTCGTCCTTCTCATTCTCCAGCTTCATTTCCCCCCTTGGTAGGTAATGCTGCGTCGAATATGATAATTTGGCGTTTTGTTTATTAACGGTGGGCCGCTGCCCGAGTGCCCGTCAATCACAGCCCAACTCATTCCTCCTTCCTCTCACCTCCGCCCCTTCAAGACACGTTTCCGCCTGTAGCGGCGCGGTTCACTAAACCTACGGTATACGGCTGACGATCTTCTGCTGGATGGTGAACATTCTAAAGAGAAAACGCTGATGCCCAATCACTGTGGAATTACCGACTTTAGAGGATTCCAATCATTATCCCGCACCAGCTTAGGAGAGTAGCTAGAGTTGAAACCCTACTCTCGAGTCAAGGGCCCCATTTATCCTTATGTCAATATATAAAGTCGATTCTTGAGCTTGAAATATTTTCGAAAACGAGTATCCGATTAATTAGACAAACATCCGGTGATGCAGTTTCATAAACTATCAGACAGTTATATCACTGATGACTCAATTTGATTTTCTGATTTATCAAGTAACTTTATTTTCAGCCATCATTTAGTAGGAGACAGCTGATTATTCGCAAAAAAATAGCACGATGCGATGCAGTCGTTTGGCCAAGGTTTTAATAATTCGGTCTGTGATACCGTGAATGACAAAGGCCTGACAGATTCCTTAATGCAGTAGCACATCCGTAAGGTACGGTGAAGCCTATTGTGATTGTGACGGTGGGCCGCATGTCCGGTGAGTGTCGATCCTTTGCTTAGACTATTGTTAGAGATCGCGTACGTTTTTCTCCGCTCGTGAAGCCCATTCGTCACGGTGGCGTGCCGTGATGTGTGGCCCGCTTTGAGTCTCCATTTATCCATACCGCGCTCTCCCACCTCGACGCACGAATTCTGGCTTTCTTCCCGCACCGTATTATAGTATAGTAGAAACCCGCGTACACCCGCGTACTGATCTTTAAACGCTCTTTCAAATCACCGCCACTGTGCTTCTTTTCATGAAATACCCAGAATTCTCTCGACACACAGGCACCGATGAAACGCCTGCCAACGAAACAAAAGCCAATCGCTAATTTAGTTGCATCATAATGGACGGAAGGAATCCTTTACAAAATGTGGCGGTTCGCAGGTTCTTTACAACTAATTTGCCCTCTTTTTCTGACTGCCATAATGGAGGGATGCCCTGCAGTAACATGAAACCAAAAGCATGACTTTGTTTCTCATTCAATGATAGTCTCGGAACAACAATGGTCGGAATTAGCTTTCAGTGACGATTGCGTTTCAAGTTAAAAAAAAGACCCGATTGTAAAGATAACAAGCTTTCGGCAAATCCGGGCTACAGAATGAATGTTTGTTTCGGTACTTGCAATCGATTTTCCTCTACGTGAATGATCTAATCGATCAACTATGCTGCGATTTTCGTTGTAGATATTTTTCCAACGTACGAACGATGCTACCAAAATAATAGAAGACGGTATTTTACATACAATAAACAAAATCGATTTATTAGAATAATTCGACGAAGGATAATAGGTACGAAATGGTTTGGCACGTTGGACAAACGGGCATGAAGAATAGTTATTGACAAATCATGTAACCGTTCCATGGCAATTTCCAAGCTGAGAATACAATGGTCAGCTAAAAGGCAGCCGCGCGGAAGAAGACCAAGTAACATTTGGTAAAACATAGAGAAGCACTCGATATTCAAAGTGCCGTAAAACGGTACTTCTGGCAAGCCAAAGCCAGCTCGGACTCTTGAGTCGGTATAAGCAAATATGGCAATGCAGGAAATAACGAATAGGCTGCATGATATTTCTCCACCTCTCGTTTCCACCGATTCTCTTCTTTGCCGTTAAGTCGAGCGTTGTGCTAGGTCGAAATCCTGAACACCCAGTGATTCCGCCCTTCGCAATATATGCGGCTGATAGAAATATAGATAATTTACGTATGCCTGCGTGCATACCGATGATAGAAGTATAATAATTAGTGTATCTCTGTACCATACTCGGTTGCTTCACTCAACTCGCAATTAGGTGGTATACCTACTTACATGTATACATATATCTATATGATCGACTTGCGGATGATAATATTTAATTGCATCCGAAGAACCGTATGCTTCTTTACGTATAACGTATACATCGTAGCAGACCTCTCAGTAATTTGTGGTAGGAAGAGAATAATTAAAATGAGAATACCTTACTAAACGGTAACTATATTCATTTAATTGCAAAGATGCCACTGTTCGTTATTTCGTTACACGCGGGTATAAGCTAGAGCTAAGCTACACCGAGGTTAATGACTATATAAACCGAAAAATAAAATCGAACCTCAACATACTGATCGCAGATTCCACTTCAAGTTGCAGGGACATTCGGAATTGCTAAACTGAAGAGAAAAAATATATGTTACAAGTACCTATATGCAGAGGGAAAAAATCAAGAGTTCGGAGATCTGGTAACTGTCCATGTGTACAGTATTCCTACCGCAGGTATATTAGTTCTCGTCCTAGACGATGTCCGACTCCGTAATCACGAGTCGTGAATCGCTGTTGGTTCAAACAGTGAAAACATCTGCTCTACTTTTGAACGCTTTTGAACGAGTTTCTGGACTAGGGCGCAGCAATTATCTGATCAGATGCGATGTAATCGATTCTTGTTACCGATGCGCTGTTAATCGTCTACTTGAAATACCTAATAATGCCCAATTTAAAGCATACCTTGCACGTACCTACGTAAAAATTTGTTGAAAAACGAATTGAAACACTTTCGACTAATTTCAGCTTCGAATATACGTATCTATATACTATAAAAAATATACCAAAGTCAAATTCATCGCACGGAAGCGTCAATGAAATCGATAGGTATACTCCCGGTAACAAATAAGGTGGGAAAGTTTTGACTCAATCGAATGAAATTTGAAACGTACCTGAACGTCCGAGTGCGCGTCAACCAATGAAACTCTATTCGTTATCGTAACAATCTCGGTGAACGCTTCCAGTTGGTTCGACGATGAGAACCATATTTCACCTCGTGAAGGACGTGGAAGAGATGGAAAATTTCGGATCGGTTGAAGACCAGGGTAAGTCTCTTCACGGTGTTTCTAGTTTGAGGTGGTCAAAGGAGTAGCTTTTCGACTCGCTGAGTAAGGCAAAGAACCCTATTTGATTAACGCGTCGCACCCATTCTCCCGCACAAACCATCGGAAGTATAATGCGCTATACTGCTTCCTACTATTATTTGGCCTCGGATCATTCACAGTTACTTCGAAATCGCAGCTCACCGATTTCTGTTGCAATTATAGCTCTCGTCAAGGAACTCGCGTGACTGAGGTCATACTGATGGATGAAAATAATTGAAGAACAAAAAAAAATATATACCTATATATGAATTAATCAACACTATGTTCGATGGTAATTTTATTATTCCATAATTTTCATGATTACCGAATAATGTAATTAATCATTTAGTATCGAACTATCGAGTATGCATCGTACATGAATAGGGAACATGCCCCATTCGTCTGTAGGGGGTATTCGTATGGGAGGTATAATGGTGTTAGCTGAGCAGGGTCTCATTCTATTTTCTGAAGCGTTAATGTATTTCGCTTGTGATAGCAGATAAGAATAATAATAACTGGTTAGAGTATGCGTATATACATATATGTAGATAAATATATGTATGAATACATATAGATGCGATCGTCGAAACGCATATATTCCAATCAGTCGATAATGAATTGAAATGGGTGCCCAATATATATAGCGGGAGCCGAGCAACTCCCGGTAGCCTACGGATGAGATGCGAGGCGTAGTTTCTTCACAGTATTTTCAACCGCCATATGGGTTTAAGTTTCTAATAAAGTACAGTGGACGCCCAGCGATGGGCAACCGATTGGATTCTGTTTCAACCCGGAGCAGTTCTATAATATAACTAGTCTCGAATTAACCATTGGACAAATGATCGCGACCAGACAGAGCTCATTATCATAAGACTGCGTTAGGCATAGGATATCTGAGCGAGCTTAAGGATCACTATAATTCAGAGCAGTAAAATACCAGTAACACAATTCAAGACATTCAGCTATGCGTATATATATGTAGCAGCAGTAGTCAATGTCATTGATATCCCTTAGAGAATTAAGGGTTTCCTCAAGTCGTTTAGAATTAAATACACATCGGCTATGATAGCGAAAGACTCAAGATAGAAACAAAGAAACGCACATCCGAATTCATTCGGTAGGGATTCATTTATGTCGAGTTTATGTCTCGTTTATAACTCGTTTATGCCTCGTACGTCTCCTAAATTCAACCGATATCGAAGATCTCCATCGTTTTAGTGCTTGCCGGTGATAATTATTGAGATCCGATAGACTATCTGTCAAATATGGACGGTTAACTTCCTTATTACTATTTTTTTGTATTTCATTTCATTTTGTGCTGTTTTGTTTTTTCATTCGATCTTTTATTTCCAAGCCATACTCGGTTAATTGTCTAGCAACTCTTATCGCGACACGGTCCCCAAGCAGTTTAAATAAGAAATGGACGACAGCAGCGGTTAGGTATATCGAACGTCGCCACGCGTGCATGCGCGTCCTCCAGGGAATACGCGAGACTTGCTCGCGAATATATGTATATTGTATACATATATGCACAACTATACTCGCTTTATTGACACAAGGTACTCGATATATTTACACACCTTGTAACCGTCCGGCTAGATTGCGTGTAAATGTTTATCTAGGTGCTAATTGTTCAAGTCCAGCTATAGGTGCGGTATCGATAAATCGCAATTAAGTCAGCAAACATTCTTTGCTAGAGTCCTGCATACGCACGATGAATAAACAAAAATGATTAAAAAGTTAATCATATCGCATGTAACCGATTCGTGAACTTACAGACAAAGTGAGATTAATTCATGACGTGAAACGCCAGGAGTATAAGATATGGAAAAAAGAAGCGAAGAGATCGCTTTTCGAGGTTCAAGGGTTCCCACAAACGACGTCTTGCATCCCCGTCCAAACAGCTCGGTGACATATCCTAGTGAATAGTTAACGGCTATAAAAGCGTCTGTCGAGCGTTCCCGACAACAGCCGGCATCCGAATACCTTGAATGCTACCTTGTTAACGAGCAATTATTTAATTTGGAGTTATGTATCGAGAATCCAAGGTAGGCATTTCGGGTCTAGCTGTATAGCCTCAGCCATTCCAGGTAACCCCGACGTTCGGTGTACCCATACCATCCGACTGTCCGCACCTTTTACTCCGTTCGACCGTCCATATATCCGAATAATCGGATTAAATTACTTCACACAACAAAATTTCGAATGTTGACAATCATTGAGAAGATCAACGCGTGTTCCAAGACGGATCAAGGATTGATGAGAGTGAGCTGCAATAGTTTGGAAATATCCTTTCAATCGATGGGAAACAAATGTGCGGAAGTAGATATACCTGAGGTGTGGAGGAGAAAATTAGTTTTGTAAGTTCGAGATGAACCATACCGGTTGATGCCGATTGAAAAGCGATAGCAATCAGCTGTGTTGTAAAAGATACAATGAACGTCAGCAGCGCCGTTGTGTAGATATAGGTAGTATAGGTTTAGATGACCGTGTCCGGGGGTTGTATTAGTATGAGATACTCGGAAGTTAGTCAGTTGGACCATTCTTCGTATGCTTTCAACGGGATTCAAGAAAACAAGAAGTTGATTATTGCTTCTGTTCGACCCACGTACCTCAAACAAATTAAGGTCTTGGACGAAGTGGACATTACGGGCATTGGCCGTTGGCTTAAGAAAGAGAAGCGAGTGAACAGGAAAAGCAAATAAGCAGGGATATAAGTGGTCAAATATTTGGAGAACCATTCGAAGGCTACCGTCCATCCAACGTCTGACTCCGCATGAAGCAAGTATAGTTCGGCAACGGGGTAAAAGTTTAGAATTTTCACCGTTTCCAAACTCGCTGCAGTCTCGCGTATCCGTGCAATAAGAATATAATTATTTCAACTTGAAATTGCTCGCCTAGAAGTATTTCATATATCGCGGTCCCGCGGTGAATATTGAAATTTTGCAACTACACGTTACGCGTATCATAAAGATACGATTTGCGCGTAGTGAACTAGCAAATGTAATATAATTTTAAGTCAGTTTTTTGACTGAAGCTTCATCAGATGGTAGATATTCGAGGAAGCGTTCAACTCGCACTGATGCAGACGATCTGTTCGGCGAAAGCCCGTGATCGAAACAGAGGGAGATGAAATAGCGCGAACGAATGCCGGAGGAAACTCATTCGTGCGCGAAGAAACATCGAAATTTCCTGAATTCGGCCGTCTCAGGTTCGTTTCTGGTATACACTCTGTACAGATATAGATTTGCTGATAGTTGATAAGCCGGCTTAATGATATTTAAGGCACTCAAGCTGCAGTAAAGCCCTCTGCATTCCCTCCAAACGGTCCGGTGAAGCAAGATACGATCGGGTTCCTCCCGAAGAACCCTCTTGCTCTGCCTCACCTTTCTGCCTGAATTGGTGCCGAGCTATAAGACCCTCAGAGTCGGCAGGGCCAGAATCTCCGATCGACGATCTCTTTTTTTTGTTATTTCATACATATATATACATATTTTTTTTGTAACCCTCACTCCTGTCGTAACATTAATGATTTTAGGAAACCCAAACTCGCCCATCATTATATTCTCCATTTCACGTATTTCGTGTGGATCGCAGTTGTTTGTTCCCTCCTTTGTGATCCCTGCTGATGCAGGAGAGTCTCGCAATCGATGAGAGAATACTGCTTACTATGTGACGTGAAACGTGAGATCGTGCGAGAGCTGGCTCTCTACACCTACGAGCTATCCAAAGTTACCTCAGCCGTCGAATCAGATTGGAACTTCTTGTATAATGCGTTTAGTCAATGGAAAGGTATCTCATCTTGGCACCACCGTGACAGCCCTTTGTCAACTTCAATTTCACGCACTGCACTAACTTTACACGTCTTAAAACAAACTACATCGTTCATAATTTTCTCCTAACCATTATTCCATCACCCAGTAATTAAATAATTTACCATTCGCCACTTTATCTATTTTCACGCCAAATTTCGCGCCAAGATTCTCAGGAAAGTAGGGGTGGTATTTCAGATGCGTATAAATTCCGTAGCCACGCGAAGATGCGCAATGAATAATAATAATAGCACCCCCTTTCCTATATATTTCGGCTCATCAAGCCACCGTCCTAGGATTCATTAGGCATAGTTATACATGCTTTACGTGGCTGGTAGAGCCTCCGCTTTAGACGGGACTGTCTTTATCGTAAAATATGCAAAACTATTAAAGGATTAACGGTATTATTATGGTAGCATAACGAACGGCGCATGTTGTGCCATAGATATATTCCTCACTACATAGATGGGGATACGATGTTCAATCCTGCAGGAGCATTGCGGAAGATGAATGTACAAAATACTTACTTAACATGACTGGTACATTGTACGATGTTTATATGTATATGAAAACCGGGACTCACCTGGAACAGATAAAAATGATATCCGATTATAAAGTGTTCACACTATCGCGCATATACTTGTTGTTTAAACTTATACTTGTTGTTTAAAAGGCAGATATTCTATGACAATGAATAGATACGCTATGATTGTTCCAGGAAAGAAGAAAATATGAGCTGATTAATTTTTGTTCTTCAAAAGATATAGATAACGAGGTCCAAACCACTTGGTAAAAAAACTCCGTTACATGGTTGGGCCTAGCCTAGGTGGCCACTTGGCGTCTGACGGATGAAGAAGTTTTATTTTGTAGCTGAGATTCACGCCAGCTGCAACCCTAACTTAACTAATACCTATCCATCAGCCAGTTTCAACCTACACGCACACGTAGGCTAGAATCTCAGTTGGTCGACTACTAATCATTATACCTAGCCTGAATTAGCACCTCACATGATTTGAAAAATAAAAGTGAACGAGGGGAATTTTTTAACGCTTTTGTAAATGTACGAATTCTCATTGGTATTCCTAAGTGTTGGAAGTTTGTTAAACTACAGCTTCTGGTTCGCAATAATGGTTATTTGTTCCGCCTCAATTCGCGATTAATTGGTAACAGTTTAGAAGCTTGAGGCTGACTTCACGCAATAACTTTCATTGATACTCATTTGTTATGGTTCGTTCCGCATCGAGTTCGTTTGAAATTAAAAGAACAAGTAGCACTCCATTATTCAGTCACCGTGAAGTACAACTATAATACAAAGTAAAAGAGAAAATTTTAATAGCCAATGAAAGAATAACACTTCAAATAATTACTCCGTTGCTGCAGTTCATCTCCTTCGAATAAAAGTCTATCTCGCTAACTACAACCACGGACCCAGGAAATCCAGAAGCTATCTTCGTTTCAGAGCCAGCTGAGTTAGACGACGAAGGCATGAGTCTCATATGCATCAAATAACCGACGATGAAGTTAGAAGACGATCGATGCCAGATATGAGAAAGTCAGCATGAGACAGCTGATAGGTTCTCTCGTGGGAGTTAAATGTATGCATCCGAGCGCCTACGAATCGGCTAGTCTTTGATCCGTTATAAATTGAATAATTTGTCCACGAGAATTTTCAAGGGACTTCCGAGAAGGGTGAGGTAACCCCAGCGAGCGTTTCCTCTGAACATACGTCCTTGACAACGAAGTCAAAGAGGGAGAAAGAACGAAAGGGGGTAAGAAGAGAAAAGAGCGAGAGAACCTAGAATAAGAAAAAATAAAAGGACAAAGATTGTGGAGGGAGAGGGACGGCGACAGAAAGAAATTCACCTCGTTTACGTCATTAGCATAACATGGTGCGGTGCGACGTCATAATCGGCGAACAATGGGACATGCGTCACGCGATCGCCCAGCAGAGTCGCACGCGGGGGATCTGGGTAGCGAAAGTCATTCGGGAGGAGATATAAACGGCTCTTTTTGCTTACCGGAGGCCCAAAGGTCTGCTTATCTCGGTTATAAAGGTACGCAGATATCTGGTGGGAAGTGGGTGGGTGGGTGCCCCCTAAAGCGTTGACCTTGTCAGAAGTTCGAACCACGAATCTGCGGTGGAACCGCCCCGTAACATTTGGGTGTTGACAAAAGCTTCGGATCGAGAAGCGCAGCGAATTTCGGACCAAGGATTTATGCAAGGGAGCGGCGTAGTTTCGATTCGGCACGCAGCAAGCACTTTTTTGCGTGGGGGTTTGCCGGTGCATCAGATTATCGGTATCCAAAATGGCGAGTTGAGAAGGTGAATCGCGAAAAAAAATAAATTGTGTAGATTCATGTCAGAAATTCAGTTTATTCTGTTTTTCAAGGATCGTTAAATATTTTTCAATACTGATCATTCAGTCGAACTGAGAATAATAAAACATTCGAACTGCCGCAATTTTTGAACCATGCCACCTTGCCTTTTTTTTTATTTCTTTTCTATACAAAAATTATTCACTTTGGCTCAACAAGTTAGCCCGGTTCAAGATATATACTATACATCGCGCATATATAACATGCTTTCCAGGAAACACTAATAAGGTACGCGAATCACCCTAGGGCATATTTTTTGTAACAGCAATTCGCGTGTATGCCGAGTGCGAAATACAGAAACTCTTACGGCGGTTCAATATAGGTATGTACCATACACCTATACAACGCTATATAAATTCCGAGATGCTTTTACTGTTTACACAGCCTTCCAGGCCGCTCCGAGAATAATTCACGCAACCACCGTGCTTTAAATACTCGTAAAATGCGGGCGAGTTAATAATATCGACAAGTTATTGGGTGGAACGAGCCCGGAGCTAGGAGCTCAGCGGAAGCGCGGCCTTAAATTATTGGGCCCTACGTTGAGCTTTGACAGTATGAAGCCAAAGGGAGTGGGGAGTCTACGCTACGTAGCTACGCACACACCTATGACCAATGAATAGAAATATTGTCCATACGACAGTGAAACTTAAGCTCCACTGCCATGGACGAGATGTCATCACGAAGCCAGGTGGATCGCGTGCAATATTCTCGTAGATTATTCTTCAGCTTCGTGAGAATATCGGGCTGGAAGAATAAATACTGAAAAACGTGGCAACAGAAAACAACCAAATATAAAATGAGAGAAAAAAAAAAAAAAATGAAACCGTGCATAAGAAACCAAGATAAAAACCGAAAATTATACTCGGCGGCGATTAGATCAGTGAAAAAAGTAGATGAAAACGAAAATTATACAATCTCTATAATTCAGGATCAAGTACGATAATGGGCTTGGCATTGCTTCTGGACGGCCGCGTCCAACTCTTTCATTACAGGTCAAGGTTATCGAGCAAAGCCAACGACTCCTAGTCGAGACGAGTTCGATTTTCAATTTGCTATACCAAGCTCAAAAAAAGGAAGAGACTGAAGAAAGATTTTAAGTTGAAAGAAATGGCCGTGAAATCGTTAGATATATTCTCGAAGGGAAGGCACTTTGACACAAGCAATCCTGCCCCAGGAGCGTGACTATTGCGTTGTAGTAGTGATAGGTGCGTTTTATAAGTTATGACGTCACTGAGATGAAGCTGGACGAGGTGGACGGCGGGAATCATACTTTTCGATATGCTACCAGCAGTGCACAACCATAACGCCTGCCCGATCTGATATTCGTGTTCCAGGTTCGTAATTCTGGCCGACGTTAATAGCCAAAAAAGCTGTTTTCTCCTCTCTTCGGGGAAGAATATTAAATGCATCTATATGAGAGATAGTTTAACGTCGGATGGTCAAGTTGGTCATCCGAAAGCAGCGGCGCTTATCATAGCACGTGACCATCCATTATTGTTGATTCATATTTACATACGAGTCATTTTTCTCCTAGCTCAGGTGAATTCATGAGAGTCGTGAAGCTGTTTTACCGGATACAAACTTTGACGCGAACTACTTCGCGGTTTGTCCTGGCTGTACGCTGTCTTTTTCTCAGGAATAGAGGAGGCTGCGCGTTACAACAATAAGGTTTGGTCCTTACCTTCTTCTTTTGAATCTTCTTCTCCTCCTTAACGCTCGACGGTAAGGGCCAAACAGGTGCGACGAAGAAGAACCGAAGGTTTAGGGCTCGCGATAAAAGAAGACGTGAGAGCAGCATGTCCGTGTGGTGGTTGCGTGTTGAGCGAGGGCCACGGACGACGGAGTCAGCCCGACCGACCAACCGGTCGAACAACTTTTTAACGAGCCGTACGCCGAGACCCTGAGTCGACTCGACCATCTTTGCTTCGAAATGAACTCGCGGCGAGCGATACCGGCGATTCAGTCGCGATTTGCTCGCTATTTTCCACGACAGTTCAATACTTTCTTGTACATGGGCCGAATTTCGTAGACGGAGTGAAAAAAAAAGATCAGGTTGAGATACGCTATGGTTTGAAGAACGGAAAGAATCAAAGAAAAGTTTACAGGAGTTGAGAAGAAGTCACGAAAAATCAGTCGAGTGATATAGGCGCGCTCATGTCACGCCTGCGGGATAAGACGTAGTTCCGAGTTTCGAGTAGCGTAGGAGCGACCAGTAGAGAGGAAGATAAGCATCAGAGCTATGGGCAGGAGTTGCGTAATGGGCAGGAGCTCTTTATTTTGTACTCAAGCGTACCTCGGAAACTTTGGTTCAATGTTTGGAGAAGTTTTGGCACCTGTGGGTCGTTAATGCTCCGTTGAGGAAATTGTTGATTCCCTGTCGGACAAAGGCAGGAAATCCAGGTGGAAGAAAAGCCCTTTAGCTTCCTTAAGTTCGCCTCCTCGACTCCGACCCCCTCGAATTCGGGCGATGTTCGAAGATCAAAGTACTAACGGACCGCCTATTCATTTCACGCAATCTTTCGTTCGGAACTTGATTCGTTGGAGAGAATTTGAGTAATCTGTTTTATTCCTATCCTGAAAAGCCTCTACCACTCTTTGACCTACGTATGAGGTATTTTTCTCATTTCATACATAGAGGTCTGAATATCAGCTTGCTTCACGATATACGAACTGCCGTCTTCAGAAAACGAGTCCAATAGGAATTCCTGTCTCGTAAATATAGCCGTACCTGTAGCCTCCGTAGCCAGTAAATTCCCATGCGTGTACTTACACGTGCCTTTGCTCATACAATATACATATCTATATAGCGATACGATGAAAACTCGTGAATCCGAACGATCATCGTGGCGGGTCTCCATGGAAAGGAATCTACGTGAAATTGAATCTGTTCGCCAGCCAATGCCACTAATTTAGCCAACGAGAAGCAGTAACATTGACAGCGGTACTCCTACGAACCTGCAGGGGAGACTCGATCATACTACCAGATGATGAATGTTTCGAATATTTCGCGCATGTGTGTACATGGATACGGGAGAAGGGGAATGATAAATTTATGAGAAATAAATTAGTGGTACAATTGTGAGCAGGGTAACTTATTTCTGAACAGACATGGACGGTCGCGCGTTATAGTCTACACGCTCTTCGCGGTAAGGAGCCCTATAGATGTACACATATATGTTTATATATACCGGTATTCTTTTGTGGCCCACTACGGCGGTCTTCCGTCTCTCCGTCAACTCGGTCCTGGTATCGGTAACTGTGAACCACTTTTTACACCGGTCCGTGCATATTGATGCAACTGTGACAAAAACTGTTCAAAACGAACGCATTCCGTTAGCCGATGGAGCATCAATGTACGAGGAGCAGCAGCTTAAGCGTGTATCGATATCCGTTTTGAGAAATAAATGTTTCAGGGGTTATAGTCGCAACTACTTCTTCTGAGAGGCCGGTTCCAAATTTCACGGATTCATTTCTGAAATTATCTATCAATTCAATAAAGGTGCTAGTTTCAATGACAGATAACATCAATTGACATTCGACCCGAGGCTCGTAATTTTTGATTTCCCCAGTCGGAGCCAGTAAAAAATATCTTTTCTTGATTTTCTAATTGCCAACGGAAGCAGCAATAATAGTAGATGCATCTATGAGCCACACAGAGCTGACTTCGAGCTCGACTTAGACACAGGACTGTCTATAAAAGTATTCAAACTCACACGGTCTGATTAATCTCCAATCGATAAATCACGCGTTAGTTCGGTCGTCCGGTTGCTATTTAATTTCGAAGCGAAAGCCACCTCACGTATGCTACAACCAGCTAGCCTGATCAACGCGGGCTGCTGTAGAGTCGACCGACAGAAACGCGCATCGAAGCCAAACGTCTGTCTAGTGAAGATTCATTAAATGTATGCGGGCCAATGTAGCTTATTATCATAGCTGCTCGGAGCTTCACACACTACTCTGAGCCATAGGAATGCCTCGTGTCCGGGTGTCATGGAAAAATATTCTTCCACTGGCATTGAACGGGATGTTCTCTGAGGCCATCGTACGGATATACGGTCGCACACTTCCATTTCTACCTGCTCCACTACTAGTGTGCGGGTTGTCAGGTCGTGCGTTGGGCGAGGTTAGGGGTCGACAGAACGCTCTACCATCCCCGGCAGGGGGTGTGACAGGGTGGTGAAGGTACACCATCTAGACGGCAGCCCACGGCAGAGAAGGACAAATGACCTTTCGTCGAGACTAAATCTAGCGAGCCGGTAGAGCGCCGAGGTCTCTTTGGGCGCTGATGTTCTGCCCTTGTGTTTATTTGACAATAGACTGACAGCTTCTATTTACCGGTATATATCGAGGTACCCAACAAATGTCCCTAGATCGTACGATACCGAACCTACTTCGCGTTTCACTGGTCCCTGCAGGGTGATGCCGAAGCAGAGCGTACGACGCGGCGCTCTCCGCAGTCCATTGTCTCTTTTTATCTTCAGCCTCGTCAGGATTATGTTTATTCACCTGTCACCGTAGCGGGAACTACCATAGTTGTACGGGAAGGCCATTTGTCAGGACGCATTCGCGTCGTGTCGACGACAAGCGACAGGAGATGGGAGACTTGAGACGGTTGACGGCCGGCTCCTCTTGGCATGAGGGCCGTTGTCCGTTGCCGATGTCGCGCATCTCTCAGGGGCTTATCTAGTAGGTAAAACGAATTAAGTAGGTATAGGTAGGGTAAGACAAACCATCGGTGCACGCAACGGCAGCTGAACTTTTAGAACTTATTACGAAGTGCGCGACGGTCAAGGGATAAGTGTTAATTAGACTTGGTTGTGACCACTGGCATTGTTCACCAAGTAATTTGCACGCGGGTAACCGTTTGGCAGTTGCGGGATAATCACGGCCCCGGAGCGAGCAGAGTTTGCACACAACGCGAAGTTGAGCAGAGATCGGTTCGCATGTTTCTTGGCCGGGCCAAACACGCCGCACGACCTGCGGTTGCTCCGTTGGTCATTTCGTCGGCCGGTAGGTCTCTCCCTGTTGGTGCCGAAACGTGAGCAGACTGTACTTAATTCCAGGCACAACTTACTGCGCAATTTCGTTCGTCCTTATCCTCATCCTTGTCTTATTGTTAGTCCTTACCGTGCGCGTCGTCGGAAGCATTTTGCTAACGAAACAACGACGGTGCCTCATAACCCAGTTTGCCAAGTACGGCAATTGCCGTAATGTCCTCGCAATCCAGCGAACTATGTACTCGGTATTGTATTACCATTGTTATCAAATTAATGAGTCGGTCAGCTGATAATAATTGCTCCGGGTGATTCAAAAATATAAATGGTAACCAGTAAAGAGCAAGCGAGCGAGAGAAAGAGAGGGAAGGTCTTGCGGATGGGGCCCGTAAAGGATTGGGGGTAGTAATAAGAGGGTAGACGAGCCCGATAAATTCATCGGAACTAAGGATTTATAAATTACACCCTGTCAATACTCCCGAGCCCGGGTAAATAAATGAGCAGGGCCTCTACGCATGGTCCAACATCCGACGTCCTGGACGAACGCATGATATAACTTACTGCAGGATCTAACGTAAGTTCTCGAATTTAGAACCATATCTACATACAAAGATAATTCTCCTACGCAAACGAGTCTTGTGTGTCTCGGTCCGAAATTTTACTTGCATAAAGCAGCGTTCTAATACGTTTCTTTTGGTTACGAAGATAGAATCTAGCATTCTCGGCAGATCCCACTACGGTACGCAGGTACATTTACGAGCTGAAACGTTAGTCGGTGTTATGCAAACTACTAAGACAGATTTTTTAGCCCCGTTCAAATTCAGGTTTCCGTGGTACTGCGGAACCCTTTGAGCCCAACGTTGTATATGTCTGGATGACAATTAACCCATAGAGAATCGAAAGCAGCTTGCCTACGTTCTCCAGATGTTTCTCTGTAGCACTATTACATCCCACTTCTCTTTGGTGAGGAGTCACGACAATGAACTCAACGAATAATACGCTTTCTACAAAACATGTATTACAGAGGGAGCCGATCGAAGGTAAATACGTTGCAAATAGGAGATGGATAAAGAACACACATAATGAAAGAAGCACCACCTCCCCTATGAAAAACACAAGAAGGAATAAATAACACCGACATATGCACGTATACCAGGCAGCTCCAATCTGCTCGATTCCGAGACAAAGGGTCATAATTACCTGGTTACCTCACCGGTTCCCCCGCCATTCACTCACAAATATCTACTGTCTGAAATTGATCTCGTCTCCTACCCTAACAATGCCCTAAACGCCATGACTTGATAGTCAACGGATAATAATTGATGCTTTATTATATGCTTGGAAACAGCAACTCCATTAGTATCCCTGGCTCGAGTTCGCAGTACGTTATCAAACATGGCGCTCACGGTCAGCGTAGCTAGAGCCGCCCGATTGCCCGTCCGTCTGTCCATCCGTCCGTCCGTCCGTTCTTCCATCCGAGCACCGTCACTAATCCTAGTTTCAGCTGGAAATTATTACTTTCAACGAACTACAGGCATCAAAGCTATGAATTAGTCTCGCTGGTTTGGCCTAAATTTCCGGTTCCCGAGTTCCGGCTAAATTTAGTTATTTCTACTGAAACAAAAAAAAATGATGTGCACCTCAACGATCAGAATATTTGCAATTTTATTATTAGCACATAATTTGGATATAATTACTTAAATAATAATCAGCGAAAGATCGTGCCCCGGAAGATTTCGTAAGGTTCCACATAAACGCCAATTATAAATATATATTTCACGGTGACAGACGGTGGGCGGCTGCAGGGTTTGCCACTCGTTGTTTTATTTTACTTTATCAGATTTCTTGCGGCGTATACCTTCGCCTTGGGAACATTAAGCAAAGTACTGCCATTGATTTTGTCCAGTGAGTCGGGTCGAAGGCGTGTAAAGTCGTATCGAGTGTAATCGACTTTTAATTTGATATCATTAATTTCAAGACAGAACTAATTAATGTATTACGAACTCTCCGAACACATCAACTGACCTTAATATACACTTCGGGTAGCATAGGCGGATGCGTACATATAAGTCATACTCGTGCGAATCGGATGAAGGAGAAACCGCAGAAATTGATAAAACAATTCATCGCTATAACCATTGGAACGTAGTCAACGACGAAATCATTCAGTCAAACGTCAACTGCGATAAAATTCAGTCGGTGCAGTTAATCGTAGCTGCAAAGTTAAATAACGTGCAAATTGGAAATTCTAGCCATCGGTAATTTGATATGGATCTCGAATCCCGCGTCAGAATTATTTATGAACCAGAATGAAGGTATGTATATTGAAAAAAAATCAAGAATAAATCAAGTCATACTATTTGGAATTAAAGACAGCCGGTTCTTTGCCTCGAAATACCTTCTTGCTGTACCGTCCTCATATCCGGTGATCTCGTATATTGTTAGCATAGGCCAACCATAGAACAACTGTAGTTCGATTAACGAAATTTTTTAGTCATCCGTCAAGCGCCAGGCTTTCACAGCTTGTATCCATACCGTGATATAAAATATTTATGCGCAAAGCACGTGCTATTGGAATCAGTGAAGTGCCAATGTCAGTAGCGTCGAGTTGATTTCTTTAACTTGAATTGCCCAATCGTTGGGCCAAGTCAGGTCTATCTCAGAGGTCGACGCCCTGCCGTTCATTTCGACGCGAGTGTCAGAGTGACTTTTCTATACACATTATTCTCAGTTTCCTGTTATACACCGCGTGACACATGTGTATATCCCGCATCTCTCGAATGAATGTATAAGAGGTACTACATTTATTCGTACATTGTGGGAAGCGGGTTTTATTTTGAACATTTTTTCGTCGAAAGTAATATGGAAAAAAGTACGCGCCGGGTCTTGGGAGTTCAAATTTTGCCTGAAAAAAATCAGAAAGTTTTTTTCATACTTACCGAGTCACGGCAGGTTTGCACGGTCGTTAATTTTCAGGAGACTCCACGCGGCTTCGTACACCGCAGTGGTTCGCGCTCTCTTGTCTTGGTGGTAGAGCTATCGTAATCATTAACGAGGGACGCTGTGAGCGCAAAGAGATACCTGGGGGTCTCTCGCCATTAACCTTCCGCCAACAAAGGCATTGCCACCTCCTTCAGCGTTGACTCGCTGCCATCTTTCTCCAATCTCAGCTCCTTCTTATCTTTCCCCTTCCTGTCAAGCTCTTCCTTTCCCTTTCCAACAATTTTGCACCTCACCCCATTTCACCTCGCCCTCTTAAATCGTATCCTGTCTTCGCCTCGTTCTTTCCTTGCTTCCTTATTTATATGCATAACTCAGGAAAGGTGTAATAAAAATTTCACGGTCAATTTGATTACGGAGGAAAGTCGAGCCGTGCGTTGACGCACCTCGATCCACGTGCCTTCAACCCTCGAGCATATAGCCTAGGCCGTAACGGGTCACGACTATATTTATAAATTATAACCGATATAGCGTATAAATATCAAGTATCTCAAGCCACTGTAGATTACCTCTCAATTCCATGCTTTCGATACACTTTAACCAGCTAAACTTTTTAAAATTCGGGTTTTTTTTTTTGTTCATCATATTTCCAGCTGGCACGTCGTAATAAGAATGAGCGATGATGGACGATAATTTCATAGAATGATTAGACGAATTTCCAAACAAATGAAACCAACCGATATAGATCTCTAGATGTATGCCATTTCATTTAGAAAGATTTGATTGTGCAGTAGCAAGAAGATGTGAAAATGAGTTTGCGGAAGAAAGTTATTTAAACTGCGTGTATAGGGCAAGTTTATGCATACGTTATACTGTGTACAGCATAGATATGTGTACTTGGTAGATCGCGCGGTAAGCCAGTTTACTAGCATAAAATGTGGAGATTCCAAGAACAACATGCAAATAAATCTAAACTTTGCCGTGCGCGGTGCGCGGTACTGCCTTAACGGAAACGCGACGACGTACGACCTGCACGGTAAATACTTTACAAGTTATCCAACAATTTTTCACAAGGCGTTAGGTGTTATTCAACCGAGACGGGTTAGGGCTAAAGCTAAGGCTAAGCAGCGGAGAGGCAGTGGAGAGCAACTTCGAGGTGAGGGTGCCACCACGGGACCACCAGATTCCCGCAGTGAGCAATTAACTCTTCGTCGAGAAAAGAACCTCGTCAGCGGGGAGTGTTACACCTTACCCAAGGGCCCTCAGGGTATGAAGGTTGGGAGGACCGAAAGTATCTCGACGGTGTTTCGCGGTGCCTTAGCTCATACCAAAGTGCGAATGGTAAATCATTCCGCGATCATTATTTACCGCTGATTTAGTTGCTCAATTTTTGCGATGGATAAAATTTTGACGAGTCAATAAAAGGAGGAGAGGATATAGTAAGTCTGTCCATGCAGACCGCGAGTAATTAAACCACCTCTAAAACATTTGTAATTTGTACATGTAGCTTATAACAAGTAGCGATTAGATACTCCAGGGAATTCGTGTTCGTTGTTCCAGACTCAATCTGGACTCCGTCCGATGCCTAGTTCTGCAACAGGTGAGTTCAACGCGAAAGCGAGTGGGAGAAAAGCGGGTGTTTAACGAGGGCGAGCGAACACGAGAGTGAAGAAGAGAAAAGAAGATAGGAAAAAGCAAGAGCGGTAGAGAGAGAATGGGTGGGGAGAGGAACTTCGTGACCGCTCCGACTTCGTGATTCTCTAAAACAATAACCAACACAGACGCGCGAGGCATAAGGAAAGCTGGTGCATGGCCACCATCCGTGCACGTAGACAGGCAGGCTGAAAGTCAGGCAGGCGGTAGGCGGAATCTACACTACGCCGTTTCAATATTATGTACTTATATATAACCATACGAACGAGCAACTGCAGCAGGCTACATAATGCCTTCCTTCGTCGCCTGCTCTTCTCTCATTCTCTTTCTCTCGCGCGTCGTTTTACTTCACCCCAGATTCTTGGGTATATTTGCATTTACATTTTACCGCAACGCTTCAACGTCTTAAGAAAGTGAAGACCGTCCTCTTCTTTCAGACGGCTGCTGTCGGTTTACTCGTTTTTCTTATTTCCTCAACGGCTATACGGGTTCAGACTTTACCAGTCTAGGTCAGTTATTGTACACAAGATGGCTGATACTTCAATAACCATGCGGTTAAACTTGCGGTAGCTCTCTTCACGATTGTGAACAGAATGATATGAGAAACATTTTTTAGGTATAGTGTAAACACGTTGAAATGGGGTGTTTTTTTAGAAAAAACGACGTTCCCATCCGAAGCGAATATTATAATAAGCCAATTTGCAAAATTGGTTTCTAATCATCAGCACGCCAATACGTTTCCGTCGGTCAGCTGTGGCCATGTTGCATATACGTAAATTCTTGGTTAAAACTGCATGCATCAATAAGGAATAATTTTTCTTGCTTCAACCGTTGTAATCAAAGCTTTAAAGTAGCCCTGGAACAAGGTTCGTATTTCGAAGTAGAAATGCGGGAGGGGGAGGGGGGGGGGGGGGCAAAGAAAAGATGAAGAAACCAAAGGAATACAAGAACTGAAGAAAAGGGACAATTTAAAGTGAATTTATGGCAGTCGGTCTAGTTTAGGCACGTAAAGACCGCCGATCAATCTTCTGGTGAACCAAGAAAATAGATCAGACTGCGTCAGGCTAACGGATCATAGCTCGTCGTATTCGTTTGGCTCGCTTTGCAGATGCCGTCCTGACAGAACGACGTATAGTAGAACGGCAGGACAAACCGGCCACCTGCAGACATGGCAAGACTCAAGGCGCGCGTGCCTCAGTCGGTCATTATTTTGCTCCAGAGAACGCGTTGTCCCCCGTATACTTATACGAGTTATATAATTCATAAGTCCACTGGCATGGAGAAGAGAACTAATCGCACACCGTACGCCCACTAATGAATCAAGAACGAAGCAGCTATCGGTAGTCGCATATCTCGAGCGAAAGCGGAAAATTTGCTGCTATTGCAGCTGCACAGAATATGGTATCTCCACTAGGAAACCACGCAAGCAGGGCATCGTGATAGCAAATGAAACGCGAAAAAAAAGTAAAAAAAAAAATGAATACCCAAATAAACGATACGAAGGAAAAAAAATCTGACGTATTGAGAATTTCTATGAAATTTTTCCACGGACAATTGCAATTGAATAGATGCCATAATAGATGTAGCGCATAATGTATAAAATTGACGTCGGTTCCAGCCTCAAGATTGTTGGACGGGAATATTGCTGGGCTACGGCAATATAACGTGTTTTTATAACGGGTGCCATAATTCAGGGTGCATATTCAGCAGGTGAAACTGACTGTGAACGAAACGTATGAATGGTGGAATGACATACGACGCGTGGTTTTTTTAATATTATATGTATACGAGATGTATTTTATTCGCTCGTGAAACGGCTGCAGGGACTGACCAAACAAAGTTTCTACGACTATGCTATCGGTGTTTCTATTTGCTCCTACAATAACTACGCTAAACATGGCTTTTATATACTTTTATGCATATCGACACATCTACGTGACGAACTATACGTTGGAGTAAATAGAAGCTGGTATGAACCAGCGGTGAAGAAACAGTATAGAAATAAAAGTTTCGTTTGACTGCCCCCACCTGATTGATCAGAGAATTCACCATATTGTGCATTCAAAAAAGAATGCGGCGAACAATGACGCGTATACAGGTTATATCTCTACATTTACATTCTGAACCAGATTTAATTTCTCACCGTAGACACTAAATATTTATATACTTCATACAAGTGTCGACGTGTTCATCATGTTATTTTCTGAGAACAGTATTCATAATTACTCAACGAAAAGATCACCTCCAAACCTTAGTTGTCAATCCAATTCATTCGATTTGATATTTATTATCACTTGTGGGAAAAAATGTTGAGTTCAATTTGATGATGAAGTGCAGGATAAGAAAAAGTAATTAATGGTAGGTATACCCGTTTAACTAGAAAATAAATTTTACACTCTTTGTATAACGTACAATTCTTATTTTGAAATTAATTTTCTTTTATAATTTGTGTGATAACTTTTACCACCTCACAAATCAAAAAAACCGGCTAGAACCCTCGGATCTCATGGGCTGTGAATCATTTTTCTCATTCTCAAGAGGTTCTCGAAAGAATCTTAAAGATCCATTGCCTAGAGCCCACGACCGAATGATTTGCATAATCAAACGGTCGGTACAATGTGAGCTCCTTTATACAGTTATTTTGTGTGAGGTACCTACGATACACATTTGGTATCTACTAAGCATCTCAATTCAAAAATCCAAAATTCACTCATTGCTCTGATATGAGTTAATTATTTAAGAGCAGGTTGTGAAGTACAGTTACGCTATATATGCGTCCATAAACCACCTACTGCAGAAACTTATACTTGCTGACTGTATACAAGTTATGTTTATATCAATGAGGTGTAAAAGTTTGATTTCAATTAGGGTACAGATTATATCAGCCTTATGGTGTTGATAACGAAGCAAATCAATCGACTGTGAGTGTTTTATTCTTGATGATTTGGTTTTATTGTTAGCAATCCGCACAGCGTATTCAGAAAAGCATTCTTCAACAAAGCCGACGTCATTTTCATGCATAATGAGCGATGACTATGGAATCTACTAAGGTTCGCGTTAAAAATATAGTCCAAGGTGGATTGTGAGATGATTTGAGGTGTGAATTATTAGGAGGGCAGCCCGGAGGAGGTCCAACGGAGCTACCTGCGTTATTACAATAACAATCAACATAAGCGGGTCAAAACAGGTTAAGCCTCCTGATTGGGCGGGGTGTTAGAAAAGGGGCCTGGAGGGTCGGATCTAGTAAGTCAGTTTGGTTCTGAACCGTGCGCGCCGATCCTTTCCATCAGGGGGTAGGCAGCCCTCCAGGGAAGCACTTAGTTGACCTCTGATTCACACTGCTTTACATCAACGGATTAACAGGATATAATAGATCGATCTACACCCTAATCAAATGAGAAAAAAGTCTGAAAAATAGAATTTTATATCGTTGACTCAACATCGTGACAAGCCGCAATGATCGTTAGTTGTTACATATCCCGCCTTTCTCTATTGTCTGATTGTGCGGGAGGCGAATAACGGTAACAGATAACTGGTAGCAGCAGTAGTTTCTAGGCATCGTGCTTTATTACTGTTGCCATTCAGTGCAGAGTAAACGAGGTTCAATTAATTGTCGTTTGAAAGTAAGAGTTTGCGATCCTTCGATTATGTTCATTCCAACTACATATTTTCTCTGATGAAAGTCACATACGTCGTTCTGTGTTCTCTGAATCTTTGGGGGTATAAAAAAAAGCTTAATTCTGAATTTATGAAAGAGCGTAACTTGCAAGGCGCTTTACGCAAGGCATACATTATTACTTTCAGGTACCTGTGACAGTGGTATACGAGCAGCGCGATAAATAATTAGGTGAAGACGGTGTTAATTACGCGGGCAAACCACCCTGAGCAGGTAAACTCTGCGCGTATATCGAAGATCGAGCTTTAAAACGGCGTGAGAACGCGAAACGAAGTTCCTCCTGGTCTAAGGAACTTTGTGAAGGAAAAGTAAGAGTAAGAGTAGAAGGCGGCAGCAGCATCGACGAGAACCAAGAAGACAAGAAGGGGAATACGCCGAGGAAGAAAGAACGGTCCATCGCGTTTCCTTGGTAGGAAGGTACAGAAGGCAAGGAAGGCAACGAACGCAGGCTGCAGGCAGAGGAGCCATTGTAAGGGCTCAGAGTGTACCTGTCTTGTTTTTGTAGGCTCGGCAGAACAGCGGATAGTAGGCAGGTAGCGGCGAGCGGAGAGCCGAAGGAGAGAGGTGAATCGGCACAGGCGCAGGGAAGTCGGAGGTGGGGACAGGGGTCTTGTTGCGGTCCCAGTGCTGGGGCCCAACAACCTACCAACCAGTCCTCGGAGAAACGCGGCCAATGCCAGAGCTGCCACTCACCCTTTCGATCCAGCCACTGCCGCGTTGCTTCATTTTCGTACGGTTTTTATTCGATTAAATAAATTAATTCAATAATAATACGCTCACTTGTTGCAGCGCGAGTTTAAGTGGTGGTTCATAGAATATAAAACCATACAAACATCTTTTCGTAACGGGCGGATACTGGGTTTGTCGCCCACCAATGAAAGGATTACCACTTGGATTACTATAACGCGGGCACCTTGGATGTACAGTGTGTTTGGTTGATCAAGTGAAACTGTATGTAGTGATGAGTGATGTGAGATGGTTCTAAAGCTGCGGGCCTAGCCCCTGTTTATGAATAAATATTAACAAATCAGTAATCAAATAAAAAAAAGTGCGGGAGTATAATCGACAAAGTGTATGCTAAGATAAAAGTGCAAAGATGCAGGGCAGTCCTGCCTTCTTCGCGATATTACTCGGCACGATATTCGGAGTCCTAGGAGCATCGCTGAGCAAAGCTCTGAGATACAAAGCCCCTGATGAATGCAAGTGGGTCGCAACCGGCGAAACAGAAGACGACGTGTCTCTGGTTTGCCGCTTGAGGACCATCAATAGCGAGCTTGAAAATACTAATTTCAGCGTTATCCAACCACAGCACACTGTCCGCCTGCGATTAGAGTGCAGCGATGCATTATTTTTTCAGAGTTCACTTAGTGCCGGTAGCTTCAGACCTTTGGTAGAGCTCCGGGAACTGGCGATCGAATACTGTAAAATTGGGAACCTGTCCGACGATGCATTTCGCGGTCTCAAAGAGTTGAGAAACCTTACAGTGCGTACCCACAACACGGATTGGTCAGCAATGGCCTTGGATATTTCGGCTGGCGCCTTTGGCGAAGAACTTGCTCAACTCGAAATGCTTGACCTGGGGGAAAATAACATGTGGAGTATACCGGAGGGCGCCCTATGTCCCCTGCTCAATCTTGAGGTTCTCAATCTAACGCGTAACCGGTTACGAGAAGTGGCCAGCTTCCATTTTGGGACTGGTGCTAGGTGCGCCACAGGATTGCGCGAGCTGGACCTAAGCAACAACAGCATCGAGTCGTTACCCGCCGCCGCATTTGCCGGTCTGTCACGGTTACACGGTCTTGATTTACGCAGTAACGCTATCACCTTCCTTGCTGATCGTGCCCTGGAAGGCCTTTCCTCTTTGGCGGTACTCAAGCTCTCCGACAATCGGCTGGCCAGCTTGCCACCCGAATTATTTAACGATGCACGAAATGTCCAGGAAGTCCATCTACGAAATAACACTCTGAGCGTTCTCCCGCCTGGACTTTTCGGCGAGCTAACTCAGCTGCTCGTTCTTGACTTATCTCGCAATGAGCTTAGCTCTGAATGGATTAATGCCGCGACATTTGTTGGTCTTGTCCGGCTAGTTGTCATGGACTTATCCAACAACAGAATCGCCAGGTTAGAGCCGGCTGTGTTTCGCGATCTCTACAGCCTGCAAATACTTAGGCTGCAAGGAAACTTGTTGGATAGTCTTTCCGAGAACACATTTTCTGCACTTTATAACCTGCACACTCTTGTACTTAGCGACAATCGGCTGACCGTAATTGATGCTGCTACTTTGAGTGGCCTGTACGTTCTGAGTCTTCTTTCTCTGGACAACAACCGGCTAAATACCCTTCATCCAAACTCGTTGAAAAATGCCTCTTCCCTCCAAGACTTTCACCTCAACGGTAACCGGCTGTCCACAATTCCAGAGGCCCTCAAAGCAACCCCGTTACTGCGAACCTTGGATCTTGGTGAGAATCTTATATCTGAGATCCCAAACGGAACGTTTGACCACATGCAAGAGCTTTATGGTCTACGACTGACTGAAAATCACATCGGCAATCTCACTAAGGGTATATTTGAAAAAATTACTGCTCTAAAGATACTGAATTTATCAAGAAATCGGATCCAGCAAATTCAGGTGGGAACCTTCGACGCTAATATCAATTTGCAAGCTATACGATTGGATGGGAATCAGCTGACTGATATTGTAGGACTATTTACGGGACTTCCAAATCTTGTGTGGTTAAATGCGAGTGACAATCGTTTGAAGGTGTTCGATTATGCGATGATACCGACGGGACTTCAGTGGTTAGATATTCATTCAAATGAGATAAATGAGCTTGGAAATTATTTCGAAATTGAGTCACAACTTCAATTGAACACTTTCGACGCGAGTTACAATAAGTTGACGGAAATAACCGGAAGTGCAATACCGACAAGTGTGGAATTGTTATTTCTCAACAATAATTTAATATCTAAAGTGCAAAGTTACGCTTTCTTTAAAAAGCCTAATTTAACACGGGTGGACTTGAAAGGAAACCAAATTCGGAATTTGGAACCTTATTCATTGAGAATTAGTGCAGTGCCACATGTCAGATCTCTTCCAGAATTTTATATTGGTGAAAATCAATACTTGTGTGATTGTACAATGGAGTGGTTGCAAAGAGTGAACCGGCAAAGCCAGACCAGAACTCAGCCACGGGTCATGGACCTGGAAAGCATTTACTGCAAGCTTCTCTATGATAGAGAACACGTCTTCATACCCTTAGTCGAAGCTGCGCACTCTCAGTTTCTCTGCAAATATGAAACTCACTGTTTCGCGTTATGTCAGTGCTGTGATTTTGACGCCTGTGACTGCGAGATGACCTGCCCGGCAAATTGTACTTGCTACCACGATCAATCGTGGTCAGCAAACGTGGTTGACTGTTCGTCTGGAGGTCATGTTGGAAGATTGCCGGAGCAAATACCTATGGACGCGACGCAGCTTTATCTGGACGGTAACGACCTGAGGATAGTATCGAGTCACGCTTTTATCGGTAGGAAGAAACTGAAAGTATTGTTCCTGAACGCGTCGAACATCGAGATAGTCCAGAACAGGTCGTTCAACGGACTCCGGGAGCTGGAGGATCTTCACCTACAAGACAACCGGATCCGTGAGCTCAGAGGGCACGAGTTCGAGGGCCTGGACGCCTTAAGAACGTTGGCTCTCCAGCAAAATAAAATTTCGTCAATCGCTAACAGTACCTTCGCACCTCTTCGTTCTTTGTACACTCTCAAACTGGATGGAAATCATCTCATCAATTTGGCCCTTTGGTCATTACCAAAGTCTATCAATGCAACTTTGTCTCGTAATCCTTGGTCCTGCGATTGCGACTATTTGCAAGTCTTTCGCACTTGGCTTATTGGCTCTGTCAGCCACATCATCGACGTTGCGGATCTTCGGTGTGTTTATAATATCACCGAATTCGAAGCATACGGAGAAGAGACTTTTAACGACGACGAGTTTGGATTTTCTTTCACTAACAGCAATAATTCCACGTGCACGGGTCTCGCAGCAATCGAAAATAGCATCCATGGTAACCTAACAAAAACCATAATAGAACGACAGGCTCTTCACGATTATCTGCCACTCTTAGTGGCCACCCTTGCTGCATTTCTGATTGCCATGCTTCTCTGTATGCTGGCGTTCATATTTCGACAAGAACTTCGCGTCTGGTTTCATTCAAGATTCGGAGTGCGGATTTTCTATAGGAACACCGAAGTTGATCGAGATGACAGAGAAAAGTTATTCGACGCCTTCGTTAGCTACAGTTCAAAGGACGAAGCTTTCGTTGCTGAGGAGTTGGCGCCTGTATTAGAGATGGGCAATCCCTCTTACAAACTTTGTCTACACTATAGGGATTTTCCTGTGGGGAGTTTCATAGCGGACACCATAGTCCAGGCAGTAGAATCATCGCGGAGAACGATCATGGTTCTGTCGGAGAATTTTATCAAGTCAGAGTGGTGTAGATTCGAATTCAAATCGGCTCATCATCAGGTCTTGAGAGATCGTCGACGCCGACTTATCCTTGTACTAGTCGGTGACGTTCCACAAAGAGATCTGGACCCTGATATCCGACTCTATCTCAAAACAAATACGTACCTGCAGTGGGGGGACAAATTATTCTGGGAGAAGCTGAGATTCGCTTTACCAGACGTCCCAAATAACCAACGAAGTCAACCGCAAAGAAGACAACCGCCGCCGGTCCGACGGCAACACAACAACCGGACAACGAATGGTCAACGCACTGTTGCGGTGCACATATGAGTGAAATAATTATGCAAAATTTTAGAAAAAACATTATTGTAAAACAGTGATACGTTCGTTCCCATATCTACCCGCGCTTCCCCCCAAGTGACTCGCCCACCCTTAAAACCGTGTATCTTAATTAGTGTTTGGTGCAATAATCGCTGAGTGTACATAAACGAATAATACTCGAAGAATGATAAATTTGAAAATAAAAATAAAATGAAAACTTGAAATAACTGTGCGAGGCACGCTAAAGTCTGTACATAAAATTTTTACCACATAAGATGCGTATTAGAATGAAATTATCGATATTTCGAAATTATTATTATGATATTATAGTCTTGTATATTCGAGTGAGCTGCGCGCATAGGTATAAATATACATATCGAAATAACTAAAATAAATCTTGTAAATAATTTTGTACACTACGTATTTTTTTTTTTGTATCATAATATTATATACAAATACCAGGCACGCTCTGAGGAAGTACTATTATTATTAACACCTATTTAAAATAAATGACTCCGGTGTCTAAAGAATTAAATGAAATAATTGTTACTTAATCGCGTACCTCGTCTCTGCTCAACCACGCCACTATTCTATGGCCTGCACAACCATAACTACGAATCATAATTAGTGCATGCAAACCTTTACACACCGTAGTAGAAAATCAAACGCTGGCTGATTCACGTATAACGAATAGAACGCACGGTGAATGAGCGAAAAATACAAACAAATCGAAGGATCAGACTATTATACACATTTAGATGCATATATATGTCGCAATGACTGGCACACATATAATGATGTGGATATACATATTATATGTATATATGGATATCACAAGACTGTTGTACTTGCTCGTGCGAACGTGCTAATTTATTGGGTGCTAAGTAACCCGCGAGGATTAACAGAAGCGATGAGGATGTGCACTTGTCCGTACGTAGCTTTGAGCGAGCCTTTCGGCTCACAGTGATATCACTTCCTATAATATTTTCTCCTCGTATGTATGCATGTAATCATATTCGATTCATTTAGAATGCAACGATTCGAACCTCACTCGATTCGTTAAAACCGGTGGTATTTTAACGCCGTACATAAAATATCAAATGGTGGGTATATATTCGTATAACGTATACGATATCGTCATTGACTCGGAAGAAATTGTAAAAGAAACAGATAATGATGATAAAACAAAAAAGTTACTGTAAATTCGTATTGTTTATTTATTCATTCTAAATAATTGAAGTCGATTATTGTTACATATTTTGTACTACTAGTGTTGTAAGATAATAATATTATTACCGCAGTAAAAATAAAACTTCTTTCGCGAGCCTCAGAATCATGTATTGATTTTTGTAGAATGATCTATCAAATTTTGGCAAACATATGATGTATACATAGAGTTGATGTTTGAAAAATTCGTAAATCTGTAAAATCACATGCTATTCTATCGTTGTTTCAGGCTACACATTTTACACTAAAGATTCTTTGTTTGCTCGGGAAAGATTGTCTTAACTTGAAAATAACAAAATTACGACTGATGAATAAAATTCTATGTTTCTACGCTCTTAATCATGTGTATATAATTTATTTTAAAACCCTTTCATACGTTATAGCAATCCTATGACAGAAGCGAACTTTTTGATGATTAAATAATAAAAAACGTTACCTCCATCGTAGTGGTTTTTGTACATGAATAACTCGGGGCATTCAAAATTAATGTGATATATATCAAGGCGGATGTTTGAAATCAGCGAGGCACTTTGTCAAATGTAGCTTCAGATTGTGTAGTACAGTAAAATATTTCGTTATACGTTTGTTCACGTTTAAAAATGCCTTCAGAGCGGGATTAATTTTTTTTCGATTAAACTCGAATTCATACTTTTTCGTTCAACTTCCGCCCACAAAGTGATTTCGTAGAGAGGTGTATAGTATAAGAGGTAATGAGATTACATCGTGACTGTTTCGTTAGACCGCGCTCTCACAGTTTCACAGTTCTTTTTCCTGTGGAGAACCATTTCTACAGTCAATTTGTATTTTATGAGTTTGGTCGCGGGTAGGGGGCGAGCAATCCACTTGCAAATGTCATTTTCTATGGTTATCAAGGGGTAGAGAATTGTCAACCGCTAACAAGTTTTAACCACCGCAACGATCTATCCCTGTGATAAAACTGTTTTCAACGAACACGGCACATTATATGCGAGCCATCAGAAACTCCTACCATCCGTCACGCGGTAAAACCATAGCGATTATCAAGAACATGTATACCATCCATAAACCCTCATTGTCAGAGGAACGTTGTATGTAAAGTGTATATATACCCTATCATTTTTCTCCGATGTGGGAAAGTCGTGAGCACAAAGGCACGTATAATTAGTTGCCCTTTGAAACTATTGCAAACGGTCAATACTGCCAAGATTAAAGCAAACTCAGAGCTCTTGTAGAACCATGTGATAACCATCGGGATGTAGCGTTCGCACTGTCATGAAGCGTAAATACTACTTCTCTTACCATTTCGGAGGAAGTTGCCTGTATCGGCCCTCGTAATCAATCGCTTTAATTCAAGGCCACGAATCTCGTTTGGATTCAAGTCGAAATTCGAGAGTCGAGAGTCCTAAAGTCCCTACATCTACAGTCCAGGACCCCCTTGGTGCGATAGTCGGTGCGTCTTACCGCTCACCGCACCTAACGTTGACTTCTTTATAAAAAGTCTATGGAAAAAGCATCGAATAAGTGGCATCTCGCTGATGCCGGCAGCGTTTCTGTATACCGTAAACCTATATACCTTCTCACATATACACGTATATATGTTCACTCAGCTTATGGTCACAACATAGTACGGCTCAGGGAACGACGCCATAGTTATACCGTAGCCATCAACTGCAGCTGTATGTGTTTAGTGTGGCACACCGGCTATGTGCAGCGAAGCATTACGACGCGATTTCATTTCCTCAGTAGTAAATTCGGGTACGTTTTTAAGGATAGAGATAAGGTGGGCGTGATCCCTTTGAAAGAGAAGATGCGTTGGTGCCGGATCAGATTCTATAGTATTAGCAGCAAATTCTATAGAAATTTATAGATCTTTGGATTGTCTATACGGTAATGCGGGGACATGTCAAGAGTTTTATTGAAACATAAGCAGGATTTGATTTCCTTGAATGAACGGCCGTAAGAATAGCGATACGGAGGAAATATCCAACAGATCAGATCAACATACCGAAACCGATACCTTCTCAATCGATTTAAAACGAGTTCTAAGACTCTGAAGGTTGCTGGCTCGGGAAAGGACAGCTTTGATAGGATTGGAAGACGTTCTCTAGTTTGTGAAAATGGTAATTTTATAACATTCAATTACACGAAGATGCATCAATAGTAAGAAAAAACCAATACTAAAAGTTAAATAAAATTTTCACCTCGAATAAAATGAGTTCTCGATAATGGTAGCACTCAAGACTATCAAACATTTCTCTACGGTAACCGCGTCTTATTCAGCTCATATTTTTCGTGTACTCTGCTGTTTCTGCGATGAAATTAGGGACCGATGCATAACGGTGTGAAATTTAAAGGCAGTTATCGTCAGTGATTGACAGTGGTTAAAGGGAGTACAGGGGTGAGCAATATTCTCGATGAAAGTCAGCAAATATACCTTACTTATATCAGAATTGTAGCAGTATAGGTACCAGAGAATATGATTGATCGTAACGTCTGAAAGCGGCGGGGATTTCTACAGTTCATTAGCGAAGAAAATTGGAGACAATTGTGTGACGAATTTGAGTTATGACGATTGCTTTTCCTCGTTACCCAACCGCAAAGCCACAACCTTTAGCCGCAACGCGGTTTTTCAGGTACGCGTAACTGCATAAGCTTCCAGATTTACTCTGCTTCAAGCTATTTTTACCCTCTTTCTCGGTAAACGGAAAATTTTTCATACCATTTATTTCTAGTTTCAAATTCCTTTTAGAAAAATACGCAACCAAAATGAGGTGAGAACGTAAGCCAGTAGAGTACAGCCCTTCTCTATTTTGTTTTTCGTTTCTTTTTCTACGGTCGGAACACTCATTATGACGATGCGGCCCTTGGCTTTGGAATTGACACAGGTGATTTTCATTGTAAAGGATAGAACACTTGTCAATTAGCATGCGCTCGTAGCTCAACGAACGTCCCCTTGCAGTACAAGTTCTGTAACGAAGCGTGAACCAAGTTCACAATGACGATATGTACTTGCATTGATAGAGTTCATCCAATGAGTGCAAATGTGATCGGTGCGATATATATAATATAGATAGATCCTTCGCAACGCAGCTAGGCTTTAGTTGGAAGAACTATATCACGACTATATGGAACTATAATTGACAGAAATTTTCTGTTCTGCGGAATGTGTTCTTGATAAGTATAGGCACTCATGTATTTGCATCAGACAACGGAGAGTACAATGCAGAAGGTACTGATAAAGATATGCAAATATATATATTATATACATATATTTTGTTCACGATTATCTCTCTCTGGTTCACACTTCGAATGCTGAACTTGTTGGTACGAAACAGAGTGTTGGTCGTCGTTCGGTGCCGGAGAATTTCGTGCGGTGTGCACTGAGCGTTATCTCAAAGACATTTACGATCGAGGTGATTTATACTGCATATGGAAAGCGCGTGCATCTGTCAATGACCTGATAGTTGGCATAATACAAGCGAACGTTTGGTGAAAACATTTATATCGGGCAAAGAGAACTTCATATCGGTGAACGGACAATTTAAAATCTATTTTGATATATTATCGTTAGATAGATCTAATTGTAAGTGTAATTATTCGAGTGTTTCTTCTGCTACGTTGATGAAAAAAAAAACGTCGTTATTATGTGAAGGCCTGTACAGACAAATAAAAAATGATAGGAACTACTTAGTCAAAGACCGTACGCGTATCGAATCGTTAGAAAAAGGATCTCATTAAAAGCTCGTTATGAGTCTGTTAACCGTTTATAAATCACATTTGGCAAAAATTGGAAGTACATATATTAGGATTAGTTAGCTCTTGGATTAGATGATAATGATCGATCAACGCAAAAACTTTACCATTTTAATCAAAACTCACATCCGATTTAATAGAAAAAGTAAAACCTCAGCTGTGTACTTAAATTATTAGCGTATCAAAAAGGTAAGGCTACCATACACGGTAGATTGTTGGTTTGATGATATCAAAGAGCAACAATTGTTAACACAAAGTGTAAATTGCAGATGTAGGTATTAAATGCTGTCAGAAATACTCGGCTTTTAATATGAACGTTATCATCTACTTCATCTGCTCATATATTTAATCGCGATAGCCGTTTGCAGCGGAACGAAGGAATATTTTCTCTCACCTTCGACCCATTACAATTATATCCACCAGTATAATATTCTTCAGTTTACACAGCACTTGTAACAACGATAATTTGCAGGAAAAAATGCAACACAGTTGAACAAGTTATGCGATAAAATCAGTCGTTTCCTTTTCACGACCATTCGTTCGCGGTTCACATCACGTCCGAAGCAAGTCATTGCGGTTCCTTTAATTGTGCAGAAAAAATTATCGTTACGAGACAAGCCGAAGAGATCTTTCAATATTTCACGAGTAACCGAAATCATTTCATTCGAATCATCGAATTTTGGTTCATCATTTGTTCGAATTGTGTGCGAATGTGAATGATGGGAATTTTAGTAGCGTGAAATACAGGGAGAAAACTTGGCGATTTGTGTCCTTTGCCTTACAGGTGGTACAGATAGGCGAGGAGCCGTTGCAGAATTAAGCCCGAGGGGAAATCGAGTGAGAACGAAGCAAAGGGCAGCGCGAACTAATTACTACCTCGGCGGGCGGCACTCCAGGCGCGGTATCGGCGGCCTGCATCAGTCGATGCTGCCTCATAAGTGCAGCATGCTAATTAATTTGACTAGGGAGTTAACGCTCGGTGCCCGGCTGCAAATTGGTCGCTTCTACACCAGCGGACTACGCAGAAATCAAATTCAACGTACGAGTATCGCGAAGCCAAGATTTATCATGTGTGCAATAGCCACTTAAAGTACATCAAGAGAATTCTGCTACGATCAAGTTTGTTCAGACTTGAAGAAACTTTGTCACTCTACGATTAGTGACGGACACCGTTGTCGTCATCGTCGTCGTCGTTGCTATGGGGATGTGATCCGGACCGCGGCGTCCGACACGCGCCTAAAGGCCGCCGCACAAGGCCATGCCGCAATACCCGATGTTCCTTGTTTGGCGGTCGAGTTGATCGTTATACAGTTGCGATTATTCTTTCCGATTAATTACCAAGTCTTTAATGAGGCTCTGCGTGTATGAAATAAAAAATGAAGAAAAATTGAAAATAAAAAAAAAATTGATTCCAAATGGTCGGCCGAGGCAGGCACGACTCACGCGGCCCGTTGTAGATCAGCCGGTCGAATCTGCAGCAGAGAACTCCGCGGGGATAACCAAGCGGCCAAATATCGGCATCCGAGGAATGGGCAGCAAAATATAGCGCGTTCGTTGGAGAATTAACTTTTTCGGTACCTCAAAAACACGCATCCAACTTGACGACCAGTTCGTGCAGCTTTATAGAGTGGTTATCGTTTTTATTTTATTTTTACTGTATACATACTATTCTCAGATTGAATATACGAACCATAGTATAGGTATGTTGCTGCTGATGGCAGTTGCGTTAAAATGAGCTAGATAAATCTTTAATTGCATTTAATAAACCTTATTCAACCAGTTTACTCTTAATTAAGAGTATTTAGACGCACGTCGATTTGAGACAACGGTTACCCGGCTATGAGCTGTCGCCCTATTCTATTTTCATCTCATCAAGAGGAGAGGAATTTTTAGGGCTCTTATTAAATTATTAGACAGATTAGAGTGTTTTTAGATGTGAGTCAAGTTTAGTGCAGGCGTGAACATCGGAGAGTTCCGACCGTCGGAAGGTTCTTATGTCATGATCATATTCGAAGGAAAGCGTGAACGGCGTTATAATACTGCTAGCACTTTTGAACTACGTCAATCGTTTTCACAGCTCGTCGTGTCGGGGCTAGTCTTTTATCACCCCATTAATACACCCAAATCGTAAAACCTTATTGTATCTCAGCGTGGGTAGAGGTGGCCGCAGACGTGGATGAGAAACAAACGATAGGGTCAGTGTTGATTTTCTATTTTCTTGTACGGTGTGGCACTTGACAACTTACGACTAGAAAACTGTAGATTTGAAACCAAAGACGCATCCACGAGCCAAGTTAACGTCCCGAGAATTTGACGCTGATTTATTACTCTCGAGTAAAGTGACGGTGAAAGATTAGTACCTATGTGGGCACCCATATTCCTAATGTAATGATGAAGGAAAATAGAAAAAGGACAATAAAGAGAGAGGGGAACCATGAATACCGATTTAGCGGTGTAATCAGAAAAATTTTCAAGTTTTTCAAAAAGTATTGAAAAGAATTGAAGCTTCATGTTCGAAAAACTTTTTCTCAGGCCCGACGAATGAACGGAAAGTTTCGAGTGATCGACCAGCTCGATAACAAGGAAGGTTGAAGTACTTCGCTTACATTTAATTATTTCCTGGAAGGTGGGTATAAACAATCCAAGTAGCTTGCATCATGGATATAAAGTATTTGTAACGCTACTTCAGCATTCTCTTTGCTGCCATTAGAATACGCACATCTACCGCAGCACACCGACTGGACGACAAAAAGTAGCCAACACGAAGAGCTCCCACGAATTATTCTTCAAGTTTCAAATCAAAATACAATTCAAGTGGAGAAATGTATTTGAACCGAATGATGAAAAGATACCTCGATGTTACAGCTTAAAAGATTGCAATGTTATCAGTTCTTAACTGTTGAAGTAAACACTAAGGTCACCCTAACTCTTTGTTTGGACAATTTTTCCAACCCTCACAGACCCCGGCCAACCGCCGACACCACTGATCCGAACATTGCGAACTCAGACTCCTCTGCAGCCGTGTTCTGTTCGTTCTTTCGCTAGCACGCGGTTACCAGTCGCTTGCCCGTTCGCGCAGTGGTTGAGCAACTTCGGAGAATGCTGCCTGCATGCCACGACGCTGCCTTCTCCCTGCTCCTCGCTCCTGCCGCTGCTGTTCCTTCTGCTCCTGCTTCGGCTGCTGTTGCTGCTGATGCCGATGGTGGTTGTGCAGGAAACTCTGCTGAGAAGAAATGGTTTGCTTCGTTCCGACGTAACAAATTTCTATTTGCGCTATTCGCAGTGGCAATGTATCAACAAATTGATACGGAATTGGTTTGGGAGTGATCAAATATTTTCAGCGAACATTTCCGATGGATATGAATGATTAATTCCTATATGAACGCGATTTGCCCTCGACTTTTGCTGCGGTCTCCCAAAAGGTTATAGGTAACATTCATTGCTGTCTGATTAATGTGTAAGCGCTATAGATAGAGTTTATCGTGACTTTATTTCATACCCACGGAAAAGGTAAGTACCCGTTAAAATCAACGTTGGATGCAGTCTACAGTCGTTGCCTAATCTTTCTCATTTGATATAAGTATAACAGGAACAAGGCAGATCATTACTAAATAAAATATCAATTTACACGGTATTAAGCTTGTTCACGATAGTTACTTATCGGCAGTAAAATATTAGTTGCATTAATTTTATACAGATATATGTTTAAGACAAAACCTCTCACAGCAATTATGACGCAACTTAACGAGCATATATTGACAGGAAAACGAGATTTATTATCAGTATGCTTAACCTAACGATTATGTGTACCTACTCAACTATATTCACCAGCATACCGTTAATCAGAACTTTACAATGCGCTGGTACCGCGAATGTAATTTAATTTTAGTATGTCAAAGCTTCTTGCGGAATCGATGGACAAAAAGGTACATGATATTGGTATTCCACTTATATAATTAGCACCATCGACCGGTCAAGTTTTTGGAATAAAATCGAAAGATCGCGCCGTTCCCACCCGATTCAGTAATACGTATTGGATATAGTTACCTCATGTAACATAATAGAGCGAAGAATATAATTTTTGTACGCAGATTTTACTGATTCGTAAGCAAAAATAAAATTAAGCGAAGTAAAATTCACCCTTGCAACGATTCTGATGCCGATATAGGAATAACGAGGCGGTTAAATTCGACCTCGCAGATTTCTTTTGGCTGTAGTTATCGATATACAAAATGCGGGTGGTCAATAGTTTATTGTATATTTATTGTTAGCTCTACCTATAAACTCGTTCTCAGATATGGCTTCAGTAGCGATATTAATTAAATGAGTCATACGAGTGTTCCATAACATTAGTCGTCTCACGTTAACCGAATAAAGAAAGTCACCGGACTTTATTACTCGATTTTGCTGAATGCGTGACGAGTGTTGCCTCCAAGCCTTACGTGGCGTTGCCATTGCAGGAATTGTAGCGACGCAAGGACCTTACCAAGAATACACGGTGTATACGTGTACATAACACTGCACCTGGATGGAAAGCGCGTATTATTTGGCCGGGAACCCTTTCTCACCTGGAATTTGCCCGTTATTCCTTGTTTTCAAGACCACTTTTGCACCAACCAAACCTGTGCAGCTAACTTAACCTAACCTAATGTAACTTTCGTACTCTCGGACCGTCCGAGAATTATTACCTTGGCCGTTTCGCAGTTTCGCGGCCAATTGGCCAATTGACCTTTGGGTCGTTACTGCGACCAGGTAGGTATACCTATATTCAAACGATGTTGCGTGCGGTATGTGCGTTTCTTGGGGGAAGCAAATAAGATACGTACATAAGAGATGATTAAAAAACAGAGGGGCGGGGGAAGAAAAAGGTTCCTGAGACCATATATATTTCACAGGCTATGTTACAAATGAGCACTGTAGTTATCAGATTTAGATTTCCATCGGTCATCGAAATGTATAAGTGCGATGTATATTAAGAAAATGAATTCGCGATCAATGTCACGGATATTAGAGTTGTATTCTCATCTTCGGCCTTGACTGGTGAGGATGATCAGATTAAGTTCTCCGAATGAAAATGCAGAATCATGAGGAAAGATGAACGCTTTCGGTTGGTTCACGTAAATGTGTATGTTCAATTCTTAGGACCACAGTTCATAAAAAATGGTAAAAATTTCAGTAGTTGGATGTCCAAATAACAGTAGTTGTGACGTCCTAATTTCCCAGAACAAGCGAGTAGGGGGTTGTCAGGGGGAGGCAAGGGAGATTCGTTGACAGAGTCTACTACCGTGCGAATGCCTACAGAAAAACACGTCGTTAGCTCAGTACGGGGTACGACCCGTCGTCCACCATGTAGTAATATGTATATGTATAGCTGTATACATACACATATGCTCATATACCTTCACAGTGGTAGGTGGAAAACGAGCCCTAAGAACGTGTCCGGCTGCAGTCTTGACCGACTGCACATTTCCATAATTTGAGACTTTAACGGGGAACCCTACTCTATTTAAATGGCTACCTGTGTTTGAGTAACCGTGTTGAATGGCTTAAATGGTAACTACTTATCACTTACTTGCAATCAGTTAGTTATAGTAATTGATTGAGTTTGTCAAAGTTAAACTCCGGCACGCGGTGAATCGTCATCAACCGTAGGTCCTAAGTCATTGAAATTTGGTAATTTGACGGATCATTAATGTGACCGTTCTGTTATCAGTGCATTCATCAATATGTCGTGCAGTACCCATACGCTATCTTTTTACGCATTTTTCAAATTATATACTCTACGAGGTAAGGAGAAACATGCAGCTTTTATCAGATAGAGGGTATAAGGCATATACGTAGATGTATAATGTAGAAGTTTCCGCATCAGAGACAAGTGGAATGCGAATAACTTTTCTGAAATACAATATATACTGAATATAATAAACTACGGCAAATGTCCATGATCCACGAGATTCAAATTCGCAGCTCTTAGTATTTGAGCAAATCATGAACTTGACTCGATGCTGAGAGCTGTCGAAACATTTTTTTGTAGCTATCACGAAACTTGCTGGTATGCATCAGATTTCAATTATATTTTATTATTAATTTTTTTTTTTATTATTCAATGTTCGAACAGTTTGTATTTTTTCTTTGATTTTTTTTTTCAATTTTTTTACCCCGTCGCGCACCTATAGTATATATGCTTACTCAATTTATCGTGAGCTCACCAAGTTTCGAGGTAACCGTCTTGATGATGACAAGAGATACGAATGATTGATCATCTTACGACGAGGGTTTTATACTCGCAATCAGTGTGCGTCCGATACAGTTACTGATTAATTCTTCAAGATATCCATTTAAGTTAGTGCAGTATTTGTAAGTCAAGTAATAGAAAACTACGTTGAAACCAATTACGGGAAAATTGTATTGAGGAGAGACATTGCGATTCTCGAATCGAGCTGCAATCACATACATTTGGTTCTGAACTTTCCAGAGTATCACCTCGTGTGGGATGAACCAACAAAATTTCTGAAATATTCGAACCAATTTGAGCTCGAGCTTTGCGATCGGAAACTTCGCTAAGCCTCAGGGGCTCGTGCGTAGCCTTCAAACGTTGATTCCAACAGTAACATCGATCTTTGACGCGTGTGCTCCCAGGCAAAAATATTTCACGTAGCAATACAAAGTTTACGATGCCGGATGGCATGTTTACCGCATAATTGTACTGGACATTGTGCTCAATCTCGCTAAATCATAACAAAGGTATGATTACGCATTTGAACCGCGTATACGGATAACTCGATGCGGACTACTATAAGTTGGGTATTGAGATGTTGCCCTGATACGCTGTATACTCCGATACATACGATTTACGATATCACGACTTGAAAATGCTATCCGCCAATTTGTGATAATAGCCCGTTTCGACGGGACTGAACGGCATTGGATGCTGGAGGTTCTGTCCAACCGTCCACGTTGCCAGACTTTTCTCTGGTCTTCAGAGCTGCAGTGGCCAAGTAAAGTAAACATAGCTACAACTCTCTCTCGGTTCTGCTGTAGCCACAATCTCATAGGCGGCGCCAGACAGACATTATGCCGCTTGATTATTTTCAGCAAATATCGGTATGTTTGCTATAACGATTAACTTTTCAACTTAGTTATATGAGTAGAACGGAGAGTGAATCGACTTGATCAAGTTGCTCCCGTTTTTTGTTCTCTCATAAGTGTACGTGCCTTCGCGTGCATGCTTGAGTGCGTGCGTGCGTGAAACCTGTCATGATTGCCAGCTATGCGAAGAGCAACATTAACTTCCCAACCCGTGGATAGCTGTTGAGGCCCAGGCACTTTTACCAAACGTACACCACTACTTTGAAGTTCGAACGAAATTTATCGGGTGGACTTCGATCCGAGTTTAACTATATCTAAATGCTTCAAACAAGTTGCGTAATTATATCGTACTGAAATTTGTGGGTATTTTAATTTGAGATTTGCCTAAAACTATGGTCTTAGCTACAAGGTAGGTATGCGTGCTCATCAATGGTTAGTAATGATCAGACTATGACGATAGTCGCAAGATGTTATTAAAATATTGTCCACGCCCTGTTCATGTTATTTTATGATAGAATTTCATAATTTTTATTACTTCTATTTATTCTTCGTGAATGGAGAATGACGGAGAATTCTGACTTTATAAAGGCAAAATCTTACAATTAGTGGAAAAAAATTCTTAGTCTAAGAACAAACGCCTGGGGCCCGCCAATGGTGGGGGGGATCAAGAGACGAAGAAGAACCGGCCTAGCATAAACTAACCTTCTGATTCTCCGGTTCCTCTGTTCTTCACCGTTCGCCGTTCGCCACTCCCTCTTGTCCTGTCCACGCTATATAATCAGCTCGGACGAGGAGAAACAAGACTGCTCACCCGACAATGTATCATGCCATCCCCGACAAATTCGCAAAGACGGATTGATTTAGCTATTGACCAGCTAAAATTAATCCAATCGGACACCACGATTAAGCGATTGGAATCCTTTGTTCTCCCGCGGTTCTTTTTCTCAAATCTTGACTGTCTAGATGTTTTAAACGCCATGTGAGAACTTTTTGCAATAAATAGATGATATAAGCGACTGCGGAATTAATTTACTTTGACTTGTGAAACACGCTTCAGCAAACACCATCGATACATTGAGATACGTTCAGTGCCACCAGCCTGCAAGAAGCCATCATGGTTTAAAATTCCACAAATAATTCACCTGTTCAACCTATGATGAAAGCGTGTTATAATACTACATGGTGCAGTGTAAATAATAGGGAAGAAATTCTAGCCGACTGATATTTCCCTGCAAACGTAAATCTGTCCATGGAGCCAGGCATTGTTCGACTTCACGGTTTTGCTTCCAAGAACTTGTTGGTAAGTCAGTTGAGCTGGTTCAGGGTATTTTTACTACAGTAAAGAGGCTTTTAGTCTGGTCACGTTGAGGCAGTGAGAGCCAACTACCGACAGACAGAAACTTCTGCCTATTCTTGTCTAGCACAAGTGACAAACTGTTATGCATCTCATAGAGAATCTCAAGGCTGTCTCTTGAAGTAATTAAGTCGGTGTCTTTTCTAGTGCCGATGTCGACGAAGAATATCTAACCGTTCGATGTGCCTTTATACCCATACTGTACCGAAGACCAAAAGAAATTTCGCAGCAGCCTCTACACTCCCACCTTCGTTCACGATTGCTCAGTGAACGAAAGTCATCCATCACAGGAAAGAATTACGCGGCTATCTTCGACTGAAACTGCTATGTATAAATCTTAAGTATATGGGCATACGTGCATTTCATTTATGTAGATCAGTGTTTACCAACAATCAGAAACTATTGAAAAAGACAAGAAAAGTGATGTGAGCGGGTTCGGTAACTCAAATGCAGAGCTAGACCGCTGTCAGCGTCGAGCGGGCTACTCCGTTATTACCATAAATATCCAAGGTTCCCTCGCAGGAGTGAGACGATCTACGGTGAGAAAAATCTTGCAGATCGTTCCCGGCCTATTCAAAGTAAATACTATACGTTTCTTCGCTCGAATATAATGGAGCCAGTGAAAATTTGACTGCAATCTTGGCCGAGCGTTCGAAAAGTAATACCTTCTCTATTTGATTGTGTATCGGAATAAAAACTGTACTTGAAATAAATGGGAGCTTAATATTCCAAGATTTCTGATAAATAAGATTTTTGAAAGTATCCAGGCGTCAACCGCCGAATACATGATTGCAAAATAGTGTCGTAAGATTGCAAACAAAGGACATAGAAATTGCCGAAGTAATCCATCTTCGGAGATCAGTATTAGCCGTACAAAATTTGAACAACGAATATTAACTCAGTATTGGCAGGCGCAATCAATCACAATGTTTATCAACTGTAATACATCACGATGAATTATGGATTTTACCAATAGCCCAAAATTAAGGGTCATCGAATTGAAGTTTGCAAATATCGATTGTCTGTTCGTGATTAAAACATATAAGGAAGGCACTTCGTTCTTTCTACCTACGCTTGATTCACTAAAAACAAACGGCGGTACGCTCAAACCCGGGTATGCAGAATCTTAAGAAGAATCTGGGGCTTCGGAGGGGTTGCACCGACCCCGAGAGCAACTCGAATCATCGGTGCATCTTCTGACGATGGCTGGTAACACGTGTCGGTCGGTTGGCGGCAGTCGCCTGGTTGGTAGGAATGGGATCAGAATTCCAAGAAGGCTAATCAGATCCAGTGTTTACCGGACGGCCGCATTGTCCCGCGGAACAAAAACATATTTTATACATGCTATCCTTACGCTACCAGCACGATAGTCGTCGTCGTATGGTCACCGGTCCCTGTTACAGATTCGAACTTTTATATTTGAGCGGGTCTCTGGCAGTCAGCCGATTAAGTTAAGGCACAAACTCGAGGCCCGGGTATGGCTGAAAACGAGTGCAGAACGCATGAACTCTGTGACCTTGGAATAACAAGTTAGCGGTTGAATCCAGGTTTAAAAACCCACCGAAATTCTCGTATTTGACTGGAATCGAAAGAAATTTTTCGCCACGAGATGATAATTCATAGCAGGGGTAATATAAAAAAGTAATACAGTAAGACGGAAGCACCGGAAATATCAAACTATGCAACAAAAAAAGCTCATCAGCTGGTCGAGTGCCGATGTAAGCATTATAGGAAGAAGAATCCACTTGTTCACAGAAGCAAAGCTGGTACCAATAGCAGCATCGACAACAAGCCTCATGAACTTGTAGAATTATTCATCGAGGATATTGAAATGTCGTATTGTTGCGGGGAGATCCAAGCGAACGGTTGCCGTACGTCGGCTTATCCATCGACGTCTGCTCCATTGCAGCTTCAAGTAAAGGAGTTGCGTTATCCCAAACCCTACCCTGGTTCGGGTCATCTGTATATCATCGAGGTCATGGACCCTGCCACATCCCACTGGATATCACGAATCTCCGCGTATTTCCGTAAACGTTTTCCCAAACTTGAAAAGGCTAATTATATCGAACCCGGTGGGTTGCAGCTGAATCCGAAGATGCTGATCTCTGACAGTGAGGCAATCGCTCCCACGGTATGCCTCGCGAATCGCGTAATCAACTACGCTTCATCTTATCGTCACAGTTTCGTACTAACCGGCCGTACTTCAATCAGAACATGAGTACGAGGTATACATTCTACGGGTTGTTGCCAGCTGGATTAAAAGAATGCTCACGGTGAGTTTTTACAAAGCAGTAGAAATATAAAGTATACCGTATACATATCTACCTATGTATAGCCTGGTATGTACCTGAAGTACAGTGGCATTGTTTCAAAATAAACTGCTCGAGGTAGGTGGCGACATTTCACAAGTGGTGCCCAACGAAGGGGCGTACGAGTCATTCTGCACGAACCCTCCCGCGCTCCAAGCACGACCTCTATGAATTCATCAATATATCAACCATATCTGCTCCAGCTACAAACAGCGCAAAGTATCGATGTATGCTTCAGCCGGAGCGTATACTCGCGGAACTATTTAATTCAGCCGCTTCTGTTCCCGAATGTGTTTAAAGGGTTATGATCTCGAACGCCGTGAGATACGATCAAATTTGCGTTTGACTCAATAATCGTAAAAGTTGCCTGGGATACGACAGTATCAAGGCCAGCGAGTTGATTGATGATAACCAGATGCAAAAAGAAAAAAAAAAAAAAAACATGTTAGCCAAAAGATAGTGAAAATCACATTTTTTTTATACAGGAAAAGTTTCGAGAGAACGGTACAAGAATTTATAATGAAATTCTCCGCATGCCTCGGGTCGAAGTCAGAGAATCTTGAAGAAAGAGTGAGCGAAAGGAGAAAAAAAAGAAAACTTTCCAGAGACGACGTTGTATCGAGTGAATATGGGCGTTCTCTTTTCACCAGCTCCTCAATCTCCCGTAGGCAAAATACTCCCTCGAAGGTCGTGAACGCGAAGATAAGTCAAAATCTCACCAAAGTCTCCACCTATAAGAAGCCTACTCTTCTTACCAGAGTCGTTTAAACTCGCTTAAGATTGAAAACAACTTTCTTCAAGATGCCCTTAGCTGACCTTTCACTCCGCCGCAGGACCGTCGCGTCGGTGCAAAGTTGTAGTAGTAAGTGGTAGTGGGTATTAGGTATGTACCTCATCTCTTAAATGTCACCTCTCTGAGTTGACCACGATATCTTAGCCGTCGGTGCGGGATATTAGAGGAACGCTTTTGTCGTCAAGGAACGTTACCTAATCTTTAAAGCGCATATAATTGAGCCTGCAAATCTCTGAACATACTGCTGGCACGATTTATTTCTATAATAAAGGCCGTCGCCTCGATGCCAGCAAGCGGCTTCCGAGCACTGGACATGAAAAAGACAGAGATATGATTGTCGCTGTACGGAGAACTATGATGTAGTTAATTTCGCGGTCCATCTCTGGGGCTTACAGCAAAGTAACGAACTCGCGTAACTTCCCTAGTTGCAAGCCAGAGTTGGCCTCCGAACATCTATAAGGGCTAAGTGGAAAAAGCCTGATATCATTCGAACACGAAGTAAGTTGTTAACGATATGGTCGTTTAATTAACGAACACGATGTCTGCAAAATGACAGTATTTCGATTTGGTTGCATTATCGGAGGAATGTTCTTGAGCTATAAGGAGCTTTTGAATACGAGGCTATAAAAGATGCAGACCAGATACGTGTTCGACTAACGTAAGAAGCAAATATCGCACCATTATTTTTTATTACTCTAGGTGACGGTTAAGCGATGAGAATCCTTCTCTGACAAGTAGCAATAAGTGAAGATCACACGCTTCTTGCCTTGCTTCACGGATTGAGAGTTGGCCTTTTCTGGTGTCGTGTAACTTCTATCCTCATACAAATGTGAACGAAGAAAGATGTTAAAAGGTGTTAATTAAAACTGCGGCCTTTTCAGGCTGCTTCCCAGTAGATCATCGGTTCACCCGCCACATATGTTGGAGGGTTTGAACCTCCTTTGGCGAAGCAGATGAGTGTTTGCTGGTGAGAAGTGAGGGAAATGGCGAAACAAGGACGAGTATACAGGTATTACACGTCTGACCAAAGTTTACGAATTCGAATTTTTTCAAGAAGATTGAAGAAAAAAATTTAAGGATGTAAGATGTCTGATAGGGTCTTAATTGTGCGCGGTAATTACGCCGGAATGAATATTTTCTTCCAATCACTTTTTCCTTCATTCCTTTCGGCATAGCAGCGTACCCAGTGCCGCACTTAATTGCGTTGCAACAGCAAATGAAGAGGGTCAAATGCGGAATCAATTTCTGTATACGACTTGACTTGAATCTTGAATTAATTAATTGCCTTATTGAGTTGAGCAAAATTTATACGCGACTGAATAACATTGTACATCGCATCAGCGAAAAAGTTAAACTTCTCTGAAAATTACAGGTGATTTTTAGCGTAAGTTCAATGGTATCGTTCCGTACCAATTCAGCGACTGTGATTAATTTCTCTGAGTACTAATGTCAATGCAAATGTAGTTGATCACTGGTTACGTTTCAAGCGATATCAAGTCCAATGAAGTCCAATGGGTCCAAAAGAGGCGTCCGAGCATGAGCCGGACCGTTGGGAATGCTGAGCATGGCGGGTTGAACGCTCTGGTGTACACCCATCGACCTGGACCTGATCCTACAGGACTTGAGCTGAAGCAGCAGCAGCACTCGTTTGACGGACCTCCTCGTTTTTCACTTTATTTTTTTCGAATCGTGTCCCGTATCGGGTATAGTTGCTTGTTCAATGCTTAACCTAGCGCTTGAAAGGTGACAGACATAACAAACGACAAGTGTGAACGGCGGTGTAGCTGTGGTCAAACCAAAACCTTGAGTCTGGTACTTTATTTATCGTCGAAATGCAATTTCTCGAATTCTGGAAACGTTTACTAGTCAGCCGTACAACTATTACATTGTAGATCTCTTGCTATATGAAGCTTTGATTCTGTTATATAGAAGGTGAGTGAGATGGGTGACAAAAACGACCTATTCAATGACAATAACAGTTTGGCCACAGAAAGTTACGAGTTACCAAATCCGTTGCGGTCCCATTTTCATTTTTCAACTATGTATACAAAAAAAAACAGGATGCTAGAAAACCGTAAGTAGCTTAAAGTCAACGATCGGGATGCGGGATGCGGCAGCAAGATCGCGAACGACCAGACATTTCTCTTCCAGTAAAAGTCGGTTCGGCACGCCAGCGTATAAAGTCCTGCAGACCTGCAGAGCGGGCGGGGGAGCGATGCACGACCGCACACGTTAAATGTGAAATATGGACAGAGGCCGTATATGAAAATGAACCGCATTGTATGACGTCTTGTTCCCAACAAGTACTCGTACTCCAACTCCACTTCTGGCTACTATTTTCAAAGCTGACTCACCCCACAGTTCCGTTTCCTGTATATCGTATGCAATGTACATTTCACACTGTCCATGCCTTCAAGAACCGACTATACCGCGTCACTGATAGCGACGAGAGTAGGTCTGTTTGCGTGTCTAAGGACACGTCGTTTCGAAAATTGAATTATCCATGCAAAATGAGGCTGTGAAATTATCCAAATTGCACTTGATTATGAGACCACAAGTTAGTAATACGCTACGTATCTCTCACTCGTTGTCATACACTATGGGAGAAGAAAACTGAAGACTGTTTGATGAAATTAATTTTTTTAATACTACGATCTAAATTAACGGAACGAAAATTTCTAACGTAATAATTCAGACGGACTAAACTAATTTCAAGGGAAACTGAGCTCTGTAAAACAACAGCGCTAAGCGTTGCGATGACCAGAGTTTTGGCGGTACCACAGACTATGATAAATTTGTCATCTTATTTTAGTTGTCTGAATCATTTCCTTGTAGCATGTACCATGTGTGGCGAGTGGGTTAGCGTCTAATCGTTCGGGGTTTATGCCCCGACTATTATGCTGAGCTTTGCATCGCCCAACGGTGCAGGATGGTTCAAGCCAGCCAGGACCGTTCCAAGATAGACTTGACGGTAGAAGAGAAAAGGAGGGACGGGAGTATCCGGTGGTCGGGTACCAAGCTCGAGGTGTTGCGTGTGAGTTAACAAGCTAACGACGGCGTGCGAGCGCGATTTTTTTTCCTATCAGCTTCAATCTGCCCCCTTCCCCACCCCGGCCGCCCGTAGCTCTCCATCGTTCTTCTCGTCCCGCAAACATACTCTGCGGCCAAGTAGTTTGACTTTTAGTCTGTTATGTAGATCCTAAACCGGGAAGCTACCGTTTCTTTTACTTCCTCGTTTCCATTATTATTCAGTAGAATTTTATGTTTTACAAATACATGGAATATCCGAAATGAATGAAGCCTAGGTAATTCTCAAGCGCCATGCAAACTCAGCAACAGCCATTTAACTATCTTCACACAAAATTGCCTGCAGTTATGTGCATAAGAAAGTGCTGCGTCACCAGCGATATGATAAGAGAGAGGAGGATCTTGTCACACAGCACCAACAAATCTGCCAACGAGACTTCTGACCCTTCGTAAGCGTTTACGCGTACGTACCTATTAGAGGTGATTTCACATGATTGTGTGGTGCTCGTTGTACATTGTTCGTCCAGAATACATGGATCGCAAGCGGCGTCTATAATACTGTATACCATGTGCAGTTAGCGTAGGCGCGTTCGATGAGTACCCACATACTGCGGACACGCGAGGTTGAAAATACAAACCGCGAGCTAATAATCGATTTTATGTGTTCGAATTTCTCCTTTTTCAACTACTTTCGCGGTGGTCGTGAGACTTTACGCGTCTACAGCAGCTCAACTGGGTATCTCGGACATGGTACAAGCGAGCTGAATGCACACAACGCAAAATTCTACGCTTATACCTTTACTTGGCATAAACATATTATACAGCATTCATATTTGTCGGACATCTCTGTATAACGCAAGAGTTTATGTATGTGCGTAAAGGTGGCCATGTGTTTTCGTTGTGTTGCTTTTTGACTGGTGAAGCAAGTCTGCTGCAGTGAGTATCTGAAGAGGAACACTAGAAGAGGATGAGGAGAAGAGGTTCGTATGATGGCATTTTGTTGCTCGTCGACTGAATCTCATACGATATGTATCGCGTTATGAGTAATTGTCGACTGGCGTAGTGTCCGTATTATGAATGGGTTTCCGTTCACTTGCAAATGTAACCATACATCACCCTGTTAATTACACAAATAAAATGTGTATTATACGAATGTCAACAATTCGTATTTCGTCATGTTATACCTTATATTCTTCCATTCAGTTGTTCGGCATATTGTTTTGGATGAAACTGGTAGATGAAGATATGCGTGATCTGTTACGTGAAGTATTTGCTTCACTGCAGGTGCCTAACCATAAGTATATAAGTACAGCGATACGCTCAAGGACTTCAAGTCATATTCTATTGGCTAGATATTAGATAACTGATTAAATTAACAAGAATCAAGTAGTTCTCGGTCGCTCCACCTAGTTACGGATCCCAGGTCTAGTTCACACTCGGATAGTTTAACACCTCTCTAGACCATTGACCAGTTTTCCAGCAGTGGCTCCGATAAAGAAACCGCTATGGTTACGACCATGCAGCATTTCATTAATTTGGTAACTTCCTCGTTGAACACGGAAATAATTTATCTGAGCACGTAGGCGTGCATGTGATTATTCATGCATCGTTTATTTTTTTTTCCAGATTACAAATTATAATACAAATTAAATATCCAGCGTTCTCTGTAAACTTTGCGTGAAAATTCATAGATGAAAAGATAAACGTATGATCAAGGATCAGAACAGTAGGCAATTTATTCGGGCATCCTAGCTCGTTTCGGCGAATGTTGAAAAAGTTAACGCAGCATTAGCGTGACGCTTCGGCCCTAAGATTTTATGACTAGGGTACGTAGGCGTGCGCGTAATTGCATTAGATGGAGCTTATGAAAATAGACGAGGAAAAATACAAATACCGGCAGAGTAATTACGAATGGTAATTGTATTTGTTTTTTTTTTTTTTTTTTTTTGGTAGCAAATGTTGGAGTAAGGATAGAAATATTAACAACGACCATATCCTACCGTTGCTGCTGCTACTACTCTTGCAGCAAAACATAACCCATTGTGTTGAGATTAAATTAGTTATTAAGTTCCGAATGACGACTATAATCTAACCGGAGTGAAGAACACGACGTAACAAGAATATGCTTGAACAAATTTTCATGCCCATAAGCAGCAACGCGCAGTCGATTAACGGTCGTAACGGCAAATGTTTTAATTCTATACGTGGAACATTTGGTCGTCATCTTCGCTAAATTCCGATTTTCTCAAGATACACATTACACATCAGTATCACAAAACACGTCAGATTATCTTGTAAGATATGGTATTGGTGAGTGATTAACGCAAACTTGAAACCAGTCTCTTAATTTAAAGCTAAGTAATAACTTTTTGACGTGGTTTTAATTGCGAAGGATATTCAATTACTAGACGAATTTGACGTTCGATGTATTACAGCTGCAGCTATATACGAGATAAATAACCTACTTCAAATCTGTTTCGTTTCTCAACTTTAAATGGCAATGACTTGCGCTGAAAATGCAAATAAGCTTTCATCGCGTTTATATATCTACGGATGACAAGGCAACGAACAAACGTCAAAAGCAGTATACTTATAGCCACGGAATATGTGAGTGCTTGAAAGTCAAAGTCGCTTCATTCATATTTATTCAAGGAACAATACCGTATAATAGATATGGATCAAAATTGCAGCCGCATAAGATAAGCGGGCGTATAGCAATTGAATCCATTCGAGTTGTGCAATGCAGGAATTCTACAGAACACAACGCGAGAAATTCCCAAGAAAACTGTAACCCACAATTTTTTTTTCGTTTTTTTTTTTTTGCACGCCATTTAAAGCTGATGTATACAACATTTTACGTCCTGTTGCGCTGCTGATATTTCACACAATTCATACACTCATTTTGTTTATGCAGATGAAAAGTGTGATAAGCTCATCTCGGAAAGACTTCAGTCGAACCATCAGATAATTCTTTTACTTTTCTTCAACTAGTCTTCGTAATAATGAAAGCTCACCTGCTTTTTAGAGTTCCCATCACGTCGTTGCACCTCTCTCAATTAAAATGCTAATTGACAGATGTGGAAAAGCAATAATATGGAATGCCGCTGGTTACAATTCATGCGCTTTGACCCGACCAACTTGCCTCATTCGATAGCCCAACATGGTTTACTCACATTAGCACTTTATATCAACATTTTTCTGTGCGAATCGCTTCAAAAGCAATAAAGAGAGAGAGAAAAGAGGAAAGAGAAAAAAAAAGTGTGAAGCTAGTCGAGGGTTTGACGGAGGTCAGCCGAGTGACTACGCCCATCGCTCAGGCGCCTTCAGACTGAGAAATCATAAATGAATATAGATATAGAGACATCACGTCCCATCCGTAATTTAGTCGCATCTTGAGCTAGTGGCGTCCTTCAGGAAGACTCGCGGTAACCCATCAGTTTGAAGGATTTGAAGGGAGGCGGGTAGTCCCGCTGACCTGACTGACGTGTTAGCGGAAAACAATAATGAACGCTTTCAACCTCATAGAAAAATTAACCAGCTACGCATATCTGTCATATTATTCGTTATCTTGATATAGATTGATCCTGCGACTTTTTTCACAACCAGATTTTCAGGCCCTCCCAGTTAGAAGTTTATAAAAACAAAAATAACGAACCTGGTGGCAAACGTCAAGTTGAGTTGAAAACATATTCTAATGAAAAGAATGAAGAAAATGCTATTCTGTGAATTTGATTCCAGAAAAGAAATACGGCCGTCCGAGTTTCGACGGTACAGAAAAGGAATGTAAGGGTTATTTGTTACCGCTTGCAGGCCACAGTTACGCGTCACGTAACTTCCCAAGGAACATATGTACACAAATATATGTGTATATATTTACCCCTACTATTTCTTCTACAGTTTTTACCCATCCGTGGAATTTTATTTGAAAAGCTCATTTGTTTACGAAGTTTCAAAATGAATAAATTTATTATTTCATCGTTGAAACGTATATGCGTATATGAGTATGCGTGATGTTCATAACTCGCGAAAAAATTTCGAGCCATTCTAACAACGTTCAGGTATAATATGGGATGTGATATATACTCTCCAGCAATATTAATTTCCACGCATTAGTCCCAGCGGGAAGTTTTAGAGGCTTACGTTTAACATATTTCACATTTACAACAGCTTAATCGCACCACGATCGCGTCGGACAATACTGGACTTTATTTGCGGACGTCGATCATCGGCATCGATTTATAAAAGAAAAACCTGCAACAGCTGACAATGAAAATATTCGAGTTATGAATCAAACCACAGTTCTCTCAGTTTTATTTCTATAAAAATTCATTGGATTCAACCCGCCTTTGTACACAAAAGCCGTATAATTTATGAGTTAGAATCATAGGAACTAACCTTAGAAACTCTCGGCAATTCGAACAGGTTCATCGTGAGTTTTACAAACGGACGAACGATCGACTGGTTTACGGACGTGCAGCTCCAATATTACCAATAATTATCGGCTAGAAAAATTATTTCAAGAAAGTGCGTAGCAAACTCTCTACCGCCATCATCGATGACTTACGAGCTATAGATAGTTGAAAAGAAACCGTAGTTTCTCTACATCAAACGTAACACCGCGATATCAGCTATCTGTGATGGATTGAATGTGTCAAAGGGTGAATGAAAAATTTCGGAATTCCCGCGAGATCATTATCAAGCCAAGATACGCTCGAGAAGTTATGAATATGGTTTAGCAAATTTCATGAATTTTTGTATGATTAGTCAAACGATTTTTTCATCCCACCGAACACGCGCATCGTATCAACAATCGTAGTTTGCGGTAGATTGAACAATTCAAAGTAAGAGGCATGAATTTACTCGATTTTAAATACTTGTTTTTATTCGACGGACTCTCATCAGGTTCGAATTGGCTATCGAAGTATGAAAGTTTCTACACAAAGAACGAATTTTTAGATCGTAATTATTCCGGGAAAAATCTTGCACAAACGACATATATATAATATGCAAAAGTCAGCGGTGTGAAAAGTATTTTCGATAGGACGATAAACTTTACTTGAAAACGCAATTTCTTCGTTGTGGATCGAATACAGTTCCGTGAGAAAACAAACTCAATTAATGGGTACCGTTGAATCATAGTTGAAGGTCTTAGAAAATGTGTGAAATGAGAATAATTGGTAAAGACTGGCATTCTTTGCGAACGATCACTTGTCTCGCAGAGTCGTTTGGTCGCGTAGATATCGCGTGTCGACAAGTCGATTGACTTGAAGGACCTTCGTTAATTCAGCCGTCGAGTCGTTGGCAGGAAGGTGGTAAGCAGGGGGACGAGCCTGGCAGCATCGAATAGCCTTTTCTTGGCACGCAAGCTGCCGGATTACGCGCAGGTTTGGCCAACCCAGGCGGCATGGCACTCGCATCAACCGCCACCGCACGCATTCAAGTTCAAAGTTACCGCCGACCCGGGTTCCGCGATCAAGTCTACTACCATCACCAGCCGGCTAAGTCACCCAACCGGAAAATTATTATCATAATGACCAATAGGTCCGCCCGTTCATCCATCTTCGCCAGTCGAGCACCGTGTGCGAGGGTGAGTGAGCTGCTGCGGAGGTTCTACGTTGCTGCAATAAGGAAACGCGCTTCACGGAATGTCCAGATCAAGTTGAATCCCTCGCAGATCCATTATACTTCACATCACTATGATGGCAAGAGAGACTCCGGATCGAAGGACTGACGGACTGACGAATGAACAGACGGAAAGTAGCTCCGCCAAGTCAACGATGCTCAGGATAATACCTCCGCAGGTTCAATCGCTTCGCACTTATCGTTTCGTGCTTCGAGAAGATATTGATAATATCCGTGTAGATCAAATTGAAGTGGGCCGCAGGTACGAGTACCACCGGTCGTGGTTGGTTTTTCACTTATTACCCCTCCTTCACAAGCTACGAACATCTCGACAAATTGGTTCGAGAATCTGATGCGCGAGATGAGCCATGTACAGTCCTTGGCTACAATATACTCGCCCTTTTGTACTCATGACACCCCGCGAAATTTTCTTATACTTTTAACATCGCGTATTGCTATACTAAAATCCGTTCCATGAGCGAATGATTCGATCGACCGTTGAAGATTATAATACAACGTTGATATTAACTTGCATCAAATTATTGCTCACCTTACTTTTTATGGTCGTATTATTTAGTCAAACAGGTACCGCCTAAGATAACTTTCTACGAATCAATTTCGATTTTGATGCACTGGCATCAACGTTAGTCCTTAGCTAAAATGAAACGCGCCGAGCCGACTTATGACCGAAGTTATGAGCTCCCATCATCAAAAAGTAGTAGCTTCTTTATTCTGATACACACATACGATGAGTAAAGTATGTATGATATTTATAAGTTGGTCCCGCATTATATGCGGAGGTATATGTATACGATTCACTGGCGCATATAAACCCAGGGTTTGGTATAACCCGGTCGGTTTTGGTCAGTGGAGCCAGTAAAGAATTTAAAGATTGTCAGGGAGACGGCAGGAAGGGAGAGAAATGCAAAGATTTTAGAACCTGACAAAAAAGGAGCCGAGAGCAATTAAGAGAATTAGTAGCCGCGTGCTCGAATCTTTAAGGTTAGCGACGAGATCCGACAAGAGTAAAGTAAGGCGACGAAGAGATGCGAAGGTAAAGAAACAGAGGGTGGAAAACAGAGGGAGACAAGGCGGGGCGGAAGGTTTGGCCTGATGAATGTGGGCCAGTAGCCGACAATCCATCATCGGGACGGTTTATCTTCAGATCGCGACAAAAGACAGTCTGGCATTGCTGCTCCTGGCGGTCGCTTAGGTATGTGCCTTATATTATTACGTTACAGCTGCAGAAGCAACGGCAGAAGCGAACGAGCGCTTCGATTCCTACCGGTCTCACCGACAAACTAGGCAACCGAGTAACGCGCAACGAAGCAACCAACGAATGGACCGACCGGAGTATTCGACCGTCAGGCCGACCTCGGAGTTCGGGCCATGATGGCTGCCCGCCATCGCCTCGTTGCCCGGGGCTCTTGTTAGCACGCGATGCCCGAACGATTGCTTCTGGACCCGCCGCCGCATGTAGAAATTGCATCCACTGTGTGATTGGTCGTCGTTCGAAACCAGGCTCATCGTCAGTGGAGCAGAATTTGATGTAGTGAAGGAGGGTTAAGTTGATTTTTCAAAGGGTTTCAAAGAGGCTTCAATCCTTGAGAGAAGGCTGATTGCGTGTCGTTTGATGCCCTATGCTTTTTGTCCGTTATTGGTGAAAGCAAGATTGAGGTATTACCTCGATATAATATGACGTAGCTTGCAAAGGTTCGGAGAAATACGTAGTCGTACTTTTAATCATCACGATATGAACAGGTTGCTCACCGTTAACAGGGGGCTATTAATAATTAGCCACGATATATAGATAGCGGGTGAAAGGAATCGAAGGTGGAAGAGGACATTAATCACGAGCCGAACCTGTTTATACGGCATGACGTATATTTCGCGGACAAATTTAAACGTCATCATCCGTTTAAGGATTATTTATCATTACATCATGTAACTCATACTCAATGTGGGTATAATGTGTATGTGCGGAATTACCTTCAAAGAAATTCGTAAGGGGAGTTCAACACAAACCATTGGAACCTCCCACACCCAAATTCTGATTTTCATTTGCGCACGTGACTTCAAGGAAACATTGAAACTCTGAAATTATTATCTGCTATTATTAAATATCGTTTACCGGAAAATAAAGAGCCAGTTAAAACAATATCCGCATCCTGCGGAAAGTGAAACTATAATAATAAGTAAAAATACCATAGCGTCTATTAGTGAAGGGCAACGAGGCAGAGAAACGATGAAAAAAAGAAGAAAAAAAATAACGATATAACCAGCATGTCGATGGCGGTGGGCTGGAAGGAGAACTGAAGTGGGGTGCGGGGTGATCACGTGTGCGGGTATATCGTACACTCTGATATACACACATATGTAGGCATAAAACCCACGGATACCTTCTTGACTACCCGGGGCCGTCCGAGGGAGTAGTCAGCTACGGGAGTTCTAATTCCGAACAAAAATTATTCAAACCCGGACTGGCGGCTGGCGGCTCATTTGCATGCAGATGGGCCGCTTTGAGGCGTCGACAGGCCGCGGGGGCGACGGCTCAGGTTCGCCTCAGCCTTCTCTGGTCTTCCTCTAATTCTCCTCCGATCCTACAACTACCATGACATACCGGGTCATTCCACGTTTTGTATTTCATACTCTTCCTCGGTGATCTTTTTTTTAACCTCTTTTTCTGTCGTCTTTTTACTATCTAAACTTTAAAAACAAACGAAACTCTCGACCACATTTTGGTTGAAAAAGGAAAGAAACAAACTCATGAGAAAAAAATCGTAAAAGCGAACGGCTACCTGGCAGTAATCCAAATTTTAACTACGAACGACATCGCGAAAGGTCTTCTGCCCTGGAGCAGCTTTTGGTTGTACGCGAATTCGCGGATAAGTAGATGGTCGATTTTTTTTTTTCTTGTTTTATGCTCTTTTTTTACCAGGCCTTGTATGTGCACCCAGTGAGAGACAGTTTTGGCAATGAAAGGAGAGAAGGCTGCCAAAATGTCCGCTTGCGATTTACAGCTGAAGTTAAGTCGTGAGAAATGTTTACGGATCACGGATCAGCATGTAGAACTAATTTGAATATCCGTGGTGCAAAATTTTTTGACATTATACGAATCGATTCAGTTGAAAATAGTTTTACCAATTCTACGAAATGGAGAAGTTCATAATATTGATCGAAATTTCATCTATTCACTAGGTGAAAACATCAATTTGAAACGGAACTTCGATTAATTAGAACATGCTATTTCTTCAACTTTCTGAAAGTAACGATAGGTGAGCGTGTCTTGAGCCAATGTTTTCGTTAGATAGATGATATTATTCGAAAACGTCGATCTATTAGTGGCAATAAATCAAACAATGATGAGCTTCAAATCTAGGTTGTGGCTATGTATGATTTATCGATCAATATCTTTTGAAGTCAAGTGCTTTGTAGCTACACTCTAAAACGGTAAAAAGATTTTTCTATTTTTCAAAAATTTTGTAAGAGTATTCGTCGAATAGAAATATTCAGTCGTGCTATGATATCATTAAGACCAGTTTTCTTTAGATCAGACAGAAGACACGCGCATCAAAGGATGTCGATTGACACTAGGATCTTACATGAAGATTATCCACGTGACTGACATCAAGCGACCTCATATGTAATTTGAAATAGAAAGGAATAGTATTAGTAAAAAGAAATTGACATGAGCGGTGCTGAGAAGAGTGCACGATCGAGTTTGAAGAAAGTAACAAGCGCAATGGTTGAATTCAGAGAGTAAGTACTGATACGAGGACACGACGAGTAATGCGAGTTTGTCTAGGATAGAAAATAGGAAAAAACAACAAGCGAGGGAGAGAGTGAACGAAAACAAGAAGGTTGACTCACGAAATGCATCGTGAGAGAGTACAGAGGAATTCCAATACTAGATTCAACAATCGAATCGAAGAGAAAAGAATGGATTCGAATGACCTGAAAACATCAGTTACCTAATCACCGCACGGAAACAATTCCACCACCTTTGTCTGAATGGCGGGAATAAAATATTTGAAATTCTACAAGGGGGAATGTCCAGCCATCAAGTCCGTGAAGAATTGTATCGATATACCTATTTCGCTTGGATCTCAGACCGCTTCCACCTTACTTGACCTCTGTTTAGTTCAGCTTGGTTTAGCTCTCGAAACGATGACCTGGATACATTAAGCAGACATGCTTCGACTTACCTGAAACATAAAATGATAAATACAACGTTAGTGGATAACCTATAAAGGACCTGGAAATTATATGCAAATGTATGAGCCACCTCTTTCACGTTGCGTACAATTCTATCAGAAAGACAATGCAATTTTGCGGATTTGCTTTGATGGCCGATCACGTGAACCACGGGAACACGGTGCGCGTGATCTGTGGTATTTGATATGCCTGAAGCAGTAGATAATCACTCGTAGAGTGCAGCAAACCTAGCGGTGGCACAACCGTTTCGACTTTCTCTCTCACGAGAAACTTGTATATTTTGTGGCTTCGCGCGACGTCGCGACGCCTAGACTCTACAGTGACTATAACGAAATCGACATTCTGTTTCCAATTCTTGAACCGTTAAGAGTATAACGTTTAGAGAAATACAAGGAAATTTATGTACATCTATCTGAACGTCGTTCGGCTATAGATTGCACACAGGAAAGTACTTCTGAAGTGAAAGGACGAAGGTATGATATACATGAAACGAAATTGGTGTGTAAAAGGCGCATCATGTGAGCTTCCACGAGGATGAGAATTAAGCTCTTTTGCAGAATTGTGATTTCAAACTCTCATCATTTCGGGAGATGGTTCAGTAGCGATGGAAAGTCAAGAATCAATACATTATTGGAATGTAATAAATCAAAATAATCGGAAGTTTAGCTGATCGAAAATTGTAGGTGAGCAGGGTAACGAGGATTATGATCGGATGAAACAAGATAAGCTCACTGGACCAAAAGAAGTCCTTGTAGAAATAACTGACTATACTCTCTGAAAAAAGGTATCGTGTGCGAGGATTTACGCGGTGTTCGAAACGTCAGACACGTAGCGAGGTAACACAAGAATTTTATATCAGATCCACGCATGCTGAGTGATGCTCGCGCCACGTTAAGCTGCCTCGATATAACTTGCTCCGATCTAGGGTATTAAAAATAAAAATAATAGAAATAAATAAAAAAGTTTCGGAAAAAAGATTCGAAAACGAAAGATAATCTGTCACGTTGGTCGTCAAAGCTTCTCGCGTACATGTACATTATAATCAACTTGAAAAACGAGATAGAACTTATTTTAATTCAGATTTTTTTGTTTTCTTATTTTTTACAAGAAGCGAACTAATGGTATACCCGTTCGATCATTTAGAACGAACAAATAGTTTTTTGGGTTACTCGACAGCGAACGCAACGCGGCCGAAGATCAATCATTACGTTATTATAAATTAGTTTGCCAACTCTAGTCAACAGGATGAGTCAAGGTCGTGGGTATACCTCCGTATTTTTCAGGAAGTGTTGTAATCGTATGAAATTTATTATCATCGCTATGCACGCTATTAACCATAAACTATTTCCGATTTTGTGTGACAAGTGAAACCATTTGTATCCCACTGACTGCGGAGTGTTTGAGAGTATAAATCTACTATATCAGACGTTGACCCTGCAATGCATTACACGAGTTCGCAGGAAACGGACTCAAAGAAGCGTCAATGAGTCGTTAATTACGTATTTCTGGTGGTTACGTCATAGAAACGCACGAGTAAGTCGATGAGCAACGATCTGGTCAACAATGCGTATCACTTTTGACGAGGCTATGATTACGAATGCTAGCGTGAATGTGGCTTTAATTGGTACGCCGTTAGCCAAGGCACGCCGGGTGTCTGCTGCTGATTGTAAGCTCGTCTCAGAGGCTTCCGAGGTCATACATAACGCGCAATCGGATGACTTCAGTTAACGGGTTCGTATTCGTCATTGGCGTTTGGATTCAGAAAGATCAATCTAGTTACCGGTAAGTCTTCGTTATTTTTAGACTTTTTCGAAATAATTTTATTATTAGTAATATCGAGCAGATATCAATCGTATACACTTGTTAGTGCCTTTATCGTTCAATCAATTCCTTCGACTTGTTTGCTTGCAGCATCTACGTGTATTTGTTTCTTTTCATGCCACGATTCCTGATGTGTATCAGGCTGACTTTGTCGACTCTTAAACCCAGAGCTAGCGTCGTCCGCAACTGTTCCGAGAGGAATGCCACCTTTCGTGGACAGTTTAACAGTAACAGCTGTCGTTTCTATCGTCATTCGACGATAAATCCTTCTTTCAGATTATCACAGGATTTATTTATTGAAAGCACAAAAAAGTTACCACTTTCTTCTTATTCATTCCCGCGGTTCTTTCTTTCTTCCTCTCTTTCTCAGCTGATTCCGGTCGGATAATCACATCTCAACGTATGTTCCGTATATACCCTTTTTCGACCAAATTATAATCTCGAATGCATATCGTCACTCGGATTTCGTTGACATTTGGTCAATTGATTGAAGAAAACGGATTTGTACAACTCACACTCTCGCGCGGTACTTGATCGCTTGTCGAAAAGACTCCGTTTCTAAACTCAAGTGACTCTAAATCCCAAGCGTTGACTGTGCCATCAAGTGTACTACATACATGTGCCTTACATTAGACAAAGTTAACAAATATACATTTTGGCCATGACTTTCCATCGCAATGCCTGCAGGACACGCAAGTTACAGCTCGAGGCTTATCTAAACATCGACTAAACATCCTTGATCCAAGATAATCCGCTCCGTGTCTAATATGATCAATCAATCAGGAAATCAATCTGCCCGAAGCGGGCGCGCGTGAGTCACGCACAGGGCCCTAGCCGCCAATCCCTCGCTCAAGTTCGGAGGTTCGGCCCTCGACATGGGGATAAAGCGACGCATGGCGGCTAGATCTAGATGCGGGGCCTTGCTGCTGCACGCTTCTTTCGGACGGGTGGGCTTCGAATGTGGCCTATGGGGGATTAGGGGGGGAAAGCAGTGAAGCAAGGGGGGAAGAGGGTCTGTAACGGGACCCAAGTAACACCTTTTAAACCTGTTCGTGAGACTGACCGCGTGACGTTCGCTTCGTGTACGGTGTTGCGATGATATATTCGATGCCTGTTGAGCGTCCGGTGGAATGCAAAGCCACAACGACGTCGGTCCCGATGGCGCACGGATAAACTCTTATTCTGCTACAATAAAAATACACACCACAGCAGCTCCGCAGGTCCGCGGAGAGCAGCTTCCTCGGCAAACTGAACGAACGACCCTCCGCAGCCACATGGTTTGCCTATAAGAGGGACTTCTATGGGCAGACTCGCAACGAATCCCTGAAATTCAGTGCCTAAAGTCTTGCAACGACATCACGGTATATATACCATAATATACCAAAGTTGTTAGTCCTTTGGCTTTGCTACTGTGCCCATATTCAAAAGAAGAGGACTCCTTTTTCCAAGATCTTCTCCTGATGATGCAGCAAGTCCTAGATTTTAACGCGAAGTCGGCGCTGTTTGCGGATCTACATTTGTTATAACAAACTCTGAAAGGATTTTAAGATAGTATCTAATCCGGGAGGATCGCCGGTGAGTCGTGGAAGAATCTTGGTATGGAGGAAACTCCACGAGTTCGAAGTTTGCGAGAAACGGCGATTGAAGTGAAACGGGCGCCGGTTCCTGCAGAACAGCAACGCTATGCTGCTGGTGATGCTGATGCCTGTGCTGTTGCTTTTGCTACGCTTATACCGAGGAGCATCGAGCAGAAGTCGCGCGATCCATTACCCGCACGTACGCACGTAGGTACGCATGGATGGACCCGGTTGAATCTTGCCGTCCGCGGCCGGCAGTCCCTGCGTCAAGGCTGACTCCACCAACTCCAAGTCTCGAGTCCCAAGTCCCTGCGCAGATCGAGCGGCCCCTTTGTAGCAATGTCCGCGCTTCTGCATACATTCTCGCCCGATAAATATACCCTTTGGCAGTTTAATCCCGCTCCTCTTCGCTCGCAAAGATTCCACTAGTACCGGTAGCTTCTGAGAACCTGCCTGGCAGAGGTTTGGTGTTCCCCTTTCCCTTCGTCAACCGCCCGTGCTGGTTGAGAAAAAAGGTGGAGGTGCAGAAGGGTTCAAGGTGGATGCTGGACGGAGAAAGAGCTCTGCTCCGCTCTCCTCTCCTCTCCTCTTTTCTCTTCCTTCTCTTGATGCCGGGCTCGTTTCTCCCTCATCCTTATACTGTTCCTTTTCTCTCGTTTATCCATCTCCCCCTTTGAGTTCCCCTCACTTATCGCGCATCGCACGCTACGCACAATTAATCTGCTACACGTCAGTTCACGTCAGACCCGGCAAGCAGCCTGACTCCGATTACAGAAAAGCGACGCTCACCGTACGACTGCTGCAGCAGCCGACGACGACGACGCGACGACGACGACGACGACGACTTTACGAACCAACTATGGTACATACGATGCTGGCGACACGAAAGTCGCTTTGTTACTGTTACGTATGTATGTACGCAACCTCAATGATGAACAGCCGGTTCGTATTGCGAACGTTCAATGTTCGGGCAAATAAAAATCGAGTAAACCAACCGATTGTTAATAGCCTTATGTGTTCTATATAAACGAGTTACAGACACCTGGCGCGTGAGCGTAAGCGATAAACGGGCCAAAAGTCGGAAAGACGGGTTTTATAGGAACCGAGTTCAAGCTAAACTTTAGTTGAAACTACAGTCTACAATAAATTAAAGAAAACGAAGTATAGAAAGAAAGAAGAATATGCAACGGAACAGAAAATAATGAGCCTCATAAGATTCCAGGTAATACGGAGGATCGAAGTATTCGTATTTCAATGAAGAAAATTACACATCCTCCGTTTATATAGACATAAAATGAACAAGAAATCATTCTTCACAATACCTTCGTATATTGCGTGTCAATAACAACGTATTACTGGACGCGATAATTTGGTGTTATTGCATAAGTATACGTTACCGTAACCAATACCTACTCGATTCGTTCCACCATATGAATACTGTAAACTAGTATAAATGCCAGTAATTTTTATCGGAAGTGCCATTATGTATGAAACGCAAGCTCTCGTCTCAATCGCACATACATGAGCGGCAGGAACGATCTGCTGTGTAAACGTATGAATCCATCGATTCCTCAACCAAATAAAATTGAGTGCAAAGTAAAATGTGGATCGCTAGAATTCGTATTAATCGAATCAGCATCACCGTCTGTAATTATTTTTAGTATATATGAGTACTTGTAATAATTTTGCACAAGGTTTTATAGATCTCAAAGTACCTCGGTATTAAGGCATCATTACAAGAGTCGATCGGTCATACTGCAGCAGCAGATAGATAATTAATAGCTGTCAGAACGATAATGGTTATTATTTTTCTTGACAAGAGGTAGTAGCACTGTAGTGGTCATCGCTTCAAGGCTTCACCACGAAACGAATGCGAACGCTGCATTGTGTTACGCGGCAAGAATGTTTTTGACAGCAAGGAGCAGATAACCAGATATGGACGGATAACCGGCACTACCTTGCGTCACGTCGCGACGTCGAAAAGCGTCCCGACGTCTCGTCCGGCATCGTCTTTCAGCCATACGCCTCGATGGACAAGCAACGGAACGATTGAGAACACATATATAATATTTTCATTGTTTTTTATACATAAATTTCGACGAAGTCTATATCAATCTCCAAAGTAACTGATAACGGCTTTGTTGAGAAAAAAAATAAATAAAAAAAAAAGTCACAAGAGATATATCTACCTGCGTAATACACATATATATATATAGGAAAGAAATTTTATGCTTGACTAATAACACAAGATCGATAAAAAGATTGAAAAAGTTACGCATATGAAGTCATACGGAAATAGAGGTACAAGCACATAGAGATACTACACCTCAAACACAGTCACAAAGTGAACACGAGACGGGCGTGAATCTGCAAGTCAGTATGCCAATCATCCACTCGTTATAGGTATGTAGGTATAGGCGGGTGAAAATAAATAATTAACGGAATAAAGAATAAAAAAAAAAACAAAAAAAAAACGAACGAACGGTTAACCCACAGCGGAACTTTTCGACCTTGGTTAACAACCCTTTATATATCTTTTTGAACAACTTCCTGGAGCATTGCCTCTTGATATATATATATATGATCACGTAGGAAAGTTAACTATGATGACTTGACGAGCATTTATAAATGATTAGAAATCATAAGAGAGACTTTGTGATCACCCCGCTGCTTGACCGGAGATTATTTATCACAAGTTGGTTGCTCGAGTATCGCAAACGTCATGCATCAGCTGTTTCAAAAAGCACCGTTAATTATCCTTTATCCATTTGACATCAGGGGCGATGATTCGCGTAATACCAGTGACGAGTCGTATCCAAGATAAAGAAGTAAAGCAGCAAGTGTATAACGCATAGAAGTGACAAATGAAGACTTTTCAGCGACAGTAATAGCACAAACGCGACACCTCGAGGACGCGAGAATCCGCGAGGAATGCGCCAAGCTCTTTAACCACTTGGCTTCTATCTCGGTCTGTGCCTACCTGTAATTCTTAACAAGTTGTAGTTCGCAGTTAAGAAAGTCCGCAATTGCGGTGGTGTTCTTCTGCTATTCTTAGCAAGTTTCCGCACTATAGGTGTATGTATGTATGCATGTACACACATCTTATAGCGAATCGTCTCTATGTTCACCATTTAGACGTATAAAGGCATTTAATTACGAGCAAAGTTAGCGGCGAGGTGTTCAGTCACCGTACATGGCAATGCGCGAAAGATATTCCATCGATAACAGACTATAGTGTAAACTTCAGTAAACTATTAGCCGGTGTAGGTATGCATAGCTAAGAGTATTCGACGATATACTATAGGTAGTCGCATAGTTAGTCGTAGATATAAACCAACCCGCACCTGACGTTCAAAAGTCAACTGTGGAGCGGTTAATGTAGGGGGGTCTGGGGCGTGAATCGTTTTACTTTCGCTATGGCATACTACGAAGGAAGTTTGAATTGAGACGCGTTAGGCGAGTAGCGTCCCTGCTTTTACGGGTAACCATGACAATTACTACCGCGTAAATGACAGTGGCGTCGCACCATTGGGTTAGCTGTGTTACGGTTGAGTCAGTTCAAGGGTACATAAAACGAGCCATTCTTCGCTATGCTATTACTTTTAAAGTCCCTATAGTATATGATGCAGTGAACGATGTTCCAGTCCTCGTTGAACTGACAAGGTCATAGAATAGAACTAACTGTTCGATGTTTTTCTATAATATCCTCTTACGCATTCGAACGGGTGTGTGAAATTACGAAAATTGCATGAAATATAACAGCGCGATATGTCGTCGCGGAGTTTAAGTATTCCGCTGTATCAGCTTTCACCCGTACTCTCTGCCGCGGTATGACAGATTTATTTGCTCGTTGGGGTGCAGATTCCAGAGGTCAGCGCGGTTACTGCACCCTTGGATTTGCTATTTTATTAATAAATCATACCTATGCATGCCAATAAACAACGACTACGTGAGGTGGTACTTGATAATATCCTTATAGTGTGCGTATGCCGGGATTAGAATTCAATTAAACGGCAGAATGAACGAATTGTAATTAAATGAGTAAGGTGCAGCAGAACTCTGACCGTCTGTACAGTGAACGTGTCTTGTTTGCTGGATGTAAATCAGTCTACGAGTGAAGTAAAATCGAAATAAATCGTATTCTCCCCCCACCCCCACCCCCACCCCTTGCAGCTTTGTTCCAGTTAAGTTTGATGGGCCCCTGCATGTGTACGGAGTATTTGCATTTGTCGGAACTGGTTGCCGGAGATGAAAATTTTGCGATCTGAAATTGATATGTTCATTATCAATTGATATGTTATTCATTATTAATATCGGAAGTAAGTATATGAAATTTTCACATTGATCGATAGTTTTGAAAATGATTTTTTATTGAAGTTTTGATTTCCGTGATTTTATATACATATTGACGATGTTATCAGGATTAAAAACGCAATTAAACAATCCTCTGCAGTCTGACCCAAAAATATCGGAAACGACAGCTGCATATAATTTCAAAATTCTGCAAATAATAATGAAGCGCTGACGCTATCCACGGTAATTCGTTGAACCCAACACAAGAATACCTAAAACTCATAATTAGTGAGCAATACGAAACGTATGGAATTCATTTTTACGTGGTGTTGGAGAATCGAGAATATTGGAAACTAATGTTTGCGTTGAAGATATGTAATTCATATGAAATCCCTGATGTACACAGCTCGCCGGGTAATCAAACAAATTCACGATCTCACACGGGGGTACGTTTATTAAGCTGGCATGTGGTAAAAATCATAACGTTCAAATATCGCAGACGAAGGAGCCTGTCGACGCGACGACTTGAACGTGACGTCGCCAAAGTCGGAGGTAGGTAGGTACGTAGGTAGGTAGGTGTATAAAATCTTGAGCTGAGAGTGTTTATTTGAACGAGCGTATAAGTTCGACAACCTCGAACGTGTGCTTCTCGGTAGTCAGACAGACGAAAGAGTATGCTGGCAGTCTGCAGGAGTCAGAAGTCAGAAGCTGGCGGCAAGCAGCAGGCACACGGCGTGGCAAATACTTTCTTCCAATGACCATACGGGATTTACCCCCGTGGTGCCCCACCCTCGCCGATAAACTGCACTTGGGTATTGTTTTATAAATCGTAAAATTTAATAGCTTCTGGCGAGGTGTGCTTGGCGGCCAAGGTACATTAGCCCGCTGTGGGTTCCTTGTCACCCTATTGTGCTGTACAGGTTATAACGATGATCGTTCATATTTAAAAAAAAATTTTTATCTTCTTTTATTATTTCTCTCTAATACCTATACGCTATTATCGGAATGAGTGGCACAGTAGGCGTCGTGCCAACATCCACCGCATCAGCCGCAGTTCATACCTATGCGGGAGATGCTTTTGATGGTTGCAAAAGTTGAATAATATGCTTTTATCGCGGCACCTACTACATTCACGTTCAATAATTAAACGTTAACGATCTTTTGAAGTTTGAAGCGGGACATTTGTTTCAAAAATAGTTGATAACGAGATTAATTTTCGCGTAGCACAATACTGGGAGTGAAGTCGTAAAAAGTTGAGTCAAAGTTTTTACGTGATATTATTGAACGGATCCCGAGGTATGATCCTTGATAGATGTAATCGGAAAGTAAGCGCGCGGAAGATTTATTGGATATTAACAACCTTCGACGGCTACATTTGAAGTCACTGGTACATGGAGCATTACTGATTGTAAGTACGGTCACTTTTTGATATCTTGTGCGCCAGACGTGGCGCGTCCATTCCCTGAGGCCCCAGCAACAAACATGAGAACACTTTTACGAAAAAAGAAAACCCGGCGCGTCAGAAGAGCATAAAATGCAGGTGCAGTATATCGGTGAGAAAAATAATAAAAGTGTTGGACAAAATAAACTTCGATGAACTTTGCAGAAGTGGAGAAGAAAACACTGAGAAGAGAACAAAATTCGATATGCGTCATCTGTTACCACACCAATTAAGATAAGTTAGAAATTTTCTGTCTTTTCTATCCTCAAAGTAACAACTGAACCGAAGATGACCAATAAACCAGAATTGAGGATAAGGAGGTACAAGAAATTGAGGTGAAAACCCCATAAATTCGGTGTCTTCTTGAGAGATCTGATCATGTATATTTAGGATCTGATCATTCATTTTTATTTCGGATATGACCATTTTGTGTTGAGTCACGGAATCCACCACTGCGGCCATCTTCAATGACATTATTCGAATGTACTCTGCGAATAATGAACATTTGATGGCCAAGGTTCAACAGTGTAAGGAATTTTATTGCGTCATGATCAGATGCCATAACATTTTATTAGGGTGTGAATTGTAGGGGGGTCGGAGAAGGACGAAAATGAATACGATTTCCTCCATCCTGAGAAAGAATAAGCTGACCGAAAACTGCTAGTTGATCTAGTTATCCGCATTGATATTACATCTTGTATCGTGACGTTGTTAATACTCCGCGCGCGCGCGATGACGTACACGTGAACACCAAGGCACTATTAAGGCCGGCATCGATGCTTAGAGAAAATCCATCGGAATGGTGTTACGTTTACTTGGTTGAAATCGTCTCGAAAGAAGCTTCAGTAATGACGAATAAAAAACACATGGTCCCATTTAAGAAAAGTCGACTGACCTCGGTATCTCAGACAATACGCACGGAACAGAAAATCTAATTGCTATTTTGTAGAGGCCCCATCAAACCATATAACTTATATATCGATCATTTTTTCGTACAACAATCGACGGCCGAGTTATTTGACTGGCTTGGTTTAAATCACACACACTGTGTATTTGTGTGTGGAATAATGAAGCGAAGCGATCAATGAAAAGACAGATTGCAAGAATAACGTTGCAGAGAAAACTGGCGAGACACACGGTAGCAGGATTTCGATATTTCATCGTATCTCTCCAGAGTACAGCTGTGCAATAATAGTGCACAATTGCAATTGCTGTATAGCAGAACATCCCAATGGCCCCGCCGGTTGGGTTTATGTACGTAGGAATGCGGGAGTTAGTCAATACTTTCACGTTTCGTTCTGTATGCAAATGCGGAGCCCCGTGGGGGCGAGGCGTCGAACCATCGAAGCATCAATCAATGGCAGGCGGCAGCTGATTAAAAATTGCGCAACACCATGAATTATTAATGTGACAATAAACGTGTAAATTCGTAGTTTACTGAGACACCAAACCCCGTTGTTCTGGTAAAACGTACCTAGCTTTACCTATCTGACATCCGACAATCGTTCACAGCAATGCAGCGGAAATCATATGCGAGTAGAAATTCCACCCCAACCCTATCGTCACAATCGGCTCCGAAGTAGGTTTTCATTTTGCAAATCCAATTGCTTCCAAGTGAAAAAGGCATTCATCCACTTCCCACCTATATTATCTGTGCAGTCTACCAAGCGTTTAAGTGCGATGTAAACAGAAGAATGAGCGAGAGGCGTATGAGTCGAGGGTGAACGAGTGTAGGGGGTGTTAAAGAAGCACACGAGTGAACAAAAAGCTGGAAAACGCCACTCTAATCATCCTACATGCGTGAAGCATGTATACTCATCGGTGCTCACTCCTCCATACCTCTATGCAGTGTTTTGCACATGTATCCCCTTCATACGGATATCACTCGCATCGTGAGGCTTTGTGCTAGAGTACAACAATATACGTCAGCGTGCGAAAGCATGTGTGTAAAATATGTACATATAAATATATTTGGAGATAGATGGAGGGAGCCAACTATACATATAACTACATACATACATGCAAGAAAGTTTTGGAAGATCAGAATTCTCCCGGGAAACATGAAACCTTAGATCAGTGGAGGTGCTGGACTTGATAGGGTAACTTATCATGATGTCGGAGAGAATTAGTATACCCAGTCGCGGTGTGTATGCGTGTAAACTACGGAGGTTCGTTACCATATTCATCCAAAGTTTTAAAATCCAATAAAGTATGAACGGGGTATGAGATGACTTTTTACCATTTCTAGCCACCGTACCTCCGCTCCAGACGTAAAACGTCGAGGTTAAATGTATATACAGTAAATAGAGAGTATACACATAAAGAGAATGTCGGAAATTGGTGAAGTGGTATAATAGGCTTAAGATTCATCTTAAAAAAAAAAAGAGAGAAAAAATCTCAAGAATGTAACGTGTTAAAAGACGTCAACTCGCGGCAAAAGAGTGGGAGGACATTCGAGCGTAAGGACAGATGAGAAGATGAGCAGCTGAACGAGGGGAAAGAAGGGTACGACGTTGGTACAGCTGGTACAGTTGAACGTCGAGTTAACCAACCGGCTGCTGCAAAGGGTGAATGCACCATCGGGCTTGGGCATAAATTATCAATGTAATTCACACGTCTTATTCATTGAAGCGGATTTTACGAGTATAAAAGTATTGTACAAGACAGACCCTCGAAGTCGAAGAAGGTATCAAAATTTGGGACACGAAATGATCGTCGCGTCGCGTAGGGACTGCAGTTGAACGTCCACCGAGGAGGGATTCCTTCTCCGCGGGTAACGAACTACTGTGTACGGTTGCAACGGTGCGTCGTATGATTACGAGATGTGACATCTCTATTAGAAAGCAACTGTGAGTTGGCTCTCGGTCGACGCCCTAATCGTAGATATCTAAAATTTATACGTCAGGAATAATCATAATTATTATTTATCCGCTTTGTGGCAAAGCATGACTAATCAAACGCATATGATCCTCTCGTTTCGGATATCAACGGTACATTATAATTGTGATTTAAGCTGCCGATTCCATATGAACGCAAAATTCATATTTCATACAATCAATGGGGGGAATCCCTACGAGGAATTCCATTAATTAAGTCATCGTATCTCATGCATATCAAATTTTAATATCCCCAAGTGATAATGTATTATATCTCTACCTAAATCAATGCCATCAATACTCCATGTTGCAACGTCGATTATCGTCGAATATAAGTGGATTCGAAAATTTCTTTATCAAAATGAAAAAAACAAAAAATGTAATAACTTTGAGCTATTTTCGATTAGTAAATGAGTCGAATGGCACCAGAGGTGCGGAACATGCACCGTGTACGCAAGTTTGCGTCCTTGGATTATTTTTATTCTTGTAATTGGTATACGGTGTATTTATTTTCTGTGCATCGTTTCAACTCAAGAACGGTAAGACATAAATAGCTACGGTATCATTCGATCTTTTGCCACCGATTTATCGGTGTGATAATTAAAATGAATTTTTGCAGGAAGTCCATTTGCGTCAATACATTTTACCGGTCAAGTATCATCGAAGCGGAGAACACGCAGCGACAGCTCACGCGCAACCATTCGGGATTTCGAATTTACTGTCCTGCACGAGAACCGTCGACCGTATAGATATACATACGGAACGTATACATCGCTCAGGTACCACGCTGTCAAACAATCCACCGATGCCTCAAATTTCAAAGGTCGATGATGCAACCCGAGCGGCACAGGTGAACCGGTCGACATCTCGCGCCTTCGACCAACGAGATATGTGCTCAAGATTATAGGAAAGGGTGCTGGTGCTGGTGGTAAAGGTGATGGTGGTGGTGCGCTTCGGTGTGACTCTCCAGAAAAGATAAGAACCAATGATGGCCGTGGGCGGTCTGGAGAATGGGAAAGGTGTAGAAGTCCCTTCGACGAGCACCAGAAACGTAATATTGCGCACGAATCTGGAATACACGATCGTGAGGGAGACAAAAGAAATAAAAAATTCGGAAGAGGATTGTATATACAGTATGTCTATAAGGTAGAAAACGGGGGGAAGTTCAAGACCCGTAATTAGCTTCGTTCAAGCATGCAAATTAACTCGCGACTTTATTCCATTCCATTCTGACCACAGTAAGATGGTGTTGTCGTCGTTACACAAGCAAAGTAGAGGATAAATACGCAGCTAAGGGTGGGCTGAAGGTGAACGTATGAAAGGGACGGGTGGAATGAAATTAGGGAAAGTCTGCGATTCGCCGCCCATGGACATTGCAGGTTCTCTACGGAACGGACTTACCAAACAATTGGTATTCCACGGTTTCGATTGCTTCATTGCGTCGTATACGTCGATTTTTATACCCTCAACAAAGCTTTGAAATATGTTGAATATGTTCAATACAACGTTGGGCGTTAGGAATAAATATCTGCATAAGCTTTGGCCGGCGTGGAACTTAGGAGTTGAACAGTGACGCACTTCGTCCGCGGATATTAGTAATATACAGAAAAATTATCGCGTTTTCAGCTAATGTTGACGACAAGAACATCAAGTCGAAGGAATTGACGAAATTTTCTGCAAAAAAATCATCAACGCGAGCAACTGTGCTGATAAACTTTGAAGGGCGCCAACGAAGTACGAAATTTGAGTTTGAAGGTGTCGGTACGGTATGGTCCTTGTCGTCTTTGGAAGCGCCATACGCCAGGTGGATGACGGGTTCCCGTAAGATCAAAGAGATTCACTCGTCCCGCACCCTGGTAAATCCCAACTCGCTGCTAGGTGTGTATTTGTGATACGCCGCCAGTAACATCAAAGGCCAGCCAGAGTCGTAAAAATGAATCTAATTAATTAAACTGAAAACAGAAAACAGCGACTTGAACCAAGATAAGACGCGCGCGGGGTCTGTTCGTTCTGTCCTTGCCGTAAGATTGTGAGTACTACGGCAGGACCCGCGGGCCAGGTTGTGTGCTTGCACCTTCCTTGCGCCTTCAAACACACCACTAATCGAGAAAACGAGGGGAAACGAATCGAAACGAATCGGGACGTGCAGGGGAGGAGGGAGGAGGGAAGTAAACCAGAAGAGAAGAGAAGAAAAGAGAAGAGAAAAGGAAGAAGTCTGTAGAAGAAAACGAGAAACACGAACCGAGAGATCTCTCGGCGGAATCTCATGAACGAACACACGGAATCGCTAATGTCTACTATTTCGCCTCGCGGACGAAGGCAAGAGAACGAAAAAGAAAAAAAAGAAAAGAGAAAAAAAACGAGGAAAGTTAAACAGTCGGTAGAGAAGAAATCCACCAACTTTTTTTCAACTTCGACGACACGATTTTTGAAAGTTAGGTGCAGTAATGAAATCTCCCTTTGTACGTTGTAATAGAACAAGTTAATTGGATGTTCTACAAGCTCATTGCCTCTTGAATTTTTCTTTTTTTTTTCAAGTATTTCAGCTGGACGGACCAATCTAATTTGACGATAAAGAGAATCAGTGACTTGGAATTTAACGGAAGATAATGAAAAAGAAAGCTCGTATTTGGCCGGACTCAGTAACATCTTCTGTCAAGTCAGTCTTCAGGCGAATTGCAATTTTCTTTCATCACAGGGTTCCGACGAATTCCCAGTTATAAAAGTGATTTGAATTTGACCAGTTCAGGATTGAAGGTTCGACGCCCCGAGTATCGTTACTGTACAGCCCCAGTACCGGGTATGGCCAAACTGAAACCATGGCTTGAAAGTCACAACTGGCAGAAAGTAATGTTCCTTTGTTCTCGGAACGGCGAATTCCAATTTACAAAATAAAGGATGATGCACCATGCGTGTGTCGAGATCCTCGCCTTGCCTCCCACGCGGCCGGTTATCTCCGTGACTTAATGCTGGGTAATGTGCTCTCGCGTTACATCTCTAGCGGTCCGATGCGGCGGCCTTAGGGACTGCGAAGAGCTGAAAAAGATCTGGCCCTGGTTACTGAACTGGTCAAGTGTTAAAACCTCCAGCTTTTCCCGTGAGATCCATTCATGTCATATATATAAATGGGAAATTCAAGAGTACCGGATATTTTCTCTGTCTTTTACTATCCACGCGTATAGCATTGTACAGACGTGCTTTGTGTGCGCTGCACTCATTGTTAGACTGCACCCTTCGATTTTTTGTTTTTCATTTTGTGGCCAAAAATTTTCATCGCAATGATTGGATCCCGTATACGCATTATTTGTGGAGTTTCATTAACTTATTCGTTATACCTTCATCTAACATTTTGACTCTACAAAACTGCATTTCTTATAACCCTCAATCGCAGAAAATTAATTTCACCAAGGGTGAAATCTGTCATAATGTTGAAAAAGCATACTCGCCGTACGTGTAACTTGTTGCGCCGTTATCAACTCCACTTCTAACTGCATAGAATATCAAAAAGTGATGATCACTTCCTCTGATAACCCGGAATCAAAAATATTATTTAGCAGATACTTGAAAAAATAAATGAGCTAAAAAAAATAAATTGGGTGTAAAGAAGCATGGCATCACCATACTGATGAATCCCCCTTTCCGGTTCGAGCGGGACACGTGTAATATTCCAGGTAATAGAGAAACGTCTCGCTATGCTGGAAAGCAGCTTTTGAAAGACAAACCTGTATACGCTTAGCGCATCCTTTTCCAAGGACACTTCTTACGTGCATAATCGCCGTCTAGCGTGTGCCTGGACATTAATATATCGCGGTCAGTGGCGTCTCGGCGTTTACATCCTCTCCCTCTAATCCAGCGTCTCTCTCCTCATTTCTCTCTCTCCTTTTTTTCACGCACACGACACACACACGCGCGCGAAGGTAGCCCCCCTGCACAAGGGCCCGCCTGAATGAGAGCCCCTCTGTCAAGTTAAAAAATGCATCGTCAAGAACTCGTGTATGCTCATTAGCCGATTACAGGTACCTTCTCTCCCGTACAGTATACACGCATTCAATTCTGCAGCTTGGAGGTATATATGAATCGTCACGTATGTATGCACGTTCATCGGATGCTCGTAGTTTTGCAGCAGGTTTATTCGACTGCTGGAACGTCTTACGTTTCGAAAGAACGGAACCGCAGAAAACAACATCCGAGTGAGTCTTATTCAGAAGACATTGAGTCCACTGGCTGTAGCTCCTATGCTCTCTCTATACCAACAGTATAAAAGGCGAATGGGACGACCGGTAATTGGTGGTTCGTTGTTACGTCTTGTACCGTAGACTACGTACAGCTGTTTGCCAGTATAAATGTGGTGCAAGTTTAGAGACTTGTCGTATATGTATATATAGATACACACAATGATGTTGGTTAACAAGTACACACATATTCATATTATAGTTGATTCTAAGCTGCGGCAATGCACCTGCACAAACTCATATATATATATAAATAGGAAGAGCGAAGCGTTGCATACCTATGACTATTACGCTATATGTATACATATATGTGTACAGCAGGAAGAAAACGGGTGGTGATTGCAGCAAACCGCCCAAGTAGTTTTCCTCCTCGCAATGTAATAATGAAGTTACTTTAACGATCTGTTGGTAGACGCAATCGGACTGTAAACGTTTCTGGGGGCTGCGAACCGCGCTCGGCAGTGAGGCGAACGGATGAGCCCCGAAGAAGCTGGTAGAGTTTGTGCGCCAAAGAAAGCCGTTGATCTCGTAGACCAGCTCTTCGCATCGGTGAAAAGAGTTGGAGTTAGGTTATTGGATGAAGGAGCAACAGCGGCTATGGAGCCAACCGCGCTGCGGGTATACTATACATATACCCTCGTAGCTACCGTAACGCCTAAGCTGCCGATCGCAGTGGGACGTCCAGAGACGAACATAAAATATAAACTTCATTTGTTCACAGAATAAATACACGGTGGTTAAACTGTAGCTGTGCAATTACCAGCATGAGAATAACAATATATTGATTTTCATACGTTTTTGAATAAAATAAACGAAAATCGAGACTGATATGCAGGTGAAACGTACGTCGGAAGGTCGTATAAGCGGAAGAAGAGACCGTTTTTGTAAAATGGGTAGCGTAGATATCTTTACGCGTAATTGGCTTTGCGCGTGCAGTGTGCAACAAGATCGAGGATTTGTTGTCCGTCTCAATAGTTGGCGCAGCTCTTGTATTCTTATGTGTGTAACCGCGGAGGTACGTGTACACACGTGCACGAGAATTGCCGATATCCCAATTCTGTATCTGATACATAGTACATGATACATAGTACATAGTACATGATACAAAGCAGTCGAACGTCAAAGGGAAAATTTTATCGTTATCGCGTCGCGGTGTAATCGGCTTAGTTCAGAAGAAGCCGTCGGTCATCGAGGTGATGGGCACACCACCTGGATAACAGCGTCGAAACGTTAAGCAGTTATATTCTCGAGCCAATAACTTTCCACGTCACGACCTTTCGCTTCTTTTCATATACTCATAGATATAATGTAGATTATGTTCGAATGGTTCAGGCTACGGATGCGCAAGGATGCTGCTGCTGCTGCCGCAGAAAGCCGATGCAGGAACGCCTGCCGGATCACCACCTACTGGGTGTTCCGCTGGTCATCCCATGCACTCGCTGTGCGAATCCCTTCTCCGACTCGAGTTTCATTCTACTTTGCGAAAAAAAATATTCGCCACTACGGTATATTATCGAATGATCTGACCTCGATGACTGCAGTCGAAAGGACCGGATATTTTTTCTCTATATTCGATAGATTTTTAATTTGAGATATATATTTAATACAAAATAATCGTATTTTCGATTGACGGGTTAACGTCAAAGAGTGCAGATTCAGAGATCTTCGAGACGCTAGCGATGCTTGGGAGGAGCGCACGCTGGCATAGCTGGTACCGGTTTGATGAGTTGGTTGGAAGGTTCGAATACATCTGTGTTAGTGCCGGGCTATACAACGCACGCGTTATAATCGGAGCAAACTCGGTATCATACATGGCTGTAAAATTATACCTGCAGCAGCACGGTCGTTGGACTGGATCGAAACCTTCTGCTGTGTATATGCGTTGGTAGTGTAGTGAAGGAAAAGAAAAGAGGAGGAGAAGACGACGCGTGTGTTTTATTACACGGTGAATCAATATTATCTTCTACTTAACGCTGCATTTTGCATATTTAATCAGTGCTAACGATGAGACCCTACGGTGCGCTTCAAATTTGCCAGTCATCGAAACACCGAGTAACATTCTCACGTCACATTCACCAACCTGTGGCCTTGTAGTAAAAGTGCATCGTACATATCATACATAGTTGAAATATTTTCATAGATACCGAGTAGGAAAAGAAGAAGAACCCATACGATGGGGAACTGTACGCCGTCAATATATCGAGAGGATCGCTGCACGCCTTGTCCTTACCTTTTTAGGCCTACAGCTGCGAAGGCCGATCAGAAATTGAAGGATAAAAGAGCATCGATACGGCGTGTAATTGTGTATCTCAAAAAATAGAGTTAAACTGCGAAGGAAAGAACCGAGCGTTCAGATGCAGTGCCAAATAGCTTCGTGGGTAGAAGAAGAATAAGAGAATGAATGATAAAATAAAACACCAAAAGAAGGGGGGAGGGGGGAACGAAACTCAAAGGGAAATAAAGATAAAAAAGGGGGAAGAACGAGGTTTGGAAGAACGCAGGAGGCAACCTGGTGAAGTGGTAGACGCACCAGGGAACATATTGCTGAGTTAGGACCAGGACTGGATTCCGCGGGGAAAGGAGGCAGGTTCGTTCGCGGGTGGGAGTGTACAAGGTCTTCAGTACCTCGTAAATTACCACCATGGCCCTCGCGATCCGGCCCCTCCTGGGTCCCTCATGATTCCCCTCAGTTCTCAGCTGCCTCGGCTTAGCTCGGACCCGTCGTCGTAGTCTTCGTGAAGCAAGATGCGCGCCTGGCCGAGCACGGATCTCCTTTCGATTCTAGTCAATCAGGATTACAAGCTCTAACGCCATCGTCCAGAGGTGGTGGCTCCCGCCAGCTTCACCGGAGGAGGGCCAAAAAGGACTCGAGCTCTTGTAACTTGTCCGTTAAACACGCTAAAGGAGGTTACTTAACCGTTTGTAAAATGCGACGTCGTTGTCTCAATTTGCTAAACCATCGAAACACCTTGCTATCGTTTATCCAGAATATTGAATATCTCCCGAGTCATTCGGATTAGAGTGAAACCGCTCCAAAATTGCGACAATCAAATACTTAAAGTCAAGCTCAAGGTTGATGAGTAATCGGAAAACGTAAAATCATTCATCCATCATACGATTCACGATTAATTGTATCGGATACTCAGAGGCTGTTTGGCACGGTTTATTGCATAACCCATAACGTGACTTGCACGAACAAGAGCTACTTCATTTAACGTATGCCCATAGAACGAAGCCGGATACAAGCCAAGAAATCTAATGCATTTTTCTACCGAATAGTAATATCCTGATCCGTGCAACTCTGGCCGTTGCATCGATAAAAACAATTGATCCATCCAAGCAATATATTATATGGTGGTATTAACGAATTCATTGGACTCGACACCTTTGAAGATTGAATTCAATCGATCCGGAAACTGCGAACATTCCTTGGAGACAAAAAAAATTTTACTCTGACGATGAATGTACTCTTTACCGTGCGTGAACATTGTGGCGAAGCAGATGGTTTTCATTGTGCTCAATAAATGCCGGATGAATCAATGTTGAAAGATTTTTTAATTCTTGGCAGTGTTACTGAGAAATGAAACTTGAAGCTGGCTTGATTCCAAGAAGAGGTGATCTCGGGTTATTTATGTATACAAAAATTCTTTTGGTTGCACCCTGGATAAAAGTGTTTAGAGTTAATCTCATAACTTTAAAGCCAATTATGCCGCTCTCTGATTGGGTTCCATAGAATTATACGAGCAACAAATACATAATGCTTGAATATATTCTGTATTCAAAGTCGGCTTAGCTGCATTCAATACTAGGCGGTTTAAATCGCGGCACAGAGAGGATTAAGTTCAATTATAATTAAAATGTAATCCATACCGACTGATACTAATTATTACCTTTTCAATAGAGTAATGCTAAGGATGATCGGAATCACAAAAAGTCATCATCGCAAGTAATAATAGATTGATAATCGAAAAAAGTGAACAAAAAAGAGCTATAGGTATACAATAAGTCTCAAGATTGCTGTCAATAGCAATCATCGAACAAGAAACTCGACCAACCGCACAGCTCCGTGCATACGTCTAAAGCGAATTCACAGCGTTAATTGCGATCGTCGTGAATTCCATCGTAGGTTAATTTATACGTCGTCGAAAGTTTAGGTGGCGGGTTTGAACGCGTCATTAGTCGAGGCGTTGCTTAGTCAATTTGTCACTTTATCCCTTTGTCAGTTCGTCGGAGACTGAGAGACCAGAGAAGCGTTGCGCTAACGGCAGTCCCGTTTAACGTCGTGTAGGCGGTCATCAATGTGCTTAATTTAGCATTAAATTGTTTACATCTCGTTAATTGCGGGGCCCGCGCTATACCGCTTTTGGCCGATAGAGTGGAGGAGCTTGGCAAGAATTTCGTCTGATCTTTATTTTGTATAAAACTTTTCAAAACACTAGGTCTAACAAGATAAATGCGCAAGAAATTCTCTCGACCGGATTGATTAATCATTCGCGATCCGATGATCACTTTTGATATTTTTACACACATCCCGCGATACGTATACCCACTTCTAATCTCATCGTAATCGAGTCTTGTGTTTTACCAGTTCTTCGAAGTACTCTGAAATTATTTTCCCCTCAAAATGCGATAACGATCAATTACGCATCGAGCGCAATAAAATTGACGTAATTTAGCCGAGCTAAGATCGAATGTGTTGACGCGTATCGGGTATTATATCACGTTACGCTTCACACGTATATGACACACACACAATCGGCTCTCCTTCCACGAAAAGAGGAACCACCACAGTACAGTATACCGTATTGGTATAACCACACCACAGCCAACATCGACGAGAGTTGGTTGTAACGTGGAGTAAGGTTTATGTAATACCTTGGCCCGCGCGAGTGATGGATTAACTACTTTTTTGATGGGAAGACTAGACCGTCGATGGCTCTAACGCTAACCCGTGTTTAGCTGGCATCAGAGGTTAAAGGTGTTTCGTGAATGAGACTGTACAAACGTGGGATTATGATAATGCGTACAAATTAATAGGTTGGTTGGTAGTCGGTACCCTCCCGCCCAACAAGCGAGGCACTGGGCACCGGAGAACGTACGCCATACTTTCACGTCTTTATTAGTAATGTGAAACAAATGAAGCTCCGCATATGCCTCATACCAATAATATCAGAATCATTCAAAGGATTATAAAATTTCCGAGTTTACTTTTCACACCCATCATCACGACGAAGGTCCGTAAGGTGTTGATCGCCGGATTGCATGATCAAATTTAGAAGAGAAAAGGGTTTCAGACCTGTACTGCGCCTAGATTAAAAAATGCAACATCTAGGTACGGTGAAATTGCAAATTTCAAAGTGGCAGCGCATGCCTCTGAGCTCGTCATCGCGGGTGGTGTATATAAATACCTACTTTAAACCGGTTTCTATTTCAACGGTATAATCTTCGAGAGATAAAAATAAAGTGTATTATACAGTTGCGCATGGTTATACAAATGCAAATAACCAGCGCCAATACGATAATTATGGTATTTACAGCAAGCATCAAAGGTGCAGATAACAGTGTCTCATTCATGATGGCCGAATAAATCGATTTACCGCACTATACTTTTTAGCCGCAAGAAGCCAAGGGTATTTACCTACACACAAATGGATTCTATAAAATAGAGCTGTGTGGATAAATCGCAGAAAGAATTAAAGTCGGTGGGTGGTAATAACGCGATAAAAAACAGCTGCCGATCGTCCTGGCATGGTGGTAACAGCGGAGCTGGTGCGTGCATAAACCTTAAACCGGTACGATCGTGAAACTGCGGTGATGTTGACTATACCGTTTATCGATGGACTCGACGGTCAATAGAGCTGGGGGACAATGTGATGCTATTTAGATAATGCACCAATTAAGGATATGTCCTGCCACCGAGAGCATACGGTGTTCGGAACTACCATAGTCCTCCCCCTGCATAAGTACTCGTTGCCTCGAAGACGTTTCAGCGCAGTACGTTTGGTTCTTTTGCCATCACCCCGCTTGCTCGTAGCTCTCTTCGTGCGACAAAAGCTGTTGTTGTTGAGGTGCGGTGCAGCGGGTTTGCATTCTGCACCTCCACGCTAGGTTGTGCCTTGGCTTGGCTACTACTTATAATTCCATTTGAATTCTTGAGAGTTCGAAGCCATTTAGTTTTCACGCTTATATAGCTCCTGCCTGTCCCCTATACCGGCTATGTCGCACGCTGTATGTTTCTAGTATATCACATTTGTATGAATTATATTAGCACAACGGTTCGCCATTTACCGAGGTAAGTACCTCTACCTCGATAAAAGTTGTTATAAACGAGTTTCAACTATACTACGTGAGATATCCGCTTTATAAGCGGCTAACCGTGACATAAAACTAAGCAAGAGATAATCGGCAAAAGCTGCTGCTGCTGCTGCAGTTATAATGCATCGCTTAATTTTCTGGGCACTGGTATATTCCGGCAGTACATTTCCGACACGGAGGATGCCGTACGAGGCGCGTGTGACGAAGAAGAAGTGTATTTTTTTTTTTTTCTTACAGATTAAACATACAGGAATATCTCTGTATAGTAATGCGAAGAGTAGCTGATATTATGGCATGCGGAATGAGAAGCGAAGCTGAGAAAAATGAAGCCAGATATTAGCACCAATTTTTTGCCGAGACGACGTTAGCGTTAATGCAATGGTGGCCATAAAAAAGTGTTAATACCACGAGGGTTGGTTTTACAGGATTTTGGGATTTCATTCAGGTAATTAGGGCTCGTTACCCAACAAACGATGATCTCCTAACGTAAATACGTTCACTTTAAGCAACGCCTCCTCGTTTGACACACCGCAGTAAAAAAACGTCACGGTATTATATCACCCTTCACGGCTCTTATTGCGCACGAATTAGCAGCTTTCATTTCTATTATTATCACGCACTTAAAGCCAACGCTTTAAATACGCTTGAATATGACATCAACGTCGCGGCAACTCGAATTCGCCACAAGGTTGCAGACGGTCGTTTACTTGAAGATTCACTTTTCAGCTGATTATTTAACGACAGGGATTTGTCTACTCTGATGTAAGTCAGATGGTGTTCACAATAGATACCTATGTTTCAGCTCGCTTTTTTCTGGTTAGTATGGGAATATTTTGAATTGGAATAATATCCTTGTCTCGGTCTTTGCTTTAATTGATTGGCTACATACCTATTTGAAAAAAGTGACAAAAAATTTGCAAATTTCTGATTATAATTGCGTATACATAGCATGCGGGTAAACCCGACGCGGCAGTGCTCCGACGCATACCCTTTGATTCTTCCGCCATGTATATTCATAGCTATTAAAACCAGAAGTTAATACTTTGAAAAGGCAATCACAACGTTAGCAGAATTTTATGTCGTGTTATTTTCCATAATTGATCATCGCATAAAATCGGTAGCTCTTCTTGACTACAGATAGCTAAAGTTCACTTTACATATATTTGTAAGTACACCCGTGAAATATTTCATTCATACCATAGAATTTTATAGGACTACACCGTGAATACTTAGGGAATTGATGAACTCGACATCGGAAGCAGTGTAGCGTTGTATTCCCAAGATTAAAGGCCGTTTCGATAACGCTATAATATACTCAACTCCCACCTCTATCTCCTCTGGAATCCCCAAAGCAAAGGCGTGAGCCTCTGCAAATTATGAATATTTAACATGTCAACCGGAGCAAGTAGCCCGTTCGTCAGGTCGAATAAGCCCGTAGCTGCAATACCGCCTCGCTTCGATATTCACAAAGGGAATCTGTTCGAACATCAATATAGTTACACTGTGAGTATAGTGATTCCACGAGACATAATATCATCAAAGCTCTCGCAAAAGCAAAGCTTCAGACGTAATGTTGGTCTTCGTATTCATCTAAACAGTTTATTCGGCGAATCTCCACCGAAGAACTGATCCCAACTTAAATTTTGTTTGCTTTATAACAATTATAGTAAACAAATTTCTGACAAATAATAAAACCGATAATAGTTATCCGTTGAAGCCACTTGTACATTTTATCACGAACAATTAATTTGAATGATTTGACTAAAATCGTAGTAGGTATGTACAGCTAAATCAATTTGCTATCAAATTAACGAAGCTAGAACATCACCAATCGAGACGAATTGAGGGCTGAAACTTTCCGATGCAATAAATTCCGCTGCTGCTGCTGCTGATAGTGGTAGTGGTGGTGCTACGGGGTGACACTTACGCGTCAATAATTTTCACAACGGTTTGTACTGCAACGGTAAGCGGATAGTGGCCGGATATAGATATATAGCCTGCAAGTTAGAGTTGCTAAAACAATTATAAAGTTGAAAATTTAACTTCCTGCGCCAGCTCGTAGGAAGCTACAGCTACCGCCCGACACCAGGGTATTAGTTCATCGTGGTCGACGCCATCTTATTCTGAAGCGACATGACCCGGCATGGCCAGTTTCTGTCATGCTGTACAATTTGACACTGGGGTTACTCATTCATTTATTGATGCTTCATCTTGTAGCAGCGCTTGTTTCCGCAACAGCAAGTTCTCAAATTATCCGCCAAGTACATTGGCTGAGGAAGTCGTTTTAGAGTTAACAAACGATCTCGTTAATACTGCTCTCTTTCTGCAAACGAGGCAACTAAAACACTCCTTACTTGTTAGGAAGTCAAGTAGCTAGAGCCAAGGTGACAACGAAAAAAGCGAAAGCAAAAGAAGAAAAACGAGAAAAAGTGAGTATTTTGTAAGATGAATCTCCCGCGGTTTGCCTGCAATATGGTGAGACTCGAGTTGGGGCGTCTGCCATCAACTACTCCAAGTGGGTAGTTGCGTCGGATTGCCTCGTGCCAAGTGGTCGGTGCTCGACGAAGCCTCGCCATCTAATTATACTGATTTTTTACAAGCAAATCGACGAGGAGCGATCAGGGGTGGTAAAAATTACCTCTATAGCAGCAGGTATATAATAGAATTTGAATTCCAATATTCCCACGTTTACACGACACATGATTAAAAGACTCTACAGTAAAATTGATACTTGTCGACGCTGCCAACATATACAGATTTTGAAACTAACTGAACAGCTAGCATAGAAAAAAAAATAAAAGAGAATTGAATTCGGCAGACAATATGGCTAAACTTTTCATTCTGTTTGCCCGTAATTGTGACGCAGCATGCACATTGTTGTTTAGTATGGGGACCATATTTGGAATTATATCATTGTCGGCATTTGATTAAATATTACTGAAACGGAGCTGGAGTAAAAAATTTACCTGCAACTCATACCTGTAGTCTGTTAAACTCGTAAGTGCCAGGATCCCGTGACAAACCAGAATTACGCGGCGGTGAATTGCGAGAATTTTTTCTTCGAGATTTCTGCGAGAACGAATGGGCATTCATTACGAGGAACGGAACCGAAAGGCTATTCCGAATGTGCAAAAGAAATAGATTTAAAAAAGAGGGCTTTTTCGAAGCGCGAACCGAGAAATTTAAGTTGAATATATCTATACGACTTTGGCGACAGGTATTTATCTAAATTAATATAAAAACTGAAAAGTTTGAAGTCACGGCAATATGATTATATTCATACGAATTTGACTTCAGAGAAATTCGTAACGGAGTTTCAGCAAGCTTATTAAATGTTAGGGCAGCTTGACTGACGAATCCACGGTGTCATTGAGTTATTTTATACGGCGATCTTACAAGAAGCTCGTGCAAGTCTTATGGGTCACGTGGGACACTCGTCTTTAACTTTAATTCGTGCTGAGGTCGCGGTGTTGGAAACTTGGAAACGTAGAGCCGCCAGTTATAAATCAGTTACCGAGGAGTCTAAAGTCGCTGGGAAAAGGAAAGTAATTTGATTGAAGTTAGCACCGACTTTACAGACGCACGAGGGTGCAAAGTGGACCAGCAGAAATGGAAGCGGCTGGTATCGCAGTTATATTAGGATATAGCAGTGAAACAGAGTGAAAAAGGGAGGAACAGAAGGAAAAAGAACTTTCGACAAAAAATAATACTGATAATAACAATAACGATACAAGTAGAAAGGGGCAGGATCAGGGTGATATTTTTTCAGACCTCGTGGTCGACCTCACCGAACTTCTATAATCCCGCAAACCAAACAGCTTGTATCAAAGTTGGAATGACGTACGTGTGCAGGTTTTGGATCCGTGAATGTATACGAGGTAGCACGCGCTACCGCCGTCTGATCGGTATAAAAAAACAGGCAGTCAGGTAGGTAGGCAAGCAGGCAGGAAATACCTACCTCGCGGCAAGACAAAGGGTACATTTTTCTAAGGGCTGAAGTCAGAGCTACCGTAAGGAACAACATGCGCCAGGAAAATAGGCGAGTCGAGAACGTGGTTGCGCGAGTAGGTGCGTTGAGCGAACAGCGGTAAGCGCGAATAAAAGTAAGTGTTTTATGCGATAAAATAAAATATAGCGGGAATATAATGCGCGAATATCACTGTCAAGCGAGAAAAGCGAGTGCGGAACGCGTAATCGAGGAACCTGCTGTTCGAGCGAGACAACGTACGCGAATACCGAGCAAGAGCCGCGCTGCCATTCGTCATCGCCTCTGCCGGGCTGCAAAGAACATTACTCAAACCTCTGCGCGCAATTTCATATCTCGAGGATGAGCTCGAGTACCGGTAATTCATGCCACTAAAATCAGACGTTGTTACTGAAAATATTCCCGTTTTACGACGTCGGCAGAAATAACACTCAGTTTAGTATGGCAAACGAGCTGGTAACCTCAGATCATTCCTCACCCTTTGCGAAATACAAAGCTCAACTTGTGATCACTTCGGATCACATTTAATTTCATTGTATTCTGCAGTCCAAATATTTGGAAAGATAATTTAGAATCTCTTGAGAATCTGCGCGCGGTTAATAGATTCGTCCGCTTATGATGAGGATTTTCTCCCAACATCGGTAGGAATTTTGAATCTTCAAAAATCGCAATTAATCGAACAGTGTTTTTTATTTCATTGGGTCAGAAAAAGCTCGCCGAGGTTTGCGTGCGAGAATATGAGCTGTTATAAGTATTGCGAATGCCTTTGGTTCTTAACAGAAGTCGGCAGTTCGGCCATATCACGCCTCACAAGTTTCGAGCCATATACTTACGTAGGTAGGGACCATGTAGTTTGTTATGAAAGCACCGCGCTGCTGTTGCTGCTGCATTGCCCAAGTTTATATATACTGCGGGATAACTACAGCAATTTAATTAAGCGTGAACCAAGAGTGGATTTTGATGGTAAAAATAAGGGCAATCATTGTAGTGGACGAGCTGTAAACCGCCGATTTCTGGACCTACCGGTTGAATCGTTACTCAGATAAAAAATTCCTTGTTAAGTAGAGCGTAAATCCATTACGGCACGCTGCAACAGCTGTAACCATACTCACGCCCCATGATATACTCATACCTACACAATAAATATTTTTGCAATAAATGAATCATGCATAGTGTCAGAAAGGTCATCAAAAGTGTCCTGTAGTACAAATAAGTCTGCTACACACCCAGTACGTGCCGTTATAGTTTGTTTCCGTAAGTTACGTACCGTTGTAACAGTTGATAGTCGATTCTAAAATCAATAACAACAGTCGAAGTCTACGTGAATCTTGCTCTGGACATCTCTAAAAGTTGGACAGATTTCGGATATCACGACATATACACAAGATCAGACACCAGGGCGCTCTAAAAAGGAAGTCGAATGTCCCGAGAAATATCATTCAGTTTTTTCGCGACTACGTGAAACTTTGAACAAAAAATAACAGCCATTGTTTGACATCGAACGTAAAAACCTGGACACGCCAGTTTCCTGTCGATCATAACTGTCCAGCACATATCTTGGGTGGTGTAAGTTCATAAAAAACGAGGGTCGATATGTACGTCAACTATATGCAATGACTGTCATACAGCGTCGATGTAATGGAAGAAAGTATCGTCCCTTGGGTAATAACGGATAACAATCAATCTACCGCAGTGATATATTTGATCAGATGTACATCTGTTATTAATTTAATTACCCGGCAAGAAACATGGGTAAAATTGCTGTTACCTAAATTTGAACATATGATATGCAGTGAATACGAAGGAGTTAGATCAGTCGGTGAAACACCAAACTACGACGCCAGCCCGCGTTTAGAACGTTTATAATGGTCGTTGACCTCGTATAAGTAACCACTGCGCTGCATAAAAATGACATTCATCTTTCAGGAAGCCGCATGATGCTTCGCACGATGCACAAGGTAGCAATAAGAGTCACCTCCACAAGTAATGAATCCTATACTCGGAATACTAATGGTACGATTAGTTAGGATCGACGACATTTTCTGGCTTCCTAGAAAATTATCCATAATAGATTGCTCCGTGTCCAGCTTACTATCAACTGTAGAACTGAAAGACAAATAAGGTCATGACAATACCAAAAGACAAACGTGTACAGGGAACATAATTTCTGAGATCGAGTCAAGTCGATCGTTCCAACTTCACACGAATTCTAACTTCAGTCTCTGCATATGGGACGCGCGGAGTTATGGGTTGCGTAGCGGTGAAATATATACACATGCGTGTTTCTAAAGGCTCGAACTTTCCGGCAGATTGGTCGTTGTGGTCTGAACAAGACCGAAGCAGATCGAGGAAACAAAGAGATCCTAAGACTACGCGGCATTCGGCCTCGTCTGGTAGATTTCGCATTTATTTTTACATTCATTTTATTTTTGGTTCTTTCGTTTCTTTGTTTTTTAGAAATTTTTTGTTTCACTTTTTTTTTACTGTTTTATTCATTTATTTTCATCTTCTCGCTTCTACCCGCCTCCTCTCCCCCCGGGCTCCAAAGATCTTTGGCTTGAGCCTGATTTAAACACCGAGATAAGGATCCAGAACGTGGAAATGAGAGCCAAGGCGTTCCACGGCTTCGTGTCGAGTCGTGCAAGCGACGGGGTGACAGCCGCGACACACTCGTAAATACCTGAAAATAGAAGAAGGCAAACGAGAGCGAAATTTACAACGTCAAGTTACCCGCGACAATGAACTCATTTAGCGTTAGTCTCGGCTAATAAAACCGATAACGTTGCATTCCCACGCGTTTATACGAATCACAATAACATATCCTACCCAGCGTTACGAAGCATATCATTCGGTGAATTCATACCACTGTAACGTCACCACGTGACCGCAACGTATGAATTTCGTGCATCATAGGGTTCCCTAGTGTCTCACTGTAATAGGCGACGTACAATTCCACAGTCTGAAACATATGATAAAGGAAGACTTAGACGACCACCCGAGCACAAAGAAATTTTCGTTCGTTCAAACGAACGGGTAGGTCTTTCTTGTCTGGCACTGGTGCGGCCGTCAACAACGTTTGGTACATTTGTTTAACTAATTTGAAGGCGGAGGATTCGGCGTGCGTGGACGCGGAGGCGCGGCTGAAGGATAGAGGCGAACGAGCGACGAAGGACTGAGGAAAAGAGGAGAAGAGAAGAGGAGAAGAGGGAAAGGCAAGCGCCGGCTGGACCACGATTAGCATTCTCTCATGAAGGAATGTGCCGACCATGTCACGTCAGCCAGTGATCGGTGTGAAACCGCCTCGCTGCCCTCCGAAGCCGGCCCTCCGGAGGCTTAGTCGGCCCTCACTCGGCCATCCAGGTACCTCTTTTGCCTTCAGCCTCGCATTTCTTCCTCTCCTCCAGCACATGCACGCTGCTAAGAGCGTCTGGTTTGGATAGCAGGGTCTCGTCTGTCCGTTGAAGAACCGATTACTGGCCAAAGGTTTAATCGCGCGAGAGCTTCTGCAGCGTGTCCTTTGTAAAATATGGCATGCGAATGAAATTTACTTTGATTGTAAAAATTATTCTTGTGCGCGGTTTTGAAAGTACATAATTATTTTAACGTCTTTGAATTGTACGCTATGTTACACCTGTAGTGAACTTAAAATTATCAGAGTTTGAGTATCTCATTTATGCTCAAATTTTCATAATTATGTGCAACGCAAATATATCAGAGAGTGATGGAAAAGTGTATCAATCGAGAATTTATTTGTTCATGACCTTTTATTAAAGCGCCTAAGCAAAATCATCGACACCGATAATTATGACTTCAATTTATCATACGAAGAATTCCTGGGAAGGGACGAGTCAATTTTCATTCGCATCGTGATTGGATAATGGTAATCATTAGAAGCATGAGTACGTGACGTGGTTTTACATATCGTACTCGCAATCAGAATCATAAGGATTCTAGACGTAGTGTTACAATGACTACTCTTTGCCCGAAAATATTTTTCAATTCTAGAATTTCTTTTATTGAAAGACTCGAAAATCGATTAACATATAGATCCAAAGTTTTCAAATAAGTCCACCCTTTCTTTGGGGCGTTGTCCACGTCTTTTGTTGCGGTAATTCATCGACCCTCGCAGTGCCAAGTTGTTTCACTCTGTGAAAGAACTTGCTACAGATTTCAAAGAGGGTCCGAACATCAATTTAATGTTCTTCTAGTACAATGAACGTTGAAATTTAAGGTCATTATAAATTCAAGAAGGTTCAAGGCTTACAGGTGCGCCAGGAATTAAATGAACCGAAGAAAAACGGTAGGAGGCAGCAAAGGGGTTGGTCAATTGCTAGCTGTCAAACGTGCGTGACTTCTTCAGAAAATATATGTCTACTAGAAACTTGACCATTCCGTCCAACGAAACCCATCTGCTTCGTTTATATTCAGAGACGCCCTACACGTATACGCCTTCAGATATAAGTACGATGAACATTATACCGAACCCAAGAAAAAATATCATTAAATATCGGTACCACTTTCTTCTTGTATAAACCTACAACTCGAAGTTCTCTGAATTAGCTACCCAAAGTTTTCCTACTAAATATTTCCATGTTTCCGATGGTAACGTAACTAAACATCAGCTCATAATTATTATCTTGAAAAAGTCACAGATGTTTCCAACGCGCAGCTTTAAATGAGACAATGTCGATTGGAGATAGTTCAGCAAAACCTTTTTCAAAAGTGGTACAGTGTTGGTAGGATGAAGATATTTTTTTCATACATAGTAGCAACACTGACTGTACAAAGAGACAGCTACACGTGTGCGTCCAGAAGGTAGAACTTCGGAAGAAAGCGAGGGTATAATGCAAGCGAGATGGGGTAGGGGGTTTCGGTCTGAATTGAAAATCACTCACAGCCAGGCAGGCTCCAGGTACTGCATATACACTAAACCAGAGAGAAAACACCAACCTCCTTTTCGTATAAGTAGCCAACGTTCGTCCACGTTATTTACGCGTATAAACGAAACACACGGGCCATGTGCGTTTGTCGGCGATGGAAATCCGTATCACCTTGTCCTCCGATGTCCACCTCGATGTTCCTACCGTCACTCAACCCTGTTATCGTTCAGTACCATGTTCTTGTCTATTCCCAAGAAATATTTGATGCCATGCCAACGTACCGATGTGTTCTATTTGTGGGGTGTACGGATTCGGGTTTGGTCAATCAGGTGCAGACGATTGAATGAATGATGATTCATGCTATAACTTTGTAGGATATTCGAATCAAAAAGAGACATCAGGGTCGTCGTAATATACCAGTGAATGTTATTAAAAGTGGAATGAAGAATTGTGAAGGAGAAAAAAAAATTATAAATGGAAAACTGAGCACAATATCACAGCGTGGCATCGCGTAGTCTCGGAACGTACGTCTTTGAGCATACTTAGTAGATGCTGTCTGCTACAGGTTACTGCTGCACAATTCGTGTCGCGGAGAAAGTTAGTCTGTGAACAGTCTTACAGACGACTAGTAGTAGGCGTGCGTCTAGGCTCAGGATAACCAAGTAACAAAGTAGCAGTATCGAATGGTGACAAATCATACGTCGCGTTCTGCGCCTGTATAACGTGAAAAATAATCTCGGATATTTTCTAACTCGCAGTAGGAGCATTAAACACGCAAGAAGACCTAATCTCCATGTGTCACCGTTCCCACAACGGAAATGGGGAAAAAGAAAGAAATATAATGTAGAACATGCATCGGTATGAAAATAAAGGTTGCAGAGCGTAGTAGGTCAGCCCATCAGACTATGGTATCAAATATGTCACACTATACAGATTTGGTTCGACATTCTATGGTTTTATCACCTGGTCTTGAACAAAACGTCATCTGCAGAAACCTTCGATATGTTTCATGTGAACAGAACTTGAGATGGGACTTAACCTTGAGCAAACTATTTCGAATTTTTTTGTTATTCATTCATTCTATTTTATTTTTTTCTGACCATGTACATCGACAGTGCAGGGATGTCTCAAGGGCCTATGTCTACAGACTCGGCGTGGCGCGTCGGTACGTCGATGCAGCGAGCAGCAACGCGCTCGTGGCTTCGATCTGAATTTAGATTAATCTTCCAGTCGAAGGTACGCGAGTATATAATTCTAGGCTTCGGCATCCATTCGGCCATAACCCTAGCTGGCCGAGCCGGCTGTCTGCGTTGGATGAACACCGTAGTGTATACGAGCACTACAATTTCCACGGTAAACATCATGCAAGAGCACATGCAGATATATATGTATTGATATAACTATGTCAACGATTTGGTTTTGCATTTCCTGAGCGAAAAGATCCTTCTGCTTTTTTTTCCTTGACGTTGATATTTTCTATCAACCAAGCCAATGAATCCTCGAAACCAAGTGGCACCGTCGCGGTTCTGATCACGTGCTATACCCACCGCAAGTATAGGTACATACCTGGCGCAGGATAAGACAAGCAAGGATCCAGGTCGCCAGACCTGTTTTATTGTATTACTCGTTTTAACGGGGCTATTTAAATAATGTCTTTTAGTTTGACAGACAACAAGGCTTGTTAAAAAGCCAACACGCTCGTAGCAGCAGGACGAGCAGCTAATCAAGCGGGTGGAGATCGCATTGCGATAACTCTCTCACCCCGCTGTTGCAGTTCGCCGGAGAAGGGCTACCGAGCATCGGACTACAATATACCTCCGAAGGATTTCACCACCTACGACATTCGCACTTACGATAAAAAAAAGTGAAAAAATGTATTAAATTACGACTAACGGAAATAAACCACTCGAAGTAGTCTACTGATTTGTTATAGGGCGTATGGTTTGTTGGACGAATGAAAACATTTTGCTGAGTTGGAGAGTTGTATACAACTAATCATGTAAAATTGTGTATAATAAATTTTACTTGTGCGGTTAACGGTAGTAATTATTGGCTCCACTGCATGTACTTTAACAAACTGTGTCAAAGGAAAGCGAAACCCTGTCTCAATTTCCATAATAGAGGTGGCGCAGGAACGGGAATGACGCAACGAGTTGAAACATGAATATTCATGCAAATACCCAAACCTCTACGCTTAGGGGCTGCTCCGACCGTATCACTGGACACAATTTCCCATCTTGATTAGTTGCAGAGCGGCGAATAATTAGTCGTTATAGAATGCGCGAACCTCGTCTCTTGATGTGGGAGCGATGAACCGGCAAACTCTATTGTAACCAGATTGTCTTTGGCTTGCAAATACAAATTCTGGAAACATTCTAGGTAGTTTGTAGGCATCAAGTACCAAACGGAAAATATCACGAGAAAAAAAAACAGTTATTGGTTTTCTTTGAGGCAACAGGTGCGCACTTCACCCCTATACCTACTCGTGCAAAAAATTCGTATCTTTTCGATTGAATCTCAGACGCCAATATTCGCGAAACTGCGGTGCATATCACGTTCTAAATAATATTCAAATGAATTTCCGCGAAGTAACAAGAACTCCGGTGAAACTTATTTATTTCCGGTTACCAATTCTCTGGCGTACCACAAGGTTCGGTTGCAAAGAAATGTTCACGTTGTTATTTCTGCATGCAGGACGCGTGAAGGCGTTGGTACACATCTTCTTCATTACGTGCCGCAAAAAGATGAGTTTCAGCGTGCCGAACTGTACTTGGAGTTCCCTACCGAACGCGCTGTGCTGAAACTCGCCGAATCCCAGGTGGAGAACTCGGTAGGATTTCGATTGATTTAAATTTATTTGGTCCCCTGGCGGGCCACGACACATTACGACCGACGGGTGCTACAAATTACGCCGGACTTAATTGCCGGCTGAGGCGAAACGGACGTATGAACCTACTGGGCGTCTTTACCCTTCACTCGATCCTCTTCTCTTACCTCTTTTCTTGATTCTCTCTCCTTTCCCCTCCTCTTTTTCCTCCAGTCTTTTGGAGCAGAAGGGAGGACGAGTTCGCCGACTAATGCATGCTGATTGCCTGGATAATTAAAACGAATGCCATCGATTCGAACTCAAGATCCAATTTACTACGATTCAACTTTTCAGTCTCCAATCCACTTCGATGCAATACGATCCAATCTCATGCCTCATGTTCTTCCACGGATTAGTGACTCAATCTCAGAGGGATTCGCGCAGATTTTTACTTTCTTTTTTTCTTATTCTCATATTGTACTCGAACTGCGTATCTCTGATAGCTGTACAAAGATTTATCTTCTATCACTTTGATCGCCACATCATCTTTTAGAATTAGTGTATATTCATAAAATCATCTTGCAGCTACACGTCGGCCATAATGTCATATTCAGTTTTTGGGATGCAAGGTATTCGGAAACGTGATGACGGGCTGATAAAACCGTCAACGTAATTTTTCAAGCCTCCAAGAGGGGTAGGTTACCGAGATCGAAGAGTCGTAGGTCAACACGTACTTTTATCCGTGCGCCTCAGCAAAATTATACGTGTATCTTTTCAGCAGATCATTACGTTATCTCATATCTTGCTACATGTCCTTCCCGCGTGATTATTCATTTTCTCTGCAATAATTCTTGCACGATCTGTCTCGTAATTCTTAATTCTGTATCTCGGACAGCGTTGAGAATAAAATGAATCTTTCCCTTTCAACGGCTTCGCGACGTGGTATAGAGGTGCGTAGTCGTAGTGGCGCCCAAGAATGTCGCAGATTTAGTGTAGCGGTAGCTCGAGCAAATCATGGCTCACTTTTTTTCGTGTTCATTTATTTATTTGTTTTAGTTAAGTCCCTGCGACTTTTCAAAGTTAGCACTACTACCGAAACCGACCTGGTGCCCAACAGAACGGCGCGTAGATATATCGTAGAAAGACACGCAGAGTCGACCCTTGTATAATGCTAACGTTTGCATGTCTACTTTCTTTTTATGTCTTTTTATTGCACCACTCAGTCTTCCGCCCTCCCCCTGAACATTTCGATTTCATTTGATGATTTCGGGGGCTTAGATATTTTACAAGAATTGAGACTGATCTTCGAAAAGGCAATTTTTCTCAAGAGAAAAAAAGAGAACAATAGCTATGTTCCGTATACTACCAGCTATTACTATTCATACAATACTTGAGCAGTAAAAACAGCCGCAATAGCTTCATAAAAACCTCAAAACTAAATAATTAGATTGATAAAATTCTGTTCAAAGATTTGCTACGGTGACATTTGTGGACATTGAAACTGGGCTAGATTGTAGGTAGTTATCGAAAAAAAAAAATCGTTTTTCTTGGTATTCGTACCTTTAGGGGAAAGAAGACAAAGAAAAGAGAAGATAAAGAAGGAAAAGAAAAAGAAGTAGAAAAAGAAGGAAAAGGCGTAGGGGTGCACGAGTCTTGAGGAGTTGAGCGTACCGCGATGCGTGGCGGATAAGGATACCGACTGTCTAATTAAACGCGCAAACAAATGCCCCTTTCGTCTCTCGATCCGCAAAGTCTTTCCTCTTTCCTTCTCGATTCTTCTCACCTCTCTACCCGTACGACCATTACCGAGCGAAGGCTCGATTTTATTGGGCGATAAAGGCCCCCCTGAAATATTTCAACAAAATAAATGCATGGAACGAGTTTGCTAACACGTTCGCAATAATGACGAAATTCTTGATCGTGCGTTGGTTAGGATATCTGATAAAACTCTTCTTGGAATCACTTGTAGTATCTAACCTCCTTGCGTGGTTTTCGCACATGGTACGTATGTCTATACAATTTGGTCGTGGGTTGACGTACCTAAAAAATGCACATTTCACCCTATAAACAGTGCAATTTAGAACCAAAACTCTTCAATGCATCAATAGATCGTCTCATGGTTAGCCTCCTCAATTCAGAAAAAAATATCAAAAAAATCAAACGTTCTTTATACACCCCTGCATATATTTAACAGCAACCTAGCAAAATATCGACTTCATTAACTCTTATTTAACCAAGACATCTGATGGTAGGAGATTGCATAAAAAAGCTATCAGAAACACCTCCGCGGCTTGTATACGCTTGTGTACCGCAGCTCCACAGCTCGGGATAAAAGTTGTTACAGACTCTTGCATGAGGTATAAATAATTTTTGCTCAAACCGTACAGAACGCGAAGTAAACTAACGTATATACAAACACTGTATATACTGTAGCGATATACAAAAAGCAGACTCGTAAATATAAAGAATTAATAACTAGTTTCGATCTTAATTACGACTGAGTAGAAGCCAAGTTCGTTGAATTGGTGTACCGGCGCTTCGGTGGTGTAGTTGGAGGTTCGCTTTTTAATGGGATAGGCACATATACAACATTTGTGGAGACGTGAAGAATATATAATAATTTAATAATCATAGCGCGTACACGAAGCCGCACAGACAGGAGACACGAGGAAAAGAGAAGCAAGCGAACATTTCACAAGCTGCAAACACGAAGTGGGAAAGAGAATCCGCGGGTAATATTTACGGGAATCTTGGGTTGGCCAGGTTTGACTCTATCGAAGTTCCAAGGTCGAAATATAAAGGGGGGCCAGGTACATTTACATTTTGAATCCATTGCGAACATATATCACGATTAAATTTTTTTGCCGATGAAAAATACGTTTCGCCTAGATGAATTTAGCCTACATTACGATCTGTGAAATCGAAAGAGAAAATTGCTTTTTCAGATCATACGTATATCGAAAGGCGTGGGAGGAGACCTGGTAAGATGGAAAAGGGTGAAGAAGAAGACAAAAAAATGAAAGATTCACGGTAGGTAAGAAGATAAACATTATTCGTGGGGCAAGTTGACTATACAGCATACTGCAGCAGTGACGCCGTAATGTAGTTGTAGCAGCCAGGGCTACATAACTATAAGTAACGCATCTTTCGTCGTGTTTCAGTGTAGCTAGTGGCGAACAGGGAACAACACAACTGGGCAGAGCGAAGGCCTCTGCAGCATCGAGAGTTTGTCGGCTCTTCCATGCATATCCGCTACAGCATATATCCACCATTGAGAAACCAAACATGTAGATGTGCAGTAACAAGGCTGTAATCTATGGAGGCAATTGCGAGGTTGGCGTATCAGCCGGAAGATAAGTCATCGAGCTCGATGCGATGGCGAGTTGTTCGCTTCGGAAAACTTTTCGCAAAGATTCGAAGTAATCCCCGTACGTCTGAAATAGGATGGAGGCAATAACAAACACGGGGGTCGATGCAGGATATACTATAGCCGCACGAACAAATCCCATCGAAAAAGTTAAATGTGGGAGGCGAGTACATTACAGTAAATCGATCAACTCACATCGATAGCGAAAAATCTCAATTTTCAATTGTTTACATTGGACGATGGTAAACAGTTGAATCATTTGGATGGAGAGAGTATTCGATCGGTTTGATTGAGAGAAAAAATTCACAAAACTCATTTAACCTGATTCCAGTTATAGCTGGTAACCGCGTAAATTACTTTCAGAGAAAAAGAAATTTAAAAAAAAATCAATTAGGTAGATCCAAGAATTTCATTGAAACAGACCACAGTGCGTAGAGCGATCTATTCGTATATAGCCAAAGAACCTCGTTAAGAGGCTCTCATGTTAAGAAACGCACCCGGTTTTTACGCAGGGATCTGAAGAGTTATATTAAACTCCGACTGCGGCGGTGGTCTGCATCACCAAAGGCTGCTTAAATTTGTGAAAGAAGCCTGCAGTGAGTACAGAGGCTAGAAAACGAACCATCTCAAATTACACCCGCTGGCGTACATGCTATTCATTTTAAAAAAAAATATATTAACCCTTCAAACAGAGTCCATCTAAAATTGGTGGGTCCGGTATTGCTTCCTGGTACCACTGGTATATATGAATATACGTTCGAAAAGATACCTCATTATATCTCCACGTGGTTCATACAAATGACGTCTCGTTAATCAAAGTTACGTACATATTTCTACCTCAGGGTGAATTTGTGAAGAACTGACAACGAGTTAAAATGCACAATGATCAGATTATACGAAGTGTAGGTACATGTAAGAATGGACCGCCAGGTTTCAATTACTTCAATTACGATATTCCTAACACGTGCAATTGCGGATTGTAATCATTTTCTGAATGATCACTCGAATGGCTCAAAAATCCGTGGGCGTGAGTCTGATTGTGAGCCAAGTCAGGTATACGGTATCTATAGACCATTCGTGGGCGAAGAAGTCACTTCGCGGATATCTCGAGCGCAAATTCAACACAGGCAACGATGAGATAATTCGACACGTGTCGGTGGCCACAGTCGTACAGAAACTGGCGATCTTCGTAATTCAATAAATTCAACATCAAATGTAAATCAGTGTTTACAGAGCCGTACGTACCAGTCCTGCAGCCGCGGGATCTGAAACGTCGTAGCTCACAGAACTCATACACAAACAGGTGATCGTGCGTGAAATCCCATTGTCATACGCCGTACAAGATATATAAAATCCTTGTTTTATTAATCGAAAAACAAAATGAATAAAACGAAATGGAGAATAGGAGAATCCGAGACGATGGGTTATCGGCAAAATTCTTCGTGGTGTTAACGGAATAAAATACTGGCAGAAAAAGAATAAAAATAAAAATAAAATAAAAATAAACCAATGTGTCTTGCATGAGTTGCAGTGTGTGGTACATACTTGAAGGCATAAACGGAGTCAGACCTGCCGGCGTAACGAGGATGAAATATTATTATTGGACCGTTGCGAAAGACGGGTACACATGTGCCTAAGGGGCAGGAAAGGAATTGAGAGGGCTGCTGCAGCAAGAGAGGCGGAGGGGGCCCGTTGATAATCTAAGACCGGGGAGTTGGAAACGCATGAATTTAAACTTATACGCAGAAATATGAGATGACAAAGATTCAACAAATCATGAAGCGACTACGCTCCGCGGTGGTGCAGGAGGCGGCCGCAACGCAGCCGATATCTCGACGAGATTCCACTGCACCTTTTGCGAGGATCTTCTCGTTAGACGAGCTTCATAACATGAGAAATTTTATCAGCACGAATACACGAATCCGTTACGGTTTCAGCAACCTCTGTCACATAGTTAATTGTTTTCAACTTGCGTTAAATCGTTGAAAACGGCGGTATATTGCAACAGGGTATAAAGCGTGGGCGACGATTGTATACGCTGCGGAAATCCATGTGTATAAATGTGTTAAAAAAATGGGCAAAAAAAGAGAGATTTAATACCGATACGCCAAGAGGGTTCTTCGATTCTGAAATAATTGCAGTCAGCACTAAATTAAGTCGCTTTACTCGATGGGTACATCAAAATAATACTTTGATTCGTCATGCTCGTTCAACGCGCGATATAATATTGACAAGTTTGAAAGTTCATCACCAAATATTTACTCTTCGTTAACGATCAACCGTGACTATTATTTGTTTCTTTTTTTCACGTCTATCGATTTCTCGTTAACTTTTATCACAGCGCACAACAAGCGTCGTTTTTATCTACGTGTGAAGAGCCTGCGGAACCACGATTTAATAGATAGCCAATTGCAGATAGCGGATAGAATATAGGGATAGGATATCACGATAATCCGCGGTGTTTCCAACAGCCGTTTATAGGCCCGGTTTAACCCGATGCTAAAAATCTCCGAAGTCAAATCCAGCTGCTAGTATGTCTGCACTCGTCACTACTCGACCCACGGGTGAACGGCTCGTAACGCCTTGTGTCAGTCGTGTCAATTTTTATCATCTCCTTTTAACTCGTAGCGTCGGAGTGAATGACTCTCCGTGACTTTGAACCCAACCCTCACCGTCAACTGAACACACAAGTCAAACCTCAGCAGCTGCATATGTACATATTCAACGCGATCGGTCAACGATCTCGATGGGCAAGTAAAACAATTTGTGTGGTCAAAAAATTCTTGAAATATATTTTTTCACACGAGTTTGTAACCTCAAAAATAATCGGAGGTAGCTGTATTTTTGAATTATTTTGAAATAAATTTGTCTCCAGACAAGCTTACGCTGTAGCACAAACAACGACGCTACAAGAGGCCGAAAAAATGGCCGCTAAAAAGCGATGAAAAATAAAACGGGGGTGAGAGGCAGCTGAGATCATGTGAGGAAGGAACGTATGAAAAGCTGCGAGTTGTAAGAGCTGAGCAAATAGCAATATACGAGGAGCCGATATGAGTTTTGTAACGAAACAATGATCCCCGACAAACTTCCAAAACTCCCGCTCTTTTCTACCGTACAAGCTCAAAAACTTCTCAGCAATCTCTTTGGAATATTTTTATCTTTTTGTTCTTTTCTTAGTTAACAATTTCGCTTTATTAAAACAAAACTTCCATTTCTAGAAACTTTTCTTTTATTATTTTCACTCCTCGCTCCATGCTTCTCTCGATACAAGTATCTAGCTACACTTCACGTATTGTGTATACAAACCGTTCAAGAAGGATTTATGGCCCAAAATTAGCGATAGCTATATTATACCAACTCAATAGTTATGTTTAATTGTCTGCAGAGTCTTGGACTTTTTTTGCAATATTTCCGATTCTCTTAAATGGAATTGAAATTCCTGAACATTCACCATGAATACCATTTTGAAATAATAATAAAATGGCAGCGTATCTCCATTCCGAGAAAGATTATAGGGCACTTTATATATCAATTGGAATAAAATACATTAAAAATATTACGTGGAAATATCCGATCTCGCAGTTTTTTCGAGTCAGGTTGTGGAAGTTTTTCATTTATAAGCTTGTGTAAGAGCGGAGGTTACGTCGATGTGAATTTGTATACAGCTGGAATAGAATGAGTATGCAGATACTGACAAGTCACGATAGTTAACGGAATAACTTAATTAAAAGGATGTTGTGGTGTATATACAGCAGCCATATCGAACCTTTCCATTGTGATGGATCTCCCTACGTTTCATTATTCGGCTAACGGTAATTATTGGATTTTAAGAGCATCAAATTGATAGCGGCAGGTTCTTGTTTTAATCTGGTATCACTTGCAGGTAATAAAAATCGTATTGAAATTGAGCTGGCAAATCATGGTAAATCAATAATCAATAATTGGTCATTTGAAGTATACCGAATTATAGCACAAATTATAGTCTGCCTCATAAAATTATGCATAAGAGCTAGCTGATACGTACGTTGAAAAAAAACTTTGAAAATAAAAAAAAAAAACCGAGACATTCCATGAAATAAAACACTGGTCGAGATGATTGGTAATAAAAAGCAACGCATTGATTGAAAATCGATGCGTGAAAACGTTGAAAAAAAAAACTTTTAACATAGTATATCAAAAAAGAATTAAAGATGGATTGTCCTCATATCAAAAAAATGCCAGCAACTAATTAGGCTGGCTCTCTATTCGTAACTGTATGCGGTTTGACAAAAACATGTAAATAACTTACTCGTTCAGGACTCGTTATTTTTCTCAGCGCGAAGAATATTGAAATCGTGACTCACCTGTAACAGAGTAAGAATATGTATTAAACAATTGATTTCATGCTTTTGTTTTTATTTATTTATACTTATTCATTTTTTCGAATCCCGGTAACTTGTAAAAATAATCCTCCAACGTGCATGCAACATTGCTATCGTCCAAAAACAATGTCTTACGCTTTTATTCAGGATTCGTAGAACCGCTCATGTCTTTTTACACCCTCGGACGGCGCAAGGTCACGTAACCTCTAGCTAAATTCCGACCATTGGCGTCCGCGATGCCTCGGTTCCTCGATTTAAACACGAAGAATAAACTAATCCATTTTCTGAACCAACAAAATACTACCAGAGCATGTAGGTGTTGTTCTAATGTCGCCCAAACTGAATTGCATCATTGAATCGTATATAACAGTAAGGCGCGTCAAGCGATCCATTAAAAAGAAAAAAGAAATCTGTTAGAATTCCAAGAATGCTCGATCATCACGGTAGCCGCAATGCAGTATTGAAACAAAACGAAAAAAGTAGACGGAATAGAACAGAAAAACGAAGCACAACCCATAATAAGAAATAAAAAAAAATTAAGAAAGAAAAACAGAAGAAATAAAAAATACAGAACTTGATCTCGGATGAACTTTTCTACCGAAGCATAACGCCCGAGTAGTTAAGGTAGCCGTTGGCAAACGCGCGTGGCTCTTCAACTAGCTAAGATAAACAGAGATAACCACAAGCAGCAAACAAGCCGACAGCTGATTACCTAGAGAGCTGCTAATGGTTCTAATCCACTTACGGTTGCAGCTGTAACGTTTAGTTAACCAGTTGTGATTGAGTTTCCAAACTCGTCAGTGATTCGTGCAGTGTTTCATCCCCCAATTCCCCCTCAAATTTTATTTCGCGAGACGAGCATACCGTCCCAGCAGTTTCGATTCAGAACATCTAATCCAAAAGGACTGGTGACAGAGCGACTTTATAATCACATTTCAAAGTATGGGATCCATTGGGTTTGCCCATCAGGAAATAACGCCGTTTCTGTTAGATATTATCGAATTTCTATACGTGAAAGCAGAGATTTATTCTGCTGCATAAATATAAACTGACATAAATATAAACTGGGGCCGATACTCGGCACAAAGACATAATACAGGTGTAAAAATCGTGTGGCAGTTACAGCGAAGAGAAAAAGAAGAAAAAATGACACATCGTGATACCTTAATCTGCCATTGTGTGTAATAGCGGGGCATATACATAGCATAGAAAATGTAGATATACGTTGTGGTTCTTCGAACAGGAAACATAACCTTTTCCACGTGAACAATTCGAAAGGTTACGCGCGTAAACCTATCGATCAGGAATGACGCCATTTATTGCCACAACGTACATACCTATGTATGGGTATGCATGTATACCCAGAGGAATATAACAGGGTAATAGCCGTAAACTACAGTACTCCTCTATCACAGACGGGGGCTACGGAATCACGTGTTCAAATTTACTAGATAAATCTCATATAAGGATTTTTATTACTCCAACTCCCGAAGCTTTTCTTTTATTACAGCGGCAATCGTGAGGCAGTTGCCAACACGTTACGCGACCGAAACTACCGAAGATGTCTACCATTGGAAAACAAAGTTCCGAGAGTATTATCAATGGGTGACTTTGAGGTGAATTGCAATTTAAAGAATGATCGAATATTAGACAAGAGCAGAAAGCGCTATGTAGAAGCAGAAGCAGCAATTCACAATCAACATCACCGATGACGCGGCGCATTTGACCTGCAGAAGGCGGGGCTGGTAAAATCGTGATATGTTTGGAATTGAAATACGTTCACATCGGTGTCCGAAATAACGGCTGACTGCGTCACCTCCACACATGTGCATGCATCATCCGCGTACATTTCGCCTGTATATAGGTGGGAATATATTATGAAGCGAGAAGATCAGACTACTGCAGCTGCAGCAGATCCATCAGAACGTCATCACATGTACATGCACGTGTCAGGATTATTATTCATCTAGGAATTCGTTGTCAAAAAATGTCAAAATTTGTCAAAGGAAGCTTTTTCGATCACGTCGTGTACTGAATAAAAAGAAGAAATAAAAACGAATATCTCGCTGAATGTATGATGGTTTGCAAATTACGCTAGGAAAATTAGAATCACTCTCATTGTCAGTTATACTCGGAAGTTTGTTCCATGTAAAATGTGATGAACAGTTTGTTTGAACATTTGCATATTAAACATGGTATACCGTTGGTCGTTTGTGACATCACTAATATCTGTATGAATGTTAAAATAAATTTCGGCAGCTGAATGCTCATGACGTACTGGATTGTTTGTTGTTGCAATTTCTACATGTGGAAAGTTTACCGTGAAAATTGTAACTAAATGTACCAGAAAATGTACGGGGTAAATGCTATTGTATAACAGCGACGAAAAATGAATATTGGATTTTGGATAACGAATTGAGCAAAAGCGTCAAATTGAGACAAATTATCGGAAGTTTGAAAGGGGTGACTCCACTGTTTGAGGATCGGTGTTCGGTTGCGTATGAAACACGGCATGAAATTATCCGGCGATGTACAAAGGACTTTAATTAGCCGATGTGGTGAGTGACCGTAGAAAGAGCCCTGGGGCTAGTACAGAGGTGGGCCTTCGAAGTCGGGGCATCATCACTTAAACACCGGTAGCATATGCGATGATCCCTTCGTTAGACGTTTAGAATATCAGACCTGATTTATGTTCTACGTCCCGAGTAAGTAAGGCTTTCTAAAATCCGTCCACGGTCCACTCTGCGCAGGAAAGGTTCCCCTAACCTTGTAAACGCGGGTCGCATCCGAGATCCGCTAAAACTTTCATCTCAAATAACAGATATAAGATATTCCAAAAGCAAAGACTGAAAGACAAGATCGATGGATATAGGCATACGGAGATAGACACATGAAAACTTCGATTTGCAAAAATCGAAAGTATTAGGTATCTCCCCCGTGCAAATATAGTTCCAAAGACATCGCCCGCGCCGGGATGAAAACTTTTGAATTCATTCGTGCGGATCCCATCGAGTCCGCGGTAGGTAGGTAGGTATAAGAATGGCATGTAAACGGCGCACCAGTTTGCGAGGAGTTAGAAAATTTCTTAGATTATATAGATATCGTATAGAGGTAGAAGTTAAAGCGACATTGTGGTTACGGGCAAACATAGGGAGCAGTACATTATAATACCCGTTGCAGTCGGTTACTGTGGACATCAGGGAAACCGCAGAGCTCGCAACATGGGCTGCTGCCTGCTGTTGCTGCCTCTGCAGCAGGATCGGTAGAAGAGAGAAATACTTTACTGTCCTAACGTGACAAAACGAGGATATAGGCCGGCTTGTACCAGCGGAATGGACACCGCGGTGCATCAGTGGAATTGCTGCGGTCGTGCTGACGGTTAAAGGCTATAGGGCAGTGGTGGTTAGCCACTGTGAGGACCAAAACTGAAATGGAAGCTTTTTATCGTCTTTGTCGTTCTCGTTTACTATCGAACGAAATATAATCTAAAACCTAGTAACGGGCTAGGCGGCTCACTAGACTGTAGCAGCATCGGGCAAACGATGAAACGAGGAAAAGATGAGATCCAACTTATATACTTTCGCCGGTCACGATCCTAGCAAAACGGTTTCTTGTCTCCTCAGTTCTTGTCTTGTTCAAGTCTGCAAATGTCGTTTGCATGTGAATGAGAAACTGCATCTGATAACCCGGGAACGTAAGAGTGGTGGTAAAATGTATTAGCTACATTTCAATAGGAATGATTTTCTAGGATGTAATGGTCATAGCAATCATCCGCGGGTCAACTGGCGCACGCCGTGAAGCAACCAAAGTACGTTACACGGTGATAACATAGAACATAATTGTGACGATAAGTGAATTTGAAAACTGCAGTTCAGCCATTTTATTACTATGCAAGGTGTTGACGTGAATAACAATGTAAACAATTTGAATAGGCAAAACTGCCGGATTGAATGAATGAAATAAACATCCCGTTGATTTTATTCCAAACTTATACTCCGTCAGTGTGTTCATCGTTTTCACTGCACAGCGGAATTGCTGCAGCAGCTCGTGCATGTTCGCAATCGACTCGCTCGCACGTGTTTCACGAAGAGATGTATATAAAATATAACACAGGGCACCTTGCGAATTTCATCGATAACATTTTTTACGCTTTCTAATACTTGTCTAGTTGGGGAGATATTAACATTGAATACCGAAAGAAGAAAGCTCGCCCTCTATATGTAATTTGTAAAATATTTATGCCGAGGACTATCGTGTCGCCATAGGAAATGATTTGGAAAGATAAAAATGAGATAAGGAACTAAGAGAATACCAGCTAGAGGGAAACCACGAGAGAAATACAGAAGCGAAAGTCAGTAAAATCCATTCGATCTTGTGGATTACTTTCCTCTTGCGTATCCTGATAATCCTTTTCTTAACAATAATGAAATTTGGACAACCAACAATGTATCGTCTGGGTGAGTTCTACGTGCTGCACATTGCAGCAAACCGGTTAAATAATTATCGCAATTAAATGAATTAGCACATTTACATAAATTAATTGCGTAATTAATGGGTAGTTCCTGCTCACCGAGTAGCGACTGCTTGATAAACGGGGGCACGCGAAGCTCTCCGCTCTTACTGCATTTGTCTGAGAGGAAAAGGATCGAGTATAGCGAAGGCGATCAGGACAGAAAAAGTAAGAGAGAGGAGGGAAGAATAAAGGACAGAGACCTCACCGGTCTCCACGTATCCGTACATAACCAATTAATCGTTGTTTCCCCGTGTGCAGCCTGGGAGTTTCTCGGACTCTGATTACACCGAATCACTACGCGCGTTCAGCATATCTTCGGAGACGCTTATTTCTTGATGAAATTCAACGAACACAGTATAAAATTTGCACGCAGTGTATAAGTAGAGTCACGGTATTTACGAGCGCAAGCATATGAAACAGAAAAAAAAGAAAAAAGTGATGAAAAAAAAAACAGTAGTTGAAAAAATGCAATCACTAATTAACACCAGCTAACGTACCATGTTAACAATTTCTACGACTCGCGCATCTTTGGGAGAGTAACAAAAAATTTACGGGTGATATAAAGAAATGCAAGGCATTTGGGAATATATAATTATTTACTCATGACACACACGTGATATTACCATCTATTTTTTTTTTTCATTCATCTCTAATGAAAAATTGAACGAATGAATGAATAAACATTGTCATCGGATTGGAATAACTTACGATTGCTAGATACGAATCTGAAGAAATAAAAAGAAAAAAACAAATCTATTCGGACATTGGATAGAAACCGACGGTTCAACAATAAATGTCTGAAATGTGCAAATAAATAATTTGAATAACTACATTTCATTCTCGATATACTTAATTAGTATTCGAGTTAAGCTTTGACGCGACTGACATCTCCATGGCTTTCGAGGCGGGTGGCATTGGTGAAGGTATAATAAGACGCAACGTGGCAAATCTAAAGTGTTTTTGACAGAGGCTCTTAAGTTAATCAAACGAGCCATTAGTATAATTTGTCGCGGCGATAGCGCACTATCATTGGCGCGTCGGGGCCTCTCCTCCCATGATCGCGCAGTGGGCTTGACGGGAGACAAAACGGCGTCCGTCTGTCCACCGCAGCATCCCGGTCCTTTGCATCCGATGCTCAACTGCCGAGTGACCAGTATCCAGCTGACCACAGCTGCGCCAGCATGAAACCTGTATTACACCTCTTGCTTTGACAGAAGCGAGTGTAATCGAATTGACGAGATTCCCGCTGTGCAGGGACGACGGACGATGTAATGATCAACGTAAATCATTCCGAAAATATATTATCTGACCAGTTCAAGGACAGCGGAGACTCGCGGAAAAATTCAACCCGAATTCATTCGAGGCTCCACATTTTTTGAAATCAAGTTTCGCGTTCGGTTCAACTTTTTTTAAACCTCATAACGCGTTGATAAGATGAAAAAATTCTTGAATAATAGGTACTAAAATTTTCATCAAAAGGTGTTCTTGATTGTTCAGTTTCCGTTTCTGCTTTCTGTGCTCGACACAATACTTGTCCGTGGAAACAGGTTGAAACTAGAAATTTACACGGTGCGCCGTTTACCTCCCTACCAAATATCTTGCTTAATTAAATTATACATCAGACCAGCCCAAGGGACCTGAGTATGTACACGAGATCTCGTGTTTGTTGACCCAGTTGTCTCTGGTAGGTACACAACCGATTAATTACTCACCCCCGGGAGTACGAAAGGGTTTCCTCATTAAATTACGATCAATCAGGTGAAGGGCCGACTCAACCTGAAGATGCGGCGATAAATGCAGAATGAAAACCTGCACCACTGCAACGTGACATTTGTCAGAGGTTGATGTTGTTTGACTACATGTACTGCTGGCAAGAAACAAAGTCTCGAAGTGTTTTGCACAGTGTTTATAACTTACTTTCTTATCAATCCAATGACTGTTATTCAACAATCAATAAACTCTAGACCCTAAATCATAAATCAGTGTATTCCGTGCCGCATAAAAGGACGCTGTCGATCCCTATATGCTACGACTTGTGTCCCAGCAACGCTTGATTCTGTGAATGCAATTATTATTTCAAACGTATATATAACCGTATCTTAACGTTCTACAATCAAATCGTGTATCGGAGTTGCTTTTCAACGACCTCCGCTACGATTCCAGCCCGCAACTCAACCTTTCAATGCCCGAGACGATCAGCGTCCGGTACTTGCAGCTTTGAGTTATATTGGGTCAGCTGGTTTTTCCACTTCTATCTATGTAAAACGCAATAAAATTACTGATACGAAAGCCAGGGCATACATTCAATTAGCCTATTCGGTAATATCTATCCGCTCGACATGGTCTCTATCGACTTATCTGACAATGAGATATACTTTGGCCAACCGAATGAATGTCCGATACAGTGGGATTACAATTTCTTCGTAATCGCAATCAGTCGTACTAACAATACGCAAATTCTGGTCCATGATATTCGCAAAAAGTTTTTTGACTCTGGGTAACTTTTTACACGGATTCAACCTTGAATGGAAGAGGGTACACAGATCATTTTATCGAATGAATAGGTGGTATATTATAGTCCGATAAAATATTACATCACATATCGCCCGAATTCAAGGGATGTCGTTGAAAAGCACGTTCACTCAACGCTCATTACGTTAATAGTACAAATCCTTCCGATTTACTCAGAGGTCCTCCTCCTTTCAGTGATCCTATAGGATTCCCGTTCGGTTACACTAGCGAAATACTATTAAATCCAGGTTTGGCGTAAATGCAATTGAAATACCGCGCCGTCGGTGTGTCAGCAAGCTGACATTCTGCACGTACGTGCTTTATTGCCTCTGCAGTGATTCCCGTCTCTCCTTGACCCGACTCGATCGTTCCTCCCTCCGTATACCTACGCGTCCCGGTGCGCGGCACCCCGACGGTTTCCAAAGCGTTCGCGCCATGTAGCAGTTAAAACTAATCGACTAGACGGATTACGGCTGGGGCTTTACAAAACTGCCCGAACGCGGCGATTATTATAATCGGACGTCACAATCGACCGTCGTTGATACCCACGACAAGAGAAGATTTACCTATTGGAAACTACGCGGAGCGGAGGAGACCGGACATTACAACGACGTCGCTTATTCAAAAATTATACGATCCAGAGCAAATCACGTTCAATAGCATCCAATTTCTAGACATGGCGCGCCGGAAACTACGAGTTTTTCACAGCTTACATCTACATAACCAAACTTTGGATTATTCTTTCATGCATTGATAATACCTACCAGTTTTTCCCTCCCAATTCACTGTCCTCTATCGCACAAAATATCCAAAGGAGTAATTGGATGTGACGCTTGAATTTGTCTCCTGTTAATTCAACGAAAGAAAATAATATCATTGAAAGCATTAACCTGTCGGCATCTGCATGAGCGTGGCAAATTATGATAGGTACTCCAACTCAGGACACTATATAAAGCGGTTGAAGGCCGAATATTTTCAGTGCTGTTGGTTGCTTTTTTTATCTTTTATTTTTTTCCTCCAGCAGTGGAATTGCGAGTATATTCGAGTTTGTGAAAATACATCGTCGGTTAGGTCTGGGACTGAATCGAATTGGATTAGCCGCGTAATACCGCCGCAGGACAAACTGTGCTTTATGAGGATCTTGATACTCCCGCGGTACGAACAAGGCGTACAAACAACATCTAGGCAACGTACATACAGCAAGCGCATACGGGCTGTATACGCACATCGCCGATCCAGTCCCGGATGGCGCGGAGGATAGATATAGTAGCAGTTTCAAACAATAAACCTAGTCAATGTGAAGTATCGCGTACCTTTGGTTACGGTACACCTTTGCGCGCTTGCTCAACGTCCCTTTTTACCTTCCGTACCTCTTCGTTTTCTACACTTTTTAGTCTTCTTATTCCGACTCTTCTTTTACCGCTTCCTCCGCTCTTATCTACTCGTGCGTGGTTGTACTTCATTTATGTGAGCGGAAACAGAGAACGAGAAAAATTGCGTTTCAAAAATGCGTCGACAAAGTATCTCGACTTTGGACGCGGGTCAACCATATACTAAGACAATAATTGAAGTTTAAGACGCTTGATTTTTTCTACTAGCTTCTGTAATCGCAGCGATGACCCACGCAGAGAAGATATGTACGCGTATAAAAATTATGGCGAAAAAAGTGAGGAGAAAGATAAAAAAAATAAAATAAAACACAAGTAGGAGGAGAAGGGTCGATCCTCCCTGGATGGATTCTTTATAACTTCGCAAAGACTGCCGTGACATATGGAGCCTTTATCGTCGGTCGCAGGAGTTTGGATCTGGCCACCCCTGTGCCTCTCTCATCCTACAGCAGCGCACGGAGCTGCCGAAGATACAATTCCCTCACGCACTCACGCACAAACGATGCAGAAACTCAGCTACGACACGACACGACGAAGAAACTCTTACGTATATAAAGTATACGTAGGAAATCCACGACGCAGGACCTGTATAAGCGAGCAGGCGGGCGCCGAGCCGAGACGAGGACAGCGAGTAACTCTACCCTGCTTTATGCGCCCATGTTACCTCGAGATACCAGCCTACAGATAGCAGTATTGGGACTCCACGTTATCCGAGCATTTTACGGACGACCCTCACCCTTACTCCTGGGCGACCGTAGCTCACTTTTTGCGCGATTTGTTATCAAGCCACGGCGACATTTTCGCGCAATATACAAGTGCTCACTGTCCACGTATCACCGGCTCTCCAAGAGGGAAGCATGCTTTGAGCACTGGTCAAACGACTATCTTTAATTACCCGAGTTGATATTTTTATTTCTGTTTCCCAACTCTATAGTATACTTATGTCTGGAATTGAATTTCTCGAAACTTGTCCATTTCTCTTTTCTTTTCTTTTTTTACCTGGTATTTTATTTCATTTTTTTTCAATTTTTTTCTTTTTCGCTCGCTCAAAAGACGTCCTGTTACGTCTTAGGGGCAAGGAGACCAACTCGAGTGCCGAGTTCTTACTGGATCGCGCGTTTACAATTGAAATTGATGTTGTCTAGCCAGTCGCTCAATCGATCAATCAATCACTTTACTCACTTATACCGAACGCAGCCGTATATTAATGATTCAGCACGTTGCGGTGCGATAATAACTCGATAATATCTCCACCGCTACATCCTGAATGAGAAGCTTATTTAACCATGTTTGTCCACAAGTAAGCAGCTATTAATGCATAGGCTGTATCGCATGCCCGATTGAAATATGTTAATGAAACAATTTCATACAACAAGAATTTACATACGCAGCACGTCTGAAGGCCGAAAATCTTTTTACCACGCCCCGAGAATTATTTTTGGCAGCCTTCAAAATTATACATATACATATAATTGATGGGCACTGGAAATAAAAATCTTCCAGACAGCTTCTCTGGGAATTAGAAGTGTTAATTATATAACTTTAAAGCAAATAGACCGTGTACTTTAATGAACCGAACGTACAACGATGTATAATTTCAGATTACAGTAATCAGCTGCCAACGACATTAGCGCGTTGTAAACTCGGTTAAATAACCACAGGTATATACGTTCGTTAAACTATGACTGACAACATTTGGCTACCATTCTTACAATTTGTATAAAGCTCGCTGCGATGTGGTGCCAAAACTAAAAATATTTCGGGGAATGGAAGAAGCTCATGTAGGTAGGTATATACATATTATGTATAAGGTTTGGTTATGGATATTTATGATACGCTAATTTCTCTGCAATGGCGTAACGATACACTAATTGTAAGAGTTAAAAATCATCTGTCACAAACTATTTTGTTGTCAAAGTTTTCGACGTTCGAGAGGCTTCGATGCCAGGACCAACAAAGTATGCGATTATCAGCCCCAGGGAGTGACAGCTGCCTATAAAACATGAGCGGTTGACTATCTGCGGAAAGACCGCGACTGAAATCGCCAATTTCATAAATTTAACGGGGACAAGCTATCTGAAAAGACCCTGTTCAAATAATTGCCGCTATTATACGGCCGTTTCAATGCGCCAAGGGCCCTTGCTGATTCTTCCTCGAGAAATTCGCCTCAAATTATTAACCGACCGCTTACACACGTACCCCCCTTTACCCGACGCCCATCCGCCCCTGCGTTTCTATACGCTCCACGTAGTGGATGAGAAGACTTACATTGAAACCTCTTCAATTATATTCAAATACAAAAAATAGTAATGCTTCTTTTCTTCAAATCGACGAGCTACGCAAAGTTATAATATCATGGGGTAGGGTCTTGTTTAACGACCGGCACCAGTGAAATTAACGTGTTGCACTTTTAATACCGGACAAAATTTACAGTATCGTTTCGGCATAGATTCTGGATTACAAGTACACAATATAATAAATATATATGTATATATACATACCTACTTATACTTTATCGAGATTGTTCATCTGGTAAGCTAATACGTCACGAGGCTCGTATAAATGAACAATTTACAACTTCCAGAAAATTTTGAGTAATATAAATATGAGGAATAAACACGGTGGCGGTTTAATAAAAAGCAAATTTAAAAAAAATGAATGCATATGCAATTGCGGCATGACCAGCCAACATGTACAACGATCACATTAACGTTGAAGTTGAAAATCAAACCGTCGCCAGGTGCGGGTCGTTTGCGTTGGCGTTGGCGTGACTCCAGAAATAGAAAAGAGTGAAAAGACGAGCTAAGCAATGGAAAGAAGAAATAGAAAGGAGGTGTTTTAGACTAAAAAAAAGACGTGAAAAAAGAGTCGGTACGCGTTGTGCCCGAATAATAAATTGGTAAGAATGAGAAATGATCCATTAGTACCGTCCAACCATGAATAAGACGCCGCAACCCGGACAGTTAGACATTGGGGACATCGTGAAGGTGTTCACTGCGTACAATAGACAACCGTTCTGGTAAGGGGTGTCAACTATTTTTTACCCACCGAATGACGAGTTGTTTCAACAAACCTGGTCCTACTTTCAGAGTACCTTACTCTAGTGAATTCAGAAACATTCCTCTTAGACGCCCTAGATCCAGCTGATGTAACTTCGTACTCAAGAGATTCGGAAAACCAGTTATATATAACGCATGTACGTAATTAACGGTTGAAATTCAGTCAGCGATTGATCGGCTAATTTAATCGGCGGAGCGTAATTAGTTTGGGATTGAGAACGTGGTCGACGTCAACAGGGTTGTTGACGACGGAAGCCAATTTAAATCATCCTGCCATAAGCTTTGACGACTACGACTGAAAGCAAGCCAATAAACTAATCTCGAATATCCGAACGTTTGCACACCTGACAGAGCATTAACTACTTCAGTCGCTATTAAATGACTCGCGGAGCATAGCCGACCGAAATTCAAAGACAATCGCCCCTCAGCGGACCGACGTCTCTGTTCATCCGGCTACAACGAAATATCAAGATGGCGACTGACGCATATGTATATACTGCATCGTCGCAGAGATTGCAAGATAATACTGAAATCTCGACTGGAATAGCATCTCAATATCCACTTTGATGTCTCAAAGTTCCGCGGACATGGATATGCGCATTTGGGAATAGATTCTGACGGCAGAAAATAAACAAAAAAGTTATAACTCGTGATTTTGAACTTGAATTCCCTATGTGTCTCATGTGTCGGGTGCAGGTCGAATATGTGTCTACAATTCCAGTGTTCTGATATTCAAAGTCGTTCAAACCATCGTAGACAATTCTCGAGGAAAAAAAAAAACAATTGATTGATTCATATGTATTCAAAGTCGATCAAGCTGGTTTATCTCACGAAGTTCGAAACACGAAATATTATAATATAATAAAACTGAACCCTCGAGGCAATAGCTTTGAATAATTACACCAGCGTATAACATATCGATCCCAAGAAATTTCGAATATTCTCTTGGAAAATGCATAATTCTCATGGGTGATTAATGTTTATTGACACGCAAGACTCGTTAAACTCAGTCGGTTTGATAATAAAATTCGAATGGGTGCGAATCGCGAGTGCAGGCCGACGGTAAGTTGCAGAAGAGAACTGCAGCGAGCCTGTTATAGGTACTGCATATAGACGCACGACGCGACGCGGACGGCAATCTGGAGATTTATAGATGGTCTGGTCACCAGAAGTAACCTCAAAGCACAAGTGGATTGGGTAGAGGACAAATTGCAGGAGCCACGTTGCCGATATACCATACGAAATAATAATGCAGATATGATGATAATAATAATGATGGAAGAATCGACAATAATAATATGACGATGATAATAATGATAATAACAATGGCAAGGCGCATATAAATATAAGCGAGTAAAGCGAAGAATGATAAAGTGGGAAAGAACGAGGCGCGAAAGAGAATAAAGGGAGGGCAACGTAAACTCTCCAAGGTATGAAATTTATTCCAACAGTAAGCATAATTTTTAACAATATCGTCGCTTGGCTCCGTGCGCGTTTCGTTCGCGGCGGCCGGCCGGTCGGGTCGGTTTGCACGAATCGGCGCGGTGGTTGGCCCCCGTAGGCATAAGTAATGGCGGGTGTTTGGGAAGCGTTCCGCGTAGCTCCTGCCAAATAAATACACACATCTCACCATATTGAAATAAACAAGCCGCGAATAGCTGGGATTTTCGAACACACCTCACCTCCTCTGCAAAAAAAACTACCCCTATTTGCTTCAGCGTACGTATAAATACATGTACACAACGAATATATGTAATGACATACGTCTGCGAATTGCAGCAGCCTGGCGTAAGGTTCATACGGCGCGGAGTCGATATATACCTTAGTTCCAATAAGCACTCGACGACTATCCGATTGTACGAAACGTGTATCAATAAACCCGGGCAATTTACAGTACAGATAAAACAACGGTATAGGTATACCCAAGCTGACCACTCGAGTGCAAACAATCGTAAAACTCAACCCGTATATAAATCGAATTATGACGGTTCATCGCATACGGTTTGCAACCAACGTGTTAACCTTTGATACATTGGCTTTTGGATTTCGATGCTACTGAAACTATAAATTAAAAGAGACATGACCAATTTTATCCCAAATAAGGTTTGCCGAAAGATCATAAAATTGATGAATTATATTGATATATAAAACGAATATAATCCGAAATAAGAATACGATATACGCTGGAATTATTTATACTCCCAACATTTATCACCACCGCATATGTCAACCAGCATCCGATTATTGATAAAAGAATAAGAAAAAAATTTAATAAGTATGGCCGCTGGTATAGCAGCTGCTGTATACTACGACAGTCAGTTGGAAGCCCCAAGGCAGTCTCGTCGAAAGCGAGCACGTCCCTCATATATTTTCAAAGATATCAGCGTAACCACAAGACTAAACACAAAGACGTTTAAAGAGAGAAACGAGGTTGAATCAGTCGACGATGCTAGGCACGTGACTCAAACCCTTCTCGAGTAGGTCAGCAGACACCCAGTTGTTGCTGCTGATGGTGCTGCTGCGGTTAAGCGGCCATTGGGACAATTTTCCAAGCCATTTGCTACCAATACTTCAGCACCGTCTGAAACCATCCCCTTTTCTCAAGGGTATGAATTCCTCTGACAAGTGTACGTACAATACGTCAAATACGCTGTTACGTTCATGTCCAGCTTGGGGGAGCTTAAACCATAGATATATTGAATGTCAATATATCTGTTGGAGTTCAATATATCTATGGTTGTACTTTGCGAAGCAATTTGAACTTCAAAATAATAAAAGAAAAAGAATACATGTGTATTGGGGGATCTTATTTTGGATATTTGGATTATATAATTTTGATGCTTCCGGGAGCTCAAAAGTTTAGAAATGTTTAAGAACAAATCCTCCTTAAATTACAGGTCTTAATCTTAATTTTAATCCGCGCCTCTCGGCTTGATGAGTTTCCCATTCAAAATAACATGAGATTTTTGTCACTGAACATTCAAATTCAACCGGAACTGGTATATGCATCTACGATTTTTGCTTCGTTCTCGCGTAATTGAAAATTGATAACACGCAATTTTAGCGAATATCACATTTTCAGCTAACTATGGCTAGCTAAAATCTGAAATTTCACACAAATACTCGGAAGTACTAAGGGAACATTCTCTAAAGGTTTAGAAAAAAAAATTTCTAGCCATGCACGTTTCACGTGGACGGTCTCATATATATATATACATATACATATAGATAGAGAAATAACTATTTGTCAATTACGTATCTGGAAACGTGTTTAAAGTATAGCTGATGGGCATCAGAGTCCTGCAGTTCAAAGAATTTCGTCATTAGTCACAAGGCGACACGTCTATAACTCTGTTGGTGACACGTAGACATGTCAAGTTGGTAAAAAAAAAACATATGACATCTCAATTACTTGAAAAATTCAACCGTTATCTCGTAGGCATTTGAACGTTCAAAAATGCCATTGCAGCACCAGTAATAACAGCTTCGGATGGAAAGTATTATATTTCAGGTCTCATTAAACTTGAAGCAATATTACTATCGCTGGATATGTACCCATATACCCACATACACGCTCTTAACTAATTGAATTTCACGCTCCGTCAAGAAGCATCGGTAGCCCTTTGATTGACGAAAGTAAAATTTTTTTTTAAAGAGGTACGATATATTAATAACAATCTAAAAAGAAAGAAAACAAAAAACCCCGCATGCTCAAATTAACAACCGACTCGTTAAAAAGAATCCACGTTTCAATGTCAAACGACCGCTCACGCTTCGGCTGTAGGAAGACTTCCAACGATCGTTTATACTAGATACCTGCTCGCATATTACACCGATCAGTATACAAAGCACGCGGAAAGAAGGATAGCACCATAGCTGGTAATATACATGAAGGTGCTCACTCGTCTATAGTCTAGAAAATGAGTATACCGATACACCAACTCTATGAGCAACAACCAAAGGTATTACCTTGGTTTTCAGGCGCGTCACTACCCCAGGCAATGACGAATGGACGATGGGCTTGGCGAGGTACCTACTACACGAAATTCCAAAAGACCTATGACCTTTGAACGATCCATTGTAACCGGGAAGAACATCTACACGCGTTGCATAACTGTACCTATACCTTTGGTGAGGGAAATGGACGTGAGATCCGCGCACTTAATACCGATGCCAAGAAGGAAGATCTGCAGCGGTTTTGCAGTAGTTTTGCAACAGATCTGGTACCGGCGTTCTGATGGATTTAGTATCCAAATGGCGAGTACCGTTACAACTACCGACCATTAAAAACACATTCAAACCTTCATCCGCTGGTACCGACGGGGATCGAGGATTCAAATGTAGCTGTGCTGAATTTATAGGTGTATCATATACATGTCCAGATATGTATTGTATACTTATAGGTATTATATATTTACCCTCGGTGAAAGCAGTTCTCGTTTCTTTGCCCCAACCCCGGAACAGTCGGCGATCTATGACCAATAAGAGGCTTCGACCCATTACTGAATTTGATGTGAATAAAAAGACAAGCCGATGCTAACGAAATACAAGCAGAGCGTTGCAGCATGTAGATACTAACGACTTAATATTTGGCAAAAAGAAAAGGAGCGGGTATGATCGAAGTGACCGCTTTGGGCGTCAGAATCTGCAACGCGGTGCCGCAATATTAAAGTAAAGTTATATAGGTACAGGAATGATGCGATTCTCCTGGGTGGATACGCTGCCTACGGTGGATTACGAGGGAGCCATGTGGCCCGAAAGTTGCAACAGAGTCCGCGGGGTAAAGCGAACTCCGACTACATAACGAGCTAAACGATAAGAGCGACTAACTCGCTTCTACCTGACAGTAACGTTATACGGACAAAGCGAAGCGAAGCGAGAAGCAAATTGCATCCAAGTTTCTCGATGCAGTACTGCAACACCAAACGCCCGCGCTCTAACTGCCGCTGCAATTCACATTTGAAACTTCAACGCAACAACCTCGTAACACTTGCATAGTGTAGAAACATATGTAGGTACGGCGACGATGAAAACTATGAACTCACGGATGATTACAACTAAAACTTACGATCGTTTTTCGATAACAAAAAGTTCAGCATGGATTTCAGCTGATGGTTAAACTATACATATAACTACGTGTATTGAATACTTATCTGGAATTACAAAAATCAATTCATATCAAAGATTTTTGTAAATATTTTCAATTCGATATTGAAATTATTTATGCAGAATGGGGATAACTTATTTTTCAAGGATGAAATTGCCGACGCTTAAAAATATTTTGCGGTTCGAATTAAAAACTTGATCAATCGAGAGGAAAAGCAATCCGGCCGAGTTGTATGCATATATCAGTGCACCCTATAGCACCATCATCAACTTTTATGGAGGCCGTCATTCACCGTATATACTACGCTCAATAAACTTCATTCCTTTAGTTTACCGTATGCTCAGCAAAGTCGGAAGTTTGGAAATTCGATAAACCCATATAACGACGATAGAACGTAAAATAATAAGATGATAATGTGAGGACATGAAAATATGGGAGAAATCGAAGAGCCAGACTCACCTGCCGAAAAGGTCAGGTGAACCAGACCTGGCAATCACCTTCCTAGTTCAGAGTCCATAATGACGGGAGTGCCCGAGGATTTCCGGGCCGAATAGTGGTATTAAGTAAAGCAAATTCCTGAATACTATTAGCATCGAATATACCTACGTGTATACGTATGTTTTCAACACACATAGGTATTGTACATACTATCGTTAGTCGAAGTTTATCCTTTGCTGGTTTGCTTCGGGTGAGGCAAAGGCTATTTACCCGGGCGTAGAGACGCGGCGGCATCGCGATAAGCTTGGCTTCAGCTCCATAATGCTCCAGTATCGATACATCGGCACTCATCAACGCGCGACCTTTCTTGGCCTTTCGACCAACCGGGGTATCCTCTCGGAAATCCATAAGACGGCTGAAGGGTCGCTGGTTCTTACTCATGTGTTACCAGAGACGGGGCAGCGTTCGATCAGCAATAAACAAAACAAAAGAAGAAAAACATAAAATAAAAGAAGTATTTCTCATTTTTATTTCTACTTTTTGGAAAACCAATCCACCCGTTATATCTGTACGTCTGAAACGTGGTAAATCAACACTTTCGGTATATACAAAATCACGAGTTCATCGAGCATTATAAATACCCCCGGGACGTCACGAACTTCCGTCCCCCAAAAAAGTACAAGTCACCATGGATACTTCAGAACTTAACACTTTTTTTCTTTATTACATATACCTACTTCTTATGCAACCACGATCGATCTTTCCGCGCGGACTGCACGATCATGAGGAACGCGGAACCTCATCATCCGTAGGCTGAGATTCTGAACTACATATTTGATTTATGTATAAGTATTTTGCGCAGCATTGTGCACGTTGATGAAAGAATTCCTCCGGTGAAAAGAACGTAACTCGATAGCTTAGATCGAATGTGCGAGCGTCTTTCCGAATTCGTACGTTTCGGCTCAAGTGAGTTGAAAATAGCTGAATAAAAATACCTGTTCCGGGTGGTTTAGGTAAGATTGATACTACATGACTTTGGGTAGGGAAAAAACAAAGTGATGGAGGTTGGTTTAGTCGGTGGCATTTTGCAATCCAGCCTCTTTCTCGTCGTGCGTCTTACCCCCTTTTCGCAGATCCTTCTTTCGTCCGGCTCAACTCGCGAAGGACTCGTAAAGAGAGTAGTAAAAGCGAACATAATCTCTCGTAATAAAATTAGCATATATACTAGTTATAAGGCAAGGCAAAGAAAGCTTCGAGAGCGAGGCGCATAGCCCACGACTCCTCTGCAACGGATGGAGGACGGAGGGAACAGACAAGGAGGGGTTTCAACGAGGTGCCACGGGATAAGGAGGCCTAACCCACTGTACCTACCTCGACAGACAAGCATTTTACGAGCACGCTTGGAATACGTGAGTACACTACCTTTAATGACGTGCATCTCACGGCATTAACTATTGACGTGTCACGAAATCTCGTGCATAGATTTCTGTTTCGAATCAAAGATCGTTCCGTAAGATTTGACGGAAAAACCTTCACCGGCTGCAATGTCGTGTACATTCTACATATGCGAATCAGAGATACACATATTTATATAATAAATATATTTGAATTTTTTTTATTAATTTCCAGTTGTTTGTTCCATTATTTACATGTTGCTGATGAATCGCTGTTCTGGCCGATACGCCGTTCACGGGATACTTACAAATGAGCGTATGAAATACCTACATTCGATCATAGAAATGCGAATCGAGACTCACAATCAGTTACCGCATCATACGATACATCTGACATATGATCCATAGGCGCCAGCGGGCTAAGACTTGACCGATTGATTTGGAAGGAACAGTGTAGAATACTTAATGAACCGTGAAAAAAAATAGAAGAATATTTCGAAGATCTTTGCTGCTGTAGCGTCACTACACAACCAACCAATCGTTTTATGTAAATACGTGCAAACTCTAGTTTAATACAGAAAAGATATGTGTACATCGAATCCTACAGGACCTCGTCGACTGGTAATAATTCCAAGTGCCAGTACATCATTTTGAATGTGAAGAAAAAGGTCGAAATAAGGATACAAAAATAATTACCAGTTTTCGAGCTAGGTTCACGTGTTACGAGAAGAACAAAAAAAATAGAATGAAAAAAACGAAGTGGAAGAAAAAATTGAACAAGGATATACCCGTTTAATGACGAACGTGGTCTGGAGAATCAATTAATTATTGAGTTAATTGATTACTTACACATCCATTGCTGATTATTTACAACTCTCGGTAAAATTCTCTGGAAATGAAAATCGCGGCAGTCTTAAAAATTCAGACAAAAGAGGGACTTCGTCATAGGGTTGTACAATGGAGATTCCTGTGATCCCAATTATCGGGAACTTTTCACTTAACCTCGAGAGTTTCGCGCAAAAAGGTTGATCACGATTCGGTGGGGTATATCGGCGCGGAGATCGGTGTAATACTGGGATCATAACTCAGTTGCTGGGATGTCAATTAGCTGCAGCAGAGAACGGGCCTTGCGTGGTCGCAGATGATACGAACCAACGGAAGACCATCCTGCAGGTTATCCTCTTCTTTTCCCGATCCTGTTGTTGCCCGTTGCTGTTGCCGCTGTACTTCCCGGCGTGGTCCAGCTCTGGGGCCCTATTCTACAGCCACCCGCGTGGGTTTCTCTCAACCGAGTCGATGCTATACGGAAGATCTCTGGGACTTGTGCGATTATGTCGTCTACACGGTAGCTACGTGCACCTCCGTTCATTGTCCGGCTCCGTTGAGCGTAAAGACCTCTTGGGAAAAGAGAAATATCGTTTGCTCGCTGTAAGCTAACAATTAAGAACCACGAGTATAGGTAGGTATATTATAGCAACGGCAACGGCAGCGGCAGCCGCGGCGCCGCGCCCGTGCCGGCCTCGGGCTCCGGTCTGAAGTAGCGTTAAAGATCAAGGACAATGTACCTTACAAAGATATCACGTGATATTGCCAACTTTCTTAGAGCTTTTATCAAGAGGATATCACTTGCGGAAATTATAAGGTAAGTAGTTTAGCCAGCTGAGAACTACCGTTCAAGCATCGTTCGCTCGTTTTAGGTATGTATGATACGCGTAAATATACTATGCAAGTATATGCACAGTATGTTATATACTTTGCGAGAGGTTTTCTGGTTATCAGATATAATGACTACTTTGAGGCAACGCTTGTGCACCCCTCCAATCAGAGCTCAGACTGTTACTTCACTCGTCTGTTGGGAAAGTTTTTGAAATAACGTTGAAGAATTGTAAGAGTACTAAACGCTATCTTTATTCCGTGGATAACGGCGAGCAGTTAGTTGAATGTCCAACGTGAAACGACATGATACAACTTTATCCTAGCGTGGCGTCTAGATAATATTGTAGCAGGAGCTTTTTCATCTCGTGCTTCAATTATGCTGTAAATACATACGTACGAACAATAAGAGAAGAGTCGTTTTCACCAGTTTTATCCGGCAGATAAAAACTTCCGAATAAAAGAAGACGATGCGATTTTACTTTAACTCGAGTTTCGCATTTTGAAATTTCCAGATTTTCAACTACGTATGGAACAAAAGCCGCCTGAACTTATTGCTTCAATTATTATCGGCCTATACAAAAAGCCGGGCGACTGTAAGCGCTTGTATAGGGCTTCGAGCAAATATTGAACACGTAAATTTCAAAGGGATTCGACGATCCTTTAGCAGCGATATCGCGGAACGTATTCAATGTATTTTTATTATTTTTGTTCGTAATCGATTAATCGGTTCATTTTAATATCACTTTGTTCCCCTAGGAAGTGAATATCGTCGTAATTCGTTTGATAATGATACGCTGTTCAAAATTTTTGTTCGCATCGCGATACCCGGGCATATATGTATTGTATGTACATATGCATAGTATATATGTATTTTTTTACGTAACATACAATTATGGCTTCCTGGTTTAATTGTAGCTGGCGTCCTCGTAGGTGGATCGAATCGTAACTAACTTTGACTAATAACACCGTATTACCAATTTAATTGTCGTGCGACCAAGTATTGCCTACCCGGGCGGTATATTGAAAATACCTGCCGCAGGGAAAAAGCAACATACGTCGTATATTACGTGGCGAATGGAACCCACCGTATATACCGCGGCATTCGTAGTCGTGAAACTGCGAAGCAAGCGACCAACCGAAGAGCTGAGGTATACACCCACCTATTCGAAATTACTTTACTGCAATTTGACTCAGCTTGAGCCTGCGTGAAATGAACACAAGAACGTTAATTTATACGCGTAGAATTTCTAACAAAAACCTACCAAGAATTTATAAAATATAATAGAATACAAGTATCGAGGCGTACGATATTTCAATTGCGTATACCTCCGGTATAATATGTATAAATTAACCGCAGGATGAGGAGGAGATGGAACTACGAAGACCCGTCGTTTGGATCGAGCCCAATCTTATGAGAGCGTTAATTAGCAAAACGATACGTAATTAGAAAACAATTAGGTGGTCGGCGTGATCCCGAACGCGTAAGCTACACGTCATATGGAGCATAACGTCATGCCCACTGGCACTCTTGCCACTGACCAAAAGTGGTTCTTATAAAGAACTAGTACCGCGCACGCATGGCAAAGTTTTACGGTTTTATTTTTTTTCTTTCTTTATATAAAGCAAAAAAATTTAGATTGGAAGTTAAGGTTTTTAGATTTTGCAAGTCGCTCAGCGGTGAAATCACGGTCAAGCGGGGGATGAGGGAAGAGGAAGAATGATCCAGAAGGGGACAAGGAGGAGGGCAGAAGGCAGAGTGGCTCTGGCGCGCTCGCACCGATGCAATGTGACCGAACAACTTCTTTCTGCAGGAGAGAGCTCAGCTTGTATTGTAGCGTAGGGCGCATCGCAACGAATTTCTTATTGGTCAAGGACAAAAAAATGTCTTTAGATATTGCCGCTATCTCAGGATACACTTTTATCGCCATCGCGCGCTCTCTATACTCGCCTGCCTGTCTGCTTGCATCGACAGTACGAAATCGTTGCCAAACCCGATTGCCGATCACGCGACAATATCCGAAAACTTTTCCAATATGCTCCGTCTTAACTCCGTCCCTTTTCAAATATACCTACATATATGTATAGCGTTTCAAATTCACTGCGTTGAATTTGTTTACACTGCAAGTACATCACCTGCATACAAATCAAGTTCAGGGTTGACTTACAATTGTAGGTACTAATTACAGGCAAGTTGGATGCTAAAATCAAAAACTAAATGTGCGACTTCTTTACTGTAAAAATCGATCTAAAAGGGTAGTCTGCAGGCACAAATAGGTACCTCATATTAGACCATAGCGGAGCATTGTCAAAAACAGATTTAATATTTTTCATTCTGAATTTCCGTTTTCAAGTGCATAGTGATAATTTATACGTTCACAACAAAAAGAGAGAATTACTGCTCGCTTGATGGAATGATCGATGGATCAATACAAAAAGTTTTGACGAATTGGAGTGGAGGTCTCCAATTATCTGAGAGTCCGAACAAACTAAAATAGTTAATTGAATTGCATCGCTCTAGAATTAGTATCGCTACAGACTGAAACACTGCGCTTGCTAATCATTGTTAGGAAGTGGGTTAAAGAGCAAATTGGAGTATCTATAACCTACGACATCTCTCACTTGGCTGCAATAAGTCTAACTTACGGGAGTAGATAGTAAATTTTGGCAGTTTGGTACGAACAGAGTCGTAGAGTTGGGTTGATCCGGACCAATCTAACCGTGAGCCATATGATCCCGTGGTGCAGTCTAAACCTAATCCAGGGAGAGTTATATCTAATAATCGTTACACGGAGGTCGATGGTGGGGTTAATTCGAGGCTTCATGCCGCAATACTCTCATCCAACTTAAGGAACTGTTCTCGTATGACGGTACGCTCCGATGACGACGCGGTGAAACAGCTGTTATTAATGCCATATTATAGAACAAGAGAAGAGTAACCGGTAAAGAGAAGACAGAAGACGACCTGAGTTAAGAGAGAAAGGTAAATGAAGAACAGAGGATGGAGCTTATACATCACTCCCCGCAGTTCATAACTTGGCAAAGTTTCGCGATCACAATTAACCATCCACGAGTTGCGTCAACTATAAATGAGGCGAGGCAGTTGACAAACGAGCGGGAACTTGATGCTAAGGATACCGGCGAGTGTCACGGGTCGAGGAGGAGGTGAGGGGGGATGGGGGGAGGGCACGGGGGTCACTATCCTCACAATTCCTGGCCCACTGCGAACTTATGTAGCAATCGTATTGGTGAACGCCTATGTAAGTATATAAGTGAACGAGTCACCTTGGTACGTACATACCGCAGCATCAGACGAGGAATATGAGGGAATTTCAGTTCCTCAAATGTGATTAACTCCATGGATAGGATATATGTGACGAGGCATAGCGTGACAGTCGATATACTTATAGCCGTATATTATGTGGAACGCGTACAGAAGTATGCGCATCTAATAGCTAGCGCTGTGTGTAAAAGTAATAACGGACCAACCGGATGTTGGTGATCTGAAATTTTTTTCATTTTCACGTCAACTCTATACCCGCATGGAACGTACTCTGTGATTACCTCGGTGCACGCGTGCATATTTAACTGGAGCAGGTGTGTTCGTTAGCTACGTATTAACATGTAGTGCATTGCGAATCGTTCGTGGAGTGTCGGTTTAAATTCGGACAATTCCACTACATGGTATATTGTGAAAATGCAGGAATAGCTGCGACGTGCAGCACTACACGTTTGTGTACGTGAACACTGGATTCCTCGGCGCGTTAAATTCCACTGTAGTTGTTCTTCCATCTCACTCCCTTCCACTCTCCAGATCGGCTTACTGCGTACTCCAGTTGCCACGGCGAGCCACGACAATTAAAGTTTAATTGTCATGATTGACGCCATTAACCAGCTTCTTTTTATCCACCAGGTTTGTCAGGTGCGCAAAGTAAATACTCGTCGAATAAACAGGCTATGTGAGCGGTAGAATTTTGACATCAAACAGCTTGGTTGTATTTTTACTTTGAGATTCGACAACGCGTACTCTTTTTTGGTGATTCGGAGATGATTCTGTTAATGTAATTTGCACTTTTTCGGAATTGATGTCTGTTACATCGGTTGAAAATTTGTGTTCATTTCAACGTATTCCAAATGTCCCATCCGGTCCACCAAAAGCACCTCGCACACACCTTATGGAAACAACGGTCCGCTGAAAATAGTTGAAACTCCAGGAAAAGCTCCGTCTAATCAAACTGAACAAAAGTTCTCATGGGCATGAGACTTTTTGAAAAAACAATTTTGAAGCTACGGATGTCAGAATGTTATGAAAATCCATTTTCCGCCTGATGCAATTCATACATAATAGTACATCTTATTCTCTATTTCGGTGCACGTGTGTGAAAATTTGTTAGAACTGTAAAACACAAATAATTTCCCCAACACACAAATGAGTTTTATTGAATGAGCACTCGGATTTGTACAGTAAATTTAACACAAAACCTCCAAACATGATATTGTCGACCAAACCACACAAATTTTTCAGCAATGCATTGCGAATGACCTAGACTATTTCTCATCATTTCCTGGATTTTTTTGTACTTTTTACTTTTTTCTATTTTATTCTACCGAATGGATCCGCCCGCCGGGTGCAAGAACTGCACAAGTAACGAGCGGGCGTAACTGTACCGTGAAAAGTAACGGATCAATAATTTTTCCACGTAGAGATGACTTTCAGGTGTCAAAAACCTCCTTTTCTATAGTTATAACAGTTGAAAAGAAAAGATACGCGTAAGAATTGAGACATTGGATGGTAGCACGCGAATAGAGTTTTTCCCAACTTGGAAAAAAAAGAAAAGAAAAAGTAGATAATATTATTGAGTTTACAGGCGTTACCAGAGCAATGTACGGCGTCGGATTTCAGGACCTCCCCCGCTTGAACGAGAAAAATTAAGAAAGCTACCGGTGCTGTTAGTGGAGGACGTGGAGAACGGCTCGGCATCATTCCTCCGCGGCCGTTGGCAGCGAAGATGGAAGAACGACTCCCATCAGCCGAGCACAGCTGTTCATTAAACTTCTTGTCGTCGCGGGGTTCGGAGAGGAAGAAGTTCTTTCAAAAGTAGGCAGATATTATCTTATATTAATTAGCTTGGAGATTGAAAATATATGAAGCGGAATATTTTGATTAAAATGCGGGTCCTGACGGATAGATAAAATCTACCAATAAAGCAAGGCGGCCCCTCGAGCATAACAACAGCATGCAGCGGCAGCAAAAGCAGAAGCGCCAACATCGTAGCCCCGCTACCGTACAGCTACGCTTTGCAAAGAACACCTAATGAGCGAAAATTCAGGTTTCGCAGGGGCAATAAATAAGGGAGGAGGGTACTTGCTCGGTACTTGTCCGAAGAAGCGAGGTAAGTAACCTTAAGGCTTACGATAATAATTCACCGCAGAATTGTGCTCGTCGGCGGTTACGATGCCGACCTAGTAGCAGAACGTGGGCGTACAGCACTCTGACCAGTCGCATGCAATATACCACAGTGATAAAACAGCCGAGGGTCGCCCGCGTCTTTCCCTACCGGGTATATACGTCCGTCTTTTTCCCTCCTCTCCTCTACTTCAGCCGTCTTCTTAGTAACTTTATCTCGCCAACAAGAAGGAGGTTCTTGAAAGATGGACGAGTGACCGAAGGACCACCGCGCAACGCGCTTGGTCTCTGCATTTCTGGACGAGTGAAACCATCTCAACCAAGTCTATCCTTACACAACCCAACCTCGGTTAGGATAACCTATTCCACCCGGACTTGTAAATATACCGTGACCAGTTCCTACGGAATCTAGACTCTAGTTTTGCCGAGGCTTCTTGACCTGGCTAATCCATCGGGATCTACAGGTGGCCAGCAGCTACCGTTGCGATGAGGTAGGTAGGTACCTACGGGTCACGCGAGGTTGCCATCTGGCCCCATATCCCACACCTGGCGATAGTCGAGTCACGTCCAAAGGTGAAAGCGACCGATAATATAGAAATTATCAAGATAACTGTAAATTATTGCGATTCCCTAAGTTGTGTCAAAATTGTGACGATGAAAAGTCATGGCATGGTCCGGATGTCAAACGGAAACGATGAGATCCAGCCACGCGATGCGGTGTGAGCGTAGGAGATATCCATAAGCTGGGAATGATATAGGTGTAGGATAAGAATATGGTAGTCAAATTTCATGCTTATTAGAGGGTCGAGTGTACTCTTGAACCACCCAGTGATCCAAAGAAACGAGCGTAATTGGTTGTAAAGCAAGGGAGGCAAATATGATTTTGAAGGGAAATAATACGCTGAAAATAGGGAGTCGGAAGAAGATATAACTTTATCCGTCTTTTCCAGAAATCGTAAGTCCCACTCGAAAGACGAGCTTCCGTCGGAGTGGCTGTATTATCTACAACCCGGTATTATACACAACATCGTATAAATATATACTCGCATACGATATATTACCGTGTAGATTTCCTCGCGGTACCGGCAACTTTATTACATCGTCTTCTAATTGGACGACTATGTATTCAACCAATTTCAAGATTTTTCGTTATGGGTCAGTACCTTCCGAATCTGAGAGGATTTCGAGTGCGGTCAACATATTTGCCCGCGGAAATAGCGAACAAATAATGCGGTGATGCAGTAATTGACCTTTCACCCAACCTTCATTTCAATGTCACTTTATTAAACATGTTGTGTTCATTCGTGCGTGAAAGTAATTTTGAAAATTACGCCGGTAATAAACACGAATTTTTCATTTACATTTATTTTTGCATTTTTACATCGCATATCAAGCATGTCTGAAATTTAAATTTCATCATCATATCACATTTTGTAATTACGCGGAATATTCGCGCTCTGTACAAGATATATCGTGTTTGAAATTTGAAAAAAATTACATACCTGCATGCCTCCGTAGTTATTCGGTTTCTTACGAAGCTAAACTATTAAGAGACTCTGTAGACTTTCACACCAAGCACATTTCAAGAAATCCTCATATTTGAAAAAACGTCAAAAAAGTGAAAGTTTCGACAATAAAACTAACTGATATACCGATCAGTGATAAAAATTTAGACCGGAGCTGATGGATGAATGAACTCATGGGGCTTATCTAATTGTAAGTTGCTATCTATAACATTTGAAAGTAAATGTTTAGTCTGCACAGATCTCATATCGTTTCGATGTTCGATCTCGATGTACTGGAGAATGTTTAAGGATGTTGAAATATAAGAACAAATCTTCATTCCACACCACAGAATGCATTCAAATTATGAAGGATTTTCCATTTGCAACTGAATATCTATCCCGCTTCATATACCCACAACCATACGATTTGGTAACAGTGAATGAACTTTGTTATAACTATAAATAAACTATTTTCTTAGAGCAGTAACCCCGGTTCGTTCCGATGAGAATTAACTGCATTGCAGTCTGTACCGAGCAATGGAATCTCAACCGACAAGTTTAGCCACGCGATTTATGAATGAATGAAAGTGAAGAAATAATAATAATAATAACAACAAAATAAACGTAGATGAGATTTAAATTCTTCAGAATTGAAAGAGTTTCAATTTTTTTTCTATGTTTGAAGAGTGAGTGCCCTTGAGCGTACCTCACATATCCTAAAAGAACATCACGCACACGGATAATTACGATCTTACCACTTAAAACGTAAGGCTGATAATGAAGTAGGGATATTTATTCTCGAGTTGTTGATTGGTCGAAGACAGCAGTTATTAACGGGTCTAATAAATAATTTATACTACACGCCGTAGAACATTCTGAAACGGCAGGTGGTATCAGGCGCGTGTCTGTAGTTATACTATATGGATCGTACGAGACATGGGGCGGGATGCTGTGCGGAGAGCAATTTAGCTATCCTCATGAGAAAAACGCATTCGGATCAATTTTCACGAACATCAAATAAAATGGACTGTTAGCAATTACGAATGATTTCCGGAGTGAGTAACTTATTTCACGTCAATTCCGCAAAGTCTAGGATATGATTAGAAAAAAATAGAATAAAAATGTAATTTTTGTATTTCGGTATTAGGATAGCGAATCTAATATGATATCAGTTGCTGAATTATGTAGATAGTATACGAGTTGCAAATGTGATTATAAAACGCGACTAATATTTTTATCACGTTTCAAAATATCCACAGGTTACTTGAACTGACGCGGGTTAGGGACGATAAAATTTTATGAATAAAATTTGAACTTCTCGAGCGGTTCAAGAGCGGCAAGAATACATCGTAGTCTACTTTCTACTAAAATACGAAGGCACCCCGTAGCCTCGAGCCACCAATCTATGCTAGGTCCAAAATTCCAGCATAACTTGTATAAGATCCACTTTTCAAAGTTTACATCTTTCGGCCCGCGGTTCTATTGCTATGAAATTGAGTTCAAAAACCTCCACTCATAACTCGCTCCTGAGGGCTCTTGGCTCAATACGTCAAAAATTTATCAGGAAAAAGGGCTGCCTAGTAGAAAAATTCTAGCAACTCAACACTCTCTTTTTGTTTTTTCCGATCTTTAAGCGTGCGCCTTAGTGTGCCCGTAATTTGAAAAAAAAAAATCATGATACATGAGTAGTATTTTATAGATCGAACCAATTTACTTACCTCGTCACTAAATGAGTACGAAATTGTCGACAACTTTTCAACCCACCTGAAACAAAAATCAATCTATTCGTTAGGAGGCGACAAAAACTACACATTTAATTATACAACTATTGTAATAAGTAAGCATGATAAGTTGAGGACTAGAGTGCGATGGGGTCGATGAAAATTGTATCAAACATGACGTCGTAGAGCTTTGAGCTTTCCATCTCGAGCACGACCCTTTTCAGTTGTCACGTAATATGAGCAAAAGCGTTCAGGCTACGGAACCTGCGGAGACAACATAATTCGGGAATAATCCAACGACGAGAATTATGCATATAACAACATTTGGAATATGTACACACGAAGCTCCTCGTATTCACGGGAGGTGAGCACATGGGATTCACAGTATGTGTGATATGAATAGAAGGTATGTATGGAAACGTTTCGTATACATACATATATACACGTGTCAAACAGCGGAGGGTACTTGGTTACTTAACTCGGGGGATGTTCTTACTTGGTGCGACATAGACGTGTGTGTATACAGTCGTTACGCGTAGTAGCATTAAAGTAACAACTTGCTGCTTGAGCATGAGAGCTGGCCAGGTTGAATTAATCAAGAGTTATTTGGAAATTCAATTAAGAGACTCTGTGTATAATAGGGAGGTAAATTGTAATAATTAACGGAAAGGCCGACCTTAATTGGCACGGACCAGCGATACACGATACGTGTACAAGACGCGATGCGATGGCTGAACCGAATCTCTGGCGACGACAGCGCGATACTTCCACGCACCTCATCGGCATCCGTTTTCTTAACATGCACCTCAGATATCCTTGTGGGTATAGAACATATCACGAGTATCATATAGTAGGTACGCACAGGCGTGTAGAACGCGGAGAAAATATTAAAATCTCTTTTTAGAATCGCGTTACAACGTTGGTGCCGCATCCAAGCCGTGCGCGCGGCTAATTGCATCGCTCCCTACTCGGAAGCCCCCGCGCGTTCATATTTTCTTTCGTAGGGTTAGACGTAGAATTAATTGTCAAATTCAAACTTTCATTCTTTTTCTCTCAGTCCTACACGGGTTTCACGGATCTTTATGATCCAGGTTCCAGCCACTGGTATTATGACCACTAGTTTTCTAATATTTCAAAGAATACGCCTTATAGCTTAATTTTCACCTATACAAGTTTTTCAGCCACTCAAGATTAGCTTTATTCTCGAAAGGTGGATATACTTGTACAATAATGACCAGCAGGTGGCTGACGCATTGCGAGGATCACCCGAACATATATGGGTTCCATATAAATAAATGTATGTAGCAGGTATACGCGTGAGTACCAAGAAAACCGTGGCTTCGACGTAATAAAAAGCAAATGGCATAGAGAACCGTATAATACAGACACATCTGCAGCAGGCGAACCTGATGCGGGAAAGTTTGCGACCTTGTTTTAATTAAACTCTTAATGACCAGGTGAACAAACTTCCGTCCATTTACTAAGAAAATTATTGTAGAGTAGATATCTAAAGAAATAAAGGACAAGCCGTGACAAGTACAAGTGTCGGTTAGCTAAAATTCAACTGGCCAACCACGCTTTTGTACGCATATTTTCGGTCGTATAGCTTGTTATTTTGGGATGGTAGCGGTTGGTACCGCTCTGCAGAGACCAGTAACGAATGCAAACAAGCTCGCCTAACGACGAGCGGAAAAGGGCAGCGAAATAACATCCAAAATAAAATTTCAACCGGGAATCCCAAGTATAGCATAGAGAAGCGGACGCCGGGTGTATCGAGTGGTCCGGAAGGATCCTGGACCAGGACTACATAACGAACAAACGAATGTAGGAACGAACGGACGCCCTAACGGGCACGTAACTTGGGTCAGTGAATAGATGGAATCGAGTCTGCATGAAATATCAGAACGAGAACCCCATCGATCGAGGTTAAGGTCGCCATAACAGCATTTTGAAAGTCGTTGAAAGTTTTTGATCAAACGGAGCTGAACCCGAGTGTGTGCGAGGAAGCTGATGCGAGCTAGAGATGAAAAGGAACAAAAAGAAGAGGAGGAAAATAAGAGACGAGGAGAAGGAAGAGGAAAAAGAAGACTGAAGACACAGAGAGAACGAAAAAGATGAGAACATAAACGTAAGAGAGGGAGGAGGGATAGCCACCGTCGAGTAAATCCTCTGAACTCGAATTTTTAACTTTCTGACCCAGCAAATTGAATCAGAGAACCATATAAAACATATATATTGGTGGTCGCTTGGTGACAGCCGGACAAGCAGAAAAGTTTCTTTTAACACGATGTGGACATCGGTGGCGGCGTGTCGAGTGGAAAAGGAAGACCGGAGCGCGGGTTACTTTTATGACGAGCGCGAGGCGTATACGTCACCCAATTTTTGAGCAACTTTGGGGAGATTAAATCTGGTAGAAATACATAAGACATGAGAATTTATCCATGCGCTTGCAGGAAACGCAAAAACTCACTCCCCGTAAATTGAAAGTATCCGCGGATGTACTTACATCGCTACCTTCTCACGTGGATTCTCGATTGCAAAACATTCGACTAGTATGGCGGTAGCTGGGCCGAGACAGGCCACGTCTGAGACTCGAGAAGTGTATTTTGTAAGTTTTTATTGACCAGCTTGTAACGTATTCTGTGCGTTAGTGAGCCTCGCCCCGTCTTGTCTCTTAGTACATTCACGTTATATACATACATACGTATATACCCACACCCTGTCACTTATATGCCGTTTTACTCCAGTCTTTGACGCAGCTGCATCTGTCGACCGCTCCACGTTCTCCGCTCTTTCAGCTCTTGCTTACAAGCAGTCGTGGTGATCGCGGCGAATGAAACCCTCGTGTTGTTTCGTTCACGTGACATAGATACAGATATCTATTGACGAGGGGCGCAAAAGTATCCCTTATACGTCAGACCAGGTAAAGAAAATCAGAAAATACCGCAGACAAAAATACACGCCAGCGTTTAATTGAATATCCGTGAAATTTTAATTAGTGTGTAAATTTTCTGATTTGATGCCTTCCTTTTTTTTCACTTCTTCTCTTCGATTTTTATGAGTGGATTCTTCAGGAAAAATGGAAGAATACGCGAAATGCTTCTGTTTTTTGTAGCTCACCATTCTTCGAATTAATTTTTAATTAACTCCGGCACTATTCACAAAAAATCGAAACATGGTATTATGATATGCTAAACTTTTTCCCAATAAGTTCACTAGTTCCTGACGAGATGTAATTTCATTTTTCGATACTTCATGGCCACCCTGTACTTTGCTCTGAAGCCAATAACGACTTGATGACGTGTTCAAGATATCTTGCAGCACCAAACGCATCTTGCAGCTTAAAATAATAAACAAAAAACAGATACGTTCATCATTATAATATCCACCTAACGAATCCAACCTATAATTATTACTCCCGGACGTTCCGAACCTCTCGATATAACCTCAGCACACAAATCTTTGTTCTTTCAAATGTGTTATTAGACCGGAACAATTAGTTTCGATCTCTATACCGTCAAAATATCTCTTGTACTTAAAAATTTCAGCATCATTGATTAATTGTCAGAATTCATGAACGGTGTGGTCTAAAAAGTTTAATATTTGTTACACATATAGGTATCTCGAGATTCAATCTATTGGGTATGAAAAAATGAAACAACTTCTTTCGATACGTAAACTGATAAACGAAATACAGAGGATACGGGGAATGGAGATGACCTGATCATGTAAAGCAAAAAAACGGTGATCGCTGAGACTTTTTTTTCAAGACAAGCATTCCACGAAAAGAATACCAAAGGCTCGCGCTCGTGACTAGCTACCGATATGCGTCTCTCAGTTCTCGGTTCACCTGCCCCAACACCCGACGTCCGACACTATAATGTCCGTATCTAGGAAAAATCACTTTTTAGTGTTCTTAGATAAGAAGCCGAAAGAACGCTCGTTTTTCTATCTTAATTGATGTCGGTCGAGTTTAATATGCAGTACAAAAAACTGAAACTGCAGTTTGCAGGCGTTTGTTCAGCATTACGAACCAAAACCACATAATTGAAAAATGAAATACGGCAACTTATCCGTACAAGTGTCAAGTTATATTGAATGCTCACTGATCTTTGGCGTTAAAATTCCGAATGGTCCGTTTAGGTCATTCAATTATTCAAAAAGCCTCATTCACCGCTCCCCAGGTGGGTGTGTAGGTGTGGAACACTAACTAGAAAGATCACAGTTGCGTAATAATCTTTTCTTCGTGGGCCGCATTGAATTACCGTAATTAACCACTAATTCGTTTCGTCGAGTGCTGCAAAGTATAAGATAGTATAGCTGATGCCCTGTACATAATAACATATGTATGTACATCTAGATATGCATACATACTACTGGCTAATCCAGAAACGGTGGGTAAGAAGATTACCCCATTGTCCGTGATAACTAAGGCGGAATGATCAAAGTAGCGACGACAAACGTGTAGTTCTCGACCGTTAATTAATTACAATTAACGTACATAACACTAAATCGTATCTGGTATACAGCCTCGTTTACTGCAAAGCATGTGCAGACATTACGATATAATGAATAAGGATAAACCAGAACGGCCAATGCACACGCAGTTTGAGAGCCGAATGAAAATAAATTGAATAAATCAGTTTAGAAAAGCAGTCATATAGCATACCTTGTTCAGGAGTAAACGAGTGCAACCGTATGTGTGAAATAAAATGAAGAGGGGTGATCAGCGGATAGACTTTTTGAGCACTGCTCAAATTACCTGCGTGACATTTGCAGCTAATTCGACGTCGTCTGTTGAAAGCTGCGCGCCTTTGGTCGATGGAAGAAGCATGCGGGATGACTCTTCAAAAACCCGGGGGAATTTGAAAAGGGGAATGGCAAAGAAGAAAGAGGAATCTTATACTCTCCAAAGATTCGCGAGTCAAGACGCAACCCCGTCTTGGCCACGGTCCGCCAACTCGGTTACCCAGATCTTGACAAATCTGTATCTAACTCACGTGCCTCCGAAGAGCCTTGGGAATACTGACTTCGCAGCCCATTACCAACGTCATTTTATTCAGTCCAAGTTTTACCCACTATAACCCCGGTATATACCTACCCGATCGTTTTCAGTGTAAGTCCTGAAGATCGGATTCGAGATCTCGAACCGATGACAAAATACCAAACCTTCTAGTCCTCCACCTCACACTACCACCTCCGACACCACCACTAAAACCACCATCAGATCTCTGACCGAGGTTGTCGATCCCACAACGCCATTACTCCTCTGTCTTGAAAGCATAATACCTGCGATCGCATAAGAACAAAGTTGAAAATTCCTATTTTTACTGCCGAATCTATACACCTACACGAAAAGACGAACGCAGCAAGTTAGTTGTACCGCACTTCGATTGAATTAGTGTTTTCCGTTAGTGAAAATAGTTTCTAGCTAACCAATTAAAATAAGAGAGTCGGTTCAGATGGAATACCCAGAGAAAGTCTCCCGTAAATAAAATTGAGACTTTTATAACAGATTCTTGTTTTCTTGCATGGTATCGAAGAATTTTGATAAAATGAAGTTATTCCAATTTTAATTCAATCGAATTATACGAGGATCGAAGAGTCGTACCTCGTTTCGCCAGTCACGCACGGAATTGGTAAATGGATCAAGAAATTAAATAAATTCTCAAGGTGCGCGGAAGATCGAAACTCTATCTTTTGGTGGAATAAAAAAAAATTGCAGCTATTTTCGGCAATGTTTTTATCAAATCGCGGGTCCTGGAGCAGTCGCTGGGTTCAGCGAAGCGCGTTAACACACCTTATGACTCTCAATTCTGTATATAACGTGGGCATCAGTTAGCTTGTCAATTAAAGTTTTAATCTCGAATACAGTAATTATTTCCTAAATGACTCGAAATGGTTGGTATAATTAGGATAATAAAAAGAATGACCAGTGGACCGATTTAGCCAGTTTCTACGCTGCATCAGCTTGACTGTCCCGGGGCAGTTGATACACCGAACTCCTGCGGAGCCATTCCAATTTGACAAATGGGGTGAGATAAAAAGATAATGACAGCCACTAAAGCGAAAAACCGAGATAGAATGACGTGAAACGACGGTCAGACTGAAATATAACTAATGTATTATATTTTGGCTTGGTTATTGTTGGCAAAAAACGGCCTGCAAGCGCGCTAAGTAGATAACGCTCACTTGAAGGCCAAAGAACAAGCGCGGCGGCATTCAATTAGCAATTAGGCTACTTAATCTTCCTTTTCTCTTCTCCTCTCTTCACTTTTCTCATCGCTCCGTCCCCCGCCCTTTACTATAAAAATTCGATCTTCCTTCACCGAGAAAACCAGTCTCGCGTATATCACTAGTAGTCAGAGGTTCATCTTTCAGCAGGATCTTCGCGCTCCGTACGTACTGCGGAACATGTGTGGCTTCCCAAGAGAAAATTACATCCCATTTCTCTAGGGTTTACATTCCGAAACCAAGAACAACCCGAAAGTAAAATCAACACAAGCGGATCTCGCTTTGACCTATATTGTCCTCTTGACTATGCTGTATTATTATGGCGTATAAGCCACTCTTGATTATTTAATGATGCTGCTTGATTAAAACCAAGCTGAAGATCGAGGGTGCGAGAATTACCCAAAAAGACGCTGATCAAAAGCCAAATTAGGATACTGCAAAAGAGCTTGGGACGTACGAAGTAAGTTATAGGAGGTAAAGGTGGAATGGTGTATATGGTTGAAGTGTACCTTCCCCATATACTGCCGAGTCATTTCTATAATTTAGTGGTTTTCTCTGCGGGGCGTACGGCACTCCGTGAAGCTACGAGATCTTCCGTAGATCCTTACCTAGCGAAATCCTCGCAATCTCGATACGAGCATAAATCTAAAAATTATTTAGGCAGGGTTTTACGCGATTGATATAGTTTCCAGGCACTTGATATTTTTCGAATAAATTGTTCGTTGAAAGAGTGCAGAAAGAGCTCTTACGTCCAAATACGCTTGAAGCGAAGTGAATTGTATCAGAAGCTGAAGTAATTTTCATGTCACCGAATCGAAGCTGTATAACGACTACTTTCATGCGATCAACTGTAAGACAAGGATAGCCGTATTGTGCGGTAGTTTGTGCTGCAGTAGTGAGTCAAGTTTAATGTTGAGAGGCATGCCGAGAGAATCAATGATTGGCGACCAGTGCCACGAATGACTTAAAGACTCAAGTTCCAGAAATGGACTGATTCCAGGGTGACGAACTTGATCGGATCGGTCATGATCGAATGTCTCTCTCTTCTTATTTTCTACTCGTTTATCTCCCGGTGTCTCTGTCGGTTCAGATGTCTCCCCTTAAGTTCACGCCGCGCGGAAAGACGACGGGTGACGTTTTTCTCGGTCGACGCGCGACGTTCTCCGAATCGTCGGCAATACGGCTCCTTGCCTTATAGTATAGCCGGTAGGCAGCAGCAGCCTTGGGGCTTCGCGTTCCTATAATTTACTGTTTTAGTCGCCATTGCACCGCGCGACATAAATCTCCACGGCACTCCGAAATAATTAATATTTAATGTGGAGCGCTGCACGATCGGGTGATGGGTGGCAAAGGGGCAACTGCAGGGGAAAGAGGGACGAATGAAAAGATGAGGGAAAGGGAAAGGAAGGGGTTACGGCGTTTGTATTTATGGCGGAGTGGGTTTCTTTTATTCACGGATGATGTACGGTAGTGCGTGACACGGAGCTTCTCGCCACACCTCTCGCCGCTATCCATTTGCCCGAGTCACCTAGATCGCAAACAAGCGCCCCGTTGCTGCAGATTGGTAACTGCGCCATAACTACGGCTATTATACAATTAAAGTACCGATGTGATACCTGATGAGGATCACACGGGGTAGATGGGAAATTGAGGAAAATAATAAATGAGAAAAGTGAAACATAAATGAAAGGCACTTTATTATATGCCATGTTTGATGCTATACATATGTGCAACTTGATACTTGGTTAAGGAACTCTCATCTACGTCCCGTGACCTCTTACCGGAAACGAACTGCGTAAATTGATACTCGTCAAAAGGAGTAACAGAGCGAGTTTGGGGTTAGTAGGAAAACGCACAAAGTATCTAATCTACGCCCCTAATACAGCGCCGTGAAATAATTTAATTGCGAGCTTCACGCCTGAGAGCTTTCGTTTCTTTCATTTCAATTTCAGAGAGACTTCCGGCGCAAAGATACGCGCCCGAGATACCGCGGCATCGTTTTGTTCGTGAGCAACAACTTCTGTAAAAATTCCTTAAATACATAACACTGGTTACCCGGTCGAAAGGCGAGATAATAAATTCGAAGAGTGGCTCTCAAACCATTCCACGATCCACGATAAGATCTTGATGGTCTATCTTTGAGAGAAAAGTACAAGTTTGCTGCTGCATACAGTCTTTCGTATATCTATGAGCTTTGGATATTTTCTTTGATGGGCCATTCGAACAGGGAAGCAACGCTCAACGATGAATAAACTATGAGATATTCAGGGTGAATTTATTAAAACGAAATAGCTAACAGGGGTGTAAATTTCCAATATCGTGTAAACGAGATTAGCTTAGCACATTTTATGCATTTTGTAAAACTTTTTCAAGTAATAATATATCGAGGGGAGGTCTTCACAAATACCATCCTTATTTAATATCCGCATTGCGATCAAAATCCCAAGACTTCGATATATTTTGATGAATTTACCTCGTTTCCTCCGAAGTAATTTCCCCTTCCAGGCACATAGCGTCGTCACTCCTAACACTCACAAAACTCAGGACTGACTGAGCTTTTAATTCCGTATGTATAAAACCGGTAAGAAACAAATTTAATCTTTGCTCTAAAACGCAACCGAACACATTTAGTGTCTTTATTTATTAATTAGAGTTATATTTGTATCCTAAACTTTTCAATCCATCGGTCGATTTTATCCAGAATGTTCTGACCGTTTGCAGAGAGAGTTTGGTTCTCACGTAAGTTTGTTTACGGAGATACGATGTCAATATATCAAAAAAATTGACAACCCGGTAGAAGCACAAATAACGCTGTCGCAAAATCGACGTATACCTCGAGCTAACTTTTACGTCCAATCAGTTTATACCTCCAGCGGCGGCGACTTATATTATGACAGCTCGTACAGCGTTTGCGACCAGCAAAACTTTTCATGCAGTAGCAAAAATTTGAAGCAGAATTGTCAGCATCAAAAAAAGGAAAGAAATCAACGAATAGAACTCCATATACGCTAACTTATATAAAATGTAAATTCTCTTATCTGTCCAATTCCTAAAATCCAAATGTCACGATTACTGTAACCATCATTTGCTTTGATCAATATTATGCGGGAATTTAACACGTACCACGCGGAAACCATATACGAGAGGAGAATTCTAATTTTAAGTATCGTCAAACGAATTATGTATTTTTCTATCATACCGAGTACAGTGTACACTCGATATTCATGGTGGTACATATGCGTTGAGTATGTTTTTTCACCGTTGATGCTGTCAATTTGATATCGTCGTTATTTACAAATGTTGAATAAAAAGTGAATGCACAAAAAAAATTGAGTGGAAAAAGGGACACGAAAAGCCTTCGCGCACCTGTGAATTTTAAGTGGCGGTCAACACTTCCTATGTGAGCCGTAGGTTTTCCTAGCAGAGTAAATCAGAGCAGACCTGCAAGGTGAAAAAGGTACGGTAGTTGGTATAGAAAGGGAAAAAGAGACAGAGAAAGTGAGAAAGGGACAAAGTGTGACAAACGTTCGCTGTAAACATAATGGGGTGTAACAAGTCCGACGCGAATTGCATTACTTTAGTCATTACTATGCGCCGTTGCCGGTTCCATTACATTCCACGATGCGAGGAACGGCGTTCACCGGAATCTACCATGTTGAATCAGTCGGTCGTCCACGACACGCTTTATACAGGTGTGACGTTCACATAGGCCACTGTAGTGGTTTATGGTTAAAATAATACCTACTACCTGCACCATACGAACGTCTTACCATAATTGTTAGATGTAGGAAACAAAAAAATTACCGCCACAGATCAAGCTATGAGATCTGAAGGTCTTGCGACATGGAAAATTGGCATCATATTAGTTGAGATATGTCTTGCAGAATGAATATACCTGCCCGGTACAATTGAACGGAGACAAGAGGCTGAAAATTATATTCGAATACCCATATTGCACTGCACATATAGTTAATACGTCAAACTATGAGTATGAACAGAACTATGGGTGTTTTTTTGAGTTGATATTTCGAATATATGTCAGATTATACAAGCCGCCTCGAGTTTGTTTGTGAAACGGAAGTGGGGTTAAAAAGAAACGTAATGGTATCTAATTTCATGGTAGTAGATAGCCTTGAAAACGGAACCCTATACACACGGAGTGTAGTTGAAGTCGAGGAAGAATAGTGATGCACTGCAGTGCAGTGGCCGTACATACTACGGTGAGGGTCAAATATAAAAGCAACAATTTCTATATAAGCAAGAGGCATTCGAATTTCAATTTTATTCCCCGGTCACGCAGGAATTCCCACCCGTCATGAATACTCGAAAGCTACAATACCATTCATCGCAGACAGATTCAAGTGCCCTGGTACTCTTCCGTTATGGCCCGTGCTACCAAAGAGCTGCCACGAGCCTTGGAACAACATACTTGGCATGGGCAAATATCCAACACATATTTAATGCGGTACATCGCACAGTGAAGAAGAACTTTACGTTGGCTGTGGCTTCAGCCTTCTTTTTCTCAATTGAGAATGGCAAGACAACCGTGATCGTGCACAAAGAATTTACCGAATTATTCATCAGGAATTCATTTTCTGTTTCATTTGTTCAAATGTCTTTTCTAATGGTGTAAAAAAAATAATTCAACCCTTGGAATGTGGCTGTGAAGAATGAGAAGGGTGGAAAAGTGATGCCGGATTTCGTGATGATCAAGTCCGGACTTTTGAATAACAGAAACAAAATGAATAAAGGTCGCTCAACGCATAGGCGTTTATTAACCCGTGTGAAATGAAAAATGATACACCTCCGTAATTTGTCTAGTTGATGGGCTATCAAGAAGTTAACGGAGCCGGAGTTACGGTGAAGTTTGTAGGGCGCGAGGCGAGGCGCGCCCGACAAAACCCGTGAAGGCAAGTAGATGATCCAAGGTAGGTGGGTAAGTGTACAATGCTTATGCCTATCACACAGAATGGGTCTTTCCTTACCTCTTCTCTCATTTCATCTCATCCGAAACTTGAATGAATGAGCCAACTTTCAGGTAAGTGAATTATACACGATCGGTTAAAACATTTCAATTGGCGGGGCGGAACATGACGAATCCATTGTAGCTTGGAATAGAGCATTCAACGCGACAGGAAGAATAATCGAACGAATTTGTCAATCATTCTTCAATTCAGAAGTGGAGGAGAATGAACCGGAGGTAGTAGTGAGGAGATCGCAAGCGTACCATACGGAGAGGTCCTCTATTACGTGGACAAAAGAGCCAGACTCTTCTATTCAGGAATGCGTGACATTACGTAGCCCGAGGCCCAACCTGAGTTAAACCGCTCATGGATACGAGCAGCCACACCACCCGTGTGGGACTTTTACATGGGACTTTTATGAAAGCTCATAATGCCGCTTGTAGTCGCGACACACGCGTTCAATTCTTACCAAGTATTGTCACTGCAGGAGCATAGGGCCCAAGTTATATCCTTGCACGACATACTGCGCCGCTCCTTTTCAAGGCAAAAAGAAATCTCGGTAATAAACCTTCATGTACCGCTACGGTCGGAATATTAAGGTAGGTATACACGGATCCAACCAGCTCGCGAGAAACGACCCACAGACCGAAGGGCGTACGTCTTTATGGCTGCAGGGGGTTCGTTTCCTTCGAGTTATACTGGGGCTACTACAAGTCTCATATAAATATGTCAGTACATAAGGAGTAAAGGCATGCTACTGATAACTTCATCATTTCGACTTAATGATACAAATATTAAATTCCAAGCTGTTTGATAGTCTAGAATGTGTTGAGAATTCCCATTTCCTGCATGATGTCATGTTTATACCGTATACGTGTATCCTCCGTTATTGTTGGATGATGAAACTTCGCACCTCTATATCTTTCGGACAGTAAAAACGTATATCCCATAGTGTTGGTCACTAACGTGACTTAAACGCTCTTGCAGGTGCCCAGGTCTGGAGGTGTAAGGTGTCTGAATCCTAGATGATTAACTATGAAATGAGATACAGGGAAATATGACTCTTTTAATTAGTCCGATGTTTGTGTATAGGTTAGAAGAGCGAACAATACGTTATATACATATAGCAGAGACCGCAAGCGTGTGTTTTTGTATCGAGATTTCAAGCTCGGTGGTACCTATAGCTAGCTGGCGGTCAGTCACTCTATCCGACAGAAATATAACACACATTCGTATGTTCAAGTCCATATAGTCCAAATAGGCAGAGCTGCTATTTTACAGTCGAGTGCCATGTAAAATGTATACATATATGTGTATGATAAAAATAAAGACAGAAAAAATAAGTAAAAGAATGTATTCAAAGAGTTAAATCCGAAGCGATGGCACGAGGACGACGACGTGCGAGTTTCATCCATTGGAATGGTGTGGAGAAAACATTGCGTGTCGCGTCTTCTTGTGGAACTTGGTCATTTTGACAGTAGAGTAATTAATAAAAATGAATATCTAAAAATCCTTAGAACCCTGTTGCGCAAAGCCTTAGCTGTAATATATTTATTAGCTTGAAAAAAGATCGTCACGGACCATCTGCGGTCTCATCTTGCCTCGTGTACTCTTATGATGCGATAAAAAAATTTATACCTTCGTCCCGGAAGGACCAGCGACCCACAAAACACGCTCTTACTTCCCGGTCACACAAAGAATCGTGATTCGCGACAGTCAGCTGCCTCTTACCTCGCCACCGGTTCATCTGACAATGAACACGACCCGAACCGACGAAAAAACCGGCATATGGGGATGCCAGAGAAAAAATCAGGCTACAATTTTCTATCTCCAAAATACCGGATGGTTATGGCGAACGAGGGTACATAACTGCAGGTCGAGACGAGGCGTCACGTAGACAACGACCCTTTCGAATGGCACACGAATTTCATCTGATCATTTGGACAATCTAATTGAACTACATATACTACGGTTTTTATCAGACAACGCGACGATGAAAATGTACCAAATAAATTGCAGCAGTTACCATTATTTCATCGCTTAGCCTAAATTGGAAATTGGTCTTGATTTTCCGAGTCACTAGCTAGGGCCAGGGAGGAACTAGATCCTGTCTGAAGGCTACTTTGTGTAGCTATAATGAAAATGGCGGTCATTCGATCTGTCTGTAGTGTGTCGTAATCGAAATCTGTGGCTGTTTGGAACAAAAAATCAAAAACGTAAACCTCAGTTTTTTACCAACATCTTATGTCTCTCTCACTTTTTTAAATTATTTAACAACCTAAGATTAGTGAATCCCCTATCAAGTTTATGCTAAAACTTAAAACCTTGGAGCTTTTAAAATGAAAAACCATACGATCGATTGATCCTGTTATCAGAAAGGAGTTACGAAATCATTATCTAAACGTACTTCAAAAATGGAGAGTATCTGATGTCGATAAGTTTTGTACTATAATACGTTAATTTTTGTGCGTAGTTTAGTACACATTTTCGTACAAATCCTGAATCTGTGAAGAAACTTTTCTATCGCTGTTACTGGGTAATATCATTATAATTGACTCTGTAGCCTTCGCGCTGCTCTAATGCGAAAGCAGCTTTGTTCCGAACTCGTATTGTACAGTGGTACGAGGAAGGTACGCGTGCAGGCGTGCCGATCAACCTGACATAGTAATTAATTCGCGACTGATGTACAAGGCAGTGCGTAAAGTGAGTAAGTAATTATACTACTCTGACACGTACTTCTGAATAATTAACTAACCAAACCTGAGAAAAGAAGACATTCCCATGTGTTAGTGAAATCATGGGAATTAGCGGGGAACAACTTGGCCTGCATCGTACAATTATGATGATAAATATAAAAAATTGAGGGTGGGTAACAAGCACAAAGACGTGATTGGGGTGAACGTTGGCCAGTCGATGAGCCAGCCTGTAGGTGACATAAACTAAGCAGATACTCAACGGGACTCTTTCGGGTCGTTGGCGGGTCGGATGACGGGCTCATGTCGAGAGCGGCATTGAACGCACCGAGTGACACCGCGACGCCACGACGCCACAAGTGATGAATGCGACCGCGTGGGCTCGCGAGACATTACAATTGTCGCGGTCACGTTGTGGACCATTAAAGGGAGACACGGAACCGTACCGAACTAGGAGGTGCACAACGGGTGATCCCGAACAATTTGCTCTACAAGACAGGAAGACCCTACGTTTCATAATGGAAAATCACAAGCCTGAGTTACCTTCAAGTATCCGCAAGAGGTGAAAATTTCGAGCTCTGGAGGTAAAATGAAAATGGCGCCAAACCTGAGAGCGATGGCAATTTCGCACTCCAGACAATTATGAATCTTCAAAGGGATCATATTGAATCGGACCAAGCAGGCTTTACAGCGTTGTAGAATTACGGTGCCATTTTATGTGATGAATACGTAGCCATCTTCAAGTGTATCGAGTACAGGTATAGACTGTATGGATCGTTGTGATTAAAGTTTCAACAAAAGTCTTCAAATAAAATAAGCAGCGATATACAGACTCGTCGTTCTACATGTCAGTCATTTGGAAGACTTTCGAACTACCTGCGTAATTGTACACGCTGATACATCGGATTTTCGGTCGGTTCTCATCACCCGGTAGCTGAGTAAACGAAACCCTTGAAAGCCGGGGGGACCGGACTATAGAACTCGGCCGTATACTGGCGGTGCGTGACGCGATCTGTCGCGGCAAGATGACTCACTGACACGAGGTACACGCATCTAGCTACCAGAAGGAAAAAATCAAGAAATAAGAAAGGTATAGGTAGGAAGCTTGGTAGGTAGATCTGGTATAGAAGAGAATCACGAAGAAGAGGCGGACAGTCCTCGGGCGAGGTATGAAAGGCAGTAAATATCAAAGGCAATGATCTGTTTCAACGACCGCTCTCTCGCAGACATTTTCAAAGCCGTGCGCTGCACAGGGATAACAGCACGCGTTATTTCACGGAGCCCTTAGCTTCAAGTAGAGGCTAGAACTGCTTTGAATAAGAGATTAACATAATGCCACGCTTCAATAATATTACACCTTGCAGGCTCCTGCACAGATGCACATTTGTTGCGATACCTGCACGACCCGAACAAGGAACGCACCTCCTTCGACTATAACGTATCCCCGAGGCGATATTGTTAAAGATTGAAAGCTCAGCTTTTCAACGACAGTCGTCTGAACCACTGATGACTTCTTACAAGGTCTTCAGAAATCTTACATTAGCACGGTCTATTGACATGGTCATATTATCAATGAAATGATCACAACATCTGAAAAACAATAATAATTGGTGGGACAGTTCGCGGAACGCGTGACACAACGTTATACCGCCTGGAAGATTGTGAAAAATCGTGGAACTCTTTGAAAGTAAAATGTAGCACAGTAGGCCATGAGAACCTTCTTGGTAGGAAGCTGCATCGGGACCATCAACAACATTTTCTCGAGATCCCTTCTGGATCTTCCTGCCATCTCTCGGAGCTGCTTGTTCCAGAGAGTTACTCGACGTAACACAGTGATTATACCCGAGGGCCTGTTATACTAGCTGGTAATAACAATGCCTCCCTTCCTTCCTTCTGGCGACGCAGTTACTCGCTCGCTGGTTGCAACGTACACAACTGACGCTACGCCAAGAATATCATTTCCACGCAAATCCCTCTTCTCCTCGATCCCCCCGTTCTTCTCTTCCAATTCCTCATCCCCACGCCGTATAGTGAAACTATTTTTCGAGAATAAGACGCCTCTTATTACCGTACAAGAGGGACTGAAGCGACAGAGACTCCACGCTATACATCCTCATCCTCCTCGCCCGCAGGACTCCAGCAGCCACCGTTCGTCGGGCTACTAACGCGTAAACCAGGTAATGGGTAGGCGGTGGCTTGTGGCAAGAGTGGAGGGCAATTTGCATTGCTTATTTCCATGTCATCTCGAGAACCAACTAAATACTCAGAAAACAAAGATATATACACACTGCAGCCACCACTGCAATGTGATTCATTTTGGAACCGGTTAAAGCTGAAGCTGCGATATGGATAAAAAACATCCGTTTTAGTTATCACAAAACAGTCGCGAATATTATATTCTGATACCAGTGAGTTAATTGAACGATTTCGGTAAATATGTGCGTATCTCCCCTATAGGTTCAACCCGAATAAACCAATAATTCTTTCGTGAGATATCGTAACGAGATGTATTATTGGATGGAGCCTCTCACGACTGGAATACTGTCACGTAGAAGAATATAAAATGAAATAAATATCACGTTGACAGGTTCAAGCAAACGAGGTGGATGTTAAGGAAAAACTGCCAGACAAATTCCCGGAGGCAATTGTGGTTGTCGTACGCACCGAGCACACAGAAAACGAAACGACCTCCCAAGAATCCTTTACAAAGATAGACGAGGGTAGAATAGTTTTGCATCAACTCTTTCAGTAGAAAATAAACTCGATTTCATCAAAACGCAGACCCACGCCGGAATCTGCGACAATTGTTGAGATACCCTCAGAATCCTTTCTCTCCGCACCCAAAAAAAGAATCTCCTGATGATTAGATTCTTTTTTCTTGCCCTTTTGTTTTCTTCTGCTATTCTGTCGACCATTTCGAATTCTGCGAGACATTTGATCAATAAAGGTGAAATAAAGACGGCCAGTTGAAAAAGTTTCACGGATATACGCTGAGAAAGAAATTTATAGGGACCAGCATTGATGTCATATCTATATATTCGTGAGTCTCCTTTCGTTTGTCTGACATAAATTATCGCGCATCAATTGCGACTATTGAAATTATCGTGTGGATTTTGTTATCCAATTTGTGATAACGTGACAATTTCTTCTTTTTATATAATTGAGTCGAGATCGAGGTCGAGATTCATGTTTCTGAGGTGAAAGTACAATAAGAGATAGTCACTCGAACAATTAAAAAATTACTTAATAAATGATTGATTAAAAATGGAGAAAAATCAGCAAATGAATAGTGTCACTCAGCACATCTCGCTTTTCAAATTTTCACCTGGCGCTTCAAGATTCGTCAGGACATTAAATTTTTAGGGAAGGATGAAGAGTTTTACAATGATACGCACGTTATGGATTACGATTGAACAACAAGATGATTTTAGGAACTGGATAATTTCAGGTTGCCCCATTTGGTATCTTTGTAACCATTTAAGCTCATTAAGCTGCTTAGCGATGTTTCGGTTTCCGAACGAAGCCAACACTTAGCAGACGAGTACAAGTAAACCCACTTTGTCAGCTTCGATACATAAGAAACGCGGCAACTTATGCTGCAACAACGAGGGAATCGCATCTTACAAACCCAAGAAGCTCAGCTTTTTGGGGCAAACGTGATATAATGGGTGCAGCCAGCTGAGTGCTGAATAAAGCAGAAGAGACGTCTCTCACGTGCCCAGTATTGCACTTTACGTTGAATTCAGCTGAATGTGTCGAGAAATATTAATCAGCTTTGGAAGCTTGGATAGTGAAAAAAATATATGAATCAAACGATTTCACTTACGGCAGGTATGTACTCAATTCCATGTTTATTATTACGCTGAAATTGAATCACGACAAATGTCACGATTGATATTTAATAATGAAAACTAACGAAATTGGATCTGGCGATGCGAATACCAGGATTCAAATGAAATTAATTCCGATAATTAACGACAAGTGCGAAATGAAAATTTGATTTGAACAGTAATAAGGCAGTTATGATAAACCGGTAGTCGGGGGCTGAAATATTATTCATATATATAGGTAACCATATTTTTTTCATTTTAACACAGTTACTGCGAAACTTTTTTAACACCAAATGATTCTCGGGTATATTGTATGTATGTATATATTCTTCCAATTAGTTGTAATTAGTTTCATCGAAAGATATAAAAGTAACAAAATCTAATAAAATTCTGGCAGAGTAAAAATGAAAATAAAAATTAAATTAAAGATTTTAGCATCGCCTGAAGCTGTATAGAATTATCAAAATGTGAAAAAAAAATTATCACCATTTTATCCCATATATCAACATTTACATACACACATATTTACATGATCTATGCAAATGTATGTATAACGCGCTAGAAGGGTGATATAACAAGAAAACCATACATATAGAGAAAAAACGCGAGCTGTCGATGCTTAATTAATGGCAATTATCGACGGACACATTGCAGGGTTATAGATAGCTTCAAGATGGAGGATCAAGTGTCGATGTTTCGAAACTATAAAACAATAAGTTCGTCCGTCTTTCAGCCCAGAGTCTATGATTAAACTCCTAAATGACAGTAAATGCGATTTAAGTGTGGCCGTATTCTTGGCCCAAGTTGAAGGGCTTAATTGCAGTCATAACAGGGCGACTGGTTAGAGTCGTGACAACACTATGCTCACCTTCAACAGCGACTGCTGATATATCCAAACATGTGCATATGCATATGCCACCTATACTTTGAGATATCCGCACGGGTGTACGACCGAGTTTAAACGGCAAACATATTCTAACCCGCACTAACTGAATGCATGACGAGTTTAATTGAATCCACGACTCTGTTCGGGCGTGCCTGACCCGAAGAAAGAGATAACTACGAACAAGCTGCGAGGACCGCCGCTAAGGCCAATAAATAAATCAGCTCAAGTCCCTAAGTGAGCTCCGACTATAAGAGATCGGTAAAATTCCAAGACGTGTAGCTTGCAACACACGACCGAACTTATTTCCGAGTTTCACTCCCTACGAAGGGATTAATTGTTAATGTTTTCATGCCTTTAATGAGGATTTTGAAATTCCATTTAAATTCACGAGAATATTAAACAGTTGTCTGAAATATAGAATCTCACGCCACATTGCTTTTTGATAAGGTCGATGTATAGCGGCACCGAAGCGGAGGGAGAAACCCAGAAATAGGGATCAAGAAAGCGGGAATAATTCACGCGTTATCTACACCATCTTCTTGGAGTTCACCGAGCGACCTACGTCTCCTTCGTAGTTCTGGAAAAGAAGCTGAAGCTGAAACTGCTGCTGCCGCTGTTGCTGCTCCGCACAGGATGCGGAGTACATGTCACGGCGAACACAAATACTCTACATGGAAAACAACGCTCGCAGCCACTTTAGTTTTATAACTTTTGCAACAAACCGCGTTTCACCCTCTCGTAAAAACAACCCAAGGTTTTTAATTAGCTAAAAATATAAAAATATGCATAAGCTGTGAGTTTGGTTTTCACAAGAATTAGAGGTAAGGTAAGAGGTCGAGTTCCGGAGTAAGATCCCACGATTTTATTGTAAATGTGGAATATAGATTTACGAGTGACTTCGGATCATCGAGCGAATAATTCCGCATGATCGAATGCCTGCAGATCGTTTGGCGATTCAATACCCAGGAGTTTCCCGCGGTCGCGTGGCAACGACACGACAGTCTTGTGCAGTTAGGAGTACGAGATCAAGTAGTGAACTATTTCCTCAGCGGTCTGTGGTGGTATTCAAATGACCAGATCAAATAGAGGAATTCACGGTGAAGTAGATATACAGTGTATATAGGTATATGTATACTGTGAAGGACTCGTCTCCTCCAAGAAGTTGTCACCGTCTCCTGGGTAGTTGGTTTGTAGGCGCCATCAATCAGTCACGAGAGAACTCTCCAGATACGACTATTTGAGGAATGCCCCGTGCGTTGTTAACGTATAATGGGGGTTTAATTAATTTTATGGGTGTCCAAGGATCTAAGCTAACCGCGACATTCACGGAGAGATTCCTTTCTTCAAAGTTCTCAAGAGGCTGCCGGCGGTGCGAGCCGTGGTTCGCCCCTGGTTACCATGAATCAAGCATTTTCACGTAATTTATCTACCATCAACTCACCCTTTCGGTCGATCCCTACCCGGCCAATGCGCGCTATAGTCGATAACAATCGGAGAATATACAAATACATACAACGAAACGACCGCATCGTTCGGAAAATATTTCCCAGTGAATTTTAATTATATTTGTTTCCTCCAGCCGTTCTTGTCAGCAATCTACTGCACCCAGCTATCGATCGACAGTCACAAAACGATCTGCAACCAGTCTAACCGAATGCATCCATCTCAAGTTCAAGTTTGAGTCAAGAAGTTCAGAAAAATGATGAATGGGACAGGGAGGATATCTTGATTATCTTGATATCGTACGTTTTACGTGAAGAGTCCTGTGAAATTACATGGCGTATGTTGAGCAATGGGTATTTGTTCAAAAACCATCAAGCATAGTTACGAATCCATGAAGACTCATCTGACGACGTTATGGATTCTCACAATTAGGTAGCAGTGAATTCGTGCGAAAGAGGCTGTCTGCCGTAACCGAAGCTATTCTTGAAGAGGAGGGTTATCGTATCAGCGATCAAGGAATTCGTAGAAAGTAAAACTAACTTCATCAATGTATGAGTTTACTTATATACCTTTAGAGGTATATAGGTTGTATGCTGCGATGAACTAAGCGACGATGTTTCTGAGATATAATATGAAGATTAAAAAATGTCTGCTCGTTTCCTAGTTTGCGATGGCTCGTCAGCTGTCAATTAGCACCTGACTAATTCTGCAGCATGTTCGGCGGGCAGGTTTGCTTCCTATATAGTTGTACGATCAATTCTACTCTTATTTTTTCAAACCTATACTGTACTGTGTTTTTACTTTTCGGATTATACGAAAGGATTTCAGTTTAATCTAATCGAATTAATCTTTAATTCCATCTGAAAGATCTGAAGCGTAGAATATACAGGATGCGAATTTAAACGCTGAGATGTAGAACGCGGTCATAGATAAGTATACAAGAAGAGATGGAATATAATGTCGAGAGTCGTCGTCACGTTGAAAGGCGCGTGTTTTTACAAAGATAACTGGGTGATCGGCAAGTTGCATGGTATGAAAATGAACGGAAAACGAGAACCGGGGAACGTCGCAGGTTATCAAGCGGGAATCTAACCCCCTCCCCCCTGAATATTATAACGAAAGGTGCGCCGAGCCGCATTTGCCGTTGAAACTAACCATCCCCGTGTTGATCCCCGTTATTATCTTGAATAAAATTTGCATGGAAACGATTGCTAAGAACTACTGCTTTGATAATTACGCGGAACGCCACTGGAAATGTTAATCCTTAGCCGAGATTAACACGAGGGGGTATAACACATAGGGTAGTAGGTAAAAGAGGAGAGTTTAGCCGACAAAAATGTACTCTGGCTATTGTTGCGAGAAATATTGGTATATAGGTCGGTTTACCAACAGCGAAGAGCTATGAGGCTGCAGATTGCGGAAAGATCCTCCGGCGAGGACGCGTCTAATCGCGGTAGACCTCGATGCCATATACTTAAACAACATCTACGTGCCGGTACGTAGGAGGTGACCTATAGCTATGCACGTCTCTTCAACGAATAGAACACGGGGCGTTCTACCCTCTGGTGTTTGCGCAACGTGGAGGGGTTGATTAAAATTACCAACTCTCATTAATGCTTGGATTACGCGCCAACATCTGCCGCTAATATGACGAACATTATTCCTCTCCTCTCCAGCAGTTTCTGCTTCCGCCGTTAACCCCTAACTCCCCGTTTGTTTACCTACCACCAGGTCTTAGTTAGTATTATGCAGTTACCTGATGCGTAAACCTTGTGCGTTAGATTATACTGAGGTACGTTACACGGCTGCATACATTTAACGAAGGTCGTCGTGTTATGGATACAATAAATCGTCGTCTGGCACTGGACGATCACCAATTTTCGCCAAAGATAAGCAAAGATAAAAAATTACTCTCCGCCAACGTTACCCACTACTTCATTTTCGGATATCCAAGCTATAAATTTCCATGGATAAGACGAGACCCACTTGATATCATATAATCTTGCAATGACTTTATCACGGAAGTTGTATATTTATGGAGAAAAATTGTCAAGAATTCCCTTATACAAGCATTCTTTTGGAAAAGCTGAGGACGAATTCTGCAGCAGATAAATTCTACATGTATATACTACAACCGAACCTAGATGTCATCTGGTAAAATCCATAGAAAAGAAAAGGTACCACCAGAGTCGGGATAATATTTTCAAACCAACCATATATGTAAGGACACCTTTCTGATTAATGACCACGATTTTATTATAACGACAGATAAAACCTGTTCGGCTCAAATTCCCATTGCCTTTGGAAGAACGCCATATCCCCACGCAGCAATAGGATTGAAATTGATCTTTGAACCAGAATAAGTGCGATCAATTTAAATTCACGTATTACAAATCCAATTAATGTAAAATTTTCGGCAAGATTTCCAACCATTGTAAGATCACCATTGCACTTTGCATACTTATTACTTTTCGCTGGAAAATATTATTATTTATGGTGTCATACAATTGTAGCATAAACCCTAAACATTCATTGGGTAATTATCCATCTCGCATCTTTATTTTCTCGAATTTGAAACTTACTGTGATCTGAGAAACGAAATAAGGTTCTTTTTTTTTAGGATTCTTCGCGAGACACCTCAAAACAATTAAATTATTATCATTAACATTATCAATATCGAACGCGTACGATTTTTTTCGAAAAATTTGTAAAAAGCATCATCATACATCCGGTTATTGCGTGCGGTGTATCGAGAACACTGCTGGGTGAGGATATAGAGATGAAAGAAAATACACGGAACAATGTAAAAAAGTGAAGTCGAAAAAAAAAACAAAAAAAAAATGAGATCATGGATGAAAAGGATGCAAAAGAAAAGTGGCGAAGTATAAGAAACAGCGTTGGTATATAAACTTACGTACATTCAACTCAAGTCTACCGCCTTTAGTTTGAGATTATGACTCGAGGGCCAAATCCAGCTCATGCCAAAGATCAACATCCGTGCATCTTAAAGGTATATAATATATGTAAGTAACGCTGCAGCTAGAGTATGGCGGAGGAATATCTCGGTTGAACACAGCACTCGCTTTATGTACCAAGAGGGGGGAGGGGGGTAAGTTATCTTTTGCATCGCGTGTTTCACATCTTGCCGGCTTTTATACCCGCGACGCGGTGCGGTATAGGCTGCAGCTCGCTTCTTCCTATGCAAATGCTGCTGCATCAGGTCAAGAAATCGCGAGAGATCAACGTCACTATAGAAGGAACTCAACTATCCACTCGAGCGAAAGAAATTCAAATGGTCTTATATTATACAACTCCTCCGCACTCATCGATCCATAGCGCGAAGATATACGTATACAGTCACATATAATTCACCTTCGCACGAATGTATATATAACAATTCCAATGCCTATCTAGTACATAGATTCATGTACGAGTGCACGCGTGTGTATACAGTGGTAATTTCGGGACAGAAATTGGATTATTCCTTGATAAAATATGTAGATCGGCAAACTATTTCATTTTATTATTTCTACCTATATAAAAGAGCGACATGTGTATTACCTAACATAGTGCCAACGAGTCGCGTTTATACGAACGTCATAATTCCGGAGTCGAATGCTTATGTTTTTCATTTTTTTTTATTTTATAACGAGTTCGGTGAGTGAATCAACTGCGGTGAAGATATAATGACGTTTTAAGATTGAGTAGTTCTTGTAGCTACTATATAGGAGTGAAAGTACAAGTATCGTTTTTCATCTCTAAACAAGAATAATGACGGTTTCATGTATTATTATTGTTGCTAGTGTATATATATATATTAACTCACGGGAGCACTCTAAATGTTCAAAGTGATAGAAAGCGCGCGGAGCGATGCTGTTTCTTTCCGCAACTCGTTATTATAATATAATACCAGAGCTTGATTCTTTAACAAGCGACGTTTCAGGAACACAGGAAAAAATTAATCTTCACCAAGTTTCGCCCCATGCAAACTACTGAAAAAAAAATGAAACAAAAAACAGAAACAATAAAAAATACGAACAAAATTAAACTTAGAACAAATAATTAATATTCACGGGCGAGGTGATATCGGGCGACAATCATTTATCGGGTCACTTATATTAGGAAGTTGTGAGCGAAATGTACAATCCATGTACATATTATACATGTTTATCTAAAATTAATCTATAGTACCTACCGGTAGATTATATGCATGTAAGTAATCCGCACAAAAATTTAACAGGCGATCGAATTAACTATGCTCATGTATTAAACAAATTAATTAAGTTAGATCCAATTTCTGGAGGATTACACATGGAGGTCACGCGCGTACGATCAATTTTCAAGGAGTAATTGCAGAGACAATACCTCCGAGGTTCATGAACCGCGATCATGGATATACCATGGATACGAGTATACCTGTATAATTGTTGGTACTAATGAAAATTACCTGTACGCGTATCGCGGTGTTAACCCTAGCTGACGGCTGCGGGTTGGCCACGTGCAGCATGTGACGCCGCATTTGGCTGACATACCATGTCGCTGACGCAATCATCCTTGGCTGGTACATCCAGCTTATACTCGCTTAGAACGAACTCCGATGCCACTATAAGAAAATGCTAATATGATTTGTGTTAATTATTTAATTAAGAAAGAAACGCGGACCGCTTTGATTAGCACCATCGTGTTCCTCACTTTATTGCTGCTCTCACCGCATACCGTTGCACAGCCGCGTCGTAACCATACGAGATAAAATCCCCCCCCCCCCCCCCCCCCCCCCGGGTTGTTATAATATTATATATACTTACGCTAACCCATAGGTACAAATGTCGTATAGATGTACGATACACATATATCTACTCCTAGATTATCAGGTCTAACTTTTCGCCCTTTCTACCGTTCGGTTCTCCAGTATTACGGTAGTTGGAGCGGCCCCAATAATAATTTATCCGTTCTAATGTCAGTTTTTCTTGGATAATTAATTTTAGTTGGCCATCGCGCAGTAGTGGTTTGAGCCTTCCAGATTTACAGCATAACTATAAAACCAAGGCACACGATCTTAGGTCACCGTGCGCAATTTATTCCCAACACTCTCTCGCGGTGTTCTAAAATAAGGTAGAATTCAATTAATTTCCGATAACTCAGAAGCGGTTTAACTAGTATATATACATAACTGAAGGAGTAAAATACGAGCTACCGGAATTTCTGGTCAGATAAAGATGGAATTAATTGTTTGTGTCTCAAGTTGCGCGCGACTTCTGTTCCTCCGCGAGCGTAGGCTGGCACGATGTGTCGCTGATTGGACGAAACCACGTATATAACGTACCTACTCCACTGTTGATTTATACAAAAATTTTAGTCCAGTCACCCGACGTGTCGTCAGTTTTTTTTTGTTACTTTCCTTTTTTTTTTTTGCTTACGTTCTCTTTTTTTTCTGATCCTTCTTTTATAACCCCGCATTTTTGCTTTTTATATTCATTTAATTTATTTGGATTTTTTTTCCTTACTCCTTTTATCCTCGTATAACGTGGGCATCGCACGGTTTATTTTCGGTGCAATTTAACTACGTGCTCGCGTATATGTAGCATCGTTCAATACACAAAAGTTAAGGGTTGTTTATTTTATGGGTCCGCTCCTCCGTAAGTTCATCCCACGCATGGGCGAGAGCAGGAAGTGCAGGGCACGGTAACGATCCCATTGTTACTTCGCGCGTTCTTTAGGCGTTTCGGCATTAAGAATTTTTGGTGTACATGTATATTCACCGACAATGTATCTGGATACGTAATGTACATACGTAGTGCGTAACATATTACGTATATACGCACATGATTCGTCAACAAAAGCCAGTTATATACACGTCGACGTCAAGGAGCTGCTGCAGGAGAGCCGTAAGCGAAGTGGTTGTAGGCATAAAAATAAGTGACGAAATAGGAAAAGGAAGTGGTTGATATTTTTCAACTGAAGCCCGCGACTCTGACACGCGACCTACTTCATTCTGACGACCGTGTATATAGCTGGAATGGGCTGCAGATCACCTACTGTACTCTGCACCCCCAAACCATGCGGAACCTTATTTTTCCGGTTGATTAAGTGGCGAGTTTATCATTTCCGTTGTCAGTTCCTCGAATATAGCAGAATAGCAACACACGCAAACGCGAGCTCCTCGGCCAAGATTTATATGCGGGAATAAAGTGGATTTGTTAGAATAGTGGGTAAGGGGCGAGCGCACGCGGGAGAAATCATCTTTAGACAGAAGATGGGATTGCCTAAAAGATTGAGGAGCCCAATGGATGACCCCCGGCGCGGGCGGGATATATCCTTGCTTTCGTATATGGTGCCTTGATAATATCCCGCGATAAAACCCCGCGAATGAAAGACATCCCGGTGATAAACATTTTTTCTTTCTTCAGGGAAATAATACTACTACTCCTGTATTGTAACTGGTATGGTTCGTCAAATTTCAATTAAATCTACTGCACCATCTTTTTTTCAAATATATTTTCCTGTTTTGCTGATGAATCTCGAATTTTCTACAAAGAATCTATTATTCAGTGTTATGTTAATTGATTGTATATACAAATCATCGGTAAATTCAGCTGATGTTTTAAGATACAGGGTGATGCCAAGTTACAATTGTACGTCCTGTGGATATATAGATGCTTTCGCGAGTGATTGGCTATTTTATTTAATCGGTCGTTAGATCCACTCGCAAAATTAGCTCTCCAGATCGAGTGCTGGGAGCTTAGGAAACGTAAATGTGCGGAGGTAAACGCAAGCGTTTAGACTTAATGGCGTCACCCCCACGTCGCTTAACGAACCCGACAAACTTGGAGATTGCGCATTATAGGATATAGTATATATCGACCATTGAATCTAACAGTTATAATACTGTCAGAGAAATACATTTCTATGAAACATGGTTGCTATAGTAGTGGGCGATCGTTCGAGGATTTATTGTTATGGTCTATAGATTCAGTCAGACAAACCTGATTACATAGTTCGCACTATGTATTAATTATAATTCATCTTTTACTTCCAAACTTTGTTCAATAAATGTCTAATCCTTCTGTCGTTATACTCAATCAAATGCTGGTATCATAAATTCTCCCGAACACATTTTTGAACATCCTTATAATCGGATATACTATAAAGAATGCTCGATCGGGGCAAATTCTACGATTGCATTCCGCCGTAGTGCAACTTTATAATTTATCGATACAAGCAAGAACATTTTTTCATACCTATAAGATATTCAAAAATATCGCGATATATGCGATGTATGTACATATAGCGGCTAAGTCAATGCAGTTATCTGTTTATTCTGAAATAACTACAAAAAAAAAACGTGCAATCGAAAGCAGACTTGCTGAGTGTAGTTTGCATTTCAGATCCAACATCGATAGGCGAGGTGATTCCAGTTTGATCGTCCACCGGATGTAACTCGCCACTCTGCGATCTCAAGTAGCCGTGTATTTACTGCATACCAGTACCGGTGAAAAAAGAAAAATAGGTAGAACCTTACAAGCGATTTAACACTTTTCTTTATTTGTCGCTTGTTTGAAGAGACTCAGCTGGCATGAGACAGGCAACGCTCTTTTCCGGTGTGGATTTCAACATTCAAAAATGAGTTTCGTGTTGGTAATACGGGTAACGAAGACTGCCAGCAGCCATAGCTATACCTACCTATATAAGAAAGGTTACCGGAGAGCCTTATAATATAGGCAGGTTTTAAAACCTATTAAAGGTTCAAACACTTGACGGCAATCTATAAATTACACGTCTATACATATGCCAACGCTATTAACGTTACTTACTAAGTAGGTATATCTCAAACCGTTTCGCAGCTAACGATCGACGTCGTCAGTCGATCTTTTCCTGAATGTTAAATCAAGTCGCAAGTCTTGTTTTATTTTTACTGAGCGTTGCTTTTTTTCAACATTTTTTTCCCGAATAATCGGATGCCTCTTATACAATTTTTATTTCAATTTTCAAAAATTTAAATATAGATTCAAATGATCGGATACGTCAGGTGAATTCAGGACACGTAGTTATTCCAGCTTAAAAGTCACGCACGCAACTCATCGTGGCACGATTTTATTTTAACTATTTCTCATATTCCTCCACCCAATGACTGACTGATTGACTGAGTCTACGTGGAGATATTGAAAGAAAAAGAAAAAAAAAAGAGAAATATAGAATTACGGAGCAGGATTAGGTTTCACAAAATCGAAGCTCCCTGAGCGCGTAATTACACCGCGCGGCTGTGCGTTTATGATGATACAATATTATAAACATTATCTTCCGTTTTTGGGGTTAACGATCAACGAGCTCGTTTTATCAATAATGCACCGAGCGATCTTTTAAGTGCTCGAACGAAATATGTAGCTGTTTTTTATATTATTCATTTCAATCATCGATGATGATGCATAAGTGGATTAGATCACGAAAATAAACGTAAGTTCATTGGCCACGCACGCGACCATATGTAAAACCTGCGGCATAACTTGTATCGATATTATAAAAAGTATTCATACATTAACTCTTCAATTTTTTGTTTATTTCAATTAGTGTACCTGTATCGGATCATAAATATGTACAACGCGATGTTAAATACCTGACGCACCTAAGAAGGCCTTGATGGAAAAATTATAAACCTGATTGATTCTCACGCGGAAATGTAAGTTGTTAAAATTTGATTGAACTTGACCACCAAATACGCATTCAGCAGAAATAAGTTCAAAAGATGCTACAGCTGAGTGATATGATGAAATATTGCTCTACGCGGCAGACCAATCAAATGCGAAGATCATATTTTCATCGTGTCGATAACTCGCTAACTAAGTAAAAACCGTAAATCTTTGACAGATTTCAATGGATACATCGATTATTTTTCTGCCTAATAATATTTGGAAAATCCATGAGGATAAATAGGCACCCTTGAAGATTTAAGTATATAAGCATGTTTGCGTTGAAATATAAGGCGGTTAAGTGCCTGGCGCTTGGTCATAACTTCCGCGACGACTGCTGCCGCATCTGATGCTGCTGCTGCCTGCGAGTGGTGGTGGTGATAATGGTGCAGCACACGGTGCAGAGAAGGTGTTCGCGAGATTGAAATAAAAGTTCTTATCGCTGGATGATTAATGGAGCGAAGCGTTGCGCCCGCATTTGCCCCTAGGTAAGTAGTAGTGACAGTTTTCCAAGCGGGTAATGAAAACTGGAGGAGAAAAATTAAAAACTGTAATCCTTCTCCATGATCCTCTGGGATACACAACCAACCAGACGAGACGAGTGCCGCGGGTGAATAAAAACTTTTAAGATGAAAACTATTGTACACAGAACCACATTTTCTCCACCTCATACCGTTATCTCACAGCACTTTGTATACGAGCAGATCTACCAATTGTTATCTGTCAACGATCAGGAATCTAAATCTCACTTTCCGGAAGTCTTGTAGATCATAGCTGGGTGAATTGTCTTTTCTTAGCGCACAATATACAAGAGTTTTCAACATTGCAGAGAAAGTCGAAATTCTAATCCTGGATCGTTTTACAAATAACCGATGTGCCATAGAATTATATTATTCGTCGAGGTAGGTTTTTGAAGTACATATTTAATGGTTCGACGATCGAGCGATTTGCAATTTTATACCAAATTCACAGACAATATCTTTGCTGCGGCAATAATTTTCCTCTGTTATTTTTTCATAGCGAACTACTTTTTTTTGAGCCGAGATATACCGGGTCATACGCTTACGAAGAACTGTGATGAATGATCCATATAACCAACAACTAGATGAGCTGAATTAGAATTGTTAACTATACGGCTAGATAACTTTTATATATGCATTGTTGATATTATAATCAGGTTATGAAGTACAATTTTGCTTGCTAGGATTTTATGATACGATAATTTTGTTAATGGTGATTTCCAACCCTCTCTGAATATTTTGATTACGAAACGAGATCGTGTGGGTTGGTCACATCAGCCGCCACTACCCTTTTTTTGCGTAATTGCAATTTTTTTTTTCGCACATGAGCTGCGTATAGTACTCATAAGTGGATGCTGCAACAAATTTTCATTCTACGACCCTCCGATAATTAAAAAACATAAAACCTTGAATTCCGCTACATGCATTCATATCGACAAAAAAAAAAAGCATTACCTGCAACGTATAGTAACATGAACAGCGTGATTCGAAAAATTGCTAATAAATTTTTTCTAGTGCAATTTTCGCGTTACCTGATTCTTTCATCTGATCCCAACAGCCCTAAAAGCATTGTTACAAGATACATGTGTACACACGGACAATGACACGAATTTTTTGGGACAGAGAGGAGAAACAAGAGATCGTTCGGTGTTTCCGCGCAATTTGGTTTAACAATCACCTTATTCACGGTTAACTGTTTTTGTCACGATAAAACTCACCCTGGCTTCGAGTGCCCGTTAAATTACGCTCTACGTCGCGCAGAGCTGTCTTGTCTTACCTCAGTGACAAATATCCTCACCGTTCTTCTCTAATTCCCAGACTCTTCCCCGCGGGCTGATAGTCCAGCACAAGCGAAGTACCATTTAAGTCAACGACAATAGCCACTTGTAACTTTTGTCTTTTTTTTTTTAGATACAGTTAACCTCAGGGGGACTGCTGAACATCATCTCAGCTATATATAGTACATTTCTATATTGTGAAAATGTCGTATATAAAGCGACAAAGCAACGAACTCATATTCGGAAAGAGCATCATTATAGTTGAATATAAACTCTTCATTCGAGAGCAACTAGAATCGCCTTACGAGGACTCATTGGAATTAGGGCAAATGAACATCGCAGGCATAAATCAATGCGTTTCACAGTCTTTAGCCATGTACTGCTGCAGCTTTGAATAGAAGCAGAGCCTTGGACCTGAATAAATTGACTCTACCTCCCCCTGGTAGCTACCCCTTTATAGAGGGGGAGGAAAGAGCCCTTTATCTTTGAAGAGATGCATACAAGAGGGCCGACTGACCAACAGAAGCCGTATATATACAGCGAAGCTTGGCTGGCTGGCTGGCTGGCTAGTTGAGCGCAAGTATGTTTATGTTCGGCGGTCCCGGACAACCAGCGGGGCTTAATTAACTCGAGGTACGCGGGGGCTGTTGAAGTAGGTACCTACCAAAGCGCCATGAAGCGGTTCACAGGGAACAGTAAGCGGTGTATAGCTCTTAGGGTGGACGTATATACACAGAGAAGACACGAGACACGGGACGACATACAAGACACCGCACAGCGACCACGGCTCTCGGGCATGCGTGTTTAGCAACATATTTATCGAGCACGCCGACCAAGGTTTAGCGGGTGGACGAGATTAGATGTGTTTTATAGATAAGCCGATTCCGATCTGCGTGAGATACTGCAGCTTGGGGAGTTCCGTGAAGGTCCCCGCGCACCGAACTCACAAAGACATCCTAATAAACGTTAGATCCACCACATTATACGAATATACCTATGTGTATGTATATACATATATATAAGGTATTATGTACGCGCGGTGCAGAACAAACTTTGGTGCAGTATCGCATTTCATCAGATTCCAGACCTTATAATACTCCAACTTACAATACTTATATCGTGTACATTCGAAACGCGAGAGCCTTTACATTCAGTAGATTAAAAATATCACTCAATTTTGTATTCCTTGCGTTATGGCAGCGATATGTTTCGTCTGATGCATTCCACCATGTACATAAATAATGTGTAAATAAATGACGATATCGTCGGGTAGGTCGCATGAAGTACCAATAATATACTCGCGATTGGTCACGTATTCAGATCCGTTCCGACAAAATTTTTATTTATCGTTCTCCTTGAATAAAATAGACGATTCGATTAGTGACGGTACGTGCATAGGCATTAGCTAAGCCAACAACGTAGAGCTGATATATCTACATAAATATTTATATCCATATACCTCTACGGATGCAAGAATTCGGTGTCAGATTGCGTCAATTTCGGAACAGCTATAGCACATATATACCGTATCTCGATACCGCCAAAGAGAACGCTAGGATCATCTATTTTGTTCCAAATTTATTGCACCACTAATGGCCCATAACGTTTCCTGAACATTGCCGCGGATAGGTTGACGAGGAAAGTGACACGAGAACGCAAGCTGCTACCTCTTATTTACCAGCTACCACTGGTTCGCTTTCTTGAACTCAAGTCAGTCACTCGGGTTGTAATCTGCACGAGCTATAGAGATATAAAATTATGATAATAAAAGTTCTTCCTTGAATTCGGTACCATGATAACATTATTAGAAATTTTTCCCAACTGTTTCCAACAACCTCTAATTTATACCCCGCCGCGTTCACAATCATCTTGAGTAAATTAAACGATACTCCGGTAAGACAAAACGATCTTCATCTCACTTCGGTATACACTCTACTTATACCGATACACGAATATATGTACATATATCTGTACATAGCTATACTTATAGTTGTGCCTTGCGATCCGTAACCAGCACACACATCGCGTCTAGAAAGGAACCTATTAAGTCTCAATTAAGTCGGCAATCTAACTATGCGTAGAGAGTCGATGGTAGCAGGGCTTGTTCCTCTATCAGCTGGTAACTGCCAACCGTATTGTTGTGGCTGGCACAATGGCGCGGTAATGCCTGTAACGCGGTAACAATGGATACACAATAGCCACGTTGTGTGTTGTATTCCTGCAAGAAGTATAGCCGTATCGGTTGATACCAGTCTACCATAGCCTGCAATCTAACCCCGTACACTCAATTTATACACCATAGAAACTTACATCTTCACCATCGTATAGGTTCCTTGAAGTACATCTGTGAAGTTAGCACGACATTTCGCTGAAACGAAACCAATCTTGGGAGTTCTGATAGCACTTCAAAGAGTTTTACAGTTCCTGATGGTTTTCAGCAATTGTTCCGCCCATCCAAGTCAAAAAAACGCAACCGAAAGAATTGGCGTCTATTAATAGTTCTCACAATTTTTGGTTCGAAGCACTTTTTGAAAACGAGCTGCAAACTTCGGGAAGACTCTTCTAGCATCCCATTGTCAGTGAAATTCAACAAATTGAAGTCGGCATCACATGAAAACAAAGAGTTTCACCACCGGCGACTATGACACCGATAATTCTGCCGATTTTTGGTGCAGAAAAGCCTATTTTGGGATTGACATACTCATTTTGCGTGGGTGCCCGGAATTTTGGAGTTTTGAACAGCATCTCACTTTCCATCGCAACATCTCCAGACGTATGACCAGAACTATCGATTAAATATGCAGAACTCCGGGAAAAAGTCCTGGACGCCAGCACACCACCGATTCCGGAATGGGGTGCTTTCGCCGATAAAAAAAATGTTTATTATTCATAACTTCCGCAGATTAATAGAACTATTGTATCTGAATACACGCGATGGGGTAAAATAAACACCATGCAACTCGTGCAGATAAAAGCAAAAAATTTTGATGACTCTTCAACCGTTATATAATACATGGTAATAATTGTAAATCGGTTAATCCGGTTCTATGAAATTGAATATAGCGGTGTAATAAGCCCACGGTGGGAAATCGAAATGGGACTTAACAAGAAAATAATACAGATCGAAACGCTGGTGATGAACAATAATTGAAGTTTTTCTCATTTTATAAGTATAGCCAACGAAGTTAAGGGGACAGAAGTTTATATTTATTCCTGTAGGACTATCAGAATTTTTTTTGTTGAAACTTTATATACGGACCAACTCTTCACAATAAAGTTTTATTTATTCCAAAGCGCCATCGACCGGTTATTGCATATAAAGCTGAATAACTTGTCCGATTACGTTTCCTGGAACGGGGCTAATGGATACAGCGATATTACCAATGCAATTTCGTATGCAATGCTATACACGCGCGTATAGAGAAGTGTATTACAAATGCAGTAATTCATGCCTGTATATGCACATCTATAATTCATGCCACTATAAGAAACTTTATAAACAAAAGAGAAATGGAATCCTGTCAACCGTTTTCGTTCAAATTTGTATGCTCGATACATTTGTTTTCCGTATAATTACTGTTCAAAGTTGAGTCGAAAAAAATCATTAGAGAATAAGCGAAAAAGTGGAAAATTTCTATTGGACGGGAAAATCATAACGATTTTTGTAGAGATAATACATAAGAATGATTATTTTTGTCGGGGTAACGTCCTTCTGGAAGACAGCGCTCGAACGGTGGTAGTTTTTACCTCGAATTCGCTAATGCATAAGGGAGCAGAAGCAGTAATAAGGCTGCTTGTTAGCTGGTAGACGGCCGCTGACTGTACAGACGAAAAGACCGAGGGACGGACGAACAGAAGCGGAGAGGAAAGTAAAGTAAAGGAAAAGACCGTAGAATCCGCCTCGTCTGAAAGGTCTGATTATATACGAGATTCTACCACGTGTGATTCGAGCCGCATATTTCTGAAAGAATCTACATTTTTCTCATTCTTCTTCTTCATGTCCTTCTTCTTCCTCCTCAGACTAAGAGGTTTGTCGCGACGTCATAATTGGCTCTTCGGCGGGATTAATATAATAAGCCGTAAAGTCACTAATCTATTATATATAAAACGTATATAATTCTTGTAGGTATAAGAGTTGCTACTGAGGATTAATATAAGGCGGACTATAGTATAACTGAATCACCGTTAATGCGGTCGTATAACTAGATGAGATCTATTTGATGCTCCAGCAGCAATAGCGGAGCCGACAGTAGCAGCAGTCGTAAGACGAGGAGCAGTAGTTGCGCCGAGTATCACGCGATAAGACGTACTTCTGTTAACAATTTCATTCGCATGAGGAAACACAAATTCCATTAAAGAGCGTCCGACCCGGATTTCAAGTTTCGCCTAGAAACTGGCCCAACACTGTGAGGAATCAGGAGGCGCGGACCATAAACTGACAATGAGTACAGGCGTGCTCGTAACGCGCTTACAACGTGTGTTTGTAGTTCAGTATGACTCTATGACGTCGCAACTCTGCACCGGTTGGACTAGTTTCAGTTTAGTTCAGTTCAGCTTAGTTTAGCGCGATCGTCACCAAAACCCACAAGTCCTTTATCCTGTGTACAGTAACACCCTCCCCATACTACTTCCCACTTCCATTTCCCACTTTCTGCTCTCGCTAAGAAACCAGACCATATTCTTAAGTGTAGCTCACTAGCTTTAGTACACGAAGCTTTGAATAGGTGTTGTATGCACTGCACGGAGCAAGTCCGCAAGCTCTTCGCGAATACGCAACACCGCGCTATGAGTTTGTGAAATGTTTCCGAGGATCAAACAGCACAGCGTATAAGGTCAATAGCGCATATTACGCGGAACAAAAATATACCACCATCAGCGTGAGAATTTATCGTGTTTGATAATTTTCCAACAGATCTAATCAAGTACTAACAATGAGATTTCAGGGAAATGTAACGAGTCGGTATTATTCCTTTAATCTGCCAGCGCCTATACCATGAAGCGGTTCTGAAATATAACGTACTGAATGAAATTGAAAGGGGACTCCATCTGATTTGTGGTTAACCGCATTAGGAAGGAAGATTATTCTTGCGATGTCGATAGTTGGAATTACAGAGTCGATATAATAACTCACGAATGCGATTATTTCATATCAATAGGTTACATATGATACGTTGTATCGTATCATTTGTCAAATAAGTTCCATCAACACCTTAGGAAATTATACTGAACGAATTATCGATTTTTGTTGAGTTGAGTTGAGGACTTTTTGTGAAACGGGGATATAAATTGCACTCACCTGTTAGATGACTTCCAGTAAACTCGAAGTCGTCATCCTGATCCCAGTGTTTCAAACTTAGATTGGAAAGAGACGTCGCGTTGGCAAATTCCAGGTTGGCGAAATGCCAGTCTAATATTTGACGATCTTTTGATGATAAGTACACGTCACTGTAACAGTAAAAATTGTGCTTTAGGGCAGCCTCAATACCTCCGGCAATTCCAATTGTTACCTAGGCGGCGCTGCCTCGAGCTCTTGTAGCTTGGCTTCGATTTCTTTTTGCTGCTCGGCAAGCTGATCCCATTCCTATGACACATAGAATTCATGTTTATATAAAACTTAGATCTGAATCTGAAAACTCTTAAGCAGTTTTGATCCACAGTTGAAATCGACGCCAACAATAAAATAATTTTTCTTGTTCATTGTCAGCATAGTGAGAGCTCAAGTACGTGTGGAATACTACGTGGATCTATGAATACCAACAATAAAACGTACCTTGCAAGCATTATTGAGATCACGCAGCTTTGAGCGAAGCACGAATTCGTGAGTAATATCACGTGACTGTGACTTACTATCTGACATTTCTTTGTACTGTTTATTCAACTCTGCCAGACGTTCCTTGATTGCAATCATCTGAAAAAAATGTAACTTTCGTAATAACCATTCTAAAGAAATATACACCTTCCTCTTTAGGTAAGTGGAGACTTGCCCTCCAAGTTACAATAGAACTACACTAAAGAAAACTTACCCTATGTTGATTCGAAGCTAATCGGCCTTGCAAAGAAAGTACACTGCGCAAATGTGCAACTTGACGTTGCTTAACTCCCTGCTCTTGAAGACGTATCACCCACTCTAAGGCTTGCCCGAGGGATACTGGTCGCGTAGAAACTCCTTGAGCCTGTTGGTTTACAGCAGTTGCCGCGCCTCCCACATAATTGAAGTCCAGCTGATGCGATAAGTATGATGTCGCCTCCAGTAATCTGTTAAACTCTCTTTCGACCATTTCATCTTTATCTTTGGGCACCTGTGTAGGAAATTCGGGTGGTCACTACTCATGATCTCTACCATGTATCAAAAATGACATAACGTGAGATCACACAAAAAGATCGTTCTCATGAGATAATCATGATCACTTACAGTTTGACCATCACTTTCATATAATGGGCATTTTTGTCGAATCTTATGTAGTTCCATGTTGATTTGTTTGCTAAGGGTAGTAACTGGATTCCCACCAAGACCTGTTACAACCATTGCACCAAGGTCAGCAATGTAGGACGATTTTCTGAAGGTTGCTATTCGCCCACCTACGCGATCCTGAAGCAAAGTCGAAGGTACGTTGTAGAAAGGGCATTATCAGGTATCGTGATACGATGACTGGTCCATAAATTTTCATTAAACAGCATTCTGTGTAGACTAATTAGCATAAGGAAGCAAAATTGCATCACTTCATCTGAGAAATATACATGTGAGTCGATGAGAAAATTGTATCGGTACAAGAAACGTGTACAGCATTGAGTCGTTGATAATTTTTTTTATTCTGAATGTGGTCGGATTCTGCTGGCCTGCAGTAAGTCTGCATATCGCTAATTGATTATTAGAATTCCATGAATATGTATCTATTTATAACAGCTGATGCAATTGTATGGAGATAGAAGTAAATGCACTTTATTACACAAGAGGTCGCTGTATTTCCAGTTATAATCTACGTTTTTGGTTGACTAGTAAACAGCCATTAAAACAATTATTTTGATTCTAATATAATTAAAGATATCTAGCACATATTTATATCAAAAACTAGTTGCTAAACTCACCCTGGCCTCGAGGACAACAACTTCTAATCCGAATTGCTGCATTTGTTGTGCTGCAGCCAATCCAGCAATACCAGCTCCGATAACAATCACTTTTCCTAATTTTTTGACTGGCAATGGCTATAAAAATTGGATAATAATTTTTAAAAGCAAAGAAACTTTTTATGAATGATTGAAAACAAACTCAAGATCGGAAACTATTGATGAAAACTCACCTTGAGCCGTTTAAATACACCAAAATTGATAAAACCATGACGTTCGAGAAAGGCATGTACTCTGCGAACAAGTATAAGATCACTATTGTACGGTGGTTCTACAGCTGGTAGTGCATTCTCAATGATTAACTGTTGCTTTGGGTTTTCAAGCCAAAGTTGAAGCTGCAATTAATACACATTACTAGTTATTAATTATTCAAAAATTAGCTTCCCAGGAAACAATGACGATTGAACACTTCTCACCAATCTATTTCTGATGTGGAGAAAAACTTTTTGAGTTTGCGGCGGACCCCCAGCGACATCAGGGAAACAAGCAGCCTCTGTAGATGTAAGCTTCTCGAATGGTAGACGACTTTGAAAAGCAGCACCTTCTAGTCCAGTCAGTAATTCTTTCACTAAAACAAACATCTGTCCAGTTGAAAAGGATAATAATCATAATATTGATGAGTAGCAGTTAAAATTATTAAAACAATGCTCTGAAGACTCAGAAGTTGATGCTTGCTGTGTAACAAAACTACAAAAAAAAACAAATTTACCGTGTGGATCTTCATGATCACTGTCTTGGTCATCTTCTTCCTTAGCTTCCACTTTGAGTGCAGTAGATGGTTCCGACGTTTCCTTTTTTGGTTCGGCAATAACCTTTTTCTCTGGCGTGCCCTGGCCTGTTTTGGATTTATCGGAAGTATCAGATGCATTTTCATCGTCAATTTGGTTATACTTTTCCTCCATCTCCCGATATTCAACCTATCGATTTTTAATAGAAGAGAAAAATAAATGTTTGCCATAACTTCCGAATAATCAGGAACAAAAATTAATTGAAAGTAAAGTTTCAATATAAATGTTAATTTCTATTTTTTCTGTTACACATCGATCTCCGCATGTGTTGTCTGGGTAGTAATTACATAACCTCGCTTTCTCGATGATTTTGGCAATTAGATCGTGTATTAATGACTATTTACAGTGATGAGATGTCACGTAGACATTTTGGCATCGTAAAATGAATGAAAACGTAAACAATTCCATTCATAACCCAACATTTATACAATTCTGTCAACATAGATTTCACAGTGACAGGACGCCATAATATAAATAACGTACGGTGATAACAAAAATGTGACACTTTTAACCCTATCAAATAATAATGTAAACGATTTCAACGAACCTTTGCCTTCTTTCGTCGACTCATCCTGGGATATTATTCTTAATTTGCACTTCTGATGGCAAGAACAAAAACCCACAAGTACCAATAATCAACAGCTAGCAAGTTATTGTTTATTTTGACATCACCTCCTACCGGCTGTGCGGCAGCTTGAATCCCGCATTTCAGATGCTGGATGCGCGTGCGAGTAGAGCTACCAACTCGCACCCTTCCGTCTTCGATGAATCGATTTTCTGCAGAGTACAACTGAAACTCGATAACTTTCAAATAGAACGCGCGGACGACGCAATGCTTGTAAATGATAACCATTAAGTAACTATACTTCGTAGTTGGAGGTATAGTTACTCAATGCTTGTAACGTCGACTGAAGATCTTCTTCAACCAACGCTTGTAATATCGTAGTACGGTTACTCAATGGTAATATTCGTCGTTGACTGAAGTCGTTTATTCATATGAATCGGGTACTAATGAAACGTAAATACTCTATTATGAATGATTTTTGGTACAGTTTATTTTCTCACAATAAGAATATGTCCATTCACAGCTTCCGATGACATTGATAAAACATTTACTTGATTTTCAGAATAATCACGAATCGGAAATTCCCAACCTTTCCTCAATCGTACAATGATATCCTAATTTATAAACTCGATTGTTAATACGCACTACGGCATGATTTTATAATGTCATATCCAGCATAATTCATTCAAATAAGAATAAAGAAAATATTCAACTCTAAGAAGTATAGGATCTAATGCGCTATAGGTGTAAGTCAACAACCCGCTGCACTTATATGAGTGTGGTCTCGTCCATGACTAATGCATCAGCTTGTTCTTTCCTGAAACGATAACGTGATAGTCCAAAATGTAACTGTTTTGATGGCCACAATTTGAATATTCGACTGAATTTATCAAGTTTCTCGCGACGTTCGTCGAGAAGACGTCAACAATTTCATTGGAAATAAATTTAGACTGCGGTGACAGGCGGTGAATTCTTGTATGCCTATGGAAGAAAACCGATTGACGTATACTGTACTTTCTTTTTATCACGATTACCTGTTTCTCGGCTACCTTTGCTATACAGGCATGCGATAGTCCGTCAGTTTTTCCTGATCTTTTAGAAAAATGTATGAAAGTTTCGTAACTTTTCAGCCACTCAAGAATTATATGATATTATAATGAACATTATGCTGTACAATAACAGGTCGAATGCTACTACGTCACCATCACCATGTTGATTAGAACAGCCGCACCTCTGACCGAATTCGATCGAAGATTTTCCTCATTTATGTATTCGTTCCAGTTCACAATTCAACCGTGGGTTTTTCTGGGAAAGTGTACAACGTATAAGATATGAAAGAACATAAATGCCTCTAACGACTGCATCCCTGCATATATACGTGAGGTTTATTAACTGTGGGCGACATTGATCTTCTTGTTGGGTATAATTAATCACGCGCAGTGTTTCCCTCCTGAGCATTAAGCGGGTGTCATTTCTGTTACGGTGGAATGATAACCAGGCCATGGCTGCATTGTTGCTCAATAATTTCCAGATGTAAAACTCGATATCTGCATTTTGTATTGATTTGAGCGATAAATCGATTCGTTGTAAACAATTCCACTATTTCATCGTTACTCAATTTAGGTAATATTCTTACAAAATAGAAGATTGCTCTATGGCTATTTTATAATCCCGCTTTATCGTGGTCGGTGATGTTGGAATACTTGTGTAAAAAGTAGTAAAATTAATACGTATGAGTGTCGATAAATCACAATGGCATCACGAAGGCAATCACAAAAACTATACGCAAGCACTTAAGGTTGCAGTCCGTTCGTATCAAAACATGCGCAATTATTGTTGTTTTACCGGTTTTATAGCAACAATGGCTACAACATAGACCTCGAATAATTATTACAGATTTGATCCAAAATCTGTTTGGAAAAAAGCAATTAATCAATGAGGAGTGTATTTTTTTATGTGATGTTTCGAAATAACAAGCGTGAGTAAATATGCTCCTCATATGAAATTCATGAACTACATTCGTACACCATACATGGACTACACCATCCAAATCTGCTCGCAATTCAAAATTTTATTTTTTATAAATGTACAATCGTCATTCAGCAATATCAATTATAAAGTCATGCCCTAGCTATTATATAGTTATCGCGCTAGACAAAAATCTTCATAACCAGAAAGTATGTAACAATAAGATCACCCGATACTCAAGTCACCTGCAGGAAATAAAAGCACGTGAACGTCATTGTAACCGTGAGCTAAACAAAAACCAAATATAATTTTTGAGTTTTATCGCTCCCATATCCATATTATTTCAATTCGCGCCTGAGCGGGTGTAGCTGAAAAAATGATTCAACTGGATATTGTAGTGTGCCTAATACAATTCATCACGATTCACAAAAACTATTACGGAAGAGGTAGGAAATTCAAGTTTAAGGCAATAAAAATTATTGCACGTGTATTTGAAAGACAAAATTAAAACCTGAAGATTGATTTAAAATGCGTAGATTATTTGGATACGAATCCATAAATATTCAGCATCGACAGGTTTTGTTTCGATTAAATTCAAATAATGTGTTTTTATTTATGTACTGAAATATGGTAAAAGGTATGACACGAGTTCTTTATGCAAAAACGTTAGAATATATTTTTTTCCTCACGCTGTCTGAAAAATTCGATTTTACGTGCTAATTTGCGTGCGCAAAATGTCAAATTCCCTAACATATCTTTGAGCGTGCGCAAAATGAAATTTCCGTGTGCCAAATCAGTTTGCGTGTGCAAAATGCGGTTGGCGTGCATTGTTAACAATTGTGTTTACCGTAATTTTTTTCACAATTCATTCTTATGAAGTATTAATAATTACATGATAGTAAAATAATCGTTCAGTTTGAAAAACCATGAAGTTCAAATAAAATTATATATTATCAGTTGAACTTTTCTTTTCGTTTTTTTCTGTGTCTAATTTCAATTGAAATGTATTTTTTTGTTATATTTTGAAGAACGTTCGTTTTCGTCTCAGGGTGCTTCGCCTCCCGAACCCTCACGCCGAGGCTTCGCCCCAGGATCCCACCGGGGCTCTGCCCCGGACCTCGTTGGTGGTTCACAGGTATCGTCCTTTAGCTCTGTGGCGTGAAATATTATTCTATTCTCCAGATGTATTGTTGTCTCGAATTTTGTACATTTGTTAGGAAGAATAGTATACGCAACTCGTACGCAAGGCGATTCCCGCACACGTCTTGTTTGTCGCCCTCGCTGCGTAATGTACGATTACATAAAGATATCACTAATCCCATAATCTCATGATATTCGATATCTGGTAATCATTCGAAATGAAATATGGAAATTAATATCTTCGGTCCTATGTATCTGCTTTATAATAGCCTAGATTCTCATATCCGTGCACATGTCATTTATGACGAGTGAAGACGTCGTCTCTATCAGCATTTGCAGGACGACATTTATGTTTTAACGACAAACGCGACTTTGCATACATAGTATGTTCGGTGCGATTTATGATATCTAGCCCAAGGATGAAGAAAAACCTTTTCACGACGATGCGGTATGTGATTGAGTTAAACCTCACGTGCGATGGGGCAAGCTGCAGGGTATGTGATATAAATGCACGTGCGCCAAGAAAACAGGTTGTTCAACTATATAAGATGTCGTTGATCGTTTAACACTTGCGACAATTATCGAACATTAAACTGCAAGAGGGTTTATCTCAATACCACACCTTTGACTTCCCTCATGTTTCGCCAAATTCAGCTCCGCAATAACATCGCAGAAGAATTTTTTTTTTACCTATTTTTACTCAGCAATCACCTGCACGATAATTGATATGGGAATTTTGACATGCGCTTACAATAAGCGTATGTCAAAAATCGTGACAACTCGTTTCTTAACTTTATCTTATCCTTATGTAACCGGAATTAGGCTATTGAAAAAGATGCGGTCTGCACGCATCACCGTAAAAGTTTATAATCCTTTGAGCTAACTCAGGCCACAATTAAATATTTGACTCGCAGTCTTTTTGTGATGGCATTATGATCGCTATGTTGGGTTTGGATTGTCGTAACAATATCACTCGCTGATTATAATTTCGAGTTCTGGATTTTGCTTTTACTATCTGGTTACCCGTTATTGAGGAATTATTGGATAATACTTTTCATAATTCTATTTTGAAATTTTTACTTGGAAAATTGGTTTCCGATACCGTGATCGGATCATCTATGAAAACCATATACATACACGTGTGTTTTTGATGTGTAAACAAGCCACCGTATAACCGAGATATTGTAACGTTCAGCTGGACAAGTTCCAAGAGAGCGGGTGTGAATGTCGTGAATCACTTGTTATTAAGTTATGTTAATTTATATCGTCAATGAGAAAATCTCGAGAGTGGACATAGCTGGTATATCGGTAGGTCACTTATACGCCTACTGATTATTGATCTGCGTATTTTCTATCACCGTTGGCGTAATTTCAAGCGAAATATGTGCATTATACTATGTGAAATAGGGATTCCCAATTTTAAGAAAAATTACCGAAATATAAAAAAATAAAATAAAATAAAATAAGTATTTCTCAGAATACGAACTCATCTGATTCATCTCAGAAGCCGATACGATCACATATCTCGACACACGTGGAATTTATGTATTTATCCATCCAACAGAATAGCGTGTATAATTATATACATGAATGTATATCGTCTCCGAGAAATTAACCGCGTATGTTAAATTAGTATCAAGAAATATTTTCCGTCTAAAACCGCAATGAATTCTCACAGAACCATGATATAATAATACATTCATAGGTGATGAATAAGAGTCATATAATTTCAACAGAAAGATCGAGAAAGCAATATCGGATCACGTTTAATGTACTGTAAATTCACAGATCATTCAGCTTAACGGTGATAAATGTCAATGACGTGATAAAAGAAAATGATCAAAGCGCCCAAGCCAGGAAGTACTTTCTTTTTCTTCGCATTCTTCACGCGTTCATATAGTCATCTACTTGTAGTAATGCAAGTAAATTGAGAGGATTCGCCCATACATTTGAAGGTCCGTAATGAAAACGAAAACTCGCACCATATACCATATCGAGGGTTTTACCCATTCAGATGCGGAAGTAAGCGAATGAATTGTTCGTCGAATATATCTATCATTTGTCGATACACGGCAATAGATTTCAGAAATCGAATGTACTTGCTCAATAATAAGGAAAACGGATCAAACTGGTTGTGTAAAATTCATAGTAAAAGGTAAAATTCGTAGTAAGATAAAATTGAAATAATCATAAAATCAAGCATACATATGCAAGTATGCATAACGAGAATTCAAAATTGGTAGACAAAATGAAAAAATAAGCGGGTTGTTTTCGGTTTTGAGATAAAAATTGTTTCAAATATTATATAATCGATAGGGCTAGTGGGAATGAAAAAATCAACTTGAACCCGTTAGTAATATTATAACTCAGTCACGTGTTCTTCACCTCAGGGAATATTCCAGGTTTTCTGAACGTACATGCTTACATTTTTTGTATTAATCTACAAAAATCGCACATTACAGTCACGTTTGTTTATACAGTAATTTATCGATGGATAAATATAAAATCTGCAAAAATCTTGACGCGGTTAGTACACTGGAATACGCCAACTATTATACACGTTTCTGAATTTATCAATATTTTACTACACACACGCACCTGCACTACCGGTTTCTTACACCCTGTATGTATTTCATCCTTCAAGAATACCAGTTCTCTATGGACACTATTTCAAAGAAATATCATCCACCGTACGTGTGTAGCAAAAATTACGTCTGGCTTCGTGATTACGTATTTTTCACCTTCAGGTCTGCTCCTAGATGACTCCGATCGTCTTTCCTTTGAAAAATTTTAGGGTTCACATACAGAAACCAAAATGGTATTAAAGATATCTCCAAAAAGCACTGTAACCGCATGGGTTAACTCATATATGATACAACAATAATTTTCAACCAGCAGGTGAATGTGCAGTTGATTAACTCATTTCGGGTAACCGTGGGTCAGATGCGACATTCTTTCATGTCATAAAACTCAAGGGCGAGGTTGGCGCGTTTACCTTACGATCAGTGAATCTCGACTATCGTGCTACGTTAGCGCTGTTGATACCTCTGCTCAGTAAGTACTCAAAAGTATCAGATTTTATACACGCATTTGTCTTTCACCCTTACGAATTGCCCTTCTGTAAGTGAAGCAGAACTGAACGGACTATTGAATCATATAAAATATTAGAAAATGATTAAAATGCGATATAATAATGCAGAACCGCGGTCGTCCATGCCGATGCAAAGTTTTCAGAATACACCTCGCGTCTGTGAGCAGGAGAACACATGCAAGCATTGCAGCAGGAGTTAAAAGCACGGCGTAAAAGTATGCGTGTGTATATGTGTGAAATTGTGGTCAGGCCAGTTGAGGTTGCTGAATGAAGGAAATATACATATCCGCGCAGATTTGAAACTCAACGGATTGAAATATAAACAAAATCCCAACTCATCAAATGGCAGAGTTCCCACGATCAATCGAAAGCAATATCATTGGAATCTTACGCATATGCCAGAAAATGAGTACCATGGTCACCATATTTATGTTTAAAGTTCAAGATTCCTTAAAAATATCATATCTGCATGGTACTCATTTGTATAAGAAAACAACGAACTATATTAACGACGCATACATGAACCGCAGCACGATGACAAGTTTTTTGGTTTTCAATGATTTCACGATCTCCGAAATAACATTTTACATATTGGCGTGGTAAATGCCGATGGCAATACGCTATTTCCGAACTGACTTTATCAACGATCGAAAAATTTCAGAGGTAGTAACGTAGCAGTGTGTGTCGCATCATTTTCTCACGCGTGCGATGTACCCTATAGTTCTCACATCTCAAATTGAATATATAGATAGAAGAAGACGCGGTCAAATATCTACCGGTTTTCTAATCGTTCTAACGATAAGTAAAAATCGATAAGCGTTCAAAGCACTCATTTATATAGCGTATGCAGCCTGCAGTCATAAAATTATAAATATATGCAAATTATTAAATATATATATATATATATATATAAAAAAACCGGCATGGATCGGAGTTCCCTCATCACCTGCTGAGAGATAGTCTCTATCAACGCAGATCGCAGAGCGGCCCTGCAGGTTCCGAAGCACGCTGGATTCCCTCTGACGTCAAAGGAGGGGGAGGAGCAAAAATCAGTCTTGTAGCGTGAGTTCTTCACCACTGCAGGCATCGCCCTTAAAAGCAACTCGGTGTCGGGAGTAGATCTCAGACAATCGGTGGAATTCGAGTACGACGTTTACAATTCAACGTAGACATTTTATATCTTCGGTAGATCACCTTCCGTGTGATTTCTATCACTGTAACAGTAATTAATTATTCCGGAATAATTATGAGGTAAATCATTCGAAGAAGCATCCTAGTGATAGAAGTTCATCGCATCGGACAACGATCTGAGGTGTAGCGTGTACAATCAACGACTGAACATTTGGTGAAAAAAAAAATTTAAAATGGCTTTTGACTCCGATAACGGAGCCGTCAGTGTTCCTTTAACGGGTAAAAATCCAGTGATAATTGCTATCAGGGAAAAAAAGTGCGACGTAAACTCGAACAGCCCCTTGGTAAGAGTTTACACAAGAAGATGGCTCATGCTCGCAGTCTACATCTTCTACGTTGCCTCTAACATAAGCCAATGGGTCCAATACAGTATCATCAGCAACATTATTGCGAGGTAGGAAGATGAAAATACATAAGGAAGGAAATGTCGAAGCCTCGTCAAGGCGAAATTTACAAAAATAACTGTGAGTTTTCGGAACATAAACTCACACTATTATAGACTCACTTAATAGCGCCTAATGATTCAAATTTTTCATGGTTTCGCGGTGCGGTTCGCGCGGGGCCGATACGGTTTCCCGTATATAGTGTTACCGTGTACCCATGCAAACAATATTTGGAATTAATGAGCCAATTAGTAAACACGATTAAATCACGTGATATTTTTATTGAAAAAATATTTTATAATACTGCAGATATTACGACGTTTCGCTCGTTGCGGTAGACTGGACTTCGATGTTGTTCATGTTGGCTTATGTCGCCTTGGTTTTTCCATCTTCGTACCTGATGGATAGATTCGGTCTCCGATGGACCGCTATCATTGGATGCTTGGTTACCGCTATCGGCTCGTGGATAAAAGTGTTTTCCGTAGCGCCTGACAGGTTTTATGTGACCTTTATCGGACAGGCACTGGTTGCCACTACGCAGGTAATTTTCTTCACAATATGGACCACGCTCTGCATGATTGTGAATAAATATTTTCATTGTTATAAAGAAGTACGCAGGCGTGCCTCTAAATATTCATGATGACACATATATACGACGCATGATCTATTTGCTTCCGTCCAACAAAAGCGACCCAACGATTTGCGAATCAAAGAAAAGTGTCTCCGCGTGTAGTAACTATTTCCTGCCCGTTTACTCATGTAACGCTTAAATTAAGTCTAATCAAGTAGCTCAAATATATGATTATGAGGGCACTACGTACGATGTTGATTAGCCGGAAAAAGTGCTAGATAAACTCATGTGGTCTTCTCTGGTACCACAGACGACTTCCAAATGAGTCAAGCTAGAATCTTGGCCTAAGCCTGTAACACTTTTCCGTTTAATGCATCGTCTACACGATATAATCACAAAATTTGCATTTTATGGTTGATCACAAATATATATACGTGTACATATATATTCATTCAGGTATTGACGCTCAATGTGCCCGCTCGTCTTGCGGCCAACTGGTTTGGACCTCGCCAGGTATCAACAGCTACGTCAATGGGTCTCTTCGGGTTTCAGCTTGGTATAGCTGGAAGTTTTGTATTTACACCAATGGTGGTTGAAAACCACGAAAATTTGGAGGACGTTGGAAGAGATTTGTCCAAACTCTATTGGTTTTACGCCATTTTTTCATTGGTTGGACTCCTTGCTGTTCTCGTATGTGAGTATAAGGAAACAGTTTATGGTAGCCATTCATAGAATTTTCTTTCTGATCTAGACGTGCGAGTTGTGGCAGAAGAAAATAAGAATAGGTGTGTTAGTGTGTAAAGTTCACGTAGTTTCAAATTCATCAGCTGATAACGCTGCAGGAATGTTGACGCGTGTATAATTTAGTACAAATCGTTAATAGCACTTTGGTTCTACCACAGCTCGTTGATCAGTGATAGAAAAATAGAAATATCAATGATTGCACAACCTTTGTTCGATATTGCGTACGTGCATGCTTAGGAATCGAATAATGTATTCCAAGTTTACACATGATATCAAATATGCAGTTATTTCTATTCATACAAAGTACGCAGCGTTCCGGCTATTCTATACAGATTTTTAAAATCATTCCGGTCTAGGCTATTCGAACGTACATAGGTATCCACCATTTCAACTGCAAAGCCAGTGTAAAACTACACCATCGGCTTTTATATCAAATGGAAATCAAATATATTACAACGAGTATAACACCTATACCACTGACTATATTGTGATACAAGATGACTATCCCTGTTTATCCGACAGTTTTTCAAGATGATCCTCCACTACCACCCAGTGAAACTCGGAGACTTCAAAAAATGAAAAAGTCTGAAGATTCAGAAGGGTTTGTTCCCCTTATGAAGAGGCTACTATCGAATAGAAGCTATCTTGCTCTTTGCCACTCCTTCGGTATAAACATTGGTATTCTGAATTCCATTGCTACACTACTGAATCAAATGTATCTCGTTCATTTCAAGGTAATTATCCGTGATAATTGAGGTTATTAGTGAGTTACTGCGTCTTTGTTTCAGTCTACCTTAATGGGTGGAATTTCATATTTTAGGACGGAGAAAAAGAAGCCGGACAAATTGGCCTGGCTATTGTCATCACTGGAATGTTCGGCTCTGTGGCATTCGGAATGATACTAGACAAGTATCACAAGTTCAAGTATGTTTTACCACTCCCTGTAGCCCGTAATCACTCATCGTAAAATATTCAAAAGGCTAACTGGTTTTTCTTTATGATTACAGATTGACAATATGTGCGGTGTACGCATTATCATTAGCCGGGCAAGTGCTCTTCGCGATTTCTCTCATGATGGAAATAAAATGGATGATTTATGCATCGGCTGTATTTCTTGGGTAATTTTCATTTTTAGTAAACGAAAACTCCGATACCGAGTTGTCACCTACACGCAAATAATTATATGGATTGAAAATTGATTTACGGCGGGGAAGAACCAGATCGTTCGACCTGAACCACCTCGATTCATTAGTCATCGATGTGAATTAATCAAGTCACAGTTGAAGAATGCTGTTTTGTTTCTTGTTGCAGGTTTTTCATTTCAAGCTATTTCGGTGTTGGATATGAAGTTTGCGCTGAATATACTTATCCGGAACCGGAGGGCATCGCCACTGCTTTCTTGAACGTCACTAATCAAATATATGGAATCGCCATAGTCTTGGTATTCGGAAAGGTGATCGAAATATTTGGTGACCTCTACGCGCACCTTGGAATAGGATTAATTATGCTTTCAGGGTTAATAACAACCATGTGCACAAAAGATCTTCAGAAACGTCAAGAAGCGAGACAAAACGCTCGTTACAAAGAAGTTCATTTAAACAGTTCAATTTTACAAGACGAAAAGCAAATTATATGAAAGTTGCAACAGTATAGATTCGGCACCGTTATTTATTCTGCAAATTCAGATTAAATAACGCGAATCCGTCATGCATTCTAATACCAAACCTTGGAGAGGTGGTAATACTGTTTTAAGATCAATGTAGAAGCGAAAGCGGACATCATCGGACAATAACCAAAGATGTGCTATATACATAATCATCACGCGCCTGTAATTCACCTAGTTTAAGGTATGTTACGGAAAAATTCACGTATATTCGAGTAGAATCCGCGCCGCAACATTCTGAATCTACTTGAAATATTTTCTAGTAGTAGCAATACCTCCATAATCGTTAACATCAATCAAAGTTTTCATTAAAAACCGATACGCTCGAAATTACTGAACAATTCAATCCATATTTCGTCCATTTTGAGGTCGTTCTATTATGGGATTATTTTCTTTTTTTTCTGCATTTATTTCTTTGCATTTTGAAAATTATTAATCCTTAACAATCAACATTTGAACATTTGTAGAGTTTAGAAAAAATTCCAAAATATTTTCGACTCACTCGGCTCTATGTAGCAAGCATCTTACAATTATCAATTCGAGTTATTCATTGCTTTGATTTCACAAATATCGTTTTATGATATAATCCAGAATTTTCAAAGTACAATGAGTCCATAACGTAATTCATGTTGAAATGATCAGAATAAAAAATAGAATGTTCCAGAGTTTTCGAGCGTTTGGTCTTTTGTTTTGTGCAAACTAGAAATAACCATCACTCAAAAACGATTAGGTGAAGAAAAGTACAAAAAATTTCGTGGTGTTTTGGAAGTATTACAATTACCATAATATGAACTGGTGGGTGCCAGACCCTACTTAAGCTTCCGCGTAGACTTCACCTATTCATTTCCATGTATAGAACATCACCTATCACATTTTATTAGGAATAGATTTAGATGCTTAACGTCGCTCTTTGTTGCAAGAGAACTCGTATGATATAAGTGGTTAGTGTGTCATCAGTATCGATTGTTTGCTCACCAGAATTTACACATATCATATACGTGCAATAAAATGGTTGTAATAATTATCAGTCAGCTAATGTGAGATACATTTTAAAGAGAAAAGTTCTCTTCTTTATGATCTGACGAACGTAAACGTAATTCTTCCGATTCTCGAATACTGAATACAATGCAGGAATTCGAGAAAAACCATTTGATTGCCAATCAAGCTTTCAGTGCCTTTTAACGGTGTAGATTAATTGTGCACGTGTATAATATCCGATAATAACTCAAAAATTGTAAATATAAATGTAGGTAAATTTTATAGATGTTAAAAATATAAGTACGACGAAAAATAAATTTTTATATTAAAACATTCATTTGAGGTTGCATTTATAAGGCATTTGCGACAGATATATCGCTATATCTATCGGTACAGATCAGATGAGAGGGTATACATACGTTCGTTCAATTGAGTACAGCATTCTCTTTTCATTAACTTGGTTCTCCTTCTTCCTTGCGAATGCTTAATTAGTCCCCCTCGATGTTGCCACTTCCATTAATTGTGAAGCTTTGGTATTTGCACGTGACTATGAATGTATATGTGTCGCGGAAGTACATCAATTGTCATAAATTATGATCAAGGTTATCCAACGCAATAATAAACAAGTTTACCTAGTATCACCCATCGACATGGGAAACAGCTGGCTATATACGCTAGAATAGATTCAGAAAAGTTACTGCTGGGAATTCAGTTTTGACGTCATAAAACAGGCGAAGCAAGTTCCATATTCGAAGTTATTTTATTCACTACAGACGATCGTGTCCCTCCAGTGACGGTTCTAAGTTATAATTTCTGTGAGATTTGACTGTTTTTCTTTAAGCGAATTAGGCAATTATTATGTGGCTTCGATCGCGCCACTAGTGGTGCAGTCGATCGAATCTTTCATTCGAAGGAACTTTAAACGGGCTCTGATCGCAGAGGCGGCTGACATGCGGTACACGCCACTTCTTTCACCGGTCGCTGGACTGTTTCTGTCAAAAAAAGCATCGGTAGGAGAATGACTGTGATTTAATAACGAAAAGTGCCCAGAGAAAGAATAGTGAAAGTTCGGAACTCGGCAAATCAGTTGTGAAATGACTTTCGATACTAGAGCCACGAATTCGGGTGTTTCCCTTGAAAAAAAAGATGCGGGGAAACGGGCATCTGCAGTGATTACAAATTGCACTTCCAATTTGATAGTGCCTGAGGTAAGGGTGTACAAAAGAAGATGGCTGATGCTTTTTATCTTCATCATTTATACAATCGCATGCATCGGTCAGTGGCTGCAGTACAGTATCATCAACAACATAATTTCGAGGTATATATATATATATAAGTATACTTACATGAAATTCCTTGGAATATACATAATGGATCGGTCGCTATAATATGTGGATATTATAAATATTCAGAGTCTCCTCACGACTACTTTCATTTACACTAATATCGACGATGGAGAACACTACAGCATAGGCAGAGATCTAGGAATTTAAAATTGTGCAACTGTATGTCCAGGAACGCGCATGAGACGTACCGTATTTGTGAATTAACACTCTCTCTGCCTTGGGTCCAAGTAAAATATTCGATGAACGAATTATAATCAACTAACTAAGCATCTACTCATTTGCATATTATATGTGCATCGAACGTAAGGCCTCAATTCAGTGTTGCACAAATACTCAATGCAGCTCGATCGTTTTGATGTTTCTTATGATGGCTGCTTTAGTTTATACAGTATATACAATTATCGTATTGTTTATCGCAAAATATGGAAGCCCGTTATGCTCGTACCAAGGAGAACTCGCATAAAATATCAACTGGCTAACTGTAATAAAACAAAGTATTTCACGGACAAAAACAATTATAAAATTCTATGTCAGTTTGGAAAGTCATGTGCATTTGAGATTTGTATATGATCTCTCCTTCTGGACTCTTTATAGTCATATATATATATATGTATCGAATAGCTAAAACAGCCCACGTGTTTCCTAAATCTTTGAAAAAGAAAGTCACAATATAACAATGAAAAAAAAATCGCTTTTATTCAGATACTATGGCGTTTCGAACCTGGCTGTGGATTGGACTTCTATGGTTTTTCTGGTGGTCTTCATACCCATGGTGTTCCCAGCGAGCTATTTGATAGATAAACTGGGTCTGCGTTGGACTGCTATTGTCGGAGGTGCGATCGTCACTTTAGGCAGCTGGATCAAAGTGTTTTCAGCTTCCCCTGACAGATTTTATGTCACTTTCATCGGCCAAACAGTGGTCTCTAGTGCCCAGGTAAAAACGATTATAAGTTTAATAATCGTCATTTGTACTTATTTATGTTTAGCCATAGTCCTGTTGACCGAGCGATAATACGTAATTAAAAGTATGTCCAAATAGATATCATAATAACATGGCACGTCACATATGTATATATATATACCATATATATATGTGGTGGCAATGTAAAATTCTACTAGAAGCGACTAGAAATCTCTTTTTCTGTTATTTTTCAGGTGTTCGTAATGAGCGTGCCGGGTCGTCTTGCCGCCAACTGGTTTGGAGCCAGTGAAGTATCAACGGCTACAGCAATAGGCCTTTTTGGCTGCCAACTTGCGATTGCCACTAATTTTATACTGCCACCAAATATAGTGAAAAATAGTGAAAACCTTGAGGATATTGGAAATGATCTTTCGGTGCTTTATTTGTTCAACGGTATCTTCTCCACAGCAGCTACCATCGCTGTGATCATTTGTGAGCACATACGATTTATGTACAAACAAAAATATCGACTATACTTACAGATACTATAATTCTACTGTTTTCGGCGGCAATCAATGGTTCTCCTACAACCTCACACACCCCTGAAATCTGTATGGTTTCTAGTCGAACAATGGGAATTTTCTCAAGTCTGAAGCCCGCCAAAACTTATTAACAGGATTTCTTATACAACTTTTGCTAAAGTCTTAATCGAAGTAAGCTTAATTCTCGGACGATTTCCTACAAAAAAAGCGATTATGTTACCTGAATAATAATAACAAATCATAACTCAGGTCAAGGACACACACTCTACTTCTACATATGTAATTATATGAATTTCGGTAATACATCTGCATATGCTGTTACTGTATCTGTTTTTTTTTCTTGAAGTTTTCCATTCGGATCCTCCGCTGCCCCCGAGCGAAACTCGAAGGCTCCAGAAACTTCACAATTCAGTAAGCACAGAAGGATTTTTGGTGTTGACAAAAAATCTTCTGACAAATCGGAGCTACCTTGCACTCTGGCACGCCTTTGGTGTTATCATCGGTATTTTTAACGCACTTGGTACATTGCTGAATCAAATGTACCTGTTACACTTCGAGGTGATTTTTTGGTGCGAGGCATATATAACGCATTTACATGGTCTTACTGACTCTATAATTTTTACTCTGTTTTTCTCTCTCTTTAGAATAGCGAAGTAGAGCTTGGACATATTGGCGTAGCAATGACAGTCGTAGGAATGGTTGGAGCGATTGTCGCGGGCGTCTTACTCGATAAAACACACGAGTTCAAGTGAGTTGTGTTGTACAACATATAACTAAACGATTTCAAGACCTAACTGTAAACGGTACTTATAATTTCAGACTCGCGATAAGTGTGGTAGGCGCACTTTCGTGGATAGGACATGTACTCTTAGGTATTGGCTTGGTAGTGGAACACAAATGGATGATATGGCTCGGAGCCATTATATTCGGGTAAATAATAAATGAGATAATCAAATCAACGATTCCTCACACGCAGATAGTGCGATCTAGAGAAAATAATCCATCAGCGGTAACATCGTTATAAACTAGCATAATAGAATCAATGGAATAATAATCGAACTAAGGTCTAACTTTATCTGCTTTGTTGGGGCCACTTTATTAGAGGAAATGTTGTAAAAGTTATTTGTATTTTGTTTTATATCAGGTTTTTCAATGGAGGCTACAGTACTATCGGCTTTGAAGTTTGTGCCGAGTTTACGTACCCGGCACCGGAAGGTGTGACCACAGCTTACCTCACCGTTGCGCATCAAATGTATGGTGTGATTATGATACTAATATTTGGAAAGGTGCTAGAGTTTCATAGCGACGTCTGGACACACGTAGGATTAGGACTAATTGGAATCACAGGTGTACTCGCCAACGTATTCACCAAAGATATACAAAGACGACAGAATGCAAAAGACAACGCACGTTGCACAGAAATTGCATTAAAAGATTCGATTCCGAAGGATTTGGGCCGAACTACTCCCAGTTGAATTTGTATACCTCTATAACAGGCGTCTAATTTAAACCGAATATGTTATAGTAGATAAGTACAATAGTCGTACAGTATTTAGCTTCGGTTGGGGTTTAGTTTGTAGTCCCCATTGAATATAAACTAAAATGACGTGATGGCCTGTTAAACGCGCTTTCCGAATATGCGCATGATTAATCAATTCGTTCGTCAGGACATAACCGCCTTCATCTCGACATGAAATTTTATGAATCGAAAGAACACCCATCCGTCTTACCATAATGGGATCGTATGAAAGATTTAGAAGATTGATAATACTTTGCATAAACTAAAATTGTGATTGTTATTCAAAAAAGTACAAGTAAACTTAAGAATAAATTTTGTCGAGGATTTCTCCAATTTGATATTTTCGTACGCATCCGTCTCTTGCCCCTACATATACGTGCCCTCGCCCATCTGAGGCAAGATCATTGATTGGTTCAAAATCAGAACCTGTTAACTGTAAACGGACTGAAGAGATGGATTCTCTACTGGACAATGGTATTGGGTAGCCAATGCATACTCCATCAGTCAGACCAGCTAAGAGCAGCCCATCAAGTCCAAGCAATGTCCTAACCGGGCTGTTACTTTCATGAATTATCCTCAGAGTTTTCAGATGCTTTGCTATACTGATCTGATGAATCTGAAAGTATAAAAGAATGTACAATGTGCAATTAATACAAACGAAAGCATGCGAAATTTGTTGAGTGTAGTAATTGTCTTGATATAACCTGTCCATTCTCCAATCCAACTGCCATAGTATCGCTCCCCAACAGTGAAAACGTCGTAACAGCAGCAGGAAGTATTTTTCTGGCTAATTCAGCCCTGGCTGCTATTGCGATTACAAGAAGCGTGCCATCTTCGCATCCAAGAACGAGAACTTTACCCACCGTTCCAATCTCCCGTTCTGAAGGTAGCTCGTGACATGGGGGCAGTTCTAGCTGGTTGGAAGAAGTGATTGCACAGGAGGTAATACTACTCGTTAACTCACAAAGAATCGCGAGACACTTGGATTCTCCAACATCCCAAAGCCTCGCCGAACCATCCCTGTGAATTTATCATTGATTTATGATCCTATAATTTTGACTCCATACATAGGCTAACAACTTTGCCCCGCTATTGACTGAAATAAAAATTTATTCAAAGCTACTTTTATACATGAAGTATTAAGTGTTAGTTGCAAGTTTAAGAAACGTAAACGATTATTGCGTGCTAGTTTGAAATAAGTAATAATGGTGAAATGTCTGTGTGATTACTTGGATGTTGTGATGACGTTTCTGCCTCTCTCGACAATAACCATGTCTGTAACAGGTGCGGTATGTCCGGTAAGTGTAACAGGACATTTACCCGTCTGTGCACACCAGATTCTGGTTCGCCAATCTGCACCACCTCCTAAAACTACCACATCAGATGGAAACCATAGGCACTGGTATATATCCCCTACATGACCTTCCAATGTTCGCTGCAATAATGTATGTTGCATGATTCTTAACTTGTAACAGACCAAACAATGTTTAGCTGCTTTTGAAACAGAAGAATAGTTACCCTAATAACACCTCGTTGTGTTTCCCATATTTGTAACTCTCCTTGAGAACCGCTTGATAATCCTAATCCTCCAGAAGTGACCGATACCCTGGTACAAGATCTGTTGTGCAAAGGAAATGATATCACAGGGGCAACAAAAACAGTGGTAGTGCCAGAAGCTTCATGTTTAATTGTCACTGATTTTCCGGTGTATCTGGTAACTGCAAAGCCTTCGGTACACGTTATTTTTCCATCTCTTAGTTCTAAATTTCCCGTAACGCTCGGCTGAGCTGGAATAAGTATTGCAAAGGTAACAGTATATGAAAGCAAGTAAAATCAAGGAGTTGCAGATGACGAATCAGCGATACTAAGGCATTACCTCTGTACTTGTACGAAATCCACGCCTCCTTATCACGACCCCTATTTGCAAAGGATTGAATGAGTTAATATTAGGTGATCAACTTTATAACCGATAATGACAGATTTGTAGGTGAAGTTTAGCAATCTGTGCCGATAATAAGTATAAAGGTTATGTACTAGTAGTTTGCTCGTGAGTATTTACATCACCTGAGACATTCATCCCAATCACAGCGTATGCCTATTACGGGTAGATTGCTATCAGACGTCATTTTTTCCTCAAAACGAATAATAATTGTTGGAAATCACTGTATTGCAAACGCCAAGGGTTTGTTGTGAATTTTCGATTGTCGTGGAATTGAACTGTCGATTCATGGTCACTCCTCTGAAGTTAGCGGCAAATTTGCTGGCTATTGCATTGTCGGCGCCTCCAAGCGCATCACGGTGTAAAAAATTGCGATAATGTTGCATCACATGCACATGATGCAAGTACTCAAATCACACGAAATTTGCCACGAAAATCAATGGTTATTTACGTAGAAACCTCTCCATCTCGAATTTCAGTAGGTAACTGTATTGACAAATCCACCTGAACCGTGATTTCTGTTGCAAAAGTATTTATTGTTGCGGAAGAATTCGAATTTTTGGTGTAATGTGAACATATGGTTTACGACGCTAGTCAAATGATGTATCAAGGAATATAATTTTAAATCCACTACTCAACAATAATTAAAATTTGTAACCCAGTTGAACGCGGAAAAGTGATAAATGAATCTTCAATTGTATAGCCGTCACAGAAAAGTAGTTCAATAGCAAAATTTTACAATGTATGTTATTCTATTGAGCTACGTTTACAAGAGGTGGGGGTTTTGACCATCGTGGTCTGAAGCTATCGTCTGTCGCCCGATCGGCTGTACTCGTCGTCGGTCCTTAGTTCACTTGAGGTTTGACAGGGTAGCCTTTAACCTGCAACTTTATATTATTTATCAGTAGGAATTTGTAAATCTATAAAACGAAATGAGAGCTGTACGCGCGACGTGCATCGTGATTGCATTAGCCTTCTTCGTTGGGGTAGTCGAGGTTGTGGATGGTGGTGAGTATCCCCGCAATGTGATAAATTCGACTTACCATGGCGGCACAAATTGCACGCCGTGCAAGTTCCCCCTGTTCGTACATCGTTACGTCTCTGTGGGTTCTTGTGTGCTTATACCACCAATGTGCGCATGCTGTCCGCGGCATGATTGACGTACTCCATGCGTGATCAATTTACGTTCTATTTCAAACAACAAAAATGCTACAGTATTATCAGCCACTTTTATCGATTCATTAGTTACAAATAAATTTCAGAAAAGTTTTTTAATACGCAAATATCGGAAATATTTTGCTATCGATTTGCATTCCGTACGATTCTTTTCCTCAATGTCTGACCAAACCAGCTATTCATTTATCAAAGACAATGTCATTCCAGAGTTTGAGTAACTGGGCACTTTATTGGGATAATTTATTCATTGTATCCAAATTTTCTCAGTTCTGTAGACTGACATGATACGATACTTGTTTTTGTACCTAGTTTTCCTTTAAGCATACTTTTTCTCTTTGCGGAATACAATGTTGGAAAGGTACGTTTGTAAATGATGTATCCAAAGCTAACACGAATATACCTCCTTGACAAACGTATTTTAATTGTGATGCATTATTACAATTATTGCCTGCATAGTTGTTGTGCATATGATCTCTTGCAGCATTTTGTGGAATTTTTTTATTGGAGGATCTGTAATTTTGTTTCGTGATTTTGAAAATAAAGATTGTGAAATCAGAGCCGTATATCCTGAACTATTCTTTTTACTATTTAGATAAAGACAAAAATGTTTTTGTACCGCCGGAGTCCGTACCTACCACATTGTCTACAGCTGCTGTAAGTGATACCACTACAGCCCAGCCTACTGCAAGTACCACCAAAACTCCAGCACCTAAACCCCCGACAACAAAACCTACGCCAATACCAACGACAATACCAACAGAAGTACCAACGCCAACAACAAAACCACCAACGCCACCAACAAAACCAACAACACCTACCAGTCATCCTCCTACAGACACACCGACATCAAGTGCTGTTCCGCCAACAAGTACAACGGCTGTACCCCCAACATCGACACCTTGCCCATCGGATCATCGTCACTATGATGGGTTAAGTTTTATGGGTGAGTTGATTACTTAGTGAAAAGTTTTTCAAGGCCACTGACCCATCATTGTCAAAAAATGAATCACTGGACACGGGGTGCTTTAGAATATTTTAGGAACATTCTACAAGTACATTCATTGCATCACAAATGTTAGGTATAAAATGTCTAAAACATCGTTATGAGTGATGCATTTCCATCACATATAACTTAAAGCACATTCCTGTTTGCTTATATTTCTGCTGTATCATCAGTATTTCTACATTTTAGCTTATTTGACAATATCGAGATTTTATTTTGCTTTTGGATCAGAACATGCTATCTACAGAAGCAGTCTCAACACTATTTTTCCTCCTAAATCATACTAATTTCATTTGAGAATTTTCTCAAAAGGATAAATTATATGCATAAAGTTTGATCTTCAACTTTTCAATCGCATAAGAATTGTCATCGCAATTGCTGGCAAGATGGCAATAAGACAGTAGACTCCTTTTTAATGTATCTCTTATCACAGGTGGTATAATCCTCACTGCTGGTCTGGTGGCAATCAGCTTTATATTGTGGAAATTCTACAAAGCGCGCGCGGAGCGTAACTACCGTACACTTTGAAAATATCTGCTAAATTTAAGAACTTACACTATGATCCTCAGTTATTAGAACTAAATACTATTGATAATTATTTTAGTTATTATTATAATATCGTGTATTTTTTATATCATTATAGTAAATACCGGAAGATTGAAGTGCTCTTAGTACACTGATGTGCTGTTATATGAGATTGTTTCTCTCCAGTCAGACTATTAAATGAGAATATTATAATATTGTGTGTGTACAGAGAAAACAAAGGAATTAATGTCCTAATGTAAAGTGTGCCATGGTTGCTCTAATACATTCCATGGAAAAGGATTCTATCCATATTCATTTTCCAAAATAATCCTCATACGTTTTCCATTTTCACTTCTATATTGATTTTGAACGCTGTGACCACTATCAGTATAGCGTAATGTGTACACCAACGAGACTTATACAGTCTGCAACAAAAATAGTGCTGAATTAATTCTGTGAGTACTTAAATTTTCCTCTACCTTACCGTGGATTTTCCATGGGTTGTTGAGAACATGAAACTAATTTGCAGCAAACTCGAAGGAGAATGCCGGTTTGCTGTAAGGACCGCTTGTGGAAGCCAATATCAGATTGAAACATTTTTCACTCACAATCTATAACTATATTATGGAGATAACTAACACATACATATGACTAATACGAACACCTCTGCAGAAAGCGGTAATCAACAAATTGCTGACAGTGATCATACCCTGTAGGTGCTGACTGCAGAGACAAATTAGTCAACTAATGTACGTCGATCGCGTCACTCCGAATACACAACGTTAGATACACGTATTGTATAGTTCCTATATAATACAGGTTCATCTTCTGCGAGTGTATATGTAGGTACATTACACATACGTATATATCTGTACACATTTGTATTTATATAAACGTCCGGACTGAGTCTGGATAATAAACACGAGTTCATGAACGAACATTGCGAATAAGAAACACGGCTCTGTCACAACGGTGTCGTTGGCCACACGCGTACGCGTCAACTCGACAGACAATATTAGTTAATCTCTATTGTCTAGGGACCAGATATTCAGCAAATATTTGTATTCTACATAAAATCTTCAACCTAATGATATAACGTCGCCAATACGATATTGATTACCATCCTTCTTATTTCCTCTGTTCTGCAGCGAAACAATCTGCGACGAAATGAAATTTCATGTTGCCTAACCAACAGCTACAGTTTCACCCGACCCCGCGTATATATTTCTCGCCTAGGGTTACAGAAAAAGCAGGCATATATGGCAAACGCGAGTCCGCATAATTGAAAATTAAATCAGAGTATCATAGTGAGACAAAGGAAAAATGATACAACAAAATGTAACGAATGATATCTTGAAAGCGAAAGTAGGAAGTTGAATAAGATAACTATAATTAATTGACCATTCTAATATCCGCCCAGAGGATGTCTGTAGCTTCATCTATTGACTATATGTTTTACTCTCTGCATGTCATCATACTGTCGAATTTCAACGTAGAAAACTTTCAAAATCATTTTCTTGGATTCCGAATTCACTTCGCAAACTGCTTGAACTCATGTTATCATGCAGTGAACCAGGCCAGTACCGCATCGCACAATTATTCAAACAGCTATAGATATGTTTCTATTCGATTCTTTTTTTAGGTTGACAGAGCTATGATCCAAATAAAAACTTGTTCGTTTCGGACGAATAGGTCGCTAAAGCGTGAGTTTATCGATTCACTGAAGCGGATATATCTGGTGTTCAAAATTGTCAATTCAAGCATCAGAATAAAATTTTAGGTGATCAAAATTTAAAATATTTAATTGATGAGGATGTGAAATATTTCATTGATGATGAGATTGGAATACCAAAATGTTTTCAGCCTAGAAGTCCGATAAGTCCTACGCCCTTACCCACGTCGGAGTCGTACGTGATCAATTGATTTAAACAATCTTCAGTCTGCAGCAGACCTCAATAATCTACGCGATAATCCATTACGCCTGCATTGCGCTACGGACTGACAACCACATGATCTCAGTCGAGATCTCAGTTTATTAACGTAGATTACCTCAGACAGGGAGACTTGTGAAAGATATCCAGAGTCGCGGCTTCAGTTCGCAGAACTAGACTAGCCAGAAGGCTTGTCATGTACTTGCCCTTCGTGATATACACTGATTGTACAGGTTGTCGCTCAATTATAATCAAGAGAATATGTCTTTACCAAAAATCTACTCACGAAACGTGTTGCATTCTTTGACATTGCGTCTATGGGCATTAGCTTTTCGTCGTGTTACATCGCTCGGTGGTCACGTTGTTTTAGATACGTCAAGGTCTTTTGGATTAGGCGCAAACTTCCGTCCGCTGGAGGTTGCCGATCGATATAAGCTCACCTACGTTGGCTAGGTAAGAATAACCCCTCGGCCAACTCGTACAAGAGAAAAAAAAATCCCTCGCTCTGCATGCTGCAAGTATAAGGAAATTATAATAAAAAAAATGGTGAAACATTCAAACGATTTCGGGTATAATATTACAGCTCTTTCTTGGCTCGAATTCCCATTACTTTCATCATCCTAATTCGAGCTTTGTGGAAGAGACTGCCATTATTATGAAGAAAGGATACAAGCTTTCGTTGGCTAATTGGTTAGTGCCAAAGATTCGTGATAAACAAAACTTTGACATCATGCTCATGAATCCATTTTATTCTAAACTGTGGTGCTGGGTAAAATTGTTTGCTTTGATTGTCCTGCATCATTTTCAAACATGACATAATTTTCACCCCGCCCTGAGGCGAGGAATGGGCTATTAACCGTTACGCCTGCAATCTGATATAACGTGCTGTTTACTCCTGCGCAAATCGATCGCATTATCAGTAAAAGTAATGCCCGCAATTATCATTCCAAAGCGGTGCTAAATATAGTTTACAAACTTGGACTCTGTAGCCGATTTCAGAACGACGCAAGTTCCCTGCGTTGCGTTCGCACGTTGACCTCTTTTGGGCAAAGGGTGTAACTGCAGGTCGACCTGCACCTGCTATACAACCCTTCAAACATCCCTTTTTTAACGTGGCTTTCAATGAACCTAAGGAACTAGCCAACAATAGCTATACTGCGGCGTTAGCATTGCTTATGACGCCCACATCGGTGGAGTACGTCTTCTTATGTACATCAGGTTGTACGATAATATCTACCACCGTACTGTTCTTTGAAGTTGGTAATATAATGTAGATTTCCGTTAGCTCAGAAACTAACTAATTATCGGTATTGCGTCATCCTTCTTACATGGCTAATAAAATCATCGAGTACCAGATTCATCTGGCGAATCTTGAGCGCATTGGATAGTGAGAATACATCGTTTTATTCAAATATTCGTGAAGCTGTTTTTGTCGAAAAACACGAGGCGAAGCTGCGATACCGGTGATTCAGCTCTGAGAAATTATTGACCATCTTTGTCGAACGCTATTCGAAGACTTGACCCGGAAATAAATTCGGAAGCTTCTTTGAAAACGTATTAGTGAGTATAACTCTTTATATAATCATAATGTCATATAACCTGCATACAGGTCATGTGATCGATGCGTAAGAGGCAACAACTCTGACACATACATAGCATCGAGATCGCGGATATTGACAGCGTTTGTTGGGGACCAACAGATAACGGTGTCTCACCTGATGGCCCTGGATACCTCGCTTAGGCGGCTTTGAGGCCAGGCTTGTTTGAGAAACGATGTTCTGAAAGGTCGCAACGGTTATGTAGTGAATTTACGATCGGGCTTGCGGAAATGGTGGACGTAACGATAATTAGGCAATGGACGGATACGCAATGAGTATTTACACACCGATGCAATGGTTGCAGCTTTGCTCGCGACGGAAAACCCTCTAATTGCAGTGAACCCTGTACTTCGGTCCTTGCTTGAACATGCGTCGATAAACGTCACGGGTGTGAACTTACACACATATAGTCGTTCCAAGTCTCGATATCATTTGTCAAACTGCATTTTTCAGGGTAGCACGCAGCAGCCACGATGGTCACTTGAATGGAGAGATCTTCATCATTTGACCGATTGCAGGGCTAGATTAGATGTTGGATCGGAATAGACGAGGAACAAGCTGGCAGGAATATCCTTTCACCAAGCATGCTAGGTTTCGAGGCTAGGGATAGTTAGAGAACGATGGAGTTGGCGAAGACGTGTGGAAGCCAGTACCACGAAGAGTGTCGGACACAGTTTGATTTCTTACAAATAGTATGAATATGCTGAGAGGATTCTTCTGTCAAAGTAAGGGTTATAAAACAGTATCTATCCGGTTCTTTGGTGCTGCATGGCGTCACTAAAAGTCGAAGCCGTTGAGATTCGCGTTCTTGCCACGCAGTGCTATGGGAGTACATTGGCTCCCGTTCCCAGCTGAAACGGTATCGCGGTTTCTGACTAATCTCCTTACAGATTTCGCCAGCGATGCATGGCGTGATTAGCAACTAAGCAGCGTAGATTTCACTGGCGAAAAAGTATTCAGACATTAGATGTTTAAACTGCAAAAAACCTTTCATCTGATCTTGGTAGACTTTTCTATAAATATATCTTGATATAATGCTACCAAAAATGTTCGGAAAATTTGAATAATAGTTGTAGGTAATGACAAGCCTGCCGATCGGTTACATTTTATGATACTATTTACTTTACCCCACTTGTGTATAAGGATATTTGAGAACCGAAGCACATGGCTGCGGTAACAGATTAGATTCATGGGCGTAGCTTTTTCCGTATTCAGTATTAGGTATGTGCAAGTTTTTTCGTATAATATACGATCATTTGAAAATCAAAAGAGAAGGCAATGATACCTTTGACGTGTACAGCTTCTATACTACACATACATACTATCAAATCGCAATTAGCAGTTGGTGGAAATGTGAACGTACACTGTGTTCAGAGATCTACTTTACATGACGTTGATGGATCTAATTAAAGAACAATTCCACAATTGTTATCAGCCTTTGCATTATCTTGACTGACTAATCGACACGAGTCCGTGTTCATTCCATTAGCAAAACTTTGATCATCATATATTCCACTATCAAAAACTTAGGCAGTGTGACAACAGCTGAATATGCTACATCTTTAGAGAAGGTCACGATAACATGAATAGATTATTAACATAAAGCATTCCAGTTTAAACAGCTACCTAGGAATTGATCGTCAGATGACCAGCACCGACCTCATGCTTAGCAACAGCTGGGGTTTCCTGACTTTCGCTGCAAGTTACAGCTTTCGCAGTGGAGCTTTACAACCTTCTTTATCCGCAGACGGACCATGTAAATTACCACTAATGAAAAAGGGAATTGTGACACAGGGTTCCGACCGATCACCGTTACACTTGGTACCGCCATACCGGTTACCTTGTTATAACTTTTCTAAAGGTGCCAACGATGAGTACCTGCTGTAGATTGTTGTCTCGTTATATTTCTGGCACTAGATAGAGCCACTGAACTGTTTAATTTGTCAGACTTATCACAATTATTGAGATGCAAGAGGGTTTATACTGTACGTCTGACAATTTATGGAATTCTAATATGCAGTGTTCTCAGAGCAACGCAAGAAATGTTCGAATGCAATATATGTACATGAGTGTTGTATTATAATATTTTCACAAAAATGTCAGCACAATAATATTGTACTGGGTCGCTTGCGACCATATAATACTGACGAAGAAACAACAACGGAGAAATCAGTCTTAGTTCTCGAGTTTTAAAGTTGAAGTTATCACATACGGAGTCCTTCGCATAATATCCAAGTGTTACGATGATAAAATGGCGATAAAATGGTGGATATTTATTCATAGAGTTTAACTTCACGTATAACTACAATGCTATCTGTGTCAGGTAATCATCGCTGGCATAGCTCAAAAGTGCAGCATAAACAATTGAGAATGAGGTCAGTTGGCGGACATGGAAGTAGGTAGGTATGGTTGGATATAATATGCAGGGATATGGCGATCGTTGACAGACGCTACCGAGCGAGGATATAGATTATGGCCTGTACGAGTCGGAAAAAATTTCATTATCATTCACGGAATTATTTAGTTGATCTGCTCGTCTCCTACATCGCAAACGTAATAATCAGACCAATAGATGGGTACACAGTGTATCTGACGTGTACACGTATACATACATGTCGATAAATATAAATATGTTTACGAATCAATCATCAATCTTAATTCATAATGCAATTGTTCTCATTGTCAGCGTGTATTACCGATAAGTTTTTACAGCCTACGAGTACTATTGATATCATGGAACAGAAGCATTTAGTGTTTTTCGATTCTGATCGCAATTATATTTATAATTGCAACTAACGGGACGAGAATATTTCGTTGAATGATCCGTGCTTCACATTAAAATTATAACGTCTGTAAAAGTACTATAGATTGTTTATGAGAAACAACGAATTTTTGTCCAAATAGCGAATATTTTTAAATATCCCCATATGCTTCGTGTATGGAATGTTTCTTTTATTCCAGTGATTGTTTCGTAATGAGAACAGAGTTTGACGCAACAATAAGAATAATGATAATTCTTGTTGACTTAATCCAGAAAACTGCTGTATGGATGTAGCTATAACATTCGCAATTTGTAGAGACAACCGAAGGTGTGCGAAGCTTCATGATGATTTATGGCGTCTTAATTCAATCAGTGGCAGATTATTTTTCTTCTGTGGTCCGAATTTGTAAACCTATAAAGATCAGAGTTCAATCTCTTATACAGTTTACATTTCCAGTTAATGTGAACCTCCGCTTATGTCACGTATATATCGCAATTTCGCTTTAAAAATTGTATCATATGACTCGATAACATTGATATCACGCACGATCTTAATAATTAGTGAAATCACATAATTTTTCAGAAGTTGAAGACTTTTGGATGGAAGTTTGATAACACCATGTCAAAGTTTTGGTAGATCCTGCAAAACTTGAAGAAAAAAGAGAAATATGAGAAACAACATGAAAATGCACCCGTATCTGGAATCGCGTATATACATAAATTATAATCCATTTATCGGGCTCTGCTCGAAAAAGTTGAGCAGACCTTCGTTTCCCGTGGGCTGACAGCTAAAGAATGAATACCTTGACGGTTGGAGGGTCGTGTCTCCCCTCCACCAGCACTGATTTCGAAGGGGTGCCTTTTCCCGTACGATGGCGCGGTCTGCTGGCGGAAGCGCGAAACTCGACCTTCTAATACCTCAGCGCGTTCCAGTAAGGTTCAGTCAGTGTTGAGCGCGCGGCGAGCGCGAATGGGTCGTCTTATTCGCCGTCGCTCTAAGTTACAAACTTGGTGTAGCGAAGACTCGCTCAAGATATCGACAAATAGTTCGAAACGGAGTCGGACGTGAAATCGCGCGGAGTTGATTGATGATTATATTCGTCACGAAGTGAAGGAAGCAAAAGTTTATCGTACACCGATTAAATTAATAATAAAATAATCAAAGTGACAGTGAGAGTGTTGTATCAGTTCGGCACAGTGTGCGATAGCCGTGTGCGAACCACCCCTATGAGACATGGGCCGTTATATTTTATTGTGACGCACAGTGCCGCTCAAAATATCAAACCACCTGGTTTTCATTCAGTTTTTACTCGGTTTCGGTTTAGATAATTTTTTAAACAACCGTTACACGATGCTCTTGGAGTGCCAGATCGCATGGAAGTTCAGTGCTAGTGTGGTGGTGCTATGTTTGTTACTCCTCTCGTCAAGGGTGCGGGCAACTTGCCATTGGGCATCCGACGGAAACGAGACGCGGTCGGCCGTTTGCGCGCTCCGTATTCTCGATCCTCCGACCCTCGGTACTCTTCTACCGGCCCTCGACGGAGCCCTGAAGCTCAGGCTCACCTGCAGCGACGTTCACTTGTTTGAGAGCCTTATATCAAGCGAGAGCTGGCACCGTTTAAACGGACTTCATGAGCTCCACGTAGACGGGTGTAAATTGTTACGGGTCCCGGTGTCCGCGTTTCAGCCTCTTGCTGAGCTGAAAAGGCTCACTCTACAGACTTTTAACACCGAATGGGGCGCTGGTCGCACCCTTGAGCTCGTCCCGGGCGCGCTGGCCGGTCTCAGGGAACTCCAAACACTTGAGATCGTCGACAGTAACCTCCGCGTATTACCGCCAAATGTTTTATGCGAGCTTGGTAATCTCCAGATTCTCAATTTGACGGGGAATCATCTGCGGGAAATAAGCGAAGTTGGGCTTGCTGATAGTCGAGCAAATCGTGCCAAATGCCATGCGGACATACGAGCGTTGGATTTGTCTCATAATGAAATACGAAGTCTACCGGAGGAAAGCCCTTTATCCGGATTAAGACAACTTCAGGAATTGCATCTACAGCACAACTCGATCGTCGAAATAGCGAGCGACGCTCTCACCGGACTTACCAGCCTTAGAGTCTTCAACGTCAGCTACAACGCTCTAGGATCTTTGCCAGAGGCAATTTTCGCAAGCACGCGAGACCTCCGGGAGGTTCACTTACAGCACAACGAACTCCGAGATCTTCCGAGGGGTACATTTACCCGGCTAGAACAACTTTTGGTGCTGAATTTAGCAGCTAATAAATTGGGCAGCGATCGGGTCGATGAAACTACATTTCTCGGACTGATACGTTTGATAGTCCTCGATCTATCGCACAACGGTCTGACCCGCATCGACGCCCGTATGTTTAAGGATTTATTTTTTCTTCAAATCCTTGACCTCCGGAATAATTCTGTCGGCCATATCGAGAGTAATGCATTTCTACCACTCTACAATCTGCACACATTGGAACTTTCGGAAAATCGGTTACACTCCATAGGACCGCAGCTGTTTAATGGACTCTTCGTACTCAGCCGACTCACTCTATCCGGCAACATGATAGTCTCCGTAGATCCGATGGCCTTTCGAAACTGCTCTGATCTCAAGGAGCTCGATCTCAGCGGGAATGCGCTCACCGCCGTTCCGGAGGCTCTCAGAGATCTCGCCTTCCTCAAAACCCTCGACCTGGGCGAAAATCAAATTACCGAATTTCGTAACGGCTCATTTCGGAATCTCCATCAGCTTACCGGGCTACGTTTGATAAGCAATAGCATTGGAAATCTGACCCGGGGGATGCTCTGGGATCTGCCAAATCTGCAAATATTGAATCTCGCGAGAAATAAAGTGCAGCATGTAGAGCTGGATGCCTTCGAGCGTAATACCAAGCTTGAGGCGATTCGGCTCGACGGCAACTTCCTCTCTGACATAAACGGAGTCTTCACAAGCATCGCGAGTCTCCTGCTGCTCAATCTGTCGGAGAACCACATAGAGTGGTTTGATTACGCGTTCATACCGAACAATCTAAAATGGCTCGATGTTCATGGGAATTTTATCGAGAGTCTTGGAAATTATTATGGGATAAGTGATCTCAAAGTGTTGACTCTGGACGCTAGTCATAATCGGATTACCGAATTGTCTCCACTCGCGATACCGGATAGTGTAGAACTTCTGTTCATAAACAATAACTACATAAATCTTGTGCGCCCCAATACATTTACCGCAAAAGTGAATCTTACTCGTGCAGATATGTACGCGAACATGATCGAGACGATGGAATTAACGGCGTTGCGTCTGACCCCGGTGCCGGAAGGAAAGGCGCTCCCGGAGTTTTACATCGGTGGAAATCCGTTCAACTGCAATTGTTCGATGGACTGGCTACCGGTGATAAATAATATGACTGCACTACGGCAACATCCGCGAGTGATGGACTTGGATAATGCTATGTGTAGGATCTCTGGTCCTCGAGGAACCGCAATCGTTCCTGCTTCAGAGGCTAGACCTGAACAATTTTTGTGCCGTTACGAGGCGCACTGTTTTGCCTTGTGCCATTGCTGTGACTTTGATGCTTGTGATTGTGAAATGACATGCCCCTCAGACTGTAAGTGCTACCACGATCAGACGTGGAACACAAATGTTGTGGACTGCTCGGGGTTAGGTGCTCCGGAAATACCGCGTCGTATACCGATGGATGCTACGGAAGTTTATCTCGACGGTAATGATTTGAAGGAATTGCAGAATCATGTATTTATCGGGCGCAAAAACATGAGAGTGTTGTACGTTAACGGTAGCGGAATAGAGTCTATTCAAAATCGTACTTTCAACGGTCTTAATAACCTCCAGATACTTCACCTCGAAGATAATAAGATACACGATCTGAAGGGTTTCGAATTCGAGCACCTCTCCCATCTGCGGGAACTTTATCTTCAGAATAACCTGATCGGTTTCATCAGCAATGTCACTTTAGCGCCGGTTCGTTCCCTCGAGGTATTGAGGCTCGACGGAAACAGGCTAGTGACGTTCCCCGTGTGGCAGCTGACCCTGAACGTTCGTCTGACTGAGCTCTCCCTAGGGAGTAACCCGTGGTCATGCCGATGCAAGTTCTTGCAGGAGCTAACGACTTGGGTATCCGACAACGCGCACAAGGTCGTTGATTCCAACGACGTATGGTGCGACAACAACGAAACACGGCCAGCCTATCGCCGTCGTCTTGACGTGAACGAGACTGCATGTTCCGATTACTTTGCTCAAGGTGGTGTAATCGAGAGCATCATGGTCTCGGACTATCTCCCGATGGTCGCTGCAACTTTATCTGCTGTTCTTCTCCTTCTCGTCATCACCGTCCTCGCCTTTATATTCCGTGAGCCTGTACGAACGTGGGCTTATTCAAGATACGGTATACGTTTATGGGCTAAGGCTGTACCTCCGGATGACCGAGAACGACTTTACGACGGATACCTGTGCTACAGTCCAAAAGATGAAGATTTTGTGCTACGTTCCCTTGTCGCTGAGTTGGAGCACGGCGCCGGGGCGGGAGGTGGTGGTTTACGGCTGTGCCTCCACCACCGAGATCTTCCTTGTTTAAGAGCAGCGGCTCCCGTAGTCCTGGAGGCTGCTGAAGCATCTCGACGGATGTTAATAGTTCTGACTAGAAATTTCCTCCAGACGGAATGGTCAAGATTCGAGTTCCGTGCTGCAGTTCACGAAGCGCTTCGAGGGCGTCCCGGTCAGTTAGTAGTAATTCAGGCTGGTCCGGTAGCGCCAGAAGCTGAAGCAGATCCGGAGTTGAGGCCGTACTTGAGAACGGCTGTACGACTTCGTTGGGGAGAAAAAAGGTTCTGGGAAAGGCTGAGGTTTGCGATGCCCGCGGGTGACGCTCTTCGCCGCAAGCCATCTTCATTGTACAGACGTAACGTGAATACTTATACCTTGGAGGGAAGGCCAGAAAAAGGGACACCAACGCTTCGGGTGCACGGGCACATAGCCGGTCACCATCATCACCCCTTGTTTAAGGATACCCCCGAACTTCTTCAGGCGCCACCTGCTTATTCGAGCACAGCAACTCTGAGCCACAATAACGGACGCATTGAAATCGGTGGTAGGGAAACGCCGGGTAGTACGGCGAGTCCAAGTCCCAGGTTGACCGTGAATCATGCGTACCAGGAGAGTGGTATGGAGGGTGGTAACGCGGGGAGGAGACCCCTGTCCGAGCACATTTATTCCTCGATCGACTCGGACTACTCGACCCTCGAGAGAAATGCGTGGCGGCAACAACAGCCACCTCCTCCAGGGCAGGCATACCTTGTGTAGTTCGCTTTTCCTCTTGCCCCCCTTAAATTCGCGACTCGATCCGACATAATCTGCCCGCTCGCCTACCACTCCGCCTGCTGCTCGAGTTTGTATTAATAATACTAATAATAACGATGATATTAATCATATTAATAATAATAACAATAATAATGATACTGATAACTACGTTAATAATAATAGTAATATTAATAATAATAGTAAAAAAAATAAATAATAATTAATAATTGTCACTGTAATTTACGTACATAATAACCTATGTATATATCATATATACATATAGGTGCTCCCTTCATTGCTGTGACTGCTGCAGTGCTGCATTTTATAAAACTACCACTGGCCTACCTCGCCAATGACTGATTAATTGATTAAATACTTAATTTTATGCTTGATGAAAATGGTTACGTGATTGCCTATAATATACGCTCGTGACAAGGCTGTAAATATTTACTTATACATACAGTATGTGTATGTACACGAGTATGTATACTTATATATATATACATAAATATCAAATATTAAATGTGTATAAATTGAAATTAAATGAAATGAATTGAATTGAATTGAAGCGTCAAGCTTGGAGCAGATGATGCGAGGTGCGTAGAGCGTAGTCTTAGGTTTCTGAATTTAGGTAGGTAATTTTTTGTAATTTTATATGATTGAGAGCGAAGCCTGTTGTACGATATGTAAATATGTAATATCGCCTCGTGTAAGATATACTCACCGTAAAGTTAATAAATAAAACATACCTATCATTATATATTATATATATATATATATTGTATATCGACTATACTATGATTATTTAAATTGTGTGAATAAATTTATAACTTATGTTAACATTTGAATTGAAATCGAAACGGTAATGTCAACTTATTATTATTCGTATTTCTCCTCATCCACGATGATCGGTACCGCGATCAATGAAGTTTTTTTTATTATTCTAATTCGAATTATTTATTTGCCGTTATATCAGCCAAAGTAGATCGACGGACTCGTTTCCCTCATTATTTTTCTTCCGATGAATTAATAATAAAAGGGTCCTCGTTACTCTACTCGCAAACTTGCTAAAGTTAAGTTTTACTTCGTTTCTGACAATAAATTCAATTTTGTCAATTTATTCGTTTTTGTGTATTTTTTTCATCACTCCTCACCATTTCAACGTTATACTCCACATACGAATCGGAATAACATTATTATAATCCGATGAGTCACCCGATATATGCAAGGGGTGCCTCTGACTTCGTAATAAGATATTTAGTCGCACGTGCCTGGCGATTCATTCACGGTAAAGGATTCGTGAAGTTGCACCAGATAATTCATAACATGATACTAAAATTCGCTGATGTTTAAATATAAATTAAATTCCTCATTGAGAATTTTGTCATCAAACATCACTCCAATTCGTCGAGGTATCGCAACATCTAGAAGAACTTTGATTGTGAAATTTTTTGTGATTATCAATTGTAACGCATGTATAATTTTATCTATTAACTCCATCGGTTCTAAAATGAAAGTGAAATGAGAAATGAGAAATGTGCCTCCTCTACAGTACAAGTGAGCTGGGTGGTTCTTTTACGTATAAGTGTATTGTTGAAACTCGAATTTAGTTGGGATAGATTTTTTACAGCAACGAGCTGCACAGAGTAAGTAAGTACAGATTATATGATGCCTCAAAGGTCACCGGGCAATCGATTTGAATACTTGATCACCAAGTCTAAACTGACCGAGCCTCCTTCCGGCAAATAAACACAGGGATATTTTTCGTCGAACAAACGACCCTCTGAAAATCAATACGCAGAGGTCTATAAGTCAAGGAACTGGAATTTCTGGTTCGTCGAATCGCCTTCCTATACATATAACTGCGAGTACTCCGCCATTCCCTTCCCTTTGAAAGAACCGATTTAATTAGTGACCTAGGACATGACACGTGGGTGGTCCGGATATTTTTTCTCTTTCTATATCCTCTTCCACATTACTCGTAATCAGTTCACACAATTATGTTATACGTTCTCTTGTTCTCTCTTGTTCTCTTTTTACTATTCTCAGCTTTCGTTGTATTACAAGACTTGTTCCGAGAACAACGAATAGCGAAATTATGTTCAAGCCAATCAATCTGATTGTACGAATCGCGGGTTCTAATATCGTACGTAGAAAAACTATAGTAATCAGCTGTTCTTTACTTGACGTGGGGTTGTTCTCATGTTCTCGGGATTCAGATGGAAAGTTTTATACATGCGTAGAAAAAGTTGTTTTCGGTGAGTATAGGTAGTACATCGAATATCGATCACTGAACTGATTAATTATTCGTACCTAATATCATCTTGGCGGAGAGCCTAGTTTGCCGCTGCCAAATAAATTGCATAAAAATAATTAGCTTCAATTGTATTGTTCGAATTTTGTTTACCAGCGTTCTTCATTCTGCTTTTTTTTGGTGCAGTATTTTGATTTTTCCATCATAATTGGTGTTAATTTTTCATGGTAATTAACGCATTCACTCCCATCATGTTTACACGGACCAAAAAATAATGGAACAATTGACGTTTGGCTTATTATCAACAAATGCAGGTTTTTCGTTTGCACTCTTGCGCAATTTAATTTACTCCAAAAACTCTGTACGTTTCAGGTAACATGTGTTTTATTTCAGGTACTTTGTGACACTTGTTTTTCGGATGTTATTATCCGAAGGTTTGTTAAGCTCAACAGAAAATAGTATGAAATTTTATACCGTAACATCGTAAATAAATTGCATCGCATACAAATCACTGGGAAATTTACTTTAAAGTTCAAATTGAGAGGAAAAAAAATTATTGGATTCTCGTGCATCTGACTGTTCAACATACAGACTCAACTTTGAACGTATAATTATACATGCGGCGTATATTGTATAATAAACATAAAGTGTGTACCGTGAGTATTTCGAATAATCGAACACTGTGAGGTGATGACAAATCGTTTTGATTGTAACGGTGTAGTTTATACACTTGTAGAACGAGTAGAGTCTGTACGCTATCGGTTTAATAGTCAACGTGTGATCCGCGGGGGGCGGCGCGAATCATCGATCGGCGGACAGCGACGCCGGGAGACGCCACGCGCCGCGCACCCACATTATATGAATGGCTTCGCTCGGTGTTGGTGTGATTTACGTTCACCTGTCCCTCTCCTTCAGGTGTCTACCAATTTTTTTTCTTTTTATTTATTATTTTTTTCTGAGATGGGTTTCGCGTAATATCGTAACGTAAAAACAGCCTCCGACACACCGATAGAAATCGCAGTACCCAGAGCCAGGGAAGATAACATTTTATAGAGGCGCCGCCGCTGCGGTTTTCTGAATCAGTTGAGCCGCTTCGCCTAGATGTCATTTCTCTCATGTACACGTTGATAATTTTAGTCAGATTCGGCCGGTTAAACGAGTTCTGTCACTATACGATATGCCTAAGCAAGAGCATCGCGCGAAAGTCGCTTCCTAGAGGTGGGGTTACATCCGTTTGGCTCGGGTGACCCTGACCGTAAGGAGATCCTATATGAAGAACACTCGTCACGCTAGTATTACGTAACCATTACTATACAGAACACTTTTACGTGATTATTTATCTATAGCTTGTGTGGATGCAAAATCATTTCCATCGGATAATATAACGCGGATTCGACTATTTTATACAGAATCGAAATGATTTTATGTACATGAAAACTGGTTTTGAAAAAGGATCATTCATGAATCACGTTAAATTTTTCAGTTTTACTCCGATTCGACTACAGTTTTAAAAGTTTGGTGAAACACATCGACCGTGAAACTATCGATTACATTATAAATTACCATCGTGGAATTTGGGAGAACAAAAAAAAAAAAAAATAGGCTTCAGGACACACTAATTGTGGCACATATCTAGTTTCAGTATGATTTCTAAATTAAGTTAATTGTCGTCGAAGCATATAGGCACCTCAAATGCCGTCAGTTCACACGATGGTTCGCTGCTACTGCTCCGTGACTTGTAATTGATCTTTATTTTTACAACGTGCCGTGAATATTGGACGAAAATTATCACGCTTTGTATGCAGTCCGTAGAATATGATGTAGATATACTTGAGTATCGAAGATAAATTTCATGTATGTGCAGCGCATTCATCGTTATAATATGCCTGCCTATATATTTTACAAAGTATAGTCAGCTGGAGTTGCGTGTCGAACGAATTCCAGTTATTGCAAAGAGTTTGCTCGAATAGTCGTTAATTCAAGATTGACGCGCGGTAGGTATAGTTGAGAAAATTATGAAAAACCGGTACGCCTCTCGTATACTTCCAGAGCAGAGTTATCGGTCACGTTCCCATACATCTTCACCGGGGGTGCGTGTCCCTCGGAAATTATGTTTTTTTAGTCCATGCGTACCGTTCGATCACTTCGTAAATTTTCTTCGCGGATATCACGGTATCAGCGAGCGTTTAACGAGGCATGAAGTTCGACTGCGAGACGCTGCCCGACGTTCGCCCAAATATTGAAGAATCGGATTATGCAGATTGGCGCGACGCACAATTTCCGGTGACGCTACGAGTTTTATGACGACGGCGATAGCATCCAAAAATCCAGGCTGTCGCCACAAAGAAGACGTTTTTGTTCGAAAATATTTCTTTGTCCCACGAAGAAGAGTAAAGTGTTTTGAATAATATACTGATTGCTTCAACGCGGAAGGTGTTTCTGTGTTTTTGGTGAAATGAACAATGTAACTTGCAATTCATTTGGGAAGTTTACATACATACTCACGTATACATGAGTCGTGTATCTGCTAATCTTGGGGTACATAAATATTATAGTCCGTGCATGTGGTAGAGGCGGTTAGGTCGGATGAGCAGGAAAGGTTATACCTACAGAGGTTCGAAACGGTTTGGAGTGCGGCAGGTGACAAGTGGACCACCGTAGGGTCCCGGAGAATTACATAAATAAACGCTAGTTAACATCAGGCGGGTGAGATAACATCGAGGTTCTTCTCTTCTCGATCGTTCGCTCTTCTGGATGTAACGTTGAACGGACCTCAGCGTTGGCCAGGTTAGATAAAAGAGGTTATATGTGTCTCGCGGACGGAGCTTTCACTGCTTTAATTACGGTGCGACCTGCAGCAGGGGCTCAGGGGCGAGCATTCCGTAAAACCCCGACTATACTTGCGCTCGAGAGATAAACTCATTAATGCCAAGGCAGAGTACCCACCATTAATCTGTATACCACGCTAGTAGACGGGATTCCGGGTTCTCTACAGTAACCATTTTCTCCAGTAACCGTTTTCTCTATTTTGCCGTTCTTCGTATAGAACGGCGTATAATAAAAATTTTTCCCTGTTCGAAATATGAGAGGAAACATCGAAAAAGTATTCTCGTATATAACAGGTGTAGCGGAATGGAAAAAGGGGTGACTTGATGTCATGTACATATTTTCCTTGAAAGACGTTTTAAGAAAAAAATACCGGAAATAACCCACACGTATTTCTTCCCAAATATTGCGTCTAATGAATACTTGAAAAACGCAATTTCAGAGAACCTAAAAATATTTCCATACAATATATCCTAATAGAAAATGAAACGAACGCCTTCAAATATTGTTTTATGTTTCTTGAACGCAGGCAAACGGCTAATCGGAATTAGTCATGATGAAAGCGATGGATTGAGAATAAGAAAACTCCCATCATTATAATATCCTTATTGGATCCCTTAAAAAGACTATGAGTTACTTTCAAGATGTTTTCTTTTTTTTTTTGCAAGAAAAATACCTTGTGAAATTAGAACAACTTGATGTGCTGCGGGCGAGAGGTACGCGTTAATTGAACCTTTTCCTTTCTTTTCGCTGAGAAACTCATATTCTGACCTCGGTCGGCTGCCGCTATAGCTTGGTGATAAAAGTGAGTTCTGTTTCCTCTTGGTTAATTCACAAGGCACGAAACGACGTGGCCGCAGCAGCAAAAGAGGTAGACAGGTGGCCGGCCCAATTTGCAAGCCATTTGGGCTAGGCTATGCTGTTAGCATTTCTAAGTCCTGTCTGTTCCCGTTGCCCACGTCCCCTACCAAGCTGGGGGTCTTCTTCGCACCAGCTACTTGGACTAAAGTCGAGCGAAAAGCCTGAGATCGATTCGGGGAGCTCCGCCCCTGAAAAAACTTTGACTAGAAGGAAATCTATTCCTCATAGAGTGGGTCGTTTTATAATTTGGCGTAAAAACCCCAAATCAAACTCAAAGCGCATGGTAATGGCTTATTATTGTAGAGCCGTTTATGTGGCACATAAATATGTGCCTGCTATATACTTTTCTTTTTTTTACTCGTCTCCATTCGTTTTACCTTCCGTTCATTTCACCTTCCTTTAAATTTTTCAATAAAAAATTCTCTTTTCTTCGCGCATGCCTTCTTGGTGGCGAATTCGTCACGTTCGGTGACACCATCTGCGCCGATGGAGTTTTCCCTTTTTCTGTTTCCTTTTTTTTTTCGACAAGCATAAAATCAGAGCTGCTACAGCTGCTTCGTATCGGCTCCATTCAAAACTGTGACTCCCAAATAATGTAAATTGAGAGTATATCTCTGCCGAAACCAACGCTTACATCTTGCGGGGTTTGCGTATATATCTCACATATTTTTGTGATTCACATTCTCAGAAAAGAAATGAAAATTTTTGTGCACGAGCATGAGTGAAGTAATGGGCACCCCGAAGTTCGTTTCATATGTACTGCGTTACGCTTACTGCCGCTATACTCCGGCGTTTCAGAAAAATATTATTCTAAATGACGAATAGAATCTGGCAGTTTCTACGGCGTTCACACGCGACTCGGTCTGAGCTTTCGACGCATAGATATATGTGCCCACTATACGCGAAATAACGCGCAGTTGCAGACGCGGTAGGCTTTGCGTGATAAAATGTTATAAATGAAATTAAAAAAGGCACAGAGAAGGTATATATATATATACAGTCACGCCGGAAGAGAAATGATCATATTATATAATATAAACTCGCTGCGGACATTTTTTTCATTTTCATATCACGATCTCCAGGTTGTTTTCTTTTCAAGATCCATACGACCGTTGTTATAGTTAATATCATTTTCGCCTCGCGATCGTGAATCTATAGTGCGGCATCGGCTGTGTCCCATCAGCTGTCTGACACTTTGATTGAAAATTTAAAGAACTTATTTAACAAACCTTATCGCTTTACAGAGAAAATTCTCCCGGCTAACTTCGGCAACGGTGCGAGAAACCCGTCTGCAAATATATCGGGAAGCCAAATCGAAGAGACGTATACCGTCTGTATAGATAATTGTATAGAACCATAGAAAAGGGGAACGACGACGAAGAGACACGGTATCAATTACAATCAAGGGGTCTGAACGACGGCGGTTGAAGCATAAAAAGTGCTACTCGAACCTAAGTTCCGACGCATTTCAGAATGTACGGTATAGGAATATAGGAAGTTGAAAATGTTAATCAGCCAGCTAATTAAATAGTCACCTTATAACCGTGCGTCGTGCTTTTGGGACAGAATACGCACGATATGGGAAAGACTGATGTGTCGTTGGTACGAGTAATTAACAAAAAAAGTGAATATTTTGAGGCAATATGAGTACCTAATAAGTGTAATAATTGAATAACGCACCACCATGCCCACCGGCGGGAAAGATACGATTAGGAGGATTGATCGACTCATTATAGTTGTGTAAATGCATTTCATATTTCGTAGGATATAAACCACACCTACCTCGTTCCATGGGGACACGGAATGTACTTTAGGAAATTGATATTATCAACTATACTCTTCTACTTTTGTATTCTGGTAATATAAAAAGCTGGGGGTTGGTCGCCTTAAAGCCAGTCTCTGTAGTCAGGATGTTTATTTTTTCCTACTTCCACTAATGCTGCCCATACTGTACTGACAATAAAAGGTGGCTGCGTGCTACGTTCATTCGTTCCATGGTTGCATCCAATGCTCCTTTGTGTCTCGTGAGATAGTATTTTCGTAGCTTTGAAGATTGCGTACGTTGAGGCCTTCGGTATTCCCAGCGGGATATGGTGGCCAGTCTATAGTAAGCTGTTGGTATGTACAGTTATAGTTACATACCACATGCACAGGTTCTTTTGTGCTAGAGATCGTCGTTCGCTCTTTGAATCCGTTGGTTTCGTTTATCAGTAGCGTTTTCTATTTCGTGAATGTAAAGAGCGCGCCTTCCGGAATTAAGAGTGCTTTGTTTATACCTTAAGGCTTACACTCAACCTTTCTAGGTCAGTAGCGCGGCTTCGTTGCCCCAAGACTATAATACGCGCTCGTTGTTTAATCGTTATTGTTTGTTTGCGGTCTTGATTTACGTGAGTGATTCTACCAGCCTGCGGCTTGCAGGCTGATAAAGTGTACTTGCGGGTTTATTCTAACACCGCGAAATGTCCCAGTGCTTTTGAAATAAACTATCGAATTAAATCTAATTGCGCAATTAAATTTCTTTCAACTTTTATTTGAATATGTAATCACAGATATATTCTTGTTTAATTGTTACCTTTATGTTTGCTCACACATTAAAAGCAACCGCTGAACATTTGTGATTCACATCGCCAGGTATTCGTGTCAACGCGAACGGGAATTATTGACGAATTTTCCATTAATTTCAGAGCGAGGTGCAATTAATATTGAACAGTGTCATAATTGTAGTCAACAGTCGTTCATCAATGTCAGTGGAGCACGATTTTGTTTCAACTAAAAATTCAACTAATCGGAAATCATTAATTATTTCAATAATCGAAAGAGGCGGGGTGCTTTACATACGGTGCTTTCGATCCAAAGATGTTGCACTGATCTGAGATATATCTTCGTATAGGTTCATTTTACCATCAAAATTCTTTACAGAGGCAGGTGTGGTATCTACCAAATTCAGGGCGGTAATTAGTGGCGTAGAATAATTAACATTTGATTGACTACTGCAGCCAGTTTTAGGCGGTGTACACGTTGTGCTTGATGATTTCGGTTCGTAATATGCGACGCGGAAAATAAATACAAGGTAGTTTTACCTCATCTAGTAGTTTTCAATTAATCAGAACAATATCACGTACTGGGCAATATATCGTGAAAGTAGGCGCCGATATTGATCAGAAAAGTAGTGCAGGTACCGTTGTGGGAAATCTACTGTTACAATTATTTTAATTATTACGACCGGCTTTCTATGCTTGATGTAGCCGAGTCGGCAATTTTCTCTTTCTTTACACAGCGTTCTGAAAATAACCTATCCGATGTTCTTTCATTTATTTATTTTATATACCAGCAGAAACTTACCGCAAAGAAAATATGTGACATACCTTACAACTACGGAGTGACTTTTTTCCTTTAACACATGTGTATGCCTCACAATGCACGAAGAACTGTAGCACTCTGATATCCTCAAGTTATATTTATAATCTTTACCTTTGTGGAAATAAACAGACGCGAAGAGAATCGCGTTTCGCCGGATATCGCGAGTCCGGGATATCTAAACATGGAGGAACTCTTCCGAATTAACGTCGTTCAATTGACATTATAGATAACTGCCTGCGATAGGAAATTCACCTGCGCCCATAAAGATAATTGCACGACGTTGACCATAATAATACTCATGATGAGAAGAATAGGAAATTTAAGGGTAATACATTTTGAAATCTTGTTCTCCAGTGTGGTGACGTAATTTCTACTTATTGCTATATGTGTAATACTTATACTTGGAAGTGGTGAGATTGCGTTGCTACGAGGAACTATCCCGGTTCATATCATACGATGACCGGTGTATTTTACCTTGCAGCTACATACGGGTCCAGAGATTTAGATAATATATAAATATCCATACAAGGTCGTACATACACTATGTATATATACGGCAGTACCTATTTTATGCTCACGTAGTAAAAGCAACGTAGGTACGAATTTACCTACGTTATAATCCTATCGCTTGGAGAGAACTCTAGGCAACATTAGCTACAGAGTATGATCCTGGGTTAGGGACAAGAAGTGCGATTCGCTATCTTTGGGATATATTATTAGATTAGGGCTGCAGGGTTAGCTTGGACTGGGTCAGGTAAGGTCAGGTTAAGTCAGGTTATGCGGGTATCTACAGGATTTTTAGGTCAAGTCCGTTGGAGGCGGACAGTCTTCATTGTGTTAGCCCTTATGCAGTAGGTTGCGTGCGTAACGTCGTACCCACCCCGTGGGGTCTGCGGGATGGTGACCTCGCGAAAAACTTGTGTTCATTTATACGAGCGTGTGTAAGCTGGACATTACCATAGCGTTACGAGCGTGAAGGTGCTTATGTTCTTCGGTATGAGCAGAGCGTTTGACATCATAAGGATACTAAAACGGAACACCATACGGTATACCCATTGCTTATACCACGTGGTATTATGGTGTAACGGCGATCGTCAAATTTTCCCAAAAGTACCCGGGACAAAGCGAATCTGCATATTTGTTGTAATATAACTACCGGACCTTCATTCGCAACGATACACACCACTGTTTGTACAGCTGTAAATATACGTACAACAACAGCTTGTCACGATAATTAAATATGCTAAAATTTCGAACTAATTGTAACTTGTAATTTTGTAAGATTGTGTCGGATCGCCGCATCAGACTGTGCAGATAATAGCAAAAAAGAGCGTGCGTACTGCTATTATAGAGACTTAGCGAATGGGTGCATGTTACGGAAATATTTTGGTATACCCAACCCAACATAGATCACTGAGAAACATAGTCCCTGGACCTAGTGTTATCCGGTGTAATATCCCGGCCGAGATGCCCTCAGACACGTACCACGTAGTCAGCAGCTATTCTCGCCCGGGAATGAAACAATCATGTGAACTGAACCGCAAGTGATAATGGAAGCAATTTGAAAATATTGTGTACCTCGTCGCTCTCACGCAGGTCTACGGGCGTTGGTCTGCAGCCGCAGCAACAGCAGCAGCAGGAACGTGAACATACGACTGTATAACACAGGTATGTATTTAATGTACACGTATATAGATGTATCTTCATCCATATATGTATATGTATACAGCCGTGGATCAGCAGCGTGCAGAAGCGTAGAGGGGAAGTATCTTGGACGGGAAAGGAATTCAGCTTGCTATCCGCAAATGTCGGATCGAATTTCAACAAATCGACTTACTTTTTTCCCTATTTCATCCTCCTCCATTTCCCATTGGGAGCTAGTCTTTCACAACACATATGTATACATAGATACACACGTGTGCCTATCTACCTATACCGTTGTATAACTGAGTATACCTATAATCCACTCCTGCTCCGACTGGGCGAAGTGGAAGCAGCGCGAAAATATAATAGGAAAAGAGCATCTGAGGCAGGCGCATAGGAAACATAAAGGGCGATTGGTGACTGAGTTACTCATACGTCCTGAATAAGGTATACGGTAGTTTCCATCCCGGAAAAGATTATCCGCAGGACCCATGGATTCTTTGAGCGAACATAAGAATTTGAAAAACTAATGTCAGTTATAATCTAGAGAAGTAATTATTAATTGCGTATATTTCAAACTTGCCTCACCCAGGAATGTGGGCATAAGCTACTGAACGAAAAAATCCCGTTGGACGATTTTAAAGATATGGTAAGAAATAAGTAATTTGGATATGGTTTGGTATCGGTCCTAGTAGCCCCGAAGGTCTCATGTCGAGTCTCATGTAGCCCCATTTTTAGTAACATACCAAAAAGTTGGGAAATGTGGCCTGAGGCGGTGCTCTCAGTTAGTTGGTTATACATAATCTGGGAGATTCTGGTCCATTCGAAAACACACATGGACGACCTTTCGAGACACAGAAGCTTTACACCTATAACACCGTGTACGTACACATATACTATATTTCGGAACCATTACTCGATGTAAGTCGGGTAGGATGTACCTACATAATATCAGCGGTCCCGTGTTACCTCGGTGAACAGGTCCTAATTATAACCTGAAGAAGTTGGGAGCCAGATCTTAATTATAACACAGAGATGGTGATGTCGGGGCAACGGGTGCTGTTGAGGAGGGCAACATTGCTCAGGATCAAAACCACGCGCCTCCGGCGAACACCGCCGAGCGATTGACGACGCTCCTGGCGGCTGGTTGCTGAAGGACGAAACTGCTCCCCCGCTGTAGCCCGTCGGCGTTACTACGAGAGCATTCGCTTTCTCTGGGGTATGATATTCTCTGAATAATACACACAAATATTTTACAGAATTAATTGTTACACGATGCAAGATGGCGGTAATATACATGAATGTAAAATACATACTTTGCGTTGCTCCAATTAGTCAGACAATATCTCTACTTTCCGCAGCTATAAATGTTGGAACTACAGCTTTATCAAAAATTTTGTTATCTACTCGCGATTTTCGACTCGTTTTGTAAGCGAAAAACTATTTGAGAATATATAGTTCAATTCGTCTTCTTACAGAAACTAATTAGACATTATATCCTTCACATCGTTGGTCATTAGTCGATGCATATAGCTACTGCTCTTTATCTGCGTATTATACATACACGTGACCCGTTATATTTTAATTATTTGCTTAAACACTCTAACTGTTTATCGGCTATGATGTATACTATATATGGAAGTAGAGTTCCTATACTATACGTGGCTTTAGGGATGTTGTTGGCGAATATTCCACAGATCGAAAAGAGCGATGCGTAATTAATTGCATTTGACGTTGTGACATTTTTGTCTGGACATGATCTGCGTAAGATTGCTCACCAAAGGATCACTTATTATACATGATACCACATAGCAGCTGGGAAGATGGACGTTGTGCTCCATTGTCTCGGTATACATTCAAATGTTCCATCGCGTATCTGAGCTGAAAATCTCGAATGAAAAACCACAGTCTACACCTTTCGTTCGGTTGAGCGAATCTTGCAAAAGCTAGGGTGACTTGACTAGTGATTCCATTAGCGTTCGGAGGCGTTGACGCGATGTTGTGACTTCAGAGGTGTTTGTTTCTTCGCGTAGACGACAACGGCGCCAAAGAAATGTGGGCTGTCCGATCGCAGGGTCGAAGTGGAGGGTAAAAAAAAAGGCGAAGAGGGAGTCGCGGCGGAAAGAGGTGACTTCTGGGCCGAAGTCGGTATGGCGTAGACGGATCGCCCGTCGCCAAAGATCGGCCGCTTCGGTGCACAGGACCCCAACGTCCCATCGTCGACGGGCTGCACGCGTGCATTCGGACATAACTGAACTCGGCGTCAATTTTTGACACGGTTTGTGTACAAAATATTTCACTTCTTTTTTCCCCTCCGTGGTCAACGAACGGACTCTGTTGATATATAGATTTTCATAATATGCCAAATAATACGCATGCCAGGGTTGAGAGATGTATTTCGGATATTTTAACACCTAAGTATTATTTCTGAATGCGATTCTGTCATTCCTTTGTCGATCTTCTCGGAAGTGTCGTGTGCTTTCAGCGAAACCAAATTATTGGAATCCCTAATCAATTCATAATCCGTCCCACGCTTATCTCACTACGAATGTAATTTTATTCGATGGAATGATTCCATCGGGTGCCTACCAAATTCATCAAATATCTAATCTTCTTATCGTTTCCACTGTTGTATTATTATTATCATCATCAACATTTGTGTGAAATAGCTGAAAATAATTCTGATTTATCGAAATTATAGTTGCGATCACACGGAATACCATCCACTAAACACTCGATGCTTGCGATATCTACTCTAGTGAACGAGGGCAGATATAATGAGAAGAAGGCCTTAGCGTCGATATGACAAAAGCGTGAGACTAAAGTATATGTATGTATGAATAGCCTTGTCGACAGTGATTACAGACACGTGCAGCGAGAGAGATATTACCGGAAAAATAATGAACGTCACCCTGTTCCAAAGGCTTCTATTGGCTGAATTATGTATGTAAATGTACGAGGAAAGACACTCATTAGCGCGTTCGCTTTGCTCATCACATATATAATGCAGTGGTATGTTGTATGTGGGTACTTTTATACATGGGTTATAGTTATATGTATACACCCATATCTCTGTACTCCAAGTTACTATAATAGAATGAAATGCTCGCTGGTTATTGAATGGCTAACGACTGCTATAGAGATACGCATCAATTTGCCCCGCGGTTCTCGTATACGCCATTTATATGCTGCAAATATAAATCGTAGGAATGTAAGAATGCCCATCAGAAATAATCAAAGTCGTATTAATCAGGGGGAGTTCTCACTCCTCACGATATACTGATTAGATCGTCATTATGCCGTAGATGCGTTCAATGATCGAATAATCACGTCTATATATATTCCAGAGTTTAGATGCAGTCGATCCGAAATTGTGTGATTCAGTCTACAGTACGGAGACCACAGTATGGAGGCACGCACCACGTACTTGCCGTAATTGCTTTAATTACATCAATTTACTTGGTGCTATGACAAGTGCATGGCGGTCGATGTATATGTATATGAACAGGGGAATTGTTGTTTAGTGCCGGGCGACAGGGTAGAACTGAATGCATCGACCGGTATATCTTTACATAGGTATTACGGGAAGTTTTTGGTAGGTATTTTCTTATAAAAACTCGGAAGGTTTGTGGGGCCTAGTAACGTGCCACCGTTCGGCACACTGACCTGCGCAAGGAAGCAGTTATGAGCGGCCTAACAGCTAACAAATTAACGGTTGATTTACGACGCCGTCCGTGAGTCCGTCCCAGGGTATATGCGACTTGTTGGGGGTGCCCATCCCACGTATTTTCCAACAACTACCCTTTTATACGGTGATATAGGTATAACACAAATATACTCGAGCGTCACAAATACAACCACACGCGGCGTCGTCACCACATCGGGAGGTGGGGAGTAACAGCATCGACCGCAATGATTGCGATCTTCCGGACTCTAGTGAACACTGGATAGCACCATACCGCGGAATAAGGGCGGGTATGGGTGCACCACCCTTGTTGCTGCTCCTGCTATTACCGCGTAAACCAATATACGACTCTGTGCCGGTATACAGCGATGAGGAAAGGAGTCGGGGGCGGGGGTGGGGGCGGGGGTATGAGAACGAGAGCGAGGGTTGAATGGGTGTGTATCGCGGAGTGAGGGTGCATATACGTGTTTTATATAATTTATACACCTTTGTAACTAACACGCAGGTGTGCTGCCGGGTGTAAGCGGGGAACGTAGGTAACGTAACGCGACGTACTTTCTGTCCGCGAAGCAACAGCGAACAGTCGCTATACTTTACTCCGTAGGGGTGACTTAAAATATCTTTCTACTACTGGTGGCTCTGGCTCTGGCTCTGGCTCGATGGCACACGATATCGCAGTATAAGGGACTTGCGTGACGTCCGCCATGTTTGCCGAGAGCCAACTCCGCCGCTCCCGACTCTCCTGATGCCCCCCCCCCCCCGCCCCTCCCTCGCCGCTGGACGTCCAAGCAACGTTGGTCTTCGGCTGTCACGCGAACTGTGCCCCGACCGAGTCAGCTACCCTCAGTAGACGATGAGGAGGAAATCGGTAAGAAAAAGGAGGGGATACCGTTGTTGGAGGAAAGACGCATGACGAAGACTACGAAAGAACTTACCCCGCTTCCGGCAGTTTTATAACCTGATGCATCTAATATCTGGATTTCCTCCCAAGCGCTGAGACCCAATGTTTTTTACGTAGAAACGAGTAGTTTCTTCTTTTCGTTTTGGTATAATAAACAATTTGGCTTGACGTGCAAAAAATTGCTGCGACGACAGAATATATTTGTTATAGGATAATGGAATTGTATTTCGATTTCGTAAAAACTATCAATAAGATATTTGAGGCATGAAATTAGTTTTTGATATTATTTACTCCAAATAACATAGTTGAAAATGATCGACTGCAATATACACAGAGACTAAAGTGTAATTAAAGTGAACAACATTATCGGTTGTATTAAAATACTTTCTACCGTTTACAAATATCTGTCGGAAGATAATTTCTCAAATAGTCTCACATCAGGAAATCACGTAAGGGTATCTAATTTTAATTGAACCATTTTGATTATTGGAGAAAATACAGCCGTCCAAAAAAATATTTCACACACGAGAAATTGAGGATTCAGAGTGTTTGAAACTTGATTTATTTGAATTTTTTCAGATGGCTTTTTTACTTCGCCAGGATTTCATAAAAAAATCGATACCGCCATAATTAGTTCTTTCCATCATGAACTCATATGAATAAGCATACAGTTTTAGGACCCTATGCTCTCGAATAATTGAAAGGGGACACCCTGTGTGTGCTCGTAATTCTTGGTCCCCTCGTTTCACGAATACTGTTTTAGGTTCTAAATTTTCTCGTACAATTTTTAGCTCAATCCTTCTTACAAATACCTGAAATACCTATCCCTTACTACTTGACGCTTAACGTGGCGTCCCGGTATTTGCGTCCTCCGAGAACTCGACCTCCATCTTTCGCCTACGCAGTCCTACGACGTTCTCAGCCTTACGTAAGAGGGATACACGATGCTGCGTAAATATTCCGAGTTCTTGTACGCATTGTTGCAAATACCGAAGGTGCAAAGTATCAACTCATGTACAAGTAGCGCGACGATATCCACGGAAAGGACTTTTATTCAGTCATTTATCTGTTTCGATCAACTCTGAGAAGAGGTCGCAACTTCAACTTCAACACCAATTGATGTAAAAGTTCTCCCAGCACATATTTCCCACCATTAGCATCCATGTGAAGTCCGTGAACGTGTCATTTACCACCACAGTACTTGAGAAAACTTTTGTTTTACCACCGCGTATTGTAGAATATAAAGTATATACAGGCTGGAATACGTTTTGTCTATCCTTGTTTTTATTTTTCAAACTATTTTCGCCTGTTATTTTGTGGCATTTCAAAAACCAACTGGGGAAATGGTGTCTGTTTCTTTTGTCTCCGTTCGGAAAAGGAACCGCAAGTAGGTACAGGTACGCGTGTCACCCAGATTCAGTTTTCGCCCGGATGCACCTTTTCTTGATGACAATTCTACGGATTTGGTGCATTGTGAACCGGCAAGGCGCGGTTACACATAAAGCAGTGGGTTACTGTTCGCGTTATGGCTGATCTTTTTCCCACAACGCGGTCTCTAGTTTTGTCAAAATATTGCAAGATCTTTAACCACGGCCAGCTGTCCGCACGATAAAGATCACAAGGACGACTGAGGATGCATTCTCCTCTCCCGCTGGTGAACTTCTGATCCAAGTTATCTCGGGCGTTATCTTCGACAGATCACCCGGTGGCTTACCAACAGCTCTCGACGCGGGTTTTCCTCTCCGGGATGCGGAACTTCGACTCGGTGGTTTTACCCCTGAAAGCCGTGTATCTTGGCTAGAAATCTCGCAGATGCAGGCGGCGCGCGACCACCAGCTGCCCCCCTTAAGATATGATCTTCGATTCCAAGTGCACCATGAAGCGCCCCGAGCGTCGCGACGCCGCACAATGCGTCGTCGTGGGAGATTCTTGTCACCGTACGTCGTGTCAGCTGTCTTGGCGAATGTGAAATGCTCCCGTATATAATACTATATTTGTTCCTCGGTCTGCCCGCTGCAGTTCTCGATCTCGATTTCGGACTTGGATTATGTGCCACTCAAGATCGTATGGACCAGATCTCTCCGTTTTCTTCGATATGACCGATCCTCGATAATCCACAAAGTATTACCCGTGATGGTTGTAATGTCGGCATTGAATTCAAACTTGAGTTATGCGCGCTAGGAATGGACGATCCAACCGACCGTCCGCTCGATCGCTTCAGCATCCTTTCGTCGCACTCGGGGTCGGTTGGCACGTTGGTAAATCAGCCCAAGGCTAAAATGGGTCTTCGTTTGAATCTTCGGATGCACTGGCATGACATCACTGAAGCTCCGCGCTCTCCCATAAGAGCTGCTGCAGTCGACCCTCCTCAAACAAATCTTATAATACCTCTGCTTTTTTTCGTTCTCTTCGATTCATGTTTGTAGAGGTTAATCATGAGCGGATAATTAATTAATAAAGCAATTAACCCACACATGCTGCCGTCGCTTCCTTTGTGCCGGTCCCAGCCTCATTTGAATCCATATTGAAAAACGTAACCCCTTATTCACCCTTATTGCTAGCTGTCACTCCCGACAACTTAGCTATTCCGAAACCGATCGTACCGGACATCCCATTCCCCTATTCCATTAGTCCTAAAAGACTTTGCGGCAGTCCACATCTCCCACATACCTCAGCAATGTCGCACGCATATATACATATTTATGAACGGACATGGGTGTGAGATATCCGGATTATAGTTGGGCGTGTGCATCGGCGAGACTGAGCCTATTACAAAAGCTAGTTTCCAACTCCTACACCCCCAAGTTGCAAATATTGATTATACGTAATCCTGGGACCAATCGATCACGCAATTAATCAATATACGCTGATGTTAAGGATGATGTTTCCCGGGGATATATATCCCTAGGGCATGGATGGTACGTCGGTGTGTTGCTTCGATTAATGCCGTTGATATTGTGGTTAAGATTTTTTCATCTAAATAATTCAATTCCTGATAATTCAGGTAGCTCAAAACATAGTCGTGCAAAAGGGAATTGCCCATGATTCAATTCATGGTGTGAAAATTGGTGGTAGTAAATAAGAGAGATTGGGTGCGAGGAAATCGTTGACCGAATTCACCAAGTCATATCTTGTAGTTTTCAAGGAACTTGGCGCGAGACTCCACCAAGTCTCTTGATTGATGATTCAGGTGATCAAGAGAGGTAAAAAAAAAAGCGCAAAAATATTTTAGGTTACTCGCTGCTTGCTACTCGCTGCTGATATTCAAAATTGTTGATCTCACGAAAATATAAAATGTGAAAAATCATCCCCCTATAGATTAGGTGCATCGCCTATCTTTGCGGTCAGCTGTAGAGTATATCACAGATTGATAGAAAATAGGTATATAGGTAATAGGTTTATATTCAAATTTTCCACCACTTCCGGATGCTTCAGCTTACCTCGAGTTTCTCCTTTGAGCATCACGTATGTGTGTACTCTTAATCGAATTCCTGATTCTGCAGGTATGCAGCTTCATCTCTACGGCTACTTGAGACAAATGAGTTTAATGACGATGCGTATAATAATCCCGGTAACAGGAGCGCTAAAGCCCCGTGGAGCAACAGAACGTGGTTTACGCTGCTCATCGCTGTTGATCTCCAAGGTCATTAAAAGTCAATATCGAAATGGGTCGAGCGTAAACGCACCTCGAACTCCGTTGGTACTTGAGGGCTTAGAGCGGAAGGAAACATTACTCGGCTGCCACTCCACCGCGCAGCTTCGAGCCACCGAAGCAACGAACGACGTTGGGTGTCCGTCAGATCGCTCGCTCACCGACTCGCTCGCGCGCACGCACGCACAGCTCACGCACCACAGGGATACGGCCGACGCCAGAAATCTTGCCGAGTGACTGGCGCCGGAACCAGGAAACGCGGGGAATCGGAAGGGGGCACGGGGTGGTCGGGTAACCACCGGGGTTGCAACAAGTGCTCGTCGTTTACAGCTTTCGTTCTCTGAACTGCACATCTATCAGGATCACTTTGAGTTCAGGAAAATCCAGCTCGTGTACCTATATATTCTGCTTCGATTCCATCTACGATTCGCTACCAATGCTCTGGAGGTGGGTGTATAATGTAAATATACATGCATCGGTCAATGCGATCAGTCGATACGTAACGGTGCTATTTTTTTTCTTCTTTTACTATGAAACAATCGGCTGATGATAATATTTTGACAAGCCTCCCGGAGATTGGAATGTATTTTAATTTCGTTCGAATGATGAGAGGGCGTGTAAACTATACGATGACGAATATCGATTATTATACGGGTTCGGTACACAAGCGAGTGTAGATTATGGTACCGGTCAAACGAGCACTACCATCTTCGGTATAGGTGGGGGCGAGGGAAGGTGACTTATGGCGAGTGGAAAATATACGGAAGATAAACCGAACGCATGGGTTTCCGGGCGATAATGAGTTACGCGCAGCCAAGGTGCGAAGCTCTATAATTGCCCGGTTCCCACCGGAATTAACGTCTGCCGGAATATCGTCTGGACCAAAGCTTAGCGGCTTTGTTACCTCTAAGCGGTGCTGGCGACATGCAAACACCCTAGGCGCCCTAAAACAATAATCATCATACCATACGAGCGTAGTGGACTCGCTAAGACCGCGAGGAAACTATAAACTATACCGTTCGCGTAGATGCCATACTTATTAACATAATCTCGTCGGGGGTTTAAATAATGCGGTTCGCGTCATCTCAAGGTAGATTATTAACCGAAATTCCCCTATCTTTATAATACATGAATACGCGCAATAGACACGCTTATTATTTCTGACACTCACTCGGATTATAAAACTAATGTGATTAAACTGCGCGATAGAAGCGCGCAAATTTTTGAAACTGACATTTTTTCAAGCGTATGAGAAAATCGTTCACTCTCTGAAGTACGTTGAACACAAAAAAATAAAAAAAATTTCCATGCACGTGACCCTTCAAAATTCGCAAAGAGTGACAGGGTGACAGAGGATTTAAATTTGTTAGATTGAATAGAGGACGTGAGCAAAACAGGGCTCGATTTCATCACGGTTTGTTGTACAGCATTGGTCGTGCCTGTACACGAATCGTGTGATCGATCGTTGTGCTTTACACTCTTACAACGAAGACTCGAGTAGTTTCTGCGTCGTTTGTTTGGCCAATGACGCGAGGAAACTGACTGCTCGTTAACGTGGCGTGAATTAATCTACTCGACGGGCAAGACTGCAGACGATGGCGAGGCGCTGCGATGATGGTTATTGGCAGGCCTGAAGCTGGAACGCGACGCTCGAACGTTACTCCACGTGGGTCAAAACGAGTTTCCTTTTGTTTCGATTAGTCCTCACGATATAAGGGCGAAAGAAATTAGCACGGTCCGATCCCAAGCGTTTTAAACTGTGCGCTGTAAGCCGTTAAAGTGTAAAATGTTGAGTATGTAAGATTTGTGAACCGATTCCTAAACTGTAATCTGAGCTATGAACAAAGCTTTTTCTTGCAGCTTGTTTCTTATTTCTTGCCTTCCCCGCGTTCCAATCTCTAAGGTTGTGACCCCACTCCCAATTCTTCGTCGTTGGTCATCGATCAAAGCAGTTTTGTCAACGATAAATCGCGCAGGGATCGATCCAATGTTCTATAAATATTTAATTCCCCTAATAATTCAACGGTGTTAGTTGTGGTCGGACTTTCTCAGCGCGGTTAAAATCTTGTCGTAGAACTCCGTACATACAGTAGTGGGTAGCATCGCGACGCTTAATTCATCGAGGAGGCTACGCAATTACTCAGTCGGGTCGGTGAATCTGCCCTCCTTCTATTTTCCCTTTCGACTGCCGCTGGCTAGGAACTCTGGAAGAGGGGGTTGGTGCCCTCCGGTCGCAGGTTCAGACCCTACTTCGGCAAATGGGCTGGAAGGAATGGAATTTCCGGTAAAATATGTTGGAGAGACATCGCAAAGGGGTTTTCCACCCTCATCCGATCCTGCCACGCGTGCGTTGTGCCTCACTTATTAAGGCAAGATCGTTTATTCAAATTCTACCCGGTCATTAGCTTCCACGCTCGAGACGGTGATTATTGCATCGACAATCGAACGATATTTCGATATTCGTCGAAGATTAACTTGATCAGGTATATGTTTTGCTGATACAGATCTTGAGACGAAAAAAAATCAATAAAAAAAAAAATTGGAAATGAACAAACATACCCGCATCAGGTTCCGAAAGGTGCAGAGCGCGTTGTTTTTCCCGCCGGCCATCGAGTGCTCATCGTTGTTCAGTTCGATCTGTTATCTATCGAACATTAAGATAAACCATGCCTACCGGAGACCGGGACGTGTAAACTCACCGTATTTCTATTTGTTCGTTTTTTACTTTTCTTTAACTTTTTTGTAGCCAGAATGCAGATTTGCCCTGTCTCGTCCTCTTCGATTCTGCAGCACGACGGTGAGATGAAGGGATATCGCTATCCTGTTTTGTCTGCGAGGCTTAGGCGTATGTGCAGAGATGTCACCTAGAGCGTATGTGTGTTGAGTCATAATACATATACGAGGACTAAACGAGCTCTGTGATAAGTCAGGGCGTTAAGCCCTGTGCGTAAAGCTCCAAGAAATTTGCTGTAAGTCAGATTATTCATCCTAGGCTACGACCTGATGAGATATTACTTTCCGCTCCGTTCCTTCCTCACCATTTACGATCAGACAACAATGCCACCAGGCTGACCGGCTTTACAACGACTTTTGCAACTATTCGTATGCAAACTCTGTTATATGCACATAGGTATAGCTCGACTGTTATTTTTAATCACCGCTCATATGCAAGTGAAATGATTGAAAACCAAAATGATTACTCTCGGGAAATAAATTCTGAGGATATGGAGCGACTGTTGCGGCACATGTGTGAAATTATGTGCCCCAAGTGTAGAGTAGTGGCTGGTCAATGGTTATATTTTTGCATCGCACCTCGATCCGGTCTTTTCTATATGCATGCGGGTACGTTTCGATCGTGATTATAATCTGCACGATCGGATGTATACAAGATGTTGGTTCATTACGTGAAGAGTTACGCTTATTCCCTGGAATTTTGGTCTGCAACTTATACTCGTATTTGGCTCCACTTGTGCGAGAGTTAACTAAAGGCAAAGCCGCGAGGATTGGAGATAACCAATCAGAATAAAAGAAAATTACTTGCTCTCGTTGAATACTGTCACCAACAGGTTACCGTTCATTTTTTATCACGGCTTATCGCTGAACGATGTGCATTTCGCTACATAAATGTGCACGTGTCAACGACCCTTGATACCATTGCATTATTCATAATTATTTTTATGGATGGTGTGCCAGGAAAATTAAAAATTATTTTCTTGACACCGATCCGACTTTTAGAGCGCTAACAAAATCCCAAATTTATAATGATTTTATAAACGAAGCCCTCCAAGATAAACAATTGTTGAATTGTTAAATATCATTGTAGATTATTATCTCATTTTATAATATTGTCCGTTGATTCCGGTGTGGTCTATGAAATATTTCTTTGGTCCTACTGCGGTACAAATGTATAATTTTCATTAAACTTTACCTGAATACTATTTTTATCGTCTTGCAATTTTCATATTCATGATCCTTTAACGGAACTCCTTTGTTCGGTTCATCTTTACATGGCCAATGAATTATACAGTCAAATTGTAAAATTTCTGTGAAAAATGGAGAAAAATTCCGTTGCAAATGGTATTTGCATCGGGATCGTGTCGCAATTTTTCATGACAAATTAAAGAAGTCTTTGCACGACGTTATTATGAAAAAGCTGTACGGCGACATACCACACACTTGCAGGTGGAACACATTTGGAATAATGTATACCTACCTATACATCGATAGAAATCACCGGGAGAAACTCGTGGCTTAACCGCCTGAGGGTGGCAAGGATAGACGAGGTGGATTCTGCGAAGGGTCAAGAAAGCGCCGAAGGATTTGTAATCGGCGTCAGTGTTGCCCTGATTGCGTTCCTCGTTCATCATCAGGTATCGCAATCTTCGCCTATGGTATAGTTCGCACTTTTTCCCCTCACAGCATTCGCAAGAGCGTCGTGACTACCCAGGAGAGGTCGTTGCAATGGTCATCCACAGAATGGTTCTCAACTGATGGTCGATTAATCTCGTCAATTTGATGTCGGGATTTTTGACCCGATCTGTGGACTATAAACTTCCACGAACCTTGGAAGAGCTGAGGATGTCCCAAAAGTGCCCATTGAGGATCGTGTTTCGGCATCGGTCAAGTGTCTTTGACCCCGAAATGGTTGTTTGTATAATTAGTTGGCTCGTTTGAGGAATCCTAAGAAACGTTGAAACAGCTCTTGACCCGGGGATTCCTTACTAGGCATCCTAATTTAACAAAGATTTCTAAGGATAAGAGACCGAAAATTTCTGGACGTCTTTATATACGATGAAACTAATGAACGGCATTCGGACGACAATGCTCTGGGATATCTGGTATCACTTTTATCTAAAAAAATATCATTAAACTCATCAGAGTTGAGTACAGTTTTTAGTCGTGGATTCGTCACTCATGTAGATAGTTTCATTAAAAGAGTTGGACATTGGAACCTATAGCCTCAGTCGCGGAGCCAGACTAACTAAGACGAATCGTTGCCATTGAATCGACAGTGCTCGAGGAGAAACGATACAACAACGACTGTACTCATTCTCGACTCTGAAACTCAGCCTACAAAAAAGCACCGCATCGATGCATTTCCTGTGCGGGTGTTTTGGTGAGCAGGGTGCAAGTTGCAGGTGCGGTTTGATCTGCTTTGTCTCGTATCGAGTCGGACACATATATAGTTATCCTTTTTTCTTGTTCACTCTTCTGCTCTTCTCTTCTCGTTTTAAATTCTGATTGCTTTTTTTTCTAATTATGGTGCGTGCACGGAGGGCGAGGCTGCAAAGAGTTTAATGACGGTTGAATTACAGACACGCATTGTGTCAATAGAACCAGTACATTATACGTTCCACTCATAAATGCATATGATAGCCACAGGTTGTCCTGCAGCCGTTCCTTAATTAACTGGGAGACAATCGTTTTAGTTTACCGTCGTAAGGTAGACGGTATATGTAGCCGTTATTTCCCAGGACGGGAACAATTAATGGTATAATTTGATATTTGAAAAGTGACAGAAGTGTCCGGTCGATGATTAATAATAATGAAAGACAGCCAGCGTCCGTAGATGATATTATCGAACCTTCGAACTAGTTGGTCGGCTATAACGTGTCGCTGATTAGAATATCTCGCGGGTCTGCGCATCTTCGTCAAACTGTCAGGAGTCCCGTCGAGTAGATTAATCGTTATCACGTGGAGAACTAATCGTCGCCATTTAAACCAATTCGCGCCCGCGCAAAGTGCTGACCTTCCATCAAAAATATCTATAGCGCGAATAATTCATACATATTATACGCCGGTCCAGCTTGAATTTGTGAAAATTGAATGACTCGTTTAAAAATTGAATAAAGATATTACCGCACGCACACGAATCACCCATACATGGATCCCACTTATGTATTGTTCCTCTCTTCCATTTATACATAGCTGTGACTGAGGATGTCTGTTCATTGAAAGCGACTGACTCGATCCTGACTCGAAAAAGAGAGGTCGCCGAACCACATCCGCGGGTAAAAAGGACCGACGATAGAAAATTGACCTGGCGCATCAATCGATTACGTTACGCTCGATCTTAACGAATCAATTAATCAGAGACCGGCGAGTAATTAAATCGTATCCTTGGGGTTCTCACGACTTGTACATGTATTTGTCATGGCTTATGTTTGTGTTCGTCACTCATATGGGTTAGGTGCCGAGCTACATACACGAATCACATATGAGGGTCGACTATGCTCTAGATCTTCGTCTTACATCTACATTGGAATGCCCTATGTAGTTAAAAGAATCGGAGTTATAGCTACATGAAACGACGGCAAGATGTCCGTAACTACTTACTTGGAATAACACAAGACAAGAGAGAGCCACGTGATACGTCATGGTCATGTTTTCTCGTTTCACTGAATCTCGAGATTCTTGGAATCCAAAAGACCCAAACAATCTGGACCACTACAACCTGCGGCCAGGCTATATACAGCGTGAATTTAATTCCAGTTCTGTATAAGGAGGTACCCAACCGAAAATGGAATTCTAAACAATCTCAATTTCGGTTTTTAAACGAATAAATTTTATCGTGCGGAAGAAGTACCACTTTATGGTCTACAAATCTAATTTGAAATTGCGGTACTATAATGCAGTTTTCATCATCCTGATTACAAATTGTTTCCTAAATTCGCATAAAACGGAATACCAAAATCTCGTCGATATAGTCGGCGACGTTTCCGGGGTTCACAGAATTTCTGCGTATTATCATTAGATGAGACCATTAAAGATCAGCCGAAATTCTGGTCGCGAGTAATATTGGTGTGTTTGCCTGAAACCTGATAATTATATTATTTATTATTATTCATAGATGTGCACAGCCGATATGTTAATCCGTGATTTATATTACGCCAGGGCGGGCTGCGAGATGCTATACGAGACTTCGTAGACAGACACGGGCAGGTGGGCGGCAAGAGATGATGATTTCATTTAAATATTTTACAAGGGCTGGGTCTCGGTTGTGGGTATTGGGAGTGCTGGCTGGACGCCACGAAGCGACGAAGCCTCCACATACTCCCATACCTTTCCATTGTGCGTATGTTATACCTACGTACGTACACATCTTACGTATACCCGTTTAGCGGGAGGATATCGTATTCGTTGAATCTCCCGCTATAATATGTTTGCCTTCTCGTACCATAAACGATCATAAATAGATGTAGATACTCGGATACGCCGAATAATTATTTTCGGATTTCAAATCCTCACGACCCCGTCGTATCAATGGGATTATCCAACAGACATTGCGAGGGGGTCACATGTACGCATGGTGGTGGCATGTGCATATGCGTGAATGCCACGGTATAACCCAGCGACTTGGTCGCGTTGATTATAAATTTTCGGATAAAAGTTTAAACCCCTTTGATGGGTGTATTATTCTCCAGCTTAATGATTCATAAACTTGAGCTGTATGCGCCTTGTAAATTCCTTCGTAACGTACCTCGTGTTATGCTAGTCAAAATATGCGCATTTTCCAGCTTGTAATATCCTTGATTAACGTCAAGTTTTTTTTTTTTTTTCTTCACTATTTTTCTATACGTATATGTGTATTTTTTTAACACTCTTGTTAAAGTTGTTTACACCGCCTACGCTGTATACGTGAGCTTTGGGGGTATTGCACAAAATAACTAACGACTCGTACGGTATATACCTCCCCCTAGAGATCGATTAGAGCGTTAAGAATATTGCTTCGTCAGCATTTTCAACACAAGCACGTTCTTCATCAATTCCATCAGCATAGGTATCAAATGAAGAGCCATTTGGCTCTAATATGAGTTTTGATATTTTTATAGGAGCTGTAGGCGTATGTATCTAGATACAGAAAATTCAGTTCATTCATTGCGACGAATGATTTTACAAACTTGCTGCTATTTTAGTGAAAGGAAAACCGAACTCCACCTCTTCGATTCAACACTCACTCGCACAGATCGATTTCAAGCACACGATGAATCGCTGTGATCTGTGATTGTATCATCTTTAGGAAGGCACCATGCATTATTGCAATTTGGACCAAGCTGATTTTACGCTCCAGGTTCAAGAAATACACAATAATGCGACTGACAAAAGCAACAAGTTTAAGGAATTGTTGTCGCACAACGGTAAAGGTAGGCTGCAACCCCTCCGTTCAGCGTTGTTTAAACATGTGCCGCATGGATTCCCTCAGTAAAAACTTCATGTCTTACTGATATGTCATAAATTCGAGAAATAATTTCCAAACAAGTGGACGAAAAATTGTAATATAACTGACAATGAATGAAGCTGAAGTAAGATCACAACGCAGTGCAGCGTTCGCATATCAATGCTAGTTTCTTATGAATGGAAACAAGTACATTAACTCATCAGCGGGTGACATAAGTCATTCTCACGTCGCGTACTCTGCAGCGTTCAAAGCTGTTCGAAAGTACTTACATTATTTTGACATAGGTATAGTAGTCTAATGCGTTACGATATTTCTGTATCGGACATCCCCACTCGTTTGCGGTCGCCTTCCTTATATACCTGTATATACATTATATGTATTTTTTCTCACACTCTAGAAAGATAAAATATATCGTGATAAACGTTACCAGAGCACACTTGCATAAAATCCCGATAACCGCGTACCCGCTGTCGGCGAAACCACTACCTTTAATATACTCATGAAGGCATGCTATGTTTGTATAAAAATATACACACTATATATTCAAACTCGTTCCGGCATCAAACGATCCCTTGAATATAGTTGTGGTTTATATGGGCTATAGGTATATATACGGTGTAGCGTACGGGGCGGAGTTGGTGGCTAGAAACTTGAGAGAGATTGTTTACTTAAACGGTGCGATAATTTACTTTTTCGATCCACCACATTTATCACGTAGACCAATACTAATTCACCTTGACGTACGTACTACACTGCACGGCGCGGTAGTGCGGGGTGAAAAATTTCAACGGGAAACCGACTTCACCGTTAGGCAGCAAAAAAAAAAGAGAAAATCAAAATGGAACCGTTCACCGAGTTTAATTAAAAGCTTTATACTCGATGCATGGCCCTTCGTTTGTTACGTTGATTTGAATTTTGGATTTTTTTTTTTTTTCAAACTGGAAATAGTTTAGCTAGGAGTTTAATGTAAAAACGCTTCACCCCCTTGCGTATGTTGTTCTCACACATGTGAGCACGCATATCCATAAAGTTCATTAATAACAATTACGTAAGTGATTTGTCAAGCAATTAATTCTTTGGCCCCCGTAACCGCGTATAGCATGTTGCTGGTACGCTGCAGCTTTCGTACGAGGTTTATAATCCGCGTCGGTAGTTGTGTGAACGTAGGTATACGTGTATGTATAACAGAAGCGCGAGTTTTCGTTCCAAAATCGTTCGCAATCACGGAGAAAAGACTACCTCATTTGTTCCCTAGGGTTTAGTACAAAAGACCAGCGGGGATTAGTCGTTGTTGAGCCTAACGAAGTAACAAACGTCCCATTTTGGCGTAGCCCGCTACCTCTTCTCGGCTAGCGACGCACCCTTGGACCTGCTGACCGCAACGTATTTGCATAGCAGAACGTACTTATCCATTTCAGGTCACAATAAACGAGAGGCAAACATGGGTCACAGGTCAAACTCAGTCGAGTGGTTAGATCGGGGGGGATTAGATGGCAGAAGCGGAGCCCTTTTCCTCCATACCGTTAGAACAGCGGCGAGGATAACCAACGGAAAACGCGTGGATCGCCCCTTTGCATCGCCTAAAATAAATTCTGACAATAAATTAAGTTATACGCGTCGTTTCGTACGGCTTGAGCACTTAATACGTGGCATTTTTCGAACGGTAGTCTTACGGTTCCACAAAGAAAAAGATGAGCGAGGGAATTATTTACCGATGTGAATACGAATTTTCACTCTCTCGCTCTACTCGGCGCCGCGCGCCACCCGTCGGTCGGTGCAGCTTACCTATACCTATATTCGAACGCATCGGTCTAACCCGCACGTTGCGTAGGAATTAACGTTATGTGCAGGATATTTATCACCGCGAACAGCCACCGCGTGACCCGTTCCTTGTTTCACGACCGATAATAATTACTCCCGTTGAAAATCGTCGCGCTATAATTCAACCACATATATTACACCTAATTGAGAAATGTGTGTCACGCCATTGATCGGTAAATTTCATATCCTGATGACGGTGATATACCCTCGACGATGTTGCGTTGACAGATTTCTGTTATATTATTACCGCTATGAACACATTTATGATGATGCACCGTATAGCCATTGTGCCACCGGTGGGTACATGACAAAGCCCCGAACAATATGAGATTACATAATCACGTTTGTCAACCTCAGCTCAAAGCTCTGTTCAGTTCTGTTCAGCAGCTACGACGTGTTGAGTCTTTTATTAACTATGTAGAAAACAAAAGAATCGTGTACGCTTCTCGTTTAACGGGTTTTATATCACCTCGCGCGGTACTCGCTGTGCGTACCGGACAGCCGCATTTGCTGGGAAAATGTTTCTCTGCGTGGGTGTAATATGTGGCTGCAAAATATACGTGGCAGGTACTTGGAAAAGGACATGAAACGGCAACGGTAACTTCTCACAATTGGAAAAGGGATAAAATTGCTAATCTCTCTATTTGCTAGGCAGATTCGAGTCGCGTCGTAAAAAATATGAAGTAACAACTTACATGTTTTGATACAATATTTAAATATGAACTGAAAATGAAAAAATCAATGAACCGTCCACGGAATTACACGATTTTTACCACAAAACGATATGCTACAGCGGTCAGGAGAGTATGAGAATTTTGATGTACTACTACGTACAACCTGGTGCGCCGAATCTCTGCTTCCGTAAATAGCCCAAGATCGATATCAACTCCATGTCAATTACTTTCACGTATGAACTTTCAATTCTCCAAGGAATTAATTTTAACGTATAGCCGCCGGTGCTGGCAGTGCGTAATCTTCAATTACCTATACCACGATGTTTTTAAACTTCCCGCAGAGGTTTATAATATAGGGCCGACTTTCCGAGACACGAAGAAAAAAGATGACAACAAAAAATGTCAAGTTAGATTTTTCAGAATTCGAATTCCACATCGCTGGTTGGTTTTCAATTAACTCATCGAAGAGGTCGAGGACCGATCGATTAAATCATCAATTTAGAAAGAGCTCGTTCCCACACGAGGATAATATTGAGTTGTATATGTATTGTATATAATTCACTGCGACTCAATCGTCTTATCGCTCATAATCAACCGCTGCTGGCTATTTCTTCACAGACAATGAGTACTAGAAAATACATATTGGCGATCAATTAATAGTTCTCTGCATATTATTATAACGTCGAGAACACTTGACGAGAACGTCGAGAGGCGACTATAGCGAATTTGCGTAAAGTGATGATGATAATACGCGAGGAAGTAAATTCTGGAGCATTTTACATCGCACGTGAATATTATGCCGAGTATATCTGGATACGGCGCGTGTCTGACAATGAACGCCACTCACGTCAGTGTTTCAGAAAATGGTTACGCCACACGGAACACTTGAATCGACCTTCCTTTTTTCAGCGTAATATTGTCCCTTAAATAAGCAGACCTTATTTCGGTGGGTGTAATTCGTAGAGAGTGGCGGAAATGAATATTTTGAATACGTCGTTACTCTTTCGTTTCGTGTGTGTTTCCGTTTTTTTTTTTTTTTTTTTACCGAAATCTATGGGATGAACTTTCTACACGTTGAATTTTCGCAAATTAAGGTTCACGAAATAATTGCCGTTAACAGCGGTGACCTTAATCAATTTGTTGGGAAAGTTTTTAATTGAACGACGCTACTTAGGACGGTTTTAATCGCGACGGCTGCTGCTTGTGCAGCAGCATCGATATCGCGTTACGGACTCCGAGTATTATAAGCGCGCGTTTAATTGGAAAAATAAATAGCTGAGTCAAGGCTCAGGATTTTCCCGGGGAAACGACCTCGTCAAGTAGTTATAAACGGTAGAGTATAAGATAGGTATATCAAGGAGCTACCAACCACACTGCAAAAGTGTAAAGGAACGAGTATAATATTTTGAACATTAATTCCAAACGACTGTGACTACCAGGCGAACACCTCGAATTCTCTACTCCCTCATTCTCTCCGAGCCAATCTCCGGAAAATAAAGATGCCACACTCAGTACACTTAATTAGTCTACCTTCATACCCTCCCCACGTTCTATCTATTATATCGCGTTAGTAGTTCCCGGAAGAACTTTGCAGACTTTAAACTCGTTATCAACGCGGACCAATATCGAGACCACCAAGCAAGCCCTGAAGTAGGTGGTTACCGTCCTCTTTGCCACAGAGGCGCGTCCGTTGAAAACTTTTTCAAAACTTCTTCTTTCCGCGATTCTCGGAAGGCACGATGCTGGAAATATTATACATATCTATAGCTTATATACCCACATCAGCATCAGCATCAGCCGGCAGCTGCTATGTGCCCTAACCCTGCCTGAGGTGCCGCAATGCCGGGAGGTGTCGCGCGGAGAGTGTCGGATGGTTTGGTTATTAATTTTTGGTGCCCAGACAAGGGTATAGGGCGGCCAAGGAATGGTAATTAGATGGGAGATAGGTTAGAGGCGGTGAGCGCCCACCCAGGGAGTGAGTTGATAGTCGACCGCGCGATTGTATATGTGGTGCCGCATGGTTACCTGATGGCCCCCAGGTAAGTCGCGAGCGACGCACTCGACTCGCGAGTACATGGCCAAGGTTCGCCAATAAGTCTAGTGAAAGTGCAGTTAGTCCTTTTTTCATCCGACTGGTCGACGATCGTGATGATAATGACGATGATGCTGCTGCTGATGATGATGATGATGATGTTGATGGTGATGATGATGAGAACATGCTCTGCAGGGATTTAGCGCAAAGGTTTCGCGATGCCAATTCCAGAGGTTTAGAGGGGGAGGGCGCATCGCCGTGAATTCAATTAAAAATATGACAGATGCATTCGATGGTAGTTAGCCGTAAAATATTACTCAAATTTTGTACTTGCGTATAAGCGCAGTAATTGTGAAACGATTAATTACCGGTTTCTTGATGAATATATTTCGCAGTAGGTTTATATGTTGTATATTATACGTACGAGCGATCTGCTAATCGACAATATAAAGGGGCGAATACAATGCTGATCGAATAACCCACTGCTTCGATGTCATCATTAAACTAATTACGAATTTAGATATCTACATCGTCCACTCGATCACGAATCATTCGCTGCAGATTATATTGTGACGGAATAGGGGAGTATATCGCATGTTAATTTATCGCCATAATCATTCGATACGCTGTTCGAGCTTGATCTTGCGTGACCATTAATCGCGGTACCTGATGCACATTTTGAGACGCTTCAAATTCGATGCTTATACTTCCTCCGCGACACTTCGTCAGATCGAGTTCCAAGAGCCGTTCGAAATGTGACGAAAAACAAGCAGGAAAAAGAAACGAAGAATAAAGCGGTCAATTATTCGAGACCGTTCACACACCGTCGCGTCACCGCGATATCCGCGATGCCGCCTTCTATATTTCATAATCGACCCACGGAGTTGGTACCGCAGAAATAATATTGTTTACCGTGAAGACATGGGATGTGACCGAGGTCCGCGTGGACGCGGCTCAAAAGTCGCCACCAACGGTTCTCTACCGCGAGGAGTAGGTACCTACGATATAAATATTGATACGGGCGTGGCCACGTGAGACCCACTCACGCACAGCGGGCCGCTCGAGCGCAGTAAATCAAAAGCTGTGGAACGGGCTGACTTCGAGTCTTGAAACTCTGGTCTGCAGCAGGCAACGGTCGGCGGCCGGGCCTTAACTCCGTAACTCTGTAACTCCGGTGCTCTTCGGTTGTGGCAAAGTATTTCAACCGGGGCCTCACCGAGGCAGCGGAAAAAAGCTGCACCAAGGAAGCTCCCTCCCCTTACGAGATAATGACGGCTTGCCAGCGGACCGCGTGCTTGTGGACCCGTGAAATCTTTATTAGGGGATGCGTATGAGCGACAAGGACACGACGTATGCGGCGTCGGGCACCGTGAATTTCGGACTATGCGCACTGCACGTTTCGCGTGCCTACGTGTAAGCGGTTCGTGTATGCGAATACGTATACGGTGCGTAGCTACGTGAATTTATAGTTTAACAGGTACACACAACTGTGTGCAGTTTGGTTTGCAAAGCGTACGTGGGGCGAAGTCGCCGCGGTACAAGGGCGGGCCAAGAGGATGTAAGAAGAATTGCGCGCGCTTGGTTCGGAGCTGACTGAAACCTTTGTATTTTAATTCGGTGGAATAATGGGGCACGAGACGCGGTCTTTTGAAAGGGGCGTTACGTTACCGCGACGTATAACGTTGCGATTTGAGGGCCCGTTCGGTGCTAACCTTGCATAATATGATCGTGACCCCAATTCATTTCTTTACAGAGGTGCAGAAAAACAAAGATGAGAAAATCAACTCGCACAAAATTCACTGTGTAGTATTCGACTGTCCAAGAAATTACCAATCATACGATGAAAAGGAAGAAATTCAATTCAACTATGCATACACCCCGCGATGGTTTATGTTATGTATCTACAGCTCTCAATCCGATTGGATACAATGCGGTTAAAAACATAAGAGAAAATTCCTCGGCGTACATTCTTCAATCTTGCCGTATCGGGTGGTATCTATACGTATTCATATAATAATAGCTAAGTCCGAACCACCCGGAATCGACCCTGAGCTAGAGAAACACGGTCTAAGGCGCTCGATCTGCACGCTGGCGAATCGTTTAGCATGAACGGACGCCATAGATAATATATTAGCGAATCGACCACTCTACCGCCGAGAGCAAATGCCCTCGTATATCCGAGCGGGTTTGAAATTGACTATCGCTTTTGCTATACGTTGGCAAAGATATACGTATCACCTTCTACGGGTCTCTAGGTATGTCCACGTTCAATGTATATGTTCGAATTCGTACGCCAACCACTGTTTCAGTACCGTGAATATTTCAAATAAACTTCTGATAGTATTCGTTGTATTATTTGCCACCAATAATTGTTCCAAGTTTTCCGATAGTTGGGGTGCAGTCAACAAGTGAATTCCCGATTGACGGTAAATTGTAGTTGTATAGCTGTACATTTGGAACGAATAAGACAGCAACGAAAGTCGGTTTTCTTGATAAATTGCATTTCTATCTTGATCGGATATATTATATCGCCGGATGATATAGACTTTCCCCCCGCTCAAATATAGAGATAAAAGTATTTTAGAAAAAGAATTTATTGCGTAATACAAATTTTCACGTTGTACTATAGACGCTATACCGAGGCTAGTATCTATCTGCGAATGTCTACAACTCCAATATATATGCTGGGTTATTAGTGACTTACGACTACCGAGCTCTGCACGACTACCTCGCACGGAATAAATGAGAGCTCGTGGAACAAACTAATATGATACAAGCTGCAAATGACGCTCATAAAGCCCTGGAGGAAAAGTTAATGGTAATGTTCTAGAGCTAGACGACGGCTATTCTTAATAAAAATCTGAGGTGTCCTCTTTCATCGTTGCGTCTTGCACCTTTGTCTGAATTTTACACTTCAATACTCGATAAGTAGTTACTGTTTCTGTCCGAACAAAGTAAAGCCTGATTCTTTGGAAAAATTCTCCAATTATTGTACTGGAATAATGACCTTCGAGTCGGGTAATTTCTTTATTACGATTCAAGGGATTGGTGGTCGTCTGTGAATGTGCGGGTTATATTATGCTGGATCATAGCCGTCTGGTATTTAAAAGTTATCGAGTAGAAATAATCATCGATGCGAAAATCTCTTTAAAATTCTCTTCAGACTCCTCGGTTGATCGTTATGTGACTCTATATCGTTTCAAGTACTGAACGTATATTTACAGCAGTTGGTTTCAAGTACCGAAGGATATAAATAATGTATAAATTTTCCCTCGCCTCTGCACGGCTCGCGTTTCGTAGGCTGTGAATTTTGAAACGTTGACAGTAAGTAACGCAGAGTTAAATTATCCAGAGGTAGGCAGGACTGCATGCAGGTATAACTTCGTTGAAGGACGAGTTCAAAATGGTAGTGTACACGTGTTACCCGCAGACTATTTTTTTCTTTCTTTTTTTCTCTTCAAATTATTTAATCCCTTGTCTACGTTCAAAACCCATGCGGTACATTTGAAAAAAAAGACCGAGCTACATTTCTGCTTAGGTATATCGGCGTATTCACATTTACCGTACATTCATAAGACTTACTCACGTCTTGTAGAGTTTCATTAAATCTTAACGAAGCGACGATTCAGTCGCGTGGTTCAGAATGCGTCGAGCGTTCCGGAGACGTATTTCTGCCGTATCTCTCTTCATGTCGTGCAGTTTGCTGCAGTCTTCTATGAGGACGACAGGATACAGAGATAAATGTATAGTAGCGGTTATATTGTACGTTATATTATAGCATGGAGGTATCATATAGACACATATGAGTATATACGAGAATCGCGCGTCAGGATCTTTGGAATGAAGCGAACCTTTTCATACTGTTTAACACCGTGATGACGCAAGGCGAGGGGACCTTATTTCGGCCGTAATATCATTTCATCGTATTATCCTTTGAAACCTAGGGGCCGAAAGTGAAGAAGAGGAAGAAGAGATCTCGCCGCTGTTGCTGCAGTAGCTGACGAACAAAACTTAAGGGAAGGGGGGGGTTAAAAGAACGAAGGAACTGAAGGAAGGCGACGGGTGTGATCAGGTTACTTACCCTTTGTCCTAACGTCTGCCTGTTTGGATCTCTTAATATTATTGCATTTGCACATTCCCTGGTTCTACGTTGCCCTCTGCAATGGCAATGCACGTTTCACTGTGTATTATACCTATGCACATATGTATTTACCTGAGTGTGGGATATGTAACTAAATAACTCCAGGGGAACGTAGGAAATATGTAATTTATGCTTAACCATATTAACTGAAGGCCTGTAGATCTATACGAGCGTACCACCATTCCTTGAAAGTAATTCCTTCTGGCCCTGCCACGCCACAAACGTAGCGATACTATCATTCGCAGGTGTGGCTCGTCCGATTTTTCTACTTTCTCCTCTAACCGCCTTGCCCTGCGATATAGGTGTACGAGACGATCGAGAGTATGGATTAGATACAATTAAAGTTGCGTGCACCATGAGGAATTTCAGATCTCGTAAGATCTCATATTTTTAAACGAATGTGTACAGCTGGTAGGTGTGAATTTATAGATAGGTTTTTTTTTCGTAAAGTGTACATATACATATGTACGAATCTATGGACATACCTGTGTAGATTGTATACGTACATAAATTCCAGAGAGTTTTACGATCGAACGACGTACTAGAATAAACGAAGAAATAGATGAAAGAGAAGAAAAGGGATTTATTTGCTTGAGTTTTCGAATCACCACTATCCTTGCAGCTAATTCAACCTGCATCAGATGACGCCGTTACCCGTTCGTTGGTCCGGGAAAACAGACCGAAGGGATAATTGGATTCGTTGACTCGAGTAGGCAAAAAGTTCGATTATCCCGAGAAATTCCCCTTCGTTTTCGATTTTCTCTTGAACCACTTTTCCGATCTAGTGAAATAGCTCGGTCCTACCGAGAAAGTAAGCGAGCTTCTGAAAACAGTTTCTTTTTACCGATGTTGTGGGTGTATAGAAAAAGCGATCAGTTTATGGTCCTTGTCCAGATAGAGAACAGCAATTTGAAAATCTTTCGATCGGTATTTGATTTTGTTCATTTGTTTCGATTTTTTTTTCTATCGGTTTTTCTTTTATCGTCATCAATTCAACCGTATAATTTTGGGGTAGAATAAATGCTAAGTAATGAAAATCCAAGTATCTTAAAGCCGAGCGCTGCTGCACAACCGCGAGTCTAAATGGAAAAGGCTTGGAATAATCGTGCCGTCAGAACGAATAAAATAAAACTCCATCTCGTCAGTGCGAGTCTGCAGCAGCGGCAGCAGCAGCAGCAGAATCTTGAGATGAATCGTAAAAATGTAATCAACATAGACAAACTGAAGTCTGGGTGCCACAGAGATAGCAGGGAATAAAATTTTGTCCCCGGTGCAGCGTTTACCTTGTCAGCTTTCGAGGTAGAAGTTGTCTGTCGTCGTCTTCTTATTCTTTTTCTTTCTCTAGTGTGTCGAGTTTTGGAACAGAAACTGCAGGCGGGCTGCAGACCTTCACGTATAAGTATAAGGCCCGCGGGTCGGGCGGCGCCGAGCGTCGCGGCGCTATCGGACGAATCTATGTGGGCCACACGTCCTGTCTCTTACCGAGGTACAGCTACAGTCCTTGCAGACCGGAGAGAGTTGTAGATTCTGTTATCCTGACGTGGCGAGAGAACTGAAATCAGCAGAGGTATTTTCATACTGTTACGCGTTATCTTCTAATTGTAAAAGCCCAAAGTTAGGCACGCAGCGTTCGGCGTCCAGCGTCGATGAACCCTCCAGTATCGTACCTAATTACAATTCACGCCGGTGGAGCCAGAGGGGCTTGAAAAATAGCTCTTATAATATTGTTTTTACAGCCGGCTAGCCGCCGTGTAGTGGATCGCGTTACCCGTTCTCATTTTGGTAATATGTTTCTGAAGCGTATCATGAGAAGTTTAATGTTCATTATTGGTCCCGGTTCGTTGAATTTCCTACGAGCACCTGGCATCGATCTGTGACGGGGTTTGGTTGGCGCTTGCCATGAGCTATATGTATATCTACAAATAAATGAAAATTCTCCAATAATATCATACACATATTATATATACACATATTTTGAATAGCGAACGGTATAACATAAATGTTAAACGAGGACAAATTTTAATTTGTCACATGAGCAAATTCTGAACGCGTTGACCCACGAGCGCCATCAACGTAGCATGTAGGTATGCGAAGTCCTTTTATAACCCCGAAACGAGTCACCGCGCAAAATTTTGGTACACGCGCGTAGCAGCGACGCGACGACAATGTGGGGCGTGTACGTAGAACCGGGTAATAATTACGTTAGCCGCGGGTCTTGTGTAACTCCGGGAACATATTATAGTGTGTATGAATTTGGAAAAAAAGAGCCGTTACAACCGCGTAGGTATATTGTTAATTGAATGCGCGTACCCCGTAATGAAACGTTGCCGGTCGCATTTGCGGGAAATTACACAAGTTTACGAGGGAATTGTAATTCCGGTTCATTCCTCCCGGCGGGAAAGAGAGGGAACGGATAACTCAGCCCTTCTACCTGCAGGCGTACCTGTATTAAATGAAACAGAATCCCCCCTGATCCGAAAAAAATAAGAAAAAAATTTGGAAAATTGTGTAACATAAAAATATAAATATTGATGAAAATTCCAAGACCGAGATAAGTGACCTCATTTTGCTATCGGACAAAATTCTTCCGAGTGATGTGGTCGGGCCCTTTTTTCGTTTTTATTTTTCGGAAGTGTAGGATTGTACATGTATTATATCGGTAGGTATTTATGTTGGAACACGCTGGCGCGTCGAGAAACAGAGCCATTCTAGCGGTTGCGACGACAATAGCTGCACTGCACCACGTGTGAGCTTGGCTTAAGCGAGCACCTGTTCTACTACGTTAGATTCCATTTCACTGAGCTCCGATGGGCTGTACCGGTTTTTAGTTTCGAGCGTGTTTCGCCCGGTCAGGTATTCGACTATATACCAAGTTTATGTTAAACGTCAACAGCGACGATGAAATATTAAAAAAGAATATTGATTGATAACCTGAATATGCCGGGATAATATCTTCAGGATATGTATTTAGCGTCAGACCAGATTTCCGAAACGAGTTTTAAAGCAAGTTGCGAAAATATTTTATAATACCTACGATCGTCGACCTCACTGCACCTGGTTTCTTCATTACTTTATATGTATCTATACCCATACGTACTCGGCTGCAGTGGACTGGATTTTCTCATGGACGATCATCATCAGCTGCAAGTGTGAGAGAAATCAGGTTTTCTTTTTAGTTAAGAAATGAAAAAGTGAAATAATGATAATAGTAATAATAAGAGAAAAAGAAAAAAAGACAAGTAAAAAGGAAAAGAAAACAGAAGAGGTCGAGACCCGTCCAAGTACTTACTTTTGAATGATTACCCAAGTTATTTCGGTACACGTGTCGCAAGAGTTGTCGGGGCCCCCGAGCACCGTTCTCGAACACGGGAGACAATATTTTACTTCTTTTTCATCCATATGCCGAGTGGAGTGGTATAAAGCGTCCGCATATCCACCGGCGAAGAACGGCCCCGTAAGATGTAGTCGGCGAGAAAAATGTGTAATTGCTATCGGCAGCATTGTAATTGCTCTCAGGGAGCTCCTTTGCGAACTGCAGCATAGTGGCTCTGTAGTCCTGAAACAGCAGCAACGGTGCAGTGGCTCATTTGCAATGGCAAAGCCGGAGAATATATGAATAGTATTGTGACTGGCAATCAGTGCGTGTAGATTGCGTCGATCACGCGTCGCATGCCGCTGATTCGTTTTTAATAAATGTGATTTTGATTCAAGACTCATAAACTGCCCGCCGGAGAAACTGCTTTGGCTTGACGTCAATAATTGGTCTGCGTCGACCGACGATCAACTGCAACGATGGAAATCCGGGCCGACGAAGTAACCGGCCATGCTCACATCGGACTTCAATCAGTACCACACATGGCTGACATATATTTGAGGTATGCGCCACCTACACACATGATTCAGTTTGTCGCATGAGAACGGGTATGTCTGCAGGGCTACTCAAAAACTAGTGTTGACAGCTACGGTGGCTGATATCGCGATACGTGGGTAGAAAATCCAATTTGGAACGAACGTTAGGTATAAGTTGCGTAGTCAAACTTTCTTGGCGTTTGGCCACGAATAGGTAATGGTAGTTACGTAGGCTTATCTATGGGGTATCGAGAAACGGAGGAAAAAGCGAACGAAAACGAGTGTAGTATCAGAAGCGAAGAATAAGAAAGACGAGAGAATAGGAGAACCAGAAGAAGACGAAGAAGAAGAAGAAGGTGTTGGCTTAATCTTTCCAGGAAACTGACAATAAAACAATTCCGGCGCTAAGTCACGTCCCTAGGAAAAGACGAAATACGTCCCAGGCAGTAAATGGGGCAGGCACTAGGTCCAGGCTGGCGCGACGCGTGTCGGCTTTGCCGTCTTACGTGTGATCTGCTCTCTCCCCACTGGGATAGTTGTATTCTATTTTGCGTGCGACACCCGTCGTCACCCTGGGACGGCAACGGAATAAGTCTGCGCCTTGACGCCTTTGTCGTTTCTTCTTACGATGTCGACGACAACGATGGCGACGTCGCGTCGAGACCACGTTCGCGTCAACGCGTCGTAACAGCTCCGCGGTTCACCGGTGTCAAGAGATGAGAAGAGCGAAAACGCGGTCGAGATTTCGTTTGAAAAACGTACAGAGATACGAGCTGAGATTTGTCTGTTGTTAAACGGTCCGTACATACCGGGTACTATAGCGTGTAAGTACGTCGTGGTGCAGTCTACGTTTTTACGTATGGATATGGCTTTTGTTGATGGTTATATAGAAATACGATGGGTTGTGTACGAAATACCGCAGTTCAGGATCTCGCCGACCAACGGGAACCAACGGGACGACGTCGGTAGGCGAGTTGCGATCGTGCATGAAAAGGAATACGACCGAGCGATACGACCGGGAAACGACCGGGATACTATCCCTGCTGCATTCGGTACGGAGGTGTGCACTTGCGAACGTAGAGCCGTCTTTTACATGCCGAATTATCGTCGATGGCAGCGTGAGAATCGAGGAATGAAACCCGTTGAAAAATGAAACCACCGCAATACTATGAAGTGAAAGGCGTTATATAGATTCTGAGGGAACCGAGTTAGTAGGACCCAGAAGCGGATAGTTTTCTGTTTATTTTATTTCGAATAAACCGCGCATACTTTTACCGATTTCAACGAACTTTTTCTAGTTTCATTTTTCGTAGTTGTCATCTCGTAACAAGGTAGCTATAGATTGAGAATTTTGGGACTCGGTCGAAGGATTATATGAAATGAAGAGATCGAAACAATCCTATTCCAAGTATGTGGGTAAGCTTTGAATGAAATAATATTTTTATGAATTTCATAAAATATCTCGGATGACCATTACCCGGAAGGATAAAGTCGCAGAGGTCGTGCGACGGCCTTGCGCGACATGAACAGCTACAATAATTTGACTAAAATAGTATTATATACAACGGAAAGCTGTTTGATTTGTTTTTTTTTCCTGTCTGCCACAACGGGAATGGTGCGAGGGTTTCGTAAGGGCTTAATTCAGAGGTGACTTGATCAAAATTACGGCCGATGCAGGAGGTTTTAAAAAATGATATTTATTCGTGGTCATGCGGTGCTGTTAGTTGTCCCACCGTGATAAATTCCTAAGCAGTAGCGACCGACCGACAAATCGTTGTACACTGTGTAAATATCCGAATAAGTAAAAGAGCGGGTGTCGGTTGAGGGTCTGTTGTTTGGGTGACGTATGAGTCAAAATTACAGGTGTCACGCGTCGCTGCTACGCGGTAGGGCCAGTTGGTTTGTTAAACTCGTCATCGCGAACTGCCCCTGTCATAAAAGTTGCAAGATAAGCCCGTAAAAATCCAGTATTTTTCAACCACAAGCTATTCCCTCCCTACAACGTACGTTGTAACGGAAGGATTCTGAATGTTTTTCAGTTGATCTTAAAAAACTGAACACCTCGGTCATATATCACTTGACCGGATGTCGAGAGAATTTACTTCATTATTATACGTATAATATCATACATATGGAGGTTGAAGTAATGCGATTTAAGTTACACATTGTATATGTTAATTTACGCAGTTGTATATATTCTGCGGTTGAGTTTGAATGACGTCAATGTAAAACTATATAGTTACATTTGGAGTAGGTAAAAATATGTTTCGTAATTCTCGCGTGTCTTTCGCGGTCTATTATTTCTCGTAAAAGAATAAAAGAAGAATACCGGTCGTCGAAAAAGTCGATCAGAGTCAACCCGGGTACCGAGCCGCACTCTTTGATTCTGCTAATGAAACGGAATTTTCCTCACTTCTACACGTTGGCATTGAGTGGGGCCCAACTCAGCGGTCCAGCGGGTCCTCTCTCTGTATGTATACGTATACAAACATGGGTATATTTTTTCGATTTGCCTTCTCTTTTTTTTTTCTTTATTTGAGTCTGATAGGATCGGCGGTACGAATCATTGACGCGTCGACGATGGCCCAGCATGCATTTAATTCGAACCGAACAAGAGGCGATACTCCGGTGCGTTCTGGTACACGACGAATAAACGAAGGTCGGCCTGGATGCTGTTGGTTTATATGTATATGATATATATATATATATATATTATATAAATTAGATGAGATGCAATTACTGAAAGCAAAACGCAGCCGCCGTACGGATCGTGGTGAGCAGCTTACCAGCTGAAGCACAGAGTCGAAAGGCGCCTTGCTTGCCTTCCCTTTTCTGTTCTCGTTCTTTATCCGTCCGACTTCCAGGGATCGCTGATGAACCTCTTGCCTCTTGGCTTCAGCCTCCTTCCTACCTTTTTCTCGGCTCGGTTCGTGTTCTCTTATCTCAAAGCATTTCTGGTGGCCTTGTGGCCAATTAAACGTATTCAAATGTGGTTGAGTGGACCGCTACACGTCTACAGTCCTAGCAAGCCATCCAGCCATAGAGCGAACACTTTGAAAATCTTCACCGATACTATTTATTTTTCTCTTTGACATCAAAGAAATAAATATAGTGAAAAACTGAACTTTAGCCTCATTCAGAACTGAGGTTTCCAGAATTGCTTATCTTGGTGGAAAAAACTATAACAAATTTCATATTTAGGATTACATGAACCGTGAAATAGGTTTGAAATCTCGAGCACTCTTGGAGACTGTTAAAATCAGTATATTTCTTACGTAAGTGCGGACTGGTACGACCTGATGTATAATTACGTCGTTCATGAGCTGATTATATCTCGTAAGTTTCACGAGAAAGGTTGAGCCGGCGAAAAGTTGCTGCAGCAGCAACGTACGTAAGTAGGCTGTTCCAATAAAAGAAAAAAAAAAAAAGAACGAAAAAAAATGACCGCAGCTGTTTTACAGCAATTGCGATATTGAACTATACGTACGTGAGGACAACCGGAATATGCGGTAATGAACACAATAAGGATGGTAACGTGTTCATTACTGCAGCATTCCACGATCGGGCGCTGCGCTCGAGAAACCTGAATATAAGCGGGTATCTCGACCCTCGTATAGTTCTACATGTACCTATATATACGCATAAGCACTGCCATCGGAGTTTATACGTATACTATAGTTTCTGGAACACAGAGGCGCAGTCCTCAAGTCTCAAGTCTGAAATCTAGAAGCCGAAGCCTATAGCTGTTTGTATGAGACGGTGTATAAGATAGACCTGCACCGCGGTTATTATTACAGTGTAGTAACTTTGCTGGAATCAACAACAACTTCCGGTGCCGTTACCCTGTAGCGTTTCACATGAGTGCGTATATATACTTAGGACGACAAGAACCTAAGGACCAACAATTTCAGCTATTGTTATGCGCGGCGCTCCACCCTCCAAATGTATTTACGAAGCAGCAGGTAGATGCAGTATGAGATAAATTTTGCCTTGCATTTTTCTTATGTCTACAACTATATTCTTTCCTTGACTATACTATGACTGTTTTTAGGTATCGTTCTGCCGGCGGTTTTCAGGTATAAATACGAAATACAGACGATTAAACAATCGCTGAATTGGGCGAGTATCTTTCGTTACCGATCAACGATTTAATTAGGGCGTCTCATCGAATTATGGGAGGCAGCTCGTTTCTTTCTCTAAACGTACATAGTCCGGCGAGGGTAGAATGAAAAAATACCAACCACGGAGCGGACCACCTCGTATAATGCACTCAAGATCTACGCAGGACGTACTTAAGATAAGAAATAAGAAAACACGTGGAATTCTAAAATTAGAACGTGCCGATTCGTTCCAATGTTCTCCATTTCTCGCAGCAGACAAACGACAAGGCTTCACTCTTAAGTTCGAATCTTATCTGAAATTCCTAATTCGTTTCTTATGCCGTTATTATTTTTATCTCCTTAGTTTTTTATTCATTTATTTTCTATATGTTTTATTTTGTCTTCACATCCTCGGGATTTGTAGGCGGCAAGAGAAAATCAAGCGATCTATCGAATTAGAATGAAAAAAAATATATATGTATATAGATATATATTCAGGCGATAAGACTCACCGAGCTTTAGGTTTCGGCTTCGAAGTCCCGACAAGCCGGTATAAACCGGCGTCCACTGTATCCCAGGCCCTTGCATAAGTGCCCATTCATATACAAACAAGACGCGTGCACCACCTGAATTCCAAACTAGTCCCGAGTAATTCGGAAGCGTCCCGTTGAACACACACCAAAGTACGGGTCGCAGACAGACAGACTGGGATAGTCGAGATCGCGCGACAAACTCCTAAGACTTACCCCCGGTTTGATAGACTAGACATCCATAGGGTGGCCGGGAAATTAATGCGAAACTATAATTTGTGGTCAAATAGATCTCAGAGTTTAGTCAGTCTTTTCAAATCTTGGATGAAAAATTCATCAGTTTTCAGAGTTCTTGATGAATAGAAAAACATGAATAGGAATATTTTATCATCGGCGACAACAGATAGGCTGTGAAAATTCATCTATGTCTTATGTTACTAATTTTATTACCGATAAAAAGTATTCGCCTATAAAAAACTAGCGGAGTTTTTGAACCTGTTGTAAGATAAGCTTAGAAATTCCTTGATTCGGTAATATTTCTCATCATGAATAAGACTTTGGTGACCTTACCTTATTCAGTATACTTGGTACTCGCGGGTTACGGCAACGAATCGTCGTCGTATTACGTGGGCGAACATCTCCGAGTACCCTATATTCGTTTAGTTTGTGTAAATGTACGTACGTACGTCCATATAGGGCTATGTTTATGAATGAGCATAAAGTCACGTTTCCTTACAACAGCTTCCGAGTGCATGCAAGTGAATTCCACATTTTAGCAGGGGTCTTTGCCGAGGATGATTTTCCAGACGACCGAGTGCTGCCAGAAAATAACGGGCGAATCTTATTAGAGTGTGTGCTGCAATGATTTTTGCAACGGGATAAAACACAGTTAAGGCTGTCTGAATTTTATATCTAGATGTACAGTTTACGTATCAAATCTGAATTCTATATGTAACTGCCATTTGATGTAGTACGCATAACGTCGTCCAACGTAGTATGAAAAACCCGCAGGCTAAACGAATGGAGTAGGTAAATTCATAATGGGGATATAAAAAGAGAATGGTTAAAGAGTAAAAACGGAAAAAATTAAACTCGACCGTTTGCAATCTAGTACGATATGGAAAACACAGTCGTTGAATTCCAACATGGAGGGCAGTACGGGATGGTAATATGTCGTACGCGTGCGCATGTCTGGTTGTATTGAAATCGCCGTGGTATAGTATATGGAGAGTTTACATTTATGCAAATATGTAGAATTGCGAATAGACTGTTTATTGTATAATGAATTGTGAAGCTGATAATGCGCCGATTTATGTTATAGCTAGAAATTGCATCCTGTGATGCATTGTCCTCGCGTGACTATAATTCAAATGTCGTGTGAATACTTTTATTTATTTATTTATTTTTTTTTTATTTTCATTTTTATTTTTTTCTGTTTTTCATATCCAGAAAATATATTTTCCACCAGCACATGGCACATTCACTTGCCCAATCGTATCTACCAGCCCGTGTTTGCAGCGTACCGCGCTGTTGGTTCGTTAAATTCCATCACGGACAAAATAGTCTGCGAGCGTGTTGCACGTTTACTGGTTATATAGTTTGAGGAAATAATTGACCGCTGTGGGCGATGCTAAATTGGATGGTAGTATCGCTTCCGCCAAGTAGTAGTCACTTGCCTCAAACGACGCTGAAGTTCGAAGTCCTCGCCGAGTGCAGTACAATTTGGCGTTGCCTAGGACGTTCTGTAGATATACTTGTACCCATATAGTTTATGTGTATAACTGCAAGCTCGCGTAGTTATTTTTAAGCCGTGAGATTTTGTACCGAACGGTGACCTTTTAATCGAAGATCTGCATTATGCCAACTTTGAAGGCTGGTTGAATGCCAGAATTAGTTATAGGTAGGTATAGATGTACACGTTAAGTTCCTGTTTTTGGGAAATCAAAGGCGCAGGATGGCGCGAGTCGTGTTGACGAGTCAAGGATATGTACTTACTGAAGTACTCTGGAAATATTTTATTGCCGTTAGCTTTTCACGACCGACTGACGAAAGAAGGTTGGATAAAACGTGGGGACGGTTGAGTCTTGGGGAATAAGGGTGTGAAACACAGAAGACCGTTGGCAGGCTAATTAAGGCGCCGTGACGCCGCCGTCAAGATGAAAGAGAAATAAGGCGAGCGAGCGCTCGGCAGGAGGCGGCGACGTTCGCGGAGGTTGAGGAAGTATCTAGCCGTTCTCACTTACACTCGCTCCACTCACCATCCCTTGATGAAAAACACAAAAAGGAATAATCATTAGACGGTTGAAAAAGTCTGCCTGCCTGCCTCCCTGCGCAGCACCTAGAGCTTATAGCATCCCTTACCACCCGACTTGTTTGCCGGGGCTAATTTTTCAAAGCTTTTACAGATTGTGAGACTTCTAGTTCCACCGTTTACCTTTACCTTGATCACGAAAACCTCGGTGCTGCCGTACACCTAGCGGCTAGCAGGCGGAGATTCTCGATTTGAAAGCTGCTGTTTTTTTAGCAACTTGTAATGCGGCACTCTTTGTTCACACAAATTTCTTTCTTTCAATTTTGCAGCAAGGAATTTCCGCCATCACCAGACTCACGAGTATGTATACTTTATTCATTATAAGAAGAACGGGTATTTTCTTCAATAGTAATATAAGTTCAGCTGAATTAGGTACGTAACAAATAGTTCGAAAAATATTCACCGAATACACCGAAGGTAATTACGATTCCTATAGGTCCGTAAGGACCGTTCTTTCATTAACTTGTGCGGAAATAACCATCGGCATAGCCCTCGTTTATCGAGCAAGTATTCTAAGTTTTCCTTTATTTGAAGGAGACTAATTAGGTGACTTCGGTGGAAGAGTGTATGAACGTTGACTTACTTTCTCTCTTTAGAAAAACTTAAGTTTCTGGAATAAATATTCTCTGTAAAGGTTCAGATGTACGTAAGTAAGTGAACGTTTGCTCAAGTTGACAGATTAAGTTTACCCGTCGGAGCTTAGCTCACCGGGACTTGTGTAATTTCTCAGTATATTGTATCGTTGTATTCTATTATTTAATACCTTCGTAACTCAAACTTCTCGACGTAGATGTATCTACGCGGTAGGCATAACTTTGGCAAAGAATCAAAGAATTCTTACAGGTTAACATACTTTTCAGTTACTTGCTTCACGTTCGTTTCAATTCAACTGCGCAGGATACACAATGTGGCAGATAACTTCCCCCTCTATCACCGGAAAATTCTGGCGGATATGATTCGAACGATACCGTGACGGGATAATATAACTTACGGTCGCTAGGTACGATTCCGTGGACCATTAACGGACGCAGATTCATATAGGTAAATCGATATTTTGCAATTAGACAATCCGATGCCGAAAAGGAAAAGAAAGAGAAATTAAAAACGTGTTTCAAACTCATGAGCCATTCGAGCCACGATTCTTCTCTGGGTATACCAAGACTATGCGTACCCCGGCAATATCATCTCAAGGGATCAATTCTCGATGGATTTCAGAGTTGTGTTCCGATCGAGGGACTGAGCACGGGTGTCTAGTTTTGTAACGTTTTAGCTGTTCGACGTGGCGATGTGGTGTGCTGCTCTCGAGGACGGATATGGCGACGGTGATGTTGTGTAGAGCTCGGTCGGAATTTCAATAGAGCCTGAAGAGCTATAGCCATAGCCACAGATACAGCAGGAACCGGTTCGTCTTGGCTGGGACGGAAGACAGGCGGCTGGTCGGCCGGTCGGGCGGGGCTCGTGGTCCGACGCGCATCGCGGGACTCGGTTACACATACGCTGATATCGCCCCACGCACGCATGCACGTTACAACCTATGGACAGAGCTGTACAGCTCACGTCCACATACGCACGACTCTTCACACCTCCGACTAATTAAAAGAACCATCCTCACACCCCGAGGCCTTCTCTTTTTCATCTGCGTTCGTGTCGTTCCTTTTAGAGTTCTTGTCAAGGAGGGTGAAGAGGACCTCCGGAATGAGGAGTGAGGGGGAGAAGGTATGAGAAGAGGATGAGGGAGAGTAAGGAAAAAGAGGTTGAGAAGAACGGTTCTGCTGACGACCTACGTTCGTTGTTTATACCTCGCAGCCAACTTGCTACAATAAACCTTTGTGTAAATGTTTTTGTTTGAGAGGCTTTAACCCAGGGCCCCTGCCTCTGTCTTTACCACTCCCTGCATATCTGTATGTATCTTTATTCGACGTGAAGTCCGACGAAGCGCGGTTTTACGGTAGCGTAACAACACACAAGAAACTCCCATCCGTATCCAATAATGCAACTATATACGCAAAACGGTAACGCGAGTCATCTTTATATCAATTGACTCATGTGTGAGGTATAACATGCGAGTTCCACTCGCTAATCAGCGTCAGCGAACCGCGCTGATTGAGTATCCAACGTACGGAAACGGACGAGTTATAATTGGGCCCATCGGTGCAGGATGACTGCGGCAATGGGCCCTGGTGTGAGGGATCCATTGACTAGACGACGACAGGGTGGGGCCCAGTGATCGGCGATGTCTGCTAGAGATTATCGACACGCTCGCGCCTCCGCGCCCACGTTAGTTTCCCGTCAATTGGTCCTACAGGACACGCGGGGTCCTTTGTTGCCGTTGTTCGCGTTTGTTTGTTGGCTTCATCTTATCTACTTGGCTGTCTCTCCAATTCCATCGAAATGAGGAGCAGCGATATCTATTCTCGGTGCTCAGCTAATTGAGCACAATTCGCGCAATAATTCGCCGTTATTGTTTTCAAACGTTTCGGCAACCGCCGAGTTTGTCAATTAAAATATATATCCTCGTATTTTCTTTGCAATGCAAAATCCTCTTGCCGTGAGAAATACCGCTGGTTGAATTTTTTTCATCTCATCTGACCATATCTGCATATTTACCCTGTTCTCTCAACTCCGTTTCCTAACCATAGCGGTAGAGATATTCTGAATAATGTAACACCAGTTCTGAAAGTTTTGCCTTAAAAAATTCTGACGTTCTGGTCCAACTAAGAACGACCACTGATTGATTTAATTATCTTCAATTGTACCGGGGGGACCAGTGTGTACGAATCGGAATATCGATTTGTACCGGGCATAATGGTCGCTAATCGATCTTCATTGGAGTCGAGATGGACCGCGAGATATTCAATCACTCTGAGCAATGGCGCGACGGCTGACCGGGCGATCCATCAATGCGAGACATCGGGGCATGATCCTTCCCGCCCTTCCGCCACGGATGCGGCCGCTGGACCACGCCGACGCTGCGTCTTAGCTTCTTCCCTCGCGCCGTAGCCTAAGTAGGTACATGGGCCCCAATAAACGAGCAAGACGGGGACCACCCTGCGTAATAAACCAGTGTGTAGGTCCCGAAGTACCAAACAGGGAACAAGCGAAGAAACCTGTGCGGTTGGCACACTCGGGTTACTCAACGCAACTCGACTCGAGCTAACTCACAATCAGAATTGTATTGGTATTACACACCCCCTCGCGTGTACGTACTTGGTACCAATACCTGATTAACATATCTTAATTGCAGGTGTTTCTCTCCTGGTCAGGTTGTTCGTATCCCTTCGGGGCCTGATCGTCAGGGCATTCCGCAGTGCATCTCAAGTCCTTAAGCGAGGGCCCAGCTCTCGTGAGCCTCCGGACCGACGGGAGTCTCGGAGAAGTGGCTGCCCGTAATTGGCTTCCTCGTCGTCGTCCTCGTCTTCTTCCACCTTCTCCACCTCCCCCTGGGGCTCCTCCCCGTAGCCTCTTTCTCCACTTCGTCCACCTCCTCATCGCCCTCGTTACGCTAACTTGTCACTGATCGGAGATACGCAGATAGCATCCGCTCCTAACTCTATCCTTCGTCAAGTTTATAACCGGCGAGTTCGCTGCTGCTGCTGCTGCTGCTGCTGCTGCTGCTGCTGCCGCCGCGATCCAGTACCTGAAGACGCCAATTCGCTCATTCTCAGGGGATAGAAAATTGCAGTTGCTCTGGATGCGCAGAATGCTGCAGTTTCTTCTTCGTCTCTTTTTTTTTTTTCTTTATTTTCTGCTGCATGCGTACATTCATGTAGGTATATATACTTACCTGCACCGCGATTAATAACGGATTCTCCCCTTTGCGTCATGCGCTGGAGCGAATGGACATTGAGCGTTGTAGCCTACGTCAATCTAGGCTTCTGTCACGGCTGACCTTTATGTTCAATTCCATGCCACGCGAATCACTCTTTGTCCACGGGTATTCGTATTATAATGCAACGGTACTTTGACATTCGATGCTGCTTGAGATTTATATGCCTCTATATGCACACCCAACCTTTTGCCTTTGGGTAGTAACTTCGTGAGCCGTAGAGGTATGGGCTGGCTGCATAGCTACAATATGTATACCCATCCGCGTGTATGCATTAGGATTTTTCGATTTAATTTTTAATATTTTAGACTCACTTATTAGCCGTTACTCACGTGTATGAGGTGTAACAACGTGGACTTGTGTATACTATACATCGATATCTAGTCATGATGGTTCGGCAGGTGGGCGTTTATTACCAAGCCGCGAATCGCCTGCAGTTACGTTCAGAAATATAGGCTCACCCGAGCACTGACCGATGGATTAATTACCGAGAACTCATTATACTTTGTACAAAGTACAAAACCATCTGTATCGGTAATTGCTTTTTTCCGCTCTTCGACATGTAATCTGTTCCCTCCCTTCCCTTTCACTCATTCCATTTTCATTTCTCGTTTATCTTTCTGTTTTTCTGACTAATCCCAGCTTTGCACTGGGCCCTCAAACCTCCTGTTGGTCGACGCGGGCATGGATTTGTTTCACTACGTTAATACAACGCGTTGTCCAAACACGCACGTAGTACATACATATAGATATATACCTAAAGAGGAGGAGGATGGCCTCGGTGGATACTATTGACATGGAGCAATGTCCTAGCCAAACATTATCTGCGCACGCTAAAAAGCGTATATGTGCTTTAAACAAATGGAGCCGTGCGCAGGCAACCCATCAATGGCTCCAACTTGCCAGTCAAATATTCATTTTTCCCTGGCCTCTTGACATTGCAGGCGCGTGGCTATCGCCTCTGTATCGTAATATCCTCAGAAACAAAAACCATGAGACATTATCCTTCGAAGACCCAGCGAGAATTTCTCAAAAATTATCAACCATTTTTTATTCGCTTGCCGCTGGTGCTCCCGAGTACAATCGGAGATGAAAATGCATGATTGGAGGAGCCACCGATCGATTCGAGTCCATGAAAATCATGCTCGAACGATGCGATCAGTACGCTGACGATTAAAAGTCGGCCGTTTCTGGAAGCGATATAAGTCCCAAAGGACGTCGGAGGCGGGTAACGATTCGCGACTGTCAGGAGCGAGGCGCTTAATTGCTGCTATCCATCACTATGCCCCTGTCGTATAGCTGCGCGTCCGATCGCCGAGGACAAAGCGGTCGTGATGCGTTGGTCCGGTTTTTCGAACCAATTTTGTTGCGTTTAGGAATTATTTTATCCAACGTTAAATCATTCGATCAGATTAATGATTATTCCTGGAACAGTTTCGGCCGGCCTATTGTCTGGCCCCAAGGAATCGTTCGGAGTCTCTGTTAGGCCCTCTATAACTTATGGGACTGTCGCAGCCCTTTGTGTCGCAGGAGGCTGGTTGGGTGCTTCGCTAACCTGCGGTAACTCCATCCTCAACGCTCTTTCGCTACCTTGCTCTACCATCTTTCTCTTTCTTACATACTACACGCGCACACGTTCTACGCGCATATGCAATGTCCTCCGGAGCAGATCTGGTTTATATATTTTATAAATAGCACGCGTGAGAAAGAACTAAACACGTGAATATATATACTAGATAGTCGAGTCCAAGGCAGCTCCATTAAATAAAGTGTCTGGACGTTGCAACGCATGTTGCGTGATATAAGAATAAGAAAGATTTTGATATATTATGACATACGCGTTGACCGAGAAAATATCGTACTAGAGTTTCGGTCGACCAGAAGTCCAACTGTTGTTCCCGGTTTCTTCGTGCGAGAAACAGGATGAGTTTTGAATCACGCCGCGGCTGACGCGTTATGCTGTTACGAGTTACAGCAGTGGAAATGCTTTTTCAAAAGATGCTCTCGCAGCCAAGATGTTCATTTCGTGGATAAGATAATTTTTACCAAACCTCTTACATATCCTTTTATCTCACCACCCTATTTTACCTGCTTTCGGGTACAGGTACTCGCGTCTTCGAAGATTAAGGTTTCTTCCAATGAAGCGGATAACCCTGTAGCCAGGTATCGAGTGACCTTTTCAAACTGAACTTGCTGCAGGTGAAGTTGAAATCTGAAAGCGATATATTTATACTCATACGACTCATTATACTTTATACTTTCATACTTATTTATATTTATATGACTTCATCTTCAAAAGTTCTTCAAGTATTTTCCGTAAATACCCCCAAGCGGACCAATTGGCCCGCCTTCTTCTCACCGTGACCATGCGTTGCGGGCGCACAGGGCGCAGGTATAGGCGCCGGACAAAACGACTTACCTGGGCAGTTTTATATCCGATATGAAGATACGTTAAATCTTTACGGCTTATAAACATATCAAACTAGTGGGGAGCCTCTGAGCAACGTTAATACGTTCCTGACGCCTGCTATTCTGACTACTCGCGCACTGTGCAGTGATTGCGATGCAGCGAATTTCAGAACGAGTATGTTTTACATATAGGTATAGGGTATGCGGAATATGCAGAATGAGACGTGAAGAAGTGGAATCAAAAGAAGCCTTTTCGCTTGTGTTACGTTCCAAGAATCGCTTAAACTTCTAACATAACTTTTACTAGAGGTAATTTTGACAGGAATATAGTATAGGCGCGATACTCACTCCACGGGATAATCAAGCCGTTCAGAATTTATATTATTTCTCGATTCGGAAGTTTTTTTTTTTTTTTTTACGAAATTTAATTACATGCCACAAAATTTGATGCTTTCGAAAATGTGTGGCTACCAAACTACATGTACTCGTACAGTACATGACATAATTATATGAAGCAAAAAATTTGTTTCAAGCTCGCTCATCTCTTCGAGATAATAGATTTGTTTCATACGTTCATTTTTACATAACACTGCTGCTCTGATTGAATTTCCGTATCATATTTATCCGTGTAAATTAACCCACGCGCCATACACCTAGCAACTACTGCGTGGATGGCCCTCATAGGAGAATCAGTGAGACGGAGTAAGAACATTTCTGGCCATTTAAATAGCTTCGGACTGTCCTTCTCTACTTTCGGTTTAGGTACCTGGGCAGTCTAGTCCCATTACGAGGGTACGTACCTAAGTACATTATTATTCGGCTAAGAACTCGGTGTTGTTGTAGATAAACGATTTCCACAATTCGCTGGCAAATCTTGTTGAAAAATTGGGAAAGCTTGTGAACAAAATTTGAATCCTCAAAATTGAACCACAATTTCGACACGACTACGTGAAATGATTTCGGAAATCACACATTCAGCGAAATCCCATATCGATATCACACATCGAAACCTTACTCCGATTTCAAGAATTAAAATTCTGTTTACAAGCGTTCGCAATTTTTCATAAAGATTTACCAACCAATTGTGAAAATTGTTTGTTCACAACAACACCGAGTTTTTGGTGGAACAACAATGCACTCTGGTATGTACCCTCGTATAATGGGACTAGGCCTGCCCAGGTACCTAGACCGAAAGTAGAGAAGGACAGACCGATGCGATTCGAATGACCAGAAATGTTCTCACTCCCACTCATTGATTCACCTATGAGGAACTTCCACGCAAAAGTATACCAGCGTAAGCTCTTTCTGGCTTGTCCAGCACGAGTAGGTATAATGAAACAAGAATTGTCTATTAGTTGTTCCTTTTCAAATGAGTCTGCCACGAAATCAAATAAGTTTGCTACGATGAAACGAACCGCGCAAATTAGTGATCGACTAATTTATACTTACGTAGATTTATACCATTTTGTCTCGAATCATGTTTACTAACAATAAGTTTAGTATGCAGTTCGAAGCAAGGTGCGCATAGATATATGGGACCAGTCTTGCTTGATTCATTCTTTGGATGTATTATTCAACGGGATTGTTGTTATTAGGCTATATTTTACTACCGATCATTCAGGTAGAGAATTTTAGTTTGACAAAAAAAGTATTGAATTAATTTAAAACTAAACTTGTATAGCAGGATGAGTTTTGGCATTTCGTTATGGAGGTCGACAGGAATGACAAAACATTTTACGCTGTTCTTTTAAGGACTAAGATTGATGCAGAGATCCTGTAGACAGATCAAAAGTCGGGGGTATGCAGCAAGAAATGTTAATATCCAAGGCGGCATATTCCGAGATATAAGCCGTAGATCTGACCGGTAATGAGATACGAAAATTTCATACCCCTCGCTTATCGTCGTCAGAGTTCCTTTCGGAATTTGCGGAGCGCACATGCAACCTGCAGGTGTTTTTCCCCCCACTCCCTCCCCGCCCACTTCTCGTTTTCTTATTTTCTTACATAACGAGCAAGGAATGGCCGAAACGACCATATGCTTCGCAAAATAATTAGGGCAGGTCAACCGAGCTGCATGGTCTGTTATTTGATATTTGAAATACGAATGCTACACAATGTGTTATTATAATAATAGTGATAAACAACCAACTGATTACGTGGATTCTCATTAAAACCGTAGACCCGCACGTTCCTAGACTAGCTGAATATTGCACAAATACTCCTAATTCTTCTAAATTGCTAACTGGTGAATAGCATCCTCGGTATAACCGTCGCTTTTATTAGAAGCTCAACTGCTGGGTGCGAGCCTGCATTGTTCATCTCGGCATTATGGAGTCACATTTACCAACCTTTTAACTTCTGGCTAAGCTTCGCCTGGACGAGCGGCGCACCAAAAATACTTAGCAGCATTTAAATGTAAATAAGAGGTGACGAGAGCAGCTTAAACACCTTAGTGAGGAAGAAAAAAGGTAAAAAACACTGGTCGTTGATAAGCTATGGACTTTACATTTAAACGTCAATCTTACGTCGATGTACCATATGTCGACAAAGTGCAAAGAAAATTTTGTTGTTTTGTATTCTCAGATTTACCGGACATACGTAGCTATGATCAAATTCTAAATGACCCTAGGAATACGATCATTGATTTTATCGAACCCATCTCACCCTTAAAAAACGTGTTATGTTGAGACTTTTTTCTCTGATCGTTTGACACTGGGACCACGATTGTCGCCGTCCAATAAGACTCGGTGTGGTTGTGGGCCCGCGTCGAGGCGTCAGTGTCAACCACTAATTGCTCATGAGGCCTTGTGAGCCTTGAAGAAGATATAGTTGATGGGTCTCATAAAAGGGCCCACATCCTCTATTATACGGCTGTCGCTGCTTGAGGCTCACCTATGTAAAACAGCAGCGGGACTTGGCCAACTGAAATTTTACGAGGCGTCTAACCGCGTCATCCTACAGACGGTTATACGAAGGTACCGTGATACGGTGCTTCAGCCTGCAGTGATTCAAAATAGGTTTTCAGACATGCTTGGTGTAACAATGTCCTGCCTCATAAAACCAGAGTCGAAGCGCCCTACGTGAACGTCAAGGTTCGAAAAATATTGGCTAGTTAAAAAATGGATCCCCTGACTAAATACAACCTGACAATTTTTCTATTATCTTACCTTTTTTTTTTTTTTTCATATTTATGTGCGTTTTTTCTACCATATATCTATTGCATATACCATATTGAAGAGACGTACAACTTAAATTTCAACGATTTAGATAATCAAGGGGCCAAATGGGAGCAGAAACGCTCAACTTAGGCCTTATGAATATTTCGAATCATTCATCTGGTTCAGTAAAAGTCGATGAGATTAACTACTATTATTTCCAGATAAGTATGTTATAGCAAAGTGATAAGAACTTATCGCGTAAAATCGTGATATTACCTTTTTCCTACGATCTAAGTTTTGACCCTATATTTTATTTATTTGTAAGTGGTATCGATATTGTTGTGGACAGCGACAGAGAAAAACGAGAGCTCCTCACGGTCGAAGCATAATATTATGTGGGTGTAGTTGAGAGGGTAATTCCATTCTATTTTTTCCCCCCCTTTTTTTTCAAATAATAGTAGCGACATCGTGGTACTAATGAATACCTGGTCACGAAATTACTTCTGCAAATACCGTAGCGGCCTCTACGCTGGGAAATGGCATATAACTTAACAGAAAGGACTTTGTTCTTGTTTCCTGGGCACACGCAAGGCAAGCTATAGAGTCGACTCGAAATAGTCTCCAAGAATTTCATTTCAATTTCGACGAGCTCCAGAGTGTAAGTGGAAGTTTGTGGATACGTATATACGTATCACATACACATGGATACCACGAAACCTTCCTGACGTATAGATTTGAGCAAAAAACACACACAAAAGCATTTATACGTATACTCGGAGCTACTCGATTGTTTTTGCCAAAGTTAACATCACGGTACTTTGTAGCTGTGGCTCCCTCGAGAATACTTTTGTTCGAACTGGGGTCCGAGAAAATGATGGCGTTGGCGCATGGCTAGCAGTTTCCAGCAAATTTTGCGTCAACATTACCTCGGTAGCTAGCAGGTGATTTTTGTCGACGTTTCATCTTGTCCAAGATCAGATTGATGGTGAATAAAGCGAACAATAAAAAGCAAACGGTGAAAAATCCAACACAAGGATGAGCGCGGGTATATCCCTTAACATTTATGTTCGCTGCTTTAGTGTTGGCCGCGGCAAGAATTGGGATCGTGCATATACAGGTTTATGCAATAGTTACATACGTGCGTCGTAAGATGGGCATTATTTATTCGTCACTCGAAGCAGAGTGTCTGTAGTTAAGAGAGAGCTTTTCGTTTGCGGCGGCAGTAATTTTAAACTTATCCTATTTCTTATGTGTTGGTTCATCCAGCCGTTACTGAATGCCTGGGGACTACTTTGGAATAATATAATCACGATCCGTTTAGAGAGCGTCTCGTTCACTCCACTGAAATTTAATAGCGTTGATAGATTCGATTTTCACGCTGAATTTCGCACTGATAAAATATACCATGAGATTTACTCCGAGACTATTCATCATATGAACATCAGACATATGATTTATGGCTAATCTTTGTTGCGAATCGAGAAATACAATATGAATTAAACTTAACTCCATTAATTATATATAAGAGTGGATCAACTTTCAGTCAACTTTGATGTATACTTCGAACGTTATATTCCCTAATTTATGCATCTGCTAATCTACTATTCGGTCATAGAATTGGACATGGTTTTACTCACGTATATAAGAAACACGAAAGAAGAACTCACGTAAAAGAGTTGGGATAAAAATCAAAAACTGGAGATTCGAAGATTTCGGTCACTTTTTTAAAATCCCTTTTCTAGTAAAAACATGTTAATTTAACTGTTCGAACGGTTGAAACTGTTGATGGAAATAGGATCAAAAAATCTCTACAAGGAATGTTCAGTGTGGTGCCTGTGAATCATTTTAAACTCACTATTTTTTCCATAATTTCTCGTGATGAGTATTATATGGGATCAGACTTTATGATTACACCTAGTACTATATTTGTTCTCATTTTACATTTGGTCGTGTGCCGCAATAATATGGCGTTCGCCCGTAGTGAATGACGCGTACGTGAATCGGGTTCAAATTGAGTAAAGCGTCGTTCGAATAACGTTCTCAAGGTGTGCCGCCGTAAGATGCTGGCTGTTTCATATAATTTACTCTCCAGTATATAGGGACTGGAAAAGGTACCTCGTTAAACGGTGGCATTGAAACCATGTACGAAGATGCGTATGACACACACCCAAACACGGATTCTGGCCGTCCTCCTCCATGTAGAACACGCGAACGGCGCGGCAAGGCTCCGCGCTGTGCGGCAGTACGAAACCGCGGTCGCACGAAAAAAAATGTCGCCTGACGTGGGTTAATTATTGCGGCGGAATCAGCTGTCGATAAAACCGATCGCAATCTGGTAATTTACGAACGCCGTGAGTCAGATCAGCTCCCAGCTTCCAGTTCCAAGCTCCGCAACCTCCCGAGCTCTCCCTTTTTTTTTTCAGGGATGGACAAAGCGTTCACTGTCATAACGTTTATTCAGGTTGCCTTTTCTTTTCTTAGATTACCTTAACTTGCTGCACCTTGGTTCAGCTTACCTCACCTTACCTTATCTCACCTAACTCGGTCTCGCGCTCGATCAATTGACCCTTCGCGGACCTCTGTACTGTTGGTTGGAAGGATATAGTAAGGGGTTGGCTATAGTGTTCCTGGTAGGGAGAGGAAGAACGTAATTGGCGTTTAATTGCAGCCGGATGCTAATGAACAAAACCCTGGAACGGTAGTTAGGTATGGAGAGTAGTCGATGCACAAGGTGCGTACGTAGCCATTTACCAATTCTGGTTATTACTTGGCGGTTATCTGAAAGAAGATGACCGGTGAGTAACTGCAGGATGTGCAGAAAAATCCAACATGTTTGTCGATCTCCGAAGGAGATTACCGACCAGTTGTACATACACCATCTCCGATTATCCTGCTGTAATGAGGCAGGAAATTGAAACTATAAGAAAAATAGTTTAATGACTCAACTTAATGATTTCCAACGGATCATGTATAATGACCACACGTTTAGAACACTTTAAACTCTTTTGTAACGCACGTTTGTATGAATATTTTACCCCCTTTTTATACTTCACAGTAGGTATATACGTGATAGGTATACGGAAAATGGATCTGCTACTTGTTGAACCTTCGCGGTTAGAGTCATCCTTTGAATCAGTTCCTCTTTAATGAGAATTCATCGCTCGTTCATCAGCCTTGCTGCTGCTCACTTGGCAACTATCTACGGCGCAGGTATACACATAGAATGGGCTTGCTCTTATAACGCATATATTATACGCCAACTACACACTCTCGGTGTCTCCCCATCTATGTTCAAATAGATGATGATAACTACAGCATGTCTGGGCGATAATACTTCAGTTGGAAATAATGAGCCTGATAACTAGACGCTGCACCGGCTCGAGGTCTCTTTCACACTGTGGAATTCATAAAGATGTACGTAGTTTAACCTCTGATTCTCTGAATCCGTATCAATACCGAGGTACTTATTTGCAAGATATGAATGTGAACATGATAACGATGCTTCGTGCGGATCTGTTTACCTTTGACGTACGAGTGCAGATGTGTCTGTGTGCTGTCGAACGTGATTTGACTGTAAGCTGCAATTTAGGCACCTCCATTTATAATTAGGTATTAATGCGTTTTGGCAGCAGGTATAGAACGTTCGAGAAAAGGTTTCCTTGGTATAAAAATAGCTGAGCTTGTTATAGCTAAGAACAAGAGATCGAGTGAATGAGATAAACTAGTAATAATGCTGATTGGATGGTTCAAAGCTGCGAGGTTCATAGAGGATCGTGAAAATGAGAGGTTGTAAAATGATGAAACGGTCATATTCGTAAATGTAACAGCTATACCTATACCTATAAGCCGTTCATGGCAGACTAGAAAAGCTGCAGGTTCGCTGCCTGGTCGACCAACTAGCGAGGTGGATGCTGTGCGCTGCACCGGCCCGGGCGATCTGGAGTAGGGTATGTACACATAGATAGCTGTTCGTTATCTATATGTGATCCTGCAGATACATTCATGTTGTACTCACGTACGGTTTCTCGTACATGTATGCGCACGTACCGGGTAATTCGGGTCCAACGCTTCTTGTTTGTCACCAATTTCACGGCATTGGATTCCCGGGGATGTGAATATAACGAGGTGAATTCGTATGGGGAGATAGCGGTGACAGGAAATTCAGGATAAAAACGAAACACATTTCAGAATTAGTTATTAGAAATCTTTTTACCTAGCGTTTAGTCGAAATCAAGAATGAAAATAGGCGTTGAGTAAGATTAGCGACAATCCATTTCGCGCAAGTCTTTTAGTGTAAATTAGAAATAAGTAAAGTTTTCTTACGGCATTCAATGCGCCAGCTTGCAAGACTTAGCACTGGGCGCGTTTATTCGGGTCTCTTTTCTCTCCGAAAATTTCTTGGTAACCTTTTACGATCTTTTTGTCCTGGGAAAACTTTATATCCCTAATTCTGTTTGGAAGTAAAGACGTTAGGAGGAGATAAAAATGTTTCCTGTTTTCATAAAACCAGAAACAAGATGATCCGTTACGACTTCAGCGTATAATACTCCGCGGGAGGGTCCACACCCAGAATCCAAACATTTCAAGTTTTTAATTTCTCACGAAAGTATAAGCCTATGTAGCTGATATAATGTACATCTATATACAAAAACAACTTGTCTCTGAGAAAAACAAGAATGGAATCTACACCTTATATAATCTGTTTGAATTAATTTCGATAAAATTTTACAGCTCTGTGCGTGTTATTATTTCACAAATTTCTAGATATTTACAAACTTTTGTATTTTGCGGGTTCCGTTTTCCTCTGCGTGAAATTTTCCGCGACGAGAGTTGGAAGTGTATAAGATCTCTTTATAACTGCCAGCAAAATCTGGATCACGCCAGCCGTGAAAAGTGAAAGACACAGCAGCCTGTTATTCGGCATGGGCAGACTCGCATCAGCGAAAGTGGTCAAAGAAACGCAATAATGCCGAGACTCGTCGCTCTGGGCGCAGGGGCCATACCACTACACATAAAATGCGAACTTCCTTGGCCTACCGTGCCTGCCTGCCGCGTACGTAAGCACCTTCAACGGCCACGCCAACAAAGGGAACTATCTGAATAATTATATTATTGTGTCTCGTTACGTCGCTCTCGCCACCGTTCCACGGCACCCTGCAGTCCGACTTGCTACGCCCCATAAATTCCTAATGGAATGAAATCCGTACCTATACCTACCTGGGTCTAGGTCAGACGAAAGGGAATTGCAATGAAAGAAAAAGAATAAAATAGGTAGTGAATCAGAAGATCAGGGTATACGAGCGGTCGCGGAGAAGTAATCTGCACTAAGAATCTGAGCTCATAAATCGCCAAAACTCGGATAACTCATTAGACCCTTGACCTCTGCCTGGCATTGGATGCTTGACGGCTACGAATAAAAATAAAAACTTGGAATGAAAATTAATTCGGTACCGAAAGCAACTTTTCCAACGGGTTGAGCGACTACTCGCTGCAGTTATAGCTGCGGCATACCACAAATCTTCCGGAAAATTTTTCATTCGCAAGGAAGGGGGACAGTCGTTCGAATTATAAAATTGTTGCGCTTGTATTATTTATTACATAATAATACGCAGCTATGGTACATCGTGCGGTTCTGAATTTATCCCGACCGATCCTTTCATCTAGGACAGCTATAATTCTATATGTGGTTCTTGCTTATTATAAGTCATACGTAACGCAGCTTTCTTGCCTGCCTGCCTGCCTACCTACCTACCTGCCTGCTTTGCTGCATACCATCACCGTCTCCGAACAAACGTGTACCTACCACGTTTGCACTCGATCTCGTACAATACAAGTGTAGATATCCGTGTTTAAACGTGTGTTTAGATACGTAAGTACCGGGGTACGCGGCGGCGTTTCAACTATACGAATGAAACGCAACGCGGGGACTGGTTATACGGTCAGATATGGTATATATACCGGAGTCTGGTGTCACGGTCGAGACAAACGTGGCCGCCTCGAGCGAAGTTCTTGTCGTAACGTTGACATTTGGCGGCCTTTTGGACGTGGTCGGAACTGTTCCCTGCGGTGAAACGTAGCTGACGGGTTGGTGATGGGTCACGGTCAGATCACGGGCACCTCGCAGCAGGGGGGAAATTGATACGCCTGTATATCTTCCAGTCCTTAAAAAGTTTAGCAAAATTTAGTGAACAGGTATAAAAAGTTTGAACAAAAAATATGCGGCTGTAGAATTGGTCGGAAAACAGGAGCAGCTTTTTGAGTTCATGTACATAATAATCAGGCATTGATGATGAAATCAACGCGAGCAGGATTCAGTGACGATGCAGAGGGGAGCGCAATGAAGAGTGTTTAATGTCAAAGCGTACGTGTGAAATTCAGACCATATGTTGACCTACCGCGATCCTACTGAAGTTTCCACGAAATATAATGTTTCACAGCATCTGTCGGCCAGTCTGTTGGCATTGGCAGGTCTTCCCTTGGTTCATATGCAGGTGTTTCGCGTTCTTTTTTCTTCTATTTTTGCTTATTTTTTTTTTTTTTTATTTCATCAAGAAAAAAGATATTAGAAGTGTTAGTTCCTATCTTTGATAAAAAAGTAATCAACTTGTCTCAGCTGTTAAGAGCTGACGGCTCTTGAAATGGGAAATGACTTCGGAATGAAGACCTTTTCAGGATTATTGACTAATTATTATTGCCTGCACGCGCGAGTAGATTATACATGTTTCGCAGCACCCGTACCCCAACTTAGCTTGATACTTGCCTCTCGATGAATTAGTAATTTTCTAAAGTATCAAATAATTAATTGAGTAATTTCATTCGTGTACGTTGGAATTCCCAAGTTCTTTTTTCATTTCCACATTATCGTATCCAGATGATCGAAGCGCTGAGTAGGTGCTGCACGCAACGCATTCGTAGGAATATACGGATATACCACTCCGTGGGTTAAAAGGCGGTAGAAAAATATGTCAGCTCTGAACGTAATAATGGCTTCCACAGGTATTTGGTAATTACGAAGCTCGCCGTGACAATAGCGGTGTCACTGGGTGGCTAGACGTGTTTTTGTCAGCAACATTCCACCATCAGGGGTCTGTGCCGCGCCGTAGCAGCCGCATGGCGTTAGGAAATATATCGTCCGGTCAAACTCAGAAGTTCCTGACTTCCAACAACCGAAGAAGGTTCTGCCCGAAGGCTCGCGTGATGCGACCACGTTAGATGCGGCCGATCTCTTTTTTCACGAATTTTTTATTCATTTTCTTTCTTTTACCTGCAACGTCACGCGTGTTTCCCGTACTCGGGGGTAGTTCAGGGTTGCCTATCGCCAAGTGGGACTCGATGAAACTAGGCATCTGCTTCGGGCAAATAATCGGGAATTTATTTATAAGTTTAGTCGTTAACTCTGCATGGTGCGATTCTTCGGTACACATATATAACGCTATTCGATATTCTACCGCACCGTACGTTCGCAGGTGGGTGCCGTACTCCGTTAGAGAGTGAATCGACCTTTCCGACACGCGATCTAAATCTTTGGTTGAGAAAAACCATAATATGCAGGACTCGGTATACGTCCATATGCGTCATGTTTTATTCGGGCGATTAAAAAACCGACTCCTGCAGCAACGGGCTAGTTTTCTCAATTATGATGGACAGCGCGGCACCTCAGCGTCTACATACGTCCAACCTATCGAATCTTGAGAAGAAAGATCGCGTCATTTACAACTGCCACGTGGCACGGTGGGCAGTTAGATGAGTAATAACGATGATAATGGATCTTGCAGCACTGTGTCTACGACTTCTTTTGTCGTCAAGGATGCATTTTATGTCGTAGGTGCGCGGAAGGCTCACCTACACATTCGTCTAGGTAAATACGTACTACGTACGAACATATATGTGTACATAGTACGACATACACAGAAATATGTGTGAGTACGTGTGCTCGGCTAGGCTCTTCCATGCAACCGATGGGACGTGAAGGAATTACAGAGTAGACTGTACGCGTAGGCACGTACTGACAGATCCCATTTTTCGTACCTCCTATTTACAGATATTGTCTCAATTCTCTTGAGCCCTCTTCGAAATCCCGGCAACCACAAGACGGCGAGTTGCAAAGGTGAACGACGTCGAGTCCACGATAGGTATACCTCGTATTTCACTCTTTCATGCGCCTTAACTAGGAGACAGATACTCCAATTTTTTTTAAATACAACAACCGGAAAGATCATGTACCAATGCGTTCGTGAAAGAGATCGTAAATCAAAAAGTTCCAAGGTAAGGTACAAAAAAAATAAAACAAACAAAAAAAACTTACCATACATCATTCATTATCGTTTCCATACATACATATGTATACCTGTTGCTCGTCTTAAAAGAATCTCGGAAGTGCCGATTAAAAACTGCGCTGCTTAGCGTTATAAATGATGCGGGTTCGTAGAGTTGCAAGTTGGAATCTTCGTCTAGACAACCAGCTCCGTGGTTAATCTTCGAGCAGAAATGACCTTCGAACAAATTAACACCGCTGAGTCGAATAACACATGTTCTTTTCGAACTTGGAACATTTTCATTCCCAGTCCACAGGAGTGAGTATCGCAAAGTCACGGTTTGATATCGGGTCCGTTCGGTTCTCGAATGCGGCCGGGCCGGAGGGCAGTTGGCGAAGTCGTGGCGGGCCCATTTTGCTTGTGTAGTAATTCATTTCTACTTTTATCGTCGTGTCACGTGGATAAATCAAACGTCCGCACCTGACTGTACGCGAGTTTCAGGGCCGTGGGTGGAGGACAGGGCAACGCAAAGGGTGGACGCGTCAGGGGGTAGGAGGGCCAATGAATTCGATTATTTTTGATTTGATTTACGATATTGGAGGGTCTCTGAATGGATCGTTAACGATATTGTCATTACGCTTCGGGCACGTTTGTTGCGTTCGGATCGGTTGTTCGCTGCACCACTTCCCCTCGCACAACCGCCGTCAGCGACCGCGAGTGGCCACCGTAAGCAGCCATGAGCCGATATAACGCTATTTTCCCGTCACGCTTATACCAACTCTGGTTAGTATATAAATATGCTTACCCTCTCATTTGACCCCTTGTTGTATCGGTTTCGGTAACAGAGGAAGTATCATTCGCCCTTCTACTCCCCCGCATTATTCGATTCTCATCCCTGAATTTGACCCCCTCGATTTGGATCTGCAAATCATAGGAATCAAAGAACAAAAAAGAATCAATAATTATTCAAAATTCGTACCCTGGATGTGTGTAGTCTACGATCTTTGGGTTGAAAAATGCTTACATAAGTTACATTAAAAGCGTGCGAACCCATGAAACATTGACAATGAGAAACAAACCGTCTGCGTGCAACAAACGTAATTAGTTGAAATTCGCGGAATATTACTACATTCGTGTGGTAAGTAAAGGTTATAGTTACCGACTAGAAGTTCGTCTGCCGAGCAGCCCCGAGAGTCTCAAAAAGTTGATGGCTGGGTTAGTCAGTTGGTTTTGCTGTATGAATCCTTTCGTGGGAAGGTTTATCGTAAATCCGGCATGCAAAAGGATTATGAGGTTCGAGAGAACCCGGGGTTGTATTTCATTTATATACGGTAAAGACGATATGTGGAACTTGCCAAATTACTGGCGGAATATTGAAGTTGATAGGCCAGTTAAATCGGAGGTTGTTCGGCGGTTGTATGGTTCGCCGGTATTACGATTCGGCAACAAATTAATACGAACGCGAGGCACACGCCCTTCCCCCCCCCCCCCCCCCCCCCCCCCTCCCTTCGCCTCGACAACGGATGGTTGGTGTCCGGGTAATTTGATATTCGGTCCAGTGGAGCGTCACCTGTTAGTTACCTGATTCCACCTGAAAATAGCATCGGTCGATCCTCTCGATTCCGTCCGGCTATCCTACGCATCTGTGACGCTTATCGGTCCAACGGGTAAGGAGCGCTGTTGGCTACCAACAAAAAATTCGGGTTAGCGCAATAGTGAGATTCCCGAGTTTTTGTATTTACTGAAGTAAAAAACTTTAGTGTTAGTTTTAGAATTTGTTTACAATCGATCTAGAATCCTGTCATGCAAAGTGATCGCGTGAGTTCATTAGATGTTCATTAAAAATCTGTTTTTGTCGCCAACGATCTCTGAAGATATTTGACTGCTTTGTATAGGGTATCATTTGAATTTTAGTAGGAGTTTTGAAAAGCACCGCGCTGCAAGACAAAGTGAAGCGTTAGAGCGTCAGGCGAAATAATGAAACGGCAAGTTGGTAAATATAGCTGGTATACTTTCCTACCGTCTCCCAAGAGGATGATAAAACGGGCCTCGACCTTTGGCTGCGTTTTGTGCCGAAATGAATTCACCAGCTCGATTTACAGGCGGAATTCAGAACAAAGGAACTTAAGACAGACACTGCGGTACGGATCTTTATATTACCCGCGTGCATGAGCAGCCATGTTACTAATTTGTTCCTCTGGGTTGAATTATAAATTTTAAGGCTTCGCATAGCGCAAAACTTGGTTGTACCTGTATGTGAGTATTCAGAAAAAGGGAGGTTCGAGAGTAGAAAATTTCACAACTTATTCATTTGCTGGTTATAGCAGAGAGCAACATTTTCAGTATGTATCTTTCGACCACTGTGATAGCAATGCGGACCTTATTCCAAAAGTTGCAGGTTTTTTAGTCTGCAACATTTTGTTAAAGCTCCTAAAATCACATACCTGCTGTTGTGTTTTTGCTTTTAATATCTGTTGGGCTTCAATATTTATCGATACTTGGTAATAAATGCGGATTGATCCAGGGGTATCTATTATTTTTCGATTGCGATTCCTGATTTCTGATTCCAATGCCTCAAACCGTTATCTCAGCTTTTATGGTCGTAACCCACATCTGGCCGAGCTTTGAATCTTTTTTTTTATCTCTCTATTACGTTTCTTTTCAACCTTCTTATTTTCATTCCCATCGCTTTTATTCTTATTTTTTATTTTCTTTTATTTCAAATGCTGGAAAAGTCGATGTCAGATTTACAGAAAGATGGACGAGATAGTGGGAAAGACTAGCCTTGGTTATGAATGCACGCGGAAGGGCGGACACACCAGATCGTCACGTCCCTGGATTATAGAAAAAAGCTTTTAGGATAAGCCATCCGACCGTCCGCCTGCTCGTACGTTTGTCCATCCGTCCGTTCGTTCCTACGTTACGTTCGTGCCGGTGAAGTGTGCTGCTATATACGTATACTGCACGCCTCTTTGTGGCATTGGACGGATCCGGAAATTCTAGACCATAACAGAAGTTACATGAGATGTATAAGAAATAGGGCCTCGATAGAAAAAGGTAAATTATATGTATATAATGCCACCTATTGTGATGTCAAAAGTCACCGGACAGGTAGGTACGTTACGTGTCTTTGTATTGCAGTTCTGTAGTTAATTCGCGGAAATCGATAAAAAAATTTAGTATCGATACGTGGGATATTGGAGCGACTTTTTCTCTTCTGGTATGTTTAATATTCAATTATGTTAGCGCATACCGAATATCATATCCAACAGTCACTTTGGACGATGATTATGAAAGCTTGGTTTTAGTTTACTTTTAGCGTGTAGACTTATGCCAGCTGAAGATATAGATTAATAAGCTCGGATGCAGCAAAGTGGTAATTTTATGAAAGTTTTATCGTTGCAATTATCCGCGAGCACTTAAATTAGTCTAAAGATATTTTTTTTTTATGTATAATTATGCCGATGGGGTAGGAAGCATTAGAGGACGAACTGCTGGTAAGAAATATAAAAAATAGAAGGTGAATATAGAAAGAACTGGGATATCCATTAAGAAAAGAAAAGTAATTTCTTCGGAAGTGGTAGATAGGTATGGTGGGTATAAGGCATGGCAATCGCAGTATTGGATAAGAGATAAGATGAGAAGCCGAGATAAAGTATACAGCTATTTCTCCCTCAGAGTAAAATTAGTTTCTCCCCCGTTCGCTGGGATATGCGATGGAGGTTTTTTTCAATTTGAATTTTAGCTTTTTGTCACGTGACGCGCCGTGGTAGTTGCGATCATGCGGTAAGAGGTAATAGCAGTATTTCAAGACCGCCAGGATTCCAGGATTCTCGTCGTCGTCGTCGAGCATCGCGGCAGCAACTCCCATGGCTGACGCTTTGAGGACAAAACTAAAGAGAAGAACCGGGCGACCGAATAAGAGGAGCAAGCAGCGAGGATAAAAGTTAGCAATGGCTACTGAGCCGCGCGGTTGCGTGACAGTGACACATATCGGCGGTAGCGTCAGACAATGCATCCTTCTTGGACACCTTAATTACGCGACAGCGGCAGCGACAGCGGCTCCTTTCCTCTGTAAAGACCCGCGCGATTCCCCCGTTCTTGGCTGCGCACCATGCAGCCTCCGATTTAACGGATATACGGGATGGGCTATCGCTGCAACAGAGACTGTCGGACGGATGTCAACGGCTAACCTACCACCGAAGTCAGGAATGCCTACCACGGAATGCAACTATCCGCAGGTGCCTCAGTCGCGTGGGAGCTTCGCCTGATCTTCGCCTTCGCTGCGATTTCTTTAAAAAAATTTGGTCCTTCGTAAAGAGCATCAAAAACTAAACCGTAAATTTTATACGTATAACGGGTATGTGTATACCCATACCATAACAGGTCGATTATTTTTAATACCATGGTGTTGCGACGCGCCCATCTCCTTTCCCTCCTTGGCATCCGATGCAAATAACGGTAGCGAGCACCGTGGGAGGTCTCGTTTGTTATCGTTAAGCTTATTTTACCTCGAGTAATAGTTTTCGCTTTTTCATAATTACCCATATAAACCGACTAAAGAGGAGATGTATCGTCCGCTAGAGAGGCGCAACGTACGCATATAGGTTTCCAGTATATATACCTCAAGCAAATTTCCGCTACCTTATCACCTGGGAGCAACCGAAAGCAATCGAGGGATTCAGGGAGCGTCGGTACACTGCATTACGTAACATGGTACTTGACGTCTGGAGCACTAGTCGGCACATAATATGTACATACAGAGACTTGGAAGTATGCTTTGCTGAATAATTTGAAACTTGAGCATATTATGACGATCGTATGAATAAATTTGATTTTAATGTGTAGGTGATAGCTGAGGACCTATTTATAGGGAAGAGCGAAGCGTGATTTCTGCTGGGCACAAGATAGAAAATTATTCTAAATAAATTAATCATAGTGTGAGGATATATTGATGAAATAATCCCATTCAAAAAATCTGGAGTGGGTGAAGCACCTGGTGCACGTGAAGGCGACGTACTTGTGCATTCCCGTTTCATTGATAATGTATAGGGTAAATAAATCGACAGTAAATGCAATAGGCAAAGAGCCGATGTGTGTGGTCGAAAATTCAGCACAGCTGCATCTGCAGAAGAGAGTCAAAGACGTGCTTTGGAGGATTTCTGAGGTTTCTGAGCAGAGCGCATGGTGGAAACGTAGTTGGCGAAAGATGAGCAAGGAGTCAGGAGTCAGGAGGACCGGAACTGAACAGCTAGACGTCGTCATCCCCTACGTTACAGCATAGCGATGCGAAGGACTTTTTATTCCCAACGCGGCGAAAGCCAGCTGGAGGATAGAGGGTAAACTTTATAAAGAATATCGGATCAAACGCGGGCATTAAATCACCCCAGAGGACGACAGGACGATGGAAAGACGCAAGACGTGTGCGGCATCACCGAATCCTCGCTTACTATTTGTCATCCAGCCGTGCTGCAACTGGCCTAACTCGATCACGGTCCAAGCTAGCCTAACTACTAGCTTTCGGCTTTTGGTAATCGAACCTACCCGCGTCCTTCGAAGTTCGCTTCTACGTCGTCCGCACGTCGTGCTTGTCCTTATCCTCCTCCCCGTCCTCGTCCGACGACGGGGTATAAGGTACAGGTTGGGGCGCGCGCGTGACTTTCTCTATCGTAACTATCAGACGGGGTGGAACTCACCCGAGGTTTTCCATCTCTGTTCTGCAGCATCCGGAGAGCCAAGCGTAGGGGAATCTGCCCTATGTAATACACAATTGCTCGTTATGTTCACGCAGAAGCGCGGCCCTTTCATTGCGTGATTGCAAGCGACGTACAGGCTGTAGAAACAGAAATCCGAGTCTCTGTGACGAATGATTGTGGTTTCTAAAGGGCAGTCAACGTATAATTCTCACAATTGACCGGTATTATCGACTTACGCCGCTACACCCCATTCCCATTTTCATTCTCGTTCCGTAGTCTGTGTGCACAAAACACCGGAGAACAGAACTGATCCTGGCAAACTTACCACTCTACACCGTTGATCGCGGTGGCTTCAACTCCTTCAGAATAAACCAACGCCAACGCCCTAACGATATATTTGCAACACGCACGTATGCATGCACGCAGCACCCACGCCAAAGCGACCTTATTTGAATAGTCTTCGTACTATGAGAACGACACGCGCGTTCGTGCACCATTCCCCTATTACCGTTCTCAACAGATTTCAAGAGTATGGAGTGAAATTGTTTCCTGTTTTTTTATTTAATCCACGTGTTTTTTTTTTTTGTCCACCACAACGTACTTCTCTACTGCAAATAAGACAACGTTGAATTCATTATGTACATCTAGTAATGCTTTGGTGAACAATCGTGTCAGAATTCTATGTGCTATACTAGTTTATTTAGTACCTATCGATACTTAATCATTTTGTATCAGAAACTGGGCCAAAACTGTTCGAGATATTCCACCCTTCAACGAGGTATAAAACAAGAGAAGAAGGACTTCAACTCCTTGTATCAGCGGGTGAGGATAACCTGAATCTCATTTTAACGGCGTGGTACGTATAAATATGCTTCGGAACGAGAACGAGTTTTCTTTTTTCCATCCTTAGATGAAATAGACACTTCTTTGTTCTACCTTTCTTTCCTTTCCTTTTTTTTCTTCTTTTCAATGCCATATAAAACTAGTTTCTAAAAGCGTTTTACTGCTTTCACAACCTCAGAGGGGTATAAGTACACAAAAAAAAGTGTACATTGCGGGATATTTTCCTGAATCAATCGCTTTCCGACGAGCTCAGATAAGTCTGTTTACCTAAAAGCTTTCCGAAAATATCGAGAATATGCTATACAATCGACCTGTAAAAATTAATGGGATCACTGAAAACATACACACGTGATTATCGGAAGATTTATAGTTTTTTGAATTTCCATAGTCGCAAATTAAATCCACGCGGAAGGTTTCGTATAGGGCAAAACTTGAAGGATAATTATTTCAAGCTAAAAATACGCCGTATGCCACGGTAGTGTAACTAATGTAGCCGAACCACGTCCGGCTATTATGTTTCTCTTTTCTTTTTGTCGCCCCTTCACCTGCAGTTAGCAACCTTTTTGAGAAAAGTTGGCTATAGCTTTGGATAACTCCTGCCGTCGAGAGTGTCGGATAACGCGTTGACCCGGTGTTTGATGGACGACGCGGCTCGGTGGTAGCGAATGTCGGTAAAAGTTCTGCGGGGAAGCGATCGAATCGTGAGGAGACCGTGATATGGAGCGTGAGACTCCTAAGCCGCTGGCTTAGCTTCGTTTGCCTCGGCCGGATCCATTCGGCCACCTCACTTTGAGTTGGGGTGGGTTGAGTGAGGTTTCTGAGATGGTCTGGCCAGACCTTGTAGGAGTTACGCGTGAAACAATGTCGTCAATCTGCCCATTTGTGGCTGGCAAATGCCTAACAGCGAATACTTTGTCGCGGTAAAAGATACTTCTATCTGCTCCACAGTTGCCGAACCAACAAAACAGTTGATAACGATTCGCTAAGGGCAGTACGCTGTACGTGGTCTATTTTTATATTCAACGAACACGAATATTGAACACACGTGTGCTGGATACGTCAATTAACGTGGTGTAATGGATACGGTTATTGAAATTCCGATAGTCATTATTGGTGTTGAGAAAAATAGCGAAAAGTGCAATACCAGGTGCTAATCATTGTACTTTTTTTTACGTCAAGCAGTTTGCTGAGGGCCTCGCACTAACATTGCAAAACTAATTGCGATCTGTGAGGAAGATTCAACGAGGACTGCACCTGCATGGCCCAGATAATATATAATATCTGGTTGAGTTATTGATTTTCGGTTATATAATATATCTGGTGGCATAACAGAGATGCATGTGAACTACACATAATAAGATCAAAGTTCGACAGGGTTAGAGGTCAATGAGTACCAGAGAGTTTCACTTCAAGCTTGTCGCTAAGTTAACTAGTCAAAGGCTGTTGTTTAGAGTAGCATCCTATTGCACTTTGAATGGGGCCTCCATTGTCACACCCCTTTCGAAGCGGATTACATTATGTGTTTGTATGCCGTTGTACAAAGGGGATGCATGCCTAGGTACCATTATATACCTACATGTATATGTACACTTCTAATCGTGGCATCTTTCTATATATCGGTAACAGTATGGAATATTACACACCTGTAGTCTCTGGGACGTTTTCAGGAGGCAAAGTTTTGTTACTTCCAAGTCACTAGCCGGATTTAATAAATAGGAGCACCTGTTTCGGTTTTAATTTCGCAAAATGAGTCCCCACGTCACGATTACATGCTACAGATGCTATGGATATGGAGTCACCAACACTGTTGATATGATACACATGCAAATGGTAAGATATAAACACTTTTTCAAATAAGCCAATCGATTTGCTCGCGCGACTCCAGCCAATTACTCGATTCGACTAAGTTCCTCAAGTGGTGTTCATGACAACGATCTAACTTTGTTCAAAAGTTGCGTTTAAATATATTGGTCTAAAGTTTGACAACATGGTGCCAACGGTTTGTAGCCTAATTGAGATTTTATTCGGGTTAATCGATGGAAACAAGGCAACAAAGTTGGGGCCTCAATATCCCAAAAAGCGGCTGTAATAAACTCGCGGCAATCGTTCTACGCGATCGATAAACGGTCTCTGGTTCCGCGCGATCAAGTCGTACCGCTGATGTCCTTAGTTGAGACTCTCAGTTCGTGGCTGAAGGGATCGCGTATTGTAGGTGTATATACGTCTATACAGAGTATGTAGTCGGATCTAAACTGCGGAACCCCGCTGCGTGACCTGTCGGCGTGAGTGCGGCTGGATTTATATGCGGACGCTAACTTATCGCATATTTTCCTGAACCTCCTACTTCTAAACTCCAGCCGACCAACCAATCAAGCCGATGACAACTAACGTGAATACTTGACGGTAAGACTTAGCGACACTCGTAATTGTCTTTACTGATCGATTAACGAAATTCTCGATTCACCGATGAACGGTACGAGGAAAAAAATTCATTTTAATAATCGCCAAGAATTCTGATACATACATATGTCACATACGTCGAACTGACACATTGTCAGTTTTTAAGATAAATACCACATTTATAACAACTTCTGCGACGATTAGCAGAAGTACTGCTATGATATAATAGCAAAGGTTTGCGATAAAACTAGTGGCAATTATTGAAACTAACAACATGTCACCAGTGCGTACCGGGATTCTTGGCGATCAATACGACGAACTTTTTTCCGTGTTCAATGTACCCAGCTGATATAACCGCGAGTATGGATATAGTCCGTGAAGCCATTCTCAGGCGTGTCGATGCGATGCCACGTTAACCCATGATAAAGGCGGTGAGGGTGGATATTTTACGTCGGACCTTGTGGTAATCTGGTACCCTAAATGGTGGTCAATGGTCCGAGCCCGTAGCAATACGTTTTCGGGTTCTTTCCCAACGAGACTAGAGCTCGACAGAAATGACGGTTGGAACTTGAGCCTTTTTGTGGAACGGTAAACCAAGGTATACAAGCTATAAGGTAGCTAGTATATGTAGGTTACTCTGCGGCAATTGGTTCACGCATTGCGGGTCCACTTTGTGCGTGAAAAAGAACTTTGGTGTTTAGGTATATCAGACCAAAAAGACTTTCGTCAGCTATATATACGCATATAAACTCAGCGATACCCAGATCAATCGCGCTATAAATGATGGTTACGTCAGATTAGGTATTTCACTCGCTATGTTACAAAACGGCATATCAAACGCGCGTCTACTTGCTTACAATTGATATCGTCAGATCGTGCGATCCACAGTTCCAATATGCTGCTAGATTATTATTAGATTAGGAGGCAGTTACGCTATCCAACGATAATGATATGTCTCCCAAATGGGTCGTAGTGCAGGTCCATGTGTCGATGCTATATTTGCAGCAAATTATTAGAATTAATTAATGACGAGTGAAGCGAATATGTCGGACTGTTCAAATCTGCGCAACAGTACAGAACTGCATATCGATCATTTTCAAAATTGCGAGTGCATAAATATGAAATTTTATCTTCTAAACACATTAGTAGTAGTGATACCGATTCGTTTTATTATTCCATGTTCGCTTTACTGCTGCAACGAACGATGATTTACGCGCTTAATCTCGTCTATACATGCGCCCGTGAGACGGGTTATTTTTAGGTTCGCTTGAGATAGGGAGGTACAAGGAGGACTGTGGATTATCGACGGTTTAATACGTCCTAGATGAATTATGGTTGGCAATAAGATATCCCAGGAGAGGATTGAGATACCGATTTGCAATTTCTTACGTGGCATCGAACCCGGCCCACCTATCAAGTTTCGCGATATCGATCGCGTCAGAGCGGGGTCGTCTCTTCAAAAAGATATCCACCCGCATCATTTCTTTTTCTCGTTTATATATACACGGAGATAACTCGACACGTTTCAGCAATTCATTGATATTTTCCCATTTGATCATTATATTACGGATACACCCACCCTACGATCCCTAGCGGGATATTTTACTGATAAAAATGTTACACTGTGACTATTTGCTATACCATTATTAATTATCAGTCTGTCGATGAATTGAGACATGCTATTGGATTATAAGAATGATGATGACCAGCTGTAGAAACTAGAGGTAACGAACGCGATTATAGGGCAGGCAGAGGTGGTAATCTAACTTATAGCTCGTTTGCTCGATGGATATCACTCCTATCTAATTCCATTCCATTTGTAGTGATGATAATTAATAGAGATCTGGGCATATGTTCGAGACATAGATGGAACGTATATCTTTGTCCGACTGTTTGATTGACAAGAGGGGTTAATTTAGGCACATTAAGAACATTTATTTAGTCGCTTATGGGATCAGCCCTCACACTACCGAAAAAGACGAACGTGCGCGTCTCTTCAGGGCCCATTTATTTCCGAGATAGTATTATATTTTTCATAAAATATCTTAATATCATCTCCCCTTCACGCGCTCCTTTCTGCCACGACCCCACACCTCGTCTATTCGCCAACTTTCTCTTTCCCCTTTTTCGCTTTCTTCCCTCTTCTCTCGATCTTTATTTCTCTCTCTCTCACACAATCTTTTTCGGTGAAATACGTCGGAGGGACGTAGTCTTTTCCTGAACTCCGCCCTCGTTCTACCGGCGGTGATCATATTTTAGAACACACGAACGCGAGGAGGAGACTTCGCTGGTATTTACCAGACATATGGAATCTCATCTCGTCAGCTTATGAAATCCCTTTGACACGACGCTCGATGTTCGACTCTCCTGGCCACAGTATGTAGTATTCGCTCTCCGCTCCACTCCCGATCACGGGGTTGTATATAGGTTGTATACCATGTACAACTGTACGTTGTATCCGTCTCATGGATTCGTCCCCGGTGATTACTTTACTCAGGTGCCTCGGAGCGAGTTGAAGAAAGTTCCCGGTTGCTAAAATATTAAAAACTTTCTCGACGCACGTATCAAATCACGAATGCGCGTCCATTGAATCGTATGGATATTCGAGATGGATGATTTTTATTATTCGTTTTACTCACGTAGACTGATATTTCTTCGACTTCAATGTGATGAAACATGAATCTGTAATCAACGCTTTGCACAATTGCGAAATATTTTAATAAACTTGGATACGCGAAAAAAAAGGGGAGAAAAAAAAATATTCTGACGCCCGGCGCTTTGCGCAGTCGTTATCCGCACAAGTTTCGCTCGGTGGGCAATCGGGTAATCGGGTAAAATGCAGAAGGCGGTAACGAGGCCACGCGACCGTTTCAAAATGCGTGGTACCCTTCGGGAATTCTTACCCTTACCGCAGACTTCACCAGCCGGCGTCCATTTGATTCCAGCAAGTAGAGCAGAAAAATTGAATTTGGACGCAGTTGCCAACGCCTAATAGCGCGACTCCTTCCACCTCTTTTTTACATTCCATCCACCCCTCCTCACTTCATTTTACTCACCTCCTCCTTTTTTCTTCAGCAAATTTGCGAAGAGAATAGGTGATGGCAGTCCATGGCAGAAGCCGAGGGTCGCCCCATGCCATATCATAAAACAATTAGGAGAATAACAGATGGAAATTAGCTCAATTACATTCAGCTCAGCTGAGCGATCCAATATTTCGCTTTCAGTAAGGCGACACTAAGATATCGCTCGCAATTCACTCTCTCCGTTCGTCGTCCGGGTCCCCTGAATGTCGCGGTACACACCACCAGACTTTTTTGCAGATATCCAAGAGCCCCGGGCGTTCCGAAGTCGAAGCAGGCTTGAGGCTTACGTTAATCCCATAAATAATGAGAACCGCATTGAAATTGGCAGCGGAGTGGCTTGCCGCGTTGCAGACTTATATTCGGTAGAAAATATCGAATAAAAATACTGATATGTCTAATTTTATTTTTTCTCTTTTCTCCTCGGTTTTATTTTTCGAGGTGCGCACGTCGAACGTCGTGTTGAAACTCGCATCGGTCGTGAAAAAGGCCGCGTATGACACTGGGCAAAAATAAGGGTTGTGTTCAGCGCGCGGTCGTCGCATCGCGTAACAAAAGAGGGTTGGATGTTCTGGGATGAGTCACGTGTCGGATATTTACGAGCAGTTTTCTGGACAATTTTGTATCTGTGTCGCAGCGACGTCGACGGCTTAGGATGGAGGGTAAGTCACCCCTTGTGAGTCTAATAAAAGCAGTATCTATTCCTATCGTTTATCTCGAATGACAGAAATTTATCGGGCAAACGATATCGTTATACGTGAATCGCTGCGTTTTCCAGCGCGCAACGAGAAACTCCAAGTCATCTTATATCGCCCTGCGTCATCCGCCTTTAGCACAAAACCCCCAGAGCATCGAATACATCGTGTCAAAAGGTATCAAGTTTTGGTACGACGTTACAAACGGAGTATGAGATTCGATACAAATGGAATTTAATTTTCCCCCTTAGGTCAAAGACTGCGGAAAGTACGGCGTGCTACGGTATATAGATAGGGTTCCCATTCGTTTGACATCTAATAAGTTAGAGAGAATCCCGAATACTGCCGGCAATGGAAGAGTGAATTTGCGAAGAAATGTAGTGACGCGAGAATGGAAAGGGAGATCAACGTGAGCGTAGCAGTTGCAAAATTAATGAATTCGGAAGAGCCATTCGGCCTTGGTATCCCGGGTTCCTGACTCTCCCCTTGACTGCGCCGTTTTTTTCCCAGGGGACATACTGCGCTAGACGGCAGCATATTAAAGCTGTTTTTACTTCGATACGAATTTAGGACGAACGATTTTAATTGGATTAGACTAGGCGGGATAGTTCTTGCCACGAACCCACCCCCGTCTCTGCCTCTCTCATTGTGATTTACGTGACAGCCCTTCTGCAAAAAAAGAACCGTTTTATTAGGCTAACCGTGGCTAAGTAAGCGCTAATTTTTTTTAATAACCACCAACAACGCGGCCGCATATTTCTCACTAATTCGCTCAGTTGCCGAGCTAGCTCCAACTCATCTTATTATACGTCATTTCCTGGAGTACATGTTATACAGACATTGAGCATCAGGTGTTGGATGCACGAAGATCTGGAGGGCTGGGTATATTCGCCGTTTAAACGCCGTCGCCTCGAATGGTTTCGCCGTATTGGTTCCCTACCGTGTGACGGCCTCGGTCAAACCGGGCACGTATCACGCTAGTTTAACACCGCAGCGCCATGTCCGCGAATCGTCGGCTAACCATTAGCGAACACCGTGGCTTTTGGCTAGAAGTATGGTCGGTATGGGTTATTCGCATCCAAACGATATTCAGTGAGACGCGGAAAATGTCTGATTTTGGTACTGAACTCTCAGTGAAATTCTATTACGAATATATGATCACGGAGTTCCCGGTGAATTATCGAGTGAGTCAGTTCAACTTCCATTCGGAAATGGCGTGTAAATTTTCCCGTAGGTACATCCTGACACGCGTGGTGACACTTTCGTGATCGAGGTCACAACGATTACGTCATCACCGCACAGTCATACTATACATTATACGTACAGCGCAGTCCGCAGGCGTTATACGGACAACGAAGAACAGTCTAGTTTATGTCTCAATTATAATGGTCTCCAGTGCAATAACAATAAACGTCACATATATTCGGCGTTCTGACGACCGCGAGCTGATAGCCAGAGAATCTCGTCTTTGAGGCGAGCTCTAAACGAGCTTCATCGACGCAATTAACGGTTCCATGATGCTGGACAAGGCGCGGGCTGCAGCGTGCGCTCGCGTGCGTCTTCGTTCGCCGGAGAACCAGAACCAGAACCAGAACCATGGCCAGGGCCAGGGCGTCACTCCTTGTCACTTTAAGATTACTCTCTCCAGGCGATGAGGACCCTGGAATGTACCTCCACAATTGAGTCGACTATGGCGAGTTTTATATTATCGCTGCTGCGGCAAGCGCGGTGTTATTGAAACAATATTCCGAGATAATTTCCCCCTGCAGTTATCCAAAGTACAAATTTTCTGTGGCGGAGATTCTTCGAAAACTAAAGTCAACTCGGTAGTATCAGGAAGCTTTTCTTTCGAGTGTTATACGCACCTAATATATATGTCACACCTGTCGCCTAATAGCCCACTCGGATATGTATATAAGGTGGGGAAATAATTACGTTCGAATAGCTCGCATGTCGATGACATCAAACGCTCGGCTTCGCTTTTTAAAATTCCAGTCCATTTAGTAAACACTTAAGAGGGGAGCAAGATAATGACTTTCCTGGTACGCGCGAAGCCGAGCACCAATCGCATGCGCTGGATTAAACCGGAGATAGTTTTACCCGCCTTCAAAATTCCCCTACCACCTGTCTGCAGTCGCGTCTTATTCAAACAAAGTATAGAAAAAAAATAATAAATCGAAAATGGCGCTTACAGATACTAAAGGAAAAGAAAATACCTGCTGTTTCAAAGAGGGAATAACTGTAACCCGCGAATTCTGTTCGCCAGGTGAAGAACGCTAGCGATCGTTTATCGAATGAAAAGGCAAGAGATAAGAAGCAACGATAATGGTACGCCTCGTGTAGTCGATAGGGGGATAGGGGGTTATACTTCGGCCGCTTTGCTGTTAAACTTCGCGTTATTTCCATGCCGTCAGTTTCCGCTCTTGATACGTATTTCCGCGATGGGTGTCTATACGTATACGTTGGTATCTCTACCTCGCATGAGCTGCGGTGGGTTTTGAGTCTCCGATCAATGGGTCGAGCCAGTGCCGATGGAAGTTCGGTTAGGTCACGAGCTTTCGCGGATTCGTTGCGGTGCCAGGCGCTCGCTTTTCCACGGGGCCAACAAGATAAATATTATCCCTACCGAAAAATCAACAGTCGTTCGTAAACAGCCCCGATCGAGCAAACGAATGACAGATGTAGTTTTTTAGAGGAATCTCTTAAATTATTCGATGGAGCCACCCTCTTCACTCGTGTCAGTAATTGGACAATTCCCGGCCCACGCATCCATATACGTCCTTCAATTTATATAGATATTTTTAAAGATACTGTTTAATAAGCTTATCTCTGTAACGTTGAGGAAATAGAATGCTATCTTGAACGCCATACGGTATACATCGATATTGTCCCTATAATCAACCGCTCCCATGAAGATCACGGAACAACGGATATGTCTCTTCAACAAGCTCGCTAGACTACGTCTCCATTCCGTCCGGCACGTGCAGTACCTCTATCGTAGTCGGCCTGCTTAATTAGTGGCAGACACATCGCCCAATTAAGCAGTTAGCGCTGAGACGAGGGCTCGGTGACGCAATGTGACCAGCATCGTACTGTATGTATACGAAGTAATTGTGTGGTCGACGACGTGTTTGTTATGCACCTGACGTCACCGGGATATCACCTTAAGTTTTCGCTGCAGTAGTAAATTAGACCGAACTCCATCCTGCAGGTATGTACTCAAGATGCACCGGCAGAACACGTTGCAGGATATATGGTGAAGTTCTCACTACGATGTCTATGTATACGAAAGCTCGGATTACGCGGCTGCGTTAACTCATCTGGGAATTAAGTGCGATCAAAGAACGGTTTTAATTACATTTCTTGAAATTGTTGTTGACTGCTCGGTGAGTTCAGTTCTATATATTGGTGCAACAAGAGTTCCTCAATTCTATGGCGTTTGAAAGGGAACGTGTATATCCAGAGGCGTTCTCAGTTTCGTATACGACCCTTTGATGTGTGTAATATATGGGCACAGGGGAAATTGTAGCCTCTACTGGCTACTCTATAGGTAGCATAATATACCTTTGCGTCTGGAGCATTGCAGACGGTCGTTTGTATTATCGAAAATTAGCTACAAATTATAATGTTTTAGAGGGCAATTAATGGTGGCGACAGATGCCGCGCGACATGAGCCCATGTTATTTACAAGCTTCGCTTTCCAGTCGGTTTTCTTGCTTAATTGGATGATTACCCGGCAAATGGAAAATGTATTTCGGGGCAGATAACGCCGCGGTAATTAGACGTTGTCTCAACTCTCAGACTGCTCGCTTTACATATTTTTATAAATTTTCGATCTATTGATCGAGTATCTATTGCCCGGTAACACGCATGGGCTGCCGATACATCACATATCACCTATCCGAAATTATTTAAATATTCGAATCACGGATTTTAAATGAAAAATAATTTTTTTATTTTCTTCTTCCTTTTTCTCTTCCGCAAGAGCGCCATCGAATTTATTCTCGAGGACGTGACTGTGGTATGTATACGTCGGTCGTTATCGGTTTTAGGTACTCCATTTATGAGACAAGGTTTTCCGTAGATAAGGAACGTATGACTCAACCATTTCAGATAAACGCGGCTACCCCAAGATTTATTGATATTTTGATCGGTTATACATATGAACGGCACTCTACGCTAAGGGGGTTTGCACGGTATCGCGTGCAAAGCTATATTTCCCGTTGATATAATAAGAAAAATATACATTCGCCATCACGTTCTCGACCGTATTAGATTCATCTCCAAAAGTATGTGTCATTTGGATATACTCGGTTTGTATCCACGTCGATTTATCGTATCATAAACTTCCCCGCACAATTGATAATTTGTGTGAAAATAACCGCACATGCAGTTTGTTTCTAAATTCTATTTTACATCATGTGTTGATTCATTTATTTATTTATTCTTGTTACTACAAACTAAATAAGTTTGATCGATCGGACGAAAAAATAGCCCAGTTCTCACGGATCGTTGAAGTTTAACTGTAAGTCAATTTTTCTTCGACCCAAAACTTTCATAATTTACACGAAATTACGTTTCGAATATATCGTCAACAGTATCGTAACTTTGTACCCGTAACTTTAGCGAAAAAGTGTTAATGACAAGTTCAACATTTTCTATAGTCGTGCATTGAATTACAATGTCATACACGTATTATAATAAGCTTACTCTGCCTGAATAATGCCCCGTCTGCTTTTTAATTACCATTCAAACATTATCCGTTCAGAATTAGTTATCGTTCAATTATTTTCCCGGTTTTATCGATTGTCATCGATGTCTACTTGCTACACCACAGTATGCAGCAATCAAATCTCGATGGTGTGTGAACTTGGGGATTTATAATTTCACTGGTAATTGATATGGTGAAAATCAGTGACGAATATACCATATAATGAAATACATAAAATAGCTTGATTGGTCTAGAGATGTGTGTTATATAATTCAGGTTAATTCGGGTGACGTGATCAACAAGTTAATTGGGTACCTAACTTCGCATTTTGTTGGAATTCAGGGATCGACGCATCACGTGCCAGTCAGGATTATTATTATGAATCACGGAAACACAAAAGCAACGAAGAGACAATAATTAACGATCAACCAAAAACCATAAATATCGTTGAAAGATCGAATCTTCATGAAACTGCATTTTGCGACGATACTCTCGGCGCGCTGCTTTAGTTTTTTGGTAGGCAAATGACAGATGGATGAAATGGGATCTCCGAATTGTATCGTCTTATATGATTCGATTACCCTCGTCCCACGTCTGCTGAAAAAGTATTAGCGACCCCGCGGGATGGTCTTGTTCGCTGCGTACGTCCCACGTACATACATGACTATCGGTTTTCATGTAACTTGGCATGGGCAAGTTTCACCGTGGTTATAGTAAGAGACAAGTCGTTCGATACACCTACCAAACGGTCCTAATTTCCATTTCCGTTAATATTTAAGATGCACATCGCGAGGCGCCGCTTGGGTTCCGTATAAAGCCCACGTACGTCTGAAGGCTTTGAAAAAGTCCAAACCTCTCTTTCTCACTTCAATGCGACGTCGGGACCAACCAATGCTACGTAATTATAGGGATGATCCGCGGATCGATCGATACGATGATATCGAGAATATTTCAGGCGACCGTTGAGCGCATGTGTTATCAATTTATGAAGAAAAAAAACGAAAATTATTTTTATTCTAAATCCACGGGTGCTTTTGAACAACTGTCGCGTAAAAACTTATTGAGTTGACTGACGATGAGTTATTTTTACGAGGCAGTTAATAATTGATGTAACCTTAAGTCGATCTACCGTCTCTTTTACCGGAGTAACTTTTTTCATGACTTTATTAAACCGCTGTGAGGTGGGTCTCAGAAAAGTGGCAGCTGAACGATTGCTTCAGAGGTTTTTGCGGAGGTATTTCAATTAAAATTCTCCAAATTCTTTAACTGGGCGTACGAAGGGCAGTGTAGTACAACGCGAACTTTAGACGTGAATAATATTCCGTCAAGGGCTGCGGATGCCTCTAGCTTTTAGCTATTCTGAATAATAAAAATCTTTTGCACATAGTGGGGATCTAAATAATTACTTCGCCGTATCCGCACGGGTGAGATTGAAATCGAGGATCCTTAACGACCATTTGCCGATCTGTGACAGAATGGCTAGTAAATAACGAAAAGGTTAATCGTTAGTCTCGCTTAAGCGTTTTCTAGATAAGATTGTAGCAGCCGGATTAAGCTACAGGGAAATACGGCAAGTTGATCGGTGTAGAATAAGCCGCGGCATGAGAAAAACACGACGGAGCTCGGGGGACCTTTGCCCGTGACGTCACTACCGGTTGGATTGAACTAACCCCAAGCAAGAATAAAGTCACTTTAAACGTCTGCGCTCTCCCACTATCTTCGAAAGGTATCTCTCATGAATATATACCTACCCCAAGACTTGCAGTGAGGCCAAATCGGATCAGCATTCCACGAAACTCGTGTACTTCAATGAAATTTCTTTTCAAGAAATAAAATAAACAAATTTTCGCAACAGTTTGACGATATCTCACAACACCTGCAAAAACAACCTCTACAACCGTACGGTTCTCTATATCCTACCTTGTACACAAGTTCGCGAATTTTTACTCGTTTGAAATACGCCCATCGCACCGCTTGCCTGCGCGATTCGACAATAAAACAGTTCAATGTTATACATTTGGAAGTAACTTTGGTTGAAGGTGAATAAGCGCCGTTTGTATCCGACACGATGGAGATAACAGGTCTTTAAAGTTTCTTAAATTATGAATGGCTATTTACTCGTAAGTTAATCAATAACACCAAGCACTCACAAAGTTACTCGTGTCGTACACCCTGTAACGTCGTATCTGTCGTATGTGAATGTGGCTATAGCGCGATGTATATAACCGATCCCACATCGTACGTGAGGGCCCTTGGTGGGCCGAGGCGTAGGACCTCATCGCATGCAGGGCTTAAGATGCTTTAAACGCCTCCCATTGTGTATTACTGCCCTGCATACATAATGCTCACATTATCACACATGCGTTACATACGCCGGGATTATTACAACAGAGGATGCGCACGTATGTGTCTTCCTGTTGATACGTGGATTACAAAGGCACCGTCTCCCATTTATTATAACCCTCGAACCAACAATAACTGTGATACATAAAATAAATAACCACCACCACTACTAAATACCGAATACGACGCGGCAAGAGTTGGCATTTCGAAGTTGCGCAGCTATAATACAACGCGTATCTCCGCTCGCTTCCTGTTGGAAAAAACACCGTCGCGTCACTTTCTCATCACAATTCTTTCCGTGATAGTTCTGCGATGGAATATAAAAGTTTCGATCGAAAACGCCCGCTCACCTGTAGCGAGTTGATGGATTTCATGTACAGAGAAAATGACAGGCTTCCTTCAATGCCGTCACTCATGTTCGTGTGGATTCGGTTTACCTTATTCGATGAAAATATGTCGATATACCTTTATACCTATGTCTATTACCGAGTCATCGAGTGTGCCAACTTTTAATTAATCGAAATCACCGAGGATTCGATCACGCTTACCGAAACGGATACAGGCGATAAAAAAAGAGATGACTCTGTGAAACCTCTACACAAACCACGGATCATATGTGTTTCCGAAATGGAAAGGAACGATTTCGGCAACTAAGCCAAGTTACACTCGAAAAAACGGCTACAAACCCAGTCCGTCGACGCGTAGGGATGCTCTCCAAAATTATTGACGTTTTATAAACGACGAAATTTTGAACTTTGTATCCATGGCTTGATGTGAGAGGTGTGGTATACCTTGGCAAGAGTAATTCTATGCTGCTTTTGGTCTTGGTTCTGGCTTATTTGGTACTTGTATATCCATGTAGGCGCGTCATGCAATGTATGCTTCGTGCACATAACACAGGCACTAATCCCGGTGTTTAAGAGATTATTGTAAGTATGTATCCGTGTTCGTACATTGGCTACGCTTTGGTGCCTTCCCATTGTACATATCTATCTACATAGTGTACGCTGCATAGGCTCGGCACTCTACAACCCCAGCGGCGGTCACTGCTTAGCTTCTAACACCCACGCGTTCATTAGCATACTTCCTAGTCTCAAATACAAATAAAGAATTATGAAAAGCAGTACCCGCGGGGGGAGGGCGGGGGGGGGGGGAGAATTAAGAGCGACTTGTTGTTTGCACTGCGAATACGAGGACAGATATCAAGATACGTATTTGAAAGTCTCGATGTACAGACGTTTTAAAAATTCATTTCCAAATTCGTGTGGTATACGTATGTAGCGTGTAAAGCAATTAGCGTTGTATGAAAATCAATAACAGGTTAAGGACCCTGAATTGAATAATCCTCTATCAAAATTCGATGAAGTTCATCACAGAAATATATGTACCGTTTTTTTGTATTTTTTTTTTTAATTTCGGCGTCAGATGATTTTTGATGCTGATTCACTTGAGCTGGAGTACAGGTACATGACGCAGGTATGAAATATGCTCAGGTTACGGTCATCGCAAACGTTAACCGCAAAAGTTCATTCTATTTGTTCAGTGAGGCAGTGCAAACTGCGAGAGCTGAGCTACCTGGAAGTGCACGTGATAAATGTTTAATTTGCGCGAGATCGATGCCTGGTAATTTCACGTTTGTGTTTACTTTGAAAATTACCAGGAGCACGATACGTCTTGGAATAGGAAACGCGATGTGTCACATAGCCGGGTAAATCCACTGAGAGTGGTAGTTGAAGTTTCGTTGAAGAAACTGCCTATGATAACGTGTAAAACAGAGTGTATGATCTTACACGCACAAAACCTTCAAAAACCATCGCCTCCGACGCCGGACACAAAGGTGGATATATGCTCATATGTTTCAAGAGTTTACTTCGGCTGACAAAGGCCCCCTCAGGAGCCCTCCCCCCTTTCCCTCCGACGGATATTTATCTCATCGTATGTTTTTTATCACTTTTTGAGGGGGTATAGAAACATTTAAGTTTTAACAACCTCTTTAATGTCTCATGTAAAAATCCTGTTCGTTTTTTTCTTCTTGTATGTATCAACGGATATGGGGTTATAGCGTAGCAACCTATCTTTTTATCTCCTGCTAGTCGCACCAACTCGACGCTTAACTCTCTACAGGCTTCAGGAAATTGTTTTTTAAACAAGTTGATTAGCGATCGATTGACGCGGCGTAGTATACCCCAGCTTTCAATACGATCGGAAATATATTTGAAATTAAAATAATTCTATCTGGCGGAATATTGGATTCAAAAAGTCGTGATTTCTGATATTTCCGCGAGTTGAAACGATTTGATTGATTTTTTTTTTCATCTTTCATTCGCGTTTCTTTCTTTTTTTTTAATGGAATGCGTGACAAGCTCTTTCCGGAATTCAAACGCGCTCAGTTCTTGAGTTTTACCGGAACACACAATGGAGGATCCCGTGGAGTCTTTTGAGACGTGCCTCGTACGATTTCAAGTACCTCTCGCGATCACACGCAGTCAAATATTAAACGTTTTCATAACAATCAGATCCATCATCGCGCCGATCTACGAAATTAAAACTGAAACGTTCGTAATATGCTCGATTGAAAAGCGCGAAAAAAAAATGGCCTTCTTTTCCTCGGTCTTCTCTAACGTTCCCCCTTCATACACGTATTTATACTTAGCTTCAAGGGATAAACTTCTGATGCTTGAAATTAAAATATCTCGTTGTTGAGTCGAGTATGTACAAAATATATTTATATTTTTATATACAGACATTCGAGTAGATGCCACCGAAGTTCGTGTGGGCAGATGTAAAGCCTGCAGTGCAGAGGACCGCCCGCGATTCTCTGGACCCGCCGAAAGCCTCGTAAGTGATGTACTCCACTTCTAATGACGCATGGCATCTTTTCCCGTGAATAAGTCACGCCACCCTCTCTGACCTCCTTGGTCCCGCCTACACCCAGGCGATCCAGAATTCCGAGCTCCACTGCGCGGTTGGTGGAGCAGCGTTAATTTATGCGCGGGCTGAACGCATTCATAATACCTTAAGAGAACACTGGATTCACCCGCTTACACCGTATCAAGGTACACGGTGAGTGCTTAAATGTGGGCGCAGCGATGATAGCTTGGAAATGAAAAGAGGTATAGAAAAATGAGCGTCGAGACGATGCAACACGGAATATTAGTTCTCGGACAATTTCTTGTGGTTGCTTTTTCGGGGATCGCTCTGCTGCATTACGCGGACATTAAATTATTTTTCTTTACTGAGAAAAATAAATGCTGACCACGCGGCGTATATAGGTATTATATACCTACCGCTTCCCAAATAATTTTCAATTCGCTGAATTCTCAGAAGCCGCTCGAACTGCGCTCGGAGTCTTCAATATCTCTGCAGGTTTTCTCGTATTAAATATTATACTTATATACATGTGCAAACGACGAATGAATATAAATCGAATTCGTATCATTCGCACGTGCGTCCTAAGAACAATCGCAAAAATCTTTTCGGTCGTTGAATATATGTGTATAAAAGGGCAGAGGAGACTCGAAGCAGCTTCGAAAAGATCTTGGAAAAAGCGATTATCAAATTTAATATCGAATGGGAGACGCAAACGCAGCATCTCCCAGCGGGCGCCCCCCGTGTGGACCGCAAAATATTCTGCGATCGACAAAAAACTATTCTAAAGCCTTAGCTGCTGCTCCAAGATTGGAAATCTATAGAGGATCGGATGGATCGAAAGAATTGGGATTGGAACTTGGAAGCCGCGTACGGTGCGACGAAAGCCAAAGAAGAAGCACGAAGAGCGAAAGAGGCGGCGGTCGATTGGCAAGTGGAGGAAGTGATAACTCTGACTGTAGGACTCTCTTCTCTTCTCGAAAGAACATATAGCGAGAACCCCAAGAGTCGGCGCCCAGCAGGCACCAGCGTCACGGCGGCGGGCGCAGCGGGGTGTGGAACTCCACCCTTTTTATATTGTGTTTTATATTGAAATATATATCGAGCAACACTCCCAAGTTAATACAAACAGTCGAATTGGTGCGGTCAACCTGCCCCCCTCCTGGACGCTATGGGTGATTACTCTTATACAGAAGAAGCGTATTGCGTGCGGGAAACCCTTCGTTGTATTTATCGACTCAAATAGGACCTACGGAATATATCCCACTGCAGCAGTTCGTTTATCCCATTTCATGGTAGGGGCCAATGGTTGTTTCACCAAAATTTATATCATGATGATTTCAAGTGTGTTTGTACGTCTGGCGCTATGTAATGCCAGAAGAATTATCGAGTATATGGATAGACGAATTCAGGCTGCGGGGGTCACGTATGTCTTGCGATTTCATCTTCCGCTCCTTTCCATTTTCTATCTCTTCCAATTTCTTAGAGAGTTTTTGCCAAAGTACCGCGCTGCACCGTCTGAGTAAGTTAAGCAAAATTAATTAATTCATTTTATCATACGACGACCTTTATACCGCTCTCTATACTTTCGCCTATGGAATTCTAATTAACTTACATTTTGCGAACGTCTCGGAAACTGGACGTCGTATAAAAAAATGGCAGCGCACAGAGTACGTATACATCGATCAACGTAGAGCAATTACCTATCCGAGCTTTGTACCGAACTCTACGTCGTGCAGATTCTCTAGTGAGGCGAAATCTCAAAGATTCCTGCTCGCGCTGCAGTTTTAGCCGTAGTAATAATGGCTTTACCGTTACAGAAATATCATTAAAAGTACAGACTCCGCAGAAACACTGGCAGTTGGGATGTCGTGCCGTTGACTTCACCGTCACAGTCGCCGTCGCGGTGCCTGATGACATCGTCGACTAATCGCTACCAGCGCCACCCACAACGACTCCGATATCAAAGCATGTTGGGCCTCCTTTGAGCTAATTTCTACCGCGATGCCCATAAGTCAGACTGATTGGCGTCTCTAATTCAGAGGACCGTCACCACATGTGCGCACATGATGCCACACACTACCGTCAACTTAGATGCCATATGCGCACATATGACCTTGGGAGGTTTGTGCAGCGTCTTGGTCTCGTAATTTCAACCGTACGGCGCGTCACCAGACGCTAGACGCCGTCTTCATTGCTTTCTCTGACTGTCTGTCTCTCTCTCTTCCTCTCTCGTAATTAGCCCTGATTAGCCCATTTCACACAATTTAGCAAGCAAGCCTCAAGACAAATGAACCCCCGCCCACCGTCTCGGTAATACATACGTTTTTCAGCTAATAAACGTTGTTAGATCGACGAAGAAAATAAGAAACTTGTTTCCCTCTCAGAACAAGTTTCGGCAGCTATTGTAGGAATTATTAACGTTACGTGATCTATCTCTGATTGAAATTCCGAGTTTCATCGGAGCAGTTGACGCATCGTCGACAAGATTAGTAATAAAATGGGATCTGCTGTACGGTCTTCCGCGAATAAAAACATCACGGCTTCGCAGAGCCACGTAGATTTAATATACAAATATATAGGCTTAACGTACCATTGTCCATGTCACGGCTCTTCGACAAGCGAAATCAATCAGCAGCTTACACGCCACGACACTTTCGAAAACACTTTATTCCCATTGTCCCCTTCACATAGCGTTCGTTGTCCTCTTTCGTTTTTCCCGGCACTGATCTCTGTCTTTCTACCACGAGTCGTACCCTGGCATCAACTGATCTGCTTAGTAACCCTCCCGGTTTTCCAGTACATACTAATGGACTTTGGGACTCGCTGGGTTGGCTGGCTGTGAACTAAAATCCGAAGAGTTTCCAGCAAAATTTGCCTTCGTCAGATCGTATCGTTGTATATTATATGTGTTTGCTTAGTAGGTTGCATGTGTAATAAACACACCACGATATCTAGAGCCTTAAGATCGGTTGTATAAGTTCAAATGTATCTCACTGTGTGCAGCAAAGAATAACGCGCGTGTGTATATATATACATAATAATACCAGAGTGCCAGAGAGAATCGCATCCTTTTGTCGTTGGCTTCACATTTGTATAAGGCGTCGTGTTCTGGTAAAAGTTTCAAAGCTGCTGCAGGAAAAGCCATGGGGCATAGACGATATGGAAGGAACATCGTAAGGATCCAGTGTCACGTCTGAGGAATTCCCTTGGTGGATGGATATCTCTTTTCTTTTGTGTATCTCTATCACATGTTACAAACTTACTTTTGCTGCACCCTCGACAACTCGCAGCATTTTCAACAAACTCTATGCAGCGCGATAAGTTTTGGAAAAAAAGAACAATGAAAAATAAAAATAAAAATGAAAGAAAGAAAAAGTATATTGCATAAAAAAATGCAAACAAATAACGCGACGCTTATACCTCTACATTTTGTGTAACTACATGTATGTACTTTACGTCATCATAGGTATAATGTAAATATACATGATGCAGCGTAGGTCGAATACTTATCGATCTCCGATGCGACGCGATAGAAGTTGGGGGTAGTACCACCAACATGAGTCCCTTGACGGGACAATGAAACTATTTTATGATCCAAGTACGCGAACGGCTGCGGGCTGTATGTATACATGGGGGCGTATATAACGGAGCTACGCTATATAGGAATCCCCGCAGGGCCGATTACAATCGTTTCTTCGATGTACACCGATCTTCGAGTCCTCTCACCCTGCAATCGAGTTGATCGCGCGCAAGGCTGCATCAGCTACAGGACGACGCGAAGGTGCGGGAAAACGTCAAAAGCAAAAAGAGGAGGGTGAAAAGAACGAAACAAAATAGAAAAAAACGGAAGAATAGTATAAAATTTACCAGATAATCGTCATTCCGGTACTTTACCTCGAATATTCTACTGAATTTATTTTAACGTCCGTAGAATAAACCTTGCTCATCGTTAACGTCCGCTAAGATTTATCCGGTGAAAATGGTGTAATATAATAACTATATATAGCTATACAAATATACATGTGCGGAAAAAGTACAGTTATAAATAAGTTTGTAAGTGCATAAATATGAGATTTTCTTTTTAATAATTCAGGAGCTGTATCGTGAAAGCGATGTTTATTACTTTGATGTTTTCAACGCCCGTCGGAAGTTCTACCGTCTCGTTATCACACCACCCTCTCCAAACTCGCGCATATATACAGCGTAAACTGAGATTTTCTCTCTGTTAAGAAAATATTTAAAAAAATTAAAATTCAAATAAAATAAAAAAAGAAACTTGAAAACAAAAAAAATGAACCGAATAAATAAACACGAAGCTCGTCATTACACGTCGCTTAAGATCACCGTCATGTTCGTCTCGTCCAAAATGGGGTGCCTCGGGAAAAACTACGTCGAGTTTTGCTATTCTGTGCGTGGAACTTTGGCTTTCGCTCGGCACGCAACACGGTCGGAATTATTTTGGATATAGTTTTCTTTTTTTCATTGTTTTTCTCCAGTCTCCCTCGTTCGTGCACCCGCAGTACAGACGGAGCTCACGTGACTCAGTTTTTCTTTTACGAAATATATGATCGTCAAAATCGATGAACACGTTAATCCAATATAATAATCCCTCAGTCAAAGAATTATATGTACGATAGGAATAATCTCGCGTGATCCGCCGGTCCGTGGTCAATTGAAAGAAAAGATTAGCCGACGTAATTTATACGTATATACGTATACGTATATAATGCATTTACCCGAATCCCCTCTCTTCTGATTTTAGGCCCCTTCTCAGTTTCATTGACGGCATACAGCGCGATCGTTATGAAATCGGTATAACCGGTGAGTTTGTATTCAAATTGCGTAGTCCGTAGACTATAGACAGACCATTAACGGATAGTGAACTTCTTCCGAAGCATTGCCGCAATAGTTTGTACAAACCCGTCAGCACGTTTCAAAGTCACAATAATAAACATCATATTCAACGTAACATACCAATCCAATGGATTAAAAATACACAAAACCGTCGTCATAAAGTTGAATTAATTCTCTAATTGTAAGTTGTCTTGTTTTTTTTTCTATCTTGTATCCATTCATCGTAGAGATATATATATGCGTAACATTTCCTCGTTACGTCTGAATCATACACGGAAAAGCTCTCGTCGCTAATCAATTAATTGCATTGACAATGCCCGCCGGTGGTCCATTACGAGATAATAGTAATTACAGTTACGAATTTAATTATGCTTGCATATACCAATATGTGGTTACGGTATACATGTGCATATGTATATACGTATATGTACAAATGTGCATGTGTACCTATACGTAGTACGTACCTATGAGTGATCGAACTTTATACAGATTGCTCGTGGTTAGGATTATTAATGTATAAAGGCACATGTAGATCGATAAAGATACACACGAGGAGATGATAGTAGAGGTAGGGAAAGAGAGATAGGACGAGGAGAAGGAGAGGATGCGGAAGAGGAAGAGTGGAAGAGAGAGAGAGAAGAAGATATAGGGATAAAACGCTGTAGGGGAGAATATCGTTAGGATATCTGTGTAACAAACCGAATGGCAAGTCTAGCCGTCGTATGCCTAGCACGTTCAACCTCGTGCGTGGGCTCCGGTCTGACAGACTGGCACGCACGGTTGTAGGGAACCCGTGCGCGCCTAGCATTTGGGACTCTGGTGAACCCGATCCAATCAATGTCCAATCCAATGACAATGCTGGTTAGTTGCGTTAATAAGCGCCGACTCGAATTTACATATTTTAAGCGTGTCGAGGTCGCTTCTCTTCAACAAATACTGCATAAGCTAATATTATTGTACAGCGAAATAAACGACAAAATGCATCTTCCGACAGAAATATAGATAAACTATTACATGATCTTATGTGAGGAAATCTGTCCATATGAATAATGATCGGCGCAGCGAATTGCATAATTAATTCGCGTTTTGATTCTACTAGATTTTATTTTCACTAGAAATTGTAAGTTGTGAAGCTAACATTCGTTTTTCTTTTCATAGTATATGAAGCTCACAAGACCTCTACGGGGCTGAGCTGAGTTTATAACATGAAGGGAACATTAAGCTGATGAATAAAAGTTTTATCGCAGTTTTTTTTTTATGTTACTCTTTCTTGAAAGTGCAGCGAATTGTTGGTGTAAGTGTAAGTAATATCGATGCGATAGGTACAGCAACGGTACACGATAAAACTACATGTAATAGAAAATCTGAATTACGCGTGTCTAAACTGATCTGCTACGACCTGCTGTAAATTTAGTTGTTTGAAAATGAACCAAGTTTCGAATTCCGGATCAATTGTTTGCAAAAGCAGCGATTGTTCCGTGATTGAAAATCACTTTGCAAACTTAACGAAAAAAAATTTATGAGATAAATTTCGAAAATGTCGTACGTGCAATATTATTTTTGGGCATCCGTTTCATTTCACCACGACAATAAAATTGTATGTCATTCGATGATATTGCCACATATTCTTCGCTATTGCCATACCATACCGTCTGTAATTTCAAGGGGCCAATGTCACTTGATTTAATAAGCATAAAGTTTAGGTCACCTAAGGAATCATTGGCATTCGGATGGCACGATCAAACGCTGCCGTGGGAGTATAAAAACTCTTGGGGTATCTGAGGGAGGCATCAGTCAACTCAAACTTCCAGTACTTGTATCTAAACAGACAGTACAACCTACAACCAAGTCAACATGAAGGTAAATTACGAAAGTTAACAAGAGTTTATGAGCTCATATTTGATACTCCGCCAAAGCAATTAAAACACGAGTCATTGAGTAAGATGCCTTGTTAAAAAATTAACTTCAAAAGTTTTCAACATCGGTTTTTAATACTTTGAGATCTGATGGGATCCACGTTGATAGCAAGCAAGACCATTCCACGCTGTATAAAATATTTTTCGCTCACGGTCTAGGCGAGTGTGTTATTTTATGGTGAACGGTGTGAATTTTCCAACATGATTCTCATTGTGATATAGGAACGTCAACTCAAACAGATTTATCCATACTCGGTGCTCACTCCATTCTTTGGTTAATATTTTCTTTTCTCTTCACGGAAATTCTTAGGAGTGCATATTAGCTGAAACGTTAGCACATACAGTGTATAAGAAAGCGAGGTTTCATTCGTTCTCTGCTGTTAAATGTCGGCTGTTCAGCTTTATATCAAAACTCGCGTTGTAATTTTGCGTAGTGAATTATTCACAGTATAACTGTTCGTTACCAGTTAATCTTTTATGCTTATGCAGTTATTAAACTAGATATCTCTGGATTAAGCTCAGCTTGCGTCGATAAGAGACGGACTTTCGCATATATTGTGATTTTTTTTTCTATTCGCTCGTTCTTTTTACTCACACGTGCACCAGGTGTGCGAACATACATACGAAGTGATTAATATTGTCGAAGAAACGTTCATCCTTTTGTTTACACACCTTGCACCGCTCCATCGTACTTTCCGATGTTAACAAGATTCATTGAGCACATTTCTATACCAATTTATTGTATAAATTCGAATACCCTACGTGCTTATATTATGAAGGACAAAAAAATTTCTATCAATTTCAGGCCTTCGCATGCATCGCTACCGTCGCCATCCTCGCAACATTGGCGAAAGCAGAACCTCCTCAGTACCGTCGCCAACGTCAGTTTTTCGCTCGTCAACAGGAGGAAACGACGCCTGCCCCCGCCGATGCACCTTATCCTCCGTCAGGATGGAAACCCGCGGGTCCCGCATTCGATCTCCCTCAACGTCAAGTGAGCGATTCGTACGGCGCACCGGCTAACCCACCAAACGCATACGGACCACCAAATGAGTACGGGCCACCAGCGACAACGGAAATACCCACGACGACCACCGTCGCCGACGAACCGACGACAACTCTTGCTCCGGTAAGTTGAAGCAGGAAAATTACTATCGAGTACGGCATATCTTCCGTTCATGGTTCAGTTCAAGATATCTAAATGAGACTTATCGTTGCTTGACTTATAAAATCGAAACGGAAGCTCAAAAAAAAGAACATGTGGATTGGTATACCCCATGCAGGTTAATAATATTTTTGGATATTATATTCTCAGAGAGATGATTATTGTTATGCCAGTTGTATCAGCAGTTATGGAATCCGTATAAGATATAGTCAATTGGCGGTTGTTCAAAACTCGTTTGATCAGTTTGCCAACGAAGATCGAAAATAGATTGCCAATTATTACAGCTTGAACAGTGTTTATGCTGCCATATATCAAAGGGACTTGCTGTGGGATTCGATGTTTTGAGAATGAAGCTAAAAATTCGACAGCAGTTTAATCAACTCCCACTGTTTGCCGCGTTCATATGATGTTACGTAACCACATTTTTTGTTTGTTGAAAGAAAATTTACGGATTTGAAATATTTTTAGTCCATTAATGTAACCGTCGAATTAATTCCACCGATCAATTCCGTCCGCACGACACCCTACCCCATCGATTTTAATGAATAATCACTTTGCTCAGGCCATTGACTCTGGGAATGAACTTGACGAGGTAGAGGGCAGCGGACAAGGTGAACAACAACAAGGAGAGTACTACATCGCATTACCTGATGGCCGCCTTCAGCGTGTGCAATACGTCAGTCGTGAGGATGCTGTCGCTATGCGTTACTTGGCCAAGATTCAAGCACAAAACGTCGGACCTATTTACGCCTACAATCCTCTTCAGAAGCTAGAGATTTCTCCTCTGAAAGTTGAAGCCCCAGTAGCCTTGGTCGCTTCTCCCCTGAGCAGCACGTCCTATACTACGTTTACTACAAACTACCAACCCACCGGCGCCGCCAAATTGGTTTTCACCGTTTAGAAGAAAATAAATATAAATAGACTCCAACTAATAGTGATTGACTATTGGATGAGATGTGTATCTAATTGTACAGATGTAATTTAATTATTTAATGCGATATCGAATAAAATGAAAACGATAACACTGTACGAGCGTTATACGTGTATGATCCTATATTTTGCTTTGCTGAATTGTTGGCATAATCCAAATAATTAGGTTTATTAGATAAAAAAATAAAATTAATGATCTGAATTCTTCCGAGATTGAATCGCCCGCGGATCCAAGAGACGGACTTGGAGAGGAAGTGAAACCTTTCTTTCGCACTATCGCGATAGGGGAGAAAACTACTTCTCTAATCGCGACCGGCTAGCTTTAGAGAAAGATTTAATGACGGATTACAGTGCAAAAATAATTGAAATAATGAATATAAAAATCCTGAATTACTGGAAAAAAATATTGCTGGTGGACAACGGGCCGAATTTCTGTCCTTGATACAAAAAAAAAATAAGAACTTCGCATAAACTATTAAAACGATATTGAGGGATTCACAAAGAATTGAATATTCAGGTTCGACGATAACTTCCGTTGATATATTACTTCTGCCTTCCAGCCACATAGCTGAGTCTGTAGTACAAACCACGAACGTTGAGTCCGCGTTAAAATTTGTCACGGCGAGTAAAGCTGCACACTTCTGGTCCACCGGACTCGAACGATTCCTTTTAATATCCGGCACCTTCGCCTAAATACGCCCTTGCGTGGTGACTAGCTGGATCGCGTCCGCGAATGGGAACATCCCCTCCACCCGCTACCCCGCAGGACGCCCGGCGTATATACGCGGTGTCTGGAATTCATTCGTTCGCTGGTTGGTTGGTTCGTTCGTTCGTTGTTCGTTCATTCGTTCATTCGTCCGAACACACGCACAGAGAAAAGGTGGTAGAAATAACCCCATGGATCCAGCACGTATCGTGCCAGGCAGAACACACTTTCGACGAGCGGAGTGTTGGAAGCCTGAAGCGTTAAAGCGAAAGTGATCGAACGGAATGCCTCCCTCCGAACGTCCATGATAAAACCGCTCGTTTGTAAGCGCGTGATCGAATTCCTTTCCTGGAGGGTTGCTGCCGGTTCTGGTTGTGTTAGGTGGTATGGGAACTTCCACCTACTTCCCAACTCCCACCTGCCCCCCATCCAACTTCTCCCATCGCCCATCGTCCGTAAGGGGGTTACAGAATCAATCCTCCTGGTATCCCGTTTCTCTCTTTTCTCAACCCCTCTTTGCCACTCTCTTGTTCGCCCGGCTCTTCGAACCTCGAACCTCGAACCTTTAAACTCGCGGAGGACGAGGACGACTACGACATTGTTACCAGCCTCTACATGCTCGTGCTAGGAATTCTGGCCATGATAGCTGTTCGATGCAGGGCCATTTATTTCCATCTGAGAGTCGATTCTCGGAGAGTGAAAAGCAACGCGTGCCGTGGAAATGAATTACTCGCGAAGACTCGCGTTTGCCTCCACGCTATACACATGTATAGTCGATACACGTCGTTTTACACGTGGTTTATCACTTTAGGTTGTCACTGTGTACGTCCAAAATATACAACCGATACTTATTCAAAGACACGTCTGTTTTCTGGTTGATCAACCTGCCTGATGTTCACCTTAATCGTTACTTTATTACTGTAATGGACAAGGAGTGCGAGAATGTAATTCAATACTCGCTATCGAAACTCGTTCTACTCGGGAGTAAAATTCACCCTTCTGCGTTGAGGTCATTCTATCAATATAACTGTAGCACTTCCGAGCTGTGGTGAGAAACTTTAAGAAATGGGCACTAATGTTCAAAATTAACAAAGTGCTTTCCCCTTAGCGTCATACAAATGGCAAGTATTTTTGCTTTTCGATCAGAGTCCTTTTTGACATTCATATGGCAGTACAGACCTGTGAAAAATAAAATAAAAACTGATGACTATATTTAAGAAAACTATTCTGCAGACGACGATACCTAACTGTATTCACCGTCAACGTCGTATCTCAATTACCCGATTCACTCATTCCACGCGTCTGTAATGGAATTTATATAACCTTCTGGGGATCTCGAAAAAGGATTTGTACGTCTACCCACCTACGAATATGTATGGGTATGTTTCAGTCTCGACGTAGTCCCGCGACCTTCGATGAATCGATTAGGCTTCGACCCTGAAAGTTGTAAATGTAATAGGAATTCGGAGAAATGATGCGTGTGGTATCGGCTGTGCGACTGGAAAAATTAAAACGATAGTTGCGAATGAATTTCTGTTGAAAGACCAAAGTCATAACGAGGTTATCGATAATGAGAAATCCGAAATAACATTGATGAAGAAAAATCGATATCGTACATACACAACAGTCGATGGCTTTCTGTCTGGGCTTAAGTTCAGTTAATGTATCGAACCACGTCTCGGGATCTACACGTCGTTGCCAGAAATTCTCGGCGTTACCGAAATCTCGTACGTTACGCTGTCTTTTAGAGTAAATAGTAACTGCTAAGTATTCGGCACGCGCGCTCTACGTGCTTCCGTTTAAAAATAAATTACATCAGCCTTCATACAGGTATCTAGAATTATTCAAAAAATGTATTCCAGTTGCAATCGTACTGTCTGCAATAATACTCGAAAATGGAAAATATAAAAGAATCATTGTATCGTACATATGTCGAGAAATAACAGCTGCCGCACGTAATTTTTACGAAAGTTTTATGGGCCGTAGTGGTGCTCACCAGATGCAGTCTCGGTGTAACTGTGACAGTAGTAATGCGCACTTTCACTACCGATGTGTAAAGTATGGCTCGAACCGACAACGTATCAGAAATCGTGGCTTCCGCTCAGTCATACTACTAAACAATGCGATATAACACTGTTGTAATAAAACAGATTTTGTGACCTACTATAGTGGTTCAATAAAACCGATTTTCGAGGTGTTTATGTCCCATGAAGATCAAAAGCATCAGAGCTCGATAAAATAGTTACGAAGAGTTGAACTTTGTTAGCGTTGTATGCATGCTAACCGACAGATACGCGATTTCTACAACATTATGGCTAATAAATCGTGAGCTAGGAGGATGACAGACCACATTTCATCCTTACGATGCCAACCGATCACGGTATACCCTACTCGAGTAAAGATTACCTGCTACGTATTATGGATTGCTGTGAAGATATTGGTCCTACACTCCCGTTCCGTTGACCTATATATCTGTTTTAGGATGCGCGTATTGAACTTGTGAATTGGCAAGGGCTATATATAGGCTGTCAGGCACAATCTTCACTGTGGTACCAGTCCGGATAAATAACGCTATGTGACACCCGGTGTATCTCGATTACTGATGGCGGTCCACGCGCATCATTCGTTCAAACGACTGTGGGTTGAGTGGGCGGAAGAACGGAAGCGACATGAACGGACGGACGGACGAACGAACAGAAGGTGGACGTCGAGATCGATTGCGAGTCGTTTTGGCGGCGCAATGATTTATCGCGTGGGATAAGCGTGCGTAACTTTGCGGCTTCGGTGAAAACTCGCGCTAACTTTACAGGATGGCCCGGCCTCTACTCCAGACTACTCCGGGACGTTTTCCTGCAAGTTTTGTTTACTCACCCGAGCCGCATGATTTCTGCAAGATCCTAAGATATCAACCCTTCTCAATGTTTATCAGAGTGCAATATAAAATTCCTTGCAAGATTGAAGAACGCCGTAAAATTGTAAGCCGAGGATGCCGCGTCGTGTCAACGAAACAGTGATTCTGCATCACAGTGTGTACCCGAATGATTTTCAAGTCGTTTCATTTTTTGATTTTTTTTCTTTAGATTATCAGAAACATCTTCGCCGCAGAGATTTTTTCAGGTTTTCCAAACATACCCCCGCCCGTGGTTCACTATTTTATGGCCTTTCTCTGGGACGGCAGAGCTTGAGGGACCAGATGTTCTTCGTGTGAAGTGTTCTTTGGTGTATCAAGAAATTACCACGCTAAGGTCGACAGCGATCCGTCGACCAAGACTTGCGGATGCGTGTGAACAATTAACACTAGTTATTATGCGTTTGTCAAGATTAAACGTCACACCCACTGTAAAGTTTCGTTGTGTAACGCGCTGGTAGAAAATTACGAGGCTCAATTAAACGCGCTTCGTTCTGTACAATAACTTTGAAGGCACAATAATATTTATCATTCTTTTCAGCCCTGCCGCCAGCCCTTATCTCGATGAAGTTCAATCCTTGCAGAGTTTCTTCATTTCACGCCAGGTGTTAAGCGATACGCCCAAGGAATTTATAAATCCTCCATTGCGTGCTCGTGGTTTTGGGTAATTTTCATTTTTTTGAAAACCGTTCCGCTTTCCGGGACGTCTTTACGGAATAATAAGCTGAATGCCAACCAACCTCGACCTTACGCCCCGGGGAGCAATTGTTTATCATATTCCAGCCATTCGCCTCCTGTCTGAACCCCGCTTCTTCGTTACCTTGTGGCATCCCTTGATCTCGAGGCAATTTTGCAAGGCAGAAAATTTCTAAGGTTTGCCGAAAAATCCGTCTCGAATCAGCGCCTACCTTACGTAGCTAATATATGAAAAAAAAGTGTGAGATTCAACAGCCTTACGTAGCAGTCAACGAACTTTGGAGGCCATTCTATCTCATCGAGTGTTATACTGACACACCCACCTACTCACTTTTACTAATCATCCAACTTACAAGTCGTAAAATATAATTTCAAATTTATAAATTTTGAATAGTGGGGAAAACCATTACCGACTAGAAGTGAAGGGCAGGTCGGAATTACTACAATTGTTACTTGCAGCACTATGCGGTAAAGTTGGACCGTAAAATTTAATGAACCGTTTGCTGTTAAATTTATAACTACATTTGTAACATTAATCATACGAGAATTCGAATGTGGCCACAGTTATGTGTATACTACATACCAACATTCTATAGATGTGTGTGCTTTTAGTTTCGCTTGAATGCATTTATTAAATTTAGATATAGTACTATAGTCATAAAAAGTAGTATTTATTATAGTGGTACTCACGGGTACAGATGATCGTCACATAATATGTTCAACTATTACGGTTGTAATTCAAATAATAACGGTATTTCACGCTTGCCTGATCTTGATTCTTTTATGTGTTATGACGTGTGCTTATCTATCCGCTGTTTGTCAGTCTGAGAAGCGCCTTTTTTGAGGAAAACCAACGTTCCAGACAATATACATATTTCTGTCACTCATAGTGTTCCGATGTGAATTTCTTAGCAGATCAGATTAGTAGACATTATATGATAGGTAGCGAAAAAAAAGAATAACAAAGTGTAACGCACCCTGACAGGTTTTAGATATAATGATCAGTACAGGTAGCCGTTGTAAATAGTTCCGGAATCACGGGAAGCGCCAACCGCCAGGATATTTCTGGAAGTCCCACGCATGGGGTTGCTTAGGAAATGTCAAAAATAATAGGTAGGATCGATTTAATAAAACGGTTGCTGCGGTGAGGTCGCATGCGGTTTTTTCTACGACGCGACGGTCCCGCGTGACAGGTGCGGTGAAGTTAGTTCTGCGTGAGCTCCAAGAATATACACGAAAATGTACTCTAGTTTTTGTTATTTTCTGCGTCAATGTTCATATCAGAGCTGAAGTATTATATTCATATTGTATCTGTGTCAGTCAGAGGTACGTGTATACACGAGCTTGTGTGAGACATTGTGCGCCTGTCGTTACACGTATATCTATACCTGCGAGGTATCAAAACCGGGGGGAGACCAGTGCGTGCAGTCCGTAGGTGCGTGCGATGTGCGTGTTCACCTTGTCAACCAGCACCTCATCCGGAAGAATAATATTTCACGTGCATAAAAGCTCCACTTATATAAATTACGCGGGACTACCGTTGTTAATTGTTTCTGCAGTAGCGGGTGGTTTCAACTCGGTATAATCTGGCAAACCGGAAACGAGAACCAACTGTCCAACTTTCAATATTGATTCACTAGAAGAGCGGAAATGAGATGGCGGTAGTTCACTTGATTTCAGAGATTCAAGATTCTCCTGTAATTGCGTTAAAGCAAATTAATAAACGAAGACAAACTGCGAAAGGGTTTAGTTAGTTTCCGGGCGCTTGGCTCGCACTCGTTTCGCATCCATCGAATGACCTATGATCCTAGCGAGATCAACCACGAGTGGTGTCCGTTAGCGGCCACCCAGAAGATGGGATTCGATGTGGGTGCAGAGGATGCCGCTCGTGGCTTGGCAGAAGGCTGATAGCGAGCGGGGTAACGATATTAGGACGTGAGATTGCCATCGGACGGCAAACTACGGCCAGTCCAGCTTATCCTGTGGGACCCGGCATTTGTCCTTATTACGCAGCAAGGACTAATCCGGGCAGAAACGCCGACGGAGGTATTGCGCGCCCGCGTGTATTGCTTCGGGAGCGAGATAAAAGCGAATCCTTGTCTTCTCTTCGTATGTTTCCCCCTACCTCGGCGCCTCGACGGATTCGGCTGTCCTCTTCTATCTTCCGTCGTCCCACGCACTTCTTCCCTCCACCAAAAAGACTGCAGACGGTATGAATTTTCTTGCTCGGTACTAACAGCCATCTTTCGCTCAACGCTTTATTAAAATCCTTTGTTTCTCCTTAATTTCATAGATCACGGTCCGTTGCATGTTTAAAGGCAAAATAAAACGTATATCTTTATTAAATGAATCCTACTCCTGACGCCTCATCATAATATTTTACACGAAAAACTTCAAGATCTCAGCCCTTGATGCCGAGCGCCTTGAATAAAAATTCGAAAAGTTGTCTCGGTGGTGAGTTTATATTATATCAGCTTGAATCGCATTGAAGTTAGATCCGTAATTCCACACGCGTAGGTATTATCGGTGGAAAATATCGAACCAGACATTAAACTGCCGCATGGTGTGGAGGTACCTACAAATACCAGTTCATTACTTAATGAATTTAATCGATTTGTAAATCATATATATTCCACGTATAATGAGACACGTGGAACATTTACGCGTGCCATGAAATTACATGTTGGCGTCACTTCGCACCGCAACTGCTCATTTCATTTACTCTACGTATGACCTACGTTTTGTACCAGTTAACCTAGTGAGTCAAACATTATTTTGAAATAAAACAACTGCAGCAAAACAAATAAATAAAGTACCAGAGTTTTCAACGTAACTCGCTTCATGAAATGCGAAAATAATAATGTAAACGTTATAACGTTCGCGTCATCCTCATCAACGAATATTACAGGGTCTTGGTAGTAGCTCGTCTCTTGTTATCTCGGTATATTTTAATCTCACTAAGGTCCCTCTAGGTTTTCAGTTCACTGGATCCCTTGACCGCTAGACTCGCTATGAATTTTCATAGCACGACTCGCCTTTGCTCGTACTCGGCAGTCACCTAAGTTGCTTCCTCGTTCTCGTCCTCGTCCTCGCCCTCGTCCTCGTCTTCACCTTTACACCCCTCTCCCCTCACGTTCAAGCTCACCCTCGTCCCTCTGTACCCGACTCCTAGATTAGTTGAAGCTCCACCCCCTGCCCATCGCCCGGTGGGTGTTTACATGTTTTAATAATTAGCTAGGGATGAATAATGCAGCGCCAACATACGGCTACCCCCTACCTATCTACCACTAGGATAAGCTGGGCCTGGATCAAAACCCACTGGAAACAGGTTACTGGTCGATAAGAAATACTGCTGAGTTAGCGTCAATAGGCTATATTATACATACGCACCTGTTCTCAAGTTTGCACATCATTTCGGCAACATTCGCCAAATTTTGAATTTTCCGATTTCAATTTTCATCTCCCAATTTTTTTCTTTCGAACATCGACATTGTGTAATATCATGATTATTCTCTTGATAAAATACCATACCCGAGCTTTAGAATCAAGGATGATCTTGAAGGATCTGTGAGCCAAAGCTGAACGTCTTGATGGAACTATTTAAAAATGTGTCCTATATTCGTAGAACTCGAAGTCCTTGAACAGACAAATAACACGATGAACTTGACTGGGTGGACTGATTTGGACCTAGCTTAACGGGTCAGCTCACTAATTAGTTAGAACTGGGTTGGGTATTATTAGAACGACCATTATCAACCTTAGTAGTCTATATATCGACACAGGACGCTAATAGTCTACGGATCTGCCACTAACGTGAATTAGGCCACTCACGATCGGACACGAGTTCCAGAGAACTGACCAAACTTTTATCCACTACCGCTGACTAAAATGTATCAATGCGACGTGGTGACAATTATGCTTTCATCTACCTCACGAACGAGAATTTTCTCCGACTAAACGCGAATTTCTCATATGTATTCACAATCCAATGATTTTGATATTCGCAATTATATTGCTTGCCGCGAAGTCAAAAGCGTAACTTAATTTGGGTCGTTCTTCAATACTAGAGGTAGAAGTTTAGTTCGTATGGTATATGGTCTGAGATTAAACCCTCGGTTCTGTTGGGTTACAAGGACACGGCGAATAGCGTAATTTAGTCCAACCTTCCCAAACAGTCGTACGTACGGTTAGCACTCTAATTATATGGGGTTTAACACTTTATGGTCTCACCTTATTTCCGGACACAGCTGAGGAAGGCGAATATCAAAATTATACGGGCGTGTCAGTGGGCGTCTTTACCCTTTATTCCGCGATCCTCAATGGGAACGTGGTCGTCTTTAAAATATCGAGCGACATCTGATGGCAAGAAAAGTTGTTCGTGAAATTTAAACGGACTCGTATACGCACATAAAACGTCAGAAGGAATGCAATCGAAAGTGATTCGAAAAGATAATGTAATTCCGTATTACTGTAGTCTTCAGAATTTTGAATCCAATTTATTCCAGTCGAATCCCCTCTTCGCTTAAAAGGGGTACTAGTTTTGAAAATAGCCAACCGGTTCAACGGCAAGGGGTTAGCCCTGTGTTAAAAAGCGGATGAAAAGGGGATAAAAGGGTTCTGATATCACCTCTTTACTTTCACTCGTATCCTTGATCGAACCGTATAAAAACCAGTTGCCCAAGTAAAACGAGGGACTTTTCTCAGGAATTTTTGTGATTCTTGTTGGCAACTTTTTTTCCATCTCTTTGCTGCAAGATACGCTAGCATAGAGTCAAAGTTGGGGTACACTGTCAACGCTACCTGCTATACTATAGGAACATATACGGCACCGTGGGTCAAGATAAACAACCTCAAATGTGATTCTCCGTGTTTGGCGTTCTTTCGCCACGACATCTTCACTTTGGCGCTGGTTTTCCGTCACCACTTCTCTCGCCCTCAGCCGTCGTTACCAGCGTCGCGCCAGTCCAAACTCCAAACAGAGCCAGACCGTGATCTCTTTGTAACGCGAACGAGCCAGGCAAGTGTCTGGTTTCCCGCGACGTAGCCTTCTCCCAATTCAGCTATATTTGTCACCTAAGCCCAGCTCTTCTACCGAGGGCTTGCGGAGCGCCAATAAATTACTCGGCGCATCGTTATACCTTCAATTCATTCCAGCGTAGATTTTGGTGGAGGATCTGCCGATCTATGATCATGCGTGCAGTACAACTATTGCTTATCCCGTCACGATTTGTTTTATTCACTAAAAATTCTATCCTTCAATATTTCGCGGATGACTTGCGAGTAGTGGGAGCTACTATAAATTATAAGCTGCAGTGATGTGTCAAACATCGTGTGCTCACGTGGTTAAACTTGAGTTGAGGCAGGCAACGTAAAAGCGAGGCGAGACGAGGTGATATAATAACAGTTTGTTCTGCTTTTCGCGTGACCGATATAAGTTGCTCAGTGGGGGTCGCTCATTCTGTCCGCGGCAGGGGGCGACGCCCTGGCCGCAAGGTTTAATTAAAATTGGGGGAAACTCTACGAACGATGCAGCTTGCATGCCGTTGGGGCACCTGCCAACCACCGGTTAGGTCGGTTCGTCTACCACCCGTTTTGTCGGGAACTCCACCACGTCCCAGAATATGTTTCATTCCCGTCCTTGTATATTGACCACATGTACCGTCTTGTATAGGTATATGAACGTACATGAAACCTCGTGAGAACTTAGAGCGATATACGTCTCGGATGTATACGTCTTGGAATTGGAAACTTTTTATTTTATTATTATATTTTTTTTCTCTCCACCCGATGAAATTGTCTGATATTACTTTAAAGCACGGAGCAACCCGGCGTATTTTCCCCAGACTACGTCGAGCAGGTTACAATTTAATTTACTGTTACGACAATTACTGACGATCTTTTAAACGAGTTCAGCACTTTTGCTATCTCGATGAACGAATGGGTATTATATTCTCGATGGTGTGCTGACTTTCATCATTAATTCTGTACAATCACTTCTTTTTTTTTTTACGTCACACAATAGCTTGAAATCATCCCAACGTATGGTATAGGAGCAGAAGAAACAAACACGAAGGAAAAAAAAATTACGAAAAATACAAATAAATCTAACGATTCAGAGAAAAAAAAAATATGTACGGTAATAAAATCTGTCAGATATGTTTGGTCCAGATTAGAACTTTTATTGGCGTCAATCAGTTGATTTCATCGTTATGGGAATTATATTGCGGGGAGTTTCATGCGCTGGAGAAATAACCAAGGCACTTTGAGTCAAACTTTGTAATCGTAAACAAATTGAAACGGGGTCTAAAACTGTGTCCCGATAACATGATTCATAAAGCTCTGTCACCACGCAGACGTGGTAGCCGCGCCCCGTTAATTGCGGTGGAGCGACCCGAGAATGGAGACGAGTAGGGAGGTGTGGAATTACGGAGTGTGGAGAAAAGGGGTAAACCAGCGTGTCACGTAGTCGTCCAATAATTGACACGTACCTCTGCAGCGTGGTATAGACGGGGGGCCACGTGGTCATGAGGGTAGGTCTCCCGGTGACGGACTTCCCGCGATTACGAACCCCTCGCCGTCCGAATATCTCTCACTGTATTATTATTTCGTTATTACTCCACTAATTATGATTTACCGAGACTAACTCTTCGGTAGGCTGAAGTCAGGAAAGTGAAGGACACCGGGGTCCGGGGGGGGGGGAGGGAATGAAGGGAAGGAAAGAGAGGTTAAAAATAGAGGATTTTTTCGTCTTTGGCAGTTTACTCGACGTTATTTTATTGTATTTATGAATGTGTATCTGCTCATACCATGTGGGGGTATTCGTTTTTCAGCCTTTCTTTTTTGAAGCGAAAAGTAAATTTCAAAAGATACGCATTTTTTAACTGAACAAGCGGGATGTATTCATTTCCGCTTCTTTGACGTGGCCTCGCCCTTTGACTCTACCGACGCGTTAAAACAAATATAGCTACCTCCATTATGAGGGGGAAAAAATCTCAAAACACGCTCTTTCGAATGCGAAACTCCATCAGAATTCAGGTAACTAGCAGTCAAAAACAAGATTTGTCCACGCAGAGTTTTCTGTGAAAGTTCAGACCCTATTATTGCATTATATTATATATATCCTGTATTTTGTGCACAACGAAAAACTTTTAACCTCACGTGTATATGCGGGTTAATGATTATAGTGCAGAAGTTTTCTTCTGAAACTGTTATTCCAAGTGATGATCAAAAGTTAACAACCACATAGGGTTTCACCGTTCAGTCGTAAGCTTTTATTGCAGTTATGCCGTTTTGGGTATCCCCTCTGAGCACGAAGAGCAAAGTTCGCTATTTCGCTAAATGAGTTGCACTGAAAAAGGTCGGAAGAGGACACAGTGATGCTGCTTTGGTGTAAACCAAGAAAAAAAGAAATCAGGTAGAGTGAATGAAAAAGTCGCATCAGGTTTTCTCGCTGAGCACTCGGAGAAAATATGAGCAAAATGTGTAATACGAATACCGGATGAGAGCAATATGGAAAAATATCTATGTGGACCCTGGAATAATTTCTTTTGAGGCTGTCAACCTCGTTTAGTTGGATCCGGCGCGAGCGGGTGACGCAGTCTTTGGACAGCGTCCATTCGAATTACACACTTGAAGAGATTTGGAGTTGGTAGCGTACTTCTGGCGTAAGCTGCGGAGAAGGGTTGTAACCCCAACCGCTGGCCCGAGTAATGAGCTGCCTTAATTGATGTACGACTGCTTTTAAATGCAATAAATTACTCCGCGTCGTACAGTCGGCTGTGGAAAATTCCGCGCTTGGGTCTTCGATCTTTCACGGACCAACAAGCACTGGCGGATCGTTAATTACTGAACTATGCTGCTGCTCTTGCTCCCGCAGCTACTACTAACGCTGGTGTAACCAGGTAGCGAAAACCAGGGTGTGCGAAAAATATTTGGCAAATTATATTAACCATATTACGGCGCGCGCGCACTGAGGTAGGTGTTTTATAATATAATTTATGGCTTGAAACGCTGTTTATGGTCTTGGAGACAAGCTGAACCCGCGTATTTACCACCTAGTGGTATTCAATTAACTGCTAATCCTTAAGGCTCGACCGAAGCACGGGGACATTATATTTGCGTCTGAACGAATATCGTACAACCGAGTGAACGAGCGAATGAGTTGGTACGCAAATGGCATTAATTAGCATTGATTACATTCATCCACCGGGTTCGTGCAATTGTACGTGATCGATGCAATTTATTACACGTAATATGCACGAATTGCGGTTAGCCAATGCTCATTACGTCACCTGCCATTTGCTCCTCAGCCGTTAACGCACACCTAGAGGTTTACGGAGCTCGGTTGATCCGCTGCCACGATACGTGAAATTTAACGGCTAAGATAAATATTTCGACGGTTAAAACGTCAGTTTTGACCGAATAAATATCGCGTGCTCAAAAGCTTACGCGTGCCTAAATCAAATATACCTGCCCGCATTATATACGAGTATATACAGGCGGGCTTACGACCGCGGTGGGCTATGAAAACGTGCTGCGTCCGCGATAAAAGGGCATTATTCAAATTATCAGTAAGGTAACGAAGGGAGGCGCGCCATCATGAAGGGCATACGTTCAGCCAACTGACCGCCAACCAACGTTACGTTGCGTCGAGTTGCGTATACCGGCGCGTAACCCTACATAGCGTAGAGCTATCTAGCAGATAACGTAATTTACAGCATCTGCGTCACTGCCATCGCAATATGTATTAATTTACATTTCAATTAACCATCCTCGGCTTCGTACACTCGAACAATGTCTTTCCTTCTATTTTCGCTACTGAATTCATGTGAGCTGACAGATCCAGACATGCTCACATTTTCCGCTTTTCAAAGCCCCCTCGTCCCTATACTCCTTTATCCATCTCTTATTCGCAACTGCTCGCTCTCCCCCGTTCATTCAGTTGCTGCAATAATATGCGTCACAGTTGAATGTGAACGAATTTGTCCCGCGGATGCTAGGCGATGAACAGGAAAAGCGTCCATTTTCTTCGATTTCTTTATGCGGCCGGAGCTCGTTCGGTTGATTTGTTGAGAGAGTCAGCGCGACGCGAGCTTAAGTTTGTCCGGGTTGCTAATGGTCTAGATTTCGGGATCACACCGTCACGTGTTCGTAATCCGCCAATCAGTAGTTTGTTCTTTGGATGATCTTCGAATAGTCGATGTGGGGCGGCGTAGCTTGTTCGATCGGAGGCTATTTAACGACAGACCGCGAATCGCCTCCCATTACACGATTTATGTCGGTATTGTCCAACAATTGGACATTTATAGTTACAGGCCAACTAACCCACGACACGGATGAAAAAAAATCAGTCGAACACGTTATTGCGGTGGCAGACTATTGGAAAAAGCGGTTGAAGTCGTTTTCAGAATCAAGGATACCGCGGATGACCCGATCCCTTAAAATCTACAAAGTTTGTACCCACAAGATATTTTCGTAGCCTTCCGTTTTATGCGGACACTATAGAATGTGCAGTAGATGAAAGGTAAGTTAATTCAGATGATCAATGATTCCCTCGGCTGTTTGGTGAAACATCAGATTTTGTATATAGTTGAGGAAGTTTTAAAATTCACGTGCAACATAAACTCGTATTCGATACTACTATCGTGACGAATCAAAAGAAATTTTTAAAAATGATTCTCCTATAATATTTACTTTCTTATTTCCGTTAGCGAGAATTATACTTTTGATGAAAGATTTCAATCAGACACACTCCGTATGAAATAGCGTCGGATATTTGAACTCGGAGTTATTCGTTTATTAATAGTTGAGGAGGGAAAATTCTGACAAACTACAAAAAGTCAACTTTTCCTAAAGCCACAGCTGTAGCTCTGCGCTCTGAAAATAATTTGGTCTGGTTGTCAGAACGGAGTATATAAAGGCTCGTAATGTGCGATGGTAGGTACTATTTTAAAAACAAATTTCCTCTCACGACTTTCCGCAGCGCGTTCTTAGCGACCGCAACGATGAACATCGCTCAACGTGCCGAGAGATGATCGAAGTGTGAAGTAACGCAGTTCCCGACCGGGTCGTAACCAGTGGGAGGTGATTGTGGTCAATTAGAAGCACGTGGAAGCGGTAGTTTGCAGAGGGGAGAGGACGACGAGCTCTTGGTGTCCGGACAAACAGATTCCTCGGGGTGACGCGACCCAAGCGTGCCTGCGGGTGCAGAGACACGTTCGGAAGGATCGAATATCTCAAATAATGACGGCGCGTCGTGGCGTTGTGGCGTCGCGTCGGTGGTGTCGCTGATGCCATATAGGCGTACGTGAGATCACATACAAGTTTCGCGAGAACGTTGAACCGTTTCAGAGAAAGGGTACAAGGAAACTTAGAAGTCTGTCTGGGTCTCTTCTCTAATCTCTGAAACTTAATAATTGATATTGTACGTATCTGACGAGTGAGACACGCTCGTTTAGCTGAAATTCAACTTTTACCTTAAGTATTCATAATTATGCAATGCCCAGAAAGTACTGAACAAGTCCGATAGTGGCGTAGGGAAATACAGAGGCTCAAGCCAAACGTCCTTGTACAACTAATTTTTCAAAATTTGAAAATCGGTTTGATAACAATATTAATTCATGCCATTCGAACTAACTTAAGACCTTAAAATGTACGTAGTAATATGAGGCGTATCGGAAAATCAGTCAATATTTCTAGAAGAAGCATTTCATCGTTTTTACCAGCTGATTCTCGTCGATATAGTACTTCAGATACCGGAGATAAAAGTTGAGGCCAAAGTTTAGTAAGACCTAAGGGTACACTTTGCCAAGAACGCAGATCTCACCTATTGTTTAAGATTTTTCCCAACTTTCGAATTATTTCCAAAACGAATTCAATCTACTCTACCGGTTCAAATCTCTCGAGAGTAGTTTCGCGAAATCATCTATATACGGACTCGGTGTTCGCAGACTTTTGCCGACCCAAGCCTTTTCAGAAAATAACCGAGACATGCTCTCCACCTCAACGGTACCTCAGTTCTCTATTGTGACTAAGATACACAACCCCTGACCCTTGTGAGCCTGCAAACGCACATTTCCCTGAAGGCAGTCACGAAACTCTGCACATCCCTTTATACGCACATCACACGTGGTGAACACATGTAGATACACACCGCGTATAGAGAAATAAAGTCAAAAAGATAGGTCAGAGGTATGTGTTTGGGTAGAATTTTCTTCCGAGTTACCGTTGCAACTGCAACTGCAGCTCATGAGACACGGACGTAGATATAAAGTTAGAGTCTGGATGTTAAAAGGGTTGAGAGGACTCTGCAGCGGAGGGCCGAGTCATGCGTGCGTGAGCAACGACCTAGTACTCGAGGAGACCCTGTCGCGGTAGCGTCGACCGAAGTCGTCTACGTGCTCGCAATGCAATGATACGACACATTTTCGAAACCGAGCCACATCTCTGCACATCGCGAACTTTTCTTACAGTAGCGCGATGCAAACCCCAGAAAGTATAGTGCGCTCATGCACTCGCCGCGAAGATTCTGCTGCACTGAACTTGATATATTTATATGAAAAAAAAAAATGTTCGTTTCAAACGAAGCACCCTAATATATATAGGTATATATATATCTGATGCAATTTTTGTCACGTGACGTACAAAAAATAATGACACGATTCACTAGTTTTTGCTGTATTAGATTCTTGGGTTTCTGAAGCTTGTTAGCGTTATTAATTGAGGATCAGCCTGGCGAGTTGCCGCACACGGTATAAAGTTTCAACTCAAAACTTGAGCAGGTAATTTGAATTACTTTGCAAAGCATTTTTCTATTTTGTACTTTTTCTTTTTATTCGCGAAACTAATTTGCGATGCATCTTTCAAAACTTATTCTCAGTTTTATCCGAAATCCATAATATAGCCGGTAGACTCGTCGATTCATTCTTGCAATAAAGTTCACTTTTTACCCCTCGATTAAGGGACTACTTCACGCCCATATGAGGAAGGCTTATACAATTTGAAAGAATTGTAACAGGCAGCTTTATCAATACCTTTTCACGCTCATAACAGACCCTTGCTGCTACTGCTGTTATAGTATTATTTAGAAGTAGGGTCTTCTCCCACGGCTGCCATGCTGTAGGCACTTTAGGGGATGGAGATGTCAACCCTGTGTTAGACAATGGCATACCTTGTCATTGACAGTTATCCCAACGGTGATGTAGTTCGCAGACTATATATTTCGTGGATATGGCAGACCAAACGAACGAACCAACGGACAACCCAAAGGACGGCACACGTGTTTGTTAAGTGTTCAGGTACACCTATAACGGTGTAGACTAATACGTATTAGTGCATACTCACATATGCGACAGCTGAGCATGGAGCGGTGCACCGTGTTACGTGACAAAGTACCAGAGTTGCTGGAACGTTTCAAACGTCTGCATGGTTCCTGCCGAGTAGCTCCCATAGTTTAATATACCTCAAGGTAATGAAACGAACTGTTTCCTAATGCTGACTCACTTCGATTTATCAAGACTTTCAACGCGACGTTCTCCACCAAAGGAGGCACATACTTCTTCCCTATCAAATATTCACCATCGACCTTTCAGTCTTTGGAAAAGGGATTCAAGACATGTGTTGGTTGCACATGCATATGGTAGACTGGAGGACCTGTTCGGCAGTATTCGTAAATGTAGATTTATATTCGAAGAAGAAAGGGAGCCGTTGTCTCAAGTCGTTATGGTAGTTGCGTGTCTTCGAGGGAATGTATATGAGCTAAGACAACGCCAAAATATCCAAGTTACGTGTGACGTCGTGCGAGTAGATTGTACGACGAGTTGGTTTCCTCCTGTAGGATCGGTGAATTTGGAAGGGTCGCAGCACCCGCTGCAGCCGCTGCGGATGACAGAGGAACCTGAACCTGGTGTCATGAGCATCATACCCCTCGAGTACGGTGGCAAAGGTCACTCGTGTTCGTTTCGTCGATACACACGAAGGGGCAATTCAATATCGATCTCCGCCAACTCACCTAAACAATGCATAACATTTCTCAATGAATTTTCAATCAAATGGCGAAATGTCCAGCTATTTGTTTTTTTTTCAATATTCTGATTGTGTCGTCATGTAATCATAAATAATGACAAGTACGCTCCCGATGAAAGAGCGCCAGCTTATCTTCTAATATACGATATTGCTTCGTTCTCCATGCTCTATAGCAATACATGTATACGTCTCACGATCATTCGCAAAGCTGTATATTGCCTCACAGTCTTTTTCTCCGTTCGTACATGTCTGTCGAAAATGAGCAATGAGAATGGAAATACTTCAAGAAATGCATTGGCAATTCGGTAAAATAGTTATGAGGATCAGGATGAGGTTATTCATTTTTTGTTCCTCTCTGTCAGGCATATTTAGCTCAGTCTGACGTTTCCGAATGTCGAGCCTAATTTAATTCCCAGCAATGTAACGCCTAGTTATTGTTTATACAGTTCTGAGTGACAACAGCGGATTCGCTGCAGCACCCGCGGTGGTACGAGCTCATGCTTGAGACTGAAAGCCCTCCCCCCGTGCAGTTTCCATTTATAAGTGTCCCACGCTAAGAGTTATTTCAGCTGTCGCAAAATTCATCGCGTAATATACAAACCTCAATGTAAACGTGAACACGAGTCACGCGGAGAAATGATCATGGATTTCTGGTTTGATATTATTAGGGTTTTACCCGCGGGCACAAAACTACGCCCACATCATTGGCATTATGACCGCAAGGGGTCAAATTTATTGAAACATATATTACTTGTATACGTGCCACGATGTGTCAGAAATTTTTTCATTAATTTTTTTTATTAAGCTATGGGGTCACGAATTACCCCGCCCTGTATCGAGCAGCTACTGCTAATGATGCTGGGTTAACAGCTTCGTTGAAGGAACCCACATGGTACCACAGTTGAGAGTTGACATTGCTCAACCACCAAAAGGGTGAGTTTGCATGGTAACCACATGCGATGAGCATGCACTATAATTAACGAAGCTATTGTAGTGTGATATTTGTCCATTTTCGAGGATGGCTAGGTCAGGATGTTACATATATTATGTGTAGGATTGCCGAAGTATCGATCTGGACAAACATAGGGGCTCAGAGTTCTTTGAATCCCTTCCCAAGAGTACCTTCACAGCTATATAATCACTTTTCAATATTGAGTGGCAAATTTTCATTACTCCGCATCATGTATATAGTATATATGTTTCTGAAGGGCATGAAGTGAAGGAAGCTACCACTGATATGTAAAATATCTAATTTATAACAAATATCAAAAGTTCGAATTTTTCACAATTATCCCCACTTCACAATTAAAATGTGCTCGCCAACCAGTCGTGTCGAGTATCATCCGTACAGAGAAAAAATTCGGGGAGGTAGCCTTGTTTTCTTCAATTTTTTTTTCTTTTTTATTTCGTACCTACTTACTTCAGCGCTTCATTCTTGCATTGTGCTACTTTCTTGATGAATAGCAGAGGGTGGTACGGGTATCCAAAAAAGACAAAGCAATGTGCGTGGATCTATTCATATAAATTTCACATTCCTTATTGTTATACACTAAATCAGTATGTTGCCGAATATAATCTGGAATTTCCAAAAAATATTATCACTCGGTGTATTTTAATACCTCAGAGATAGTTGCTCCATCGATGATCCGATGTCCCAGATACCTGCCATGCCATTACTGGAGCTTAAGTGTCATAAGCTTTCATATACACGAGACAATCTACGTCTTGTTCGTATATTATACCAAGTAGGTATTAATCACGGGAGCCCGAAGGCTCGCCTACGCGCAGCTTCAATATTATACCTGCATATTCCAAGAGATAAGGCTTTGTCGTAATATCGGAGCATATAGAATAAAGGGCGAAATTCAGAAATACCTTTGCCAATGTACTCTCCTCATTTTATTTTATAATAGTCTAGACATCCTTCCAAAACATGTAATTCACATATGAATTATATGCTCGATTTCACTACGTAACTTGACTTCTCGATTACTCTTCATACCTATTAATATGTACAGCAACAATTAACATGATGGTACGATGAATTCTAGGAAAGGAATTGTGATTAAAATTGAGCAGGACCGAAAAGTGGGCGATCGACTACTGTATAGTGAGCCGGTTATGCTACGTGATTGCCCGTGGATCTCGTGGTTTATACCTGCGGCTACTTTACACATAGGTGGATCATGTTCAGACGGATGGATGGACTGACGGAATAACGGGCAATCGATAGGGGGCAGGGGATGTATTTTTGGTAGCTGAGGACCGGCGCTACACGCCACCTCTTGCCTAAATTAACTAAAAACTATCCACATCTTTTGTTAGATTCAATGAATGGCCTCGGAACAAAAGGTGTTATGCTTGGAACTTTTCACGGTGTATTGTCCGAGATTGTCGGCGATCCTCAGTTACTGGAAGCACCTGCGCTATTGATGACTCTTCGATGACTGAGCGTCCAGAAAGCGTGTTTCGATAGCGGCTCTCCCAATGTATTATTACGCTTAAATGCCGTCCGTTGTAGGTCAATATCGCCACGGATTCTCACCATCTACGTTTTTATACTGTTCCGCATAAGAAATCAAAATGTGCAAATCATTACGGATTCTGATATGCGAACGAAAAGTTATTCCAGACAACACGATTTGGGACCTTGTGAGGCAGTGTTCGTACAGTTTTGGAAAATTGTCATAAAAAAATATTGCCCTGGAATAATTCAAATACAGATTTGAAATCTCGGGAAAAGCCTCAAAATTAATGATGTTGTATTCCGCTGGAAAGTCCAATTACGAACTGAAGAGGAACCGCCTTGGGCTGAAAAACTTGAGGGCTTTATCGTGCATCGCGGTTTCACAAGTACCTGGTTACATGGTCGCGTCCTACATAGGTCAATATACCCGAATGTGTGGCCGAAGCTGGTAGAGTTGCCATCGACCTGGGACGCGCCAACACGAATGTATATCATAGCTGTGAGTAGATATAGATAAAGAAATAGACGGTATTCCATCTCCTGTCTCTATCTTGGCTTCAAGGCGCGTGACTTTGCTTTTGTGTGTGTTTAAAGCGTATCTGATAATTCGTTCATTCCAATTTTAATAATGCTGTCACGCGGAGAGAGCGCTCTGGATATAGGATCTGTAAATCTGATCTGGCCTCCTTTTCATTCGAGCTGGCCGCCAGAGCCAGGACAACGCCGTCAGGATCTGTATAGTCGCGAAGGATAGGATAAGAGACGAACTAAGACGGCGAAACCGAGTTGAGAGAAAAGAGGAAAAGTGAGTAAGACGCGTGCATTTGACGTCGCTCGTTGATGTGAAAAGCTAGCCCATGCTATTTGCTTCGATCTTGAGAGAACCGGGGATGGATCCCTCCAAGCGCCTTAGGGTGCGGAGAGGCTGGCTCGTAGTATTTGTTTAATAAAAAGTTTCCTCCTACGGCATGCGTAACCATACAACAATCAAGATACACATATACCATGCTACATTTTTACAGTAGATGCCGCGAAGCGGTCAGCGTCGAATAACTTGACCCGGATACTCTCCAGATATCTCGCATATTTTCTGTAATCATATTTTCAGAATTCGCGAGGCAATTTTATACGCGGACATACTTTTCTGTTCTCTGTTTTCCAGACATCTGCCAGAGGGTATTCTATGTTTTTCGGATTTGTATGGTAATTTTTCTCGAACTTCTTCGATGGTCTCCTGGGTCTACTCAAGCCGCCCGTTGTACACTCACATAGGTTACTGCATGTTATATTAGTTCGATTCCAGCTTCTTTTACGGATCAAGATTAGCTCGAAATTTTGTTTCGCCAGAAAAATCTCCCGCTCTTCAGGTATACGTACATTCCGTACGCGGACTCGAAGCAGGCTGAATTAGATGCTGTGATCGATCTGGGAGACTCTCGTTGACGGTGGAACGCTCGTTTGTTGCTTCCAAATTCACGAATGAATCCAAGCTGCAATTTCGCTCTACACACAAATTGTCAAATACATACGGGTGCAGTGTATAGAACTCATACGTGCTCACGTTGATATAAATACACGCGCGTATGTGTAGGGAAGGTAGACAGTCGTTGTGGTCCAGTGATGCGGCGGTCCCAGCGGTCCCGGGGGAGCAGTGATCGGAGCTGCAGCCGCCAAAGGGGTGCTGCAGGGGTGGTGGGACGGAGCGGTGGCTTCGTTCCAGGTTGGAGCCTCCGAGTTTGGCCGATTCGGGTTGAATTAGTGTCCCTCTCTTCGCCCGCGTTCCGCAACAGAACTCGCGTTCGTTATCGTGGACGACGAGGCATAAATTGACCGTGCAGTTTGCTCGGAAGCGAATATGGAGACAGCCTAAGTTTGCTGTAGCCTGGGATGGTTCGTCCAGGACAACGAGGAAACACGCCATTTAAATTATTGGTGTATGCTGCAGCTATTTCAAATAGAACGTTGCAGGGAGATACTGTAACTAAAATGATGATAAAACGTGAAAACAAACAGCGTTTGATTACAAAGCATCGTTGTTATGGGAATGCAAGAAATTAATACCACGTACGTTTAATTACACAATATTCATACATGTGTAGATAATTGTTACACTGTAATATATAATCATCGCATGGTGTATGGAGAACAATTAAAAAACAAATTTCACACGCTCGTCTGCTGTCAGAAAATTCGTAGTTTTATTGTTACATCAAATCATTCGCTTAAACGGAGAAAGAAAAAAGTTGAAAGAAATAAAATGAAGTTGTCAATCTCAGGAACCAGTAGACAAATTTACTTTCTTTATTACATTCGTATATTTTATCGTGTAACTTCCGAAAGTTGTTGACGTATGTATAAACTTTTTCGCTGAATCAGTTCAGTTGATTGAACGACTCCGTTCTCTCTGTATGTCTGTCGTAATTGTATTACGCGGTATCGCATAATCGGAAATAAAATTAAAACGCACCAAGCAATCAAGCAGCAAACGGTAATATAGAGCGGAAAGTGAAAGGGAGAACAACAGGTCTGGTACATAATTAGTGCGAGGCTAATGACGACCCTGTTATGGAGAACGTGGTTTAAATTTGACTGGGCCGGCTATGTTACGTAACTGCCGAAAAGGTATGTCGCAATAACAAAACCGTTACGGGATAAAGGAATTACGCAATCTCCCGATATTTGTTTTTGATTATTCCGGCGGTATAAGATACCAGTTGGAAAACCTTCATCTTGGGGAATATTATCTGTCCTCGCGACGTGGCCGGGCGCAAGGTGCGCGCAAGAACAGCACGATATTAAAACACGTTCAACTCAGTTCTCATGGCCACGCACTGCGACGATTTGCAATTTTATATGCAGCGTCACGGCAATTACCTACCATCCGAAGCGTAATATGCTTGCCTACCTGTGATTAGCTATCTCCTACTCGCAGAGTTGAATTAACCACGTAGTCACCAGGTTGAAGTCATAAAGTCTACATCGTCGAGTACTTTATAAACCTGCAGACTAGAATTGATAAAAATTTCGTAGATTGCTTGAGAGTATCGGAATACGTATACCTAAGCTCCGTGGAACATGATCTTGGATCTCTACGTCACCCGCTAGGACCCCGCGTAGTCAAGATTCGAGAGCCTTGGGGGACGATGCCGCGATCGTTGCTTAGACGATGGCCAAGAAACCGATACTCCGAGGCGTCACGCCTTTATCCGTGAGACGGAAAATCGCCAAGAATCGTCGAGGAGGAAGCAACACAAAACAGTTTGTTTTTTTCTTCATTTGAGGACGTGATCTGTCACGCGGCAATTCGTTCCTTCGCTGTATTCGCACCATTCGATGTACGCCGCCGGTAAAACTGACGGATCCAATCACCAACACCGGGCTAGATCCAGCGGACAGAACCGAGCGTTATCGAGTCACCGACCCGCGTCATTGCCGCATGAGCCTTTCTACATATACGGGGGCATTGTTATTCCAACAAATAAGCGCGTAACAACATCGATGCATTGAATGATTTTTACAAAAGCGCGGAGACGTTAACATTTTTTTTTCTCATTACATTTGACAATGAGAAAGAAAAATCGGGTGCAGCAGACCCCCGAGTATTTTGGAATTCAGATTTCTTTTACTATATCCGCAATCACCCCGACGAGTCGAGTCAAGTCATCGAACGCTTATTGCGTGGAGTTTGATCGAATTGTAGAAGATTCATTAATGTATAGCGGGTAAAAAAAAAAGTAAAGCAATTCGATTGCCGTTAGATTAATTTCGTCCGTTCATTGGGCATTGATTTCCTGGAAATAAGATACGAATGAGAGGTATGACTTGGTGATATCCAAATAAACCAGTCAATCTATATACATCTCCACCGCACATTTCATTTGTCAGGATACATACTTACGTGGATAAATGAGACTCTTGGAGAAAATAGACAAATTTAAGTTCGGAAGACGATGTTTTAGTCTGAATAAAATTCGGGTGGTGGCCATTAGCAGCTTTCGACACACGACTTAGATTTCCATTAGAGGGATATCGAATTATGAAGATGACATCCGTGACGAGGCGTTTGATGCCGACATAATGTCGGCGTTATGCTGGCCTATAAATAAACTAAGGCCCCATAATTTTCTATGTGTATGTCCTACACACAAAAACACACATCAATATATTAATGGTCATAAGCGTGCGTACACAGATATGACCGATATCGACTTGTATTGGCTGCGGTTGTACGATTAGTTTTGTCTGCTGCTCGTTCTACGGTAGTTATGATGATGCCAAGAAATCCGTCGTTTGAAAACTTGGTTTGATAATGAAGCTTCAGTCCACATCAAGTCAGTTTTCAGTATTTGATCATCTATACATTCAGATTTGCCAATTACTTTACTTTATTTTTTTATTTTTTTTAGCATTACTTTATTTTTTTATTTTTTTGTATCTCTTCAGTTTAACTGAACTGAAAAATTTAGAGGTGAAATTTTGTCGTTGAAAAGTAGGCATGTGCACGCTACGATATCTGACCCGCCGAAGGCTATTTGTACCTGCAATTTTAGTCGTGTTGCCGGCTTTTACCACCTATGTACGTACCACACCACTGACCTGTGAGAGTATTAAAGAAAAGTACAACCTCTCGGCGTATTGACATGACCTCGATTCTTTTATCGGATCAGTTGGAGCTCTGATCGACGAAGACCCTCCGTCTCCAACACTGTGAGCTTCGTTTACAGAGTGAAAGTATACTCATAGAATATTAGTAAATAAGCTATCGAAATAATTGAATATACTTTCAGCGTATCGGGATAGTATCGATAATTTGATGAGGTTACAATAAGCATTGGTAAGGCTTTGAATCACACCGAATCTAAGTAAAGAAGTTTTGGTTTCAACTTTTTTCAAATTCATTTAGTCCCCGTAGCAGTACTCGATTGTACGTAGGTACAATGGGTATTTGTGAATCAAAAGAATAGATTGACTCCGACACGCGCTGGCTTGATACGAACCACAAGCGAAACCTGCAGGTCTATGAACGTATCAAGACGTATTAGAGCTTGAAGTGGTACGAAAAAGCAGAACTGTTCTGCGTGATAATCGAACCGGCATAATAAACAATATTTATTGTGAGCCGGAAAATCAAAAAAATTGAGGAATTTGCTAGCTTGAGAGTAACACGTTCTACCTAATATAACAACCAAATCAGGATTTATAGGAAGAAACAGAGAAAGATCAGGCTCACCAAAATGCGTTGTATGTACGTATGGATGTATATGAAAGGGTACCGGGCGCTGACAGGTGCTGGCTGCTGGCATTCGCTACGGTATTGTCTAATTTTTCAGAGTTTTTTCGACCGTTTTTCATTTAACTCTGATACCAGGTTTCGAACGTTTAGAGGAGCAACTCTTCCTCGTAATTAGTTGTGTGATGCAAACACCCGAGTCTTGATGACCAGGCACAACGGAGGCGCAGGTGCAACGGACTGCGGCGTCCGCGCGTTCCAGGAGATGGGTATATATTTTGTAATGGATCGAGATTCAAGAATCTTCATGGCCTCGTTTCCGGCTATTATGACCCTATAGGGTTTCGACTCCTTGAAAAATAATCATTATACGTATACGCTGCCGCCCGGGTTATTCTCACATTCATGTAGAATTCAAAGTCAAAATGTTTTCTATTATTTGATCAATACTGCCACCCTAACCTAATTACCATCATAGTCTATAGGGTATATTGTCTATAAATATCTCAATAATTTTATAAAATTAAACTAAATAACGAAAAAAATTTTGGCTGCCAAACACGAAGTTGTTCGAAAAGCTACAACTTGTGCGAAAGGATTTCCGTGGAATCTCACTATCGGCTTCAATGGGAAAATTTCGACCGTCGGCCATCTTCTTTCGAAATCACCTACTATAAGCATGTATAAACTAATTGTGAGATGGGCTCTTATATCTATCGGATGAATGTGGAAAATAGTGCAGCGTTACAGTTATTTGTATAACTCTGTGATTTACAGTTATCAGGTCCATAGTGTTCTTACGGTTGTTATAATTGCCTCGGTACGTATTACGGTTGAACTGTGCAGGCAGTAGTACGTGGACACGAAGATAGCTAAGGCTACAACTTTGAAAGATAGTGGGTAGTTGGTAGCATTAGAGGAATGAGGTATTGATCGTCGGTGAGGGTATATTACGTCGGAGGATTCATTTGGGATTAAACTTGGAAGTAGAATTCGATAGTTGGTTGCACTATGATTCGTTGGGTACTGTACTGTTAGTCAATTATTGCGCGAGCACGACGCGACGTCCGATTGCAGTAGGAGTTAGTTGGTTCAGCTGGTGCACGGTTGTAATCCGCGCTCGATTTTCCGCTGGATGTACGTATGTATTGTTTTTTTTTTTTTTTTTTTTTTTTTTTATTATCTTTTTTTATAAAGCTGACATGAAAATTACGCTTGCTGTGAAATTGAAGCAAATTCAATTGGCCGGTTCGGTAACTTTATTCCGCTAGTCAAAGGAGCAGTGAGTGACAGCCACGTGCTGTCGCTGACAGAAGAAAAGGAGACACTGTAGAACGGAGAAGAACAAACGGGCAGACGACGGAGGGGCCCTCCAGAGGTTGGGGGAGCCAATCGGCGGAATTAAGGATTCTGGAGCGCGAGCCTCGTGATCCAATTATGGGCGGCATTGTCTTCTGAAACTACCAGCTCCCTTATCTCAGTCAGGTTGTTGCTACCCTTTCCACCTTGCGATTCTTTATCCACTTCTCTTTCTTTCTTACTTGTTCTCACCGTTTCTACGGCCCCCGTTCATTCACCAACCTCCCCGTCCCCTTCTCAAGACCAGGCAACTTCCCTTTTTGTAACACCGAGCACATTTTTCAGTAGCGTTCTCTAAGTAACGAACCTCACTTATCGAATTAATTCCCACTCGATTTTATAATCGACTTTACAATATCGACAACCTGGTCGCTATTCTATCTATATAACCGCTGAATCAATAACGCTCACGAATCTATTTAACCGCCATTAGAAAACCCTCAATGTCTATTTCAGCACCTCTCAAGGCTCTGCCCGGAAGTCTAGGAAAAGCAACCGTTCAAGAGAGAAGGAAATGTTTGATTGGGGTTCTCGCGTGCAGCGTACAAATTGCACCCCGCGTCTTTATTCTAGTGCACTTCATTTTTCACCAAGTTTATATACCTTGATATAAAGGTGATATTTCGTCGAGAGGTACTATAATTTTTCGTATTTCCTTAGCGGATATTTTCAGCTCTTCCGGCATACAATACCGAAACTACATATTATGATTATTTCCGATGTATCGTATGGTATGCGTAGATTGTGGTTAATCATCTGTCCAGGTCGAGATCCAGGTGTTGAAAAAAATGACTAACTGAAAATTTTATTTCTTATCGATCTACAGAAAGCTCACTAGAAGTAACAGGTCTTCGACCCGGAGGTTAAAAGTTATCCGCATCTGCCGGAAGTCCCTTCGCCCCGGGCTTGAATCAAATTTAATTATAGTTATTAAACTCAAGTCACTCCGTTGGGGCTGTTAATCTTATTCTTGTGAAACCATTATTAAATTCTTATATATTTAACAAATCTACTTGAATCATTTTATTTATGAAGCGTCATAAAAATGCAGTCGCCAAAGTAAGCATTTGACTTTTTAACCCGATTTACAATTCGGTTTTAATCTCGCGAATCAATAAAACTCCAACCCCTCGCCCTCACCGCCCATTTGTGGTCACTGTCTAAAATGAAATTACATTACCTTCGAACTGATTATTTCTCTCAACGAATCAAGACGTAGTCGAAGACAGTCGACAACGAGCGTCGAGCACGGAATGACTGAACTATTTTGATTAATAATGGAAGTAATTGCTGAGAAAACACACTGACATTAGCTGCAAAAACAATGAGCGAAGGACTCGATTCGTCTACAAACCGAATCCCCTGTAATATATAGGTGAGGCAATCTGACAGTCGACAGGATAATGTCTGTCTACCAGTCAGATTTCTATGTCACATATATACATATGTTTTTTTTCTCCAGACTGACTGGTGATAGTTTTTCAGCACTCGTTTCATAGGCTTCAATAATATGTTCAGGAGTATTCTACATTCTCTGATGAAAATGACAAGGTTATTACTTTGAATGTTTATAAAATGAATCACCATCCTACGAACCTTTTTTCGAATGGTTCTGACGAAAGATAATATGCGTTTTATTTTTGTTCTTTATTTTTTTTTTGATGAACCTGTCTACCATGGAAAGTTATATTTCATAAACACGTCAATGCGGAATCCCAGTATTTCTTTCATCGTGAAATTCATTCCCCTCCAGGTGTACGTCAGTGACGTCGTGGGTGCCACTTGGTACTGGTGATCAAACTGGTCCACCCGTTTTCTCACCCTCATATCGTAGCACGGTCTCGGAAGGAATCGTCCGCGTTGACAATGGCATCCGTGCACCGTACAGCTAGGATTACGACACACAAGACGAGACTCCCACGGGAAGATCAGGGATCCTTACCGTAGATTGTATATCCAAGATATCTAGATCCTAGAGCGAGGAAAATTGCGCCCATTTATCTCGATGTTCGTTTCTTTTTTTCTTATTTTAAGACAAATATTTAGAAATTCAATAATTCTGATTTATTTATTGGTGCAATTGGAAAATATTTTCAGAATTGTAATGTCGAATATATTGAGAACGCTGATACTTTTGAGTTACAATTCCGTAGCCGAATGAAATATGAAAATTCTAAACGAACGCAAATACGTCTCTGAGCTTGGCAGGCAGTATCAGAATGGTACAGCGTGTCGTCGACATTAATTTTTCTCTTAACTTTTAAATTACGACGGGATTTTGTATTTTTTTCTTGTTTCTCTTTCGTTATAAAATTTAAATTCTAGATGCAAGACGTGTAGCCATTAACCTGGAAGTTTAATATATTATCTATATATATATACTTTGCATCCTGCAGGCCGTTTGCCAAGCGTTGCAATTTGTAATTCCAGGGGCTACGTTCGATTGAAGCTTACCCTAGAATGTTTCCACCCTACCTCGCAATTTAATCGGTTTTAACTTACGTAGGTGGATATCAACAGCCTTAAGTAGTAAGGGAGAATACAGTCGACCAAACCTCATCGACACCTTCGACCAAACTCGGTCACCGACTCGATTGATCCTGAAAATCATGAGGGATATATACAGTGTTAGTTATGATATCATTTATTAGCGATAATTTGGCGCAAGCAGTATCGGGGGCCCCAAGCGAAACGTAGTTTGTTTGCGCGATAGCTCCTAGCTGCTTGAGAGCGAGCCAAATAGCATCGATATATCATGGGGTCTGGGTATTATTAAATCATGTTGCAGTTGGTAATTCAGTTTCCTGCAACGTGCCTGGTTTCAGTACGTGTCTCGTGTCGATTATCGAGCGATAACAAGCTCTGAGATATCGAGAGGTGGGTGCAGTGCGGTGTGCGGTGTACGAGTATATGGAACGCTAGAAAGAAAGAGTAAGAGAGAGAGAGAGAGAGAGAGAGAGAGAGAGAGAGCGAGAAAGTGGAACGAGGCGAGAGGGTAAGGCAACGGCCGAGGAAAGGCTGCTCAACTCAGAGGGTTGGCTATACGACCGAGGGTTTCAAACGGTCGGTGGGGGTGCGAGAACTGCGGGGTGATTCGTGCAAGCTCCCGTCCAAACCCAGCTAGACCCAACCCGGACTTGCCTCAGCAGAGTAAATTGATTCCGGGGGTGGACATATTGTGTCCCGGTGGGTTTCTGTCCCCGATACGAATGAAATGATAACAGCGAGCCTCGCTCAGCTGAGCTCGCGTCGCGTCGTTTCGCTTTGACCAACCTTACCTTACCTCACCTCACCTCGCCTCACCTCACCTCGCCTTATCTTATACCTCATGGCTTGCTTCTTCTCTTCTTATACCTAGCATAACCTTTCCACTTTCCCTGCACGAGTAGAGGGTGGTGGTGGTACCCGGCTGCACGTACGACGGTTCAAAGGGTATCCTTGTGTTCGTTTTTATCTATACTTTTTTTTCTTCAGTTCTTCTGCTCTAGTAGAATACCGTGGTTTCCATGATCAGAAAACTCGATAGAAACGAATCAATGATTATCGAGAAAATCAAGTTCTCCGTTAGATAGAGACGATTCTATTTACACTTGCCTGCCTGCAGTCTTTGACTTTCGCCGTGATATACTAAGTTTAAATATTTTGGAATTGTACCGATTAGTTATGAGTTTGAAAAATCTACATTAGTCCAAATTATACCGAGTCACTTCGGCTATTTGACGATAAAAACTGTGACACGCACAGGGATAATTGCTCATATAAACAGGAAGCTTCTAAGTTACACCTGTAGTCGGATTTTTGTAATTCAAGCATTCAGTTTGCGTCGTTTACCATATCTAGAATCGGTTTCATTATAAAATTCACTTCATTCATCTCACAACTATGCATCGCATTTAACACCCGTTGCTTAGAATTTGGACTGAATTAGCAGCAGAAGGATTTGTACGATGATTATCGTTGGCGAATTTCCCCGCGTTATAAGTCAGAAACTAATGTATTATTGACCGTTTCAAACCAGCCGTTTCAGTGGCAGCAGCTGTTACTAGCAGTGACGCTTACACTCCATCTAATTGTAAATCGCACTTGTGGACTTGAGAAATATGATGGTTTCGAGCACAGTTTCCAATACCCTCATAATGCGTTTTAACAATTTAATTATTTCCAGCAAGTACATATATAGGGATTCAAAGTTGTTCTCATCAGATTTTACTTCTTGAGTCGATCGTTGATATAATTTCGATTGCGATGCATTTTTCCGAAAAACTTTAGGTGAAAAAAAGTGAATCACCTTCAAAATTCCGCTTAATAATAAAGTACATTGCAGCGCGAGAGAAAATAACCGCGCACGTGTTGCCCTCGTGTGATGCATGCTTCATTGATTCCCCGAGATATTTCATTCTGCCGTAAATTTCGAGAAGAAAAGAAGTGATTAGGTGATTAGGGAATAGGGGATACGAAGCGAATGATAGGGGAAGGAAAAAAGTTTTTGTCGAAAACTTGCGGATTCGTAAACAGCGTGTAACACCTTCTTTATCTATAGAAAAGGTAAAATCGTCTAATTACATTATTAAGTAGAATGTATAGATCTGACCGAATGGCTATTCGCAGTGAATCCCTAGGGAATCCAAATGACAAGATATCTTCTTCACCCCCTTTAGGTTCAAGTCCGGTCAGTGGTCAGCGAAGCTATACGCGTCGGACGGAATTGTTTATTAATTCAGTGCGGTTTCATGCTGCCCACCATGTTGATATTGATGTGCCTGCAGGCGCTTGGATTAATGCGCCTATATACACCTTCCGTTAACTCCACCCCCTGTACGTGAACAGTATTCGGAAGAGCTCTAAATGGAACTTAGGTCAAGTGCGAAAATCTACGAGTAGCGTCAAATGCACATCAATGTCTTAGGATCCAACTTTTCGAATTTTCTCCCTTTTTACTTATTTATTTTTTCATCTATCTTTTCCTACCCCATTCAGAGCCGGTCGGTACACAAGGTATATAGATAAATACGAATATCTCCATTTCGACATAATCATTATTAGTGAAAGCGTTACAGTTTCGATATTCGAACGAGCTAATTCATTACTTTTTCCATCAATCCGAGCGTAGCAATTTCTGTTGCCGTTGTATTTTTTCAACTCTTCATGACAAAGGAGACAACTGGATGGATTCAGCTAATTGATCTATCGGTATATGGCCGTGGTGAACGAACAATTGAAAAAACGGGTGGGTAAACACATAAAAATACAAAAATTGAAACAATAAAAAACAAACAAACAAAGAGAGAAGAATTGCATTTAGACCGCTAGAAAGTGTTACAGCAGTCGTAAAAATAAATTGACCTTTGTCCATAAATCGTAAAAATACAAACGCATATATACGGGGGCGTACATTGATAACTTGTAGCTCCCTCTGCAACGGTGACCGGTATGGCCAAATAAATCCGGGCTGACGCTTCCTAGTTGTCAAACTACTGTTATGAACGGGCTCCGCAATGTGCTGAGGGAGTTCGGAGTTGGAGAAGGACCTTTTTTTTTCAGGATAAAAATGGAAACGCGTGAACACGGTCAGGTGTATGCGTATAGATACCGATGCGTGCCACACTCCCGAATCCTCTTTATCAAATCACTGTTCCTCCCGTGGAAAGGGTGGCTGGATAGTATAAACGGTAGGGATGCAGTGGGGATGGGAAGAGGACAATGGGAACATTTTGACGGAACGCGCCCCGCGGGAGTAAAAATATTTGCAGAGGGGCCCTCGGCTTCGGTCCACCGGGTTGCGCCTTGGTCGGTACAAACTTCCCTTATATGATTCTATCCGTTCATTCCACGCGGGGCGGAACAACCCTCTCCATCAATAAAGGTCTTTGTTGCATCCCTAAACAAGGGGCCTAAAATAGACATAACTTTGCATAATCTTTAGACTTATGGTGTCGATCAGAATTATTTCACGGTTATACCCATGAATACGCTCTTTTTTTTGAAAATTACGATATGCAGGATAGGAGGAATATATAGCAGAATGTAATTGAAATTGTGCCAATCAATTTATTTAAATGACTCAAGAGAGGATACGCGTTAGTTCTTGCAATGTAATTACGTACGTCATTCACGACTGAAAAAGAAAGAGAAAAAAACAAAGTAAAAAGAATCCATCAATTGAGCCGAGTGCGTTTGTCAGCTTTGCGATATGAGCTGAGAGATAATATAGGATAACTGCTTAATTATACTCATTTGGCATATATATTAGTAAGACCTCCGAAGTGAGAAACTGCTCGGTGCAGGCATCTCTCGCCGTAAATTGTGCCAATGCCTCTTTACCGTAATTTCCGATTCGAGATTTGACGAGGGTGTGAGAAGAGCATAGCACTATTGAATGGCAGAAAAGAGAGAGAGGGGGGGGGGGAGAGAGAGAGAGAGAGATAAAGTATCTTCCGCCACTGGAAGGAGAAGTTTGAATCGATGCTCTACATTTGAAGCATTGATATTAATTACAAGAGAAACTCGGAATGTCTATCCACTACAGGATAGAGAGTCGAGTATGATATTGAATATTTCAATGATGGTGAAAAATTTCTGAAGAAATTCCACTGTTCTGTACATACATATACATATTGCAGAACAATGGTGAAGAAATTCAAATAAACTGGTACAGAAGAGAAGAAGTGTAATAACTAGCTCACGATGTCACGTCCAAGATGCTGCTGTGAATATTTCATAGTTGTATTGGAAAATATTTCCCGGTCATTGAAGATGTTTGGTAGTATAATGAAGTTGAATATCATGTAGCCGTGGGGTATACATAAATAACGGATCATTAATATTCCGCATATCTGCGTAGTATATACCTGGTGCGGGTTAAACTAAATTAAGGTTTGATATAACATTCTTGTGGGAGTAATTAACGACGCTCCGTGACTTCGCCAACTTCGCAGACATTACTTCAGGCGACTTTATATAAGCAGCCCCCCCCCCACGCCCCGCGTATATATACGTGATGTGCGATGTATACCAACATATAGTTACATATGTATGTATACCATATAGTACAAATACATATATTTACAGTTTATACCAACACATATGTAAACGGTATACCATAGCTGTCAGAGTCCCGTCTATTCAGCTACCACCCATGCAGTCAGACGAACGCAATCTACGGTTGTGGGGTTGAATTTGCGGCGATGTATATTTACATGCATACGTAAGCTAAACATATAATTTTGGCAGTGAGTACGGAAAATCCGTAAAGCAGTTGGCCAAGATTGATTACGATCACAGTTCAGACGGAAGCTCCAACGGGTATTTCTTCAACATTAGTTTTTTTCTTTTTTCGTTTCATTTCTCGCTCTTACTTTTGCCTTTATTTATTTTTTAATTCGAAGAAATAATACGGAACTTGCGGTTCACCGCGAGTTGGCTGCCAGAGAAGCATGGTCAACTGCTACTTAGACTACCTATACACTTTATACTTCTACACATTGGTAGAAGAAGTAACTTTATTTTTAAAAACGTTCCGCAACGAAATCAGCGTTTGTATTTCACCCTAGTAAGTTGAAACACCGAGAATGCGGCCATTGGAGAGCTAGAACCGAGGAAAGAGAAAGAGAGAGAAAGAGAGAGTAACTGGAGTTTTCCGCTTTTCTTCCAGAAGCTGATTGAGCTGAGGAGAGAATTCCAACCTTTCCCTGCACACTCTTACGCAAGAAAGGTATCCCTGTACAAAATATTTTCTCTTGCTCTGTTAGTTTTGTTGTATGATCACAATAATAATCATTCTTGTGATTTCTTTTCCATCCCTTACCCGATCCGGCCAATTCATACGGTTATTTCGTCCGAGCAACATTTCTCGAATATTCTCTTTATTATAAAGTATAATAATAATCTTTCGATACTCCACTCCAAGTACCGAAAACTCGTTGACCGCTACCGAATTCCAATGCCGGCCTAATCCCTACATCGACTGGCTTAAATTCTTTGAACATAAATTGGTTTAGTAATTCCGAGAGTGAGTCTGTAATTATAGTGCGTAGATTGATGACTGAAATTTTTTATTTAGGAGTTTTCATAATCCCATCGTCACCTACTGCAACACTCGGTATCATGTCCACCGCACAAAATATAATTTGTGTAAGGCTGATCCGTCCCACCGTGAGTATATAGAAAAAAAGAATAATAAATAAATGAAAAATGATTAATGACGAGCGCCTATTTAACTAATAGAATTCTCTAATTGAAAATCTCCGCACTGATGAGAGATTGAGAACTTGCTCACAAGCCTTTGAAGTATTTTCATAGATGCTCAGAGAGACCAAAGGATCTCATTGTTTCCTGAATATTTCTGTTTTACGTTCGATTCTCGCAATTTCATTAAAATCAAATTTTCTCCGGTTTTCTGGAAGATGAAGTAGTCGAGTATGTTGGGATCAAAGAATCACCGTTTTCATTGTTCAGGGCTGCTGACAAAATCATTGTCTTTGCTTGTCAGAATTAATTGATTTGTACGAATTCACCTAAATTAAGCTCACGGCGCGGCGGGGCCACCGATATTATCTCAAAGAACACTTTGACGATCAGAGATATGTCTTTGATAATACGAATTAGAACCTTCAAGGTTTTCAATATATCAGAAGCAAACTAAAAATAAATTATCTCGATCAAAGCGATTTCTTATTTTTCGTGTCTTATGCATTTTCAAATATGTGTTTATCTTTGCACGTGCTGTTCGAAAAATAATTCGGCTTACAGTTTATACGAGGTGAATAGGTAGTGTAGGTGAGGTATAGGTACGTGTATGCGCGAGGGGTAACTTTTCTCTCGTGGTAAAACCAAGATGGGTTCCTCCCTTCCACTCATTATCATCTTGAAAGAGGAAGCCACGAGGTACGAAACTCCTCGTTCTTATGCAAAACTCTCACTTCCACCGGAAGCGTCGTACACAGAAAGGAAAACCGGAGGCGTGATTCCATGCTATCTTCTCAAAGGGGTAAACGCAACAGAGATGATATGATTCTCGTTCATCTTTCGACGATACCACCCGATTCGATGCCGTCTTCATTCCCCCTTTACTATCTCCTACTACTTTCAACAATTTCCTTGTCTCTTCGATAATAACGGTAGTGTAAAAAGGCACCAGTGTTGAGGGCTGAGCGCATAAAAGGAGCAAGATATACGAACCGAGGGGAGGCACAAGAATCGTAATAATGAGAGCTGAACCAACTCAATCAACTCGTCTTAGCGCGCGTCCTACTGGAGCAAAGTAATTACAGTTGGCTAAGAGTAGTTACATACATATCTATACTATCCTATTCTATTCCATTCTATCCAGTTTGTATCCTTGAGCGAAAAGCGGGGGACGTTTCCGTGGTACTTATACTAGTTCCCGTTGAGGGATCCGGTGAGATCCGAACGGAGATCTGTAATCAGTCGTTACGAAACGGGAGCGCATGCATTGTTCCGAAAATATCGTTTGAATGGCTCTGCAAACATGACGGCTGCCCAAAGCCGCGTGACTTGCCTCAGCAAAACGCTTCCCTGCTACCTTCCCTCATACACCTTCGAGCTTCCGCAAAGCAAAACACTTGTCGATTATTTGCTTCCTTCGACACGGTCGTGCGCTATCCCCACTTCCGTTCCTATTCTACTCTCATTCTCACTTACTGTCTCTCTCCCCCTCATTTCGCAACACGTTTTCCTTTTTTATCTTATTACTTGTATCTGAAATTGTCACTAATTAATACCTTGTCCCGTGTTTTTCCGACAAATTTTCTCGTATCACTCCGATGTTCAAAAATATTGTTGGCTTGTGCTGTTTGAGAGACAAAATTTAAGACACGCCTCAGCTTGGATTCCAAAACCATTTTGAGACAAGTCGATTAGAGGGTAAGATGAGTCGAACCTATTGACCTCTGACATTGGGTTGAGTAGCTCGAAGAATCGTCGAAAGAAGATGAAAAAAAAAAAAAAAAAAGTAACAAGAAACAACTCGGTGCGCATTTTTTTCGATGTATACGAACAATATGTCTGGGAATATCTGAAATTGCTGATTACATCGACCCACCCTCTTTGTTATTTTTGGTATTCCATGTTGTGTTTTTTTGCTCGCAGATGAGAAGTACCGTGGTGTCGCAAGGGCTATGCTTACAATCCAAGTCCCTACAGTAATATAATGAACGGAAAGAAGTCAATACCGTTTCAACCCCCGTCTCTGATTCTGAGTCATAATTCGTCGCGCGCAGTGATAATCGTCTCAACTGTTCCATGCAAATATATACCTGTATATATATTTTTAATATATAGATCGAGATTCCAGAGCGATCTGGATTCACCGAGGGTTCTTTACAACGAGCTATATAGCCGCTGAAGGGCTCAGCTTCGTTTCAGCTCTCCTAGTTCACGTCCGGCCGCAAATACCAGCTTTAATTAGAGAAACCAGCGAGTGCAATTCGTTTCTTCTCGTACAGGAGGTTAACCCTCCCTAGTGCTTTTCCCCTCACCATTGCCTTCCCTGGCTTTATTCTCTCCTCGGCTCTCTCCCTCTTTCCTTTTCGTGGGGGTTTCCTTCCGTAGAATCTCCCCTTCTTGGTGGGTTGGTTGGTATAGTCGGGTTATACGGAAGCCGAACCCTCGCCGCATATACCGCGTCCAGGGCAACAGAGCGGGCGGTTATACGAAGGTGAATTCACTGATATATGTACTCGAGCTAGAGACGAGAGCTCTGGTGGCGCGAACGTTTGCACAAAGCAGACTCGTTTGACGTCCTCATCTATGTATACAGTAAATATAGGTGGGTACGACTACTCGACCGACCATTCGTTTCACCATTTCATTGTACCTCAAAGGATTTGCACTTATTTCTTTTGCGTTAGCTGGAAGAAGCCTTCTAACCGAACGCACTGCTCCGCTACTCACAAATGCCATTCAATCAACGATGAACCGACGAGAGCTATCTTTCCGCCGCCGTTGTGCCAGAATTTCTATTATACAGATTACACTCCGCAATCTGAACGCACACCTACGTCTCATTCGAGAAGATATTGAGAAGAATCTTTTAGGGAAAAAATTTGCATTCACATTCCTTAAAGACTTTACGGTGAAGGTCACATAAGGCGTTGCCCTAGATTCTCGCTCAATGAAAAACGAAGGAAACGGAAGAGAAACCACAAATTTTTTTTATTCCGTCATCCACGTATGTCTATGACGTCGCGATGATACTATGGTTAATCTGCCACGTGACGTAAGTATTGTACTTGTCTAAAGCCAAAAATGTACGAACGATCGATGGGGAAAAATGTTCGTCAATTTAAAATTTTTCCTTACCCAGTTTTTCGCCGGTATATACAGCGCTTTGTATACAAGTACGTAGGCAATGTATTGCTACCATCAAGCATGATGTGATCGTTGGAGTGTTCGATTGAGTGCTTTTTATTAATCCGAGATCAAAGTATCTGGATACGATTCTCCGGTGAATACTTCATACGAATGTCATATCTACTCCCCACCTGATTTCGGTGTTAGAAGTGGGACTTGAAAGCAGCTTTCATATACTAAAAGGAGACGAGCATTTCGACCTCGTTCATGCTCGAGTATGAAGCAAGTGCATTTCCAGTTGAGTTGCACTCGCGGGATGTCATCCCCCCCCCCCCTCTCTTCCCTTTTTACCCTCGCCGTATTCCCGCTTTCCTGCCCTCCGAACTGGAACACGCGACTTCCGGGACGACACCTTTGCACTGGATGCTGTAGATATAGAATATAGACATGTACTCCGATTCGTATACATATGTGCAGCATAAATGCACATTCGTGTGCAACCAGATGCGGAAGCATGTTCCCGTTACAAAGTAAAGTTTTTCGAAGACTCTTATATCTTCTGAATTTCCAAGTAGTTTGTAACTGTAGACGTATGTTATCGAGAGTTGAAAGTCAAATTTCCGATCCCCACTATACCTACTACTACCGTTCAAAAACATTTGATGAATAGCACGGAGGCAGGTATATACAGTAGATATTTTTACTTTACGTGCGATTGTATGATTGCGGTCACGTTTCACGATAATGTACTTTGGGGAAGGAAAGGGGAGAGAATGCCACGACCTGAATCCCCCTGCACGCGATGCTCCGGTGACCCTTGAATAATCATGATGATAGTATACATATATACGAAAAAAAAACAAATGAATTAAAACAAAAGAAGACAAAGGAAAGACCGATCGGTAAAGCACGCGGGGACACTGTCAACCCTCTATACCTTGTTATAGGGAAACACTGCAAAGATGTACCCAAAGCAAAGCTCAAGTCAAAGGGTTGTGAGGCAGCCTGTGGTTAATTTGCAGAGTACGTACAGGCGTAATTATTACTAAAAATGGTCATAATTAAAGGCAAGGCTTAGCCAGTTAATTGCACGGTAGGCTTAAACCCGACTCTCAGTTTAGGACGTAAGCTCTCCGGAGGCTTGATAATGGCTCCAGTTGGAAGGGGAGAGGGCTGCTGCCTACTATCTCTGTGAATTTCGAGATTGTGTGCCGGTGTAGAAGCCTGTGTGAAGGAGGTATGGGTACCGTGCACCACCTATCTGCGCTAACCTCCCCTACAACGGTAAGGGTGCGTATAAGAATCAGACAGCGCAAATATTTCTCGCAGTTGCGAATAATCCTGTTAAGGTTAAATGGGATGTGTAAACGCGGAAATTATCGCTCAACTCAACTCTACTATGCAGAGGCTAAATTCAACGAATCTCTCTATCTCCGTCTCTCTCCGTCACAGTGCTTAAGCGGGCGTGTCTATGTGTTCCCCTGCCCATACTATATACATACTCTCCACCATTTAGGTACATTGTGAACGTATTCCCATATGTCTACATATCACGGGCAGATACACACATACCCAAAGTGCATCCAGAAAGGCGATATTCTCACCCCCCTGCAATGAATTCGCCTGCAGCTTTCATTGGTGTAACGTGAATATACGTACCAATACTATTGAGGAGTATGTGTACTTCGTGGATAGGTACATATGTGTATACGTAGACATATACCCATAAGTACATATATGCAGGTAGCAATCACTGCTTTTGAGTCGGATATGACATGCTTCAGATTCGCCTGGGGTTCGCCCGCGATCTCACTCATCGTTCGCCTAGATTCTACCCGAATTTCCTATGAAAAGCTAACTCCACATATTCATACATATCTAGGTCACGTAGTTCGATTCTCTAATCTGTCCCTCAGAATTATTAGAACGTAAATCACGTAGGTATTTTTGACGCGCTTTGTTCACCAATGTGATCCAAGAGGTGAGGTTGCGCGGCTGATATATTATTCGCGTGCGATCGATGAGCTGAAAACCTCCGAAACAATCGCTTTGAAGTGGTACGTATCGAAATTTCATTCGGAATCACCCCTTGAATATCTTATTTTATAAAGGAAGGAGATGCGTGCGAAATTTCTTCCGTATTTCACCTCGTCATCTTTATGTCGTCGTTTCTTTACCCCTCGAAATGTCATTCCCCTCAGCTGTATACTAGACTACAGTCCACAATTTTCCAGGTCGTTCAAGGGGGGAATCGAACCCTGAAGCTATCGCTTGAATCGGCACGGAGTATTAAAAATCGGCTTTACCTGATACGCGCTTCAACTAAGACCCAGTACGCGTAAGCTTCCTCAAGAGCTTAAGAACTTACCCGCTTGACGTATGGGTAACGATCTGTTATAATCGTACAAGCCTACATGCATAGATAAGAGGCTGCGGATGCGGAAGGCGAAAGACTTGCCTACGAATATGAATCATATTTCCACATTTATTTCATCATTTAATTCCATTCATTCGGAGACTTAAAGAGTAAAATTATCGTGGCAGCGGTGGCGTCTGTTCATTAGTAATGTCACTGCAACGCGATATCCTGTTAATTGCCAATCATTTTCTATTGAATCGAAACGAGGGCAGGGTTTTTTTTTATTTGAATTTTCGGCTCCGCGAGTAAAAAAAATAAGAAAATCAAAACACAAAAAAGAACTCTATACCTCAGCGTGCGTTTTTGGTCGTTGGCTATTTGATTGCCATCGTTTCAACTAAAAGTCTATACTGGAAGTATCCATTTCTCTTGATATCCTACCAAATAAAACACGTCCCAATAAAGAAGCCTATAATAATTGATTGGACTCATATATGCTTATACGGTATCTAATCCTATATATTGGAATTACGAACGAAGCCAGCCGGAAATGCGGTACACGGTCTCAGGTTTGGCTGTTTGACTTTGTCGGTCACATATTCGTTCCACTGTTACGCCAATCTGCTTCTGTGGTTTGCATTAGATCCGATTGGTCGAAGACTGAATGTCAGTCAATCGATTCAACAAGTCGTCCCACTGATCGTCTTGATAAACGTAATAGCTTAGTAATCCCTTTATCTTCCAGCAACTAAGCTAGCTCATTTATGACAATCCGATGGATTTTAGCTTTAAATATCCGATTGCAGATACGTTCAATTTAATGGAAAATCATACCTCAATATGTTCTGTCTCCCTATACCTACTACCTGACAAAATCAAAGGGTCACCCTAAGCATGTCCTGCACCGCATTTCTCGACAACTTGACCATCGTTCGCAAAATTCTGCCTAAAACAATAAAATTTTGGATTAAACTAACCTGAGGTCGACATAACACTTTTTTAGCAAAGTATAACGTGGCGTCGAATGTCGTTATCAGAACCCGGCTGGTCAACGAGCTTGTCATTTCTGATATTTTTCGTATCAGGTTGGTTTTGGATGTTATTTCGGCAAGCTTTTTAATTTGCTGAATCTCTGGAATATATGAAACCGACTCTGAAACCAATGTTTGAAGTCGATAGGTCAAGTTGTTTGAAAATGGTGCTGTATGCAATGAGTGACCCTTTAATTTTATTCAAATTGTATGTCTATTTGAAATTTACATCATTGATTTGTAACAGAGATAATAGATTGTGATATAGATACATTATTGTACAGAAATAGGAGGACCCATAGGCATGATTTGAATTTGTCCAATTATTTTTTTATAAAATAATGTTACGGCAAACAACACGATGGCGCTATATAATTCGAGTGGCATTGTTGCCGTGTACGAGTATAATATGACATCGAAACCAGTCAATAATGTATTGAATCAGCTGAAATTTATCATCATATTCGAGTAGATTTAAATAAATGATATCAACGAGCCCGTTGGTTGCGTCACACATGTTTAGGCATGCATAAATACCTTCATAGAGTAGATGGGTTGATTGCTGACACCATTCGTCAAGAAGTGAAAAAAAAAATTTCTCTCCTTTTTTTTTAAAACGGTGTCAGGTACGTTTCCTTTGACACGCGAGCCTCGGTCCCGCAACCGTCTTATACTCAAGTATGGATTCCGTCAAAGTGGATTTCAGCTTCTTCCTCGGGCAAAGTATACAGCTAGTCAAGGAAAGACGCAGTATAAGTAATGTCAAAGGTATGTATCAGTGAATGATGAAATGTATGTGTTTCTGAATCTGTGGTTGTCTCTGTGTGTTGGATACGCGTGGCCACGCGTGGCTGCGCGTGGTCGAGCGCGGCTCTGCGTGCGCCCGAATCTGGCAAGCAGCTTATTTACTGCGTCTGCCCAGCTTAGAATACATCTATTCTCACCACTAATTTCTATGGCTTCGTTAACGAGCCCATGAGACTTTCTAGTAAAAGGGCGAGGTGCTCGCGCCTTGGCCCTTGGGTATAACGTCGTTGTCGACACCCGTTCGCTCACTTTCAGGCATCGTCTCTGCAGTAATCGTTCGCTCACTCGCGTATAGCCAGTTTGCGCGTGTTGCGTGGCTTTTTGACGGTCGATAAACATCTGCGGGAAAACTCGTTAGAATCTATAGATAACTCACCGCTTTAACCCTTCTTGTTATTCATTTATTTAAATTATTTAAAGTAATGGTATGAACATTTGATTTGAAAAATATTCCTACATTCAACATCGTAGAAAAAGTGAGATGTTTCAAATCCAAACTTCTGTCTGTTTCTTATACTTCCTTTTGAGACAGCAGGAATGCTGCACTGCTCTAAAATGAACGTGCGCTCAGCGCGCATATACTCAACGGGATTAAATGAATTTGTAACGAAAAAAAAAAAAAAAAATCCGGTCTGGTACTGGCTGCTCTCTAAATTACAGGATATGCCTTTTTTCATCTGAGGATTACCAGTTTCACTGTCTCTGACGTTTTCCTGACGTAGAAAATAGGAGAATAAAAAAAAGGGGGGTTCTTAAAAGGCAGAGAAATTCGATCGCCGTAGGTAATGAGTACACGATTTCCATTAAAAATAGTAAAGGTAGGAAAAACGAAAAACTGCGCGTTCTTACCTCGATTCTTACCCAGCAGCCATCTGCTCCGGACAACGTTAGATCTCATAATTGAATCGCGTGTCTCCGGCGGTGGCTAGACGTGGGTGAACAAATTTGTTTGGTCCGCCGCAGCACGCCGAAGAATGCGGAGCAGAGCGAACGTTAAGTGACTTCGGGGTTGTCCGGTACACGAGACACACGATCCGTAAACATTCCTACAGTACCCGACCACGGCACGCGATCAACGGGGTGCATCTAATTTCGAGTCGACCGTGACTACATGAAACCATACTCTATGCGTTGACCATGCAGGGTCAACGCCGTATGAAGATCCGCTCTCTCTCTCTCTGCTCGGAAACACGAAGAACGTTATGCATCATGTCGTAATATGCCCGACGAACGACCATCTCTTCCCTAGCTTCGGGTATTTCAGACCGGATACGGTCCTAAAAAGTGGCGTTTCTGTATATTACGTCACACATACGAGGCAACTGCACCTTATCGTTTTTGAACAAAATTTTTTCTTTCGTTGTAGGTTGACATATTGCACCAATGGGTGACCTAATTGACCAGTAAAGCATCACACATACCATATGGTAGTCATCTTCCTTAGATCTTTTCAAAAGGGTCGAACAAGCACTGTGACTTGATGCAGAAATGGACTTGGGAGCGTATATATTCCAGGCAAATGAGTAGAGGAGAAGAAGACGCGGGTTGTAGCTCTAATCAGCTTTCTTTGCTTGTCCAAGTGAGCCGGAGACTTATTTTTAGGCTCTTTGGGTGGTGGCAGCTGTCCTTTTCTTTTCATATTCTGGTCTCTGTTTCTGTCTTAAATTCATCCCCGTGACACCGGTGAGCACGGAACAGCCCACAGCTCGACACCGCGGGCGTCGAGGGCCGAGAACCGAGGGCGGCGTGTGTATATTTTCAAACACTCGAGTCCCTCGTCCTCAAGAAGTGTCGTTGTAGAAGTGGTGGAAGGGTCGCACGGGTGAAATACGCGCGCAGCTGAGGAGCCCCTGAGAAGGACGCTGCGGCAAGGGCGATGGAAGGAAGGAAGAGAACGACGCAGGATCGCAGAGTATAGTACACAGGCAGAAAGATGGTTATTTATCCTTGAAGAGCGTCTCTCTCCTGCCACATTTGTTCCTCTTCTGCTCAAACTCTCACACTCACTTGCCCATTCCGCCAATCTAACATTTCTTCCGGCAACCCTGCGCGGTGGACGTACATGTAGGTATCATAAGAGTAAACGGGAGTAGGACGAACCGTGTATTTTTCTAGCGACACTGTACGGGGCTCAATTTTTTTTTTTTGTTTTTTTTTGGCGATCTTCGTAACCTACGGTTTGGCAGCTTTGAGTTCCAGTCCAACTTGAAATACTTTTCGTATCTCCGATCATAGAGAAGATAAACGTCCTGTGAGATTCATGAAATATTCAGCGAAGTGTAGTGTAGAAATGTATGAATCGTAATAATACTAGACAACTGACTGCTGGATGCTTGATGCTTCTTCAAAATTTTGAGCGTGTTGTACGTAACCTCGTAAGCTAGTGTGGTGAAAATATTTTATATTCAGTTGATCGGTATTTACATGTAATGCTCCATACCCTTCACTAGCGATTTCGAAAAATCGTTCAATTTTTGCACTTCTATAAGAATAAATAAATTGAAAAGAAAAAAAAAAAAATAGAATTTTATCAGAATCGATTCAACTTTTAACAACAAAGCGAATCGATATTTTCGGAGTTATGAAGACTTTGTCTCGACAGCGTTGCTTGTGTCTAATTATCAGGTTGTCCTGACGGGAGACTCTTGACTCTCTGTATAAGAGAACCCTCGAAAATTCAAGAACAAAGCGCGGTGCGATAGCAGGACTGATGCGCGGGTGGGTTTATTATTCTTCGAAGTATGCTGTAAGTTTGCGCCCCCTTCACTAACATTTTACTCAATCCTCAAGGTCGTATCTACAGGTCGAGCAGATGCGTTACAACATAATTATTGCAATTAAAAGCTCGAGAATGGAAGTTGGAACAGGATCTCGAGTACCGCACAATAATACTGTTTTTTTTTCTTGTTTTCTCTCTGATCTTGCTTCACCATTATACCTCGGCGAATAACCTTGGAGGTCATCACATTGAATAAACTCGCAGGAATCACAATTTTCAGATTTTTGTGACTCCGAATCTTGACGCATAACTCGCAAGTCAAAGCAGCTGTCACAGTTGAGAAGGGCCCGTTGCGTGTTGCTAGCAGTAAAGTAACTACTCAACGGATCTAGTGAACGGCCATAATCCCTGGAAGATTTCGGGGCCGCTCCGCTCAGTCCCTGTGTCGGCCTGTTATGTGAGCTAACCTAACCCGAACTCGCCCCTTCTTCACCAACCCTCGTGTGAGCTTACAATCGGATAGGGTGCGACCCAAACGCCACCGATCCTCGGCATCGAGTTTTCCTCAAGCCGCCATAGGAAGACATATGATCGCAGGATGCCACTTAATTATACCACTGTAATGCCCATGGATTATGGCACGCAATTTGAAAAAAAAGGAAAAAGCATTTTCGAAGGTGGAAGGAATCGTTCATGCGGGATTTGTGTTCACATATAACCATACATGTATCCATATAAATTATTTGTCGGAGAGATGAATATTTCTAAGATTACTCTTACCATGACTTTTTGCTCGTTAGTAATTTCGGACGATACGTCACACCACTAGATCCATTCCGATAGAAATTGAGGAGGTGCCAGTAGGCCATAGAAAGTTTTATTGGTGGCCTTTCCTTCACTAAAAGGGAAGGTAAAGTATTTCGAACTAAAAAGTTTTTTCATCTCAAAGGTTAAAAGGTGTAGTTTGTTCGATAAAAATTTTCTCCTCTTTTTCGCCGGCTTGTTCGTTCATTTTTAGGCTCGAGCCCTTACGAAATTATGCACCCTGGGCGGGAGATGGGGGTGAGTCAACGTGGTGGCAGGAAAGACTGATGGCGCCTACCGTTACCGGGGTTATTTTTACCGCCTGCGCATCATATGATCGGCTCGAAAGTTACCCCCAAATTACCTGCAGCTCTTTACGTGCCTCGAATAAGATAATGCAAAACGATATCAGACCCACAGGGGGAGGTAAAATGGTCCGTCTCGTTGTATCGTGGCTTGCGATGTCGGAAGGGGATGAGAATATAACGCCAGGAGGCTGCTAGCGAAACCTGAGGGAAGACAGGGAGATAAAGATGGAGAAGCAGTAGACGAGGGATAGATGTAGGTATCCTGAAAAGGAGACTTTGCCACCGAAAATGTTCCGTACGTGACGACTCAATGACTCGCGACAACCCCTCGGACCTACCAGTTAGACATCAACCACCACCACTGCGAGTCGCTACAGAATTCTGCCATAATTAAGAGCATATAAAATTTGCATACTTTAACAACCGGTACGTGCCAATCCTTCGAGACGCTCATTTCATTATGCATCTCATTCCCAGGAGCATCATGACCCGAATTAGTTCAGATAAAGCCCTGGATTTTCGCGCTATTTTCCACCAACTATACACGACATTTGTTTTGTTAGCGCGTAATTCACATGTAGGTAATTCTGTGCAATGTTCTGAGCGTACTCTTTCGCCTATTTATTAGGATATACACGAAACTTAACCAGCAGCATTTTCTCGTACAATGTTATCTAAAATTGTATACAGGCGATTAATGAAAGTTGGGAGCGAGCACAGCGCTGTCCCTAAACTTTAATAGCCTCTTTTTAATCCTGAGTAATTTTCACGCCTCCAGGAAACCTTAGGCAAGCCCCTCTGTTATCTGGTACTTATCGTCTGACTTAACGAGATGAAACACCCCCTCATCACCCAAGGTACGCTGAAGTATGACCACGAATTAGTAGATGTACGTTGCCGGAGTATAATTTGCAGGTCACTAAACGCGAGATTTAGAATCCGCAAAGAACATAATAAATTCCAATTTGTAACTTAAAATTGTTTTCTATATACGACGGAACCAGGTTGAAAGAGAACAAGGAGTTCTCTCTAACCTCGTAGTTGTGTCTGTACCTGTGTACCTTCGTAACAGCGAAAGATGAGTCATAACGCGTTCATGATTCAATTTGAGTTTCCATTGGCGAAGCGTCGAAATAGTCAGGAAAATATTACTTGGTTTTCCATCAAATTGAATTACTCTTGGGCCTTCGCGATGGACAGATTACTAAAACTTTGTAGAAAAGTGGGAACTGATGGGCTGAGAGGTGGAAGACCGAGGGAAAAGAGGGTGGGGTTGCAGACAAATCCAAGCCACATTTACCCTTGCCACTTTTTGAAGTAGTAAAGATGGTATAGCGAAGTTGCTCGAAACACGAGAACGTGCTCTTTTGGCTGCAGTATTACCAACAACGAATGCGAAACATCCGGTATCTAGGGAGTCTGCCGCCGCCCTTCTCATCCGACAGAACCATCCGCTTTTGCCTTCTGGTCTTGCTTCAGTTGACAAATAATTCCGAAAATACGGAACCCTAAATCAAGCCGGGTTCACTCATTAAGAATTTCGACTCTGCCGCCGTGAAACCTGGTAAAAGATGCGCAATCCTTTAAAGTCCCCAAACGAGGATCTGGAGAAGAACGACATTCGAGGGCCCCGAGCCAACGAGAAGAGGAGCGGAGCGGAGCGGAGGGAGTGAAAGGGCAGGACCCCATCCATCCATTAAGAGTTAAGGGCCATTAAAAGCAAAGCATGTTTACACAATAATATTGCAGTGGGCGCGCCCCTGTTGACACAGTGCATCCTCTATGTGTCTAGTGCTCTGCTAGAATACTCGTCACTTTGCCTAGCTAGGCGCTGCAGCAGGCAATTACGTGTTAACAATTATTATCTTCGTTATGCAGTCACTCCAGAGACACGAGAAATGGGCACAGGATCGTGTGTTCTTGGAGAGTTCGGGGATCGTTTCTTAACCCTTGCTCGGTAGGGGAGATGCGAAGAACCTATTTCATCAGCTGGATGGTACGATTGTCACGTATTCGGAAGTATTATGATACTCAAGAATAAGAAAAAAAAAAAAAAAGATGAAATGAATTCACGAAAACGAATGCGCGGATCACATGTGCATTGCATTGCTTATCTCGTCTTCCGCATTTTTGAAGATGTTCAATTGTACGTCTGGAACGGTTGGTGCGTTACGTGGACCATGTGGTTCGTATTCGAAACGTGACGTCCTATCAACTCGTGAATCGAATTCAACTAAATTCACGGAACACCAATCGGACTACCCCGCGTTGACTGCTTTCAAAGAGAATGGGATTATTAAGAGAAAACGTAGTACAGTGGTTCCGTGGTCGGTTGTGTCTCTCTACACCGCGATGGCTTACTCGCCAAGCCAATCACTACTTGCAGATTTTTGAATACCCTTTGAGTCAGCTAACGAGACTGGCTCGCCAATTTTCTCACTTTATCCGATAGTAATGGCCATTTGTTTATTCAATAACGAAACTGTTCATCCTCTTATAAGTCTTCGGGATTTTGACTGAAACTGAGTAGGTAGTCTTACATGATTTTTCGAAATACCAGAGATTATACTGGAGAAGTTGCAAGGGATGGGTGATGACAATCGGTGCGGATGAAAAGAGAAACAAGAAAATCAAATGATTTTTATACAACCGAACGAACATTGACACGTATCTCGTACGCAGCTCGTGCGCAACTCTTAAGATCTACCTGGCATCGCTCGTGCTCGGCAATTAACGAGCCCAGTCCGTTGCCGGTCGAGACGGCAACCGGTTGTTCTGTACAACGTTGCCAATTACCTGCGTATCTTCGAAGTATCCCCTTCATCTCGGTGAACAATTAAAGTAATTAAATGCAGAGCCAGCTTAGCGGCCGAACGTACGGGCATGCGTCCTGTACTCGACTCGCGAAATAACTTTAGCATGTACACGACGCATACTGCAGTTGAAGGTGGATTTCAACCAAACGTTCAGATAACGCGGAGATTCCCGTCTACTTGATTTGACATCCCGGCAGATAATTGCGAGTCGTGACGAACTGCGAAAAATTATAGACTCCGCATACGTAGCAACGAACACCGAATATTCGCAGTATTTCGTCTGCGTTCATCGAAAATCTCATGAAAAACGCACGCCCTGCATGCAGAGATTCGGTGTTTGACTTTATTCGTAGAAATTTGAGAAGGGGGGAATGATGGTATTAGTTTTTTTCATCCGTTTTCGGATGGGTAAAAACCGAGAGGTACCAAATTGAACGTGTTATAAAATGATATTGTAAATTCCGGTCTCGACGATCGTCGAGAATTAGGATCATTGACGTGATATCACGGAGCCATCGAAAAGGATGGATCGGGTTGTTCGGAAATATATGTAATCCGCAATTCTATGCAATTTCAGCGAGGACGTCGAAAAATGGATGGCGAGTGAGGGCGTGGTGAAGTAAGAAGCAGAGGAGCGGACGCCAGGAATAGAAGAGAAATCGCGTGATGCCTGTAAGTTGGGTATATTCTTCCCTTGAGCTCGAACCAGAGACTTTTCGTCTTCCGTCAGCGTGGTATAGTTATAATACTAACTATAGGAAGAAAATATACACGACGGTAGATTGTTAGAAATTGAAACTCGAAACGCAGAGGAAAATTTATACGAATCCCCTACTGGAATCGCGTGACTTCTTAATCATCGTGTGAAATCTGTTCCTGGTGATTATCTGTTTATTCGCACTTTCATATTAGGAGGAACTTTATAGCCTAACGGGACCTCATCAAAACCAGGCGACTCCATTATTACACTCAAAACAGACCCCTCAATTACATCGATCCTGTACTCGCTTGATTCCGGTGTATAACTTATACAGCTGCAACAACTACCACTGTAGAATCCATTCACCGGTTTTGATGCATAAGTAAATACGTCTGACAAAACAGAGTCTGTATCGAAAACCTAACCGAAATTCTACTGAAGATATTTCCGTAGCTAGAACATTATCCGATGTCCTTAGTTTCCTCCGAGCTACCTCACAACTAGAGCAAGAACACTAATGCTATTTGAGGTCGGATAGTTTACCTTGAATCTTCAAACAGCTTTGTATGTAGTTTCAGTAATTAAACAATATTTGCTCAAACGTCGAAGAGGGTGGCAGACGTTCTCGAAGGTTGTATTTCCAGAGGGAGCTGTTATTAAGCCGGACACTCGACATGGAATTGCAATTCCCTCGTTTCGGGGACCCGTTCGTTTACTCCAATTCTTGGTATTGCCTAAAATAGTTAAAAATTCTACCTTCAGTTGGTTACTGGCTATATATAATTATGAACTGTCGTATCGTCCTTCCAATCTGTGCGGCTTTAAGCAAGTGTGTCATGTGCTTTTTTTCAACCGAGTAGTCGGACCCTCGTCAATTCGCGACAACGTTATAATTGGTGCGCTTTTTTTTCTACCAAAAACTTGAAATTGGTGGGTAATTAGATACAGAAATAATAAATTCAGCTTCAACTATACGTCAACTGGTTAGAGAACTAATTTTTTATTCTGTCCCACCGACCTCACATGACTATGTGAATTGCTACTACACATGTACGTATAATAATGAATCAAATGTACCAAATATACAAAGTCGTAGAAGCTCATGGTGAAAGTCACGTTTTGCGGAGATCTTCGCGATGTTCAATCTTCGCGAGGTAATCCGATTCCGGAGATTCTTCTGTCTTTTATATACTATTTTTACGAGCTTGTAAACTCCGGACACAACTCTCAAAGTTTCCACCGTGGGTTCCTATTATAAAAATGTATCCTCCTCTCGACAGTTCGTTCGTCGGAAGGTCAGTCCTTTGGTGATCCGTTCATTTTTCGAACGGTCGGAGCTCATAGTAGGTAGGTACCTACGTATCTATAGATATATTCGCTCGACCCCTAGCTGGTTGTACAGCCTCGAGTAATAAACGAATGGGGTTTCCGTGTCGCGCGGGGTAGCTGACTGGATGGCATGATAGTTCATTAATTAGCAGTACGGCGGTGCCCTTTGTGTCGTAGTCCACACAGGCACACCCTCTCGCATTTTGCGGCCCATCAAAATAAACAGAAGGCTCTCCCCCATCCCCTTCACCGCCCCCGCAACTGTCACTGCTGCCCCGTCCACTGCGCGCTTCGTACACTCGTTCTTTTTTATTCTCTCTTTACTTTCAGTCTCGTGCCACCCAAGGTATAAACACATTAACGTCGGCATGCCTTTTAATACGCGCATTGAGCCTCGTATACGTCCTTTAAATCTCGCGGTAATACAAGCACTGGTTGGGAAATAATCCTAGTTTAATCTAAGAGACGGCTTGTATGAGGTGGTTCAATAATTCACGATGCGCGTTTAACTTTCACCCTACTGCTGTTGGTATCCCAGCAGGTAAGTGCGTGCGTGCGCAAAACTAGAGTTACGCACGGTTCAGGGTAACTTGATAAGCCCTGCGCCAATAATGGGTCGCCCAGTCTAGGTAAAGAGCTGGTAGGTATAATGTAGGTAGGTATAATCCGTAGACCTCGACTATGGTGTACGTGGTTAAATCCACCCTTGAAAATTGATCCACCCTCTAGGGATACCGAGCAACGTCGGTATCAGACGCCATGGGGGTTATAGATGTCATTTCAAATTTATGGAGTTTTTACAGTACAAAGTTCGTACGCCAACTGAATGCAAATTTGCAAATGGATGTACCAGCTTCCTTCTGCAAACCTGCACCCCTGACTGGGGTTGCCTTTCACCGCGACACGGGTGGATTAATAAAGCAATTTCTCTAATTACGGTATTTCGTTACGCAAATTCACCGTTAGACCCAGTTTCCGTTAAAAATCTATTTACCATAAATATAAAAAAATCGGAATCCCGAACTGTGCGTGTCCATTTTTTTTTAGTCCAAGTGGACCAGACGGAACGCTTGATTATCATTCTTATTTCTGATTGTCGCGTTTGTCATCTCATCTTTCATATAATCGCTCTGCGATTCGATAGCTGTGAACGGTGGGGTGCTATCTCAAAAGTAAAACGAAAAATATAACCACTTAATAAATAAGATATTATGGTTGGACTCGTTGATGGAAGAAATTGATCGAGTATCGTTTTTCATTAAGCAGTAATTGACGAGAGATTACCGAGACTCGATTAGATGAAACAAACAGGAGAAGTATGACGAAACGATGTTATCGCTCGACTATAAGTCATACTTGTTGTAGGGATACATGATCCAATCGTAACTGATGTAATAACGTTGTTTGCACCGTTCTCTCGTCAAGTGAGAAGTCAATTACAAGTATATGGCAATTTGCAAGTGTAGGTAATACGTACCCCCTATAAATATCGATGCGAGAATATTGATCTCTTCTTCCAGCTGTTGAGCCTTGGTAAAAAGTAAATGAAATAGACGGACCGATTTTTTTTTCTATTCCACAAATCACGTTAAAACTTCTGATAGAACTGACGTGATGTTCTGTTCCTTCCTAATACGTTTACCAATTGTAAGAGGAGTATATTACAACTTGATCATAAATTTTCAACCGAAAAGAGATGAAATTCCGTGATTTAATTTTCAATAATTTCTACTGGGTTCGTCCATGGAGTACTCAATTCTTCATCATGCGGGGTTTCACAGCTCGATGATTTCAGACTTTCAGCAGATATATGTTCAATTTCAGTAGAATTCGGATCTACGCCGCGACTAAGTAGGTTGAGAAATTCATTCTGTGACGGACGGACAGATAGACAGTCAGACAGTGGTGTTTTAGAGAAGCTATAACATCGAGAGTGGTTTATTGTTTTTGGCAACGATGCGAAGCGATCACTTCCTACACTTAGGAGCGTCAAATATTATTTCATGGATGATTTCATTTTCCGGTGGATAAAATAAATATTAACCAGCTGTCATTAAATATGAATAGTGGGACAACTTTTTTGGTGCATCGTTGAAAATCAACATGAAAAACCGATGTAAATATTTTCGGTGTATATATGGTGGAAAGATTTGTGTAAGCACACTCGTTTATAGGTACTAACGAGCAAACAGGCCACGCATCGGTACTTTCAGGAACAGAGTCAATACGGTAAAACCATTTAGACAATTCAACAATTGTGTTTTCTCCTCGAGCTTTTTTCTAACACCTGCCGTTAACATAACATCAAATTGCTACCTTCACAAATTTTTACTTTCGACCAAAAAAAGTCAGTATATTCAGCTTTGGTAGACGAATTCATATTGTAAAAGAAATTCGGAAATCGGTTGAGTTACTCGAGGTGCCAATTTATTCTTGATGCTCGCCAGCGTTCGGAGGAAAGGATTTACGGAGAATATCAGCTTTCGGTGTTAAGGGGAGCGAAAGAGGAGTATGCGTACAACCTTTGAAGTTTTACTTTCTGTAGTATCATTCAAGTTCTCGTTGGATCAAAACAACGAAACAAATTACCCCCCCCCCCCCCCCCCCTATTTGGACACGTCACATTGACGCACTGATAAAATCATAAAGTGTCTCCTTTCACCTTTACACCTGCAGGTCCATTTATTATACCCCCCCAATCCCGTGCTTGGTTTGATACACGGGTTCATTTGCATAGCATGCCGATTTCATTAATTCTTTCTTTTTTCTGCAATCTGGTAGAACATTGTATACATTAAATTAGGTGGTGCAAGTCGAGCAAACGAGCAGATAAATGAAGTTAGTGTAAAACATATGAATAAAATAAATGAATAAATTATTAAATCTAAAGAACGAGATTAAATTAATTTGAAAGAAAAAAAAAACGTATACATAATATTATTTGTGATAAAAATTGGAACGGTATTAAAAATCATGCGGAAATTGAATTTTTTTTTCTCATAAGTACAGCGATAATCCGTTGGTCGTAGAAAACTGGTGCAATTATGAGGCGGTAGAACGGTGGCGGTGCAAGGTAAAAAAGTTTGTAATGGAATTCGAAGCGAGGTTAGCAGAAACCGGTACCTCCGATGCGACGAACAAGTATTAAGTACTGCGCTATAGTCAAGGCCACGCCTTAGGAATCTAGAGTGCTGCGGAAAAGATTTGAGCGTAGTTGAAAGGTGTATAACATGAGAGGTCTAGGAGCTGACTAAACATTCCGGTGACGAGAGATTCTTTGTTCGTACATTGTATCTTTAGGTATGCATATGTGTAATACAGTCTACACGTACGTACAAGAAAGAGGCATCCTCATTTTTCAAAGAAGACGGAAGCGTCGAATGAAATGGAACGACGCACTGCGAATCGCTGGTAGAGAGCTCTAAATAACACACCACAGACGAGAGTCTAGCACAAAAATGAAGAGGTAATATACCTGCCTACTGAGCGAGTACTGATATCGCAAATAATAACAGTATTACCGGTTCGGCTTATTTATACGCTTACCAAGCAAGTCTTGAGACGCTTCCAGTCCAGCCTTTTGGCTCCAGGCTAGCTCCTGGATATCCCGACTCTTTTGGCTCCTGAGGCTGTTGCTGCTGATGTTCCTACAGCTGAACTTATTTGCAGACGCGGGCAGCCATCCGCAACCGTCCCGGTCTGCCGCCTTCTCTGACTCGACCCATCTTTCGTATTCGCCTTCACGCCCCTGGAAACTTTTATTTCCAGTGTTATATATATGAAGCTTGGGTAAAATGCAATCGGCAATACGCTTCTATTTACAAATTTATGCACATATCTGTATACATGCGTTGTACGAGTGTGAATTAAGGAGATTGTTGCATTCTCATGAAATAGAGCATGGTGAATACTCATTATTAGTTTCCTTGAATTACCAGCATACACTTCGCGTATATGATCTGCAGATCGTTGAGCACTTATTTGATGATATAAAGCAGGTTGTTTGCAAAGTCGATATTCCGATACGAAATGATGGGGAAAACAGAAAGTAAAAAAGTGTTCGATGGAATAACATTCCGGCTCTACATGCAGATGCGATCTGTTGGATTATGGATCCGCATGCATAAATGAACTGTAGATGCACGTAGGCGTCCTGGCCCTTCCGAGCGGGTTTAGTCAGCAACGTGTGCAATTATCCTGCAGGTTGCAGAATTTCCTGAGAGGTATCATTACTCATAAGTATTTTTTGCGTTTCAACTCCTTCAATATGGCAGGATGACGCTGAAAGTAAAGGATATATGCCAAGTTGCAAAAATGCAAACGTCAAGTTTGACTCCCGGGCCATATATGAGCACTTCATAATTAGCTGGTAGCTTGTTATTCGCTAATTGGTTGCCATTTTCCTTTTTTTTTTTACTTCTTTTTCTGACGCTCTTTTCTATGATAAAAAGTCAAAAAAAACGAAACAAACACCATGAACTCAGCGTGGTGAAATTTTATTCACAGAGACGAGGTGCACAACTCCGTACTGCCAGGTATTTCACGCCCCGCTTATGCGAAAACTAAAACTGGCGCTATGCCTGTAGCGATATGCGCCAGGGTGGAATGCTCTTGACACTCTATAGCAACATCTTGTCTCTTGTTTATCTTGGCGTTAACTTTTACGCGTTGCAGTATGTAGTCCGCAAGAAACCGACACTGTTGGCCTGCATTCATTTTCACTGAATCCACGCCCGACGTATGCGTGGACATTTTTTCGCACTATATAGAGCGCTTTCGTGTCATTTTCCATGTCTTTTTTATCGCTGAATCAGATATACTGAACTATGCGAATAAGAATTCAAAGAAACATGTATGCTGTCTAAATTAATTCGCGTAACGTGTTCAGTAGAGCGCTGAAATCTTTCGAACAGGAATAAGGAGCCTTTAAATTTTTTAATATTTCAGTTCGAACCACATAAGCTGATCTTTTTACTTTCGGATTTTTAGCTACAATATTTGGAAGCAACCATGGCGGTTTTATTGTCTATGAGAGCTTATTGAATTGGTATTCATTTTGGTCTTGTACACCTTAACTTTCTAAGCCATTCAGTGATCATATCTGGAGAATATATAATACGTCATCATTATTATCTCTGTCAACAATCATGGGAAATTGATTTCATGCATTGCGGGTGGAAGTAGATACTATAGTCGAAGTTAGAACGGCGGTTGGACGTGATGTAGATGGCATTGCAGGATGAAAATGATGGGAACAAGAGAAACCAGACGGCGCATAATTCCAGCTTCTCGTCATAGGCATTGACGTGCGTATGAAGGGCAGTCGCGGAAGATCAGTGAAGCGTGACTTTTCTGGTTCCGTATCGTAAACATACAGCTATACTCGGTTGGCTTATTCAGATTCAAAGCAGAATCAGTTCTTTCCAGGTACAGTTAGCTAGGCCACTGTAGCTAGGCGTCCAGCTCCACTGATCATGAATCTCACTGGTTCTTCAGCAAATGAATATGACTAATCAAATAATACGATCCAAGATCAGGGATTCAAACGACTTTTTAAATATTTCAATATTTCGTAAACGTCGGGAAAATCAGAATTATACACCTTAACATGCGGTTTATGCTTGAGGTAAGTAAATTCGAAAGAATTTCAAGAGGATTGATTATTTTTCGTCAAATTCTATGAAAATCTTATGAAATTTAATCGGTTATTTATCCGAAGACTTAACGGATCTTTACGAATTTCATACTTCGTGTACTCCGGATGTGATGGTTGAGTGATCGATCGGATTTGAGTTTATATTAAAAAGAAGAGTAGGAAAGAATACAAAAAGACGACTGGCAGAATTTTCGATGTGGAATTAATTACTTTCGCGTAGATGAGACATCTGTTAGATGAAAAATTCAGAGTATAGATCATAAGGCAGCACTGTAGGTGAATTTTTTTTCGAGCCTGTGAAGGACTATCGATTTTTTTATATGTCAGCTAGCATGAACGAAGATCTAGCGCCACCGCAGCCATCGAAATGGCACCAAGTATAGTCGTGAAGAGCCGGAAAAAGGGGGCGAAAAGAACTGGGAGGAAGCCAAAGAGAAAGAAACTGCAGCTGAGGATGAAGGGTGAGAGCATATCCGCCCTACCAATCGAGAGGGTTGAACTTGGAGATTCGTGGACGGGTTTTTGCGGTCGTAAAACGTAGCGTATTCAAATGAATAGTTGTGGAGCAAAGCTAGACCGGCTAATAGTGGTGTTTAGCCTTATTTAGGAGGCTTACGGCATTTGGTACTCCACTGCTGCGAGAGGATATCAAGGGATGCGGACGTCGGGAGGGAGAACCATTAAGTGATCCCTATAATTACAGTTAAAGTCAGAGATTCCCATTGCCAGCTCCTGCTGGATTACGAGTTGCGGGATTAACATTTACTGTTGTACCGTAAAAATCTTCCGAGCAGACTCCACTAACGCATATCCATGAACGAAGAAGTCGTCGGAACCGCAGTCATAATCGCTCTGGATTAGGTAGCCTCAATCATTAACTTAAGCTACGAGGACTCGCAAAAATTATGTTCGGTACACACGTGTTATACATGATACTGATGCTAATTGTCAATTTAGGAATTTCATTTACTGTTAGCTTTTTTTCTATCTATGGTTTTGAGGTTCAATATGACCTGATAATATTTATCGATGAAAATAGTTTCTATTATCAATAAAAACCATTTATGAAAACTTAGGATTTCCATGAGTCTATTCCGACTGGGTCAAATAAATGGACGGTTTAAATTCCGTCCGAAATTCATTGCCTCCGGTCTGTAGAAAATTCGTGGGAAAATGTGGGTCTTTTTAAAGGTCTTCGAAAATCCTGAAATAAAGGGTTGAAGATATCCCTATTTCTGGCCATAAATTTGAACATTATAACTTCTTCACTGTGTATAGCCATAACGCCAACGTGCCTAACCCGAATATATTTATTTTGAAAACGGGATTCCTTGGTGGTTAATCGCCACCTAAAGTGGAATTATTTACAAGCTCATTTTATAACACTCCGCGTCAATAGCGCGGGTTTTGAACTGCGAATGAAAACTTTAGTTATAAAGACCTTATTTAAAGTATGTTGACCGTATCGTGAAGCTGATGAATTCTTCGTCGCACGTGACGCAATTGTGAAAATCTACTCGAATTGCTCAATCAATGGTTTCCGGCTTGGTTACCACATGTGTAAACGAATACATGGCCACGTGCGATGAATTTCGGAGATCGAAGGTAGAGAAACTCTGTGAGACTTGGATTTTGAATCTGCTACAGTTTTGTTGAAAAGAAAAAGAAAAAAAAAAGACAGGTATACGTGAAGGGCGGTGGAGCGAGGACCCGTTGAAATTACAGAAGGTTAGTACGGATGGAAATAACCAACGTTGTGACCCAAGCAGAGCGAAGCACCAAATACGAAAATAATAACACGCCGGGAACCCATTTTGGGTCATTATTTTGAGTAAATGGTCCCTGGGCCCGGTGGTTACGTAATTAAACGTCGACTCGACCGAGAGCGACGACTGCTCGCAGCGCCGACCTGCCTCAATTCCCTCACTGGTTCGCATTGCCCGCCGCCGCCACTGCCTTCTCGTCGTCTCAGTCCCGGCAGTAGCGGATTTTCGTTACGGAAAAAAATATTCATGTCCGTTCATCAAAGCGGATTTTCTGCTGAAATGCAAATGGTCGTGGGCATATATACTATATACCGTCATAATAAATGAATGTAACAAATTTTTGCCGAGCAAAATACGTACACGAATTTGAATAGCATAATCCAGTATTTCAGTGTAGGTTATTCATAGGGAGTTCAGGTGCGTATCCTACATTCTATACCCAGCACGATTGAACTTTTTTACAGCAAAGAACGGATAAATGTACATTCTGTACCCAGTGTATGGTGAAAAGCTTCGCCGATTCACAAAAATTTACAACGAGCAAATCGAACCTGGTACATGGTTGAGAAAGAAGAAAATATCGACCGATAACCGTTAAAGTGTTCGATGAACACTGACGAGCCTGCTTAATCTGAAGGAGATTCAAGAATAAGCAACATTCTTCCATGAGAAGAGGTCATACACACGCGTGTGGATTACTAACAATGAATTGCATCGAGAGGTTCTTAGAGATGAAATTCACTCTTCGAAAGCTTCGGGTCTAATTTTCAATTGCTTCGTCACGAGAGTTCCGAGTAGTTTGAGTCGGTATTAAGTCTCCGGAATAGTGAAAAAGGATAAAAACGGACGGCACGTTGATCGAAACGAAGTATCGGATAATAATCTACAGATTTGAATAAGCCAACATACGTACGGCCTTAGCGCGAGGGAATCAGGTATAAGTAATATGGTTTCCTCGGAGTGGGTGGTGATATGTGTACGGTATGGTCGGACTTATACCTATATACGATGAAAAGAAGGGTGCGGCGGAGAGAAAGGGAGTGAGGGGGAGGGGGACTATTTCTGGATAATCCTTTCATCCGTCAACGGGATTTGAATAAATTGGCGGAAGACCCGCCGATGTCGCTAATCGAGCTCTTCGATAGAAAACTTAACGCTTGGCTTTGATTGATATGAAGTTGTCTTCGAGCAAACCTACTATATGGGGTTGTGTCGCAGACCACTGTGAAAGAGTCGACTACCCCTGAGTTTGTGAGCAGTTTGATCGTCCGCATACATTACTTGTTACACCGTTGTTTAAGTTTCAAAACATATTTATCGTCTACCAAATTTACTTGGAATTTGTTCGTTAGACAGGGTATTTAGGGAGTGTCATCGCACGCAATGTATCGTAGATTCCAACGATAATCCCACACTGAATTACAAACGATGGGATGTTATACACCTGAGATTCCTAGTGAAATATTAATATTATTAAATAACCGATAGGTTGCAGGCACATGTTGTAATGGCTAAAGGTTCAGCAAATGACTGGTAGTGATAGGTATAACAATTTATATTCGACCATTGAATAAAGTTGGCGACAATTTAGTCGATGAATTTGAATTACTAATGCATGGTTGTAGCTAGGTAATCATCCGTCTTTCGTCTCCATGATCGTATCAACGACAAGAGGCGAATTGGTTTTTGCACGAACCAATATCAGGAATATAATCGGTTAAAGAACTTTCCAAGCCGATACTAAGTAAATGAATTATTATTTCGTTGAGCTAACATAAGCCAAGTTATAGACGCGAAGAATTCCATTCATAAAAGGTTCACCATATTCATCCGAAGGCCATTAATTACCTACACCGAGATGCTGGTAGAAATTGTGCGTGCGGTGAAGGTTACTAGCCCATGAACAACGTCACAACCACGACGCCACTACCGCATAGACATATACTAAAACAGATAATCCCACAGAGCATTGAATGGCTATAAGCTGGCATGATTGATCGCTGATTTATCGAGTGAACGCTAATCACCCTTGGCGCACCTACAAGTAAACCGTGGTAGGTGATCCTCTGAATTGAAGAGCTTGTTCACCAACACAAACAGCGTTAACTTTGGACTCAAAACCATCAGTTTCGCAACATGGTCAACCAAACGCCTACAAACAACATCCCTTACTTTGTCGACCACGGCCTAGCAAACGCGTCCTGCAGTAGCAAGGTGGCATGGTTCTATCCATTTCTGGTTCTTGTTTACTGATATGCCGAAATCCTTATCCGATCGTCCTTTTTACTTTTGTTATCAAGCGTCTAGGAGTGCCGCGTAGGTAGGTACTGACCTAAGTAAAGTTCAACACGGTTATCAGCAGTTTCGAAGGGGTTTCACGCCATAACGATCACCCGCAGCAAGTGGTGGAAAACCCAACTCCGCAATCTTGGTGAAATAATCTCTACTCCTTCAATGCATAAGTTTTGATTTTCTTGGCAGAATTTCTACATAATGTAAACGAGAATGTGATGATGGGAAAATGTATGAACATCCGTTCTGCCGAGGTTCGAACGTTCTTTTCTGAATCGATGGATGATTGCCGCTGAGTTGCCACGCGGTCAGATAGAATAAAGCGCTGACAGGCAGCGATCGAATAATGCCTGCAGTTTAATCGGACTGATTGTCAAAGCTGCCTTAGCTACGTAAAGCTACTCACGGATTAGCCGTTTAGGTCTGTGGGTTTGATTTATTGAATTTACTTTTTTTTCGCTCTTCATATAACCGGAATTTTAATTTTCTGTAATGTATGAAATCCATTACTACATCCGCTTGAAGCTACGCGATTTGATTCCCGATTTACGGCGAATTAGCCTGAATAGGGGAGTGGGATGGATATTGTGTAAGGCTCGTAAATCGACAACGCGTACGATATGTTCGCGATAACTCCTGCAGGCACAGTATGATAATTTTGGTATACATATATTCATTACTGCACATCATCAGAATCAATATCCGGTCAGGGGAATATACATCGATATTTTTTATTCTCACGATGAAGATCATCAAATAATTTAAATGGCGATTAATCTTCGATACGGAAACCACAAGGGTGCAGGTGCGGTAGTTCACTTCGGTACAAAAAAAGGAATAGAAAAAAAATTCGACCGGAAAGTATAAGGTACTCGTGTGCCCACATAGTTATGTCATAGAAACAAGAGCATAAAAATTACCAAATTACTAAATTACATAGCGTATGTTCAGAACTCGAAATCGGTTAGAGAATCAGTCAGATCGGAGCTAGTCGTGCAACGACGCAATATGATGTATAGTAGCCGTCACAGCGTCACGTTGTTAGGGAAACTGTTCGTCATGAATGCTATTCTAATCATGATTAATCACGTATTGATGCGCACAGGGTGTCTCGGAGGTTTGAATTATTATTAAGGCATCTAGCTTAACGGGTATATTGCGCGCTATTGCTGTTGCTGCTGCGTCAGTGCGAACGTACGTCCAATAACATATCATGTTCTCCGGCTGCAGCTTACACGACCCACCTTTGAGGGTAACTAAATGTGACGTGAATTTATTAGAGTGTGAAATAAACACACTTTTCCGTGCCGGACGAAATTTGAATCAGATTGGCGAAGGTTGATAGTAGATAATTGAAAATTTGAAAGATCGAAATTCACACTTTTATGCTTCGTAATTTTGTTCGGAATAGGTTACAAGGCGGTAAGTAACGTACGTAGATTTCTTGTTTGATCTATTTTCGTGACAAGCGCAAAGGTATGAGATTGTGCGTTCGCACGTTGGGTACGGCACTCGATACATGTGAGTATAATGCATCGTCCATATACATGTATGCACAGATGATATAATGAGTATACCTATATGAATATATATAGCAGATACATATGGTGCCTACATCAGAAAATGTGCTTAATGTTATTCATAGGGTGGTAGAACTGAAGGGTCTGTGCGCGCTCGTTAAATCAAATACCTCGCGTCACACCAAATTAAAAACTCATCTAAATGCGGGCGAAATGACCGGTCCAACCGAGATAATAAAAGTTTTAAATAAATAAAGATACGTTTGCTTCTTCTTATAATGACAAAATTACCATGAATTAAACAAAGACGGGCAGACAATGTTATTACGGGCACATTAAAGTAATTCCGGGTTGCTTCTTGATACCTTTGGAATAAATCTATACACCTATACATCGTCGTAAAAGCACACACATCAAATCGTGCATGCAGGTATATTGCACGTTGTGCGAACTAGAATTGTAAATGTACGTATACCTGTTACATGCAATACAGATGGGTGTAGTATATATGTATTTGCGTACAGCCGTATACCTACCTACATCCTTGGGCTGTCGTATAAAGCAGTGTGAAAGTATACGTGGGTTTAATACCTAGAAAAGGTTCTCTGCGTGCGGCAGGTAGCGGAGACCTTTTCAGTTCCAATACCCAGTTCCCATGTTCCAGGGCCATTCGACCCGTCCTGCTCCTAATCATCGCCAAATGGTAAGTATATAATATAAAATTAAAAGGGTCTTGGTTTTGGGTGAAATTGTTGGGAGTTTCGAAGAGGTATATAGTATTAAAAGAGGTGCTGCTGCACGACCGCAAGAAATATAAGGATACCTTTTGTGAAATTGGAAAATAATCGTCGTCAAAAAATATGGTTGCAATTCTTTGGCTCGCCGACGAGAATCTGAAGAAGAATAGTAGGGGAAACGAAGAAAGAGGGAGAGGAGGATACGGAGGAAAAGGAACTCCACATAACGCGGTGACGGTATAAGACGCGCTGGCGGAGCACTTTCCTCGGTTCAAAATTAAACTCCAATTCCTTTCGGGGTGAAGGGTGAAATGACGCGTAATTTCATCCCATTTGAGGACAATTTGTTCCTCCGAATGCAATTTCGTAAGACCAGATGTCAGCGGCCTTTTCTCCCTTCTTCGTCGCAACCACCTTACCGCGTGACGTTCACGAGGACGGTGACTCCGTCCTCGTCGTCTGCCATGTCACCAGGTGCTAATAAGGAATAGTGGCACTTTTTCATTGGCGGAACGAAATTGCTGACAGACGGTAGAACGGAGAGAAAGAGCGGCGAAAAGGAATGACGGGTTAGCAAGAGAAGCTATAAGAAAAATATAGAGTTTTGTACACCGAGTCCAAACATCCTGCATTCGTGTGCAGTTTGTCCCACGTAGTCGAACCTTTGGTGACTCGGCATGAAACACCATCACCTGCGCACTGGTAAATTCCTAGCTATATTTGTGGGCGTGTAGCTATAGATCTGCTTTACGGTGATCTTAAAATCTTAACGGTGATAACTTGAGATACTTTTGTCAACCTGCGCTTAAATGTATACCGTGAGGATACCTAGATAGTTGAAGAGTTTCATTGATGTCGACTTTGGGGAATCGTAGGGTAGGAGAAACGAGGTTGTCAATCCGATGCTTCGTAGGTTCTGTGGTATGCTCTGGCTATTATCGACCTTCTATTTCCTTACGTCCGAAGCTAAATTTGGTAACTTTGACTGAGTGGTTAATCACGCTATCAATAATACATTCGATTATTACCTGCTATCACTTCATCGTTGATTATTTTTTTTGTCATTAATTCATCAATTTCATCAAAAAAGGAATTCGCCAAATACGACAACCGATGAGGTTTATCAACTCTTTAGGTGTCTTCACGGTAAATCACGTATATAGCTATAGTGTATAATCCAAGAATCACGGTTCGAGTACCTGGAAAATGATAAGCCAGAGAATATAAGCTGGAGAGCGCTAATTAATCACGTTAAGGGGTTATATACAGTTGGAAGGCCAAAAAAACTCGTTTTTTTACGAATTTTTTCCGGATAGGGATTTTATTTGACGAGGAAAAGCATAAGGAAGTAAATGGAGTGTCATCTTTCAACTCTCTATCGCTATTTTTTATTCAACAAAATATTGCTCCAGATAGCTCCTGTAGTTGATCTCTTGTAGGTCCTCTAAAAAAAGGCGTCTTGCGGTGACCATGAAATCTCCCGTTTGGACTAGCCGAAATCAAAAAACCAAAGAGATTTGTTTAGTGGATAGATGAATGCTGGGATTGGACGTAGGAATAGTTGGAATTTGCAATTTTCATGAAATGGCGACTCCTCAAAGACGAAATTTCAATTTTTAACCAAATTTTGGTCGTTCAATAGTTAAAAAAAAATAGAAATAATTTTCGGAAATCTTATTCCTACGTCCAATCCCAGTAGAGTATATCTGAGAAAGTTGTGTTAAAATTGCAGACCGATCGGTTGAGCCATTTTTGAGAAATCGTGGTCACCGACTTTGAAAACATCGTTTCGAGATAAACGCGTTCAAAGTTTCAAAAGTGGTGAACACATGGATAAAAATAATCATAAAATAGCATGTAACTCCGACATCACTTGCTGGATTGATTTGAAATTTTCAGAGAATGTACTCAAATGTATGTACATTCTGAAAATGCCATAAAAAAAAAATCGATTTTCTGAAATTTCCAACTGTATATAACCCCTTAAATCCAATTGCAAATGCGTCACATGGTACAGCAGCTAATTATCGCTGAATGGAGGCCTCAACATTGATTTCGGCTTCGGTGCCCTGAGGCTGGTAATCGTCCCAACAATCGTACGGTGAAAGTTTCAAATTTGTTATCACCCCTTTGACGAAACACGGCACACCTTGAATACCGGGGGTGGATTCTTAAGCCCGGTATTATGCCAGTTGAACAAGAAATTCCTGAGGCTGTTTTATAAAAGCGGTAGTATATTTCTAATCAAAGATGGTCCAAGTAATACTCGTTGCCGAGGTAACGCCGAGAAAAATAAAAACACGAAGAAAGAAGATGAAAAAAAAGAAAGAAATTAAGGCATCCAGAGAAACGGAGAGTCATTTCACGGAATGTAAAAGTTTGAAGGCCGATTACATGGCTGGGTCAGCATGGTTACGTCAGCCAGCTCCATATTCTTGCAGAGCTAAATGCTGTACCATTTGCGAGTCCCTGAACAGGAGTTTGTGTGGGATTGAATATACTTTTGTACTTACATATACAACGAACGGTCATGCATTATTATATAACACATACATGGGTATATATGCACGGCTATATTCCATGAAACGAGATATAACTGCTTTAGATTGCTGCGAGTAGACGAGGTAGGGAGGAAAGAAATATACGTACCTGAATTATTGATAATCGATATACTAATGGGAACATAAGGGCACCGCGTGCCTGACCTGCCTTCGACTATCTCATAGAGTCGAGGCATTTCGTGGAAAATGCCTCGCAGACGAACTGACGATGCTATTGTGCGCGAGTACCCTCAGGACGTGTGTAGTATACCGACTACATGACTCAGACAACCCCAAAGCTCATTCGATCCACCGTTCGAGATGACCAACCTAAAAAAGTGGACGCATATAACGGTAGCAGGCGAGTCTGATACTACAAACGATTACAAATCAATAGAAGAAAAAAAAAAAAGAAAAGGAAATGGCACTGAAATTTGATACGATTCGATAATCCATTGTCGATTTCATTTTATGAGTAACTATATAACTAAATATAGGGACTGCTTGAACCTCGGAGGGTCGTTCATTCACAGCTTTAGAGTTACACGGTAAAAGCGTTCAGCAGAATGAATGTACACAGGAGTGAGCGATCTGCGGAATTGAACGAACGGCGTTTCCGAAATACGATTGTAATTTTCTGAACCAAGGTGTAATCTAAGCTAATGCATCGATTCGGCGCACGTACGTTCACGTGTGAATAGATCACAGACTATATGGGCGTTAATCTCTATGCATAAAGGTATCCGAATTTGACCTCCCATGAAATTGGTACATGCAATATTTATTTGATGAAGTTTTATGAGACAAATTGACTCAGGGAAGTACTGAGGCGCTTGTTAACTGAAAGTCTTGGTGATTTCGTCGAAAATTCAATGAATATTTTTCACAATTTACCTTGACACATGATCAAGAAATTTGTTTATTGATCATCGCTGATAGAAAATTTTAGCGTATTTTGTATTCATTGTGAATGACTCCGAACTGAGATGAACTCCGATGATAGAAAAATCGCCGTATCGTATAACGTAATCGGTTTCCTTCGACTTGCGATTATAAATTGTAAGCTAATTCGTATGAACTCAGATTAAACGACAGAAAGAAATCGAATTTACAGAATCGAAAGATATCATAGGTGTCCGAAATAATAATAAAACCGAAAACTCATTTTCGTACGTTACAGAGATGCGAATCCACGCACGAAGTAGACTTCGTGGGCACGACTTAATCTGTGATCGTTGTCAGGACCCAGGAATCAGGACAATGGATCCTTTCTTTCTCTTCTTTTTCCCCTCCTAACTGAAGAGAGAAGCTCTCTTTTAGGGATAATAAGAACAGTCTCAAGCTTTGTGTGACGACAACTGTTTGAAAAGGCACCATTTTTCGTGACCTCCTTCGAACACTATCTTTCTCTATCATATTATTCACAATCTTTACTCCACTTTTACGCTTTCTTTATCAATCCTCGGAACTACCATTGGAACAATTGAATGATGTTAAGTTTTTTTGACGTTCGCCAACGCTTGTGTTTCATATTTGTTTCCATTTTTGTAATCAATTTATAAACTTCACAATTATAAACTGATTAAATACTTACATTCCTGAACTCGGAATTCTCTTATGAAAATTCAACGAGCCATTATCACCTCAGTTTACTAGGAGGAGCTGACAAATGCCTGGAACTCACTCGAGCTCTTCTAATATTTACCAGTGAGTCACTGTTGCAGGTGTCTACGTAATCTTAAAGGTAAACAGTGATATTGCATATCCGTGTCCTGTTTCCTATTTTCATCTTTTCACTGGATGTTTCTTCACCTTCAATAAGGTTAAAGCCAAGGCATTCCTGTCTTCCTGGATAAGTAGAGTTCGTAAAACCATAGGTTCAATATATATATCTATGGTAAAACGTAGTTGAATAAGACTTGAAAACAAACAAAAATTCATATGATTCGTCGACTTAGAGGCAAACTGAACGCACGAAGGTGAGATGCTGTGGCTATTTACGTCGCCTTTTTCGCAGTTCCTATGCAGCAAACCTGTAGAAACTTCAAACTGTGGAAAATCAAAATGTCTCGGTCCGAGCAGAAGTCCCCACTCTCTCGTGGGGGGGTCCACGGTGTGGTTGTGTTCACGTAATGAGAACAACTCAGCGACTGGGCTGGGCCGTTTGGACATATGAGCTGCCGCCCACCGATGTAAGTATAGACGTATTCGTATCCGTCGTCGTCGTCGTCGTCGAGCGGTGGAGAGAAATAGCTTCGTTCGTACTACTGGTTCGAGTACCCGCGCGCCTTGACTTAGGCAGACGCCGATGTATAAGCTGTAAGTTCAATGAGCTCTGTGACGCGGTCGAGACCAGCCCGCAACTTCTTCTTCCTCTGGTCAACCCGGAGCCAACACAACAACGGCGCAGCAGCAACAGCAGCGATAGCGGCAGCAGTCAGCCTCAGGGACGAGTGGACAGACCAGACGAGCCCGACTCGCTCGCGTTTATATCTTTGGTGGTTGCATTTCTATACGCGGTTCTTATTCGTGATTGCTCTTTTACAATACGACCGCAATAACTCAAAATCATTGTTCGACTAGGAACTGCTATTGAAAGCACCAGCTCGGTACACGTCGGGATACTGTTGCTCTCATTGTATCGCAGTGCGATTGAATACGCTTTAATTCCCACGTTTGCTGCGCTTCGCAAGCCGCTTGTCACCGCGCGTTAGGACATTCGCGATTTAGTTACGCGACAAGTTAAAAGCTCTTCTTGTACCCATGTTGGCAATGAAATTAATTAGGTTATCCAATGGTCGTACCGAAGAGAATTCGTTCGATTCGTATACCGTCTAATTGCGTATGGGGCGATCCTTGCCCTGCAGTATTATTGGTTAATTTATTTTATTTTTCTTTTCGTTTTCAACAAGAACCCTACATTAGAAAATACACGTAAAGATTTACGATAAAAACATATTGTCACGTACAACTCTTTGCGATTTTTTTCACCACTGCTCGAATCGTTGAAACTTTTTTCGCGAATCAAATGATAGTAGTGTATGAGGTTTATTTTATTTTGTAATATACTGCCGCCGTAAAGGAGGTGGAAGCTCTGTACTTTTTTGAGTGTATACTTGCCTCCGGTAATGAGACCATTAGTACCACTCTACACGTAGAATTTTTTTCTTGAGTACCTACTAAACTTATATGGAACCAAATGCACACGTATATAGTGGTCACTGTGGTAACCATGTTCAACATGTAGAAACCCTTATATCTCACTCTCATAAGCGGTTATACAATTATTTTACCTCTTTTCGGACCGAGAATACCGCCGTAAATTTTTGTATTATCGATATCATGGTTGCATACTTGGGTATCATATCACCTATTTGGAAGATCGTTTTAACGGTACCAAATGAAATGTGCCGTACTTTGCGCTATGCAGAATTCCATGAATGTAACGGATCGCTGTTCTTCTAGGCTCGTGCCATTTAAAGATCTGATCAATTGAAAAGTAGCGCATGCCCGGTACTATTACAGCAGTAAATCGTGCGGTGAATCGAGTAGAACAGTGACACCAATTGGCGTTGGCGTGTCAAACTCGGAGTCGCGTGTACATGTTATATAGCTGCTCATCTAAATCCTAATAAGCGAATACGGGGTATAGACGCTATAGCCGCTGCGGCTTTCGGGGTCGGTAACCTCGTTGGCTGCAGCTGCTTTTGGCTGTTTAAGTGTGCTGCGCGAGAGCCGGGGCGTTTCACGTATTTAATAACTAGATATAAACTTCTGCGATATTATATCGGCTGAAAATTCTGTCATCGGCAACAGGCTCTCAGCGTTTATCTCGCGGTCGCTAAAGCCCACGGCTATCAAATTGCCATGAAAATTGAGCACCGATACCTAAGCCGGATCAAACCGACTACTGCTGTGGGTGATCGGGCCGCTCTCGTAAAAAAACGTAATGTGTTTGGACCAACTGCAAGTTCGATTGTGGTGTGGCGTGGCGGCTGAAACAAATTACCATCGATCTGACGATTGAATAAATTTCATATTATCGTTGAAAACTACGAGCGCGACGCAAAATTTCGTTGCATACATCGAGAGGTAAAAATTATAACGAAAAATTGATGTTGGAAAATTTCATCAAGCCTATAGAGCTGAGCTTAATTCTTAATACGGCAAAAGAGGGTCGGTTCATTTATTCATTTCGAATAAAAGTACCGGAGCCTAAGAAATTAATCCGGCTTATGGCGCACATGGCCGAATAATCCGTGTTGGGTAGTTTCCTGAAGCCGAAAATCTGTTAAACAGTTACCTAGAAGAACCTTTTTGATTATGCAAGGAGTGATGGTTGAGAGCGAGGCGACTATACGCGGGTATTTTTGCATGTGATTTCAGCGCTTGACCAATAATTACGGAGCGTTGTAGTTACCGAGCGTGGCGCGAGGCATTAAGTCAGTGCCTCGGGTGGTTACAAAAAAGCACGTTGAATGTTTATCTTCTTGGAGCCGAAAAAAGGGCTGTCCAAAGCGAGAGAAAAAAAAGCCAGGCGAAAAGAAAAGGAAGCATACGGGACCCCTAGAAATAGCATGAAAGTCTGAAACAAAAACGCTAACATTACAAGAGTCCGCTTAAATTGTCCACATTCTTCAAGGAGGACTCTAGACGCAGCCAGAACCTCTAAGCGCCCTCCACTTCCACCTTCATCTCTGCCTCCGCCTCCACCGCCGCCTCCTCTCATGACTCCAGAGTTTCTGCCACCATCTCACATTAGCCGCGCCATTGCATGAGCTTATGTAATTCTGACGGATATATACACGCTTCTTCCATTTCATCAGACGTTGATAAACTTCCAGACAATATCGAGACAATGACAATGGCTCGTTATACGACATGCTCAAATTAAGGAAACGGTCCATTTTCCGTGAATTCTATTGTCTTTGTATTCAAATGGGGAAAAAATTGCACCGAATTGGTGACCTGAACATTGGTAGTAATTAATAGACGACATGGATACGTATAGCTAAAAGCAGATGTTAGGCAGGGGCAAACGTCTTTCTTACTCCCCGTGCGGATCCCCATAGCGTTGCTCTTTTTCCTCTGCGGCGTAACGCGAGCCGCAGGCCTGATCCGAGGCTCCGATCCATCCAACTGCGGGGCCTGGACTACCTGTGGTGCGGGTCCCATGAGCAGATGATTGCGATATCTCCGGAGCACAATGCAAAGCAATTATTAACCTGTGGTGAGTCTTTGTACTACTATAGTGGCTACCTGGTTCACTGGGTGTTCGCCTGTCTGGCCGTCTGCTGTATGCAGATGTCGCGAGTCTTGAGCGACGCAGACGTTCGGTGTAGATGCTGGGACATTTTTCAGACAGTCCTAGACAGCTAATAAAGATTCCCGCTGTTTTTGTTGGTATGCCAGAAACTTTGCCGGTGGCCAACTCGGTACATACCCAAGGTGCTACGATCAGTACAATGGTTATCGAATGACATGCGAAAATTTTTAGTGATAACTGATTCTCTTCAGTTCTGTACTTTCGATGAATAGTAAATCAATGCGTTCGTGATACTATTGATCTTCTTATTCTGAATGATAATGAAGACTCTTGAGGCGCTGCGAAGAAGACCTCCAGGGAAAAACGCAGTGGGAGAACTCATGACTTCTGCAAAAAAAAAAACAAAAAAAAAAAATAGAAAAAAAACGAGAGCGTTTTTACGATTGGACTAGATGGGACGGACGCGAAGTGAATACTCATTAGGGCTTGTGACCCGGTGCAAGGCTGCACACCGGTGAAAGAGACTTTACATGCCCTCGAGCAAGTGTCTCACGTCCGCCGATCGTGCTGGAAGTCATCTCAGGATTCCGGCATGTATATAGCGCCTATGAGGCCGAGGTCCAAAGACACTGGCACCCAAGTCAGCCAGCACCGGAATATAGCTGCTTAAGACAAAAGGAGGAGAAGACAAAAGGACAAAGCGAACATCGTTCTGGTTGGTCCTGTATGAAAGATAAACGTCTGAGAACGGTCATTTCGGAATGACTTATATCTGCACCGGTACGACTCCACGCTATCGTTATCGTATACTCGTATCGCGATGTACTCTGTACCCTGAGCTTCTCATACAGGATTTCGTTGCCAAAGTATTTCTGTGTATACAGCTATGCACTTACACGAAGTGTGCAGTGAGGAGATAAGGAACGCTGCCAACTGTTAAACATAGAAAGGCAGTATATCTGTATGTAGATGTAATACATAAGTCATTCGAATCGAACCCCGAAACTCGTGTAGTTAAATCGTTTCTCGTGCCAAGTGCCATGCCATGCGAGGAATCGACAGGTGCGAGTAAAGGAATTTCACTATGATCCGATCCAGGTTCCGCTGTGGGCGATGCTATGGCGTCGAAAATTCACGGTAACATGAAAAAAAAAAAACTAAAAAGTGAATAAAAAAGTATACAGCATACGAATCTTGCAGATCACCCAATACACAGCCCTCGCAATAAAAAGAGATCAAATTCGACCCGTCACCTGTTTTCGTCCAGTGGTAGGCACACCTGACTCTTTCGTGTCATGAGGCCAGAATAATGCACAGCCGTCTGTCGCAGCTATCACAGAGTTGAAGCTGAACGCTGAACACCCGTTGCCGGATAAACCAGAAAGATCCTTGCCGCACATCGGCAGAGTCCGGATCTCGGAGGACACGTGCTTTCGAGAGAGAGGGATAGAATCGGGACGGAGAGAACACCCACGTTCCGACTCACGTACATGTAATGAAATTTATATACTCTGCAACTTCTGCATCTGCAGCTTTTTCTCCTGCATGTACAGTGAGGCATTTTTTTTATGTGAAAAACTGGCATTCACTTCTCGAAAAAGGAGTTAAAAGTCCGCCAAGAATTTGTCTCCCTCTGGCCTAATCCTGTTCAGTGACTTGCTACATAGTTGTGTCTTTAGAAGGTAGTTCAGATCCTGAAAGATTATTCGGATAAACAACGGTAAAGGTTGGGGATTTGATTTCCTTCGTTATATTGCTTTTTGACACTAAGACGCTTTACGAGGAAGCGTTTCTATGTATTTATTTCTTTTTTTTTAGGAATCTCTATCGCTGCATAGACTGATCGAATCTTGGATTTCAGATTATGAGTCGCCCTTGTCTACCTGCTTAAATCGTGGTTGGTATTTCTAGGGGCAGGTGTATTGAGTCAAAACTATTTCAATATGGCACACCCATACAGTGCATATATGCCAGATCCTGACAGGTTATCATTATCATTGTTTTTCTTATTTTTGGATAGTTATATATCTTCGATAGATCGGAGTCCGTGAGAATTCTCTCGTAAACTTCCATGAATTATGATCTTGGTATTATCACGAAGCTAATTGGCTATTCGAATTTCTTTGTTCAGAGTTCTGAATTCTTTGCATTCAACTTCACGTTTTCATTCTCAAGCTCATCGTCAGCGTTATACATATTTCCACACGCATACCTATACGTACGCTACATATAATGTACTTATATAGATGTTACAGATCTTTCAATATTTTCCAATTATTTGCCATCCCTCCATGTGCACGATCAAGCAGGTTTCAAACATCGTGGGTACGTAGCTATAATATGATGTATTACGAAGGTTGAAACAGCGTAAAAATAATTCTCCTCTTAATGGTCTGTTCGAAAGATATTCGATAAAATATGAAAGGTATTATATATATCCCTACATCGAGAGGTAGGTATTGGCGTACTTTTAATATGGCTCAAAGTCGTGACGAACCATTTCACAAAAATTACAACCGGCAAACTGCTCGTGTAGACAAAGGATATCCTTGACGGCTTCGTGACGCCCTCGCTCTCTTGCTCTGCATTCATAAACCGCTGACCCTTCTCCTTTTATCTATCCCTTCTACCTTCAACCTCCGGCCCACCCCACGTTTCGTCATATTCATCTTTCGGACAGCACATCGTATCTTGAAAACTTTAGCATATCAGCTGTGTTATTATGCTTCAAACTTCTCATGTTTCAAATTTCATTGATTTTCACCCGATAATTATTCAACAGTTATATATATATTCGCTGTATGCGCCGTGGGATTCCGGATAAACTCCCGGTCGAGATCTTGACTCCATACGACGGATCTCCGTAGGAGATTTTAATGCACAATTTTTTAACGCCTAGCTTTTACCTCCGATGAGTCGGACTTCCGAGAGGTATATCTGCATATAAAAAAGTTTTCCGACGTCCTGGTAAGTCTTTTAGCTGAGCATTCGCGGCGTATGTAATTGTTATTGTGCGAAATCTAATGTCGCTTCAGCAGCAGTAGCGGCAGTGGTAAGCGTGTATCTCTTAGAAAGCAGTCTTTATATAAATTGTACCGAGCCACGATCTTTTGCCGACATGGTAAACGGTTTATCTTTGACAATTTTCTGGTCATTACAAAAAAAAGCTAACTGAAGCGAGAAATCACGTGGAACGAACCGCAGATAAATAGAACCGATGAAATAAACTAAATGAAGTTGTACGATGGTAGATGAGCGATGGTGAAAGGGGTAAAACCCGAGTATAGCGGCAGAGATCTTGAGGCAAGAACGCTGCACGATGCGTTCCGCTCTGACGCGTTTGCTCTCCGATCGAACTGGGAACGAACGAATGAACCAAAGAACGAACGGACGTAAGGTATAAGATAGCATAAAATGTATAACCGCGTCCGAACGTTGCCTGAGATATGCCCCAGATCCGGGTCTAGGTCGACGATCATCCCGGCGGTGCTGCAAACTCTCCCCGTTTCGTGGTATTGACGGTGCAATAAAATGCATCGTAATGGGATCCGGCGATCCACCGATCCCCGCAAAGGCATATCGATGATAAAATAGGCGGGTGCGCTCGCCGAAAAGGTTGCCCCATCACTTGGCCGTGGCTCTAGCTCAAATCGGACTCATGCGCAATGGACAAAAATTTACCAACTTCCATTGCCGATATACACAGATTTTATGCAAAAAAATTACAAAAAAAAACTTCTCGCTCCAGAACGATTTCTCCGTGACTTACACAGGCATCACCGAAGATTCCACAACAGCCTCGTCTTTCACGGTCAGCAGGCGCACTTCGACGACGAGAGCACACGTGGGATCGTGACTCACAATATTTTCACTCCCACTTCTCGTGACATTGAAGATTGCCTTTTTTATTCACCAATTTCATAGGCTGGTGAAAATAGGTGGAAGAAAAAGTGGCACCGTCTTATATACTTCCAATATTCACAGCTGAGAAGACTGCGAATTTGAGCTAGAATTTTTTCTTACAATACTACGGTTCTTTTTTTTTTATCTTTTCTCTAAAGCGGCAAACGAAAAGCATTGACGCGTTCAAGTCCTTCGAGGTCATCGTGCAGGGTACTTGAATTTACTGCAGGGCAGCGTACGCGACGGGTGTTTTGTCAGGGTGTGTCTAATCGCTATACAAACATGCCGAACGAGCTCACCTCTTCTTCCATTACAGCAACTCATGTGCGAGTGCAACGAATACGCGACGAATGCAGCAAATTATATCGCTCAGCTCTTTTCTGACGGTATATTATATGTTGACAGATGTAATCAGTTGAGGCTTGAAACAATAGTTATGAGGGCAATAGAACTGGCCTTTGAAATATTTATCTATCCTTACTCAAACAAATCGCCGTTTGAATGTAACGATGGAAAGAACAGTGTATACCGCATATAGGCACACGCGCAACGTTCATACAACGGCGTTGTTCTACACTCAGGATATTTTATTGTTTAATCTTTCAATTTTCTGTCATTACGCACGCCTATCATTCACTCGAGGTGATGACAGTAAATGGAGTCATAACGCGTGGATTAAATCATACTTGTGTACCTTATCCCTTGAAAGTTTTTTGTTTTCCGATTCATGCATCGCAGGTGAGAATTTTGACGAGTAGTTTTGCATATGATACGGGGGCTTATCCAGGTAATATTCAGATTTTCCACCTTTTTTTTCTTCTCCATGCGTTGAGATAACTTTTTTCAGAGTTTTAAATCCAGACTTTGCAAACTTTGTTCGAATTGGAGGTTTTCCCTCTTTCAATTTCAGCTTGAGATACTTTGCTTATAACTTTTTCAGAGGATTTAAGGCCATAAGGTAGAAAACGTGTAGGTGTTATATTTTCACAGAATTGAGTTGCTAATATTCGCGTAAATACCTTCAAACTGAGGGGATGATATTATTACCGGAAACCCCGATATACCTCGTACTCGCGCTAATAATGCGATCACCGCAATTTTGAAGACAATTATTTGTGAAAAATAATTCTCGCAATAATTTCGAGCTTTTCAGTAGTACATGGTAGCCTATATGTAAAGTGGTTGATACTTGGAATGGCGTCGCAACGTGATTCCCAGAAATCACTTTCAGTTATTTGACATTCCTTGCGTCACAGAGTATACAAGACTGCTGTATCATTGTGCAATTACAGTAATTACCCACCGCCAGGGAGTTATCATTCCAGGTACCGGACAATAATCTCCCTTTTTTTCCTTCTGCGGTTCTCGACTCACCCAACACAAATAAAAGATACTCTTGTAAAACTTGCACCCTAACTCCGACAGTTAATGTTTGACACAATAAAACCAAGGGAAAAATTATATGATCCTGAGTGTAAAACCGAGCTGAGAGCGAAATAGGCTCGGTTCTAACTTTTCTAACGCTTTGTAACGCGTGGCGACCATTTAAATGTACGTATATAAACCTACATCGTAACATATGTACATATCCTCACGACTTGTGGGCTCTCTAAAAATTGTAGTTACACCTCCGGAGAATTTCACGGGGTGTTATCAGAACGTTTTGTAGATAACGATATATACTCATTGTTAGTCAGAACCGTGAAAGATTTTTTACTCCATATGAGTTTATCCGGGAAAAAGGTTTGTTAAAAAGTAGCAGATTACAGATGTAATAATCATTGAGGGACTAATTAACGTCGAATTATGAATTGGCTAAGGAACGGAGTGTAATTTTCAATTACGAATAAATGTAACGTGACGTTAAACTAACCGCCGCTAATAATTCTTGAATATTTCACCTGGGATATTAGGCCTTTGGTTGATAAAGTCAGACGGCTATTGTGGGTTGTTTTCTGGCAAATGTGAGACATTGTTTCTCAAGATATGAGCTACGTGGTGAATTAAGTACGGGCATTTGTCAAGCCGTTAAATGGCGAATATACGGTGCCCTGATGAATGTACACTAACTGCAACACGTAATTTGGGCTATGAACAGATTTTTTCTTTCTCACATCACACGCAATTATTCATCATCTGATTTTTTGGTATTCATTCGCATCATATTTCCTGGTTATATTATCTTGATTAACGCCAATGATAATTTTTCATCGCATCAAATACAAACGGTAGGTTAATCCAGCTTATGAAAACACGAGAAAATATCACCGTATATAATCCTACCATTCCATCATAAGAATTTCACACCGATCCACTTAAGTTTCATTTAACCAAAAGTAATCGAGAAGTGACTGTCAAAGAAATATGAGTTTTTCATCGCTTTGTACACATCATATAAATCATGAAGCATAAAAATCAGTTTGTTTGAACTCTTCTGTAGAAGAAAAAAATTTCGGAAAGATTTCATCTGCCATGGATACCTTGTTGTTCATGAGAGAACGATATTTACAGAGCCATCGAGTAGACTACTGCAGCATCGTGTTTATCAAAATAACACTCGAGTAGTACGGGAATGATGAAAAGGCATAGAATAAGATCGGTCGTTTCCGCACTACGTCCAGCGAATGTTTGCCATGCCCCATGAGACAACGACTGCACCCTCCCTCGACACACCCTAGTCTCGGAGATGTTGCAAACCTACAATTCTTATAGCAGTTGCCAGGCGCCTAGCACAGTGATATGGGGTGGCGACTATAAGAGCTGAACCCTGGAAGAGAATACAACCGAGGACATAAGCCTTCCTTCGAGGATCTGGAGACTTGGCGACTTGGATAGCCACACGCTGGACCGACAACGGCATCGGCGTCGCTGAGCGTCTGGGAGGGTCTTAGACGCCCCAAACGTTACGTCACATGGACATCTTACTCGTGAGTTTGCAAAGGCCTTCGCACCCGCCACGACTCAACCTCTCCCTATAAATCTTCCAGATTATATCCAACAGTTGTATACGCTGTCTTTATTTCCCCATTGTAACGTGATTTTTTGTTACAGACGTTAGATAAGCACATATATCATGACGCATCGGGGCGTCGCGAAGGGTGGACCTATGGTAGCGATGTAATTTCGAAACAAATGGTAGAAGGAGATTTCTCATCCCCAAAAACGTTGTGGATTTATGGTAACTTTCACGTTCTCTATGAAAAAATGTATCAAGCAAATAGAAGGGAGAAATAAAGAAGAAAAAATACAAGTATGCACCGGGTATCTCTCGAAAGCTTGCTTTCACTAGACGTCATCACGAAAAAGTGTAGCAGTAATTTTTTCGGTTATTTTCATACGTGTATATTTTTTATCGTCCTTGCTTTACAATAAAAGTTGTTCGTATGAAATTTTATGACCGTCTTCGATTTTCGGCACTTAGATGTGATGTTAGACCGCAGGTTAAAGGGAGGTGGTCCTTGAAGCGCGAAATATTTTTAAACGGTGGTGATTCTTCTCGGCAGTAAATCTGCACTCCGGTATAGGGTTTGAAATCCCTTCCTCGTACAACGGAATAGGTATCTTTCAAGGTGAAAAATGTAACGAAAGCGAGTCTTATATACTTCCATGAGTGTAATATATGATGGAATTTGAATTTCCGCGTAGTCGAGCTTTTCATAGAGTATATCAGGTCTCGAAACGAGAGGCGTAAGCTCTGCCAAGAACGCGACCAATTCCTGCACCATATTTCGCAAGTGATTCAGGACTCGCGCGTGGCTGTCCATTTACGTCCATTTCACCATCACGAAAATACCGTGGGGGTTTACAAATCTTGAAAAAAGTACCGGCTGCAACTTCTACATATCCATATTCATATACCATACGTCTTTCGAGTGCGGCAGAGCAAGACGCGTGGGCGGAAGAGAATGTCGCGTGTCACGCACGTGGTCTGACCGATAGCCGGTTGTTAATCTCGTAACCGGTGCTAACGGTATTCAGCCCTCATGATTCGACGTTACTTCGGTAAATCGAACTTACGGACATGCATACGTGTATTAGTACATGTATAGCCATACTGTGACAACGACCGTTTACACTTTTTGACCCGCAGTGCCGACCAAGACAAAGGACTCGACTCATACTGTGAGCGGTTGATTAATTTTTTTCTCATCAACCATCGAACAGACACTAACAGTTCTGATACTTATCGATACTTTTCCACGGGTCTTCTCCATCCGCATGCAAGGTAATACCTCACAATCGTCGACAGGATCGTGATGATCGGCTCGCGGATGGTTGTCCAAACAGAGTCCGCTCATCACGCCGAACATGTATTTGTATGGGATTGTTTGCATACATGTACCCATATATGAGCATGAAGGAGAATCATAAGTTCATCTCAGTTGTAACCAATAGAACATGTAGTCGAAATGGCTGACGCGTAGTGATAAATATGGCGGGTAGGTGAAGACGTTAATTAATATAATCGCGATCGTGAACGCAAATATGCACTTCCCCTAGTTCTCTCACTCCAGACTCGATCCTGTTTACTCTCTTATGTTATTTCCTCGTCTCTGCGTCGATTGATTCTCCGCGCCTCTCAAACCGGGGAAGTCTGTTCAATTGAACTCGGAACACAAGGGCAATGCCGAGGGCATTGTGCTGTAAACAATATGTTGCATAACTGCCTGATGGCTCCACATGATCGAACGTTGCTGCGTCACACATTCTCTCCTTCACCTCCACTTCCATTTGCCTCGAGTCATGAGAGTCCTTGTTGCACTCTAGGTATACAAGCGGCACGTATATGACTCCTGGGTATCTGCGTACTAAGTACGTATACACCAATGCTGTATAAACATATCGGTTCATTTGGTTGTACCGCTATGTATATCGCGGTATTGGAAGGATCAGTGAAACACCAGAGAAGTAGAAGAATGGCTTCGCCCGGGGAATATACAGACGGGCATAAGTAATGCGTTTCGAAATGATACAAGGCCGATCTCGTGTAGACAATGAGAATGAGTAATTCCTCGAGTGTGTAAGCTGTGTAGTTTGCGGCATGATGGGTTACGGTGTCGTGACGGTTGCGATCGCCTGCCCAATCAAACGCAGGTAAATACGTTGAGGTAAGTTATACATATATACTTATATATGTATATATATGTATTTATACATATATATGAATATACATATATATAACTTATACATATACATATACGTACCGTATCACACCGTACACCAACCAAGATACCGCCCGCGAACGCGGGACTGTCAACGCGATAAGTCTCCAGCACAAATTGAAATGTCGGTTTGCATGTCAATCGAGACGTGGTCACAGAGTATTTGTCGAGGTCAAGGTATAACGATGGCCGTTTTCAGTGTCAGGTGTTACCCAGAACGCCACACCACGTCTCCCAGAAATTCGACACGATCGAGAAGCGCCGACGAGGGGAAGCGACGTGTACCGAATGCTTCGAGGATGAATAGCTCCACGTCCATGTATGCAAGTATATACTTATACCTATGTGTACGCCATACTTTAACAGCAATTGACAAAGCGCCTACGAAATTGCATATTATTTTCCAATTTTCATCCTCGATCTAGTCTTTTGGTTATATATCAATGTATCAAGCTATCTTAAGTCGAAGTAGACCGCCTCGCGAACTTTGGACATGATTCTTACAGCTGTGGTTTGTGATTCCGTTTTATCAGTTGACTATTAGCAAAGTTTACTTTTAAACACCGATTGCTAAATTACTACCGGATCTTGTATACTTTTGTATTATAAGGGTAGCGGCAGTAGCGACGTCGGTGGTGAAGGTAAGCCTATTACTCCAGACTAATTAGTCTCGCGCTTCACTGGGTAGATTAGGCAGTGCACCACCCGACAATGGCAGCTCAGCGTCGTTGTTAAACGACCGTCCCGACGCCTATTGGCAAGTCTAATTGTTCCCTAATATGATCAGAATTCCCGAGATGTTGGACAATGCATCAACGATTATAACCCACCATAATGGCTTTTAATTACTCCGAAATTCTCCAGATTATACGTATAACAGTCTCGATCCGGATAATCTTTTTATATTTCAGAGGATATCAAATTCATCATTCTTTTATCTCCAGTATTATATGTTGGAATGTTAGATGTGTATGTTGTATATGATTTTGAAGAATCGTCGACATTTCCATTCCTCTGTAATTTCAAAGATTGTGGATGATGATCGACTGCGAGTGATTATGGGCACCATTATATGAATGATGGCTGTCATTTGCTCTATCAAACGGTGATACTTATTACTCCACTCATTACAGAAATGGATATAATTGGAAAGCTTTGTGCGTTGAATGAACGTTAGCGTTCATATTTCATCTTTGCACTAAACGTCGATTTCGTACTAATTAATTCTACATCAAACATCTTAAAAAATCCTAGAAACCTTTTTTTGTTCTCGGGCGAGATTTTGAACCGCTAGATGTATCAAATTATTCAAAATTTCGGATCGAGTGAAGTAAAGTCGTATCTAGATGACATTTCTACCGCAGATGGTTACGGAGAGCGAATCGTGGGTATATATATGTGCCATGGAGTTACACGACTGCACAAGAGAGTTGTACACCCTGCCAATTTCAGAGTGTCGTCTTATCCACGTTACGAGTCTAGTGGGTATTAGCGAATCAAATCCCCCTAACACACACACACTGCACCCACACGTAGAATATCCGACACAAATCTACCTCACGACGCTTCCAACGTAACGAACATTTCACATCCTCCGTACGTTCTACTTCTATCTATATATACATGCATATTCCGTTCCTATAATGTATATGCACAGTGCTGCACACCCATGTGAGTATAGAGGGAGTATCTGTCTATCGAATCGAGCCCAGGTACTCAAGTAACATGTACCTATACATAACTTCAGACGCCTCGGTAAATTCTTGGATCACCATGAAACGCTTACTCAAGGTTAGCCGTAGAACCAGAAGGATCGAGACGCCACGTAGATGCATGCATGGATCAGGCGTATAATCCTAATAAAAAGGATTTTGACGCAGGTTCGGTGTAGCGAAGCGGCTTTCGAAATTGTCTAATTTAATGGCATTTCGCAAATTCCTAAACTCAACTTCCAGTTTTATTGCTCATTCATTTTATACATTATATACGGTCTCGCTCTTCCCTAGCGGCGTTTGATACTGAGTTTTCGTATACGTGCTGCATATAGGATATCGGATAACTCGGTAACCATAAACCGTTCATATATAATACGGTTTTTTCCGCATATTTTGCCGTAGAAAAATTCAATTTCGTTTCTGTAACTGACCTATATATCTCACCGTCTATCTACCGTACCTATCACGTTCATCGCCGGCTGACATGCACGCCAAAAAATAAAATGTATACATAGGTATATGACACGTTGTACACGAGTTATAACCGATTCTGCTGGAAAGCTCGGCTTAAGCGCCTACGACACGTATCAACGATCCGACCCCCAACGTCAGCTGAAAATGGCCACAGAATATGGCGGTTCACATTTTATGTTAGTAGTTGGCCGAAATATTTTTCAAAATTTAGATTTTCGAATGTTATATTCAGATTATATTACCGTTTTAATTTCATGGAACTCCGAACTCTCGGTCTGAAACACATGCTCGTGTTTATATGATTGTAAAAACCAATAGTAACGTACATTAAATCGACGCTTGGCTATCTGCACAACCACCGTTCAGACCTATGTAATTATTTTAGCTTCTACGTTCAACGGTCTAAGAATTCTTCTAGGGAAGCGTAACAACGGTCGTCTTCAGGCTGTGCTCATATAGATACGGGTATGTCCAATGAAATTTATATGGCAGGGGTCGGAGGACGCGAGAGCATGAGGTTTCTTGGTGTAGGTTTATTATACGACACGAAGTGACTGAAACGCGTCACTGCCATCGTGAGTAAAACTCGGATATGATCGACACGAGTTCTACAGATAGACTTACGTGTGTGGTTCGTTTCATATTCACGTCAGTGTTGGGCGGAAAGCATAATTGTACTCATTTATGTAGAGGAGGGTCCGGTGTTGGTGAGGAAGCAGAGATACGTATTATAGCTAAGTACAAAGTACCTACTTGGGAAGACGATGCGTACGTAGCGTGTTCACGTGTGAGCGTAACGGTGGCCCGACCTGGTGCAGAGCAGAACGACGCATATAACCCACAGCAGCTCACGAAATGGTCCGTACGTTTCTTCGTTCTCGTGTTCGCCGCGGGGGTCCACCCGGACATTCCATTGCCTAATGACTTAACATCGGACTTCCAGGCCTCACATAGCTGGTGGATTGTCCGAAGACCTGTACGCGGTGACGCGTTGTTCGGTTACGACCAGTCCAATCTGACGCATGACACGACAGATTCTCCCCATTACCGCTACACGACACGCAAATTGATTTTAATTTCTGCCCATAAAACCATTTGATCGGCTTACAAAGATCTGTTTTGATCGAAACAGGATAAAACCACCCACGAGATTCCATGAGGACATATATATGTGAACGCGATGAATCTACTGCTCCTGTAGCTCAGAATCCCGGTTTGATTACTGGACTAATTTTCCATGTATACCCGCATTCATCCTTTACCATTAAGCTTTTTTTATAGCCTTTGACTTTTTTTACTCTTGAAGCATGAATCAGTATATTTTTTTCTTCTGTATTCTAGGGTATTTTGAGCACCGAAGTCCGAATCTGCTATCTAAATTAATACATCTATCGAAATGGTCGAGCTATCTCGCTGATTTCTCACTTTTTGGAGCGAAAGAAAAGTTCGGGTAATTTAGTATACGTTCTAAAAAAATGAACATTCATTGGGTCGATCGATACTTTATTCTAGCGAAATGAGAATTATTTTGTCTGGATATTTAACTTTGATTTTTTAGCTCCGAGACCTTAGTTGTCTCTAATGAAATCTTACTTCGTGACCTCCGTCTACCACTCCGTTACCCATGCAAATGGTATTTTCTTTATATTCAACTGATATAATTTTTCTGTCGTAGAATTGCAAAGATCGATAATCCTTCCATTTATTTCAAGGTCTATGGAAATTATGGGCTGTGCCTGACTGTGTATATGGGATATGATAGTCCGAAAACGCAGTTTATAAGACGGCAATTAGGTTTATCACATATATATTAAAGAGAAAACGCTAGGGCTCAACTTTTGTTGAGCTGAAATCTCATTAAAAAACCGTGTCGTCACTTTATCTTTGTTTGCAAAGTTTCTTAAAAGTGAAATCGCAGGCGATGCGCAGCTAACGATGATCCTACAAATTTGCCAGTCAGCCAGCTGTAACAAGATCAAAAGCCTAGAAATATGAAAGCTACGCATTTACGAGTCCTCGGGATTGTATACATGTATCTACGTGACGTTTCAGAATCACCAAGGATTTAGTGGCTAACTGAGTGTGAAAATCTATGATCAAGAGCGAGTACCTGTAAGATACATGAAAAATTTTTCAACCATGCATATACCTCATCATAAGGTTGTCCTGTCATATTCTGCTTATTAGACCTTCACAGCTGTACTTGAACTGAAAATTGCCAACAAGTATCGTAAAAGATTCTAATGTAACGAAATGAAAAATATATGAATCAAAGTGTCCGACAATCTTTCACATTTCCACTCTTAGAAATGTCTCAAAAGAACCAAATTTGATAAGCAGTTGAAAAAATTTGCTATCTACGCGGTGACATATTACGGTACTTGAACATATCGAATTCCTCTGCGTCTCAAGCGAACGTGCGGAAACTGCGTGCTTGTGAAAATTTATAATGAAATATTTCTCTCCAGGGTCAGAGTGCAAACAAAAGCTTGAACGCGCAATGGAGCGAGCAACCGCTGTCCGTCAGAAGTCCCCATAGCTGGTCAAGTGTCCGCCTCGCATATTATTTTTCCCCTAGAAGTATCAATCTTACTCCGGCTTGAAAGTCTGTCATATCACGACGCGGGGCCATAACGATCTTGGAGACGATGCTGCCGCCGACGTCGACGCCAAACTCCATCGTGTAGGGAGAAGACACTGAAAAAGAAAAGAAACGGAGGAGTTAGAAAAGGACGCTGACAGGTGATTGGGGATATACCGAAGCACCTTAACTTTGTGGCGACTCTTGCAGTTATTTAGGAAAAAAGAAAACATCCAACAAATATCTATCTGGCCATCCCCGAGTTTAAGATGGAAGCGATGTTCTTTCCCTTCATTTCTATGTTCTCAACGTTCATCGGATATATATGGCCATCCAAAAACAAGAAGGAGAAATAAATTTTTTTACTATGGAAAAAAGAGATAAAGAAATATCCTAAGGCCATTTTCTGAACTTGCTGCAGGACGTACCCCCGTCTTACCATCTTATTACTTTTTCCAAGTGTATTACTTTTGTATAATAACAGCGGAAAGTGGCTCGGATGACCGATTTATTACTTTTCCAAGTCCACTCTTGGAGTATACCAACTATTATGCGACTACTTTTGAATACCACGATCGACTAGAGGCTGAGAAAATATGATTGATCGTGCGGTTTTTATATAAAGGTACCTCAGTTAACCCAATCGCGGTTGTCAGCTATTATGCCGATCATCGGTTACCAATTATTCTAGTGAAATCGGTATACTGACCAAAATTCATCTCCATCAGAAACATTTCAGTTTCATGTTTAGGCAGATTAACTCAGATATAGCTCAGCTGTGCCACTCTCTAGACTCAGATTCTTCCGAAAGGCACCTTATTACTTTTTCCAAGTTTATTGCGTTTGCCTAATAACAGGGGAATAAGTACGGACAGAAAACGAACCGATTTACCAAACCTTGCAGTCGACCAGCGAATGAATAAACAAATGCAGAGGCATAGGCCACCACCGCCAACCAATCTCAGTCACGCAAGGACGCGGCCGCGCGTTGTTAATCATGGGGGAGCCCTAGGGCGCAAAGCCGCTCTTATGCCTTCAAAACTGTAGGGCCGATAATCGCAACTGGGCCCCTGGCTATTTTGCTTCTATTCTACCACCATCCAAAATCTATTCTCGTCGGCACTCTCGTCTATTCTTCTCCTAATTTCGTGAACCTCGATGAAAGGCGTCCTTTTCATGTGTATGAGAAAAAAAAGAAGAAATAAAACAAAATCAAGTCGTTACGCTGACTAACTCTCACTCAATTATTTCCAGGTAAACGTTATGATATTATTGTTTGACATGTACGTAATGTCATGAACTATACACATACAAAATATGTATTCCTTTGTGTAAGCTGCATATTACCTCACGGTACAACACACGAGTCCCTTACCCATAATCGTCGTCGTAATCGTCCTGATTTTAGGTCCCAAGAGTAATCCTGTAGTGACTGTAATATGGACTATTATTATGAAATATTTCCAAACAATGTAGTAAAAGGTGCTCCGTAACTTTAACGTCTTCGCGGGTCAGTGCGACGCAGACGACATCGTACACTGCTTTGGTGAAAGGCCTCTGGCCCGCGCCCACGTACCGTCTGGTTCGCCTCAGCTAAATCCCAGACGGGTTCACTCAGGATCCAGCTGCACGCGATCACCTTCGCAACGTGATAGCATAGAGTATGTATGTGGTTGCCGATAGCGAAGTAGCCGCAACATCAATTGCCTTATGGTTTGCTACCGCGGTGAAACCGATGAGGTACAGTTGCCTGGTTGATATATTGCCATGTGCTGCATTGACGTCAAACAACGATGGATCTTACGATCCCTGGGATCTGCGGTACTCTCCGCAACTGCAGCAGGAGTTTGGTCGTATAAAGATAGAACCGCGAGTGCTGCTTTCATCTCGGTGGCCACCTTTTGCGCATTCGTAAGGAGGTATGTTATAAGCTTCATGTTGATTGATTGAACCGGAAAGCAGATCAGCGAGTAAAGGATGGTCTCCAGGCACCAACTCCGGTGCCTGGAACAAACGAGGGGCATCGGCTATCGTTCGTTCGTAGTCAGTGTTGATCTGGAATAAGAATTCCCGTGCCTGATGTAGGTACTAGGAACTGGTTTAAATCGATTCGACACCTGTCCATGGACCGCGACTTCAAAGCCCCGTACAACTTGAACGTTTAAGCACTCTTCGTGCACGAATCGGTCCAAATATACAGGAGTTGTACACTCGTACTTATTATGAGTAGAGCGAGGAAGTGCTCGCAATGAATGCTGCTCATCGTGAACCATCCAGCTCGCATCTTCGTAAAGCCTCCGGCAAGGTGATCTCGGAGCGTATAATGGCTCGATTTATATTCAGAGTCGCAGCTAATAGCCAGAGAAATTAGCAGGTGGGTGCAGGCAAGCAACCAAGCAACCAAGCAACCAAGCAACCATGCAACCAACCAAGCGGGAGGATGTTCTGGTGCAGGACGAGGAGAGGTAGCAATATAGCTATCCTAACGTTCATCAGTGTTTCGTTTCTGCCTTCGCAACGCAACGCGTCGAAGGTGAGCCGCGCCTGTGGGAAATCGGTTCGGGATGGCTTTGCTGCTGCTGTTGCCTCGGTGTCTACAGCCCGATGGAATTTGCGAATTGATATGCACCTCGCGCAGACGCGGAATTACCGCATAGCTTTTAAAGAGGGTCATTATAAAAATTTTGACTAAACAATCCGCGGGGTTTCGTGCATATGGCCAGACTATAGGGGCAGTTAATTGCAGCTAGGTCTAGGCTATGAATGTCGCGCTGGTTCGTGGCAACAAAGCGTTTAACAAGTTTTGTTTGAAACGCAGAACGAACGATCTGTTTTAAAAACGCACAATCAGACTAGACTATAAGCGGTGGCTCCGTAATAAGTGGGAAGTTAAATACAAAATTATAGAGAACCAACGTGAAATGTGTATTCACTAATAATTTGGCAAACGCATCGGACTGAACGGTGAACTTCGCGAGTGATGTTTAAGCGGTACAAAATTGATAACTTATACGCAATTTGCATAATACGGGGCAACAAGAATGAAAACGACGCTATATCTTTGCTTAAAAGTATAATAAGCTGAACCCGAGAACCTGTGGCTGTAACGGACGCCTTGCAATTTCACGTATCACACTACATGCGAATGAACACGTCATTCGAAGAACTCAACGATCACTAGTTTCTTTTCAAAGTCCTTTTCAATACCAATGACGACAGGTTGGTCTTCATCACTGGCCCGTTACGAAAAACCACGACGTCATGCGGCCGACGTTTCGACGCGATGATTAAGAAAAGATTCGTAAGTTGGGATTTGGTTGAAAAACAATCGGTTAAATCTCAAGCTTAATCTTCAGAGATTAGGCGATAGCCGTGCCCATTCTTTGGATGCATTGCTCTTGCTAAAACGTGAGTCTGAAGATCGAAGGACAAAAGGATTCGAACGAGGAATGAGTAAGTCCGAAGTAAAACCTCGCGGGAGCAGAGATTACAGATGCACGGTGGATTACGACGAGTGCGTGCTGGTCGTAAAAACAAACCCTTAATTTGTGGATCTAGATAAACGGCTTTACTCCACCTGGGTGTTCCGAACGTCCACACGAACAGACATACGGACAAAACTCATTTCGCCAGTCACAATACCACAATAGATTATATACAATGAAACTTGGAAAGAAAATCTTTATGGAAGCTTACGCTATTAACTCAACAGCCAGTCAATGTCACGTGGGTCATTTTTCAACTCCGATTTATTACACCAAAATATAACGTGGATCGGTAGTTACTATATTTCCGTTGATTCGTGCGTCAAACCTCACCAAAATTAGCCTTATCAGATTCTAGACTTTCGTGTATTCACATTACGCTACAGATGCTTATTGATAACCCAATGGCTGCAGTTTTCTACGCCAACAGTAAAACAATTCAATGATTTGATCTCTTCAATACAACAACTGAATGCCCACATATTTTCATCAAAAATTTTCCATCCGCAATGTCGATCTTCGCCCTTTTGTTTATATACATATGCGTCAAATATAATAAAGGTGGAAAAAATTCAAATTGAATCATAAAAAAATCGATAGTTTGCTCGAGAATGGTTTAACAAGTTCTATATAAACGACGAAAGGAAGAATGAATCACTCCGTACCTGTGAAACATAGCTGCGCGAATGGCTTTATTGAAGTCATGGTCAGGTCACGGACGAATCCGAGTCGATCCACTCGAACGTGGTGCATCATTTTCCCAGCCATGGCGGTAACGAAGGCAGGCTACGCGGTGGTCTAAGACAATGACTGTGCACCGAGACTATTAAGTGTCAAGAATTACTCTTAAATGCATTCTTCATGGGACATTTTCAATTCGTCTACCGTTGGCCAAGCTCTATTTTTTTCTTTTTTGTTCTTTGCCCCCATGAATTTAATATTTTCTCACGGATTACGTACAAAAACGAAAATACATGGAATCGTCGTATGACATTATGTGCGCCATACGTATGTATTAAGATTTGCGAACCTTTTTTGTAACTTTTTTACAGACGGGTTTCTTTACACCGTGACTTTTTATCAAAGTCTTTAGACGTCACGTGAAATATATCACATCTTAGTCGATTCATTTTTTACTTTCCTCTATTTTCACCCTCAAAAAGTCGGGCGGAAATAACCTTTGTTCGCATTTACGCTGTTCGAGACTCTTCTATATCCGTAAGAACGGACCGAACATTCTAAAAAAAAAAAAATACTGGAAGTTGAAACATCTTATAGGATTATACCTATAGGGTAGGTATACGATCTCTTTTCTTCGGAAATCACGCGACAGAGAAATTCGTTTAGACTTTCAGGTTGAGGATGAGATTATATGTGCTAGTTCAGTGCTACAAGCATATGGAAGTTATAAGGTTGAAATCCAGGAAATATTATATAATATATGTTACAAATTTACAATGGGCCACTTGTCTCGAAAGATTTTCGACGGACAATATGATCGCAGACGGTAAGATCGTATTTCTTGTTCTTTCAACGACATCTTGAGTTCTGTCTGCTCGAATTATTATCAGTTTACCTCGTTGCGCGGCGAAAGTTACTTTAAAACAAATAAAGAAAATTCAGACGAAAATTTCATCGCCGAGATTACGTGGAACTTTATAATTTCTTTTATAATTGACTTGTGAGATTTTCAGAAGTTGGTCAATGACAAATCTTCAACTTTTGTTTTTTATTTGTTCTTGTTTTCTCCCTAAATCTCTTCTCGCCGCCGTTTTAGAATTGGAATTACAATAATACGTTCTTTGTGTGCGGCCTACAGGCTGTGATATACATCGATTTTACACTTCAATAATCATTATTGAAAATTCTTACCTTTCATTTTGAAAAACTTTAAGTCAGTTCGATACGGTGCAAATCACGTAATCATTCATTCAGTAAGGGCTCTCACAAGATATGTGAATTCAATGTTTCGGAAGAAAGTATAGAGTTAGATTCCATTCAGCTACTAGATTGTCAGTTTTTCAGGGAACCGTCAAGGGCCTTTCGATCAATCAACGACAGACAATATGATAGAAATGAAAATCACGACCTAATATAAGTCGATTATTTTTCTTTGTCACAGACTCTGCGAGTTGGTGGAAGAAAAATGGAGGTGGGCATCGGACGTCACGCTGTCCATTTTCGAGCGAGGAAAACTTCTAGGACTTTTTACAATGGTTAGACGTACCTTATGGACAACGTTTTATGGCATGTCAGGGACAACAAGGCAAATTCCTCACATTGTTTCTTTGCGAAGAGAGGAATGTGAAGAAAGTACTACTATTTCCTGGACTATTTCAAAGTATCTATTCGACTTCCAATGGACGACACTTTCTTCCTACAAGGAAACATGTGTTCAATCGCAATTTATGGATGTGTAACATGCAAATATAAACAGAGTACGGTAATAAATCACTGGAGTTTATGGCGATAGAAGAATTCTTATTTTCTACTACGTACACTATTAATCGAGTGAGTCAGGTCTCAATCAATATTCATCTTTCTGGGTCGTAGAAAATCAATATAACACAACACAAAAAGCACCGTCTTCTTTGACGTCCCGTATAAATATTCAACCCTGTAAAAATGTTCGATACTTACGTTGTATCCTCCAGATTATTCATTTTCCACAATTAGAAATCATTCCGGAATTTTATCGGTCGAACCTTATATCTTTTATTTAAGAACATATGGATATACGTGTAGAGAGAGCAGCGAGGCTATTCATTATCTGCAGCTTCAACCCGTCAGCAATAATTTCCAAAGCGAGTTCGTGGAGCAGCAACCACCTACGGTTAATGCTGTCCTGTCATCAACGATTCTCGGTGGTCTAATCCATTGACTGAAAATGCGATCCTTGAAAAAATTAATGAAAAGATACCGCCAAATGGAGGACAATCATCTTCATAGTTTTGTTTCCAACGTCAACTATATAAAGAATTTGGTGTATACGTATGTTCAAAGATCATGAGATTATAATTCAAACTTGTGGTGCATAAGTGACGTTGTACCGGCGGAATTGATCTTAACTCGAAGAATCTTACATGGGGTGACCCTGATTTTATTCAGGGTGTGTTTCAGCCCGCAAGCTAGTTTTAAGGGGGCCCTCTGATTAATGCGCGACAACTTCAGCCTCTCGAACACACTGCAAGCGTAGCCCACTCGATTCCGCAGCATGCTATACATATGCACAGATACAGGCAGGCACTCCTCAGCTCGGTGCAGCACGTTGGAAGCTTCCCCGGGGAGTGAAACGAGTGCGGAGGATGTGGGGAACATAGGGTGCCCTCCAGGACGAGAGAGTCGAGTTGAGTCCCGTCATGTCCAGATTGTCTCCCTCCCGCTGAGAGACACACTCGTAATGACCAGTCCGATCTTATCAGAGCCGCAGCTCAAGCTCCCCGCCATTGTCCACTTATCTATCTTGGCTGCCGCGCTGTCTTGCCTCCTCGCTGCCACGTTCGGATCTCATCCAGCATCCAGTATCCGCCATCCAGAATCTCGCGTACTTATATTCGTCATTGAAATGCGGTACAAGATATAGATAAATCGCGCGCTGCTGGATCAGCTACGCACCGAGGTTGCGGAAGATTATCAGCGCTGACACTCTGGTACGCTTTGAAATAATTTACGCAGTAAACGTTGGCTGTTTTCAAAATTTCTCACTCCGAATTGTATACAAATATTTTTTCTGAATTTTTCTTCCTTGGCTTGTGAAGTAACAATTGTTAAGTTGAACACGAACTGTAAGGGAATACGAAATCTGAAGCCGGCAGCATTTTCGAGCCGATGCAATGCAGTATGCGCTTGGGGAGCAGCCGGGAGATTAATGGTGGCCGATGCGAATGCAGCTCGCCGGTACCAAAGCCATTTCGGCATCTCGACGAAGCCACGCGTAGATCCTATGGCCTGGCGATCTTTCGTGATGGAATTATTTAATGTCGACTGCAAGGAAGTCAGCCCGTAAATTCGAAAAGCCAATATGGAAATGCGCGCAATATAGAGTCCAGAAAAATAATTCGATCGGATTCAAGTATCCTTTCAAAATGTCGACGACAATGGATTCGATCGTAAGCTTATTCTGGCGATAGCATGATTTTCATAGAGATTGTTTCCTCGGAATGTGAGGAACAGATCAAAATAGTCTTGTACGAAGTGATGCCTTATTATATCTAATAATATTCGAGAAAGTTCCAAGTATAGTATATCTACGTTGAATACGTCATTCCGTGGTGTCGCGAACCAGCTTTTGCACGAGAGTTACCAAAACTGCGTATTACGTTTTGCTCGCGTCACCTGCGACCACGCTGGAAGTTTATTCATAAGACCCTCACCCTTTCTCAACTGACAGCGGCCCAAAGAACCAATGGAAAGTTTTGTCACCTTGATAAAAAAGCAGGGAAAAATTGACGTCACAATCCTCGGTCGTTCGCATTTATTGAAACTTTTCCATTACTATCAATTCCGCAGGAACATCGTCAGATGCTAGCCATTCAATCGAAAAGGACAATACATTCACATCATAACAAGCGGAAGGAAACAGCTGCGTTGAGGTGATTCGACATATTTATAGCTTCGGTATCCAATTCCAGCATGCGAATATCGCTTATTATTATTTTACAAGTCAAGCATTGTTTCTTCAACGCTCGTTCACTCATACTTTGACATTTTTCAAAAGGATGACTGTTACCGGTAGAAAATTGCTTGGTAATTCCGATGCGTTTTTTATAGGAAAAGAGTCAGGTCTTAGAAGCGCTTTTCGGATAGAAGATGATCTGGAATTTGCGACGTATCTCAAACTTCAAAACTCTAAATAAATAAAGTTGACCACCGAAGTAAGAAAGATGATGAATCGCTACGCATAACAATTCCGACAATATTTACAGACTTCATTGTCAATAAACAGAAGGTGCATTACTATGAACGCACCTCAACAGAAATGTGAAAATATTATAAATAAATGGAATTTTCTGAATAAAACCGATTGCATTAGTAATGGAGCGGGCGATCGCGAATCGGAGATACTTGATTATAGATAGTAAGCATGTCACATGTCGGGCGAAACGGTAGGATCATTTAGACCCGCGCCGTCCTGGTCGGTTAGCAGTGGCGACCCATGTCGTGTGGGAGTCAGAACTTCACGGTAAACTTAATCTTCGAATAAAATCGGCAGCTTAACCCGGGCGTAGGTTGGCTGAATATTCGTTTGAAAAATTCGTGAGCCCATGTGACAACCCGGGAAGATAAGTAATACAATGGGGTACGGTCTGGGGTCGTCCGCGGGTCCACTGGCACAGATATGGCTAGTATGGAACGCTCAGGGCTGTAAGTGCGGGGCCCCCATGGGGTGAGGGCTCCGCCTGATATCATCTAAATTCTAGAGGTTGTGAGCCACTCCCACTGTTTGAATATGGCCACCGTTTATACGCATACTATGTATATCCAACATTTCTACAACGCCACTATATTGGTAGGCCATACGACGGGTGATAGTACTGCGGTAATGGGTTGGTGTTTTATGCCTGCTGAAGATGTAGATAAATTTCCTTGCATAGTCTTTTCATAGTTATATTTTTCAAGGAACTATACGGCTATATTGACGAGGAAAAACTATATAACCTCGCGATATTGATTATCAATTGTTGAAATCATTAAGATATATTACTTATGCGGCGATTTGGCGATAAAACTTACGCGCACATTATAGTAAAATACAGGAAGTAAGAAGTGAAAAACATGGGACAGTCACGGGGTATATAGCCTGCTTCACCAAGACGAGTTTCAGCGTATAGGATTTGGATATCTGGTAAGGTTTTTTCTGTTAACCATTTCTCAATAAGAAATCTATTGCTGAAAACTACAAATGACGTTTCGACTATCAGTACTAATTAACATCAGGACGAATAGCTTCCGATGTGTTGTTGGGGGCTTGTCAAAATCTGTTGTCAATGCGCAACGAGATTTATGTTCTGGCTACACGAGACTACCCTATATACATAGAAAGAGAAATGAAGAAAAATAGAAAAAAGACTGCAAGTACTAAACCGATGAAATTATGCGATTTGGTGGTCGCGTGACACACCTCCGCACTTGTGACGCATGTGAATTCCATGCGAGTATATAATCAATGGAAGTGTATTTTCAGAAACCTCACCGCAAATAACTGAATACGTTATTAGCTAGCTATTCACAAAATCTCTGATGACAAAAAAACCGAAATCAATTTAGCATAGGTATATATCGAGTCAGCGGAAAATGTACGGTACTACTTTTTACTGGTGTATGAATCAAAAGCATAAGCGGCCGTATGAGGAATGTTCAATCTGGTCAAGATTGATATATCGTCTGACAGAAAAGCCGCGTCAAATATTGAAAACAAAAAACTATGTTCGTGCACATATTTTACCAAGCGTATAAATTCTAGAGCACCACAATACCAGCAGATTTTTTTTCTCAGCTTTATGGAAATCTATTTTTACGTTCAAAGTCAAAATGAAAGTTTATTCGACAATTTATACTACGCACCATAATTCAATTATCTTTTTCTACCTGCATTTAATATCCACTCAATAAATCACTTTCATCGAGTGTTTGATTGGTAGGGAATCAAATTTTACGGGCTAATTAGTTGAGCTGGTCCAAGTGGGTAACTAATGGCATTTTTACGGACCCAAAAACAGGCATACACGCATCTTCATACGTGAATTTATGCCTATCAATGTGGAAGCATCGTACCGATTACATAAGTAACATCGGAACTAAAAATAACTAATTATGTCGTCACCACATACGTGATCAATATTTTATTACGTCGTTGATCGTTCCTCGGCGCCTATCAAATCCTTGAAAGACACAGGTTTCTGTTTCATTGGTGTATCCGACACCAGCTGGTCATGATCCTCCGGTGGTTGAGCCAATTTGATAGACGACTAGCCTAGTTTCAAGACAAGCCAAACTTTTCAGGTGATTAGATTGCATCCAGGGAGTCTGAATTCGCTTCATATTCGCACGAAAGTTCCATAAATATTGAATGCGGTCTTTCCCCAGGGTCTCCAATGCATGACAGAGTCTTTTTAAAATTATTCAAATTTTAGATTGCTTTTATTACTACTTGCTCTCGTATGGCTTGCATCTAGATACAAGCCGATTACACGGTCTCTGAAACTTTTAGCTCACAAATAGGGTTTCCTGCCCACTTGAGACCTCTATTTCCCTATGGCTGTGAACAATACTTTTTTAAATTTCACAGTTTCATTTTACGAGGAATACCGTACGCATGGCTGTGAGAAAATCATATTGAGCATCTATACATTTTTCTTGAAATTGAAGCGACATGACGCGTAATTTTTTTTTTTTTTTACATCACTAATTTGTGATTATCATTTTTGCTGGACGAAATCTTCATTTATGTGCGCAGCAGATTACGCGTTTGACCCTCTGAAAGTTGGTACCTTGTAATTCCTCGCCTTGAATATCAACTTACTACGTGAGAATTATATGAGTCGTGTACGCCCTAATTATTGATTGTGAATAAGATTGAAAAAATTCTTTTGTGCAATTCTAGGTTTCCTAGACGGTTTTCTTCATTTTGGTACCTCCCGCCCCTTTTTGACGTATTTCTTTTCTTTGTTGAGCTCTTGTGAAGAGCATGAATTAGGCCTACAGCGAAATGAATATGTAAGAGATAAACTCGATACTCTGAGCTGAGGGTATGAGGTAGCAAAGTTTGTTGACTTTCAGAAGTGACACAATGTTTTCCCTGTAGACAAACAAATAGGAAAAAGAATTGAGAAAAAGTTGCTATACCCAACACCATCTGCGAATAAGAAACGAACTGTGAAGTAGTTATTACCTCTTGCATATTGGAGTCATATTGCGAAAGTACCAGTTTGGTGAAGGCTTTTGTAAACTTTATGAAAACATTGTCCGTTTTATAAACTCGAGTTGTACTACTGTGGAATGAAGCCGACTGGTGAATCGCAATTTATATTTGAGGATTCCCCAGTGACTGGGTGTGGGTACAACATAATAATAAAACTGTTGTAATACTATGAAGTCTTTTAACCTCTCAGTCATAATATTTTCAACAGCTCGTCTGCCGTACCATGGATAAATTTTTTTTCGTTTTATTCTTCCTTTTCTCATTCTCATCTCACATTTACAACAGGAAACAAACTTAGCATCGAGACTAAATGTATGATCTGAGTTGAAACGCCTTCTGCGCGCGGATGAAGGAAAATAAATAAATAATTACGTGCCCATCAGACCTAACTAAATACCAACCCATATGCGATTTGCTACAACATAAGCTTTCGAAGCTTTAATCGCGCATTACGGGTTGAATACGAAATTTACTATTAGTAACCGCGAACGTTATTCAATTACAACGATAGCAAGTACCAAAATACCACAAATGTAATTATCACATTGTGTATGACTTAGGTTACAGCAGCCTTCCCTCCCTGCCCTTCAGTTGCGTAAGTGGAGTGCCTGGATAAATTCTACTGCACGATTCAACGCCGCGAATTGCGTGGAGGGTTATATTGCTATGCCAGAGTACCGGTGGCGTGTCTCTCATCCAAGGGACCGAGTACAGATACGGATACGTAACTGCGTTTACTTGCACGTGGACTCTTCTAAAAAAGGAAAATCGAATTAACTAATGGATTCTGTAATTACGAAAGCAATGAAAATTTCTACCTTTTGTTTCCACCGCATTATGCGGCGACATAAGTGTTCTTGTCGATTTTAGCTTTTTGCTTGAAGGTCGACTCTGCGTAATGAATATCTCTCAAGGTCATCTAACTTGATTGTGAATATCCATCACCGCCGTTATGAAACCACTGAATCCTTGTTTCGGTTATTTATGCATTCGCAGTTTGGTGCGTGTGCAGGTTTACAAGTAAAGGGACGAGGCCAGGTACCGCAACTCATGCGTATTCAGTCGGTGAGGAATCAATAGGCGACTTGGTCGTTACACGAATGGTGGAAAGGGCGAAGAAGGGAGGTGATGGAATGACGGCATATAGGTATCGAGAGGGTTGGGTGCGATGAGGGGAAGAGGTGGTACTGGACCGAACCCTTATTTAACGCTCGGTGGAGGCCAAATTGGCAGCTAATAACGAGCTCGTAATTAGTAGAAACGTTAGTTTGCTCTCGAGTCGCTTTGTAGTACCCACTATAGTGGCACCCTCCTGAACAGTTGAACTTTGGGTACCACATCCGCCTCTTTAATCTACAGAAATGCGGCTATTCTCTCACTCTCACCCGCTGCCTTCTCATCTATGTCACCGTATACACCGTGTGAGTACTGTACACATACATCGAGAGAACAAACTTACTTGCAGTCTCCTAGAACTCTCCGCGATTCTCCGTGGCTTCCTTCCTCGGCAACCCTCTGCCAAAACTAACCTCGCAACTTGTTTAGCGATGCTCTTTAATTAGCTATTGTGGTTGCCACCGCAGTATACTCAATGCCACTGTAATTTGCCATTCTTAGTAGAATTTCCATCGATATGCCTAAGGCGCGAAGGCTCCCCAGCTGCCAGATGAATTTTCAATCCGAAATCGTGCGCAAACATTTATAAACTATGTAAACAGTTTCAAAAGATATCCAGAAAACATAATCAAATAACTTGTAATTGTGTACTACTGTACTCGCAGCATCGTTTGCGCCGTAAGAGTTTTTTTTTTCCTCTGAAAACCAAAAACTTTTTTAATTTTTCGGTCAAGTTTCAAAGCGGGGAAATGGCAGATGTGAAGCTAAATGAAATTATATGCTAAAAATAACAAGAGAAACTCAATTAAGGAATTGACACGCCTTGACTATAGGGTAAAAGGTTCGTGAAATGAAACGTCCGTCTCTTCATGGAATAAAAAAAGAGAAGAATAAGGAGAGATGAGAAGAGGAAAAAAAGAAAAATTAAACACCGGCTTACGTCGTTCAAGATTATTGCCCGAATTAGTTGTAAGGCTGTTTCTACAGTGGAGAAAAAGTTTCTCACTTATTTTTGCAGACTCTAATGAAAGACCATTTTTACCAGGAATAGGATTGATGCGCGTCTGCAGCGAGCTGGTATACATCGCTGTTTGTCTTCCGGTATAGCTCGAAATATGTGGTCGCCACAGTAATGTCAACGCATCCGTTAGCTGGAGATGTTTCTCCTTTCATTTCAGCGTTTATATTCGCTACACGTCGGTGTGTTACAAAAAATAAAACAGTATCTCCCGTTAGCTTAGAAAAAACAAACGAGCGAAAACGCGCGTAATAATACGATCCGCTTATGACCCACCGGAGTAATGGTGTAACCCGCCTTCCCCAATCAACGGAATAATCTGATGCATGGACCAATTAACGGTTGGACCAATTTTCCATAAAAATTCCGCCATAATCCTTTGGTTGCGCTGCACCTTCGACTCAGACACTATAAGATGTCTGTACAGATAGACGAGTACTGTACCTACTCATTACGTACAGGTAGCATACCCGCGACGACGTAGCACGATGCGCGATGGGTAGGTTGGTATACGGTGGTTCCGTCCCGGCTACGGTTGTCCCCGGCAGGCACAGCACCCGTAATAAGCGCGGTGGCTGTACGAAGCCATCTTGCACCGCTGCGGGTGATGTGAGCTGCGAGCAGGTCGCTGGGATGAATAAACAATTATATCCAGCAATCAGGTTCCGCCGAAGTAATCCTGCAATTTGGAGCAATGCCCCGGGGGCTCTGGTAATGGCTGCTCCCCGTCGCTACCGGTTCAACGTCGCGGTGCTTCTGATCGAGGGTAGCCAGAGTCCACGCGCCTACGCTGGACCAACTTGGTACGAGTCGCGTTGCGTCGCACTGGCTTGATCGAGTCCCGGTAGTAGCTGATCCCGGTCGCTTCCGAACCGTCCGCGTCGATGCCTCGTGGGAACGGGCGGGGAAACTACTGAACCTGCTCCAGGCCGAGACGCATTTTAATCGCTCCACTCCAGCTACTTGTACACTTTCATGGCAGGTTCAACCTCCACCTAGTTCTAATCATTGTGATTACCGGCCTCCGCTTACTTGGCTAAGATAAGAAGAGTATGGAAAATATCTATAAATCATAGCCGTACCGTAGCGGTATGTGTAAAAATAACCTATAGATCATCTCTTCATTTTATTTCTACTGAAGCTGTTGTGTTGCCTCTAAAAACGGCGTAGTATATCCGAGAATGTTATTATTTCCGTCGATAATAATTTACACGTTTGGAACACACACGCTAATACGATTTTATTTGACAGATCAATTAGAGGAGATGAATTCATAAGGAATCAGAACAACATTAGACTGAATGGCTTTCACAATATCTCTAGAAACACATGAATAAGCCGGAGAGATTTACCAGGTATAATACAATCTATGTAGTGGGAAGCTGTCGTGTAACTATTCCTATAGCTTTAGAAGTGTAGAGTTGTTCCGACGAAAGAATGCAATCTGAACGAAGCTGATGCATCCTGGAGAAGTGGTTATTTGCCTCACCGTAATGTCTGAAGCTAGCTGAACTGAAGACACAAGTGTATGCTCGACTAAGTCTAATTACTCCGCCATGCAAACCTGTATTAAAACCTAGACCGTGATGAATGAATTTTCAGCATAAAATCAAGTGGAAGTTGAATTGAGGTGGCCGTTGATAATCGGTGTTCAAATATTCAGGATGATCTACTTATTGTTAGTAGGAATTATTGTGCCGTAAATTTTCGAGACGGGGATGTATACGCATGTTTTTTTCTTTTTTCCAGAGTATATTCATATGCACTGATCGAACTTGCGAAGGATCAGACTTTCATCAACTCTATTGTATAGGTACAACAGAGAAGAATATACTATACTTTGCGGTCCTTAGTGTGGCACGATGGCCACGATGGGGCTAATTAGCGAACTGTTTAAGACGCGCGTCAGCGGACTGGAACAAAAACATTAATTGAGAACTACCAAAGAGACCGAGAACCCCTTTTTTGTTGCCACCCATATTACCCTCCTATTCCCCAATCATAACGGATCAAAGTTTCCTCAAAACTAAATATGTGTCACTACCAATTCAATTCCAGCGCTAACAAAGTAATCTATTAATTGCCCTGATTTTTTTTCAATCTTCGGATCAATAGAGAACGATAAGATACCAACGCGGTGCTCTTTATATTTAAAACCGTAGTCAGTAGATGTTGTGTTGTGAGAAGGTGAAAGAACGATAACGGAAGCGTAAAAAGATGGCGCTTCGTAAAGAATTCGACGTTGTTAAATGGCGGTTTTTAACGAGTGGTAACATCTTTAGAGAATGAAAGACGCGACGTTGCAAGCGTATAGCGTCGCACTAATTAATTAACGGCAACCGATAAACCCCTTTGGGACCTTCACAGTGCTAGTTGAATGAAGTTGTAGAGGAACAAAGCTTTGTTACCTAACGTTACAATATAGCTATACATATCTATATGGCTTCCTCGTCTATTCTTCCAAAAACTTGGTCTGGTGCCTTACTTTTATGGAACTATAACTCAATCGCCGTAGCGATATTAATCAGCAAACAGCCACGAATTAACTACAGAATACCTAGTTTATTTGCAAAAAGAGAACACGGAATAAATTGAAGTTTTCATAGCATGAACTTTCATAGTACTGCCTGCTGATTTTTTCCCCATCATACGTGCTACTAGCGACGAGAGATGGACAAACTTTGGAAGAGTGTTCCCGTGACATGATAAAGTCTCTGAATAAAAGCTGGTGTGAAATACATAAAAATATACGGCTAGCTAAATATACATATATGTATACCTTACTTGGTACGTAATAATTGATATGTATAGATGGGAGGGCTGGCAACAGATGGTCAGATGAATCGACAGTAGGGACTTTACCAGTAGTTTTGCGTTTCTGTAAGCTCTGTGCATCGTATGTAAGCTGTAAGGTATAAAACACATCCTTCCACCATGCAGCACATGATGGTCTAACCCGAGCGAGTAAATGCAGTAGGAGGTGGGCTGACCGCGGTGAGGCCGAACTCAGGCGTTTCGATGTTGCGTTAACTTTCTGAAATTACATAGTCGTTTCCGTTTCAAATGCAGCATGCCTTCTATCTTTTTGTCCTTCTCTCTCTTCCGCCCAAAGATAAGTGGACGCGGTATACATGGAATATTACTAAGTGAGTGCATGACAGCTGCATCCGTCATGATTTCCCAGAAACACCGATTATTTTTACGAGTTCAACTGAATACGTGCTCCACTTTGGACACCTGATCCGTCGAATTTTGAATGGGTACCATATTATTCGAGCACACCCCCGAATTCCGGTTAATCCAATAATTACAAAGTGAGAATCTCAAGCGATACCTATGTGTTTTTGCTCTTTTGCTAAGTGAAAAGTTGCTACACGAAAAATGGAAAAAAAAACAACTTTTGAATGATCTCTAAAGTATTTTCTGCGCAGTGCCCCAACGGATCATGTTTTTGTCTTCTCGTAAACGGTACACCTTTCCCCTGCTCGTAACTTTCTTGTACCCAAAGTCGTTTTCCAGCAGAGTCTCTCTATCTCATCACCAAGTTCTTCCATAGACTTTTACGCGTCTGTAAAGCATATCCACCTTCTCACGGCCGTTGCAATGGTCGTTCAAACTTACTCGGACGACTGTGGGACACGCGCCCCTCGCAATTAGGGATGGTTTTGCGAGAAGTCATGCAAAAACGCGTCAAAAACTTTTTCCACATGTATGCCATATCACCATATAATTCACACCAGGCACCGCATAATAGTTCTATTTCATCCCCATTTCGCGCTAGGGAATTTGGGATTCACGGCATAACAAAACCATCTGATATTTGAAAAAAAAAAATTGAGAGTTTCAGCGAGGTGAGCAACATATGATGACGTACATTGCAAAGGACCATTGTATTCACTCTATTTGTCTATAGACATTTTTGGAAAGTTTGATCACCAGGTCGAGATAATTCAATAGTGGTAGTATAATAGTAACTTTGCAATCAAGTTTTTATGCACAATAGATTAATGATCAGTAAGATTGATACATTTGTCATGAGTTGGAAGATTTTAAACTTTAGATGGCTGGGATGGCATCATTTAGTGTAGTCAATGTTTGTCGTATAACATATATTTGAATACATCGTATGGAATTATGAAGTATATTGTGTAAATTGGAAATTGTTTCATTTCTTCGAATGGAAGTGTGTAGTATTGAAATAGTACGTAGAATGAGTATGATAACCACTAAATGAGTAGGTGAATGAGTGTGACACCACTCGTTTCAGCTTGTTAGCAATCATCAATAAAAAAGTATTTGATTACATATTACTGAAGTAGTGAGCAGCAGGGGTGCATAAAATTGTCACGCATAGTCGTGATAATGCATATAAATATACTGAATGGATTGATCGTTTCGATGAATGGCTTTGTCATGTCATCGAGTCCAAGCTATAGTCACTGTAGTTTCGAGAACCCTAAGCGGATCCTAGCGAAGGGCTTGGCATGCGATTACCAGGATTTTCTGGGTAGCGAAAAGGAAGGTTATAGCTAACGATAACCGAAACACTAACCCAGAGACGAGCCTCAGGGAAATAGAGAAAGTTTTCTCCGTCTTTTGTTTGTTGACTTGTAAAAGTGGCACGCTGATAATTGCAGTAGATTTAGGGAGGGTCTATTGTCAGTTGGCCATAAATACCAGGAACTTCTCTGCACAGAGCCGCAGCCACTGGCTTTGCGGAGAGTTTGTCGTTCTCGTGCATACATCTGTTCCTATACTGTGTTCTGCGTGTACGTAGTATTCAAGAGAAGCAAACAATCGTCATACACATTTCGTGAAACGCGAACAAGGTGACCATTATATGAAGTGATTCTCGTTTTTTTTCTTTAAAAAGCGTGGGACTCGGGGTAAACTCAACTGGATTATGTATCTTTATACATTATACTCATCGTCTGTTTGATCAAGTCTCACTGGAAACCCCTGAAAGCAGAAATAGTGTTGAAGCAGAATATGGAAGAGGTAAAAACGAATACAAACCTTCGAAGTTGATGTGAGGCCGCCTACACTCAAATGTAAATATAGTATACGACCAGACTCTAGAGATATCTGGATATTCTTTGAAAGCATTGTTAGCGGACGATTCGTTAGGTAGCGGGTCGAGTGCGGCCCTGCTCAGTGGAGGTCCTTTTAAATTAAGGGTAGAAAGGCGAAGAACCCTATGCCTTCAACTAGCTGGAGTCGTCCGAAATTCTAACTGGGAGGTACTAGGTAGGTACACACAGGTTGGTTACGTTTTACGGTTGACTCCGTATTTGCAGATAATGACGGACGCTCTTGACCCATTTACTTCGAGAGGCCTGGGTCTGACTTGCTAGCTTCCATCTCCAAGGTCTACGTCAATATTTTCACGGTATAATTCTTGTAAAACTGGAAGAATACGCGCCTGACGCACGACACGCGACTCAGAGAAAGTGTGACTAATGGGATCCTTAACCTTCTATGGGCTTAAACGTTTGCCGAATTTTCGTCCCGTCTTAAACACAACAATTAACCACCCACGTTTACGATCTGCTTAGTATTGAAATAGCTGCGGAAGGTTCGTATATTTTGAGAATCTGTCCATTATTCAAAGTTTCAGCGGTAAGTGAGTGAAAATTATTTCGGTTTCCAGGATTTTCCTAAAATTCTACACTGCTTTGGAATTTTGCCGAGAAACTGCAGCGTCTTTGAACAGCGCGATCTTTGACGTAGCAACGGTTTCAGATTATTATTGGAGACTACGAACTCACATTACTAGCGAAGCAAGTAGTTAAGAGCCAGAATTGGTTGAGTCAAGCCAAAGAAATGTATTCCTACAAATATAGGCGATTTATGACCTTATTTCTATGCCAGAATTTTCCTACAACATAAAGCGAAGTAGGTAGGTAGACGACGTATATGTCTACGGGTAGTAGAATAAGGACGCGCCATATTCGCGAATATAGCAAAAAGACAAGGATAGAGAAGAAAAGAAAAAGGCGTCCGTTGGCCCCTCGTAGACCGTCGTGTGCCTAGAGTCGGCGTTATTTATGAGGAGTTAAAATTGGGTGAGAATAATTTATTGTTCGTCACGCACAGCCTGTAGCCGAAGCCAAAGTTTATGGAGGATCGTGGTCCGGGTCTTAGGCGCGTCCCTGTAGGCCATAGGCCATAGGGTCCTGACTCTTGACTCGTGTGCCCAGGTTAGACGCGAAATTTAAAACTTCGATACAGGCACCCACGCGTTTATACCCACCCCATTCTAACTCCCCTAGCGAACACAATGCCACAATGCCAAGACAATGGAGTCAATAGACCCTAAATATGAGGAAAGGTCACGCCACGTTTACAGCCCGGTATAGTCTCGACGCGGCACCCCGCGTCCAAGACCACATGAATAAAAGAGCCACGCTTTTTCTCGTCCTCGTTTTAGTCTTCGTGTTCTTTTTCGCCTTCGCCTTTACCTTCCCCCTTCAAGATCCATGTGCGCCACGAGCATTTTATGGAACCTGCGACGGTCTCGCGAGACTTTCCATCTTTATCCATTTTTTAAAACCACGTATCTCAAATGACACAAGTCGCTCTGTCTCCATCTCTGTAGACCCTCTCGAAAGCTATCTTCCTTTCCCCGGACATCGCGCATCGTTCCGGTATACCTGCTACGGTATGCGGAAATTCTTATGAGTATTGCAAACACGTGCTTCGAAACTACCGATCTCTGGGAAGATAATACATTACCTAAAGTGAACCCACGTTACCTGTATATCTGGGAGGCTTATACACTTTTATCCGATAGTGGAATGTTTAAGATTCGCAAAGCCTTGTGGGCAGATAGAAATGTTTGAAAAAAAGAAAAAATGAAAAAAACTATCGTAGCTCGATGTACGGGAATGTGAAAGTTATACTTCCGTTCTCTTATCGCGAGATGGTGGTAGAGAAGTACAGCTCGTATATAGTATCGTGAAAAGTGGAAACTTTTGTGTTTCACAACTTGTGACGCAACCACTATCGTTTCGAGCCGTGGCTGTCGTCGCGACGTGGATTCCACCGATAAGCGTTGAAGAGCGTCGCAGCCTCGGCGAGGTACCCTGATATACGCGGGTATTTGTTACATTTAAATTCCCTGAAATTAGACCTCCGGAGTCCGCGAAAGCGATAAGAGGTTTAGTATTGTCGCAGCCAGCACCCGCAGGGCCTAGAAAAAAAGTGCCTCCAACAAGGTTACGTGTCTGCAGACTAAGCCAAATAAGTATACATATAAACAGGATCGATATGGGGTTCCAGCAATTCGTTTTACAGCGAGTTTCCCCGCAGAGTGGTGCGACGCCGCGATATACGCCACCCGCGGAGGTGTTCTCCGAGCGAGCGTCGCGTCGGGGCCTATTGACAACAGATTCGCCGCAACGAAAACGACGAGGACGGCCTCGGCCGTCGGGTCGGTGTCGGTTTGTGTCGGTTCGCATCGGGCGCGCTAAGCCTGTTTTTAAATTGCTAATTCAGGAGTCCGCTATAATGAAATCCCCCTTCATCCTACTTTATTCTCCTTATTTCTATACTGACTTTCTTTCCCGCGACCATTTCTTCTTTCGTTCTTAGCTACGCCATTTCTTTGCGCTTTGTTTTAAATCGAAAGAGTTAGGAGAAGAAGAGGCATTATTTCGCTGTGTCAGATTACGACTGGGCTTAGGTTCTCCCTTTTTGTTCCTTTTTCTCCCTTCATCCCCAACACCCCCGTCCACACCGTACCTACCTCACCACGCGCTTCCTTTCCCTGGCTTGTTAATAAGCGCTCGCTCGCTCACTACGGTAACACCGCGGGTAACTTTGCTTACGGTGCTCCCCGAGTTCCCTCCTTACCTCCATCTTGCTAACTGTCTCTCCGTAGCCTCCGCTACGGCTTCGCATGAAAATTACGTTTATTACTTCTCCTTTTTAGCTCCCGCTTTACCTCCACATTTCACGTGATTATTCTCACGTCAACGAAAATATTACGAGAACTCTGCCCCTCACCTCCATCCCCCATCTCCTTGGCATATAAAATTATATCACCGGAACCGCAAAACGCCGCGATCAGCACACTTCCAGATTTCCAGCTATTTTAGAAGCGGTGATATACATGCAACGAGTCGTCGAATATATACGAGTATTATACCGTGCGTTCACCTCACCACCTGCATCAAACGATGGAATGCAAATTTTCTTGTAACACTATCCGAAATGTGTTGCAATAAAGAAAAGATAGGTACTATCTCCTGAATTCGAAGCCAAACAGTCTCATTTACAAGCGCTGCGCAAGATGGGCGACCGACTTGCACTTTCTATCACTTCCAAGTAGAGTTCGAGACCAACTTCGTTGAGGTGCAGAGGGTTGGTCTCTGCATGAAAGCTCACAAAACTTTGCCAAAGTGTAACCACAGCATACGCGAGCAGCATAAAACCACAGTTGATTCCGTACATACGCTAGCTGGATCAGTTTTATCTATTCGAAATCGAATGGATGAATTTCGTTGGCATCTCAAATGATTGTGACTTGAATAAAATTTAATTGTTAACGAATTCTCTATTCCATTTCTCGTCCACTCCATGTAGTGCAGTAGAATCGAGAACTGAAAGGAAATGGATAATGGTCCGGTAGATGTTAAGGCAGACCACGCGACCTAAAAGGCAAAATGTTTGCCCAACAATGTAATTTTTCTTACGGGGGGGTCTTAGATTTCTTGATATTTCGCCCATTCTTACCCCTGGTGCAGCTTCTCTACACTCTACTTCGTGTAGAATACATTCTACCTTTTCGCTGCAGGGTCTCCACCTTTCGGAGTTAAACGTTTTATTCATATTGAGCATCGCCTTGCCCCCGTCCAGCTTCATTTTTGTCAGTATATTCGCGCAGTGCCAACCAACGCAGCTGGTGCAAGGACTCATCATTCAACTCGGATGAATGGGATTTTTGTATATACGTATATAAATCCCCTTGCGGGATTCCTGGTAACTGAAACCCACTAACAATTAGGACAAAACCCGTGGCGGCGGTGTTCCATTAATTTTTTTCACCTGCACTGGCCATACATGGTTTTCTGAAATCAAGTCGAAATTACCATAACTAGATTCTATTAGACCTGTTCCATGTTTCTGAATGAATTCGGATCGATTAAAACACAGTTGAATGTAGATGATTTACATTTCGTTGAAGTAGTCAGTATGGTGATGGGGATTTTGTCGCAACTGAGCGGTGAGATAGGGGTAATCACAGTACAGTAGCTTATTCCCGTGTCAAAAGGGTCGCGCCGAACGAATATATAGGAGTAGTAAAGGGTCAAATGCTGATTGACACTTTCATTGTATTCACGTTCCGGTGGTGTCACAGTGCTCCTCCCTACGTGTCCGCGGTATTTTACTCCCCTAGGACCACCGCCGTCTTTACCCCACCTTCCCGAAGCTGCTACATGAGATACACAAATCCACAACCAATTCTGTCTTCAAAAACGAACGTACATATGAATCACGTCATAGACTTACCGTGTACGCGAATATGAAGTACGGTTTTCAATTGGAATTTATTCCGAGTACTCCGTACATATTTCCAGATCGTGACGATCTCGACATGAAAGTTCAAGGAATGGCGGAAGCCTTCGAGTCTTTGTTGAGAACGATTAATCGTTATTGGGATTAAATATATATGGTGGCAACTGTGGCATGCGCAGCACTTTGCCGTGCATTGATTATACACAGGTATAATACACAAAAATTTTGCAGTAAATCGAAAATTCAAAATATAAGTTTCCACTCATCGTTTTCAGGATTTTTCACCCAGAGATGCCTTCGTATCGTCTTCAGATCCCGTTGTTCGGGTTGAATGAGGGCCGACTATTTACCTAGCTGTCCCTGATGAGGTCGTTAAAACGGACCCACCCAAGCCGCGTGAGTATAAGGCAAAGCGCAAGGCTCCAAAAATATTTACTTTTCCTTTTACCTAAATATTCTGAAAAACAGGTATACCTCGCTGAAGACCTTGACCTAGACGACGAAGAAAACGTTGAAAGATTGCAGCCAATGGCCTGATGTATCCTGTGTACCAGAAGTCGGCGATCCTCGAGAGGCATTCTTAACGTGCAGTCTCAATCTTATAACCCACATACCATTGTGGGATCCAGAGAACTCGATTCCATGACATTCCCAGATAAAAACCAAGGACATATTGATGTTAGGTGCACGTCTCTTGGTGACACTGCCGTGAAGAGCTCTATTTTTATTTGTAATTTTATGTTTCTTCCATTCTTTTACCGATGCAGGCTACACTTGGAGTTGGACTGCTGGGAAATATAAAAAATTGATGGAAGCGTTTACGGGTTGTAAAACATTACTTTAGATGCGGATATCGCTTGAGGTTCATTTTAATGTCCTCATATGGTTAGGACTTTAGGAGTCGACGCTCGCTGTTGTCTACTATACCATGCCTAACCGTCGAGGCGGCGTTGTGGTCTCACCATCGACAAATTGCAACCTATTCCGTGTCACAAAAGCTAACAAATGTAGAGATTGTGCTTAGCAAATAGACGATTTGTGTTAGACCAACAAATTTCTGTTAGTTTGGTTGTGTCGTATACGCTCTCATGCCTTTGTCATTTCAAAGGGGTTCGGCGCAAGACAAAAGCTCGACGCTCCGCACGGAGAGAAGTCGTCGCTTGACAAGGATCTCATTCCGTAAAGCGAGTTACTACACGAATTCTTTATATATTTCACTATTTTTATCTCTCGGTGTCTCTCGACTCCTGATGTTTGGTATCAAATTTTTTGGTACCTTTTAGCTTTAAATATTCAGTTATAACTGATGACTTCAAAGGTAATTACCATACTGTACATCGTGACATTCAGCAAGCACACGGAATAAGAAGGAAAAAAGATTCATCTTATTTGGAGTCTGGTACAAGCTGCAAATAATTAACCCATGATTTCTATAATTATATTTGTGGGGTAAAACGTTTTTGTGGTATGCATGTAAATGTCATACCAGAAATTCAAAGTGTTTGAATATATCCCCCAGCTGGATTATCAGTACGCGTCCTAAATGTATATATCAACTGCTGTGCAAACATCAAAGTAATTTGCAACTAAAATTTGATAAGCTGTGCTGGGATAGCTTAGTACATTTGGTATAACTATGTTAGAATTACTTACCAACCCACTCTGTGAGCTACTAGACTATCTGGCACCCGACACGGTTCACTATAATAACAATAGGAGTATAGCAATACACATAATGGATGTAGGTACCTTTGTAAGAAACCTCAAAATCCATGTGAGGTCGCCAAGAATAAATGGACAAGATCGCTTAGCCCACATTTCGCTTGAGTTGAACTGAACACACAAATACAAATGCGAGAGTGAGAAAATCTATGGAGAAAGACGGAAAACGGCTAAAGGTGGAAGCGGTCGAAGAAGGGCTTTTCTGAGTACTCGACGGCGGTCGAGGGGCGAAGGGTAGACCAGGGGGTTGTTAGTTTAGCTGGCTGTAGTCTAACATTATTTTCTCCAATAATCGAGTTTTCATGAAGCCCTCAAACCGCGGCGGACTTTTTTCCGCGCTTGTCGAAAAGTAGGGCTTATCTCCAGCCGACAAAATGAGGTGGGCCGAGATGGCAGGGGAAAGGGAAGGTGGAAGGCAGCAAAGGATCGGTGGGCAGCGCGGGGTGAAGGTAAATATGCGACGAGTAAACTGCGGTGAACCATTTTACGATCTGGACGACTCGACTACCACTACCCGGTTCACTGCGACGACGAGCATGCTGGAATGGAAAAGGCTAACAATAAGATAGGCGAGAGATTTTTGGTACAACGAGATAGGTGTATATAGATTTTGTATCAAAATTCAAACCTATACTTATGGAATTTGGAAACCCAGCAGAGACCATTCGAATCTATGACGAAATACACCTTTGTAATACACTATATATTTCATACCCGTCGTTTGAATATCGTATCAAACTGTCTCTCGAATGTTATTGATAAAATATTGCGTAGTCTCGCGCACCTTGTAGTAGCAGCGGCCGAAATTACGAGGTAAAATCTCCGTGTCAAGAGAACACGCGGTCACGCGCCGGAAATCTCATCCTTTCAACTTTTGAAATAAACTTATACGTGTATACTTTCCTTCGTAACTCCTGTACCAAGAGATTTTCTTTCGAGTTATACCCTACGTGATAGTTTTACACATATTTATATGCCGAATCGATGCTATTTCATGGCTGTAGAACTTAATATAACGTTAAAATAACGATGTCAATGTTAGCTTGAGCGTTTCGCTTGGTGGGGGTGCAGCCGCGCTTGGTAGAAAGGAATAATGGACTGTAGACAGTTGAAAGAGCGAAACCTACGGGCTTATAATATGGGAACAAATGTGTCGTGAGACGATGTACCTGGTATATAAAAAGCTGCACCCTCAAATGTGTTGAGGAGGATTAGCCGCCGAGTCCGATACATTTTATAGAGCAAGGCAAACAGGAAATAATTTTGAAACGCCGGGGGACCAGGGCGTACTTTCAAAGCTTTGCCCGTGCTTGGAATTAAATAAGAATCCTGAATAAACACTGCACTTGAAACGCGGCGTAAGTGACAAAATATATCTTGATATTTTTTTAAAAGATTTCGTTGGCCAGGGACTGCAATCGGGTTACCCTTAACTATATGTGTATAGCTGTTGAAGCTGAGCAAACAGCACAGGGATTTTATGCACCAAAGAGCAACTATTCGACGATTTTATTCACCGTTGACAACGACCAACTTGTTTTATAGACAGCTACTGAAATGTGGTCGGCGTACAGATGACGATTTTGAATGACACACGGAGAAAAAAAAATGTGCACGAAAAAAAACAAAAATCAAATTCTGAGGAGTGAGGATATATTGAACGAGGTGGGAATACTCTTTCCATTGAAGAGATCATCGACATAAACATAATTTCCGTCGACCGGGCAGGAGCAAAGCGAAAATTCATACCTTAGCTGCTCTTTATTCGCGGTATAATTCCAACGGCTCTGAGATCAACCCTCAAATCTCTCTAGTAATATTCGAAGAGTGTTTCAGACTGAGCAGCTGGCCCACAGCATCGTTTAGTCGATTCATATATCACGATCAATTAACGCTTCGAAATAAATAAATTGAGAAAACCGAGTGGTCGACTAATGGAACAGGTTAACCTATCAGCTGTCAAATATTAAAAGGCCTCGTAACATGGGCCCTACCCTTGTCGTCCGTTTTCTCTTAATCGGTGTTCGAGAGAATTTTTAGAAAACTGTATGCCGATGATGTTAGTGCTAGTAGGGCACAACACATCGCTCAGAAATGGTCAGCACGATACCTATAAACCCTGAAGAGCTCGACCATGGTTGAGAAGACATTAGCGAAGCTGATCACCAGGCGATATCGCTGAAGGCTTCCGAGTGTTAACATCCGCTGACGCAGGTAATACAACCGACGGGAACTTCCTTCTATGGTGAAATATGGCCGCTGGTTTAAAAAGTTCAGCTCAATGCTCAACAAATCACAATTTCTCATGAATGCAAAGCGGCTAGATTATTAGCCCGTTAACACATAAAGGTAAGAATTCATCGATATGAACAAGAGAACAGTGCTGAATACGGTAAATGTGATACATATTCTTCTACGATAAGCAAGAAAGGATTGTCATTGACAATTTGTGTAGTGAATGTATTCATTTGACCTAAATTAATTGCTCTCAGGATATTTCTCCGACCCAGATGAACTTGGAAAGAACTAACGAACATATTATTTTAACGAAAGAAAAGTAAAAAGATCGACTCACCATATAATTATAAATAATAACCGTTCTCAATCTGCAATTCCCTGTTTTCCTATTATACGCAGAATATTTCCAGCGAAGGCACGTACAAAACTTCCAATTTCCGATGTTTATTACTAATTTGAAATTTTTTTCTTTTTCCTACTCAGACTTGCTTTTTTATTGGGAATATATTTATGCTGCCAGGAGTTCAAATCCAATATAATATCAATTAGTTATTGGAAATAACTACATGAGTCCACCGAACTGAAAATAAGATGAATTCAGAAATATCGGCAGCAGTATAATTACAGAAAATTTAATTACTTAGACTGCAACTGCAGCGAGTCAATCGCCGCACTCGGAGAATATAATTTCTCTTATTAGATTATCTCACTGCATCAGTGTGAACTGTGAAGCTGAGGCAAGATGAAACGTGCGGTGATCCTCAGTTGTGGCCACCACGAGGAGTTTGTTAGATCATGAATATTTCAATTGCTGCATGTAATGCTTTTTACCGGTTAGAGGCGAATTGTTTTGGATGATCAACTTTTGTTAAGACTGTTGGTGGAAATTGTTTTAGTTTTTTTCAGTAGCGCCGTGACCAATTCGTATGTAAATGTAGATTCATAGGGCCGTCGGTTTTTTGTTACGCACCCGCGGGTCGATGGCACAAAGAAAAAATTTTAATTTCCTATATATCTATGTGTGTATCATGCCGTACATACGTATTATACATGCCCATCGGAGCACGCTTTTGTCGAGTTTACATACCATACATATATGTATATATAGGCTCCAAGTTGCGCTCGCGCATTATATGACAAACCTATGATCAATAAGTCAACCGTTTTCCCCCTCGATTCCACAGAAAATGCATTTGAACATTTTGAAACCGTAAGCAACCACGGTCACAACACAATCCCGCCTCCCGTTGGGTATATTCTCCAATTCCCCGTGTAAATTCGGTCGGTAGGCATACATAGAAAAAAAGGTGAAGAAAAAAAAAACTGAATGCCACTCTCGTCTTGCTCTTTGACCATCCCGAATCTTTTGCATGTCGATTGATTTTGTGGTGGCGTGTGTCGGATTGATTCGTTTGTTCACACGCCGCCTGAAGCTGCACAGTTTTACACTAGCTGATCGGTCATACCTGTAACGCTGATGCAACTTGTCCCGGTGTAAAGTGTGTATTATAGCTGGTATAGGTTGCCCACCCGCCGTCTATCTAGGAAACTCTCTCAGAATTGTAAGATTATTATGGTAGCTAGGAGAGTCTGATAGCTGAGGAAAGAGAAAGATGGTCCTAAAACTCGAAAGAGAAAGGAGAGGACAGCCACTGACACGTACGGTTCCATCGCATACCGTCAATTGTTTCCGCTCGGCGGGAACAATGAAGTCAAGATGGCTGCAATGACGATGCATACGTGGCCCCCAGTCTCTTAGGGCCCATCCTCGGCACACGGAGGCAACTCAAAGCGTGAAGGACATGCGTGTCAATCAGGCAATAGCACTCGTACGTAAAAAAAAGAAGATGAAGAAGAAGCACTCGCATGTCGCACGTCGTACGATATGTACTCGTGGATCCGAAGTTTGATGAGACTTATTGCGACATGTATAGGAAGGTAATATCAGGGATACGCGTGGGTATTCGTATACGAGTACATTGATCCCTGTCATAGCCATGGAGTAACACGTGAATGAAAATAAAATGACAAAGTTAATCGAACGGTGGTTTTGCGGCGCATCTCCATTGAACATTGGCGAAGCCCGCACTTCACACCTTCAATAATTGTTACATGAGTAGAAGCCGCAGCTTGCAGGTCTCGGCGTTGGGGATGGAGGTGAAAGTTGTGGAAAGAGAGAAGGTGAGGAGAGCGTTTTACACTCATACATTATAACCCGCGATCCACGCACGTAAATGATGTATATCGTATATATATGTACTTTGTACGGTATACACCTGGAATTTAGGTGTACCTTGATCTGTATGGACTTTTCGACATCAGTTTATCTCCGTAACGCCAATATTATTTTCTTGACTATATAGTATGGATTAAAGTAAACAGGTTCGTTTTAGCACTAAACCGCGCGTAGGAGCTTTGTACGAACAGATCAAAGGCCGTATGGTTGGAGAGACCTATGGAGCAGGAAACGTAAAGTTCTGCAGTACTCGAGCAATTAACACGCACGCATAAATGCCCAGTCGTTTCTCTAATTTAAAGCCGTACAGCACCCGACCTTTATTAGTTTTTTCGCGAAGAAAAAAAAAACTTTTTTGGCTGTATTCATTTCACAACCAGAAAGAAAGAGAGAGAGAGAGAGAGGCTCCGCCCTCAGTCGTTAGCAATGTTGAGCCATGGCGAGCTCTGTGCTGCTGTTAGAGGTCAAAATATTTAGCAGAGTGCTGCACCGCCTCGGTGCTTTTAAAGAGCCTTTGGTTGCGGCAAAGTAAAAATTTTACCTGCCTCGGATTAGCGTTTATTCAAATTTAGCGTAGCTGCCTATCGGGGAACCGCGCAGAGTGGGTAATATGGAAAGAGAGGTGAAGATCGATAACAATTTTCCTACCAACGCGACACATATAAACAAACCTACACATATATTTACTTTACACGTACGCAAAGTGTGTATTATAAGCATACCTACCAACATTCTATACCACAGGGGAAAAGTCTTTAAACGTTTCTGTGCGGGACAGTTTAACCACACAAAAAGTTATGAATACCTGCGTAGCTCCATTGAAGGCGGACACTGGCAGGGCGACAGAGGACAGGAAGTGCGTCGCGCGGGGTCTTCATATGCCTGGGGAGGAGCGTATTGAGAGAACCTTGCGTAGGTATAGGTATAATAGGTATATATATCTAGAGGTACGTAGAGAGAACACTTCGTGAGCCCGGCCAGGACGCTAACGGAACTTGGTATAAGAGAACTCCTCGAGTGCGTTGACATTTTTTCTTTTTCTCTCGAATCACTTCCAATTCTTCCGCTAGATTTTTCCTCTCTCTTTTTTTATTTTACAGCAAAAATAAAAATAAGAAGAGCAACGAAACGCAAAACGACGTTCATATATGCGTATACCCATACCGCAGATGTGGATAGATAGGTCGGCAAAGTACATAAACGATGCCGACATCCCTGTGTGTGTGAATCATTCGAGTGGTTCGAAGGTAGTAGTTGTGCTCGGGGGAAGGTTAACCTGGACAGGATGACGCGCGATGCATATACCGATAACGTCTTGAAGGCCAGACTAACCAACGAGGAAAAGCTGCATGAAGAGAAAGAGGGAAAAGAACAAAAAGGTCGGAGCCTTGTACCGTATTGTGTGCGGAGCAGTGGCAGGTCAGCCACCAGGCTGTAGGGGAGGATTAAAAATGGTCTTCGGGCTGATATATTTTTGGAGGGTGTTTAAGTAAAAGGGCTTATCGCTTCTGTATCTAAAATCTTTATCGTCGTTCGATCTCCTGCACACTAGACGCACATGCACATTCGCATCGTACAGCGGGCACGTTTACCTGATGCAGCTATAGCTCACGGAAAAACTGCCGCAAAGACGCCAGGAGCTAAACTTTATACGTACCTATGTCATACAGTTCTTAATAAAAAACGCTTTTACCGAGAGAATAAAAAAAAATTCGACAGGCTACCATCCCGATGGTCATGGAATATAATAGTTATGTGGTTATTGTACACGAAAAACTGAACATGTATAAGCAATCAATAACCCGTTTTGGTATTGCTTACTTCTAACTGATATTTATCTGGTGGAAAGAATTGATTCGAGTATATAAGTATTCTGGAACTACGTAAACGATAATAGATCGCGGGGAGTGAGGAAATGTTGGTAAATATTTGAGGAGGTAGAGAATAATAATACGTCAAGGGGACAGTGCTTGGCCGCTATATCTAGTGTTTACGGTGTGCTATTCCACCGCCCAGATGGCGCCAGTTCTCGAGGTGTTCAAAGGGCGAAGAGTTTAAGTTCCCGTAAGAAAGAGTCCCTCCCGTAGTAGTTCCAAGGGGTGCAATGTGACGTCTTTCAGCTAGGAAGACAGCTGCTACCGCTCTATAATAGAGAGCTGTAAAGAAGCTAGACCGCACAAAGCATGCTCGTGCTGCTATGTGTCTTTGAAGGATAAATCGGGGCAGCAAGATTAATGGAAGAGCTCGTAGCCCATGAAACCCCCGACTAACGACCTGAAATTCAATGGTAATCCGTAGATTGCGACTGGCATCTGCCTTACCAATAGAATTGCCAAAAAGTTGGAATTGTATCGGTGTAGAATTCGAAAAATGTGTATGCGAGCCTTTCTCCCCACAGGGCGTGCCCTGACATATCCCTTATCCGATGAATACGCGAATGGGTCATCGGTGTGGATATCGGGGAAAAAAACTCCCAAATCCACGTATACAAATGAATCACGTGTACATTTCTAGCTTGTAGCAAATATTCCACCGGTATACTTTTGTTGAAGAAGATCGATGCAAATGGATGCTCCGATAAACTTCAACTCGTGAGTTTGTAATCTAATAAAGAAGTCGAACATTTTTTAAAGTCTTACTTCTCTTCGTATATTTCTGCTACAGGCGCTCAGATACTTTGTACACAAGAATGTTGAAACTTTTTTGTTTGTTTTGGACTGAACAATTAGCTCATTCAACCCCTTGGATACCTTACATAGCCTCGGATATACCTTACTTGTATTTTTGGCTCTAAAGATGAGAGCGGCTCCTGATTATTTCGAGAAAATAAAGTTTCAATGAAACTGAATCGTCTCGTTTTTAATTACTGGCCTTACATCGTTCTTTTTTAACGTAACAATGGCCGCTATATCCAATTATCAAATGTACTTCATTTCCCTCAGGCTGGAGATTGGTGTAGCACAGCGAATTGAAGTAAATTTCATTCACCGGAGATAGGTATATAATTGTGAGCATAGCGGTAAATAATAGTCTTTAAAGACAGAATAAAGTGAAATGAAATAACGCTCTTAACCTATAACACAAGATTGGCTCTATACGCTCTGCACTCTAATCTTTTTTATCAGATGTATACATGGTCTACACTTGGATTTTAACACCGCGATTCAGGTGGCTTTCAATGCAATTACTTCTCGGTAACAGGATCGATTATATATCCGTAGAGAAATCGGTGATTATTTTCAACTGCAGTGTACAACATTCGCAGAAATGCGCTCCCGCGTATAAAATATTAGTTGTAAAAATAGTTTACGAACTAATTGGCAGTCAAAATATTCAAAAGGTCGTCAGTCTTGGGCTCTATGGCTGTAGTGAAGAGAAGAATATCGCGCGTGGGCCTTAAGTCCTAAGCGTAAAAAATCTGCTCCTGTTATCGTAAAATATAATCCGGTCTAACAAACCGACGAATGCGTCGTAACTCAAATCCAACGTTATTTATACGTGGACTGGTGGTTGGTCGGTTGGGTCGGGTTTTCGGACCACATATAACGCCAGTCTTCGAATCGACCGTTGCGTCGCGTTCCAACACGTTAGCTATACGTTGGCTCTTTAATTATTATTTATGGTATTCAATTGTTCACGATCGCGTATATCACCTTCCATTTCGAGATTTAAGCGATGATTATTTATTTTTATTTTTTTTTCCATTTCTACTCACTCAGGAATTACCGAATGCTTTCAACCGCGCTTTAGGGATTGCGTGAAACCGTATTACGTATGCGAATGAGTATGTGGTAGACCGCAGACTCATTTGTACAGGAGAATTCCTCGATTAGGTAACAACGCATTTAACCGATCACCGCGTGGCCTACATTTAATTTGCATCATCACGCGCGGTTATTGGGTACGAACAACCTCATCAAATGGTCAATAATAAACCTGTTATCAGATACCACAGCAGCATCAAATTGTATCTGGGTCAAAATCTCACTAGGTTACATCATCTTATGATGCATTTTTTTTTTCACACAAAAACGCGTTTCCTCTTCATTATGTGGTAACGTTGTACCATCGGCTGTATTACCTTTGATCTGCACATAAGTAAACTTATTTCAATTTTTTTTTCTATTAATGGGAAGCATTATATAATGTATACAAGCACCCCGAAACGATAAGGTTCATTGGAGTCCTGAAATCGCTTTTTGCCAAATAATTTTCTGTCTTCACGGAGCTACTAGTTTTGTCACAAGTGATCTCCAATACCCCCATCTCTTGGCGCTCGGTTTATACGTGAGTAGGGTTCTCAAATTCAGAAATTGAGCCAAAATCGACGTTCATTAAACAAAGGAAAAAGATCTCGCGAGACCATTCTGTAAATTGATTTATATTATACCTCATTTGAAGTACAGCCAGCTCCAGCTGTTTTTATGAAAGAAGTCATCGGGACCTGCGATTACTGGAAGAAACAAGAGAACAAGAAATCTGGTATCCTACGCATGAACATTGAAATTAGAAAGCAGGCGGTACTGGCAAATAGATTACCGCCCGCAATTTTATGGTACATAAAATATGTATACCTGTCTATTTATAAATAGGTGTGTGTGTTGGGTATATAAATATTTATGTATATATATGTGTATATTAGACACTCTATAGTATGCGTATAAGTATACCTATTCTTTCATATTTCCCGAAAGCCTTCGGGCAAAATTCTGAGGACCAATTACCATGCTTATACTACGACCACATCTATATTATAATAAAGGTAAAACGGCTGCATATCCATACTTTCCGCTCGATATTAGGCCTACATAAAATAAATGTGCACATTATCTTTCTTTCTTTTGTCACTAAAAATAGAGAAAGACGTAATCTAAATGCAATGTTCACGTGTGTACATATACATGTATACGTATAGGCTAGTAGTAAAGCACTAACGAGGATAACGATGATGATAATAATATAACGCGACGGGGACAGCCCGTATCGTGCCATGTTTCACTCATTTAAGTGGATCCAAGGCGGAGAAAGAGAGAGGCCACAGCGGTATCCCCGGCTCTTCCTCATGAACTTGTGAGTGGGTGAGAAACGAACCACCGCCTTTCCAGAACTCGTATATATATGATTAAAAAAAATATCTGATAGGGGTGCAGGAAGAAAAAGGCGCAGAAGTGTTCCGATTGAGGGGGGCAGAGGGAGTAACGGCGGGGGGGGGGGGGGGGGAGGGGGGGGGAAATTGTGGGACTACTCCGCAGTTGCAAGTGTCAAAACAAGTTGCTCGTAACGACCCGTGATGTATGGGCCCTGGGATACCCATGTATATATACTACATATTTTATTCCTTTCTCACACTGAAGCGGTCGCGGCGATGCAACAGACACTAGGTATATACCATGTTATTTTACATACACGCTATTAACGTTATATCGTACGGCAAACAGCTACGATTACGTTCCAGGCATGAAAAACTGGTTCAACTATTCCCCCCCATATTTGCAACTTGCGTATTATGATTATGATTATGATTATTATTATTATTATATATAGTTATTATAAATATAAATGCAACACGAATTTCAACTGCAAAACATTTAGCTCTCACGTGATGAGGACAGACCACCATCACAGCTTCTAACGTATTTGTCACTGGTTTTGACTAGAGGCAACACATTTTATCGGTGTAGGCTTTGATATACATATACTGCATACATGGGGAGGGATGAAAACGGATCTCCAGCACGATGCGTTGCACGATGAGAAGCGTTAGAAAATATTTTCAATTAATTAAGCTGTCTAGTAATTTGTCGACGCATTTTTATGCGCCAGTTTTTTTTTTTTTTTCCGTCGTAGGTACATGGGATGAATTTGTATATCATCTTACAGGCGAGGGAGGCAACGACACTTGGATAAAAGTGGGCGTAACCGCGAAAAAAATATAAATACAATTTTCATAATATGATGTATGTTTGATTTTCATCAACGCCTACGGGTTTTATGGAGAGCAATTTAATCATGAGAAATAATCGTCGATATGAAATATAGACATTTGGCACATCACGATCGCACAATCGATACTGCACAAGCCTTTGAGATGAATTGAGCGTGCGCGCGTGAACGATGCGGTTATATTTGAGTGAACAAATAATTGTGGATAACAATAATTCACTACACCAGATATAAATTAAGTTTGCAGGTTACACCTGACTTGGATTCCAATGAAACGATTGTAAATCTTTATTGCTACTGCGTTATTAATTTGGTATAGGTGTATTATAAAATAGTCATCGATTCTACACTGCATCAGTCACGGTTATCGAAAATGTTTTACTGCACCAATACAAATATAAACTACATATACGTATAACGCAGATCGCGTGCGCCGTTCATTAGGTTTTTCTTGAGAAAAACAAACCAAATCAAATAAATAAGTGAATGAACAAAAAAAATTGTCGGACAGTCGTCGCAAAAAGGTATTACATAAACATAGGTAGGTTTACAAAGTATATATACTTACATAGGTATACATATGTACACACGCTGGAGTCTTTCGAATTCATCCTTCGTGAAGGAGATGATATACGTGGTCGCGGGTACAGGGACTCTGCCGGGAGCTCCTAAACATGTCGTGATTGTGTTTGACGGCGTGTGTATAACGTGATAAATATTACGGGCAGGGCCGTACTAATGCCTGGTATTTATAGATGCCCCCCGGGGCTCGCGCGGACGCGCCGTGCAGCACTGCTCGGACTTCCAACGGGGACGTGGGAGTGAGAAGTGGAGGTATCAAAAATACTAAACGTCCGATAAATACCGCTAATAAAGAGTATTTATCGCAGGCACACAGGTGGACCTGCCCCCCCCCCCCCCCCCCCACTCGCATTTCTTCTTGTTTCTAGTACGTGTCCCATCGTGTAAGGATTTTTTTCACCGATATTCGAACACCTTGGACATGGAATTTTTAACGTTAAAAACACACCACGCGGTGCGCGTGAATGTTATTTTGGACATTTGTTTTTCCGAAGTTTTCTCAGATCAGCGGGGTAACGTGTTCATAGAAAAATCCGACTGGGACAAAAAATATGACGCTGAATTATAATTCCTTATTCACTCAACCACAAAATTATTTTCTTCGATATCGGCATACATGGGGAGACCAGAAGATTCTGTATGTGATAGTGAAGATATTTTGGAAATGATATGTCCGCCTGCGTTAAGGATGTCATTGCCACCCAATTCTTGAAGATTTTATTTTATTTTTCCTGGTTTCATTCAGCGAAGGTTGGGTTACATTGCAACGGCATGCCAACACGATGCGTACAAGTGTCCGAACCCCTGAGACATAGCTGCAGTTAGCAGGTAGATATTCGGCCGGTCATATTTCAGAGCGAGGCTACGGAAAGGACAAGAATGTTAGCGAGGAGCTAAATTACATAATAAATGGACCGAGGCCCGACCCGAAGAGTCGGCCTCAGTAGCATTTTTTTCGTTGGGAATATATACATGTTTTTTATCCTGGTGAAGATCACGTTTGTTCTGTCAGTCAGGTACTGAAAATGATGGTGCATAACGCACATCACTTCAGATACTGCAGCAAGAAGCATAATATCCGATGAATATTAGCTGAGAAAAACAAACACCGATTTTGAATTCACCAGAGCTTTTGTTAGGGTATATAGGCACGTAATTAAGCTGAACACGGGGGGAGGGGGGTGTACCCTACAAAGTTTACAGAGGGCGTGTTATTATATGGAATATCTTCGCTGATTACCAATCGGGATACTTGTAAGAGAACTAATTTCGAGTAATTTCTTCGGTGTTTTACTCGTTTAAAATTAATTTAATGAGGCATAGTGATGAATTCGGGATACTTCTGGGTGGTTGCCTCGGAGTTTTGATGAAATTCAATTTGTAGAAACAATTGTCAAGATTTAGCGAAAAAGTAATGTTGGTAAACCACGACAGCTGCACGTGTAGCAAGCGAATTGTCTGACAATGAGATATACTCGGAGATATATCTATAGTCACTCTATGCACCTAAAGTGCAACGAAATTCGAGCATTAGCCAAGTCGGTCGGTGACACGTCGAAGACTTGTATTATAGAGATTCTATTCGATCTAGATTCTAGGTTATTCGCTCCTTCGTGACAGATCTCATAAGACTGGAAATATGCAAATCTGCCCCAGATTCGCGGAGATTGCTAAATGGGATTGCAGGAAATAAGTTGCTCGAGAGGCTGAGTGCACAGCATTGCATAATCAACCTTGAAATGTCATATTCGATGTAATTTCGCGAACTAGGATGCACCAAGTTTAATCGCAATATTTGAAGGCAGCAAATGCTGAAATATTACCAGGCGTAGGTGCATTTCACTTCCAACAGGTTCAATCCAAAAATAGCTTTTATCGTCCATTATACATCGATTATTGATCTCAGCGGTCTGAGATTAATGTGCAGCGTTAATACTGAACCGGTGAACCGTAAAATATCGTGATTTGGTACGAAAAAAAAGATTGCCGTATAAAAAAAATTAATCTAATCCAGTCAGTAAATAAACCGATAAAGACGTATATATGTCTACATGAAAATTCTCCGTAAAGCTTTGCAAAGAGTATAAGCTGCCGCGTGAGCTGGGCTTTAAATTGTAGCGTGGCATTGCACCAGGACATTTCTAAGGATTCATCAATCCTTGTGATCACGGACTGATCTCTGTAATGGCAGTTATTTACCCTTCCCGTACGTCATGTGACTAGAACTCAACAGTTTCCATCTGCTACGAGCTACGGTCTTCTACCGATGTAACGGGCATAAGGTATTCATTCTAGAATCCATTACGAATGAGTTCATCTTGCATCTTCTGCCGACATAAGAAAACAAGTAGATCCTAGGTCAAGATACGGGACACCGCAGGACATCGGTCCTCGCAAAATTTACAGATGTCTCCACTAATAATGGTAGAAGATATATATCTTTGAGGCTCGTCGTAGGAACAGTTGGTCCAGAAGCGTGTTTGTCTTTGATTTGTGGTTGGCGTCACTAATCTAACCTGTGCATGTCTTTCAAGCAGTTGCCTGGAGTGTGTATTCAGTATTTAGTGTGTATTCTTGAGTACTATGGGCTGAAGTGGTTTGATTGACATTGGAGCACGCCAGTACGCTTGGACAAACTGGAAATTGTGTTCGATACTTCATGAGTGGTAACATTAGATGATTTTACTAACAATAAGTGTTTATCTCGCAAAAAAATGGTGTGTACGTACTCTGATTTGTAATCACTCATTCCTGTCAATGGGATACGACATTGCCAGTGTTTTGCTGTAAACGATCTACGCATAGCGATCAAGGTAACGTGAAAATGATAATTAAAATGTCATTTATCTTTAACTCTTCTGTAATTACGCGCGTCGCTTTCTAGGTCTACCAAAATTTCCTTCGATACCGCGGTGTGGGTGACGTTGATGTATGTATGTGTACGCGTACAAAGATGACGGCGATAATCCTGGGACGATGCCAGCGGACGGCGTGTTGTGAGGATGTGTCCTGGACAACGGCTGCCATCCTTTCCTGACTCAGTTGTACGTGCTTGCGAATCAAATGAATTTTCAACACCTGCTTTCAAATAATTGTACCAGACATCACAACTCTTGTATTACATCCGCATGGAATTATATTGGCTTAATTGTGTATGTGAGCGTCCATTAGGTGTTACATAATTTATAGAATAAAAAATTATAAAAATAAGTGAACAAAGATAACAGAGAAAAGAGTAAAATAGTGAAGATATTCCTCTGAAATCAGGGAAATGAAAATTACGCAGCTGGTCGCTTTTCCAACTTTGGAAATTTGAAGTATTTCAGATAGTAGCGTCGAGTGGTCAGTGATATAATTAACGACGGCAGTTGTAATCCACGAAGCGCTGCTCATCTAATTATGAAGTGCAGCCAGTTAGAATACTTATAGCTCTGCGATTTGATTTCTCATATTTTCTGTTAATTCAAATCTGCCTAAGGTAACGATCAAGGTAGAAAGTTTTGCATTGCAGTTTGGATCTATTCGTCAGCTAGATACGACGTACCGCACGTCTCTCTGACTGAAGTCAATCAAAACTTGATCGGCTGAAATATAAAAAGGAGAATTTCGAAGTTTTAAAGCTGGCAGTTCAGGCCTATAAGTATACCTGTTTCATATACGGTTGGGGATCAAAGAGAGAAAGGAGAAACAGGAGTATGAAACAGCACTCCGGTACGCAACAATTACCGACTTTGGCTAAAATAAAGCTCCACATAATACAACAATTACAATTATGCCACTGTCCACAGACTTGAATAAATGATGTACTTTGTCGCCCCTCCCTCAAAGGAGTTTCCGTTTTCCACACGAAGCGCCAACTCTTGCGCGCTTTTAGATTCCGGGTCATTACTGTGCTCATTCAACTGTATGGAAAATTGTGAACCCAATAGATCTTGATAACTTTTTCGCTACATTTCAAAACCTCTTAGGTTCTTTTCGCGCGCCTTGGATTAACTTTGATGTCAACGAATCGTTTTTACTTTTCTTTTTTTTTTTACCTACTCTTTACTCCTGTTCAGTCAGCAGAATAATATCGATTCTTTAAAACTCAGCCCCGCGTTTCTTGAAATCGATTTTAATCATCCTTTACCTCCGAAAAAGGTCAAGTACTCATGGGTGGTGATAAATTTCGCGCCTTTCATATACCGAATATTTAATCTACAAAAAAACTCATAAACCTCGACATCTATAGCTGGTATGATTATAGACTTGACATTTTTTTCAGAAGCTTTCAGTCTCGAGCATCACTTGAGAGCCCTAATTGAAATAAGATGATAATCAACCGAGAGAATTCCTAATTATTCATGTTTCTCATCGTACAATTCAAGGTGGATGTTCATTCTTGTCAGAGCACAAAGGAGTAATTCACTCGCGTCTGACAATGAGTGTCGTCTGTTTCATGAAATGGAAATGAGCGTATCGCTACACCTAATACTGCCATGGATCGTAAAATCCGAAATCTCATGCTCATATATTTGTCTATGATGACGAATAATCATATAAAAACTGTAGACTTACCATTGTTAGTATCAAAATTCTTCTATCTCCCAATACATATGATCCATCGCAAAAACACCAAATTGTTTGACCTCAAAGTTTTGTGAATACCCTGCAAATGTGCCTGTCAAGATGTTTCATTTTTTTTTACCGACGATTCACCGAAATTTTTAGACAAGTGCTAATACTCTGTTTTTTTTGTGAATATTTAGAATAGCAGTACTTTCCAAGAAAATTGAATGTATTTGGCATGAAAAACCTCGATCTAAAAATGTTCAGGTATCAAGACTAATCAAAAGAATTATAAATAAGTAGTCATACACGGGTCATTATGTTCGTAGTTTATTCTCACAGTAAAAATCAATATGCAATGAAAAAAAGCATAAAAAAAAAAAAAATCCTGACGAGTTAATATCAAAGTGATTATCTTGATGGTGAACCATTTTTCGCAGCAAGAATGTGGGATCTATATTATACAAGGTATTTTTTGCCACTTCGATATAGCGTGACCTGTTGAGACAAATCGAAGCAAAACAAAGCAAAGAAAAGTATTGCAGATATAATCTTACTGTCCTCGGACTAGAGCTCCACCCTCCGCAAAAACTGACGCATTCTGCGACACGGCATCTCGGTAAGTCACTACACTAACGTAAACTTAATCAGATCAAAAATCTACGTTATACGAACGAATTCCCTAACTATAGAGCACGCAAAATTTCAGCGTGGCTAATTATTCCATTCCGTCCGAAAAGGGTTATTCTGAAAATTTCAAAACTTGAATTGATTGATTATGATTGGGATGAGGATCTTTCACATATAGTACGAAAATGGTGAAAATATGAACTGATGCCGTATCGGCAATGATCTTTTCCGGAACGAACGAGTTGAGAATTGCATCCAGTGCCTGTAACCGCGGTATCCCGCAGTCTCGTCGGGCAGACGTCACTTTGGAGTTACTTGCGGCGTGTCACCTGCGCTAGCCGTTAAATTAATAATAGAATGCAACGACAACGATGCGCTGCGAGGCGCATGCCATGGCCATCCACGCCTTCCTTGAATGGTTGTTCTTCGAGTTGTGGTATTTATCGGCAAAGCTACTACAGTAGCAACAGTAGCAGAAAGACGGCAGTATAAAACGTGCCAGAGCTGGCCAAGAAGAGGAGGCGGTAACCCGAGTTACGACCGAAGAAAACGACTGAGACACCGACAACTTCACGGTGGACAACAGCGACGATTTACAGTGATTTGCTTTCATAATTTTCGAGTCTTTCGCAGTTGCCAACCGAACGAGATCAACGCTTTACATATACGCCCAGACTTTTAGATCTACCGGAACATGATCTGAAATATATTCTACGTAATATAAAACTTAAAACGCTTCGACGTTTCCGGTATTTTACGACGCACATCATCATGATGAACTAGAGAATATGTAACGTCCAAAGAAACCTGGTGATAGTTCAAACTCAAGCATGTACTCGTTAGTAGTTTCTTGCCAGCGTCGAGAGTCTATCAGAAAAATGAATGACATTTATATTTAGGAAGTATTTGTCGAAAAATATTTCGATTTTTCTCGCACGAGTCGCGTAAGGGTTCTAAGATGAAGGATGAACTTATTTTCGTTCCAAGTATATCTATATTATGTACAAACTGAAAATTTGTTTAGAACGACATACGCGGCTGCCCCAGGAGAAGAGAGAGCGAGAGGCAAAAAGTATACGAAAGAAAGGATAAGAAAAAAAGGTGAGAACAGACTTGTGTGTCCGCTAGTTTTACAGCGAAGTGGAGTTGAAAAAAGGCGACAAAGAGGCGCAAAGCGCGAGCAAAGGGGCTGAAATTGAATTCGGCGTTAGCATATGTTACCGATGGAAAAACATACGTTGCACCGTGGGTGGTGTCTACATGGTTCACGGTCGATGGTTTAAAATTTAGATACTATTCAGAGGTATCTGTGGACGAAACCTGCTGTCCAAAGACATCGCTTTTTTCAATCTTTCGGGTGATGAAGATCTTTTTCCTCTCGAAGTAGATGCTGGCGTGTGTTAATAGGACTCATCATCTTCACCGTTATTATTTAATAACAGCGTCAAAGGTCCCGATGCAGGTATAGTTTTTAGTGTACGATTCTCGAGCCAGCTATAGAGATTTTGCATGGTGAGTGTTGATGCAGTTGAAATAACCAGTTCAAAATATAAATTGTTGCGGGTTTAATTTCAATTTATAAACTAAAACAACATCCTAATTTATAACAGACTATTAGTTTAGAAGGAAAATACTGCGTGGGGCAGTCACGGCATATTTACTCCTTGGATTTTGTTAACGAGGGAACGTAATGCTTTTAAATAATTGGACAAACTAAATCGCATCTTTGAAACGCGAGCCGCTCCCGCTACTTTTCCAAGCTTTGAACTCCGCCCTAACCGATAGCCTGGCTTGTAGCGTTTAAAGTTTTTGTCCTTACTTTTCTCGTTAACTGCAGCATTGCCTCCATCTGGGTGGATCTAGACCTCGACATGCGGGGTTCGAGGTTTGGGTGCACGACCTTAAAATCGAGAGACACTCGCAGACGGCGTCAAAGAAACACATGTTTCGTTACGAACCGCTGACTCTGCAGACTACCCGCTACAAAACTTGGTCCAGATATCGTCTGGCCCGGATCTTATGGGCCTGTATTACACTTAATGATCGAGGGGCTAGAGGGGAACGGCAGCCCCAACTAGCGTAGTAATATAAAAATTAGAAAACGAGGAGTGCGGAGCTGTCGAAAAGAAGAACGAAAGAAATAAGAAGGTACAAAAAAGAAGTGAAAAAACCTACCCGTGGATCTTCTAGGGCACGACACCCCGCGTCGATCAGCGTCAACTCGCGCAGCTCACGCGCGCCGCAAGAGTTATATCAGCTTCGGGCAAAATATATCCCGCCGCGCAGCTGATTGCCTCTTCATTTTGTCAGCTTATTGCTCGGTGGATCTGTTTGTCATTTCAACTCCATAGAAATCGGCTTGATGGAGGCGATCCCGGCTGCCGTTGTCCGCTGGAATTACACCGGCCGATTTTCTCTTGTATATTATAAGAAACGAAACAGACGCCGCCTCTCTCCTGCTGTAGAAGAAGACCTAGCGGTGGACCAGCCGGTCCAACTCTGATTGTAAATATCATCCGTAGAAAATATGCCCACTAAGTTCTCATGCCGACTAACTCTACGTTCAGTCATTCGACGTCCTGGTTCCGCTAGATTCAAAAGCTGCAGCTTTCCTGAACTAATTGCAACTTCAATGGTAGTCACCCAATGCAGAAGGTGGGACGTGTTTTCTTTTACCAAATTCCAGACGCGAGACCCACACGGGACTTCTACAGCACGCAGCCACTATAGGGGTGAAATCAAGGCCTGCGATTTGTCACACGCGAACGTTTTTGCAAAGCTGGAAGTGTCGTTACGGCTCGCGCGCTCCTCCCTATACAACAACTAAGGCAAACTACCTGTGCGGGCCCCAGTTCCCTTGTTTGGTCGAGGGCCTTTCAACAGTACTCCGCAAGAGGCCCTGAGATCAAGGCAAACACTAAAACTTTCCATACCGTTGAAGGCAAAAGCATAGGGAAGATTATATTCCCGCGTGCATGCCATATTTAAACGTATAGGCATATAAATAAATTTGTAGAGCAATTTCAACTTCGGTCACCCGTATTATTGTTGTTACGCTGTAGTTTATATCAATTCAGTAACTTTAACTGCGCGCGCTTCACGAGTTGAATGTACATATGTACATATCTAGTTCAATTACACAAGTTTGATATAAGCCTCTGACCATATGGATATTTATACAAGTATATGTATGTATTGTACACAAATGATTTTACAATCGGAATCGACTAGCCGCGTGGACTCACGATCGGTGTGATTTTCACGCTATTGTGATTACGGTGGAGTATTAAATTATTCCTTGATCAGAAAATACGCTCTTGATGGTGCCCGGTAAAAAGGCGAAGATACATCGAGCGGAGAATAATTAAACTTGGGGTAATAGAGGCTGCTGCAGGTATTATACTATAGGTCCGCAATTGTATGTACAGCGTGAGAGCATATTTATGCGTTTATCCAAGACAACACATATTCACCACTCGTCCAACACCAATGCACCATTTAACAACAAAAACATATATTTATGTACGTCCCACGCAATCGTGGACTGAGATATGTATGTATTGGACCGAACTAATAACGTGGGGCTGTTTAATTGCTTAATAAAATACGAAACTATTTATTTAAACTTCTCAACTCCGGCAATGTGGCGGTTACCGATGAATAAATCGGAGGGCAATTGCGAAAGCTCATTAAACGCCGTAAATATACGTACAATGTATGTATGCAGTACACGTATACATCTATATTCGAAGATACGTACACATATATATATAGGGTGGGGATTCCAGGACTTGGTACATTGTCAGTTCCATTTCATGGGTTTAGTGTGTTGGGCGGTAGTCCTGTGCCGGCGTAATTGCATCTCTCGTGTACTATACATCCAGACTGCGAGACGTTCTCGATTGAAAATACCGACCAGGAAAAATATAGCCGATAGTAGTTGTTATTTTATAGCGTAAACGAGGCCAAGCTACCGAGGTCGCAAATTGCGCTTCCCACTTACTACCTCCTAGTTTCTCAAACCAGGTATAGTGGTTTACAGTTTACCGACCTTTTGATGCAGTTGATCCATTTCCAATATGCGATAGAAGAGTACTCGTCAGAAATAACTACTATGACGTTGAAGCCAAACGAGATGTCGTGAAATTTCACGAAAACCATATAGCTTGTAGATATTCACTAGACTGTTCGATCGCGTGAATTTATATGGAACTAAGAAATATAAAAGTAACTACACTAGTCTCGGAAATTGGATAGTCGGAGTTATCATCCAGCACATTATTATATAGCTAGTGGGGTTGTTCCACCCAAAAGTAATTTTCAAGGAGTTTCAATTATGTTTTTTGCTTCTCGAATAACAGCACTCGAATCAAGTTCTAAAGCACGGCGCCCTCTCAGTTCTGTGGCTCTTCGCCGTCACGTCCTGATATCCTTGATATCGATAACGTGAGTACCTTTCGGCGGAGCGACAAAAAATCGTCTCGTTCAAACTCGACGAAGTGACACTGCTGGAGAATAATTTATCAACCTGAGCCGAAACCTTTTACTAACCAATTCTCCAGGGTATGCGATATAGGTATGTGCGCGTATCCCAAATAATCGAAGTAATAGTTAATGTCGACCGTAGACGAATGACGATTACTTTTGGTGTTTTTAATGGGATTCGTTTTTGCGGACAGAAAATGTTAATTTTTTCATCCAAAAAAGCAGATAGCAGAGCCAGCAGTTTTCGTTACATCAGATTTGTGCCGCTGAATCTTGTCTCTGCACTTTGTGGAAAACAGACACGAAGCTACGTTTATCTGGTTTTGAGCCAAGCCACTTGTACGATCCTATAGACTTACTTTATCTTAATTAATATCTGGCATATGCCTAAAACACACGTCTGCTCATAGTAAATAGTCGTGAAAACAGCTGAATTCTCAACATACCGCCTATCCACTTGAATCCGAAGGAGAAAGATAGACGAGTTCCTAGAGTTTCGTCTCCACGCAACATCCATTCCGGTAGCCCATGTCCATCCGACCGTATGCACTTTCTTTGCGGCAGATCTTATGAATGGAGTTGAATAGATGCCGACGGTTGCAGTGAAACGACTCATCGGAGGTACTGCGGGGCTCTTCCATGATGATACGTTTCGTCAACAATAGGATCGTTTGTAAATTGCATTTTCACAAAAGCCGACGCGGTTACAATAGCCGCCAGTCTTCGGGGGTAATTATAAACGTTGCTGAAATTGGCATGATTCCTACTCCACTGTATATTGAGTACAATGGTATTTAATTTAGGACAGCGTGCGGGGGTCCCAACTCATCACCCTGTTTCGGTACCGGTGGCTGACCTGCAGCAGTGGCGGGTCCTTTTCTCGCCCTTCGACTCAAAGCGAGCCGCCATCGGCTCAATGACACTATTTAGCACCTGTTGGTAGGCCAGATCCGAATTGTACAACTCGATGCTCCTTTTCAGTTTTCTCTTCTCACATTCACGCGATCCCTGCTAGAAATTTTCGCGTGGACTTATGATGATCCTGTTTTGAGGGAGTGGCAGTACACGTTTGTTAGATCGATGAGAAAAGGTCCTACTTTAAGGCAAAAGAAGTAAACTTGGGTCGTATAGAACCTACCTACCGCAGCCAAAGTATCGGCGAGGCAGAAAAACAAGGAATAAGAGGAGATGTATGAAAATTTGAGAATGAATTCAGGTTGAAGGGTTTATGTACGAGAAATAGGACGTGAGCTGAGTATGAGTTATCGTTAATTTGCCTGCAAGAAATACGCGCGCCAGTTCCAACGGTTTGTAATTAATATCCAGGTGTGATCCTAGCTGAAAGCGTGTTAATTGATGAGATTCGGTTGAGAGGAGGCGGAAGTCAAGGATGTTGTTGCGAGATTGGTGGAGGAAACCAGAAGTGTGAATCTGTTTGATAAATGAGATCATACCGCGCGCGGCCGTCCGGTCGACCATAGATCTCCGCACATATGGCATATCAGAATATCTGTCGGGTAATGAAAACATTCAGAAAATAAAACGAGTCCTCGTTTTTTTTTAAACCCTCAGCGTAGTAATTCGCTTTTATAGTTTTTGAATTATTCAGGAAATTGCCATGTGCACGGGGCTTTGGAGAATTCAAATAAATCTGGAATTCACTCTCGTTATTCAATTCAGAAAACTTTCTAATAGAGTGGAATTATCGACGAAGTGAGTTCTCGTCGAGCGATCCCAAGTGCCAAGTTATTTCAGGAGGGTATGCCAATGTATAGAATAAGTTATGCTGAATTTAATCAGTACGTGTATATATATACACATATATATATCTGCACCCTATATATCCCTTTTAGGGTTTAAACAAGCGTGAAGAAATTACCATCGGTTTGTAAACTGGCAGATACAGTGTAACATTGAGTTCGGTTGAACGTGCAAATAATAAGTAACTAATTGAATGTTGACTTAGGATAGAAAACAGGGATATAGATCTTTCGCGGTCGATTTATATTCGGCTGCTTCCTCCGGACGGAATTGTTGTGTACTCAGGAGCTCTGTCAACACGGAAATCATTCCAATGCACTTTTAATGGAGATAGAGAATAAAGAAAGATGAAAGAATACGGTGCAAGAGATGAAAAGTACTCGTACTGCTATACCTGTATATCCATACCGTTACTATGCCATAATACTGAGAGAATAATGCGCAGTGTGCAGGATGGCGCACTCTTTGGTATATAGATATTAAAGTTTCGATACGGCTTTTTCATGATGGATCACGGTTGTTGCGTCTGCAAAATCTGCGCAAAGAAAGCAAAGTGAGCTCTCAATTAATCCCTTTCATTAAGTTTTCCGTTTGCGAACGTCGCGAAGATTTCCATAATATTTTTCCCGTCTTAGCCAGCGGTAGCAGCTAATGCCAACCAACTCTTCTTTGACATTCGTTCTAATACACAAGCATAACTCACACACATATACCCGGTAAATAAATTCAGGAACATTTCCTCATAAAAGCTTCTTTCACCTGCAAACGACCCGCTTCCTGCGAATATCAAAAGCGCACGTGCTTATATAACCAAAACTGGCACAGCAAGTGGTAGCTTCCGTTTTCTATACCAATTGTGTGGTACGATTTCCGCCTTAACCAGCAGAGCCTTCAGGCTTTTTTTTCCGAATCAAACCCGCGTATAGCTCGGTAAGTTCGGTTGAAATCCAGATATAGTAGGTACTCGAGTGTGCAAGCTGCTATATAGCTGGTACCCTGAGCTGCATCTATTTGCGCATACCAAATAGCAACATTTATTTGCGGGAGACATGATTTATTCAGAGCATGTAAAGATCAAATTATCACTGTACCGTAGAGAGGGTCCCACGCGGGGCGCTTGAAGGGGTTGAAAATAAAATAATTTCAGGATTCGTATCACGCGCGTTGCGAATGGAAAGCGGCTGTATGGGAGGTTGACTGAGGTGGCATAAGGGGCACAGTAGTGGCGAAGGGATGACGAGGCGGTGGCGCGAAGGTAGTGTCAAGGTATGGGGGGGGGGGGGGGGGGGGGGGGGCTCGCAAGCCTTGCAGAGACAGTCGCTTCGTATCAAAAAACACTTTTTTCTTCAGACTCTCTGAAGTCAGCTATACGCGATACTCTTGCGGAGGGTTTCCCGAGTCCGACTGTGTACAACCCGCTTATCGAACGTCGCGGTTATGAAATTCAAGATAATCGCGAGGATTTCTCTATTCCCTCGTTCTGATGCCTGTAGTGCATCATCACTTCCTTTTTGATCAATTCTTACATCCCCATTTTCTTTTCTTATCGCCACTGTGTGAATTCGCTTTTTTTCACCGCACACGTCTCTCGTCGCTCACACGCGTTACCCATCTCTAGCTGTCTATAATGCACTTATGCTTCGTTATTTGTTTGTTAAGCTCATAGAAAAAGGATGAATTTTACAAATTTGAGAAAGTATATTCTCAGAAAATAGTGATATACCTGGCTTTGCTTTGTGAACATTTAATGTTTTATTTTTACATGAATAAAACGAACCATCATCATAAGCGATTTCAGAGATTACAATTTCTCGGATATCCATTCGGTATTTATTTATTGTTATTTATTTATGTTCTGTGCAATTGCAATGTGTGCAATTAAGCGATAACTCTAAGGGTTATATATAACTTTGGGAACAAAAAATATTGAGGTTGAATTTTGTATGCAAAGTTGGCACACGTTGAATGCGATGTGGGAAATTTTTTCCGTCGTAAACTAGCTTATAAACTCATTAGCGCTGTTGCTCCACTGCACTACGGCCCGGCTAGCGCAGCAGCTACAAGACCGCGTTATACTGTATCGCTGAAACCGCTCGCTTCTTCCATCTTTTTTATTTCATTTTGTATATATGTATATATATTTTTTTCCCCACCTCTATTTTTCACCGCATTCGCACCTCCTGGCTTTAAATCTCGGAATTAATTCGCACACACAGAATCCAATTCTCGAGGGCGGTTTTGCGAGGCGCTGACAGAGGAGGATAGGTAGAGCTCTGTTTGGTGCCAGCAGAGAAATATCGGCGAGCTGACTGTGGTCTCGTAATTACACTGGAATAATAAATTGGTGGAAGCCTGGAAGGTGTAACTGAGGACTAGACTGGGGTGAACCACCGAGGGGTGTGCATTGTTTTGCTATCATACACGAACCACCACTATAATTTGCATGTGCGGTTGTTCTTCCTCCCATCTACTAATATACGCGTGTAAGGAATTTCAGAAAACGGATCTGTTACCTCTAACATACAACGGGTGCTTTTGATTTGATGTTGGTAGTGTAATTGATCAATTTTTAATCGGGTTTTGAGACAGATTTCGAAATCGTACAATATAATCAGCCAATAATTTTACATAGATAGTTTTCCCGGAAAGCGCGTTATAAATTGCGTTGATCAAACTAAATTTTTTATTTATCAGCTGACGCATCTAGTATTTCAAACCCCGCAGGATTTTCTTGTCATCATTTTTTAAAAGAAATGAAAAACCTGGGAAACCTTCGCGTACGTGAAAAAGTTTATATCTTTGTCGCATGTTATGAGAAGATCTTCGAAGGCTTACGATTTTTTACGTGCGGTAGGTATTATGTCCCCTCAAAAATCATACGGGACTTCGCCCACGTGTCCCTGACTAAGTATCTGGCTGTAAAATTTACGACGGCAGGAATTTTCACTTGGCCAACAAGAATTCGAGACCTGATTTTTTCTTCTTTCGACCAACAATTGCACATAGCGGTTTCACTCTGGGAGTCACCCTTAAACTATTTACTCGGGATGATTTTTTTCTCTGGGTCGTTGATACTTTCTTCTATTTACGGAGCCGTGAGTAGTAAAATTCAGCTTGGAAGCATCCCTTGGTCGTAAAATTTTATTAATTTTCATACTTTGGGTCACATCGTGGCACCACATAAGACAGCTACCGGGTATACTATTTATATAGGCGGTGACAAAAGGGATACCTTCAATTTTGAGTAATAAAAACCCGGGCTGCGTTCAATTCTAGAAATATATCCGCTGGACAGTAAATAAAGCTGCAGAAAGTTCGAATGCTGGATTATATAGCGACTGGGCCTGCATTTACAAAAAATTTGAATTTTACGGTGGTAGTTTTTTGGATCAAGCTACTTCATCGTTTACGGTACAATCGACGGACGGAAATACCTTACACGTTTCCTTTTTTCTAATTTTTCTTTCTTTCATCCGGTCCCGAGTTTATGTATATGAGGGGCTTTAAACTGAACTTGGAATGCGATCTTCGGCTTTCACACTGTACCCTTTTCGTGTAAGTTTTTATACGAATAATCGAACACGAATATTTCATGGAAATAATCGAATTGCTGACTATGAATATTATGAGAAAGTAACGCTAGATTCTTTCGAGAAAAAAAATTCATCTTCGGGGACTTACGACAGAAAATAGCTGTACGCCCCTATGAGATTTACCTGGTATATATGAAAAATCTTGGGAGGTCAGAAACTACATTCAGGTATACGGTGTGGGATATTTTATACAGTACACGGGGGGTGAGCCTGTCCTGTGGGAATCCTCCCTCGGGCCCAAAAGGCCAACAAAGCAGACCAAACCATTCACAAACGGAGCAGTGGGCTTGAGTGGCCGCAAACAAAAATACAAAGAAGTCCAAAAATATGTCAAACCGGTCAACCCCCTCTGTGTAGATTCTGGAACCGACTTATAAGGGGTGTACGAAATAAAGGTGACTCAGAATGTCACTAAACTATTCACGACGAGATACCGCAATTTTATTTTCGTAGTTATTCTTATCTGCATGACACGACCGAAGAGGTGCACAAGTGATGAATATGACCAAATTCATAAAATCTGAAAGGCGTTGTTAATTATTACGGCAGAAATTTGTATTTTTTTTTTTAAATATTGATCAAAAATAAAATATTTTTATCATGACGATGAAACCGATAGTTATTATAATTATGCAAATGTCGGCCGTGGATGAAAAAAAGCTTGATATTCATATAGAATAGTTTCGTCAACGTTTGATATCGGGTAGATTCAGTTTGCTTGTTGGACACCTTGTATATTTACGTTCCTTTACACAGCAAGATTTCCCACAAAAAAAAGGCAAAAAAATATCGTCGCCCAGGATTTGAATAGAGGACAATCAATCCTGTGAATTGATCATATCTGTGTGTATCTCAAGATTCCGCGATATGGTGACGGTTGTGGTGCATATGCCTTTGCGTTGCCAGTGACCTATTGTCATTCTGTGATCTTAGAACCACGATCGCGACTTGTCGTTTTTTAACCAAGCTCATCGAATGCAGCTGCCCTTAATGACGAAGCCTTGTCGTAAGTCATGACGCAAGCATATTTGTACGATATAAGTATATCGATGTCCGGTAAAAATTAATCTTTCTCATACCCACATCCAAAGGATGTGAAAGTATGGTGATCATCGCACACAATTATTTTACTCATACTGGCCTGAGATAGAAAATGACGATTCCATTATGTGTATGCGAAAGTAGAATTTATTTGCCAATACTCGCATCGTAAACGACTGGGTTTACATTCGGCATAATTATATCACATGTGTAATCATGGGGGGCATACATTTTACTATAGAATATCGAAGCAACTAGCAAAAATTGATTTTTTTTTTGGAAACACCTAATTTTTTTTCTGACTAACGAAATGCAAAAATCACGATTAATGATCCCTGGAATCGATCTGGTTTTTTTTTTCATCTACTCGGCACAGAAATCTATCGAGTTCCCTGATTGCAGTATCAAATTTTTCATTCGACATTGTCATCGTGACTAGGCAAATTTGGTAATATTATTCCGATCATCAGTCATCTATGAGTTGAAGAAAACCCACAGCCTTTCATGATGTCAAATTTTAAATTCATGTACCAAGCGACATCTTGGTGAAAAAAGAAAACCAAATATGTTTCTTTTGCACCCCAGTTGCATCCCTGTCAACCATAATCCATGACCTGGTCGGTAACGCGTGGAAAAACAGCTAATGTAAGAAAATAAAATGGAGGGAAGGAAAACCGGTAGGTGCAACCTGCAAAGAGGGGCGCCGATCCTTCATCGATAAAGTAGAACTGAAATTTGGAAATGGTCAGAAAAGCAGGCATAGGTTTTGCCAACGCAGGAAAATTTGTTATACGAAAGGGACCCATATCGGGGAAAAGCAACGGTACAATATGAGGCCATAATTTCTGGTCCGACGGTCGATCGTGAATTTCTGTCTATAATATTGCGTGTCATGAACAAATTTACCAAATATTCGACACCGTGCTAAGAGTTCTCTCGTGACCAGAATCATAAACAAAAGTGAAATCGGAGTCATAAATCAGCAACAGGTATTAAAAAAAAAAAAACTCACTAAGGCAGTTATATCTAATATCCACTTTTTATAAGTTGGTAACAACGAATAGCTGGCAACAAATTCTGTACTTATACCCACTCCGTAAGGATTCCAATCTCTACTCAATTACTTGTAAACATCTTTCACACTAATTGGGTTAATCTACTCCAACAATCAATAACCCATTAAAAAAAGTGTGTGCTTTCGATACTCTAGTTCAACTGTATCACAGCAACACGCACGCAGTTGTTAAAATCACTTTGCTGCAGCTGCCCATAGAAATGTGAATAGAACTTGCGTTCAAAAACTTCAAACATTCGAAAACTGGAGAATGCTGAACTATTACGACCGAAATGCTGATCAATATTTGGAGTGATTTCAATATTTATTAAATATCACATAACTATTGTTATCGAATAATATGTCTACAGAACATATTTTAATAAAGTCAAAGAACAAATGTTGTTCACTTCATGATGGTATGTATTAATGTCTATAGAACACACATATGTAAGTTATTCCGAATTTTTTCAAACATCAGTTCTCATTTTTTATGACATTTTTATGCGTTATCCTACGATCCTGCATATCAGGCCTAACATACTGATATACATCTGGAATCTTTTTTGTTCGGCGTTATATGAGGGTCGGCTGATCCTGATTGATAGCAAACCTTGTCTCCAGCTTTTTAGATATACCGCGTTCCACTGCAAGTATGCAAGAAAATGTATCCACCTTTTTTTGACAAAAACCGCAGTCAGAAAACTTGTTGAAACATGAAATTCATGTGTTTCACGTTTTCAATAAACTATTCCAACGTTTGAATCCATATCGATAAATTCTGCCGTCTGCAAGTCAGATATTTTTTTCGTTTGCAAAGCAGTTGCAAAACGTCTAGTGAAAATGGGGTGAGAAAAAATATAAAGGAGACAAAAAAACAAGATCGAAACGAGTGGCGGCTGTGCTGCAGACAGAGTAAAAGAGAGGCAGGGGGGTAAGACATTTGCATGCAATAATAAGTAAGATGGGCTACTGGCGTAGCGCCTGCCTACTAATGAGTGCGATACTATAGTATACCACTACGGTATACTTGAGCTAATGCGCTCTCCGATATTTTCATATGCCAGCCCCTGCATGTCCGACCCCCGTCGCGACGGCTTTTGAACCAAGTATATACGCTAGAAGTGAACTCTTTAAGAATACTTTTACCCTGAGTGCACTTGCAAGTAACTGCAGGAGCCTCCAGCCATCTCATCTAGGTGCACGTAATTCGCATAGTTTGTTACATCTCATAAGAGACGAGCTTGAGTTTTATAAGATACATGGTCGATTCAAGTCTGAGATCCGCCCAAATTAACGAATGAGATGGGGTCGTTATTACAGCGATAATGAAGCGCTGCCTCTTGCCGCCTCGTTAAAAAACCAGCTACACGTCTTTTCCTAGAAAGTTGATGTTTAATCTAATCTCGAACCGCGAGGTAAAAACTCGGAAAGCGGATGGCTAGGCGACGCTTTATTTGTTTGCTCATCGACTGATGCTTAAAAAATGCGATTAACTATCGATGAAATGTGTCCATCACTGCTTGATTATCAAAATACACGAAAATATACTAAAAAAACAATTTAGATTTTCAGTCTCAAAATCGAAAAAAATTTAAGACTTTAGAAACGAAATTGTCTTTATAGATCTTTGCGATTTTTGAGGGCAAAAATTAAATTATTTGAAACATTTGAGCAACTATTTCTTAATGTATCTTGAACTCAGAAACATGAATCCGTCGACTAAATAAGTCTACGAGTAAAACCAATCGACATATTTCAATTTATTCGCTCTGAAAAGCGATCTTTCATTAGAGATATGGTAGTCAAATTCGTACGTCATGGAAATGTTCAATTTGCCAAAATTATATCCTGCTGTTCGGAGATACAAATATGCGTGATTGTATGATGTCAATCTCTTGGATCCACCATGCGGCGGGGCGTAAGAAAAATTCATAAATGAAAACGCATCGATCTTGTTTTCTAAACAATTCTTTCTAGCGACAGAAGACAAGCAATGTTTTTGTCTATTAATGTCAATGCAAGTTTACAAGTAAACAGTTTTCGGTCACAATGTAGATTCATAGTTTAAGTTACCTTGGAAACTCCGAAAATTAGCATGACAAAATCCTCTATGCGATCTGTTATTGTTGGATACTGTGCTAATTTCTTTGCTGTGATTCGTTGTTTTATTTTTATTATTTCAAATTATACTTTTTCTCGGGAAGAAAAAAAAACGCTTTACTACAAAGTGGTGTTCTTCTTTTGTCTTCACACCGTAATAGGATACGGAGTGAAGTTTTCTTTGTTTTTCTTTGGCGATAAATAGCGATTTCCAATATCTAATTGGAATCCAATGGATTGTAAACTTCTGTAATCGAAAGTGAACCGGGCGATCGGTACATAGCGTGGATTTCGTTTGGTTCAGTTCCATTGGGTTAGCTGTTTCGTTCTGTACTCACGTAGGTTCATATTCTCGCTTCTCGGATACTTATAGGGTGAGTCATTTTAAACTCCGACAACGAGAGGAGCCCTATTCGGCTTTCTTGCCCAGTTAACGCGCCGTGCACGACAAGAATGGGAGGAATGCAAAAAGTCGACTTAAAAATATAGCATGCTCAATAAATGAGAAAGTCCAGCGTATACTCGCCAAGTTAAGCTCCTCCGAATCTCGGAGTTTGGAAAAACTCACCTTGTATGTAAATATGTACGTGTACAACATACATATAGTTTTTGCTATGTATAATATAGATTCAAACGTGCATGCATACATTCACCGGAGAACCTGGGTTGCAGCGGTGTACGAGGCGTTGGAAACGAGAACGAGAATAAGAATTGGAATGAGAACGAGAATAAGGATGAGGAAGATATCGAAGGAGACACTAGGGTGGTAATGGTGGCAGTGCAGAGGGTGTTTTCCTACAGGCGGAGGATGCATGGAAGCAGAAAAGAAGGTCTGGAGGCAAAGCAAAGCATCGTCTGGGACAATAATTATTCAAGCGCACTATTCTGTCCGCAGACAGAAATCGATGTCCTAGGCGTGGAAGTTCGGAACCCAAAAGCTCTTTGTCTTATTGTTAGGTTGTGTTCGAGGAGACCATTTCCTCTCTAAGAATATATAGTATGCTTGAATATGCTCCGAAATATTCTTGACTCTGTATGAATTAAAAAAGATCAGGACTTGAGAGCAAGCGAGGAGCGGGTGCGAGTCAGATTTTTGGTAGTTCAAGCATCGTCACAGTAACAAATTAACCAAGGATACTAATTGGGCCCGAAAACACTGCGAGCACTGCTCTCCTAACTTTATTTTATTCCTGGCACCCAGGGTTAATTTATTCACGTCGACGGGCTATAAACGTACGTAATATATTCGCTCATCAAATCACGTTTTATTATGTACAATTATGTACGTATTCGTAGTCACAGGTAATTATCAATTTCGGACGTGTCCCTAGTATTTTTTGCCTTAGTTGTCTCTCTCTGCTACTGCCTCTCTGAGAATTTAGCGCAACCTAGAAAAACCGTACAGAAAAGACTACCTATAATTCCGTGAGTATGCTGACAAGAAGATTTTCTTGAATTTTCATAAAATATGTCTTGAACTAGATCGCTGAGGTCACGAAGCCGCGAGGGATTCACCCTTTGGAGTCTCCCTGGAGTCTGAGTACCAGGTCTTACGACTGTAAGAGGATTGTACTCGCATCATATAATGCATGTATCCTATAGTCGAATACGCGTGGACGTTATGCGGGAAGTTTGTTTTTACTTCAATCCCTCGTTCCAACTAGAAATGCAATTATTTTGCCATCCTAAATTTGGGCTAATGTTCTTCATCGCAATACCCGAAAAATGATTAATTGTCAAAAGAGATTCAATTTGGCTCACATTTACCATTATAATGATTTCCCTCTAGGGTATTACTGCTTTGTACCAGTTGGCATTTAGTCAGTTATAATACTCTAATACCCCGAGGAGGCAATACCGAGTTATGAAAATGAGGCGAATATTGCATATTTAAAAATGCCGCAATATCAATTATAAACGTCGAGAAATGTGCTTGGTGTGCAAAACGCTAGGATAGGAGGACATGCGGTACCGCAATAGGTGCAGGATATTGTCGCTCTATGAATTTTGCACATTCCAGAAAGTGGCGTGTTTCATTGTCTTCACGCGGAACTATAGTATCTGCCGACAAAACCGACCCGCAAGCTAATATAAAGCAAATGGGTTCAGGTGATATTACGGATTCTCGGTTTATATAAAAATAAATCAAGCTTATACTCCAATAAAAATTCAGTCAACTTCACCCAAATCCCGAAACTCAGCTAAATTCGTCTCCGCATGCTACAGCGTCGCGCGGTATCTGCGGAACAGCTATTGAATTTCATTATCAACCTTTCCCCTTTAACAAAACGGCGCATGACGACGCAAAGGGCTCTCCTAGAGCTATTGAAATGATATGAACCGCTCAATTCCCAAGATGAAAATAACCGTTCCGCGTACACTTCAACGATCGTTTGCCTTTACGAGACGACTGTCAGAAAAATCAATATCGATAGGAAAAAAAATAGAGACACTCGCTTTATCTCGAACGTCCAGGAGGCAAAAGGTATCTCTTTCAGCATTCTGTTTGCTCCTGGCCAACACCTGCGCAATTTTCAGATCTCTTTCTCCCATTTCATCCACATCATTCTTCCGCTATATCCCGGGACATGATATTATACCTACTTGAACACATGAATATACAGAATAATACAGAAATATATAGCTACATAACCATATATCGTGCGTGGTACACCGCTATGATAAGTACTTATTGTTATTGCGTCTGCGGACATTTTGAGCGACGTTTAGAAATGGATATATATGTATCTGTATGCAGTGTTAACCGTTTTCTTGGAGCAAGAAAAGCCTTTGGTATAAATGTTCATTTTATCGCTACCAAACGTGTGTATAAAAATAATAATTGTCTTAAACCTTTTCTAGTTGGTTTCATCGGTGTACGTTGTACGGTAAAAATAGCTGGACGTGCCCATGTATGCGAGATTCAATTGGAAATAAAAACAGGCGTATATTCCACTTGCAGTTGGAATTCATGAAAATGACATTGGTTTCGTTTTTTTAAATGCTATTCAGAATTTAGGTTGACACGAAATCAGTGTTATAACAAGCGTGAAAGACTCGCTGAGAAAGTATAATAAGCAGAAGAAAACTAAAAATCTGTCTTTGACGTTGCAGGTTTAACGAAAAGTTTCACGTCAGAGCGCTAGCCAAACGGTTGAAACGAATTATATTCCACTACGCGATAACGATGGTTTGGTATATATATAGGTATGTACGTTATATATAATGGCCGAGTTGGATGGAAACTGCAGAGTTTACTGAATCTTAGTAGAACAGATATTATAACTCGCGTATATCTGCGTTACGTGTAGGATTTATGCTACGGTAGATAGAATTTACTTAACCACATAATTGTTCGCAAGCAGTCGGAATAGCAAAGTTTTAATTCATGTGCCTTATAACCAGGTCCGTGATAAGATAGAAAACAAAAAATTCAAATGAAATAAGATAAAATAAAAGGACTGGAAGAAAAACTTTTAGAATTCCACCGGAAATAAAAGGTTACGGTTTATTTTCTGACGATAAATAACGCCTTCTTTGGCGTAAGTGTTAACGACTATATGATCAGCATATTTTGAAGCGAGATTTGACTTTCGTAATAAGAATTAGTTTTGCATACTGGGTCATGTGAATGTAGATAAATTTCGACTTTTTCCTAAACCTACGAACTTGCATGCTATACGGAACATTTATTCTACACATACACTTAAGTGTCACTTGGAGAGTCGGAATATAGAAAAACTCGCACTGCCTATGAACTTGATATGAAAATAACGTGGCGGAGGGGGGGGGGGGGGGGGGGGCAATAAAAAGATGTGTAAAAAACTGCCTCAGTTTTTTCCCGAGCAGGAGTATACATCGCGCTTGATATGGTATTAATTTCGTCTGGCCACGGACCACGGCAATATTTGGTTGAAAGTAAAAGCATCGAATAGGGGGAGTGAGTCAGTGATTATAATAAAAATAAGAATAATTTATACCGAACGGTTAATGGGAACGAACGGTGTGCCGGCTGTTTGTACTCAGTTAGGTTTAGTCACGGGGATGGTGAGTTGAAATTGAAAATTGAAAATTGCGACCTCTGCCTGCAGCACGCGTACGAGGTTCGAAAATTAAGTTTTAATTCACCCGTGATGCCCCCCCCCCCCTGCTCCAGTAATTCACAGGTTTATTAAAACTCATATTTTTTCGCGTAAGAGATATACAAACAGAAGCTGGTAATTATTAGGTTGCCTCGCTCGGGTGCCCTCCTAACTTTGGGTCTGTTCACCAGCAAGTAAGGGCGCGGAATCCTGGGCCTAGCTGTCTAAATAACGGGTCCGTCGGAGGCATAAATAAGACCGGTTGGTTAATAATCTTATTTAGCTAACAGAGTAATCGCAATTTGCTTAAATCTCACAACCCTATTCCGCCCTCTCCCTCACGGCGATTAATGAATTTATGGGGGCTTGTTGGAGCACGCTGCGTACCTACGGTATACCTACGTTGCTGCAGGATTCGAAGCCGCTAGCTATAAACTAGGCTTGCCAACCCACGAACCCAACCGAACCTTCAACTCCCTGTAGCTCCCTTGCCGTTCGCCATTTCACCCTACGCACACATGCAACCCCTTTCAATGCCTCCGTTTCCCTGCACCCCAACGATATGCGCCCTCTACGATCACCCACAGCTTTAAAACTAAACTAAAGCTACCATTAAATCGTAGCCAGTATTATCCGCCAGTTGCTATTGCGCTCACTTCGATGATATTGGAAATCAGAAGAGAGGATCTAGATAGCTATGGGCTAATCAGACCGCATCGTGGACCAAGATAACGCAACCGGATTAAAGAATTAACGCGTTATCAGTCGGCACTCTCTATGTGAAGCGTGTTTCAATGGATTATGGATGGTGGGCAGAAGATTGCTGCTCCTCGTGCAGGCAAGGGTTGTCTGCATGCCTTCTACCTTCATCCGTGAAAATTGCGATTACCTGATAGTAGAGATGCGCGGTGCAGTTGTTATCCCATTTTAGCCCCAGTTCAAACTAGTTTCCAGTCATCACCCATATACTATCCTTCATGATTTCAGCTCAAGAAAAATATAGAATATAGCTTTTAGCCATGATGACGTACAATTTGAGTGATGTTCTACTGTTTATGAGAATAAAAAAAAGTAGATTCGAAGATGATGACCACGGGTGAGCGGAAATAGTATACGCTAATGTAAGCGCTTGATGCACGTGATTTCCGAAAATCACGCTTAAGAAAGCTAATTTCTTCAATCTATTGCCTCAGAGATAATGGCGTTCCAGCGGAGCAAGTATTCCGTGGAAAGTTTACGACTAGTTCATAAGAACGTAGCCGTCAATCCATGCCGGTATTCCGGGTATTTTTCGATCCTCCGTCGTGCCAGCACGTTTCGCCATTTCAACCTTTTCCTCCGGTAGGTATTATTTTTTTATGTATCAAGTATCTAACCCTGTGGATATAATCCACATTGGAGAATAAAGAAATAAAAAATGAAGGGGCTAAGATAAAGAAATACAAAAACGCGTGAAGGGAGAAAAATTATTCCCTTAGCAGAGAATTGCAAAATCGAATTAATCGTGTAGAACTTACAGCCCAAGGCCCTTGGTATTAAGTGGAATTGGCTTAGATTTTAATTTCACGCATTGTAACGGTTGAAGTCAAAAACAAAATTGGGTACCGGAGCAGAGAGAATCGGGCGACTGTTCTTTTCTAAATCTACGACGAGAACGAGGAGGGTTGCAGAAAAAAAAAGCTTTTACTCATAGTCGTCAAGCGGGCGAATAATATATTGGGTTGATTAAGGGCTCGGCGCAGTAACGTTGGTAGGTTGGTAGGGGTTCGGTTCCGTTAGCTCTCGCCCGTTGCCACTGGGAGGCAATAATCTGTACAAATTGAGACGCGTCCGGGGAGAGACGGTGGGAATAAATCGGCGAGACGGCCGAAGATAAAGACTTACGCAAACCGTTTGACGCCCGCGTCGCATCGTCCGCCATATTATCTCGGTCAAAAGCCTATAGGGTGCACTTACTTTATCTAAACGGAGTGCCATGTATGTGTGTACATAGGTATATTGGTCCGTGTACACGTAGAGCCCAACTCTTGGTTAACTGGCGTCCTGGGCCACCTTTCATTTCATTTGCGGATATGAATTTTAACAACTCCCTAAAGTGGGCTAAACGCAGGGACAGCACAGTATCTCATCAAAAGGACACGACCCGACTCAGTCGACTGATTACGACTGCAGGATGAATTTATAGACCTGTGATGCCTTCTTTCAATTACCAGACTTCCGATATTTTCAACGTTCACATCAACGTAAACGTTAGTACTTTACTTTTAAATTCGTGTTAACCGCATTGCTAGCGGCAGCTGTCGAAAATCGAAGTTTCAAATTCGACATAATTTAGATTTACTTGATACATTCTCAAAAATAGGCGCCTATTTTTCCCAAGTAAGCATCTATGGCAAGCCTTCAGAGATTTGTAACAGTAATTTTATGGGACCACAAAATCTAGCTGAGCAAAACTCTGTCGAATAGCAGATATTGATTCATCTAAAAAATGATCTGCTACAGTGGGGATGATGGAGGAAAAAAATTGCTATATCTTGTAGCTACCTATGTTGATTGAAGGAACTGATGAATGGGTGGATAGATCAATAGATGGACAAACGGATGGATAAACGGAAATGACCTCCCTATACCAGGCGACATTTCCTATCACCGGTAGGTTCGGAGTACCGGAGAACGACCTAAAAAGCTTTGATCGCGGTGTGAAGGATCAACGAATCTTTTCTCGTTTTCGATTGCTCCAGATAGATAGAACGTCTCTACCGCAATAGGATCAAAGCGTGGGTCGCGGTCACGTCTTGAATCAAGAGACGCAAAAAGTGGTGCGTCCAGTTTAAGGCATGAAAAAAAATCACTACTGAATTTTTACGCTGCTAAAGCAACAACCGTGTTTAGTCGTTGGTCTTTATGCTCATTTTTCACCTCAAAGGTCCATCATCGAAATTAAATTAAATTGAGCTTCACCTCAGCATGGCAATTGTGAGCATATTGCATCGAATGCCACAAGATACAATCGCAGATATCCTGCTACCACATAGGTTCGAATGTCCGAAAAATGAACTCCGAAAAATGTGGACGCCGACTCCGATTAAACGTTGAATGATATAAAAACTTGGTGCAAGTACACGTTGCCGTTGAAAGGCGTATTGTACTCCTGGAAAACTTGACACTTATGATTTCGTCTGCTTCAAGATTTCACTTCATTATCCATAAACTGTAACTTTCTAGTTGAGTAAGGCTGCATGGTGTGGTGATACAGAACTGTACTGTTTGGTTATCACGCTTCAAAGTGTTATGAATTTAACAAGTCGATATTTATTTAGTGCTCTTTTGTTCAACTCATACCTATAGGTATACGTAGAAAATCTACAGAGTGACTTGCTAGAAGTAAATTCACCGTAGTTTCTTTTTTTTTTCTTTCCCTTAACAGCGAAGCTTAACCCGACTGACTCATTTCTTTAGTACTTGAAAAGAAAGTATAGAAGAGGTGGAAGCCGACTGGTGGTTCGCGGTTGAATTAAGATGGGGAAGTGGGTAAAATAATTAAATTGTATTTTTGAGAGGCAAATAAAAAAACGTTAATAAAGTTAACGGACAAGGAATAAAGAGAGGGAGGTCGAGAATGAGGAGAACGAGAAGACAAGTAGGAGTAGAGGAAGGAGGAAACGGATAACGGTGGACCGGGTTGAAACAGAATTAATAAAGTTACCAATGGGCATAAAGTCGCCGTGGTTCAAAGGAAAAAGTGAGAAAACTTCGGTCGTGGTTCAAGGATCTAAGGATTCTTGGTGAAAGACCAGAATGATGGTCGGTATATGTATAAGAGGGAGAGAACGATGAAAGTGTACGAAAATTGCGAACATTGAGTAAAAGTTGAAGACAAAAGATCCGTGACGTTATGGGGCGAAAACCTCGGGGAAATTGTCCAAGACTAAAAAGAGGAGAATGAGGAAAGAAATACGTGTTTTGGGAGCACACAAACATTAATTTTATCATATAGTAAAGGACCCTGTTAGCTTATACTCATATCAATTTGTCGCTTCAGGATCAGGAATCTGTACTTATTCAATTTTGATAATCTTTTTATTTATTTTGCTTTTAGGTAAAACCGCCCTGGTTGTGAATCACATTGTTCTAAAGCTACAGCGCACAATGTCGGCTTACTGTTAGTTGTACTAACCACACAAGTAAATCCAAATTCCCAGGAATGTGAAACTATGCAAAATGTAAATCTCTTTGTAGGCGGAATACGCATACTACGTTTGAATCCAAAAATAATCATGGTCGAAAGCAGCAAGAGCAGGAACCGGTGGTAGTAGCCACGGTAGGGCTTCCGATATTCTCGCGTTTGTCTGTGTACGTTTCACGGTTGAGATCTCGGCAAATACGGAAACTGGAATTACAAGTGTTCATTATCATTAAAATAATAAAACCGTTCGTGTGAAACGAGGTCACCGCCCCGTTTCCTCGCCCCAAGATTCAAAGTGGAAATTACACAATTTTGTAATCGCTTAAACCTGTCTACTTCGGTCCCGAGATTAAAGTCAGTACATGAATGAACCGGTTCACATTATTCCAATGATCGAGGAAAAAAGATAATTTATTATCTGAAATTACATTAAATCGTTATGGATAATCACACGAGAGTGAATTTCACCAGTGTCGTCTAATTCATCCACTTTTATTTGACTATATAGTTGCTTTGGTGACCAGATGAACTTCCTGCCAACGTGTTGAATAATGTTCCACTTTCTCAGCACGCTTCTACCTTTTTTGGAGATGTATGTTACGTTGGGTTCTAAATTAGTCATCTCCTCGCTCGGGAAGGCTAACGAAATGTTCTGCAAATTCTTTTACGAAAATTAAGTTTATGCGCTAACGGGACTTTTTCATACTATCACGTTCTCAGCCGGGCGCCTGAATTTGTTTGTATTATATGTATACGTATATATGAAGAGATAAACCTACTACATATACGTATATATATACACTTAGTCGGTATAATTTATTTTGTTTGCTTCACCTCGTACGTCTCCTGATGTGGTGTGCAGTGATGCATTGCCTCGCGGAGAAGAAAACAGCGTCTTTTCATTGAGGGTGAATCCCAACCCAAGGGGTGGCTCGAGAATTTTCGAATTATTCCACTACTGCAAGTTTCCTGAGGCATCTTCGACTCAATTCACTCGAATCGGTACGTATTTACCACCGTAATATGAACCCTCAAATCATTTTCCGATCTACATTTTCATACTCGTCGTTGCATATTAAGGGCAAATAATTGAGAGAGACGGAATAAAAATTATCCGGCATAATCGGCTGGATTTTTTTGAATTATTTACTCCACACGAATTAAATACACCTTCATAATATCTTATATGCAACGGAACAATCTCATGCCATGAATCACCATCTCTGTAGGAGGAGAGAATCGAGTATAGGTATAGGGTTTACACCTCGTCTTGAAACATTGCTCAGTAGCGTAGACCACAAACGTGCCTCCCTTACCCATGCCGCTTCCGCCGCGCACCCCGTGCAACCCAGACCCGCAGTTCCCCGGGGTGACTTGTTTCCGACTCACTCTTGACTTCCCTTTGTCTCTTCCTGTCTTAATTTGCAACCCCTCCTGTTTAATTTATTTCTTCCTACATCTTCCATCTGTCTACCCCGAAACAACATCGCCCTTCCGCGCAACGATCTTCTACGCTAACCGAGGCAACAGTTTCCCCGCTTATGATTTCAGGATATATAGTGCAAGCGGATATTTGGAAAAGGGAACATACCGAGACTGAAGGCTTGTATCGCATAATTTGTACTCCAAGTTTGTGCGGTGCTTCAACTATAGGACTTGTACAAGAGTTTCTACGGGTGAACGATTGATCTGGTAACAACAAACCCTCTTTGGTAACGCGTTATAAGAATTAATTTTTAAATATAATAATTTGAGAGAGAATGCGTGCCGAGATGCTGGTCGGAAGTTTGGACCGTATTCCAGAAGTTCTTACTTTTAGTGCACTGGGAATTTAATTTGCACTTTCCCATTACAAAGCTTTTTGTTGAACGAACTAGACGGTGAGATGGGTATGAGCTGCAGGCGACTTAAAGCTCTTCTTCTGTTTGGTCGGCTGCTCCGTAAAGGCAGATATAAAACCTCGACTAGACCTAAAGGCAGAGCTTGGCTTCCATTCTCTTTTAATATACGAAGATACGAAGGAATGGGTTAGAGTGCTACAGTTTGGGCTAAATAATCAATGAAGTTTTTAACTAAAATAGGTCAAAACGGAGAGGTGATTGCAAACGTATATGACGGTTATTTATACTTCCGGCTTTCTGTCGTCGTGTCAAGTTGTGGTCGGTTCTAATCTTTACTGAAACACGTGGACCCGATTTTCAATACGGCAGATTTCGTCAAAGACGAAAAATGCCATGCGAGAAAAACCGAGGGTAATAGGTTGGAATTATACCAGTGACGAATAGAGAGTACAGAAGTTACTGGCTAGTGATCACTTCAACGCGAATATTTCTACCATATTATTTCCAATTGCAACTTGAATTCACGTTTCAAGATATTATTATAACTTCCTGAATATACATTAATTTTCCATTGTGAGAATTGATGTTTTGTATTGCTTTGCAAAGATTTCCATCAGAAACTTTACTGCTTGATTAAATCAATAACGGAAGTATAGAATGAGGTAACAGATCTTCAAGAAACACAAAGTTAGTAAGGTAAAAAAATGTGGTGCAAGCCATTGGCAAAGAAAATAAACGATATTTTAACCGGATTATTCGACCACGAGATATGAATCTGGCCTGAAGATGAGAAATCGATCAAAACGTCCTGCGCGAAAAAGCCACTTAATTCTCTTCTACATTCCTTTTGCAGATCCATGAACTTTTATTATTCCCAATGACACATCTCAATATTCGAATCAAAAATCTCTTCTACAAAGAATTGTAATGCAAAAGGAGTCCGGAATTATCGTTAATTATATCAAACCAGGTTAATTTCATTTCCACTTTTAAGAGTGTTGCGTTTACCTTGTACAGTCACGGCCAATGAAGCGAAAGATCGGTTACGTTATCGAACAGCATGAGATCCTAGGGAGTTTGAAATCGAAATGCCAAAAACAAAGTTCGCTGCCAATATTTGAAAACTTGTTTTCCGATCAGGTTACGCTCTCCAGCATGGCATTGCGCCCTTTCCCGATGGATATAGTAGGGACATCTTGAAGTCGTTGGTATTCGAGGATATAGCGTATATAAGCGAAGGGGCAAGGGGAGTGGTTTGATTGAAGGACGATAGCAATGGCACAAGGGTTGAACTTTAGAACTAATCACTCAGATTGTAGGGATTCCATGGTGGGTTACAAAGGGAATGGTATAGATAGGAAGGACAGGAAGCAACTGTGCCTTGTATACATATTGTTACGTTGTATGGAAGCAACGAAAATAGAATATAGGTTTCTGAGAGAAAGTTAGTGAATTATGCTAAAGAAAGAAATACGTGAAAGCAAGTAATACGTTTTCTATGTCTTGAACTGGCCTGTTTTTCAAATAATTTGGGTTGAAGCAGCAACCGATATTTTATTTTTTATTATTATTCCCATTATTAATCATGACTACTAGACTTGTGTGTGATAGACATATAAGCGGTATCATAATCTATAGTGGTATTTCGTGCCCTCCACTAATATCAAGGCTTCCTCCCTCGTCAAACGTCGAACCTCACAGCGAGGAGCCATTTTATTCAGGGCCAATTTGTTCTCTTCTCGAACTTTTCTCCCATTATATCTCTCAGTTATCATGAAAATAGTACTAATTCTCGATTGGTCGGTACGGCACGGGCTTATATCGATCCAGAACGAAATATTCAAGAGTTCTGTATCCATCCAGCTGGGTGTCAATTTCTTTTTGTTTGCCAGTACTTGGATAGTTCAACGAAAGGTGAGGATTATTTTATGGAATTATTGACCGTTATAGTTTATTTTATAATATGCCAATTAAAAAAGGCCAATGCTCTTCGGGTGGTATTAACGCCGCTTGTGGCTTTTATCGCAACGATTTTCTAGTGAGTTTTGGAGTCGATGAGAGTGCTATGAAGTAGTTGAGGAACGGTATGGAGAGTATCGTAGGTATAATAATATAATACATCAGGCAAACGCGAAGAGAACGGGTGGTAGATCGATGGTCCGTACGAGACGTCGCGTGCCGTGGAATCCTGGTGGGCTCCTGTAACCAGCTTAATGCAGGGTTTCCATAACGGCAATGCTTGTTCCATGATATCGTATCCTAAGCCTTGTAATATGTGGCCAATACGGACAGTCAACCTACTCTCATCATGAGCCGAACCTGTGACCTACTTTTCGTGAATATCTCATACCCGAAATCATAATTCTCGCTACAATATAATTATTTTGCCGAGTATCTGGAAAATCAGAGATGAAAATTCACCAAGATCTGATTCAAGTACAACAAAATAAACTGGTCACATTTCCCAAAAGGGCTGTAGCTACTACATATGGACTTCCTACTCGCTTGGTATAACATAACAGAGTGGCGGCTACACTGGATCGTCGGTGGGTCACGATGTGAGTTGGTCGCGAGAAGCATCCCCCATTCCACCTCGTCCGGAGTGCTTTGCATAGAACACAGTGACACGGTCAGAGTCGATACAATCGATACGTGTCGAGGCGGCATACGCTGTGCACATAGGATCTACCAACTTTGCCTCGACCAGGTCAGTCCGTTCGAAAACTGTCTACCATCACCATCGGATGGCCGTGTTCACTGCTCTCGATTATTTACGTCGTTGGTGCCGCCCAGTGGGGTGCTTTTGGAGAAACAGAAATTTCATATAGGTGACCCCCCCCCTCTCACACACACACCCACACACATATACCTATTCGCACGAAAGTAGTTCATGTGTGCAGATGCAACTGGTTAAGCAGTGTGCAATTTCACATACGTGTCCAGTTATCCCGGGAATACACCGATCCCGCAGCTGGAATTACTGCTACCAGCGTGTTCCAAATTGAGGGATTTCACTTGCTACATCTCGTTGCCGAAGATATAGTTCTGAATATCAGAGTTTTCATGATATTGATAGGAGTTTTATTGCTATTATACAGCGGATAGCAGAAACTTGAAATAGAACGTTGCTGGGAATGTTCAAGAAACATTCAAGTTTGAATTACGGACCTACTTATGATTACAAGGTAGATCAAGCAAAAAATCTCCATAATTGATGTAGTTAGATGTTCAACTTTTCATCCAGGTGACGTACGATGGAAATGACCACATAGTGCGCTTGAATGGTTTTAAGCCACTCAAAGTTCTATGAAGTTATACCATTCTGCGAAAATCGATTAAACTTTGGTTCACATCTTCACAAGTAGTAGGGACAAAATATTGACACGGGTTAAAATTGACGTTCCATTTCAAAGGCTTAGACAAATTTTGAATACGTATAATAATTTAATGGTGGGGTTCCAGCGCATTTTTGTTATGAGAATCTTCAACTCCACAACCCGAACTGACGCATAAAAATATAACGAAATTTCATCGGATGGAGAATTAATAGCCACATGGGTAACAAAGACCACTTATTTACATACAATACTTAATAATTCCAAGTGGGCAATCAAACACAGAACCTTTTTCGAAAAAAAAATCCAGAATTTTTGTGTGGCCATATAACATTAGCCCGCCAAGAACCACGTACTCCAATTTATTTTTTTGAATGTTTTTTTTTTATATTTAATTCAATTTATTTTTTTGATTTTTTTTGATTCTTCGAATTGATTCTCATTGATTCACTTTCCAATTGTCTATTCTTACATGATGCGAAGTTACATGTACTTGGCACAATAATTGATTTGTATCCTTTTCTTCTTATTATCAATGAATTTTTTAAACGTTCAATGTACTTGGCGAACATTTTTGCACCGTAGGTGCCTTTTGTTATGGTATAGCAGTCCGGCTTCTCGCTCCTCATTTCGATAACTATGCGCTAAACGGGAGACTTTAAAGGCTTTGTTGCTTTGTTTCGTCAAAGCCCAAAACTCATCTATCGGTCTCAGAGGGTTTCATTCTCGTCCGACCCTTCACCGGTATCAACGGCTTACCCGGTTGAAGATAGCCAGACGAGAAGCGAATCAGGACATAGAGTACCGGAAGTGCAAGGAGACTGGAGATACGACGGTTGGACTGCTCGATGTTGTACTTCCTAAATATATGTATACTATACGGGTGCAGATAATGGATCGGGAGTTTTCAAAAGCTGCATCGACTGATCGGGTATTCAACGACGAAGAGGAAACGAGCGTTGCGAAGCCCGAGGCGACAATTTCCTGCTCAAAAGGCGCATCCTGCCCAAAGGTACTTCAAAGCTCCGCTAGTCTTCGCGACGGAGACGTTCATATGTATGCGCAAATTGAGCGCATATGTATGGGGAATGTGGCCATTCGGGAATTGGGATATGAATCATATGACAAACTCTCCTCTATTAGTAAGACCGTTGAGATATCTATTCCTAGCGGTAATACTAACACTGTGGAAATACCCGAACGACACATGAATATCGACTATGACCATGATCACTTCATGTAGCAAAAATAAATTGAAAAGCTGTTAATTTCTACTCGCATAATAAGGAAACACAACCATGAAGTTCATATTTAGTACAATATGCCCTGAAATTGGTATCTCTTTGTGTGTTGTACCTACGTTTTTGCTTGGTTATAAGAGTTTACTGAGGATGAAAAAATTCTCTTGTAAGGCTATTAGTAAAAGCCGTGAGATCTTTGATGCTCGTATTGTCACGAAGGTATGCCAAGGTACTGTAGTTTGAATACAATAAGATTCTACTTTTGCAGCCTCTTGAAGTGGCCAATTGTTGTCCTGATTTTGATATCTATCGATTATTATTGCGACAAGATGAACAGGTACCCCTTTGACCAGCGATGACAAAAGATATAAGCACATTACCTTTTTTCAAGTAACTGATTGTCAGCTATAGCCGCTGCATGGTTGCATATCTTCATGCATTTCCTAGTAGCTGTTCTTACTGTTTTTATAAGGTCTGACCACAAAATGCATGAATAAATGTTATTCTATTCTATTCTGTACTGTGCAACTGTTTGGTCATACATACATTCATAGTTATAGCTACGTACTCTTACTGTTGGAAAAGCGAAGCAATGTCCTACGTCAGTTTACGAGCCGGCAAATCGCGAACAAAGGGCAACTTAAGGTGATTTGCCTTTGCTTCTGATCATGACTTCTGATAACCAGCGTTCCCGTAGATCGTGGAAGCTTCAACATATAGAGGATAGGTCGAGGAGAATCCGAGTAAACTAAAATAGCCTCAGGAACTAAGCGGAGGTAGAATGCACCATTTGAGAGCTAGTGGTAAGCAACCGGAATTATAATTTTGATCAGCGTATCGCCTTGAACTTCACCAAACATAAGGCAATGTCCTTATCGTTCTAGAAACTAGGGATCTTTGCGAACTTGTTGTTCCTCATCATATTTATCGAGCGTGTTAATTTGAAAATGTAACTCAAGTGAAAACTATGATTAGTCAGAAAGCAAAAAAGGACATCAGTCACGTAACTCTGAAATCAGAATCTAGTTGAAGAATCAATTCGCCAGTCACTTCGAAAGATTTTCAATTTCTTGTTTCACGAATAACCTTCACAAATGTATGTGTGAGGAGCAAACGCATGTTTTTTTTATGATTATTTCGCCGTCAAACTCAACTTTGTTCTTAATAGTTAAAAGTTTCTAACAAGACTCGGCCTACCCAACGACAGAATAACAAATTAGAATATCAGCTGATTTGAAAAAAAAATAATCAACGAAGAAAGAAGGACTGATAAGGTGTCTGTCTACCAATGCTGTACAAAAGAAAGCAGCACGGAACCTTTCATCAAAGTTTCCACAGACAAAAGCCACGTTTTAACAGTTTCCGAAGGAAAAGTTAGGTAAAAACTACGATTGTACCTGCATACTATGTCAATATTGCAGCGCAATGGAAATTATCTAACCGTGGAACTAGATCACCCTTTAAACTTTTTTCACGTCACGTTCATGAGTTTATAGCTCAAAGGTAAACTAGCTGCAGGATAGAAATGAGATTTCCTGGTATGATTGAGATGACCTCCTCTACTGTATTAATATTAGGTTGGGCCACGTGCATCTCAACTTTATTACAGCCTACAAGTCAGAAGCTCTTCACGGTGGAGTATTACATAGCTAACTTGGAGAGGTTGGCGGTCGGCCTGGGCCGGCCGAGTTGGGTTGGGCTAGGATGAGATGAGCTCTAGAGTGTGTTCTATATACTTTTCATGTCAGGGAATGCATAGCATATTAGGTTCACTTTCCACGCGCAGTTTTGTACTATGTCTACTTTATACTAGGCAAGAATCTCCACTGTACACTCTTATATCCGAGCAACTTGGTTCTGTGTATTAGATATGTAAAAAACATTCATCCGCAATGCTGGCGTATAACTTCCACTATTTTCTCTGGCCCGTATACGTGAAACGCTCTATATTTATCAGCCCGTTTGTGATCTTGAATTATTTGATAAATCAAATCCAATGACAACTCCCACTACAATTATAAGTATTATGTATATATTTTTCATAACAGAAATACACCGCCTGCCAAATAAATGTTCGATACTTGATTCATCTAACGACAATTTGCTGCTAATCCGCGTATAGAGCATACTATCTGCAACGTTGATAGAATTTCGATATCCTGCGGTCTTAGTCATCTAACGCATAAGATCAAATTGATACGAAATATGAATGACTGCCTCAACATTTCGCTGTTTGTAATAGTAACAAGCTTGAGCAGCTAAAAACTAAAGCTCAGTCGGTGGTTGGCTTTACCCATCTTAATGCGCCAAGTATTTATTGTACTCTCACAATGCAAGGACGACTCCTTTGCCCTGGCGAATACGCTTTTCGGGCGGTATATAGAAGTCGCATGGAGCAACTAGAACAGTTTGTCCTCGGCACTCTCCGTTAGTCTCGCCACCTGAGATAATCTTTCTCTATCTCTGGCAATTTGCAACTTGCTTCAGCTGAAAACATTCTCACGGTGTTGCAATGCGACGCTTACAAAGCGCTCACGGTTTTGTAGCAAACAAATGCAATGGTTGAGTTAACTTTTGACAAACTATTGAGATTAAATTCAGAAACTACATCCATATGTATGCACACAAGTTTCCCATAACTGAGCTCTAGACATCGTATTGAGCTTGATCAATTATTTGAAAACTTTTCACTTGACACAGACTTAATTGGCAACGCCAAATACATATATCTCAAAGTTACGTTCATTCAACATAGATTTGCAGAAACTTTCAGGAGGTGTGAAAATAAAACACAGGACTGTATATCACAAAATTACAGTAAAGATCGTGGCTAATTCTTAGTAAAGGTGATGTAAAATTAGTAGACGAGCAACACCTCATCAGCAACTGCGCTATTCAATAAGCGCTACAATTGCGCTTGACTATGTCAGTGTAGAACTTGGTAACAACACGTTTCAGGTACAACGTCGAATCCATCACCATAACTGAATGAGAGGATTTAATTTCGCATGGCGTAACTTAAATTAGTTTTGATGAGTATTCGCTAGGCGAGTTAATGCAACTGTAGAGAAATGCCACCTGGTATGGATCGAATATGCATATAGGCATCCGCCCAGCGTGTGCTGCAGCGTATATCCGTATTGGCGCGAGACTCTACCGAGTCTCTTGATATCATACTTTTACATACAGATACATAGGTATAGGTATATACATGTTTGATCAATCTATACGTGTGCTGGTACCATCTATTCGTAAAGGTGAAAAGGACCGTACAAGGAATGACGGAGTGAGGATAATATGGTTCGGTTTAGTCGAAGGGTTTAAAGCTGTGCACCTTAGATTCGTACTTGAATTGAATGCCAGTTGATCACCAACTTCGAACAATTTCAGAGCTAGGAAGCGTATAAAAGAGGGGTAGAAAGTCTTAAGCTCTTCGTCGACGTCCGGAATAATTAGCTGGAATCACCACGATCGAGTCGTCAATTTTATTATTCGTGTCGTTTTTTTTTTTATGAGAATGGAATGGGGAATTGAAATTAAATCAAGGGGACTTTTATTTCACGATTCATACTCGATTATGCATGTTCACTCTTTTGTGGCTGAAAAAATTCAACGCCAATGATAATTTTTTTGGGTGAGAATAAAGAGTAAAGAAATCGATCGACCAAGCTATGCTAGAATTATAGCAGCTGAGAGCCCGCAACCGCATTTGCACGATTACGGTCATCTTCTTTTTCCTTTTACTAGGGCACAAAGTAGAACGAAGCCCTCAGAGCTAGTGCACGTAAAATCCTGAGGCTGACAATGTGCCAAGCTACGCTAGTCGTCCGTGTGTAAATGCTGGACGACACGAATCTTTGTGGTTCCGGTACGGATTCTCGGAAATTCGCACGGTCGCTTGTATGAACTAACGAATTCCTCAATCCACGTCTGGTATTTTCGCAGACAGAAAACAAAAGGAACGCGTTTCATTAATCAATCTACCGGTACTTTATTCCAACGAATTCCACCCTAGTCTACTAATTATCATTGTTCAATGTTTAATTAATTAATATGCTTGTACGCCCCCTCAATTTTGACGTACCAGCACGTTACCAAAACCATTTAATCGGCATCGTGCGAAGGAGGCTTCAAATTTCGAGACTTTTATCTCGAACGGCGCCACCTTACCCTTTGAATCTGTGTTGTGTTCTTCGACGTATTCAAACTGTGACGCTTCGTTACTCAAGTACGGAAAATTAAAGCACAACTGATTTCATCGAAGGAATGCTGATGGAGATTCATCGCCCTGCGAACTGGTCAAGTTTGATAGAATTCAGGACAATGCTCAGACATTACAAAGCCAACGTTCAAAGTTAACTTTCACATGCTCGCAATGAAAAACCAATTTCAAAAACCCCATTTCATGATTTACACGTAGTTCCAACTGGACCTTGGCTTTAACGTTGTTTCAACCACATGCAAAGTGACGGAAAAGTAAACTATGCGATACGTACTTCCATGTTCCCGAGTAAAAGAGTGCATCGATTTTTAACTCATGCACATAGTGCCGTTCTGGTATATAATCATAGTGGAGGTAAAAATTGCTTGAGCAGTTACAGCTCGTAAACAGGCCGTTTCATAGCAATGTCCCTAACTCCACATAATCGCTATATTACTCAGGGGACAAAAAAAGTGCGAGAACTCGTTGCATGCGCGGTTCCAGAATAGCACGGTCAAGACTTGATCTGGGGAGGTCAGGCCCAATCGAGGCACAACGTATATAACGTCGACCAGGGTCACGCGATTCCGCGGCAGTCCGTGTGCAGCGTCCGATCACACGATTCGCAACCTGACCATGCGACAAGTAAAATGATTTCCGCACCTCGTAAAGATATCTGCTCGCCACTATAACCCCCTCGTAGTACGTGGACGTGCGCTTAAAGGGTGGTCACTAATTAATGTGCCCGGATATCGTAAGACGGTTCTTCCTTGTTTACAGGAACGTGAGGATAGGAGAGCGATGTATGACTGTGGGGGCCAAACGAGTGAGTTCGCACTGATTAGTGAATTTCGATACGAAATTCTCTTGAGCTATTCATGTTGGAAGGAATTAGGAATGAATATGGATATTTGGAATAAGTACGGTAACAATGGAAACAATTAACATAACAATGATCTCAGACGAGTAACGAGTTTTATACCGAATAAAATACCCCAGAACGTTATTGATTATTATTGTACGTATCATTTCGTTGTGATTTTGCAAACACGTACGTTGTGCTCTGGAGTAATGCGGTTCTGATGCGTATACTTCTGTAACAAGTCTTTCAATCGATACTCGATAACGGACTCCATTCTGATTTTAAGTAACACGTTGTTATCACACAATATAGCTACTTTCTACGGCGTTGGCCATCTGCAGATCACCACGCGTTTACGAGCGTTTGACGGTGGATCACAAATTTCATTCTTGTCCAATCGAGTGAAACGAATTGCCAATTCTCAGTGTAACTTGTTCTGCGCGCCGTCAATACAGCGGAAATTGATATTCAATTTAAAAAAAGTTAGTCGAGATGTGAAAGCGCATCAACCATTCAAATTTCCGGATCTTCGAATCGCTCTCTTTCTTATTCATAACCGCATTAAATATTAATAAAATATAATTTTCAACAAAGTGACTTGAGTTAGAAGAGGCATCATATCGCTGAATGTGATTATGAATATTTATATCGAATCTCAAGAAAACTGCTTTTCGTTATTGGTTTGTAATTAGTAAAAATTGGCCTAAACAATCGCGAGAATTCTGAACAATATTCGAAGACAAGATAACTCGCGTATAACGAAGTGAATCAAATTTGTGGATAAAATCCAAGTCCACACTCGCGCTCTGGAAGACATTTTTATAATAATCATCTTATTTGAGAAAATTACGAATATTGATATAACCCAGATGTTTTCCTGATATTTATCGACCCGCGTACCATACTTTTCATGCGGAGTCAAATTTTTGAACTTAGCCAAATTACTAAAAGTATTATTCAAAATTGGGGGCATATACCGAAAAGCCTATACTGTATCAACGATATGAGTTTACCGATTTTTTTTTAGATCGAATAAAAAGATCTACCTGCGTGTCCCTCGTACTTGCATACTCATCCTAAAAAGTGGTTTCAGAAATAACGCCGCGTTTCTAGCTTGACTGAAATCAGATAACATATTGAAAAGCTAATATCAACATCATTGTTGTACAAAATCATGAGGCACTAAATTTCTCAGAGGTATATGTATAATTGCAGGTGAACGCATTCCAGGTATATACCCAGTCAGTGCAGACTGATTCTCATGATACGATGTTTACTCAGCGCCTCGTAACCATTCATACGGAGAACCAGCGGTGTGCAATGACTCTGTGATGTGATATGGAGTCGTGTCAGGGGGTTAGCTCAGGGAATATTGAAGGGTCGTAGGCAATTCATGCTGCAGTGACCTGCATCCATAAAGTCTGCAAATCAACGTTTATTAGTGATATCAATATAACGCTCAGAAATTCCCATCAATTAGGAGCAAACTAAAACGCTGTAGTAGTTATAATATTATTTTGATTTCACGGATTATTTGCGCGTGATTTATATCTGTTTCCACACGATCGCAGTACCGCGATCGGTTGACCCATTCGTGTATCTAATTCGCGGTATTTGCTTTTAATGCCAAGAGTATAGGGGTCACGTAATTTCAGATAAAACTAAATTATTGTTATTGCCTAAAATATTCGTGAAGTAACTTCTCGATGTACGTGCAAAATTGGTGCCGGTAAAATAAATTAGGATATATATGTTTTCCATTCATTTATAAGTTTAGTAAAAACCACAATGAATCGACAAATTCGTGTGATTTATTTCAATTTATTCTTCGATTGAATCTGCCAAATATTTTTTGTACAGTTGAGCTATTTTCAACAGTTTATTTAACCATCTGCCGGCAGCTTGTCTCGATTTCTATAACAATACATGCAATCTGGAGCGTCAAACCGTGATATTCCTTACAGGAGAAACTGCCTGCAGAAGGTCCCCGGAAGGAGACGCCACGGCAGTTGCAAGTTCAAACGAGTCGATATGAATAAAGTTCTTCCCTATTTCTCCTCTCCTCCACACCATAACTTTTAAATAGCGTCAAAGTTTCGCGTCGATTCGCTCCGAAACAAGCAGCTGCGTCTCAGCGGGTTGGACCAGGACCACCCTGTACCCACCATCCACCCCCATTCACCATTCACCATTTCCCATTCCCCGCAATTCCTCGTCGCCCAACTTCCGCCTCCTCCACCCATCTCGCCCATCCACTTACTGGGTAGTGATTATAATATTTTTGGTTTATAGAGCCCTCGCGAGTGCCGCTCTGTATTTTCTCAATAAACATAACGAGCTTCAAGCCGCGTGGGGAGAGAAAACATTTATAATTTCGAAACAAGTTGAGTTATAGTACCGACCTATAAGTTGGCACGACCTGCAACTCGTAGCAGAACTACTGCATATATATGTAGTTTATATATCTACACGTATGATATATGCACCGAATATATGTACTCTTCATGTATAATACAGGTGTGTAAGTTGTACACATACGTATATACTTAACACCTATGTACATATACCTATGTTAGCGAGTTGAAACAGCGGGGTTTCCAAAACACCAGGTGTAATTTTACCACAGTAAAATATGTATACCGAACGGATTCTACGAACTGTATTGTTTGTAATTATTGAATGTTAAGTTTTAACAAAGCAAAAGTACCTGTACGCCACAAACCGAATGTATCGAATTATCATTACATCATCGTTTCGCCGCGCTGAAATGATTACTGTGGTGGATATACTTTAATATTAGTTTCCACCCAATTTATTTCGGAAAAATGGTACATATTCTAATTTCTCACTTATCACTAGGCTTATTCGAGGATCAACCAAAATTATTTTACGATCGCAACAATTACCTGCGGTATAGCGAGACAAAAGCCAAGTGGAACAAATTTACGTGACAGCTATACAGTATAAAGTTTACATACCAAACTATAACAGTGATTAAATCTAGTGCACAGAAAGTTATCCCAGCGAATTGGGCAGATTAGTGAGTGGGTTATAGGTATATATAATATGATATGTGACGCGTGCGTGAGAACCCAGGGATATAGTGAATAAAAAACTATCTGCAAAACCGGATCGATTCGATGTATATATGTATATAGAAATCGGGGTTGTGGATATCGAGGGGAAGAAATTTGAACGCGGTAGTATGGAACATTAGACCTTGTTTGTATATCATTATTTACTCCCCGTTACCCCTTTCGGGAGTTGTAGAGATATACAAATGAACCAGTGATATGATTCCTGTTATGAAAATATTGGGTACCGCTCGTTATACTGAATAAATATCAACGGGATGTCAACATACGATCTGCTCGCATCGGGTAAATAGAAACTCGATGCTCCCGCACCAGTGCATCTAGGGGGTATCTGTCCCGCATATACGTGCATGCATTATCACCATCCACGCCCCTGCAGCCTAAAATTACAACTAGACGAAAATTCTATACCTCTGTGCACAATGCCTGGTGCAACGACAACATTGCGTCCGCACTATACGATTCGACCATGAGCTCAAACATTTGTTGCTATTCTATAGATAAATTTTTCAAATTGCCGTCAAAAAATTTCACATCAGCGTAGGATTTTTTTCGTTTGCAGTGGAGGCACATGATTTCTAGTCTAAAATAAGGGATAGTAAGATAGAACGAAGGGAAAAGATGTACGTCGACGTCAGTCAAAGTGGATATGAAGAAGTATAACAAGTGTTTTCCTAATTGAAGTATCCTTTATTCTGGAATTAACGAGCCGAAGAAGTCAACTAGTCGACGGTTTTAGGGCTCGAGTATTTGTGGCTCGCGATATTGCTACTCTACGCCATGCAATAAGCGAGATACCCAACGAAGCTATATTCCAAGATACTAACGCTCCGTGTGGCTATCATGCCCTCGATGATGGATGAGCAACTAAAATAATTACAAGGAACATCGCTTCACTTCTCCGCTTCTCTACTGACAGCCCGCATCCGTCTCTTTTCCGGCCAATTTTCTACCTCTGGTGTTTCGCTCTTACTCTTGTTATTCCTCTCAGCTCACGATCCACAAATGCGCGACTGAATACGAAACGCGATTACATCGATTGTTGTCGTTACCTCCGTATTTATAATTAGAGCTTGCAGCACGTTTTTGTAACGTGTTTCATCACATGGGGAACATCTACAACTGCGTTTTCGGTAAATTCAAACGGTCGTTCCCAAATTAGGTGAAAAAAAAAGACGCCAAAAGATTAATAGTAACAAATATAGCAACTGCAGATTCCAGGTCAAATCAAACAAAAAACTACTGTTCAACAATCTCAGCCACTGTGCAGATGAAACTTCTTTCAACGTTCGCCATCGCAGTAGTATGCCTTAAGAAACTTTGTTATTTGTCCTGTCACGGAGCTGGAGTTTCCGCTCCAAAAAAACCTTTTGCGCCCTAGAGTTTTCACTCAGATTTGAGCGTGAGGATCTTTTACTTCCAGATTGAGATTTCGCAGTGGGGAGTGCGAAATATGCTGAAATATCTGAAATACTCTTCCTATACGTGTAGGAGAAGAAACTTGAAAATCACATGTCGGCTATTCCGATTGGCTGTAAAAGATTCGCGGCACGTGGTGGAAAGATCGAATGGTACTGTCGCTTCTCACGTACTTTCAAACCACTCAGGTATACATTTATACATAAACCTATATACCTCTTCGCGTTGATACTTACACATACGTGTCCACGGTGAAGCACACGGAAATAAATCGGACACAGGTGTTGCGGGAGCAGAACAGCCAGTCAGCCGTCTGTCAGAGCTCACGAAGGCGTTCTAACCAGCCTTAGCGTAATATAGGTGGTTGCAGGGTCCTGTATACCAAGCACGTATGTATAGGTAGGTATACGTGCACATCCGTGGAATGAGGGCGCGGTCGCGTGATGGGAAATTAACTAGAGATAATCACAGATAACTCGGGAACTCGAGGGCTAAAATGGAAAAATTCCTGCCGGTATAGCGCGGCTAGTTTCTTGGCTTAAGCAGGTATATATAAAGTAAATGCGATCGCTGCACGCGCACACTATAAGGGGTCTACCTGATGTTGAACCGTATAGTTTCGCGCTAGTCGTATAAGTGCTGCAGCAGCTTTAAGTAAGGAACACCAGAGTTTCCGCTGATAACTGCGAGGTACGCCTTCTTAGCGATCGAATCGGGTAGCTGCCAACGCGAGTGGCTGGTCCTATTATTTGACGTCAAATATACCCGTGCTGCAACAGCTATGAGAGAGAGAAAGAGGGGGAAAAAAAATGTATAGAAAAGTCGTGCAGGCAGGGGCTGCAGGTTGCCTGTTACGTGGTTATTTGATTCTAGGGGTTGAAAGAAAGATGAACATATATCCGTAAAATTCGCAGGGGCCATGTATATTTCTATATCCTATGTCAAGGAGAACCTAACTTTATTCAAAAAATCATCTGCGATCTGATCTTGACACGGAGGGTGCGTTTCACTTCTCAGCGTGCAAGGTCTTACGTGCCAGTTCTCGGAAAAGGTCGGAGGTCATGAATGGCGGGTTATCTTTGGAAGTTGTACTACACCAAGAACCTTGTACGCGTCGATGGATGCGCGTCGACCCTCCGCTGATTGTTGTGTATACTCTCCGAAGACGTGAGGGCATTTATCAGAACTCTCGTTCCATTCACGCCATCTTTCTCTTTTATTTTTCATCCGTTTTTCAAAGTTTAGATGTTTCCAAGAGCCGTGACAGTAACACAGTATGTGCGTTAAAAAAAATTTCAAAACAAATGCATACCTCTACGATTGGCTCCCTATATCCTACCTATATTGTATTCCATACAGAGACGAGTTTGCAACTTCAAGTGAAGGGGTTCACCCCAGTTATACCCTTGCACGCAATTCCAACTAGTTTAAAAGTGTAATTTGTATCATATACACTTTTCAGAACGAACGAACAATCTTTTCGAAACTTATCGCGTCCATTTTTACTATCCTACGAGCATCACATAAAGTCACAAATTTGTTGGGCTGATGCATGGCGCTATTAAATGTAATTGACACAAACAATTTGATCACGTGTCTTGGAATAGAAATTTATAGGCTGCAAGGTTTTGATTATAGCTGTATGTGCTTCTTTTCATAAATCATTCGTCTGGTATTCTTTTCTTTTTTGCTGGATTTTTTTTTTTTTATTCCTAATTTTTTTATTCTTCTTCACCTTGTGGTGGAGGGAAGACAATATTTCAAGGTTTTTCTCAGAACCGAACCACGAACGTGCCAAATTGAATCGATAATAAAAGAGATTTCTGTAACGCGCGCCAAGTCGTGCTTAAAAGTTCGCCATACATAGCGGTTCAATTTTGCCGTGGGTTATAAATTTTCGCCAGAGAGCTGAAATTTTGTTCGAAATAGTTCAGCTTTTCATGGGACGTTTAGCTAAGTTCTTAGCCAATATTTCGTAAAGTGTTCAAGAAGATGCGAAATAATCGGATTAAAACAATCTTTTAAGTCTGTTGTCTACTCATCTGCACTAGTTTGATAGCACTGCTCATAATTTCTAACCCCTATATGATTGTTTCTTATTTTTAAAACTCCATATGAGCATGCAAAGAAAAAAATCTTCGCTTGGTACTGTGTACAGCGAACTGCAGCATCGCCAGTTGCGTCGTCTCAGCTTACGGTGATGCTGACTAGATATAGCAATATCTCATACCTACGGCTACGTTACTACGCAAATGCAGGGCGGTGTTAATCATACCGTAAATTCTTGGAAGGTATGCCGGCTCAATTCATATCACCACTAGATCATCAGCGGCGAATGAATACTACGAATATACGGCGTATCCGCGTACACATATCGACTAGCTTTTAGTGCCAGTTCTACAAAACAGAAACTTCCGACAAAATCCGACGACATCTGAACGATGAGCAAGTATTTTCATTTCCAGAAAAACATGATGAGAATTCCATACGTATGCATGCGTATTATGAAAAGTCTTTGATAGCATGTTTGAATATAGCTATCAGTTATTATTTGGAACAATGTGTTGTAACTTGTAGATTATGTTATGTGTAAACTCAGAGTATTAGAATAGATTAATGTCCCAAGACGATATATAGTTGATTTGTAATTAAAACTGGTATACATGATGCAACGTGTCGACGCGATCACGGTCGATAACGGAGAGGTAACTACACATGTGAGCTATTTTTAGGCGCCTCGTATTGCTAGTAGTGCGACTACTCCAAGTGACGTCACCAAAGCGCGCAGGTCTGCTTGTATTCCAACACGATATTTATGACGGATATACAACAAAGCCGATTGCGTAAAATATTGTGAAGTAGCAAAAAAAGGTAGTAGAATTAGATCGTTAGGGAAGTAGGTTACGTTTATCCCTTGTTCGGAGTTGGGCAACACCTTTTGGCTGGATTCAGTTTTCATGAATTAAAATTTATGAATTGTTGAATTGACGTTTATTCTATTTCATTTACTTTTTATTGGTTAATCACTTGCGGTTACAGCGAAACTAGGGCCGTTTTATTTTTGACATTTGCGATAATGAAGAAACTTTTAATTAATTAACCGCTTAGAGAACGAACTTGCGTCTAGTACTGTCGTTCGCGGTTTATCCGCAATTGTACATTTCGGTCAAACCAAAAGGTGATAGAGTGTTAGTATAGGTTAATCTATCGGAGGACTCTTAGGTGTTACTATACGAAAATTTTCCACGGGAGATAATGAGAACATGTTAAATTGACGATCACTTATTGGACGGTCAAATCACGTAATATGGTGAATAGTGAGCAATGATCATTTTTCTAGATTTTATAGTACTAGTATAGTACGCGTGATTCGCAGATACGGGGTTCCCAAATAAGAGAGATCGATTGCTTTCCGTTGGCTCTTGTTTGCTCCGTCAGAAGTTTCGTTTCATATATCTATAGGCATTCTCAATTCATAGGTTATTCGGTTATAATTTCAACCGACCCTGCGATGCGTTACTCCAAATATTTCAAGAGTTTGGAAATGTCATTGAATTTTCAAATTCATATATCGCATTATGCGAGTTTATTCTAGCGGAGCTAGTTTTACCTCGTCGTGGGAGTCTGACAATGAGTGAACGTCAGTTTTTCAATAGAGGACAGAAGCGTGACTTTAATAACCGAGCTTCATCATCTTTGAATACGCTCTGCAGATGAAAAATGCTTATTATATATCCTTACATTTCAATTTCAGGTGTGTATTTGAACTGCTCTCGGCTGCACTCCTTTTTTCCTCTTATATTTCTTCATACTTTTTTTGGTGAAGAAAATTGTATCGAACCAATGGAATTTCAATGCGGGAAGAAGTAATTCAATCATCCGCCATTATCTTGGATTAAAGTAATGAAATGAAAATAACCTCATCAAATTAAGTTCAACCTACCGTAATAATTGAAATTGCTGAGGTTAAAAAATTCTATTCCGCGAAGTAACTTGAACTCTGTTCCTACGGCTCATATTGTACGCTATCTCGGAATACTTCATGTACGCTCTCAAATTTGCTGAACCGCTAATGTATGACTATGTTACGTAATGTCAGTGGTAACGTGCAACTGAGTACCTCAGTTTCATCGTATCCGGCAAAAATCGATTCCACATTAATTATTTCCGGGGTTGAAAATTGAACGATCCCTCACCTTTAGAGTGAAATTAAATTGTTCTTCAATTTGACCAACTCGTCGCGATTATTTATTTTTGCAATATTTCGGAAATTTTGCGTCGTCGATTTGTTTTGGACCGAGGTGCTAGCTGGTACTTTTTTCTTATCAGGATCGTGGCTGTTCAAGAAATCTATTTGTGGACAGTAAAATAACCCTGAAACGTTAAAAAAAAAACCCGAAAAACTGCGAAGTACATAATGTCATCGATCCCTGGAACTCGATCATACTGAATATCGATCTCGCGATTCATGAATAATGTCGAATGTGAAAAGGTGAACGTGATTGATTCTGCGATTCACTCACCATCAAGATGAGGTAAAGTCGTCTGGTGATCGCAGCTCTTGGTCCCCAAGAGGAAACTGAAATCGACGGAATTCACTGGACCAACTCCTGGCAGCGTTCGTCGGCGTGTCCGTAAATGGTAAACAGAGAGCAACTCGCCGCTGGTAGTCAGTAGTCAGTTCGTAGGAGAATCCCAGGGGTGCCTCTACTTTCGGGACACACCACAAACCAGCGACAGTTGTATACCCAACTCGTAAAACAAAAGGTCAACGTGAACCGCAGATGCGAGTATAAATAAAATGTCACACCGACCAACACGACGGATGGCGACGGGAAGAAGAGAATGTGAACTTTGGTAAAGTTACCACCTCCCCGATTTGGAGCTTATCCAAACTAATCGAATGTGTTTCTTATTCCAAGGATTCGAGTAAAGAACGCGGTTACATCCATGTAACGAATTCTGCACACATATACTACCGTTCTTCGCTCCTTTAACTTGATTTGTTTCATACTAACGTAAGCGCGTATTAAGAGTTGGAATGTATTCAGCTAACGTGAGCACCATGTGTACGACTGAGGTTTGGAAACACCGTTGCCAACTCCCACACTGATTTTGAGACTCTTATAATATGATTGGCTATGACTTCCGATTGGCTTATCATCATCTGTTTACATCTAACTTATATTCCTCAGTTGAAGATGGGTCTACGCATAGCCTAGCGTCGCGATAGACATGTTGAGTCAATTGTGGATATTTCTGTACATGGTTTTGCGAAAACGTCAGAATTACTTTCTGATAATTGTGACGACACTCACGTATTATTTATCGCAGTGCAGATTTTACTACTCTGCAACGGAGATCTGCACTCAAAGAAATTTCATGGTCCCGTTTCTCAAATTGAAATGGAAATTGATCCGAGTAGGGATTATATCGTCTTTAGAATAGGTTTTGATCGAAAATTTTAAAGGCATGTTACGAATTCCGCAAGTTCTGAGAAATATTATTTTCAGTCAATGAAACTCGACCATCTGTCTGAGAAAAAAAATCATTCCTGAATTATTGCCCTCTAGCAACAGACACCTAATGAACTTACTTAGATAGAACTCTTTGAAATGATACAGCTGCAACGTGAGTTTCTGCGGTGAATCCGTTACAGAAGCATAGCAGAGGAAAGTGCAAATTCAGACGTAGAATGACGACGACGATGACGGGTAAGTCTCTACTTGCTTTGATGTTGCTGTCTATCTTTTCCTCTTTCTGTATTTCGTGTTGTGTGGAAGCGGTAACATAGACATTTAAACACCTCGTCGCATTTTTTAGCTGAGGAATTTAAGCTCTTCTGTGTTTGCTTCAAAACTCAAGTGCACAATCCAATGGTATTTGTGAACTGTGAGCGAGAAATTTTTTTTGTTACAATATCACATTGCATGCTCTTTCTTTGCACTGATTGTAAGCATCTCTTAAATTCTTTGTAGGGAATCTGGTATCCCCTAAGTCTTTTGAAAATTGAATTGGTCGATTTTAACCCATTAGTTTCCAAGTGGACCTGGCACAGGCGATCGGTTGTTTATTGTATACGAGCAGATTCTTGTTTCTTCGAAATTTCGGTTCATACTTCACAAAGTATAAGCATGAAGACATAGAAAATTGACTATATTCATACTACCTAATGCTCTGCAAAGCTTTCACCCATAATTCATGTAATCTTTCAACGTATATTCGTATAATCTGGGATACGAAGTAAGCATGTTGGGTGTCGCTCGCAGGACAAACAATTCACGGATAGATTGTTCTGAAATGGTCATTAATCGTTTATCGATACTATTATCGCTAATAATCTCTTCATCAACGCTTCGTTTAACATTTTGAGTTTGATGCGTAGGCGTTCCCGCACCACCATTTACCACATGCGAATTAATATTTAGACGTAGACAGTATCGACGATCTCCGAGCTTATCAGAGTCTCACGCATCGTCGGCACATTGTGGTGACGCAATTTAACGTGCTTTCTAGGATCCATACTAAACTGCCATAAAGTTCGTATTAGACATCTTCGGAATCGATGAAAATTAGGTATATGTATCATGCATACCTGCTAGTGCCTGGTCACTGTCATGCCCGCACTTTTCCTGTTCGACGGATTCCCAAGCCGTGTTTGAGTCTGATTTTGAAGTGAGAATTATAGCTCTATTCTTGCTTCCAACACAAAGTTAGAATTCTTTGGTCTGGAAATAGAAACGAGCCACGTGGCCGGGCGACAACAAGAACAAAATATCACCAGCAATTGTATACTCACGGAATTCAAAGTCATTTGAATGTGGGGCACAGCCCAGTCGTCGGTATAACCAAGGAAAAGAGCAACGTCTCAACCGTCTGCACATGCAAAGCACCGTGTATATTCACGTATCACGCGATATATTTTCCTACGTTTCGCGATGCTGTGTGTCGCATTATTATACCTTCATGTTTGTATACTTTATATATAACATACGGTATATACGTAGGTACGTATGTAGTGTGTACAGTTGTATTATTGTGCACGTTCATTGGCAAAGGTAGTTGCGCATTGTCATTACGTACTGTACGCGAGGGGGTACTTTATAATATTCGTATGCATGTAATTTACTTACGCGGATGTATTCGGTTCTGCCCTATAACCCGTATAACATTGCTCGCGGCCAACATGGTTATCATGAATCGCCATGGGGGTTGATTCTATTCCGATCATAGATTTGCATTATTCCTTCTGTTCCGAAATTCAGATGTATGTAGGTGAAAATCTTCTCGGAACGTTGGAGAAGTTTAAATCCAAACTTGACGATGCGAAATGGGAATCGACTATTCGAATATAAAATTTTATTGAACACAAAAGTTGCATGATAAATTTTTGTTTTTTATTTCACAATTTGAAAGAACGTTGATTGATTCGGTTTTTTGTACCTCACGATCCATAGTAGTTTTGATTCGAGGGGCAATAGTTGTCGTCAAAAGCATTTGTTTCTTTGGTATGATGATTTCTGAAATCATTAATTTCATGCTTCATACTACGTGAACTCATTACTGTATTTACAATACGTGCCCAATGATACGAACGTGCACAACGTACATTGAAAATCCGAGTGTAAATACGATGCAAGTCTAGAGCCGTGAAGGAATTGCTATTATTTGAGCAGAATTGGGTGGGTTGTGATGCTGGATTACTGGATTAACGGACAGCAGCACCGGTGGTCTGGAATTGCACCAAAGCTCCCACGATCGCTAATTTCACTGTATTTATGTGAAAAGTATGCGTGTATTGACAACCTCCAGTTTCTGAAGTTCCAAAGGTTCAAGAATTTCTACGAGACCAAACCGTCTTCTCTTTCGTTATTTAAATCGTGACTGAACGAAAAAAAGACGTGTTTTCACTCAGAATCGAAATCTTTTCGCGTCGTATTTTGATTTTTGAGCATCCCTCTATTTCTTGAACATATTTTTTTATGATTTGGAATCATTCCGGAAGGCGGTACCGGTGAAATTCAAAACTTTTTCAAAAAATTACACAACCTAGTATGTACGTGTATGCGTATAGGTGTAGCCATAGAATTGGTGCTCGAGGCGTTATCGTCATAAGATCACCCCTTTATGTCGTTCAGGGGAACACGTACAGGTTCAGAGAACACATATATACACGAGGAAGTTTGTGATAAAGCCTGCCTTTTGCGCCTCGCGGCCACAGACTCCGTTTTCCTCCCGGAGGAAACGCAGGATATATAGGATGGTACGTTACAAGCGAGCGTGTCCAAAACATTTTCAGTACGAAACAATGGATGAAGCTGGTCCAAACGCAATTTCCTTTCGTCTTCTCCCTCAAAAGTGTAGGGCTAAGCGCTGCAGGGGAAGAGAGGAGGGTGGTGGGGGATAAAAGCTGATATCTGGTCAGCCTTTCACCCTAAAGCTGTGAGGTCTTTGCGGATCGCTGTCACTGCAGTCACCAAAGGGCGGACAAACGCCCCCGGACAAGCAAGAAGATTGAAGTGCGGAGCCACCTAAAAAATTCTATCCATATTAAATTTCATTTTGGCAAAGAAATAACAAAGCTGATACCACTAGGCTATTCCCATCACGTATACGTCTGCCTGATTTACATTCGGACACACAGCGCTACCGTACGACACGTTAATTTTGCCCCAGAGCCCAAAGCCCACCACCAACCCATCCACCCATCCACCCATCTACAGTCGAGAACCCCGAGAAGCAGCCCGCACTTGCTAAAATAGAGCACTCGCTTTCAAATTCTGGGCATACCGAAGCGACTAAATCATAAAAAGCCAGCGAGAACTAATGGCTGTGCCTGGTATAATTCTAAGTAGCTGCTTTATCGATAAAACGTCCGAAGCTTTCCGTAGAAATTGAATTCCCCAAGAAACGTAGTCACCTTTACCTGTCTCATGAAGTTATGTATAACCTACATTGAATCGGGAGCGCTTTGCGACACTTGTTTTTTTTTTCTTCTCTGTATCGAGAAGTGTTTCATATCGTCCAAAGATTCGCAATTCAATCGGAGTAATTCTGTTAAAAAATTTTTTACTCACCACATATAACACGCTTCTGTCAATCGATGCCGAGAACTGGTCAGAAATAAAGAGATGGCGTTTTCATTCAAACCAAGAACTATAACCGGAATTCCACAAATTTACGAGATGAAAGTAGCGCTTGGAGGGCATGATTAAATTTCAACATTGTTCAAAAATTGTTCGGCGTCGTTTGGTGCGGGAATTGAATTTTAATGTAGGTTTACGGATCCAAACGAGGTTGATTCTAAAACGAAAAGTGATAGCAATAAATAATTCCAATTAGAGGTGAACTTCGACACCGTCACACGGTAGGCGGGATTCGTGTTCATAGAAAGTCTCTAGACTTAATTGCCCGTATCGGCGGCAAAGCCTGCCGCGACATTCATGCCGTCTCGTCATGCTCGTTTGACAGCGATGCTTTAAAATATTTAGGAGATATAGAGTTGTAGTAAACTCTCTTACTCAGTGATTAAGCGCTAGTGAATCGGAAAGTTTACCACCAACCAAATATTTGCCACGTCACAGTGCACGAACTAACGCTACCTATCTCTGGTCGACTTACTGTGCTGGGTGGTATATTAATACAGTCACTGCCAAATGAGTTATGACTTCGTAACGCGATTCCACAATCAGTGCGAACCGAACAGAAAAAGAAAAATCGAATTCATGTATGAGAATTCGATAATGAGATTAAAAAATCAATATGATAATAGAACGAAATTCGTAAAAACTCTTCAGGATCAGCTGGAATTCATTGAAAATCGAAAATTAAGTAATTCGAAATATGATGAGATCAATGAATCTCAATTATTTGATGTAACCGCCTATTGTTATTTGTTGTCCATTTGTTTGCCGGGATGGATAGAAATTGTTGAACTTCAATTATGTATGAAAAAAAAGCAAACAAAAAAAAGAGCAAATGTAAAGAAAATCTGGCACTTATATAGAATATTGTTACATGAACTATGTGTGCCCTCTTGTTTGAATGATAAAACTCAAATTTTATTCACATTTCAATAGAATTTTCTTTTTTACAATAATAATAACGACGGTGAACGATTCGGGGAAACGGATATTAAACTCGGTATTATCTTGTTGATAGAATACACATGGATTCCGCGGCTCGAAACGTATGAAGGGCCTTTGGAAATCATTCATACTACTTTATGGATGCGGTTATATTTGAAACGATTGTATTACCTGAGTAAAAAATCAAAAATCGAAAACAAAATTCTCGTTTTTGCCATAAGCGTCAAGTAATCGTATTCGGAATCTGGTAAACACGACGGTCAAAATATTTCAAATGGAGTCATCACTGGTTATAACACTTGGTAATCTACCTTCCACCTCACCCCTCGGCCCCTCCCGTATTCACTTAGCACTCACATATGAGATAGTAACGGATGAATAAATACGATATGCACCATAGGTGGTATGCCTAATTTGGTTGCCACTCGAAGTTGCCCCGCGGGGTACACATATTACGGCGCATGACGCTCATACACCGTAACCGTGGGAGGGCACGTTATCAAAGATACGGAGCATATACCGCAAACTTTGCGGTCTCTACGATATGGACGGTAAATTACATTGCAGATGGACCGGTTATACACCCATTATGAGGCTGCAGGGCTTCAGTTTGCGACTCGCTCGACGCGTAGCGACCCTAAGGGTTTTCCGAATTTGGTGGGCAACTTGAACGCATGGTACATATAATGGAGAAACACATAATGCGTAACTCCAGAAGATACTTACCAAAAGCAACGCGATTCGTAGCCTACTTGTGATTATGTATGTGTACAGATGTACGTAAATGCAGATTAAATCGTTTGAAAATGTCTGTACAAAATTCTGCTCATGTACAATTATGCACGAGCTTTTGGTTTTATTTGTCCTAGGCGAGCTGCCACTGTTATTAGAACCAAGTCAATTAAATTAACTTTTACCATCAAGGTTAGATTATTCGGATGAAGAAAATAACTAAAAGTTATGGGGATAAGGTACGTATCTCATCTATGAATTTTTTCACAGAAAAAAAAAGAGAAAAAAAGTATGGCATCCGAACACATGCGGCTATCGAGTGTTATTGATCGACGAACCTGTTGATACCTTACGATAAATTGTCAATCGCGTGCGAACATACGTAGAAAATATATTTGTGTGAAAATGCTCTGAAATGTAGTAGGCATGAGTGTGTGCACATACTTTGAGTGGTGCTCTAGGGGGTATACAGAAGTACCGAGACGAGACCTGAGGGTGACACTGAGGGAATTAGCTGCTCTTCAATCGGGTACGGAGAGTTGAGTCTTTTAGCAGATGCTCCGTAGAAAATTGCCTCGACTACCTGTCTTTTGTAACCTGTCGCTGATTGGAGCAACTTGTGTATTTCGAAGGTGCATATGGAGTATACGTATTGCTATGGATTGCAGCTATATCGCTAATTTTTCCCCCTTACGAACCCTACAACTTTTGTCGAAAACATTTTTTTGTACCATTCAAAGTTTTCTAGATGTCGAGGTGTTTTATTTAAAACCAGCCCCTGTTAATACGTTAACATGTGTCCTCAGTTTATGTTAATGTACATTAAATACCTATATTGGATCACCTACACTGTGCTGAACCTGTGCTGTACGTTTACATGTAGATTTCGGTGTGTCACCGTGGGGGGTTGGTAAACGTACGAATAAAGTGTCAGAAGTATGCAATATGGCGCTATTCAACAGTTTTATGAGTTCATAGAAACGCATGGATACCACACTACGTTTATGCTAAAATTGTTAAATAACGGGCGAGTGAAATGCGGAACTTGACTCCATGAACATAACTCTTACACCATGTACGTACACTGAAATGCGAATGAAAAATACTGCCAGCATTTTTATGAAAACTCATTTTTTATCTCAGTTCGAATGAATTTATTGCCTCCTATTCCAAGTCTTACGCGTTTGAAATTTGAGTTTATCAGAGTTCAAGGTTAATTTTCGAGCATCAATAAATCGGTGTAAAGAGTCAATTTCCGATATGGGAAGATGACAATGAGAGGAAATGAACATGGGAGGTCAATATCGTAGATGAACCCTGACAAATTGATGATCACCGCTTGTCCGTTGAGTTGGTTGGTCGAGTACATGAAAGTAGTTCTGGCGATACTCAGATACATACCTTGAGTCAGAAGAAATAAACGATAACATCACGAAAGACGTCATTCGATGATTAAAGGATTCATCTCCTATGAGATTGTAACGCGTCGATTGGTTACTCATAGTCACGAGACCCTCATCGGATATAGATACGCTGTGTGGAAGAGCAATTCAAGGTAACAAACGGGAAACGTGAAGCTGTTTAAAAATTTATTGGTGCTTACTGCTTCTGCATAATACCTGGAGAGTGTCTTGTACAACATAGATTACAACGTTAACTGCTCTATGGTGCAGCGAAACGTTATAACCAGTAACGCGTATTGTCTACTCAAACTTATACTTTCAGACACCACCCACATAACCACGATATCTCTGATACAATGAATGAGCGTGGCCCGCATCTTCCAGTTTTTCACTTCTTCTTATCCGATTCGAAACATCACATAATGTCACAATGGCCGATTTCCAATACCAGCGCGGTATACATAGCGCTGGTGAATTTTTATCATCCTCCTCAAACATCCCTGGCTAATGTGCGCATTTCATTATATTCATTTCGAACTATACCCGTTAAATTTATTGTTCTGATACCAAGGCAACGTCGAAAGCTCGGAATACACTTGTACCTTTGTATGTCAGTTTGTTCGAACGGTAGGTAGACGGAATAGAATGACAGGGTGAAATTGCTGGCGATACAGCGCTTCGTCAAGCGACTAGTGTATGCGCGCATGAACAACCTCGTGAGAAACCACCGGCACCTTGGGTCTCTACTCGGTGTTTATAGTGAGCCTACACTTAGCGGATTTCTTAAGGGTGTGATATTTGCTGGAATATCGTCCGCGATTTACTTGGCATCGGAGGAAGTCCACTTTTTCGAATAAACGTCGCAAGTAAAAACTGGCGAATATCTCACCGAGCTATCTCGGAGATGGTTCATCGATAGATACAAGTCTTATGTTCATAGATCAATCAGATACGTTGAATGGCTCGATAGTTTAGAATCGTATAGTTCACAGATTTGAAATTGAATTTTTCAATTATGCAGAGGTGGCTTCGTTTTGGGTGCGATATTGTACCACAATAATAAGTGTGACGATTCGACTTCCATGTTATACGTACTATATTTAACGCACTAAAGGTATGAATTTTGAAGGGTCTCAATGTTAATAGAAATCCCCGCGTCCCATATCCGTTGGATTACCCATTCATGTGGACACCATCAATAATGTTGAAACGATTTGCACTCTAGTCGAAATCCAGCCACCCTATATACGGTATATAGTATCAGCTTAGCGTTCACAGGGCAGATATTGTACCGGGGCAGTAAACTTGGATCAATAAATCCACGTCTAAACGGACATAACAGCGAACTTAGAATTATTAATAGTGTTAATATCGTCGGAGTAGTACCGGCCACCTAGTAGGTATACTTGTCGGTACATACCTACAGTAATACAAAGATTTACTCGGGCGGACAGTCCATCCTTGGTCCAACCTGTGCTTCATCTATACCTTATTCTGGCTTATAGCGGGATAAGCAGACCAACAATTCCCTTGTTGTCCACCCTCATCTACGCCTCAACTCGACCTTTGCTTCAAGCCTTTATCATTGCTCCAATTTCCCTGACATATATCCAGTGGATATCGGCATTTTTCGAGGCATTTTCATTTCTGTTATACTCAAAATCCTCAAATTCAATATGATGTTCACTGTGGCAACACTATCACATAACTTGCAATGAGCGACGGGTCGCGATATTCGAAACATCGTATTGTCAAGGCATAGTAGATATTTCCAAGCCAGAAGATAGAAAACTCATTTGAAATCGAAAATCAATAATCTCCACTAATCTTACGGGGTAACTTTCTCCGAACACTGTTTCACGTAGCTAGCAGCGGAGCATATCGTATAGAGTATTTGGCAAACTTGTCAGAGTTTCTTGCGCAGTTTAGTTTTAACTCAAATGTTCGCTCCCTGCTGCAGCAGCGGGAATTGGAGAAGAAGTGCTCCAGTTTTCGAAACCAGCTAAGTAACGTGGCTATAGTTAGTCGGGTGCAAATCGTTATATCCATAGGGATTTTCGTATTGAAATGCAGCTGAAATTTCTCGGTTCAAACTTAGACCGATTGGCAGTAGGTATCAATTCAACGGATTTCCCCGTTAAGATAAACAAATGTGCTCTGAAAGACATTTGTTCCTATTCGTCGAGCGCTTGGTCGAAGACAGTATATACGGGAGGTTATTGATGAGTTTCGTACACAGATCGAGCAATGATACTTCCCTCATTTATATCAATGAAGAGAAATTCCAACCCGAAGCAATGGACGAAAGGGGCATACCTATGCGAGAAGGGTCAGCCCAGCCAAGCCATCCGTTCGACTGCTTGAATCCGATCCTATTCTATACTCGACGATTGTTAGACTCCCGTTGTCTCGATGCCCCGCGCCCCCGACCGCTCGCGCGTGGCGGCCCCCTGAGGACCGGAAGTCAATTTCACCCGTACTCCGCCATGTTGTCGGGATTTGCTGAATCCCAGTAGCTCGTCCAATCGCGAGAAAAGATCCTGTGGTGAGCGAGTCTCGTCTCGACGACACGTCTCATCATTCCTCGCCACTGCGGCTGATCCGTCGCGGGAATACCAATCTCTCTAAATCAAAAGTACGCCAAGCTCGGAAAAACCACTGCGCCGTAGGCTACAACACCTCTGCAAAATCACTGACGGCTTCTACGCGATATGTAGGTACATGTACCTACCTTACACAGATGCCGAATAGCAAAGCTTTTCTATTTCGTTACAAACCAGAATCTTATCAATATCGAATCTAAGCTACCATCTTCTATCCATACAACGCTATACCTACCCACCTTTTGGTGATCTAATAAGAAAATGTCGTTGTCTCGCGTTGGGTATAAGGTTGCATGTATCTACCAGTAGAATACTCAAGCTTTTTTATGTTCGCCGGTACCAGATATAGGTAATTCATATGCAACAAAAAGGACAAACATATAGAGTAGTTTGTTCAAATAACGACGCAGTGCACGGGTTCGAGCTGAAAAATATTCATTCACTGCAAGTGTGCACTCGATCCTCATTAAAATATGCTCATGCTGCAGGTGAGTGAAAAACTGAATAATAGGTAGACAGCCAAGAGGATCAAGAAAAGTGCAGGAAAGAGGAATAGGTGGATCGGGATGACGTGCTACGGAGTAAGAGAAACTGCTTTACTTATAGCGTCGTTCTGTCACAGGAACCACGCGTATTTTCTACAAAGGTGCTGTACATATTGCGGTGCGCATATTTCTTGTTGAAAAATAAAGTGGATCATCGTGCGCATCACGATATAACTTTTTCCATATCTTTCCGGCTTTCTTAACAAAAACCATCTACCAATACTTTGAGTGCTGTCATTATACTCGTTCGAAGTACCTCCGAAAGACCCATATGGGTGCTAAACTGTTTGATTTATTTTTTTTCCTTGTAGTTTGACTTTAACTGTAATTCGGTGATTTGATGAGGACTATGTTAATTCGAGATTTGAATTTTCTCAAGTTTGGAATTTCAGTGAGAGACAATAAAAAAATCATCGCTTCTTTCTATTCCCAGAGTGCTCATATTTTACCTCGTATTTTACCATCTGCTGATCCGCTTTAATGTGGACAAACTGTTAGTGTTTAGTGTTTTTCAAATGCATGTAACACGCATTATTCTATCACTGAATAATAAATCTTACATCAGTGTGTTTATTGTTGATTATATGTGATATGTGAAAATCGTTGTTCGCACTTTGAGGGTGTTTCGCTTAACACTATGTAGAAGTATAGTAGTATCAGTAAAAACGGAAAAGTTATTCCTATGCAAATTGTATTACCTACCAGTGTGGCGGTCTGCAATGAACTTTTCGCTAAAGCGAAACGGTGGCTCTATACTGTATGTAAGTACAATATATACAGGGTGAGTTTTTCCAAACTCCGAGATCGGGAGAAGCTTCATTTGGCAGATAATGCGCTTGACCTTGACTCAACTTCTCATTCACTTAGCGTGCTGTGTTTTTGAGTCGACTTTTCTCATTATTCCCATTTTTTCTGTGTGGGATGCGTCAACTGGGGGAAAAAATCGAATGAGACCCCTCTCTTTCCCGAGGTCTGAAATTACTCACCCTATATATACATATATATTTCTTTTTTCTTCCTCATTATTCCGTGTTTCGCCAGCAGCTACCGTGATTGCATGTGCAATGTGTAGTGGTCATAAACGTTGTATGAAAAAAAAAAGAAAAAATTCTAGACGTAACTTGCGGCTGATAATTGCACCGATCGTATTCACGCTGAAAAAAATAATTTTGGTGTTAAAGTTCCTAACCATATTCAACATAATTTGTACCGTTTGACGAACGAGTGAAATATGGGTTTATTACGCGCAGCCAAGCGTTAGTTTCGAGGATGAGAAATGTGCGCGCAAAGCGCGAGACAGCAGGCAGGTGCTCAATCATTGAGTAATTAGGGTTTTGCGCGCTAGGGTATGCTACGAACGGATCCGTAGATACCAACAGCTCTCGGGGGGGTTTCCCCAGGTTCCCTTCGGCCCCCACGAACCCATCAACTCCGGAGTCTCACCGTTAGTTGTACGCAAACGCGTTAATATTATGCGGGTTGATCGCTGTGACATTGGTCAAACATTTGTCCAACGAAAAATGTAGAAGTTGCGAAACAAATGCGAGGGTGACAACGTATGTATTTTTCGCCCCGTCCCAGTGCAGTAATAAGAAAATAGGTAACGATCATTTTTTAGTAAGTGGAAACTGCGAACACAACACTCTCAAACGCCAACCTATGTTCTATATTTCATTTAGACAGAATATGACGAGATTTTCGCCAATTTTCACAATATCTAGTTTCTCTAAGTCTATAAATTTCAGGAGCTTCAACGAATTCGATGAACTCTGTTTTTTCTTTTGATTAATACCAGCAATTAAAAATTTCTGACCAGACTTTGCTTAAGTAAAATGTGGACAATACTAGTGGGAGATCGGAGAGAAAATTGCATTAAAAGATAGAAATATATAGGGTGATAACGCAGGTTATATCACACTGTATAACTGAGGCTGTCATCGCAGCGATCGCCACGTTCTTCCATCACGAGCGGACCTAGATATTCCCATACATGCCTTTCCACCTACTCATGGTTTATGTATAGCTGCTGCCTACCTCGAAGTACTCTGAGCTGCCATTACCATTGTTATTGCTGGTATTATCTGACATATTGGTCGCGGTTCAGTAAGCTATAGCAGCAGCTGAGCTGATAGGTTGAATGTTGTAGATACCTACGCAGACAGTCCTATCACCATATCATTTTCAGTATCCATTGAGCATGAAATTTCTATGAAATTGTATACTTCCGTAAAGTCGTGGCGACCTCGGAATGAACGATGGTACATGATTCATCGTTGCAAAGCGAGAAAGTGCAGTAACAGCGTGCAACAGCAGCAGCGGCGCAGCTGGAAGGAAAGATCCGCACAATTTACCGTTCCAAAAGGGTAAATCTATGTCTGTACGTAGATAGATACATAGTTTCCACGTATGTAGTATTCCAATCCTTTCAGGAAGAAATATCTCTTTCTCTTATAAGTATATCTCGGACAATGTTGTTTGACTATACAGCGTTCATATCAGAAATGTCTTTGTGGGACATATACTCGTGCGTGAATAAGCACCGACGTTCTTGATACAAGGCTTCATCGTTTGGCGCATGAATTGTGATACTCGGAAGATTGATTCGAACTTCTAGCGATAGGATGGAAAAATCGGTAAAATCTTTTGATGTATGAGTAGTCGAGTACTGGCGTTGTCGCTGTTCGTTGAATCACTCGCACTCTCGGTAAAAAATCTGAAAATAAAGCAGAACGGAAGAAAATAACAAAAAAAAAAAGGAGCCTCGCTTTTTATAGAGGCCATAGTTCTTTCGGGAAGTCGACATAAGCACCGGGTACTAACGCTTCACAGCGGTAGCAGCAAAGTGTTTAAATATTCCTGTCATCTTTACTATAACGAGCAATAGTAGCCCCCGTCGATAGTAAAGTCAGCTAGAACCCATTAAGCGAAACAGCTAATAAAACTTGCGCTTCACGTCATAAATGTTGTATATTTATAAGTCACGCGGGCGTGTTTACATATTAACCACCAAGGGATTGGTGCCAAGGGTTTAAAAATAATTCACCCGTATCACAAGCGTCCTACAGCGTTTTTCAGATGCTACGTTTATATGCATATTCCTAAAGCACCGTTTACACTCTCACGTTTTGAGCAAAATTCTCGTTTCTTCCCGCGCTTGATAAAAATAATGTAAACATCATCGGCTTCATTCTCGTACGATCAACTCTTCTCGTAGATATAGGTACCTTTATATCGCGAGAAGTACTCTGCAAAACCTAGCTGCAAGCTTGCTCGATCGAGTGTCGAGACACCAACACCTCGAGGTGTAATATGGCAAATACCGTCGCTACGCTGTCGTCAAGCCTTATAAGATCCTGAGTGTCTCTCGTTCGCTTCTCGATCGTTTACTGCACATAAAATACTGTCAAGTTTGTCCTCCGGGGTCGTCGCTTCTACTGCAGCTATCTCCACAGCTTTGCAGCAGCTCCATAGTCGTTCCACCACTCGCGCCCTCACAACTCATCCGTTTCTACTTGTTTCATTTCACGGCGGTTACCACGTGTTCTTGACGAGCTTCGCGAGCTTTATGAACTTGGAGTAGAGATTCTTATATTAGTATAAAAGCTGCGCGTCCCCAGGCCGACCGAGAACCGGAGACCGGGATTCGTTAAAGTGGTACTTTTTTCCGGGTTTATTTACAAAATTTATTACATTTCTACAACAACCACCGTTGGCAGTGGGTATACCGCATTACCGCAAGGAGCCGCGTGTGGCTGAACATAATTACGGACCCTGACAAAATAACGGAAAAAAATAATGGTACTGAAGTAGAAAGACCGTCGTAGATAGGTGAATTGAAAGACAAAAGAAAAATTTCAATGGAAGATAATTTTCCGTGATAATTAATCTTGCCTCATAAAATGCATAACCAAGTCTTACATTCATTTTTTAAATCATATACACATTCTTTTTTCTTGGCACAAGTAGAGTGAACTATACAATGATAACAATGCAAAACCACAGTCGCGTTCCAGTACGTATAACACTATACATGTGTTGGTATGTAGGTTCTATATTTATACATATAGCCCAAAAAATAGAGCGCGAGCTGCAGATTGATTTCTGATTGAATCGCTGCAGGGGTGAGAAAAAAATGTCATTGCCCTAGATTTCAGATCCGTGCTTAATCTCCAATTCATATATCCGACTCGAAAAATATTTAACTGCATTTCTGTGGCTCTGGATTTACCTCTACCGGGATATTTACGATGTTTTTTCGTCACGCAATCGATGCACTAGATATTTTTATTCTCATTTCAAAGACCTGAAAAACTGTGGTTTCGATTCTTTAAATAATACGTCTTCGCTACAGGCTGAATGCATTCAGATTTGTGCTGTTGCCGTCAATTTCATGGTCGTAGATGTCATCTCCTGTTCAAGCGGTTACCACAAAGACAAACTTGAACTGATTAAATAGCATTTCCTTTCAAATAAATTCACTATACGGCCTTCTATTTATTTTACCCAAAACCCAGAATCTCTACCGCGCAGTTTTCGTTGAGACGCTTTAAATTCCTAGGTGACAGATGGACTCGCCGAACCCGCACGAAAACCGCGTTACAACATTTAGTGAAATAAATTTTGCAAGGGTCGAGCATTACTCACAAACTTATGCTGGTATATTGCACGGCAGAAAAAAAAATAATTATCGTGTACACACCTAACGCCACACACTCATATTCACGCGAATGATTTGTTGGATATCACACTTTTTTTTTATTTGGTGTTTCGTGCACATTATTCGTTATAGGTAAGTATCGAGCTGCAGATTATTCGGTAGCCGTCCATTCATTTGAAGTTTTTCCGTTAATATTGAATGTCCGACTATTACATGAGCTAGGGGATGAGCGTTTTCCGAAGTAGATATACATCAAATAAATTTTTCAAGCGATTCCCCCATTAGCGCAAATCCCGCTTGACCCAGTTCCAAGATAGCGGTGGTACAATAAATTTACTTCTAAACACGGAGTAACGCCACTTGAGAGAGTAAAAAACTCAGCCCTAACCACTTAATAAATCTGGGTATTTATATGCCCGCGGGGTTCCTGAGCCTTGGGCACATTGCTATATATATGTCGAAGCTGGCCAAATTCGGCAAATCTTTATTTATGGAAGCAATCATTGGGCGCATGAACCCCAAAATCTCACCACCTCTGACTTATACGGGTTGACATATACACGTTAACCGAATTTTGTGATCACAAATATACGTAAACCTACCAGCTGTATATCCACTACCGCTCGCAAGGTATTCTAGTTCCCAAATGAATTTTTTCTCTGACGTCAACATCAACGTCTATCGCCGTCCCCCGGATGGTTCACAGAAAAATTCAATTCCTGGTCAAGATCAATATTTTCAGAAAGGACATGCCTGCTCATGTCGCCTGCAGGATGTTATTATCATGAATGCACCTTCTTGCCGCGTACTTGAAATTTCCAGGTGTGGGATAGCTGCTATGTCATGGTGATGCGAAAAAGGTTAAGCCAAAGCCGCAAATAATAAAATAGACGGCACATCGTAAAAAATGTCCTCAGGCTAAAGAAAGGTAGAAAAAGGGAGGAAAAATAGGCGGGGGATATCGAGGTGGGACGAAGGGTAGGAATGGGAAGTAAGCCACAGCCTCGGGCAGTCTTTCGCCAACTTATTCACCTCAGATGATGAAACTTTGGGAAGGCGTTTACCAATCCTTATCTCTTCTGATGGTAGTAATAACGAGTTTGGTTGACTCGTGGGTTCCGCAAACCTTTCTCGATTTCTTCCCCCAACATTTCGTTCGTACGCGCTCTGATGTAATATAAAAAGCAAATGTTTCCAATTCCGCGTGTATAACAAAGAGATGGGAAAATCGCTCAACTTTCCTCTCGGCTATGAATATATAGCCTACCCCACGCGAAGTGATTTTTCGCGGTTACGTTGCGGTCGCTGAAAATGCATCTCTTGGAAAATGCCACCCACCCGAATGCTGCAGTTATTGCTAATCTCGGTGAAGACGTACCTGCTATAATTACAGGATGATAAAAATTTTTAACAATTCTCATCCGGTCCGGGTTTTTTATGTCTGATCGATATCCTTTGCTGTAGTACAGCAACAAGCTGCAAATGTTCTCCATACCGTCTCTGCAGTGTTCAAAAAGCATCGTATTTTTTCAGCGCATAAATTTTCAAATCAAACCGTCGGTGAATACAAATTCGTTCGATACATTGTGAAAACTTTCATATGAACAATGCAAAACCACTCAAAAAGCGCACTGCTCGGTTTAACCTAGTTCCACAGCTCCAATCATGCCCGTTAAAAGTTTCATCTCCAATTTTTCGGCGCAACTAGTTGCAGCTTCCGCAGAGTGCAGGTCATATTTTATCCGGGAGAATGGAAAAATGAAAAATTCAATGACAAATGAAGTTTGCGGGCTGCAGTATAAATACGCGAGAAAAAACTCCGAACGTATATCGGCCAAACAGTAATAGAAAGACGCATTAATCTGGTATACGTTTACTGGGGGGGCAAATACGACCTTCTGATTACATTACGCCCTGCCACACAAGCGGGTTTCATTCCATTCTACTTAACCATGGTAAAGAGCAGATGCAGATGGAATGGTCGCTCGTCGTGTATAATCTACCCATAACACGGGACAGTGGGTGGCCACGTTTTTTTTCATTTTTTTTTCTACCTATTAGACATAAACTCATCTCGCTAATTCAAGATATCCGAGATACGAGAGTAACTGAATAACTATGTTGCAGATACTCGTATATTCTTATAAATATTCTGTCATCCTAACCACGGATATGACCGTCGCCATGATTACCGCGTATGATCCTTTCTATCGAGTGGGTACACTTTTATTTGCCTCTGATAACTCCATGGGCACCAATGGGTTCACAATTATTATCTAAAAACTGACGCATCTGCGCCATTTGCAAGTGTTACCTATTCTGTAGTGGTTCCAGTTAGAAAGGCGAGATTTCCTTTATTCATATTTATATTCTTACGTTACGTAGTTATATATCACAGGGGTGTCCGTACAGTTATCGTAAATTTCCAATCTCATCATTCCATGTTACGTGAGAATATCATTTCTGTTCGAGATAGTAGAAATTATTCATCGAGAATTTGAATATTCATATACGTGGTGTGTCTCACGATAATTTATTATTATGCAGAAAAAGGTCGTGCGCCGTGTTATCCGGAAGTGTGACCGTAATGCTGAATGAGTTGCGAGACTTTTTATGGGCTACCAAAGTACAGAAACTTATTATGAAGGTGAACATAAAATTCGATTGTCAAACTGTAGGTATATACGGGGTTCGTTACAAATCCAACAGCGAAATGCCAACATGCAGGCCGACAAAATTGTTTACCTTGCATACGGAGGCGAACTAATATGATCTACATTGCACAGATACAGATATCAACAACCGCGTTTACCATAGTTACACATTGCACACACACGGTACGTCACGTATGCCTGCGATCGTAACGTATCGATTATCCCATCAACGACCATATGATGTAATGTTAACGGGTTGTCCGAGAACTAGCTGTTATCAAAACTATATGTGTGACGTTATCTCGACTGAATGCGTGATCATCACTCACCCGAGGGTAGGAAAAAAAGTCCTGGCTCTTGAAAACGGAAAAGGATGCAGGAAAAAGCTAGTGAAAGGGAAGCGAGAGACTCGTATATTCTGAAAATTTCTTCTGAAATATTTTTTATATTTCGATACGTGTATGCCTCACATAGTGTAGGTACCCCCTGCGTTGTTGCTCTTCTGCGTCGTTGAATTCTGCGGCACGAGACGCACGCATAAAATGTATGTGCATTTCAATACTCGTGAATTTCTCTCCCTTTTCAAACCTGCAACGCTCCGGAAGAGGTCTAACGCGGTTTCGCTCGTATTCTTTTATTGTTATTCTGTTGTTTCTTTCACGATGTTTCTTTGCGGCTTCCTTCCATTTTCAACAAACGACGTCTGAACGTCTCAGCTGATGTAGTTTACGACACCGCCAAGCTGTTCAGTGATAACCGCTTCTCGCTTCAGGAAAAAAAATCGACCGCCCAAGTACTAAAAAATATTCCTTTTCGACACCGTACACGAACGTACGTGAAAAACGCAACCGCAATAGCGTCTTCGACGTCGCTTGACGAGACGTTCGAACTATAATTTGAATATATGCGGTTACGCCTCGCCTCTTGTGGTTTGCGCATACTCATATATACGCTGTGCTCTGAATTTTTTGCACGTAATTTAGTCCAAAGCTAGAACAAAGAAAGAGAAAACCCTGGAAAGAAAAAAAGCCATTCATTATCCTGTATTGAAAATTTTTTACTTCAAGTCTGTCAAGTTCGGCCGATATAATTTGGACTTGGGGTGTACCTATACCTTTACATCAGACGTGAAGTTTCCGCACTTGAATGAACGAGATTAAAAGCAAAACTTTAATTCAGCTTTAATTAATTGTTCTTGATTGAATTGAATTTACAATTCATTTGGATCAAGGAGCCAACATAAAAGGAGGTAATATAATGAATCTCGAACGAGCTGCTGACAAGTCGACGACACAGAACTCTAATTTCGCGAAACATTTACGCAGGAACGAGCCAACATCATTTAGATTTCAGCAACTAAAGCCGGACTGAATGGGTATTCGAACTAATCAATAACATAAATCGTCTCTAATTTGGCGAGAGCTAGTTAAGACACATGAGTAATTCGTTGGAAAATTAGTCTAGACTATCTGGATCTCCGCACCATACGTTATGATGTATAAGGCTCATCTATGTTCTAGGACCGAAACTTTGCACTCCATAAGATGCACATCAGCGTTGCTTCTCTGTGTGGCAGCCATAAAAATGCCAGTAGATAATTGCGTCCACTTTTAATTACAGTAGGCTATTGCAGTAATAAGCTGTAATAACACGGACGTGAACCCGAACTGTCTTGTCATTTTCTCTCCGCACGTGTACAATTTAGTAGTTGTTATTCCAAAAACTCAGGTAAATGGACCAGCTACGGTACCACGTCGCCCATCACGCGAGGTCACATTTGTTACGTCAAGTCTTGCTTCATCGCTAATTATCCGAGGAGCCGAAAGAGAAAAAATTATGGCCCTCTGCCTCAGCTTCACAAGATGCCCAACAATTGTGGCCAAACGAGCCAACACAGTTCTTATAGAAAATTCGTGGTCTGGCAAAACTCACATCGAACAAAAAGGTTTCATGAAATATTCTGAATCCACAATATACAACGTGTGATGATATATTTATTGGCCAAATTTTTACTTCTTTATAAGGTAAACTCACCTCACATGAATATAAAAATACTAAAAAAAATCTTCGCAATCTCATGCGTGGTTAAGATGTACTTCCACACGTATAAATGTATGCCAATATCGATTGATCATAAAAGAGTTCAATGAAATGAAATTCGACCAGATTATGTATGATAGGAGGTGGAAATGAGAAGAATCTTGAAATTCTGAGTTGAAATGAGTCATACTTGTGTGCTAAAAAAGTGAACCGTCGTAGCTGCACGAAGATGAAATCGCTAGCGCGATGATGCATTACGCCGTAGGTAATTCAGATGCTCGGTGCGTTCTAATTTGCGGTCGAAATTATTAATTATATCTTTGTCGACACAGACTCCGTGGAACGTAATTAAAACTTTTGCTATGGTGGCTAATTATCTTAATTAAGCTGCATAAAATCGGATTTTACTCTTGTGAAAATGCTGTACGAATTAAAATAAATACAAGCGACGTTTTGGCTTTCGGATGATCTGATGGCATACCGCAAAGCAGAACGTAGACAGCCGCTTAATTACCTTGGACGTTTTTCTTGAAAAAGGTAAATGCCTGCAGCAATTGAAGTAATTACTTAATATATCAGCGCCTCACCGTGTCAAGATAATGATGAATCTGAGCGTGAAATAGTAGCTCGACAACGTGATTCCATCGCTTCACCGGGAAGTCGGGTGTCACGACCAGTACGTCGTCTCTCACCCCAGCTGCAATCCGGCAAAGAACAGAACTCCGATGTTCTACTGATAACGGAAAACCCCTACGATTCTTCACAGATATTCCACGGATATAGCAGACACTCCCACGTTAACATCCTCCTCAATTAATTAATCAAGAAATTAATATACTTGGAGTCATCTTTGATTGTTATCATCAGCAATACGCTTAATTCTCTTCAAGGAAGGGAATAAGAAAGGAAACCATCATTATGTCTCATCATTTGGTTGAAATTAAGCCATTTTCCTTCCCACTGCAAGGCCGGGTCGGATTCGTGTTTGGCCCATTTACATGTGCTCATTATTGTTGGTTAAAATCTTCACATGCAATGTACGGGTGATTTCATCCCTTCATACCAATAACGGTCGGCGGTATGGGAATAGAATGAAAATTATAGGGATGAGGTAGCTGATAGTTATTACGTAACTCTCCTCTTTTTCTTGAAAGAATCCCCACGGTAAAAGGAATCATTTGGCTTAGCACAGGTGACACGCTCGTACGCTTGACGACCAGGGGTCATACGAGGCGTGCCGAGAACGAGGAGTCAGGATATAAGAGGGACGAGCTGGAATACCTTGGTGAGCAGGGAAAATACCGCAGAACATAGCCCTACGGGTTGGCCGACGTCAGGGGCTTCCACTGCTTCCGTGGCTATGGTGCTTTACATATTAATTATTCCTTGTCGGGATAACCATCTCCCCGACGTATCAATCATTTTATAGGCAACGCTATTTCCCACCGTCTCAAACTCGTTATTAATTAACACGTCTTACGTAACGTTTTAATAACACACAGAAATGTGTCCAAAGTAGATTAATTTTCGGTGCGCGTTGCGCCACGTCGAGCAATCATTTTTATAAGAAATCAAGCGCTGCAGCGCATAGTCGGTAAGTGCGCAGATAGTATCCTCCGGACTAGCGAGATTAATTTAGTAATTCAACGCGCACAGTTCGCGCGAGCCACTCGTAAAAGGCTTCTGCATCGAAAATAAGCTAAAGCCGGCAAATGCGGGTCATGAGTTATGAACTGTAATGTTGACTTCTTAGGGACTACCGGGACCGGCTTTTACAGCGGCTCCCCAGTTGAGGTTCTCGTGGTATGATTCGCTCGGGGCAACTATTGACCTTGAGAATGGCGCCGGTAGTGCAGGAAACGAGGCATCGCACAGCTGAGCTTTTCGCAGCACGCAATGTCCGTGACTCGTTAACGCGTAACAAAAGAATCGCGTATTCACGATCTCATACTTCAGGGGCAAAAAAAACGCCGGTGGGTATCCTCTCGTGTTATGGGCCCACGTGCGTCGTTCGATTCATGATATTTATGCGGGCACGATTGGTATAGAAAGAAAGAGTGAAAAAAGAAGGAAAGAGAAGGGAGATGTACGCTCGCGCTTTACTTATGCAGACAATCGCGTTTGCCAACGGAGTTTGCAAAATTTTCACGCGCACAACTTCATGAATACGTAGATTGTTAGCGTCCCATTATTCCTGTTCTCGTGTCACTATACTTGCAGCACGGAAAAATGTAAATATCTGCTGCAGCCTCCGTACGCCGCGAGCATGCGGGTTAATCTATGCGGCAAATGCGGTTCTGCAAGTGTGAGAGCAAGCCACGCTGTACCACCGTGTTACCAATGCTGCACGTTGCCCCCATGCTCTTGCTCCTGCTGCCGCTGCCGCAGTTGCAAACGACCAACGAAGCGACTTGTTAGAAGCCAACCTGCCAGGCTGCAAGACCCCAACACGAAGCGACGCCTGCGTCTAACCATACCGCCATATCCATCTGGTGCTGATGCCTGCGGCAATGTTGGCACGGATCGATTTTCTTTCACTTTTAATTTTGCGATCGTGCCCGACTATATTCTACCTGCTATGTTTAAGTCAAGGTGGTGGTACGTGGCGGACTTGACATTTAGAGAATAAGAATAACAGATTTTAAAGCTTACTTTTTAGATCATAATCAGCATGTCAAGTTATTTCAAGTTATTTGTGTCCAAGTTATAGAATTATTCAGACCACACGAATATACCATCTATTATCAAGATATTTTCGAACCTTGGACAATCAGTACTAATTTTTTTTTTAAATACGCTCGATATGCTCGTCGTTTTCAAATTGAATTAATTAAAACTGTCGATAACTTGAATTGTGTCAATGATTGGCACTTGAACCTGTACCTCTAGGTATACGTCGGTTTTCAAGTTGTTACGTAACAAGATATAGTGAAGCAAGTGTCATCTTCACTTCGTGGAGAACGTATTAATTGAATGTGCATTAAGCAGGCACAATTAAATTAGCGATTCTGGGCGATGCCCCACGTCAATATTAAATCTCATGATGCATAATTGGTTGTATGAGAAATTACTTCGTAGTTATTTTCGAAGAGGAAGACAGCGAATGTGAAGCATATTTTCTACAAGTTTCTTTGAACTCCAAAGACCAAGGAATTTCTCCAGACGGTAGATTAGGTTTGCGAATTACCCAACAAATTCTCGCGCGTATATCGATTGACGATGGGCCATTGGTGACATCTGGCGGTACTTGCGAATCATGCACCACTTCAGTCAATAATTCAACTTTATATAATGCAAAATCGGGAACTTTATGAGCGCAGATTAAAACAGTCCTTGACTTTCGTACGAGTTCACATTTCTGTACAATTTCGGTAAAACTTTGTTCAACTTTCAACTAGGAATTGAGGAGTTTCTACTGGGTTTTCGCTCTTTTTTTTTCTCTGCATCCCTCTCTCGATCCACTCAGTTCTATTCCGTTAGCTACCCCAAGACGTCAATTAAACAAGCATTCGCATCCACACGTTCTCAACGCGTATAAACACGTCACCCTCGCATACCACGTCTGGAGTGAACATGACAGGTGATACCTTTCACGAAGGGTGCTTTTGGAAACGTCATCTGCTCGCATAGTTTCACTTGAAAACGGTGTTGGATTATCCGGTTTTGATTTAAGGAGTATTGCAGCAGCAGCAGCGGCGGCTGGATCAGCGGCAGGAGAAGCAACAAAAGTAGAAGGAACAGATTGAGAGAGTGAACAGCAGAATTCGGTTGGTTCTGCACAGATAAGCGGGAGCATAACCAGGTCGGCGGCTACGAAAGACAAGTCATGTTAGCATTGCTAAACACACGCTATGAAATTCTAATTATTTACCCTTCCATGCGGCATTTATACCTTATTAAGTAGTTCGCAGTGTTCGCGTGATTGTCGTATAGTTCTCGCTGCTTATAAAAAAATTCCTTCACATTGTTACAGATTCTTACCATATTTTATTCGCCATGATTTTCGCTCACACGATTGAAGAACAACGTAGCCTAACTTCCGTAGAAAGTTACACCGTTCCCATTGCTATGGATGAAACGTGAACGTAAACCTAAACACAAACGTGAACGTAAACGGCATTCAACCGGCGCTAGGTGGGCATTCGGTACGTTGATAAATATTCTATCAGGCGACCGTATTACGTAAAACCAGACACTGCATACGTGCAAATATTAGCGTTGCCTTCCAGCGGCATTGTGTGCTCTGTGTATACCTGATGTAGCTTTCGTGAGGGTCGTGCTGCGAGCGTCGAAACACCAACGGGAGCTCTGAATCTTGAGATATATGGGTTGAAAAAAATCTAAATGCTGGCTGTTTATGTTAAGTCTCGTCCTCCTAGCCCCGCTTAAGGCAAGGTAAGAATTTTCAAATCTCTTTGTCTCCCATACTTGCATACAGGTCTTTCACCCGGTTCAACCGTTTTGGCCACCACCTCACGCCTAGAATCCGAGTTAACGATCAGATTCGCCCACACTCCAGATGTAATCTTTTGAAATATATCAATCCACTAAACCTAGGCAGTTACTTCACAGATAGATGAACCACGCTGACAACTGGTACCTGCCGGTATATAATAGAAATGATGGATTTTCGAGTTCCTTTGAACACGCGAATATAACAGAACTACGGATGATACCGGTGAATTTAGAATCGGAATAAATTTGCAAAACTTTTCCTATACAAGCATGAATAACATACATACATGTATGTTTGGTTTAGTATAATCACTTCAGATTTAAACAAGATATGCGGTTGCTTTCTATCCCCTTCAAATGGGCCCAACATCCAGATTTATTGTTAGTCCAAAACGGTATAATTTGACTTAATCAAATACGCTTCTTGGATCCGATACGCTAGTAATCTAGCTACGTGTTCACCTGGATATATGTCAGATGCAATTATACACGTACAAGAACCGCAGATAACCGAGTGCTTATTTCGAGGCGATAAACACCATAATCAACGGTGACCACAACCTTGATATAGAATGTGATTTCGATTGGAATCTTCGAGGACATTGCTCGGTTGAATTCGATAGCAATATCGATTGAGGAACTCGATCAACCGCAGAGAATTGACCGAGTCATTCAGTTTGCTGGATATCTCGGTGATTGTTGTTGTGCAACCTAATGATCATTACTACGCGATAATGTTGTCGGCCCCACTAGGATCTTGTATAAGCTGGCGAGAGCGCAATGGAAACGACATATATTCGAGCTCTTGTCTCTACGTATACATATTCGAGTAGAGCGAAGACAATGCGACTCTGCACTTTCATCAGCTTAATTATATCTACATCAGCACCTCTATCAAGGTAATTTGCGCATTCCGGGGTGCCCGCCGCAAGTAGTTTGAGACAGCTAGATATGCCTACAAATGAAGGTAGTGACTTCTGAAAGCTGATGGGTTTCCAAATGCTTACGGAGAAACTTTTGAATGTTGCGTGTCTGATATGATTGTATTTATTATATATCATGCTCCATTTGCTCAGTACAGCGTTATACACTGCACAAAATAATGGTCATTCTTTGACGTTGTTAAAACGCCCTGCATGCAGTCAGAGTCTCATAGTTTCTAGAAAAGAAGTTAAAAGAATGAACAAAAACCAAGAACACGCGTGCGAAAATAACGCCCGTTCCCATGATCGCTCAAGACAGAGGACGGTGGTTTAACGTCGTTGCTGCTGCTGTTGCAGTTGGTCGAGCTCATTTCTCGGGCTATACACCCGTTACACGAAAGTAAAAAAAACATAAAACATAAATACTACGGCGGGAAATCATATGCTCGTTAGGCGCAGTAAAATAGATTAGATCTCTTTCATTCACGGACTATACGCGATCCGGAAATACTCCTGTCAACAGTTTTTACCTCCAAAATATCACCGACCAGACGCTTTCAATAAAAACATGTATTTAGCTTTTTCATGTGAGAATATAACAACCTTAACCATCGATAAGCAATGAGTTTCAGTTTATGAATATTTATCGATCATCTTATGGTTGAAAAATTTCGTTACATAGGACGTCCTATGGTAAAATCGTGGTTTCAAGCAAACTGAACTATTCGAATCAACCTGTTGTTATAAATTCATGCGAAAGAATACCGAAAATTGATTTTGTTCTATCGTTACTTACGATGACACAATTTCCGTAGCATATCCGCACCGTAGCGTGACCTTCATCCGTCTCTGTACTTCATCAACGTCATAATTCAGTTCAAGAGAACATGAAAAGAAAAATAATAATTATACTGCAATTTAATGGGAGGATCGTGACACCTGGGTATGCTCATATAATATGGATAATAATAGAGTAAATTTTAGCTGCAGAAACACACGAGTCACATTAGTGTCATAACAGCTTAATCAAGCTCTCTACTACTCGTTGCATAATGCCCACTCTTTTCCTCGACATTTACCCAAGCATGGACAGTTTTGTCCACCCCGGACGCTCCTATGACCAGAGTTTCTCATGGCGCGACGAAGCAGATAAAAGAATTGCGACCTAGTTTACCGTATGAACCGCAAAACGTTGCGCTGCAGTAGAATCATCAGACGAGTTTATAGGTGTGCGTATATGTGTTTGCATAGATCTTAGTCATGGGATGCATATATACATACCTATTATAATCTTAGTAGAGTTTCTCGTACAAGCGGCGCTGTCACCTGACTGTCCCCACTGGGGTCATGACTTCCTAGCGGTTGTCATACGCTAAATGCAGTAGTTGGAATATTCGAAAGGTTCACATGTCGTGATTTTCATTTTATTCATTGTTTAACCAATTACCCTCGCTGTACGAGTCCCGAATCGCAATTAAGCTTCATGTAACGATTTAAATTAGCCTTTGATTATCGTAACAGCCATTTCTCATTACCCGTGCAAGCTATACCAGCTCCGAATATGATTAAACTGCCTGCAGGGATTCAGCTGTATACGTATAAAATTGCACTCTGACAACAATTTTAAATAATGAAATAATGCGGCGCGTATAGCTACCAATGTTCAAGAGGCACTCAACAATCTTTTGATACCATCATTTTCATAGTTCAAGTATTCCATGACCATTCATTTCAAACGGTACGCTCTATAATTTGATCAAAATATTTTTAACGCTATTTTAGACAGAAACATGAGTGCCTAAATTTTGCAAATAGCGGTAAGTTGAACACCACAGTGCACGAAGGTGTTAATCGACGTTTTGCGTGTGCAATAAAAAATGCCACCCCTGCTATGTTGGTGCGAACATTTCATAACTTAACACATTTGTGCCTCCGGACTCACCAGATTGATTTAAAACTTAACTGTTAAAATCTAAAGGCAAATCAGAATTTCAGGGATTTTTGTTTACTACCTCGTCTAGGTCTTGTCTTCGGAATGGGTCTACCCTGGAATCATCTTGAAAGGTGATGGCAGGTAGTTGAGGCGTTTTCGGATTAAGATATCGGGCAGGTGTTAATCAACACGTAATGGAGAATGAGTGAAAGAGTAATTGGAGTGTTTAAATAGAAAGAAGGATGACGGCTATGAAATTAGTTGGTTACGTTACCATCACCGGTCAGTGTTTTACCCTGGCAACCCGTCTAACTTGGCCCTATCCTGTCTCGTGCTATCAAACTATATCTAGGATTATGACTTTAAAATTATCGTGACGTTTTTTTATAAAATTAAACCCAACCGAATGGACCTCCTTATCGTACTCAGAGCGTAGTCTCAAATTTGAGTAGCGATTGTATTTGATATATCCAAAGTCTGTGATCGTTATGAGAACGATTGTTAAATCGCTTGAAAAAATTCGTATGCTTAATGCTCATTCAATTCTTGTTATTCATATCTTCCCCTCTACCCCGAAAAGGTCTGAACCCCGTCTTCATTATTATTATTGAATTACTTTACTTTCCGAAATCTTCAACCCAAGTTCTGCGTCGTAAGTTTAACCCGAGTCGATGAATATTGAAATTTCTGCTGAAAATTAGAAACTCGTAAATATTCATTAGGAACGGACATTTAAAAAAAAAGTGTAAGAACAAAATAAATCGTATGTATGTATATAGTCTATAGATTGAAGAATCTCTTCACTTTCACAAGCGAAGAGATCAACCCTCAGGTCATGAATGCTGATGGACGGTGATTGGAAACTATTATTCGAGCAACCCATTTTTTATTCACCATCACACTGGCACGTCTTTGAGAACTTGAAAGATTGTTTTTTTCTTGTCTTTTTTCATTTTAATTGGTATGATCACGAAGCACGGAGTCAAGGAATATGTTGAATTCACGAAAAAAAGATCAGACATAAGTATAGTTATCGTAATTTTCTCGGCCTCTGGAAGAAGTGATAACAACTTAATTAAATTTGATATGATTCGTCTCAAGTTTCTTTCTTTTTTACCATTTTTTTCATATTAAGACTAATTGTACGAATACAGTAATGATACCCTTCTCGTTTCACCGTACACTAGGGATTGTTAATCACGTCTAATTATTTTCCGGTGCAATTCTAATTATATTCCGGTTAGGGTAACAGCCGGTAAATTGATACCGATGGCAGAAACAGGAGAGCGTACAACAGTCTCTATAATTTGCATTTTATGTCTATAATCAGAATCTAAAAAGCCACATCCGTTGCTTGGTATTTAGTCCGTATATCTCTTACCTGTCGTACAGCAATGTATATTAATATGTATTAATAAAGGTATTCATATATGCGGGTTCTCTGTCTAAACCTCGCTGCATGTTACCACAAAAATATCAAGATTATCACAAGCGATTTATTTGCAACACAAGGCAACGACTATCGAAACATTCGACGTTGAAAGGAAGAAGCAAATTGACATTCTTTTCAAGAAAAATTTCGATTGGTAATTAGCGAGTAAAAAAATCTCTGCTGGTACTTATGGTCGGTGATTAGCTGGTTGTTTTTAGCGCTTACGTCGGCATCCATGTATTCTTTGTTGATTTCTGTGAACAAAACCAGGAGCTCCGAAATCCTTTTTCAATTTTCTATAGGTCAAACTGGTTTGGCACCGATTCAAGTTGGATTTCTTGCTTCATCCTTAAGAGTGTGGGACCGTGTAAAATTGTACTGGGGAAAATTCTATGTGCACGATATTTTACGTGACTGCAAGAGGAAAGAAAAAACAAATTGGAATGACTTTTGCAAATCTATTCGATGTATACGTAGTCGAATCGTGGATAGGAAAATCCGAAAATTTAGAGTCACGGAGTGTGGAGATGAGCGTGCTTTTTAGGTTTTGATTGAGGTAGAGTGAAAAAAAAATCGCTTCTGTTTTTAGCCGCAGTTACGGGGGAAAAATAACGACTTACGATGTATGGAACTTAATGGATCGAATTGTAATTTTATTGAACTACCCGGGAACATCGCGTTAGTTGCGGTGAGTAAATTCCGCTTCTTTCAACAAATCGTTTTTTCTCTGCCCCTCTTTTACCAGAACGTCGATGATAACGTTCCAATAAAGATTCCCGTGTAAGCGCAAGAGCGATTGTTAAACGGGTGGATTTGATTTAAGAGGGTCCGCCAGATAAAATTCCAACCCTATGGAGCAATAATACGCAAAAATGCGAGGGGCAATCGCAGAGCACAAAAAAAAATGAAAACTTGTAAAATCGACACTTTTTGCTGACAAAAACCCCCCCTACGATTTCAATACTCGAAGTTTGGAAATATTCTGATCAGTGCTGAATGAATTATTCAGAGTTAAAAACATATCTGAGTGATCTCTTTGTGTGGAATGGCCCATATGCCTTTGCGCGTGATCGTACTAAAGTTTAATATCAGTTCTCTCAATATTTCTGACACTACTATATTATAGGTGAACACGAGAGGCTGCAGGCTGAACCATTTCCATTCCCGTTTAGTGATATCGAGGAATGTTGCCGTAGTATACAGACAGTATTATACCTAACGACATAAGTCACGTGATACGTCGAAGCAGTGCAACAATCAATTCACTGGTTATATAATATACTACTTTCAACTATAATACGAGCTGAAGCGCGATAATGTAATGCAATCTAATATTGGCAGGATACTCGGTACTCGCTGTTCGCTATCATATGAACCAAAACACCAACACTTTGTGGTTATTGCTAACAGAATACACATGCCATGGCAGTACTCCCACCGGCACAGTATAAGAAAAGTGTATCTTTTTTGGCGTGCAATTTTAAAGTAACTGCTATGAGAAATTTTGCTTGAGTGTCAGGAATTTTTTGTTAATTCTGCTACATGAATTGCAAGTTTGCAGAGTATAAAGTATCATGCCGAAGTTTTTAGATTTCTTCGAAAAATGTGTTACAGATGGATGTATAGGTCGTAAGCTTGCTTCTGCAAGTTTCCATCAACATGTGGCGATAGGCATGTAGGGGATGGTTTGTCTATCACGGATCCTTTACCCATAGTCAGCTATACATGCTACCGGCTAGGGATGGAACTTTCTCAACCGCCAACAACTTTGCTAATGAAATTAACCGACTTGAGACTTATGAATCTGAAACTCTGAAATTAGATGAGGTTCGAAGTAGTACTAATACTAAAGATAAACGGGTTCTCATAGGAAATAAGAAAATCTCACCTTATGGTTTAGGTTCATATACTCGCGTTGTACCTTAACCCGATAAGCACAAATTTCTGTCAATAAATTTATTCGACTTATTGTCCATTCGGTATCCCAGTCTATCGCTTGGAGGTTTGGTATCTGTTTTCCAACCACAACGTAATCTGACAATATAATGATAAAATGTTTTGTTGGTCAGTTGAAATTGGCTTGCTCTGCTATGATCACATTTTCTCCACCTCTTTCACGACCCAGAGTACTCTCAGAGATTTCCGTATTCATTTTTGTCCCATTGTACATAACACGCGGTTTATAAATATTCACGAGCTCAACGCAATTGCACAGCGCGTGTGATGCAGGGGTGAAATTGTACGTCATAATACAGCGGGGAAGATTGTAAAGAAATATATAAAGGTAACGAATGAAATATTCTAGCTGTGAACGGATGCGTTGCAGGTTATGCCGATTGCTGGATACCTCAAGACGTGGAAATAGAAACATATTTATATCTGACGGATATCCCTGCGGGGCCACACAATGTGGCGTCAGACATTGCGTCGTAACTTATAAGCAGTATAGTAACAGGGAATCATCTCTAACCATCGGCAACCAGTAGTACCTACGAACCTTACATAAAAACACGACGTGCAGCTCCCGCCGACGCTGCCGGGTTTCTTTTCCTTTGTAAGCTATAATTATTGCGGTCTTGAGCCATCCTTGCGTCACCCTCAGCACCGTCCGCATCGCCACTGCAGTCCCTCGGTCTTTGAGAAGCTGGCCAGATGCTCCCTGCCTCCGGACTCTATTTATGAGTGTTGATTAAGAACTATTCTCACCATCGTAATCAGCTACCGTATTAGAATTATTTCTCCAAATCACCTTTTTTTTCATAAAGTGCAAGATCGGGATCTTTATTCTTCAGAAGCACAATGAACTCTGAAAATTGACCTGAAGTTTGTGCAACCACTAAGATATTTATCACGAATATTTCATCCATGAGATTTGGTGAAGCGATCGCTTACGAATCAGACATAAAATATACCAATAAAAGTATACCAGGTTATCGATATAGGCAGATATAAATGGAATAACAACTATTATTCCAGTCAATATTCGAGACGGAAATAGAGATTTACTCTTATCCTCTTCTAGCACCGGATACCAGCCAATTCCGGATAAGAATCCAATTGCCACTTCTCATGCTTCAAGCGAGATATAGCTTTGTATTAAAACTCTGTGGCAGTGAATTCCAGTTCGATTACTTTCAAATACGTAAAACTACAGGTTGGCCATCGCATTCTTCTTCCTTGCCAACCGCGTTATATTACATTATTATACCTATAGGAACTGTAACCTCAGAGGTAGATAGGTTCAATCCAAGCCCGATCTTTCATTTAACAATAAGTATACACCTGACTGAACAGCGTGATTTCTGAGTCACGGACTCTGCAATAGACTGACTATCAGAATCGATTAATAAGTCATTCGCCTTTTCGTACCGGCCGCTGAGACTCGGATATGAATACAGACGTGAAAGGTAATCTTCATTCGCTGAGTTCTCACCTGTCGTGGAAGTTAACATCCCACTGTCTCGATTTTGTCGAAAAGAAAACTAGTTTCAACTGTTATCTAGTTGACGATACACTGATGGGTATGTTCACTTTAAAATTGGCAAATTTTTGACCGAAAAAGTGAATAACTGATCTGACATAAACGGAAGACTTTGATGCACGTCGTTAATCAGTTTGCCTCGACGTATTCTGTCTTCTCGTACTAGAAATATTGGAACCACTGCCAATCTGTCGATCACTAGTTGTATCCAGAAGTTGGCAATTTTCATCGTTCATCACACAAGAATTGAGTTTATACAGAGTCATTGAATCAACAAAATTGTGTTAGTGGGGCAGGGGATATTCGAAATTGCGCGAGTCGCCAAAACTATGGTTATACAGCGCATGTATTGTCGTCCCGAACTATTTATTGATTGCGTTGATCAAATGTGTCAAAACCAACTATAATTAAGAGCAGCTGGCGGAATTGGACTGCGTCGCGATACCCGACATGTCCCGGTCCACGTAAATCTGTGCGCTCGATTGATTTGTGAGAAGTCCACTATATCACGATTTTGAAAAATAATAATAACAATACAATGCAGGAGAAAGTAGTTACGTGTAACTGTTGAGTTCGAAATCCATGCACTGATTTTTCTTTTATTATGAACGTAAATGTTATTATCAATTTATTTCTTCACAAGTTGAAAAAATTTGGTAGACCTCACAATACATTCGCGAAATCTAGCTGATAGTACCTGACCAGCCGATATCATGAAAAGCCCTTCTTTTTGTTGCATTCAATCACGTGCCGGGAGGTATAAAAACGCGGACGACCCTTTCCGCGCATAAAAACAAAGTCCTTATCGTCTTCCTATTCCTCCGCAACTCTCGCGTATCCATCCTTTCCAAGGTGGAAAGTCCGAAGTGATCCACGTGCGTGATTCTTATGTTGGTAGGTATTGTAGGATACAGCCTTTAGGTCGCAAGAGATCGATTATGACAAAAAATAGTCCCTCTGTGCAGTTTAGGCCTGGAGAAAATAAATAATTCTCCCAAAAGTCCTGTCATTATACAGTCCAGAGTCTCATTCCGATGAAAACAAAGTGAGTGCGACGGCAACCGGTTATCAAACTATGTCTTTAACGTCAGATGGTATCGCGTTACTGAAATGCCCGCCGGCCTTTTGTATACATGCAGCCCTTTTCGGTCCTTGAAACCTTGAATACGTACTGATCCCTGCAGGTCTTTGGGTCTTTGGGTCCTACGTATCATAAACCTACTCTACCGCTCGACCTGCATGACGCATCAGCATTCTGACGTTGGATTTAACATCGATCGATTACCACCGGATGCCATTACAATGACATGAATCACGTACAACACGTCACTTTGGTAATTTAATCGATCAACCTCAACTTCTTCAATCCCCATAGCATTATTTTGTATAGGGGGGGATTGATATAATGATGTACAGATATTTTTATTCTTCCACGTTTGAAAGAACTCGTATAGCGGCGAGGTAGGTTATCCTGAAGGAATTTACGAATCTAGTTGTCTGCATCAATTAGTTGCTATTCCATCAAATTCTGCTTTTGGCAAACAGATATTCGTTTGTTCTTCCCGAAGGTTACGTGGACGAGATCAAAGCCGCTATGTTTACATCCCGGTTAAATGTATAAAGGTGAACTTTCATGTGGAATTTTGAACACGTGATGCGCTCCAAACGATTATTTCAGCTTGGAAACACGTTGTGGCTACGGATATATATTTCGTGTGGAATTCACAATAGCAGCTAACCACCGTGTCTTTGTTCACCCCTATTTCGATTGTCGATCTCTTTCTTGAGGCATACCAAAGGGACAAAGGGGACAACGAGTCGAGACCAGACGCGTTTCAGTGGCTGGATACCCTGGGGCGTACCAAGGATGAAAGCTTTTTTCCAAATACTAGAGAAAATCCGGAAATGCAGAATATTAACTGTATCTCGAGACCTCCATCTGAATCCTACCATAGACCTACTCCATTATACCGCATGTAGGGTTCAGCTGGTATCTCACCACGTTCGTACGGAACATTATGTTGATTATGCGTTATTAATTGAAATACGTCTTGACACCGAAGCAGCCTCGAGCTTCGAAAGTTGACAGACTAAAGTCAAGAAGAATGTCGATATGGACGTGAATTATGTTTGATTCTCGCAGTCTTATTGCCTGTCTCTGGTCATTTGTCAACCGTATCACCCGCACTTTCGGTTTCACTGGCTGGAAATATATCATACAAACCACGGAAATGTCCTAAACAACCCGGACGACCGCGAACCTAATCAGCAATACCATGAATGCCACCTCGTAGATCTAATAATAGAAGATCGACCGCTGGGTCAGTGAGGCATTCAGTTGATGTATGCTTCTGCTTTATCTGATAAAAAATACATGTCGAATTACCCGCGAATTCAAAATTCCGTAGATCGATTCCGAATAACTAATAATTCAATGCAAGTTCTGGATTGAAAATTGTAACGCTTCGTCTAATTCATTGTTAGCACTTTTGCAAAATTGAATGAAAGCACGTTCCAATCAATTGATTCGCCAGGAAAGCTCAGAAAGACGTGACATGTCTTCTGTGATATAGTGTGAACCTGAATTTGTGAGTGACGAATAGCTCCAAATGCGTTGGCAGGATCTCATAAATGCGTGACATCCGGAGTTTTTATGAGATGTTTGACAAACTGATTCTCATCTAAATAATGAGTTGTATTTCATTTTAGATTCATATTAAATAACGATTGCGCAGTAGCCAATTGTATAGAAGTATCTGGTATTTCTAGACGAGATCTCAAAGAAATTACGTTTGTAAAGACTTTGAAGAGCGATCGATTGAAGTTTTTCGCGTTTAAGAAAAAATCAGGAAAAACAGAACCCAATCACCTGCACCGCCAACCTTTTCTTTGATATAATCATCGATGAAGTTAGCGGGCGTCGGGCTTATTCAAGGTATTTTTTTGCTTTGTTCGTATACTACCACAGAGAATCTTTTCATTCGAACAAGAAAAATTACAGATGGGACGTCGCTCGCCGTTAAGGAGCAGCAACGGAGGTTTGTGACACTTCCGACCGGCTCGAGAATTTATCAAAGAACTTCCTTTCCGGCCTCGCATACTCCGCCTTGTCCCGGTATCCGCCAATCCGTCTGCCTTTCCATTCCATCGATCTATCCACCACCCGCGCTCTGGTTTTCTATGCAGTTGCTTTTTCTTATTTTTCTTGCTCTCTCTTCCCCGACAACTTTCTCTTCCTCCCTACTTCCCTCAGCCATCCACTCGGGCCATCACAATGATGGTATCGCGAATCCCTTTCCCTTGTCTTTTCCGTCCTCTGTTCGAGCTCACGTGCCTTCTTTGGCGAATCTTGCTCTGGCTAATTTCAAGTGATCGATCCGTACTGGATTTCAGCCTTCAGATTTCAGTGAATATTAGCAGTCGATTGAAAATGTTTTTTTATACAGTACGTCAGCACCGAACATTTGTTTGAGCATCCCGCGTACCTAATGAAAATTTTCAATTGCCCCTTTCTTTAATTGTAAATATTGTGCGCACATCTTCAGCCAAACGATGTACAAATACACGGCGAATAAAATTCAAGGTCTTACAATGATACGAATTTTTGAAACGATTTGACGGATTCTTTTGTAGCATATAAGACATTTGATTTATAAAAGCAAACGATTACTGTAAAACGTGATTCGTTGAATGTGTGCTATAATTATGATGATAGTTGAAAGACGAGTTATTGCAGGTGGCAGTAGGGATGAGTAGGGCATTGATACTTGAAATAGCTAAACAGACAATTGGTCCTTAATAATTACCATCAATCCTTACCTCCATAGAGGGCATAGCTGGTTTGCAGAGGCATTTTCAAAGTCACTGCTCCAGCTGTGGGGTCCCATATGTTATTAGAGCGCTGTCTTTCCGAAGCCGTTTATTAGTTACCGCAACTCGATAATTGAATAAATTGAAAGTAACACAGTGTAGTGGAACGTAGTTATCACGAGCTGGCAACGAGAGTAAATGTTAATTCGAGGCTGCCCGACCTTGCAGCAGCCTGCATGGAGTCTTAAAGTAACACACCCAACTGCTCGTGGGAAAGTCCTTGTGACTACAAGCAGCACACCACATTTGAACACACCCTACAAACTATCTCTGCATTTATTCTACAACACGTTTATTATGACGTGTCTCATATTGTTGTAACAGTTTGCTTTTCTCGATTAGTTATCACTAAGCCTTGTATTCACAACTTCATCCTTTAGCATTCCATAGTGTGCAAGTTCGAATAAAGGATTTCCGGGTCGTAGAATCGACCATCCCTTATCGTATTTTGGCACGAACTATCTATAGTTCACTTTGGAATACAAAATTCTATCTCTGGATACCTTACGTCAGGATTGTAGTGAAACGGAAATGTCGCTCGGATCTGGGCGTGGTAAAGAGTGCCGTGCGAGGCAGTTGTGAAAAATATTCTTGCGAACTGGTTTGTTTCTTTATTCACTTAAGTATGCGTGTATACGATGTATGTGGTGAGTGTGGGAATGTGAGAATAGCGCGTGTGTTGCAAACAACCACCTGCAAAGCTCAACTTCCAGCAGTTATACTCGCTGGCAAGTAAACGAAGCGGTATAAGGTATGCATGTTATATAAGTGTATCCACCTCAGCTCTGCTACAGTGTCAATTTTGAATGCAAGTTCCGGTGCTCATTTAATTTTAAATTCATTTGGAATGCGTTTTAAAAGAAATGCTTTTTCATTACTGCACAAGCCGCTCGTTAGACGCTTACCGTATTGACCCACTTTATCCTTAATAACGAACCGCTGCAGGTACACGAGCTGCTTTGAAGCGAGAACCCACAACGACTCTTATAAGAAAAGGTAATGCTAGCGGCAGGTTGCGATGACAGAAATATTTTCTCTCTGAATTATCACGAACTCAACCCCTCCGCGTTTAAATACAAAACATATTCCGATATTGCGTGTCATAAATTTTACTAACATCAGATGAGAGCTACCCATAGCTACTGTGCATTGTAAAGGAGATGCTAATTACGATTCTAAGAAATATTATATAGTCGTCTCGCTGCAATACTATACTTATAAATTTACTAGCATCCTTCGTCACGACTTCATCCGCACTTTTTTTGTGCTGCGCTATGTTTTTTGAAGAACTTGCCGTAAGAAAGAGCATAAAGAGCTTAGCAGCTCGCAACCTAGTGGCTTGAATGAGGACTGCATAGCAGGAACTAAATGTTATTTACTTAGTTACATATTTCAGTGAACTTTGATGAATAATTTTTCATCTCCCGATAGCCTATGACACTTCAGAATACGTAATAAAGTTACTGTCAAAATTTTGTGATGATTGGTTGAGTAGTTTTTGAAATTTTTGCGAACACATGAAAGCACTTTTCGTATTTATATAGTAGTGAGGTGATGTGATATGAGATTGCAATCACAAATTGAGTATGGCATCTGTAATTGTTGTGCATCTCATTCGTTTGGAAGTTTTTGTGGCAATGGAACCTAACATGAACTACCCAAACAGATAGTAAATCCTGAATACTAGAATATAATACTTCGCTATATATGCAAGCTGTTATAATATTGCTTGGGCGTTCTCCATTGATTGTATACGAGCTCAGGATTCAAACTTCTCAGAATTCCGGATCTATATCGTTCGCCGCAAGATGACCGCATACCCCTTCGCAGCTTCAGAATTGCTTTGCTATTTGGTTCATACAGAAGATGTATTCTGTCGGAACCGCCCTTGAACTTTGAAATCAGCTAGGGATTTCACGGCGATAGCTCTACAGCTCGGTTTATCTTGGCAACGGATGTAAAACTTTTCTCATTGCCAGCTAGCTCGTTCTATGTTACTTTTACTCTTGTATATCTGCACTACCGGGCATGCGTCTGTAGTCCGGCGCGTTAGTTTAATGGGTTACGTCATTAACTTACATATATCAACACAGAAGAGTGCTCGTGGTAAGCATAGTTTAATATATCTAAGAAAAAAATATATTTATGCTTCTCGCACAGATTAACGAACCTATCTACAAATTACATGTTGTATCGGTGTGTAGATGGAAACGTAGGGTGGACAATAATGTAGAGACATAGGGGTGTAAAGATTCAGAATAAAAGTTTAGTTCACTAGGAATTATGGAGACGCGGATGATAATTTCGAGAAAAACCAGCCATGCCATCGAACACATCTAAATAGAATCACTTGTCTTTTCAATGGCAAGCTGTCAGTTTGACAGATGATCGGCATTTGATCAGAGCAAGCTTGTCGCGTTAAATCGACGATGATGAACGTAAAAATGGAGATTTGTGATTCTCTAAATCCCCCGTTGTGTCAAGGAGTTGTTGGAAATTATCCTAATTGGGTATGTAGTCTTCCTTGTAAATTTGGCCAAAAATGAATTGGAACCCCAAGATAACGTGTGAATGATTAGTCCGATGGAATCGTATATTTACGAGATATTACAAAATGCACAAAAGAAATGCAAGTCAGAAATCGAATCGGTGACCTGCAGTGCAATCTGTCAATGAATTGGTGATGAGAACGTTAAAATACATTAAAGAATATTAAAGTTGCATTCATTTAAGGACGCGTTCATCATCGAGACATTATTACCAAAGGTCTTTCAACCTGCAGTTTGAGATGCAAAGATTGGATAACAAATGAGATTGGCGAATGGGTAACGGCGTATAAGTTATGGCTTTGGTGTATTGAAATATATTGAAAAATGAAATATCGAGTGGGCGTGGGATATCTCGATCCGCTTTGTAAGTCAATGTCTTAAAAACTGTGAGCGTAAATCGTGCGTGAAAAAGCTGCAGCCGCTTCGTGTAGTTCTTATATACACTGACGGCAAAAAAAGAAAAGACCACTCAAATAATGAATCGCTATTTACTATTCTTGGACTCAACATATCTAGTGACGGTAAGCTATAGATTCTCTCCTGATTAGGTATCCAAACATCTTCTAATTGCTGATCGTTAATACGGGAATCGCTTTTTTTTCTGAGCTCTAATCTAAAAATTGTCAACCGGAAAGACGTAATTGAGAGATTTTCAAGTGATTCGGAGAGCGAAGGTCCCCTGGTCTGACCACTGAACCGGGTGAATTCTCTGTTATAATTATCGACAAGACGACAGGGCCGCTGATGTTTCGAAATTCTATGGCCTTTCCTCCTCCTCCCCCTAGCAGTCGCGACCGACCCTTCCATACCTTTTCCGTCCACCCGAGCCAGCCTTTGTTTTGACTCGCGCTAATGGCTGAATTTACATATCAGTGGTGTTCAACCAAAAGGTATTTTATCGGAGCAGAAGAGGTGGGCCATCAAGTTGTAATTAATTTTAATTACTCAGCACTAATATGCGGGTCTTTGTCGGGATCTCCGTTCATTTACGACGACACCGGTAAGGTATATCTCTGGTGCAAAACTATGCGAGAAATTCAAACTCAATAGCTGGTTTAACGGATTATAAACTAGATGCGGAAATATAAAGCAGATCTTCCAATCCGTGCGAAGTGAATTTTATCATCTTATATTATACGTATATGCTGATGCGTTTTCTCGCTACTTATCGAAATTGTCTGAATCAAGATGAAAAAATCAAACGCTGTAGTAATAAAAATTTTCATGGTTTGATCAAATTTTTACATCAAGTGAACATTATAGGGTTTGGATTTATTATTAATTGATCTGAACGCTTCAGAGTTTCTCGTATTTCTACAATCCTGTCATCATTCCTACAATCCCGTAGTTGATGATTTTGTGGCTTTCTCAATACAGATAGCTTTTTAGTTCGAACAGATCTGTATTGTCATGGAGTTCGAACATCAAAGAATAATTTTTTAGAGTTGTGATCGTTAAATCGACTAACCGAGATAACGGTTTTATATGACCGACCGAGAAAATAGAAATGAATAAATAATTGATAATCAGTGGAAATGTTCCATTGTTACCCAGAAAGCAAAGTAAGGAAATATCGAAATGCCCAAATTTGCAATTCGATATTTGATGATTCACTTACTGATCAAGCGTGATCGAAGCGAAATACTGCGCAAGAGGTTTGTTTGTGAGAAGGACTAGACGATTCCTGTATAGCTGTCCGTAAATATTTGATATCAGATTTGTTATAATTAACGATTTCCAACATATTGCAGTTTTTACGATTGTTCGTGCATGTATTCTAAAATATAAGGTGCGCAACAATTTAATAAGTGCATGAAATAGAACACCCCACAGCATGAGTCACAGAATCTCATATCGAACTAGTACCTGTGGGATAAACCGAGCGTAGGTATATAATATACTTTTGCAAATAGTATCAGCTGGAGGTACAGTTCAAACATGCGGAAGTTTATGGACCGGATCTTCAAATCCTGTTTAAAGATTAACGCTGAACCGGGTATCGTGCAGCGTTTCCAAGCTGCCGACGTAACTCGCGGGACTTTATTATCGGGGCGCAGGTTTGAAAAATGAAAAACAAACCAAAAAAGAAAGCGGAGAGTCGAAGTATGAACAAAACGACCAGGTTTGCAGCACGTTCCCTGACATCAATATCATGATATTAAGAGTATATATGCGGTACGGGTACCCAGTGCCATCGTACGCAAAAAATTTGTGATCTTGAGTATAGTTTGAAAATTCGGTAATCAGTATAACGTTGAGTCGAGAAGAAAGAAAAACTTTTAGAATAAGTTCACCGACTGTAAGAGACGATAAAGTTCGTAAACTAAACTTATCTCTCAACCGCATTAGCTAAAAAGACGAAACTCGTCCTTTGGCTGGAAAGATGAGAATCTTCGTTACCCTGCGCCTTTCTCTTCCTTGTACCCCGTAGACCTGACCTGCAATGAGGAAATACTCTTCGAAAATAATTTCTTCTTTAAATTTCTGTTACAGTATCTACCAGAGACGGCAAAGATATGGGTGACTCAATTTTCTCTCTACAAATCTGAAGTCTCGCGACGCAAGTACGGTGAGTGTTTCCTGATACAATCGACGCTCTTCGTCAAATATATGGTGGTTAAATAAAGTGATAGGCCTGTTTGTGGTTTTTCAGTCGTAGCCGACCGAATCTTGGATAACACTATCCCACTTAGATTCAGGCAATTAAAATAGTTCAACGGTCGCCAAAGCAGCCATAGTCCCAGTTCGGATATAGAAGCTAGACAACACATTCGTAGGTGAAACGCAATACGATATCTGTAGTAGGGGAAACGTATCTCTACGCAGCCTGATTTTGTTAGGACTATAATTTAGGGTCTTGTTCTGCCTCTAAACAGCCATTAAACTTACGCCGCCAGCCGACTGACTCTATTTATGGTGGACAACTGTATAAAGTTGTCGCATTCCTTCGTCGATGCTTTGTCTCCCACGGCGTTTTCGATTTCGTATACAAATTAAGAACGAACCGGCCAACCCCGAGATGTTCGATTTCTCCAGTAACATCGAGACAATCACGCTTGTTCAACGTTTGAATTATTTAAAGCGTGGAAGAAAAATCTAAGCTCCTACGGAAAAGCATGGTTTCATCCCATCGAGCATAGGTAATATAACACTCGGAATGCATTGATCTCCTCTTGATTTATATGCAAAGTGCATCATCAAAAAGTATTAAGCATCGCGTACTTATTATTCTTCCGTCTTCAAAAATAGACCATTATTTTAGTTACGGGCAAGAATTAGAGACCTACTCCGTTGATTGTTGAAACTCACCGGTAATTACGTAGCAAATAATTTTATGTAAATGATAAGTTAGCTCTGATATTTATTTTTCTTATGGCTCTCGAAAAACTAGAGATGTAGGATAAGTAGAAGCCTTTTACGCCGAGTAAAAAAATGGTCGAAAGTATGAGTAGTGCACAGAGTGTGGTACAGCCGCTTAGCAGCTTCTCAATAAAGAAGGGACCTTTAGAGTAATTTGTTGACATCGGAGAATTAACGAGCTTGCCTTGAATTCCCTGGACTACGTTATCTGAAATTGAATCGCGCAAATCCACAGATGTCGATATAACTGCGGGTAAAACTCTCGATTGTTCGAATTCGCATTACGCCAACGCTAATTGATCCGACGTAATGTAAGTTGGTATTAAGTACCGAGCACAGCTGCAGGATCGATGTAATTGACTTTGATGTATTCCGTAGCTGAGCATTTATTATGGCTGTTCGAGTATCTTGCCCGTTCATTGAGTGGTTCTTATATCCAGATGAAAATTCAGTTATCTTGTTCTCGTAAAATCGGAGCCAAATAATTGTACGACTGCAGGCTTAGGTATTACAAGTTGAGAAAATATGCCAAGTACGTCGTGGTGAAGTCTAAGGTATAAAATTGGTACCGATGATCAATCCAGGTTTAACCCGTTAATTTAGAATTAAAAAAGGGCCCCAGTAATATCATTTAAATAAGTGAAATGACGGGGTACCCGTAAACCTGCTACCCGGCCCTATTTCCTAATGACGTGCGCGTTAAACCATGCCCATTAGGCGTAGGCTACAGTCGTGGCGACTGCTCGGAGAGGTAACTAAGTACTTGGAAGTAAATGCTATAAATACTGCTACGGCCCCAGGACGAATAAACGACCGAACGAAGGGACTAGCAAACGAACGAATCAACGAATGAACGAATGGACGAACAGACGGACGGACGGATGAGGAGAGCGGGAACTGCCGTGCAGGTCGGTGCTCCTAAAAGCAATTATCTGGTGACGACTGGATGTGGATACGCACAGGTAGAAGTAAATTAAACAGGGCGTGCGTGTACAATGTTCCATGGACCTCCCGTTCGGTCTGCAGCGTAAATCCGTTCGTGTCGTGTGCTTGAAACTACTTCTACAGACATTTCGTAGTTAGGCACAAGTAGATTATGCTATGCGAAATGCACCCTCGGGCCCCTTAGACGATGTACAGGTAATTTCAAGGCTACCACGACACGAGTCTTATATATGAGCTAGTAGTATGTATAGCTTCCCTCACTGTTTTTGTTCACCCTTTTTGTTGTTGACCACTTGAGATGAGCCAGATCGTTTTTCGCTTTCGTTTCAAAACGGACTTTCAAACTTCATTTTACCAGATCGTTCAAAGTTTGCATTCATTCAGAAATCATGATGATTTTTTCTTAAATCTACACACTGTTGAATTTTTATTATTAGAGGGTCGCCATCTTTTCCAACAGCGATTCTTGATTGGCTATAGCCTTCTGGCGTATTTTAATTCAAAACGTCAAATCGACTAGGAGTTACGGCATCGTCTACTCTACGGCCACCGGAGTCTGCTGACAGGCAACCACAATCTAGTAGTTAACTATTTGTTCGAGTAGATGTTTATACCGGTCCAGATAGTGGCTACTTGCTGCTGCTGGTGCTGATGCTGGTGCTGTTGCGGGTGCTGCTGGGCCCAACATCACACGAGGCAATCAGTGTCTTGCGTCTGGCTGTCGGGAAGTGGGTACTTTTGAAACTTGCTGGCTCCTACAGGCACTTTTTCTAGATCATCTACTTTATATGCATTCATTATAAACAAATTATTTGTGAATAACGATCGCAAGAATGTGACGGATAATTATACCAAAAGAACTATAAATACCATGGAGTATATTACGTCGCAGTATATATATATATATATCCTGCATCGTCAGTTCACCAGCAGCAGCAGCCGCGGCAATAACGGCGATATGTTCTTCACATAAAGCCATTACCCATCTAAAATATGACCAGTGGAGATACAGAGATGGAACTTCGAGGAAAACAGGTGTTACAAATGAAGCAATAAATATCGTCAAGATCGGTATACGACTGCTGCACCTTTTAAAAGTGTGACTTTTAAAAGGCTTGTAATTTCAGTTACTAAGAGTATTTTCGAATGTAAAATCCAATAGCATTCCACGAGCAAGTTACCAGAAGTGGATACAAATTACGATATGATCCACAACAAGGAAAAACGATGACGCAACGGCAAACGAACGGTGTCTCGTTAATCCGGCAGTGCGAGAGTCTGAACATTGCGTCGCGTCGTCGAGTACGCTGCTTTTATCCCTCGGGCACCGGAACATTCGTCTCCTTAGTGTAAAAAAAACGAGGACCTTGCTATCCGAAGTCACGTGTCTTGGGACTCGGCGGTTCGACATCACCTGACAAACAGTTTGCGTTGATGAGGTGCACAAAGCATGTTTCGGTACTTCAGCAGCGTTACGCTATCGCGTCTCCTCTCGTTATAATATTGGAGATCCACCTTGATAAATGTTGGATCATATATTCAAATTAACGATACTTACCTCACGTTGACGTGACTTTCTCTCTTCAATCCTCCAACTCGTTATCTTTCTCTTTCTCTATATCGTTCGCCAGACTACTAAAGAAAAAGTATGATAGCACGCACGGACATACCTGACATAGTAGTCAATCAAGCTGCATGTTACTTTTTGTATCGAGAACGTTAGTTAGTAACCAATACATAAAGGTTTCGTATGCAAGGAGATTCTCTTTTCAACTTCACCTAGCTTCGGTTGACATTAGTGCACGTAGCTATCACTATAATACGTATACACCAAGTAGAAAACAGAGATGAAAGTATAAAAGTATTGAAGTCAGATCGTAACCGCGATCGTCTGATCGAATGCTATAGCTGGTGGGTATAGCTATCGCAGTGTGTGCAGCTACCAAGAAGGAAGCTGATTTATCGATCTTGTTGAACTAGAAGTAAAACGTCCGATGGTTGTGGTCCGAGATGTCCCTCGTCGAGCTGCACTGCAATAATTGCGTCGTCCTGCTGCTACGATCTGCCCGCGACTTCTTTTTCATTTATCATAATGCTGCCGATCCAATTGCCTATTTGATTAATTGGATTTCACGTGACCGACTTCACTGATCAAAAGTATTGACAGCTGAACATTCTTCGAATTCCAGAGACTACGACTCGGCATATCAGTCCTATACAGTACTACTCAATTCTAGATTAGCTGGATTTCATCTTGTTCCATACGTGACTTAACTAATTCTGAACGGTTGCTGTATTAGCTGTGCACAGGCAAGTGCGTTAATTTCATCTTTGTTTTGCGGTGAAAATTCTCGCGGCTTTCAAAACATCAGTAATATAGCCGCGTCTAACAGAATATTGTTTCTGGGCCAGCAAAAAAATCGTTCATGTGACGTACATATTTTTATGGGAAACCGAATAGTGAAAGGTTCCCATGGGATTGCGACAGTCCTGTAACATCGTATCTGAATTATATATATTGTCGCAATTCACATATGTTCTATGTCATTACTAGTTTGGAATGAATCAGCACGCATAAAATTAAACCTTGAATCATCATATGAAGATTAATTACTAATATATGCACATCTCGGTGCAACAGAATATCATAAGGATTGATTACAGAATTTGTAATCAGTATTATGTTAATTGACAGTAGTAAGGATAAAAAAAGCTGCATGAATCAGCGATTCAGATTTATAAGCGACGTTCTTAGACAGCACACGTAAGACATTCTTGATAAATGAAAATGATGAAAAAAAATTTGGCATTTGGTGCCTGATTTGATCCGTCTGTTGGAATACCAGGAACTCTAGTCGTCGGACTGTTCAAAAAAACGAGAGCGACTTGAGTGGGCCTTACGATTGTCCTACCTGCTACCGCTAATCTACTTTTAATCGACTGTGATTCTTTTACTTGCATGAAGTATTCGAACGGTTCCCTACCACATCTTTTGAACCTCTTGGCAGTAAAAAGTCAGTGGCTGTCCGCAGTAGATATTATTTAGCGGTAGTCTATCTTAGACTTGATTATGGAGAACGAGTTATGCTCTTCAGTTTAAGAATGAAATACAAGAACGCAGTTATAGGAACTATAGCGCGTGCGTCTAGTTTTTCCTGTGTAAAAATATTATCTTCCAGCACCTGTTCAATAAATCGACGACCTGATGTACGGTGGGTCCTTAAAAAAACTCGAGGTTAAGGGCTCATCGATGAAACAGTGCATCGACTCGATACCCTGTTGAGAGTTAGGGAAAAGGTAACGAAATTTTAACGGATCTGCATGTTGGATAATCGTTGCAGAAGTTTTACATCGCGCATCTACATCTGTTTCTTGCACGAAGAGCATTCCAAAGGTAATCCCTTTCGGTTACGTACAATATTTTGTACTGGTATTGCATTGATCATCGGCTGAGGAAGATAATAAAGATTAATTTCTCAGACTTCCGGATTCGTGACGTGGAATAATAATATACGTAGGTATTTGGTACATTATTTCTAGCATCAATATGCTTTCCAATATCTAATGAAATTGAGTTTTTCCAGGAAATTATTCACATCGAGATGTGAAAGGTTGATCGAAAAAGCTATTCCGTCAATCGGTTATCGGCGTTTCTCAGGCCTTCGTTGAAACGTACGGATGAGATTAGAATTCTATTTTAAACGCTAACGATTTGAACAACTCATCTACTCACATGAATTCTACTGCACAAATCAGTTTATTCGATGCATAGTTTGACCGTACGTCACAACAGCTTTTGCAAACGATTTCACTCAACCAATATATGGGCGAGTGGTTCGGAAAACAACGACATGCAAGTATGAAACACTCTCCGCATTGACCTCAAGGTTGAAACATCTTCGAAATCCATTACTGTTCATAAGTAGCAAAATCGAGTGCTCGTATGGTATGTGACACAAGTGAAGTACCTGAAGTCTCGTATATTCAAGAGAGCTTTCGAGTTGAATTAATAAATTCACGAAAGTAGATAAGGCGCAGAAAAAGATCAAATCATGGACCGTATAAAATGCACCAGCAAGAGAGGTCTTCAACGATAAAACGCTTATGAATTTTGTGCAAACTTTATGCTATGTATGAGACAAGGTTTTACGAACACATGGCTACAGGTACATTATTAAATATAGGTACGTACGCACACATGCAAAATCTATTTATACATGCGAAACAAAGTCACTTGGTGCAGAGCTGGGTTGAAGTGTTGAAAGTATTGGAATCATTGCGGAGTTGGTTCGAAATAAAGGCGATAGCCTGCACGTCGGGCGTAAATGCAATGCGTTCCCTCGAGACGCTGTAGGTTTCGTTGCTCTCTGAACTCCGTCGAAACGGCTGCTTCACTGCAGGCAAGTGCATATTACACTCCGGCAACTCGAGCTTAATGACACTTGAAATTACATTCAGATCACATTTCTCGCTGAAATCGTAAGCGTCGTGTTGAATTCGGTGCAGAATTTTTATTAGAGCGCAAGTTTTTCAAGCGGTACGCATATGGTTGAAAATAATTTTTCAATTTCTAAAAGTAGCGCATTTTTTCTCATGAAATTATCAAACCATATAATGCGGCAAATATTTCAACCTAGTTCGAAGATGTAAAAAAAATGAAACAATACTCTGTCATACCGAGGACGGCAAAGGGGGAGGGGGTTCAAATTTTATTTCGAAAGAGGTGCTTCATGTGTGCACTCTCAACGAATTGTGTGATTTATGAAACACCAGGAATGAATTTTTACGGATGATGTTAGTGGCGGGATGTAACAATAGCAATTAGCGGCATACTAAAATCCTCATATTGAGAGCCCCTTGCACATTCGCGCAGAGGCAATAAAAAGCGTGAGTAACACATTCGTGCCACGTAGAGAGGCGTAGATCGCTTGTTGCAATTTTACTCGTTATTACTTTTGCATCAAGTAACAAATATTTTAAAACATCACCCTACCCTTTTACCAAAACAGATGCGTTTTCCCTGTATGTACGTTATAATACGACCATGCATGTTTCACGTACAGTGTGCAATTACATTTCCCAGTGCAAGCTCTCGGCTCGTCCTTCTGAACCAGGGCGCATATTACTTTATTCGTTGTGTTGCGCTGTATCGTCCGGAGCACGAGAGAAACGGACTTCCAACACGTGGCACAGAAACAAACACAGATATTTGCGCGGATCTGGTTCACTGGTTCGTTGAGCTTACGCTCGTGTTTATCGACTGAAATTAGGTTATGGGAATTTACAAACGAAACAGATAAAAAACACATGAACAAATGAAGAATGGATGTATAAAAAATTCTTGCCGTTTCGAAAAAACCATCGTTGAATAGCATGATATTCACCATAGAAACAAAAGCCATACCAGCTGATTTATCGTGCGAACGAAAATGTGAAAAACGAAATTTATCGAACCCTCGTATGCATACGACCAGTCTCTTTTTTTGTGTTTTTTTCATTATTTTTCCACGATGGATACAAATTGAGTGAAAGTGGTCAGAACTGGTCCCCTCGAAAACAAATCACAAAAATCGCTTTCTATAATTATTTCGAGCAAGATCCGTGGAATCCAGTAGAATTTGTCAGATCCCAACCCTCGCGTCTACAATTCGTGCGGAATCACCATGAGGTAACTGCACACGTATCATTATACAAGGTTGAACTGCGTAATAATATGGTTGGAAACTCATGGAAATTTTTTTGAATTCGTTTTTTTCGTCAGAGTATAACGCGAATTGATGTCTTAACTTCATTTACGTATGAAATAGAATTATTTCGCAAATGCCAGCTCAGAAAAAAAATTCACAACAATTTGGATGCAAAGCCATAAGGATCAAGGAGAACATGTATTATTTATATTTTCTCTCAGAATATACGCAGATTTTTAGAGAAATTCATCGCTAGAGTTAAGCCTAACTTGATCGAAGGTATGTCAGAGTGAAGAAGTGAGATTAAGGCCGCATCCAATAATGATATGAAATATTCAATACCAAACAGCCCTCTCTGAGCTTTGAATACCATCACATATTTCTCATTGCAAAAGTTTTGAATCATCGTCACACAGAAGCGGGGGAAAAAGGTTAAAATGACGAGGAGAACTCCGATTGAATTTAATCAGTAAACGAATGAAAATTGAACAATCGTCAAAAGACTTGAGAACCTGCAAAGTACATGATAACTATGAATGCGCTTGAATAAAATCACGAGGAGGTACTCGCGTTTCATACGTTACACACAAAGAATTCTGGTCACAAAAAGAAGTTTGTAACTCATTGTAAGGTGACACGTATACGACGTCCTGAATCACAATTTGGAGGTCGTAACTGTCGAGCCAGCGGGCAAAGGAAAGGACAAAGCGGATGACCAGGGGAGCTAGTTGGCACAAGCCAATTAGATAACGGCTACAAAGATTATCTTGAGATTTATAGCTGCAACGGCATCGTTCTCACCCCCGTCTGAACGCGGAATCTTCAAACAGTTTATGATTACGTCACGCCTCACAAGCCCTTCAAATTATACTATATTGACGTTGCAAGCTCACAGAGGTACTCGGGGTTGAGGAAGTTCAAGAGATTCGCGGGGGATAACAGGGTCAGACAAGAGAGCCGTAGAAACTATCGCCTCAGCGCACCCATAATTTTGTATCAAGGCGAAGGCATCGTGAGTAGGAAAGTTCAAAATTCCACCGCCATCGCTACTCATCAAGCTCAAACTCTGGGTAACTGGTTAACACCACAGCCATTGCCGCTAACGTTACCGAGGGTGAAGCCGGGTTTATGCGATCGAAACGTTCGGCCGAGCCTCTGAACCGACCCATATAACACATTTCCGGAGTTTTCAAAACCGCATCACAACCTCCGGAGTGCTCGAGGGATAGAGATGGCTGAGAAACTGGGGTAGATGCGAAGTATAGCGTATCCAGCGAACATGATACTTTTCCGACTCGCTCCCTTACACGCTATACATAAACTTACTTATGAAAAACTTTTAACGATACGTGTCTAACTGCGGGATATCTTTTTCCATACGTAAAGACATCTTATCGTATACCTATGTAGAGTGTCTGTACAGAAAGCTGGGAGCCTATCGAATTATAGTGGGTCTTGAGGGCCAGGTTCAGGGGTTGCACGTAACAACAACAACGTTATTTCAAATATGTTCGATCCGAAGGATTTTTGGGAAATCGTTACCCTCCTTGTTCCGTTGAGAGTCACCCATCGACGGATCATGAGTTTCCCTTCGATGTTGGGGTATTCGTATAGTCTCACGCTTTATCGTGATGCCACATTGTCTTTCCTGCCTTCTTCGACCGCCATCGCCCCCATCCCTTCTTTTCTGGATTCGCTTCCCTTCCCAACTTACTCGAAGCTTTGCCAGTCGTTTTCCCGCTCATTCACTTGCGCAACGCTACTCCGACTTTGGGGATGCAGTGTGCAGCAACGGCACTCGCAATTTATCCCAATTATCTTGACGTCACACCAGTCGTTACATAAATATTGTCCTCGAAGGCCTTTCGGGAACACCCAGAAAACACACCGTGCGTCGTGCCGTTGCACCTTCGCGACCTTAACGGGTCTCCTGACATTTTAAACTTTTTCAACCACCTGCCAGGTAGTTTATTGTCGAGAGATATGACGTATTGAGCGCAAACTTTTCAGTTAGTGCGGGGAGTGCTATTTGAATTATTATCAGAATGTAATTCATAGAGTGGAAATGCCGATAGAAGAAATTTCTAATCTTCAATTATCATATTGTTACGAAAAATTCGAGCTCGTACCTGCACGTGAAAAGTAAACTTATTTACCGATTAGTACGAGGCACGGAGCTTTCGATTTTCATGTCGTCAAATGCAGCGCGCATGCAGGATAAGGCAACCTTATCCTGTCGAAGGGAACTTCAGATTCAACTAGGTAATGTCGTTAGACCTTACGTAACCATATTAGAGATGATGCTGGGCAAATGTGGGCTCCGAGACAAGAAACTAGACTGGAAATTCTCATCCAAATATCGAGAAAAGTGAATTAATTATGGCATACACCAGGTTCAAAAAGAATCGATGTGTCGTACATATAACCCGTTGTATGTTCACCGCCTGAAGAGTGCTTTTCAATCCGGTTTAAAATTGAGAATAATTTGGATCCCTCTCGTGATCGGGTGGGGGCATCGATGAATCGGTTGGTACGTGATCTAACCCATGAGGGGTTTGAGCCTTTGACATAATGTCGATGGAAATTACGCATTTATTCAATTCAGGCGGACGAAAAGCAGCGCTTTAGAAAAGCTGAGAGATTACTAGCTTTCGCGTGTCATTCATCCGTACCTACTTATACGTATGCCTCTTATATGTATGTCGCTATATATATAGCGCGTGCTCACATGGTTATGGAACGAGGGTCTTGTAGTGCCATTCTGCCTTGTGCAGGGGAGTTAGTCTATAGGGGGAGTAGCACTAGGTACACGAAAAGCACAGAGGCATGGACGACCAGGAACCCCGCTCGGTATTCATATCATGAAAGTCTTGATTGATTGCCTCAGCGTTGGTACATGTGCGCAGTGCAGCAGTAACGCGAGTCGGTGTGAGTCGTGGTGCATGTTGATAATGGAGTAAATATGAACCCGAGACCCATTTACTGAATGACGACGAAAACGACGATTGTCCCAGTTTCTAGATTTCGAATGATAATAACTGTATATTCGCATATCGCGTGAGAAATGTATTTTGTATACAGGCGAAATTAACTGGTCTGAAAACTTACGTTATTGTGGAGTTTCATTTTATGTGGGAAATTTTTTTATCACATATCATTGTTAATTTATACAGAAATTCTGATCTGAATTTGTGCTGGTTACAATTTTCAATCAAGACACAATTTTCAAACAGATCTCATTGAATAAGGTCCAACTAAAAATATGGGCTCTAATTTGATGTGATATTTATTTTATTCATTTTTTGCTCGAGAGAGGGGCATTTGTTGCCTCATCTTTTCTGGTCGTTTAGCGTCGGACTTCGGGTCGGAGGATCGCAAGACGAAGTGGAATGAACGACGGGCAGGCCAAGGGATGTCGCACCCGGTGCAGTGTGGTGAATTTATTATGATTTGGGCTTTAGGCAACAAGCTTTTATAGGGCTCAATTTCCGTTCTGTACCATGGGTATCACCTTTTTATAGCGTCTTGTCGCTGATTCTTCCATTTACCGGCAAGATTACGCACTTTATGCTACCGCCTCGATAGCATCCAGAAAAAAAAGGGAAAAATTACTAACAAATCCGCGCAAGCCCCGGGGGTGGTATATTTACGAGTTTATATTCAGTCTCCATAGTGCATTGACCCCGGTATAAGATTCAGCTCCTGGGTATTTGACGAATATTTCGGCTTTGCTCGAAGTTCATTAATTATACTACGAGTTCGTTTTCCCTGGACCATATATTGAGTTTCGATATTGGTTAAAACGTCATCAAATTCCAATATGAACGTTTTGAAATGGAATAGAATGAGCTAATGCATGAATTCGTGAATCATTATTTCTAGATTGACGAATATCCAGATTTGTATGGGGTGATAAAGTTATATCTGTTATGACGGTTCGTGTAACGTAATCAATGAATCGATACGTAGATAAAGTATTTGCAATAGATGGCGCAATTTCGGACTTCATTCGCTTCGCAAAGATCGATGGACGATTGTTAATTTTGCCCCTGAATTCCAGAAAAGTTGGGTGAAATCGGTGGAATTTTCACTTCCGTGACAGATAGGGGTTTCCACTCATTTGCATTCAACGACAATCGACTTAGCTAGCAAACTGTAGGTTTACTCCGATAGCCAAAACTACACGCAAGCGAGCTTGACGCATGGGATCACGACGCAAAGCTTGCAATTGGTTTTGATCGTTATTCCGTACAAGAGCTCTTGCATTGGAAGCACACACACAAAGCAGCCATCCAAAGGCACCCCTATTTCAACGGTAACCCTTGCTAGTTGATAGAAATCACGTGTCGGTGCAAGGTGAATGTTCAATACTCGACTCTTTTAACATTTGAAAAAGGGAGGTGGTGCACTTTTCTTAATGACTATTCACCAAGTTTCTAGTTTCAAACGTTCACTAGCAACTTTTAGTTCCACTACCATTTTTAACTGTAGAAGAAATAGAAAACTTTGAACTATTAAATTAAAAGCTTTACCGTGATGCAAGGATAATATGTATAACGTCAAACAGGTTATTAATCGTAGAACTGAAAGTTCCACAAGCCACAAACGTATACGGATCTAGTTTTAGTACTTCAGATGTGAAAACCTCTGTAGGCTTTCCTTGATGCGTGGCTTCATAGGGTACTCCAAGTTATGCTGTGTCGTAGTGTTACTGCAGATCTCCACGTTAGCTGCACGGCGTAGGTGAGCGTAATGTGAGCGCGTTGTATGGAGCGAGGGAAAACTTTCATCATAAACGCTTTATCTATATGTCTGTCGGAGTTACTCTGCTGCTCCTCAGAGTTGAGAGAGGAGAAGCGGCAATAGTAGCAGAAGCAGCTTCGTCCGAGAGAGTCCATAGGGGCTGTAGGGGTCTGGGGACCAGACTGAAGTGTTTGTGAGCCTTTTGTATTTTCACCAGGTTTCGGAACGCCACTTAAGAGAAGCTTCTTTCCTAACTTTAGCAAACTACTTTTTCGGTGTCACCGTGAGGTTGAGGTTTAAACTCTGCTTCCGTCACTAAGTTTAGTTTAGTTTTCTCGAGCACTTACGCGACCATCTAAAAATCCGCGTTTGTTCTTTCCAATCCTCTGAAACCTTCGACGATCTTCTCCCATCTTCTTTAATCCTCTTCGCTCAAATCTTCGGTTCAAAAACGCCTTTCTTTAATTGGTCGAGGTACCGAAGTATCTCACGACGAACTCATACAATATATGATGTAAGTACCCTCATACTATCAGTTTGTCTCATTAACGGGGATCATCTACTGACTTATCTCGTCGATAATTAGATTATCAAAGTTACATTATTCAGCTGCAGTGGAAGTCAGATTTGAAATCCCATTTTCTCTATAACTGAAGCAAAAACGAGATTCCTGAAGTAAGTCAACGATGACACGTGATTACATTCAAGAACATTTTCAAATATACTTATTACATACAGATACACAACAGAAGGTATACACAACTTACGGAGCAGACGAGTTTCCCGGTTCATCTTATAATATAAAAATGTACTCTTCCATACACACGGAAACGATAATGCCGTACGTACACGCCTGCTAGATACACACGTAAAATGACCCGACGTTTTGGTCGCTGGACAGTACTTACTTATAACTACGCGAAACGCTCGACCAAATAAAATATCCACCACTGGAGCGGAAGTAAATAATTGGAAGAGTAGAAATAGGTATGAGGTAAGTCGGTTATAATGGCGCTGCGCTGCAGGGGATGAATAACGCGACCGGTTCACCTGCTATATGTACATACATTGTACGTACGAATGTATATGTGTACATATACGACTATGTTGAAATAACAGTAACGAATTATCTGCGCTTTACCCACGTCTGACGAACATGAGTTTCATGTTTTATTCCGCATATCCTTCATTCATATGCGTGTCAATAAGTTCGTTATAGGTATATGTATGTGCATATGATATAACTGACAGCTCGATGCTTTCATGTTACCTCTAGTTCGAGCCTCTTGTACATTTTTCGTCCCTAAAACGTCCGAGACGGACAGATGGAAAGGGCTGACGGTAATTCCAGGTTCTGGTTATAGCAGCGGTTCGTTACCCTCGCGTTAATATAGGCCCTTTTTACTGCGGTCTACGTTCCGGAAGATAACTTCTGACAGCTTAAAAACAGAAGGCCTTCGCCGGCAACGTTAAAGGACTTTACGCGTGCGAAAGAAAGCGGTATACGGAGGGAACGAGAAAAAGAAAAAGACAAAGAGAGAGAGAGAGAGCGAGAGTGGAAAGGGATAAGAGAAAGTAATTACACTTTGCGTTACACACGGTACATTGTGCAGGTCTTCCCCTGCGAAAAAAATCAGATGAGAGAAAGCCCGTTTCATATTTTGACACGTCGCGTATGTGTCGAGCATCGCGGCAGAGTGCACATATACAATATAAATATGTGGTATGTATATGGAGGTACCATGTAATGTATACCAGGGAGTCGCATTCGTTGCAGAGCCTGCGGCGCATCACGCATTATCTTTATTAGCCGTAACTCATATATTTTAATACGGGTAGTGCGTGCTCTGCGTATCGCAAAGCGGAAGAACAACTCGCTACTTCCACATGGCCTTCCAAACGCGTACGAAAGCAACTATATACGACGACGCCATGCCGCGGAGCGACGCGATGTCCGTTGAAGTATTGCTCCATTTATCGCGCTTAGGAACGACTGCCGCTCCTATATACCGCAGCTATTTCTCCGCGCGTGAAAGCAATCACCGCACCCGATAGTCCGCTCGGTTCCGAGGAAGAAATGAGCTTTACATCGTAACACCCAGCGTTCAGTATGTGTCTTTTTGTCGAGCGTGTGAGCGATTCGAACCAACCTTGACCAGTCTATACCCACGGAAATGGAAGAATAGTTGCTATGGCTGTCACAATTCTAAATCATGTCCAAAGTACATGAATCTTCAAAGTCTTGGGAATAATTATCACCAGTCTCGCTCGTTAAACGAGGGTCGAAAGAAACTTTGGGCTATTTTCACTACGTACCACCAAATTACCAAAGCCGCCGGGCTTAGGGTGGATAAAAATAACCATCGACGGGAATCCGCCGAAGCTGACACATGTCTCGTTTCAGTCTCATTTCAGTTTGAAATTGATTTTACACGATAGGATGTTTGAGCTTAAACTCTATATATTTGGTGATCAAAGACTACCGCTCTGTCGTGGTATCACTACCTCCCGATAACTATATCAGATGCGTGTCTCAATTTTTGAGTGTATGAGAAGTGACATAGTGGCCGTTTGACATTGATGACTCACTAATAGGCCGGATTATGTCGTATGATGAGCGAACTACGTGCCGGTATACAAATGGTGTCGGGTTTTATGGGGACAGTGATGAATTTTCGCAGACTCGAAAGTTCGTGAAGAAATCAGAAGTTTGATTCGAGGTGTATACACCTACATAACGAAAAAAATTACAGTGACTTGACAATATATCGACCTAAAAGCTTACGTTTTTTACAAAGAAAAAAATTCAAGGAATGTCGTGTACATACAAAGCATGCCTTACTCGATAGAGAGTCACATCTTTATCATAACAATCCTCTCGAAATATGATGTGTGCATCGATCGTAGCAGACGTGGAATGATCGAGATTATTATCAGGATATAATTGATCAATAAACTAGAAGATATCTTGCGAATCTTTTCCCTATTTATACCTATGAAAGAACTGCAGTTGGAGATTTGTGGAAGTATAAGGCGATTCAGACACTGGGCAGTTCAAAATATTTATGATATCGGCCACTAGGGAACCCCAACTACCTATAGTGGACATCGAGCCAGTATATACCTATAAAATGCTGATATATGTTACAAGCGCAAACATATGTAAATTACATGACGCCACTGGGAGGGAGCCGAACTGTCGGGAATCGCGCCAACTCACTTTGCCGAAGTCAGCGGCAGCCATAGCCGCTCGGGCATCGTCCACCTATGTTTACGCTTCCAATATTCGCTTTTCGAAATGTTAGCCTTGCATCGGAAAATGTCGGCAAAACAATGCTTATCTCACTGCGTACCTCGTGTAACTCGCAATCGCTGTGTTACTAAAAAGCTGTTTGATTCAAAAACCAAGATTTTACGCTACCAAGTTTCATACTGTATCAGCAGAATTGTTTATAATGGAATCCATAGTGTTGATTTTCAGATGACAAGAGATTTCATGGAAGACCCGAATGTTCAGGAAAGATGCATGAAATAAAATACAAAGATAACTTCGCGCGAAAAAAAAACCATCTTAGTTGAAGCTGCTCCAGACAAATACAGGCAGACAGCACGATGACCCGGGTAGATGTTATACTATGCGTTGGTGAGCTGGAAAAACGAGCTTGCATATAATATGTGCCAAAAGCTAGTAGCTTGACTTTCGGGCCCACAACTGGTAAGAAATTAAAAGAAACGGCTTGTGTTATTTATTTCATGCGGCAAAATGCGGAAATTCAACGGAGTTTTACTGCCGCAGCGCCGGGAGTCTTATTAAAATAAAATGTCAGGAAATCTGACGGCGCTTCTGTATAACTATTCTACAAAATGTCAGAGGCAGATTCTTCATGAGACGTGTCGCGATGCATGCGTTAATCTTAGCGATAGGTATGAAAATTAGTAAGTCGAGTGCATGCAGTTTCTGATCATACTGCCCTGTATTAAGTCAGTTGTAATTTTTTGTAACGAAACAAGACAAGGTGTAATGTGTTTCAAAAGAAGAACTAATTAATAGTTTATTAGGGTTACGAAATTCATGTGCAACTTGTCGTGGCCGAGCTGATTATACAATTTCCATTTTTCAATCCTAAGACGTTGGATTTGAGGCAAATTACTCCGTCTTGAGACTGAAGCTAAATCAAACCCCAGATTGTTCATTAAAAACTTATGTATACATATGCATGTGTGTATATCATGTGTATATAGAGGCGTTTAATAAACGAAAGTGGTCAGTCGGATGCTTGGCATGGACGAACGACTGGCAAGAGGCGTGCGTGAGACGATGAGCTGAAGCGTTATGATTCTAGGAGCGTGTTTGTTCGTTCATTTGTTCGGCATTTGCCCACTGGCTGCTTGTAAGCCGGTTCTCATTTGTATATCAGGGGGCGGACAGCGTGCATCTGCCCACCTCTTCGTCCTTCTTATATTTCTGTCCCAAACCCGACCTGCTCATCCTATGCTTCGCCCCCAATCGGTGCAACATAGCCTTGTTCTATCCCCCGGAATCTCTTTCGTTATTAGGTGCGATGCTGCTCACTTTATACCCCTCATTGTTCGGATCCCTTCTTAACTATGCTTTGAAACGCAGTGGTGCATCGAAAGTATACATGATTATCCGATAATACGTAATTTTAAACTATGTATACGATATTACAACAATCATAATTACATATTAGTTCACGTTATACACCGCAGCCATGAGGAACCAAACTCACTTGCGAAGTTTAATTTAGATAGAACAATTCTACCGGCTTATAGATCGAGCTTGGACAAACAATTATAGCCGTCAGTGATTTAGAATTCAATACATAAGCAGTCAAATTTCACGCCTGGTTTGGACAGGTTCTAATTAAAGTTTTGTCATGCTACGAACTATAATACTTTATATTTATACTACACGACATCAAAATATCGGATGAAAATCGGCCCGGTACACTGATTACATATATTTTTAATTGGTTCACACTAATAATTCGTTCGAAATTTTCACAGCGATTGTTCGTGTAGTTTCGTGTTGTTGGTGTAGCGATATTATTACGCATTGGGCAACGAAATTCGTTCACCTTAACCTTGCGTTCGGTGAGCTTCGTTACTTATAGTATGTGCTATAACACTGGAAAACATGACGAGGGACTGTATGACGTTGACTCGTTTAACGAGCAAACAATCGTCAAAACCGATCACCCGTTAATTGTTTCAGACTTGCGCAACAGACGGACGACCGAGGTCAACAACACGTAAGGGGGCATAAAAAATAAAGGGGGGTGGGGGGTTAAATAATGGGAATCATCCAATGCAACCAACCACGAATATTGATTGAACTAAAGCTCCACGAATCGAAAATTTAATGATCATTTTACTCGGACGTGAGAGATACGCCCGAAGTCGATAGCCAATATATCGGGCAGCTTCCAGGAAAGACTCGACATTCATCGATCTCGTAAATTGAAGGATAAATATATGCAGCTGCTCTGCTGTCAATCTATGAAAGTGATGCTACGTGAGAGAGAAATTTTTCTGAAAAATATTTGGTGCAATATTCTTGCGACCATCCTATATAGATGCAGAAAGGTGCCGTGCAATTTTATAGATTCCGTAAACATTTCCCGATGAACTCGCTGATTCACTTCGAATTTATAAGGGGCAATTTTTACAAATCACATACAATCAACGGACAGCAAATATCGCGACAGCATACTTTTTCCGAATTCTTTCTGGGGACTCAACCCTCATTGACAACCGGACTTACAGGCATGATATTTAGCCCGATGTGAAACTTGATATTATGGCGATGTATCGAATTATGCAGTTAAGTGAATGAATCTTGTAATAACTTTAATGACGTTCACCTCTGATCCGTATTTATTGTAATAGTGACTGGATTCAAGCTCTGAACGCCGTAAGTCTGGAGTCTTCAACTCGACACGGTTATACATTTGGAATAAACGTAGGTTTTTTTGAATAATACCGCTACAGCAATAGAATCTCCCGGGATCTCTAGACCCCAAGAGCGAGTTATCACCGACCTCGAGTTGCTGATACCAACGAAATTGGCGGGCGTCCTCAGGGCGGAAGCGGGGCAGGCAGCGACTGCGGCTGGCTGACGACTGACCATATTGAAAAATCGGACCAGCTGACAATGAGCCTGCAGCGACTGGTTCTGTAGCCAAAGCTCCTCGATGATCCTTGCCGAAGGGGAATTTCTCGCGGCAACCGGGGAGGTTCGAGTGGGGTACCTCCTGTGGGCCGATCGGAGGCAAGCCGGCGAGATATCCTCGGCCGACCGATCCAAAGTGGCGCGCTTCGCGGCTCCCGTGGACCGTTTTCTGGTCCTCGTATAAACCATGTTACAGTTCTGGTTTCCTTTTACTTCTGACACCAATGTTACAAAAAGTGGGCACAATATTCTCAAAGAATCGTATCGTTCATTATCAGCAGGCAAGCAAAGCCTGTCAAGGTTCAGAACAGATTCAGTTGTTTTTTATAACACGAATCGGTATCTCGATAACGGCAAACTGACGATCTGACAGCTTAAAAGCAACATAGCTTGCCGTTGAAATACATCATGTAAAATGTGAATCGTGTCAAGATCCAGCCTTCGTAACAGTAGAAACAGAAAATAGGAGTCATGAGAGATGCGCCAAGTGAAATGTCATTTGCGTTATAACCATAGCGTCCTGTTGGTTGACGAAGACTATTACGAGCACCTTCTTCGGGGCCAACCCCTCCTAGACGATAGCTGTCGGGTATCTGGCAAATGTAACCAACATGGCAGTCTTTATTGTCCCGAGGGGGAAGGGCCATTAAAATAAATTTAAGAATCTCCCCTTCTGCATGCCTTTCGTCCTTACGTTGGTTCATAAATATATTACTTTCTGCGAGTAATAAAAAACTAAAGAACACACGCCGCCGGAGGGTTGTTAAGTAAAATAATCAAATTACTTTCCGTATGATGGTGTTGATAAAGTTTAATTGTTGGAATTGAAATAAAAACAGACTTCGCGCGAGCAGTAATAATTGCACGTGGTACGCCTTGCATTCAATTTTTCTGGTAATATTTCGTCGATAAATTATTCTTTTCCTTTTATCACTGTCCATATAATTTTTTTCCTCATTTGTTTGTTTTTTTTTCTCTTTTTTCAGTAAAATCTTAGGATCTTCTATTTTTCTTCGCATTTTCATTCTCTCCACGAGCACTGGAACCCTAAGATACACATTCCCGAATCGCTTACTACACATATTGCTAACAATTCGGATGAGATTCTTTTTTTATTCGAGACTATTTTTTTCTCCATCTGTAATGAAACGATTTCCGAAATAGCTTTTGTACTACGAAAGACAGATGCGTCTTCAGGAATTCAAAAATAATAATTCCTCCTGAAGCTGGTTCCCTGTTTCTTTTAGATTATACACAAATTTATTTGTACTCTCGACACTGGAACAATATAAGACTAGGGATAACGGACCAGCTGCTTTTGGAAATTTAATAAAAAGTCCCCTTCTTAAGGGGAAAAATAATTTTGCGCTCTATCAAATGATACCATTGAAGGATTCGAATCGGTGTTTCGTTTAAGTTTGAAACAAAATGACAAACAATACGTACAGTAGAAAGTACTCATGCATATAGGTAGGTGGGCGCAAACGGATTTACACGCGACAAGGCTTTTATCACATCGTCCATCCAAATACACCGCAAGGACCCGCGCCGCGTTACTAAGAGCTCCCGAGGAAATAAAGGATGAAAATAATAAAAACGAGGCCCAACATTAGCGCGTGAGTAATGGTAGGACATATCCGATGGACGCCGAGCTGGCACTCAAGGTGTGAGATACAACAACGCTATAAATTATTTTACACGTCTATATACGAGGGGATATCGCTCAGTCTGAAACTTAGTTGGACCTGTGGTGTTATAAATTATGTCCCAACGCTGGATGCCATTAGGCACCTGTGAATGGCCCTGATTAGATATTATATGTGTATTAATATGGGTGTTTATACGCGATGCACAAGAGGCGGTCGACAGTTGCCTTCTTGTTTCAGGCTCCATTTGCCATTTCGATATCGATACCTACGTATCACAAGCGTGACAGACTGAAGCTCTCAAAATTTTGTAAATGTTAATCAAAAATTCATACCACGACGAACGTATATTTCTTCATATTATTATTGCTTTTATTGACTGCAACCCAATTTGCGAATTGAAATAGGCCCTCAAAGTTGGCTATGTCAGGGGTCAGTTTTCAGGTTTCATACAGAAGCCGTACCGATATTTATATTCGAATAGAACCAATTCTGAAATTTTTGCTTCGTCCTAATTTTGTCATTGCTTTGTCCACATTCTGGCTTTCCTTCTTTCGCTTTCGTTTTGTCCTAATCCTTATCATCCCTATCTCGTTTTGTCTTTATTTTGTCCTCATCCTGTTCACGCGTCTGCCTGGTTTTATCCTTGTTCTTTTCTCATTCTAGTTTCACTTGGTTCTCGCTCTGTTCTCATCCTGTTTTCATCGTGTCTCATGCAATTGTACTCTGTCGTGCTGTCCCTTTGCCAAATTTTATTTGACTTTATGTGAATCAGATATAGCGAGTCACAAGAAGATCGTTCACTCCCCGATGGTAGGCATTATGAAAAAACATTCAAATGTGTGTCTTCTAACTTTTAATGTTATTTTTGTTTTATACTCGGTCGGGTATTTTCACCATATCGACACTATTCGACATTAGTTATCGTTTTATACCGACAACTTTCATTCGACGTACCGTTTGTAATGAACGCATGTGAGAACGACAGCGGATTCTTTTTTACAGCTGTATGTTTAATAATGATAAAGACTTTTCAAGTTTACTGTACATCTATGAATCGAGAATATAAGATCAACCTTCAATGTGGCCAATAGCACCCCCACGGATACATATATCATTTAGTTATCTGTCACCACTCACTCGAGACGGGTGATAGTACCGCGTCATAATGATGGATCGACATTTATACTTTACCGAATTTTATCATTATAGTTCGGCTTCAATTCCCGAGTATTTTCATCGCCATTAGTGGAGAACTTCATTCTTTGTTCATCCGACATGCACACGAAAATCTTTCATCTCGAGTGAGATGTTGGATGACACTAATGATTTTATGCAGACTAACGACACCATCCCTCACAGCTTTCTACATTCCATTACAAGCTCGACAACATTTTTTTTCAATAATATAGTATTTATGCTAAAATTGTGCCTCGGCTCAATGTACACTAGTGCACATCCCATGATCCGAATAAATATTTATGCGCAAACAAATTCAAATTTAAATTCAAATCTTCTGCATACGTAATTACCGTTACGTAGATAACAATCATTCATACCTATATTATTTCTTTTCCCAATGGGGCAGGTGTATCGACAGAGGAATGAGGGCGGAGGGAGTAAGGAGGCATAGAGAACGGGGTATACTAGGTGGGGAACGATGTGTCTTCAATATCCCATACCGCGTGGGTTGCAACTATAGGTATGTTGTTTCTGTATCAGTCCGATCCGATCATTTTCGGAGTAATTACAGAGGTTCGAAGGCAGCATCATAGTTTCTTCCTGATAGTGGGTTTCGGAGTGTAATAGACCTCTAGTTGGCCGATTTACCTGTACGAAGAATCAATCAGCCTCCGGAAAAGATCTCTGATATTGTGGGTAAAAAATTGTCTGGTACAACAAAGCCGAATACGTTGACGTTGTTCGTTTATCGAGACGAAAAGGACGAACAATTATTAATGTACAATAAAGTAACTAAGGTGAATAACAAAAAATCATCGTCTTTGTCGTCCGACGAGAGATATTATATTCATATCACAAGGTGAAGTATTCAGCTATTATACCTGCGGGTACATGACTAATTGATACATAAACTTCATGGCCAACGTGTTACTGTATTACTGCATACTGTATTATGCAAATTGATATTATAGTGGAATCGCATTGCCCCTGACACAAGACGCCCCGCCGCAGAAGCTCGGGCGCGCAATGCAGGTGTTTCGAATTAATCTATGAAATTATACGTTTCCTGATAAGCACCGTTATGGTAATAAATACATTGATATAAACAGAATTCTTCATTCAATTCATTTTCATTCATTGGTGCTAAAAGAGGCGGAAGTTTCCCAAAAATTTTTGATTCATTCCTTTATAGGTATATTGCAATGTGTGCCTAGCTTTCACCCCATTATTCTCTTCGAGCCATTAATATTTCGCTTCAATTACCGAGTACACACTGCGCTACTACCGAACTGGTCTCAACGATCTGTATTTACCAAGATTGGAGTAGGTGTTCAAACATTTCCAGACAGCGTCACAAACATTCACCGACCACACACGATTCTAAATCAATGACTAATCATTCGGAATTTCTGGCAAACGTTTATAACATTGATGTCGACAAAACAAACTCGCGGTGGCGATGCGTTTCATTAGATAACGTATACAATACCGGATCGAAACAACAATAGTAAATAAAACAATAGTGAAAATAATTTTTAACTCGTAACTTGGGAAATAAATAATAGACACCCTTTTTAATCAGTGTGTACAACGGTGAGTTTTTAAAACCATGTATACTGTGCAGGGTGGAATCGTTAATCGATATAACATATGAGATCGGCGGTTATCCACAGATTTGACGAATCACCTGTTCGTGCCAAGATGAACCACAAACCGCAGTTTCACAGAAGCTGGGGACTTCATGGCGCATGCTCAAGTACACCATCTATGTGGCTAACGTTCCTGACCAGGGTAATTACCCACGGAGCACCCTTCGCATCATTCACTCTGACGAACAAACTATACCTAATAACAGGGCATCGCCATCTCATTAGCATATCAGTGACTCTCAACTAGTTTCTTTAGGTAAATTTATTTCTAATACTCACATACATAATTCGATTGTACGAATATTGTTAACGAGTGTTGTTAAATTGATAGACAAAGATTGACACATAGTTCAAGTTCTCTTTTCTACGCTGATTCTAGATGGATAAAAGGATCTACGATCCTTTGATATACGTGTATGTTCGTAATAGGTAGGGTTTGATACTGCCAATGCCCTGTCCTGAAGAAACTGATTCCTTTCAAATACTACTTCTAGGATTAAAAGTTGATAGCAACCATCATATGTCGACGTTCTGAAAACCAACATGAAACGAAGAAATGAGCTCCGCCTCATGATTATGTACATCAAACGGCGACTACACTTTCACCGCATCTACATCTCCGTCAATTTTTAGTTGGATTATTCAAGTTCAGGATCATTTTAATTCACTATTTCTGAAACATGGAATTTTCTGCTGACCAAGCCATCAAGATTATATGTAGATTCCGAGCCACAAATATCGGATTTCTAGGAATTGAGTATCCATGAGCTTTCGGATTGCTTGAGGATTTGCTATCGGTTCATAATCCGCACGCAGATTGATGTGAGAATACTGTGACATTTTCCATGAGGGAATGTCCCATGAAAAAGTGATATACGGCGTCATACGGTAACGCTTTAGAATAACGACATGGGATAGTTTAAAATATACATACTGATAATTGTGATTGGCTGGAACGTGCTCATTTGAACGATCTCGCTGTCTCATACAAATCTATACATGCACGTGATTTTTTATACATAGTTTGTATATTCATATTACCGCTGGATTCAAAGAGAATTTATCCGTAGAGCAATTTGAAACACCAGGTATAGCAACGCACCATCAGTACCACAACAACCCTTTCGATGTAATAAGAAATGCATCGACCGTTGAACTTCGTATGCCACCGGAATATCCTTAACGGAGCATTTCTAGTTCGCTCGGAAGTTCCATTATTTACCTCTTACTTTTTACTGATGGCGTCTTCTTATACGACCCACGCCTTGCTGCGCGTTCGCTATATTCTCTCTTTTTTTATTCCACACAGCGCGACGCGTAGACAGTTATCCACCCGCGAGACAAAAATGAAGTAAATCAACTCTCACCGCGACAAAGCGACGCGCAACTAGACAAAGTTGTCTTTATACCGGAGGAAAAAATACTGTCAAGCTTCTTTGTTGAAGAACGCATTTTGATTTACCACGTGGTCCACATGCATGTTAATACGGAAATAGCTATATCCAGATGAACCGGAAAAGGTCGATCATTGACTTCGTCCTCTGACACCTTGACATACGGTAGTCTCGTTCGATGGAAACAAATTTATGCGCATTGATCGCCAATTTTGATGTCACGCAAAATTTCAGTTTTTGACCTTCCCCTTCCTATTTGAAAAATACTAATTGTGATCATTTTACGCAGATCATTTTATCGTACTGATTCCACCCGTCGTTTCTACCGCATAATACTAAATCTCTGATGCACATAGTTTCTATTTCATAGAAATTGTCCTACAACAGTGAGGATATAATTATCCAAGTTTGCTAGTAGTCTCCAAGTTGTGAAAGTAGGTATTAAATCCGAGTAGAATAATTAGCAAGATATAGTTATCGTCGATTGTTCTTACGCGGTTGCTATGCGGTCTATTATTTCTCGTGCTTGAGCAAGCTACAATACACAGCACCGTGTAGTATGTATACATAACAACATGATTGTCTGAGCCTCAGCAATTGACTATCTTTACGCGCAATAAAATATGCTGCTGCTGCTGCTTTTCCTGCAGCTTGCGCCGTATCGCGAGTAAGCGGAAATGAGAAAAGAATTTGCGAGGCATGTTGCGTCGACTCCGGTGGCTGCTCTGTGGCTATTGCAGCTATGCTAGCATTAGAAACGATGGAAACGCATCCCTCTCAGTATACGTATACCACGGTACACCATCTGCGCAGGAACAGCATGCACGTACCCGTCGTATCAGAGAGTTGTGATATCGACTGCCTTCGGTCGGGCCGTCAAATTGCTTTTTTAGATTGAAGGAGTTTTTCTCATACGAAATCCATCCGAGGAATAATTAATTTTAAAAGCTCTTACTTGAGGCCGAACATGCACGTAATTTCTGCTCGGATTTATTTAAGCTGAAGGAACCTCGATGAATGACGTATTTATTTTCGATCTCGGATTGACTTCTGTCGATCACCGCGCTAGTATGTTCTTTCAATCCTTACTAATAGGACAATCAATAATGGTAACAGGGTATCATTCACTCACTAAATGAGTTCCAAGGAGTATAATTTTTCTCTGAAAGCAGTCGGCCATTGAGATTCTTTGACATGACTAGAAGATGACAAGCTTGACTTTGTGCTATGTATTTGCTTAATTTGTCTTGGGAATTGAGAGGATTGGACGCCGTTGAGCCGATACAGGGGCTCGCGAACGGCGTGTCTTGATTATATTTGCTCAGGTAATTACATCGGGGAAGGAAAAAGAGGGTGGAACAAAACCAACAGAAAAAAGATGCAGGTTGGGTAGATTGTCGCTAAATTGCCCCAATATTATGCTACTAAATACCAACCTTCGATGTGGTCGTAATCCGTCACAATTACACCGCAACTGCAATAAATTTTTACTTCTGTAATATGAGGCGACGATCAGAAGAGGGATTTTCACGAAAGATTAATTTAACATGAGGTCATGAAAATATATTTACGAATATATGGATATTTATGTAATGCTGGGCACATGGATAGCAGCATAGGTCTGCGCATGTATAGGCATAAGGCGTACGACGTATTTTTCTACGTACCTACAGAGGGGTTTGCGCTGTATGGTAGGTCGCTTTCGCATGCACTTCGTCGGAGAATTGTAAAGCGCGTGGTTCTTTTCAACGTTTTCTCGAAGCGGGACTCGGAGCAGGAGTCGAGAAAGGTGTATGAAATATACATAAACATCTCGAGCTTACAATTGTATGGTTATTGGGCCGGGGCGAACGTGTACTATGGCGATACAGCCTCCTTCTCTCCGTGCATCTCAACCGCTCGAGGGTTGTCATTCTTGAGCCCGTAAAATATCGTAGCTCAATATCGCACCCGAATAGAACCCATCGCTCGACCTGGCCCAAGCCTTATTCGTCCTGTAAAGATGGTTGCAGGAATTTCATTAGAGGGCGCAAAGTTCGTTGGTGTCAAAATTTGCGCATGGCGGTAAAAGGGGATTGAAAATGCTGAAGTATCGGACAATTTATTCAGCATTATTTTTTCTGCTACTACCTTATCTTCCATCATATTTTCATTTCCTTATAATATATTCAAGGGATGCGCATCCTCTCCACGTGATGAAAAATTCCACGTATGTAATATTATGCGATACCATTTCAACCACCGATAGAACACACGTCGCGATCTCCAAGCGTAATGATTCGAGTTACGCGACTCTGATTGGTTTTTCACGTACATGAAAATACTGCGCTACAAACGCTGATTTCTCCACGGACCGAAAGATTTATATCAACACATAAAATGAAGGCAGGTATATATGTATAGGGCGGGTATCGTCATTGTGATTCACGAATCAAAGCGAATGGTTTTGGTTCGGCAATTCGAGTACCTGGTATTGTGGAAACCAACCGATTGGTACACACGCGAATAGTTTGGGATCCATTCGAAGAATTGGGGCTCGATTTTCCATGATATGCTATCGCAAAGCTCTCCTACTTTTTCAGCAACAGCTGGCAGAACTCATCTAGGTGACGCGTATATCTGATAAAGTAAAAAATTGGTTCAAAACGGAACTCACTAATCATGAAAAATGAGTATTGATTGAGTGGTATATTTTCGACTGAATTTATCTGGTCGGATATTTTTCCGATAATTTTATATTTCGTGATATGAAATACGCTGTACATACATCCGTTTGTAGCCAGACAATTGTTCGTGAAATTCACTGATTCAGACCTCGTTGAATATGCAAGCTATTGAGATTCCCACCTTACAATATGATACAATACATTTTTCTATCGCTCAAAAATCTCGAAAAAAATAAGAACACCGAAAGCGCGGTAAAGGCTCAAATTAGGATCACCTGTTCAAATGCGCACTGTAACATTATATCATTGTTATTCAAATACGATCGTAGACCACATGTTCCGAGTGTTCAATGAATAGTATAAGTTAGAGTTTGAGCCATCAGGAACAAACTAGTTCAAGTCATCTCCAAGCCGCCCACGCCTTGTTCTTGGGCTTCGACTTAGCACTTCGTCACGAAACTTGAGCGGAACACACACGCGACTTTAAAAACAATAAGCCAGTGATTTCTGAGCACTGACCTTACATTGTACCATTATACACGTACATAAATACACTGCGTTAGAATATCTTTACATCACACGACGCCATTTCATGCCGAGGCTGGGGAGCGACTCGACTTGGCTTTACATTTAGCGCGTTGTGCTCCGGTTTGTTTTGCACGAATTATGAGACGCAGTTTGAATCCGGCAACGCAACGTTGTTGGCCGCCATGTAAATTGCTCTCGCTTTGTGGCGGTGTTTCGAGCCATCCCCCTTCTCGACCCGTGGCATCCATGATGCAATGCAATGCGTACGCTGAGCACCGTCGTTTGTTCGTATAATATCTATGCCTAGCAAAGCGAACCCCAGTTTGCTGAACGTTCGAACAAACCGCTAACGCGCCCGTCGGACCATATTAGACGCATGCGGTGCCACTTGTACCTCATACTCCTGTGTTCACAGTCGCTTGTATACACGTACGCAGCTACCTTGTTTCATGTTCTCCGCTCTTTGACGTATAAAATCTCCTGAATACATCGGGGAACGCAGGGTAAAGGGTGATCGATCAGCCGCAAAGAAAATGCGAGTTTTCACGAAATTGGAATTTTTTTCGTCCGATCCTCAAAACTTCTACATACGCTGTTCCCACCATGACGATGTAGCCCTGAAAAGTGTATGAGACTTTCCTGAAAAATACAATCCGTATTCTCTGAGTTTGGGTGTTGCGAATTTCAAGTAATTCATAATCTGAATCGAAATTTTTAGAGAATTTTCGAACAGATAATTCAAAATTTTTAAGACGGAACATTCTGTACTTTGGCGCACTTCTGGAATAAAAATTAATGAAAAATGATCCAGCTTTCCCCGAAGAATGTACCGAGCTCGTGATTTCTGATCCAGACATGATAATTTTACGTCCAAATTATAATTTGGCTATTATATATATCTCAACGATTATTGATGCGCACGAGCCATCTAAGAGTCATCAAACTCTAATTGTTAGTTTAGGCTCTAGATTCTGGTACGTGTAAAGCAAGTGAGTCAACATAAGCCGAATTAGGACGACGGTTAGATGGGATATATTCAATACGCAGATGAACCTCTAGAATCCCGACAATATCCCTATAATTCCGATTACTGCACCACCGCCACGAACATAGTTGTTGATAATTAATTGGTTATGGTTTTCATGCGGAACATCGAACATCAGAGATGCTTGATCTAATTTTGGTAGAACGTCGAGAGTACGCTTCGCGAAATTCGAGTCACCCTCATCTAACGTGGTTTGGTAAGACGTGTCGCATAATATAGAGGTTTTTCTACTAAAGTCTTGCACGTCGTCGCCTTTCTTAGACTTTACCACGGTCGTCTTGCCGCATGCTTCTACGAAATGGCTTGTTTGCTCGCACGATCGCCTCCGAGGCAGTGGCCGGTACAGGGGAGCTTTGAATAGCTGCGGAGAGGTGTTAAGTTGCGCGCCAAGTGAGCGACCTTTGTTGCCACTGAAGTTGAGATTATTTATACGACCGGCGTAAACAAACTTTTAGCCCAAGACTCCGCTTTAGTGTACTGTATGTATGAAGCGACGCGTGGCTTAGAAGCTTTTGGCGCAGCTCGTGTAAGGAGTCGGTGTATAAGATGTGGATGCGTTCCGTGATGATGTAGTAGAGCTAGGGTAGGGGAGAAAGATCTTCTTCCTGGTAAAGCAGATTGCTGCTAGCGGAGCTGTTGCCTCTGGACACGCTGTCTTCGAATGGGGAGGTATAATTTGATTGTTAATATGAGCGTTACCAGAGCGAGTTCCCTTATGCGATGCAGGTCGCGAAAATAACAGAGCACTTTTAGTCGAAGAATGCCCGGGTAGAATTTCATAACTCGATTATTACAACCCCTAAAGCGCAACGTTATTCACCCATTAGTAGAGGTCTTCTCGTTTCTCTGCACGGTGAAAATTATCCCTGAATATATACGGAGGGGTTGGTAGGGACGACATCATGCATTTCTCGTTCAATAGTTATACGCATAGAAATGATATTTCTTATCTCATTTCTCAGGCTCTCCTATAGAGTTACGGGGTTTTAAGTATCTTCTGTTTTCCTCATTATATTTATCAAGATGGAGTGACTCTTACACGTGGAAAGAGTCGTCAGCATTGGAATATCACACGCCTATGTGAGCGTCACAGAAACATTTGGAATGCGAGATGATTTTGAAAATTGTTTAAATATTCATCCTTGATCTAGTAGCAGCCGTTGATATCTGTGTGGGTAGCTGGTTTGATATACATATGTGTATTCATATAAAATCGGTCATCGGGCATCGAAACGTATGTGAAAATTGATTACGATCTAGGCGTTAAGAATTGATAATTATCACGTGTAACAAAATAATAATTCATATGTAACACTAAACCAAAGCTCTATGTGCTTATGACTCTCAAGACACAGACCGTGAATTATTGAGTTTCTCATTGAGAGCGCTACTATAATTAAATACCATGATTTATACACACTGAGGAAAGTGATGCACAGTCAATCGTACACTGGACGAGACTCTCTTTTGACATGGTACGTCATATAGATTTTTGAAAAATTCTCGAATGTAGGACGCTATACCAGCAAAAAATGGCGGATGACATAGCCTAAGAAAGAAATTAAAAATAAAGAAACAATTAGGTATTGACTCGAGAGATTTTTTTGCCGGATGTTTCAGAGGAAGAGACGCTCTTATAAACCACACAATTATTAACGCCTGACTGGGCGATTGTTGTTGTTGTCGTAGCTGTTGTTTTTGTCAGCATCATTATGATTATTCGCGTTCGAACGCAGAATGCCGAAGCGTAGAAATGTGTTTGGGTATAATAATACGAAGGCATATGGAATCACAAGCAAACTCGTCTCGAAGTTGTTCCCGCCGATGCAGGTGCGGGTGTCTGCCGCGGGACGCCCCTGATCCACCTTGTATTGCCGCAGCCAACCCATCTTTCGACCCGCGGCAGGCCCCGCGACCGTCCCGTAATAACAACTCCCGGCCCAGGCCACCGCCCGTTCGCTGTACCCTCTGATTACCAGGGTATCCACTCCAAATATGGGAGCACCAGAACCAGCAACATATCCTGCTGCACCATAAGGCAGGTATACCACCAACACTACTATCGGTAAAGGTATATGATGGCCCCCGTATAACACTCGCCAGGAGTCAATGGCAACCGGACAACAAAAATACGAGATTACGGTATAATAGCTGTGCATACATACAAGCGGAAAGCGAGATGACTTCTCGAAGATAGAAGAACACGCGGTGAAGCTGCGAGTTTATTGGCCCCAGCGGCATATTATACATGTGAAAGGTACGTAACCGGTGACAATAAACTGGTATTCATTTTTTCGTATATTAAATGGTCCGGATATTGCTGTCTGATGATATAATTATTATTATTAAACTTTGTTAAACAGATTCGATATCACACACGTCGTTGGTTGCTATTATATTATGATGGTAATGAGCTCTAGGTTTCACTTGTCAATAATATGCATAAGTATGCAAATGTGAGCGGTATGTACCTATACAGCTGCAGCGGTACGCAGTATCACCTGCATAATATGCATATGACTATACATGTATACCTATGTTCTAAACGAACAGCTACCGCTGAATACACGCAAATCGACATTCACCATTGTTCAATTTATCATAAGTCCGCATACTCAACTTGTCAGTGACTACAAATAGTTAACTGTCTCAAATATCAAGTAAGTCTTCATAAATTGAATAAATTCCATCACAATCCAAGCTTTGGTGTTACTAGAACTACATCCCCTACTTGCTAAATGCGAGATGAACTTTTTGAAATGTCAGCTGTTTCACTGTGGTTACTATCCGGCTAGCTTCGGTAAAACTTACGACGAAATATTCGAAATTACCAAAACCATGCTGTCAACTGAACTGTCGCATCCAGGTACACTTGAACATCAGCTATTTCATCACGTTACAATTTTCGACTTTGGATAGAATTCAGGTATAAGTTGAATTGCTTGAGGATTTTATTTCTCAACTTCCTTGGCTACGTTCCTCATACGAAAGCCGCACTTTCATTCGAGGGAGTCTCCCAGTTTGATAGCCGAATTTGAAGGTTCAGAATAATGAGTTTTTTTCTATTAACACATTGGTTGAAGTCAATTGTTTTTTCAACTCGTAACTGACGAACTCTTCCTGACGATCTTTGTTGCACCTCGGCTTTTGAAAACAGACTTTTGAGGGCGGTGTATTAAAAAATCCTTACAATTGGTTGAAACAGTTTTTGTGGGAGGTTTTGCTAATCATGTGTGCAGACATAGATGCTATTTTTTCCGTCAGATATATGAGCTTTCATCCTTGCGAGTTCAGATTTTCGCGTTCCCTGATTTGGCAAAATCGTCAAAAAGGGCCGGTGCACCACCATGATCCATGTTCAAAAGAACGGTGAAGGAAATGACAGACGTTCTCCTGTGCTTATTTCGTTGTGAAAAGCCTCGAAACTGGCATTCATTCACCATTGATTTCGACTGTTGGTATCAGGCAGGACGGAGGGTGCGAGATGAAGTGACCTTTAGGGCTCAGCCTTCATCCTCGTTTTACCCTCGCTTCATCCTCGATAGCCGCGATCCTAAGCTCAGTCATCCCCCGCCTACCGCTGACCCCTAGAACCGCGGCCTCATAATACTGGCCAGCCGACCGCCCTCAAAGGGCATTGAACCACGGACCTTTGGAAGCAATTGAGTTCTCAATGCGTTGCCACGCTCGTGGCCCGCAAAAAAAATATATTCACAATAAACAAGTAACCTCGAGGTAGACTGGGGCCCAACCACGCGCGTGGTGAACAAATATTAGTTTTGTTTCTCTCGGTTCAATGATTTTTTCGATAATCACGATTGACGGTGGGGTGTGATGCGAGCGAATTTTTATTCTTGTTTCAAAACCTGTTCAGGTTTTTAATAATATTTGAATAGTTCGAATTAGTCGAATACTTGATAAATATCAACAACCGTACAATTGAAATTATTCAAATAATAAATGTGAATTTTACGCAAATGTTTGAACAGTGCTTGACCTGCACGGTTAAAATATTACACAATAAACCAAGCGCTCAAATTCGGCAACTATTCAATAAGTTACGAATCCCTAGCGTTACTATAAGGTAGATATTATATACCTAAGCTATCATAGCAGAAATTTCAAATTTTATGGAAACACCAAGTTCGACATTGGATCGAAGCCCTATCGCAAATTATATTACATCATCAAAGATGTTAGAGGGATCCCAAGGCGAGCGCTGCAGTTCTCTGTGTACACCGATATTATATTGCACTTGCTTTCAACTAACTTTATAGATGTACTTTTGCTCCAACGAGATTACTGCGACGAGCATCGGGTAATTCTAATCCAACTCACGGTGGAAAAATAATGCGGACCACTTTTTACTCGCTAATCTATTGGTTTTCCTCTAGCGCAGGGATATTCCGGTATCGTTTCCAAAGTTAATTTTCTCCTGATATCAAAACAAACGAAAAAATCGCCTCGTTTTTTACCATCAGAAAGCGAATGTATGGAAAAACCATGCCGTATAATACAAAGAAAATAACTGATAGCATGAATCGAACGAAGTATGCACACACGATTTGCGGCGATCAGTCACATTTCTCGGGACATTATTCGATTACGAATGTCGACTGGACTCTATTTCACGACGCTGAATTGAAGTTTTCAAAGTCAATACAGAAGAGTGAGAAAAGGAGATACTGAACTTCGGCGTATCTATTCATAATCCTGGTGTCACCTTCATTTACCGTTTTCGTGCGTACGTCAATCACGAAATGGGTATTCTTGTATGAAAAATAACTGGAACATCGTGACAGTGAATGAAAGAATACTTTGATTGCATCAAAATAAGTGACAAGTTGACGACCGTATTCCATTTCCAATCTCATCGATTTCTGATTTGCTCATACCACCGACGTGTAAGTATACTTCCACTGCAGTCACGGTTAACTATAGGTTACCACAAATGGCGAAGTACAACTAATACTTCTCGAGCCAAAACCAGTTACCACTACTCTATTCATGTACTCACCGGACTGAAAACCCTGTAATAACCCGGTGTAGTCTCAGAAGTACGTATATAACATTTGAATCTAGGAAGTAGACGAGTATACTTTTATAAATGAGAAAGCTGCGCCAAACTTATTTCTATCCATAGGTCCACGATAATTGCCTATATGGGTGTCCTTCGCAGGAGACCTTGAATTAATTTCATTGATTCTATAACCCTTCAAGCCTTTTTCAAAGCACCCAGACAACTCGAAGTAGCGTGTAGATATACATCGGATAAATATTCGACCAGCATTCGTAGCATTGGACATGGGTTCGTTCATGATCACTTCCTCATGAATGATACATGCACGAACGCCAGGACGAATCGGTGTTCGCTCTATCGCTTGCGGCTGACGCGAAGAAGAACCTCTAGCAACGCTAAACCTCATAGAACCCGTAGGAGACGTTATATGGGTAACAAACTTGGATCAGAAATCCAAAGGAACCACCAAATCCCCTTCTATTGCCACGTCTGTTCGTATCAGGCGCACTCCATTACCCTCACCCTATACTAATCACCTTTGCGTCTTCGTGCATGCGTCGGAGTTTATGTCACCGAAGTCTTAAGGAATTATTCATGCGGGCGTCGACTAATGACGCGTGAACCGAAGGTTTCCTCACAACCCTCGATTCTTAGCCCTATTTGCACTTTTGCAATCCCTTCGCCCTTTTCACCACCCTTAACCAAAACTCCCTATACCTACACACGTCATGATGCGCGAGTACCATATCACCAGAGCAATTCACATTCACCGCGAATACTATCCGGAGTGACCTTTCGAAAATTTCTGGTCCGCAGTCGTCTCTGATGTTACAAATTTCTGGAATACAGATAGCTATCTTTTATTTGTATGTATTATTGATAAATTGTAGATTGATTTGATTTTCGATCGTATCCTCAGAAAATGGATAAATTGAGGGATGAGTCATGAACCGATCATTTGATTTCGATAGCCATGCTAGGGTAAAGGTACGGAATATCGGATAGTTTCGCTTACATTAGCTTGCAATTAAAGTCATTGTGGTATGACGATCAAAATTAGATTGCACATTTTTTTCGGTCAGTATATTTTGTAACAAAATCCAGCTAACAATTCTTGTGCTTTTTCGGTTTATTGTTGTTTAATCTTGCTTGATTTTTTCGTTGAAATTTCTGATCGTATTTAAAAAATGAGTATGTACAACGTTGATAGCCGGTGAAGTATCTTAATGCAGGAAGCAGGTGGGCGTTGAAAGTCGGACGAATAACTTTATGTATTTTCCTTGTAATAAATTATTCATGCTACAAAGAGTGAATTTTTCAGTGGAGATACATCCGTCTCGGCTGCTTCTTTTTTTAGCAAAAATTTGCTCATCGTTCATTTCACAAACAGGTGTACAAAGAGGGGGAAAAAATAACTGCTATCCGGTATTTCGATGGCATTTCTGTGACAGTCAAATTCTCGTAATACTTCATACAATTGTTACGTAATATCTTGAATTTCGTACTTCCACGATGATAATTAGCTCCTGTTGTGAAAACTGGACCAAGTTGGGTAAGTGGAATAAAAAAGGAATAAATAGAAATCCGTTCTTTCATTCATATCGTATTTTTGGAACACAGCGTTTAAACAGCGTTTGACGAATCTTGTAAAAAAGGTGAAAATTTTTGTACCGCTGGTGATTAATTTATACGCTAATTATCGCCCGGGCTCTATATCTCGCTTCAATAATTCAGAGTTGCAGAATTTCCGCGAGGGGTCGATTCAATGAAACGTAGATCTGTCTCGGAATGTGTGCTTGCCACTCGGGAGCGGGGTGGGGGCAGCGGCGACACAGCAGTGTGTTTGCGTCATTAAATAATCAGAAGCACTATCCATGGTCGCCGTGGATACCGTCGTTAGGCACGAAATCTCAGCACAGGGGTATTTGCAGGCTACAACCCTCTGACGCTCAAAGTTTCATGCAATCTCATGGTGTTTATGGGATAAAGCGAATAAAACAGAGAAATAGCTCATGCATACATTAGGAGAAAATCTCTCGAATTCAAGGGGTGCAGCACCATCGGTTAGAAGAAACAAAAAACACTGTTTTTTTTTCCGAGAACAATGGTTTATTCACGAGGCTAAACCCACCGCGCTACTAGATGCAGGTGCAGCTTACGATTTATTTACCCATACTCCACAGTGAGGCGGGGGTTACAGTATAGTACCCGATATTCAAATATAGAGATCACGTAATCGTCAGATTCTCCATTGGAAAAATGTTGGGGAAGAATCTTCGAATAATATGCCGGTGACAGCGATACAGAAAACTTTGACACATATGATTTCTAACATTTGTTGAATTCTCGTATCCGAGAGAAAATTTTAACGAAATGAAACGGATGGAAAAATAACGATCTATTCAAGTTAAAATGGCACGAGCTCTGAAAAATCCGATAGATGGAGGACTGCACCGTTGGAGAGATAAAGCAGAAATAAAAATATACGATTCTCGAGAGATTCAAATTTCCGCGATATACGCGATCAGCTATTGCAGTACCGGGTGCTCGAGCCGCGTGCATACGCGAGCTGTATGTATATGAACGAGTTTAATCTATATCCCAATGCTTTATATATAACGATATGAAATCCATATTACTTGCCCACACGTATATAAACGTTTTCCTACTAGTGCGTTCGTAGATCTACATTTGAAGACGTTGGAGGGTGCAATGCAAAAGGCGAGGGTCGCGATTCCGAGGGTTCTCGCTTTTTTTCCTGATCACATTTTCGCTTAGCGCGATATATGGCATTATCAATCAAAAGAATTTGCGCTTCTACACACTGCACCATTATAGGTGTGTGTGTACTGGTCTTTGCATTTGATACAAAGAAAAATCCAGATTTTTCTGATTCGTGCTGCGTTTCCGCGCAATTCAGAACTAGAAAAATGCGATTTTAGCAAATATCACGTTTTTAGCTAACTTTGAACTGCTGTATATCGGGACCATTGATTTCGAAAAATCGCAAATTCCACACAAATACTTAGAGGTATAAGGGAATATTTTTATGAGGTTTAGAGAAAAAACTTTTTTTGCCATGTACGTTACTCGTGGACGATGCATTACACATTTGCAATTTATTTTATCAATCGTGGAGAGAATGGCGTTTAATGAATAATACATACTAGGGCGAGGCGTCCCTTTAATAATGTTTGTGCAGTGAATTTTCGATGTACATATCCGGAAAAAAAAGACTACATGAAAAAAAAAAAAAAATCACATTACCCCGACCCTTAAAGTTATACGTGAAACGCTCACGTGTATTCTACGTAAGGATTAAGACAAAGCTTTAAAAGTACATTGAATCGTGCCAAAGCATAAAATGATTTGTCAAGTATATTCTAAATAAATCTCACGACCAGGCACATGAGACGCTGAAGGCTGGTGTACCGAGAGCTATTGCAAAATATGATGAATGGTGGAGCGATCTTATTTGTATAACGTACGAATAGTTTGATATTAATAATTCTCACATATTTTCAATTGGTTCGAGTATAAAATCGATATGAAACTGATATCTGTACGTTGAGCAACAGCAACTTTTATCCAATAATACAAACCACATCCAACTTCCGATCTCGCGTGGTCCAAACTTCAAGATTCGGAGGCAGACTGGAGCTCAAACTAGGATTACTCCGAAAAGTATAAAATATATGTACCACGCGCCCTACTCATAGCATACCTAGCTGATCGCGAACCACTGCGACCATCTTCGATTGCAAAATATGAAGCCGTAACGTTCAGAATAGTCCACCCTGTACATAAAGTATCCATCTATACAACTCGGCACTTCGTACGAAATGCTGAAGGCAGTGAGCTACTCTCCTCGAGCGCGATACACCATGTGAAAGCTGAACTCTCCTGGTATTGTACATGTGCTACCGCCTTTACACGTGTTTGCATGGTTAGTGGACATGTTTTGAGGTAGATGACGGCATTCGAAGTACGCACCACTGAGTCTGGCATCTGAACCAAAGCTCAGTCCTCGCGGTATACAAATAGCATCATAGGTGGGTATCACGTAAGGACATAGCCATATGCCGAGTGGGGGTAGCCACATGGGATAGTTGCATGTATGTATATATAATTATATGTCGTATGTACAGATCCACCCGGGTGAGTTTCTAGCAATCGCAGCGTGTACATACATAGCGAATGTATTACGCGACGAAATAAACGACCAGCGAGAATATTATACCTAATTGTGGGTTATACGAGCCGTGTATGTGAGATACCCCGAGAGAGAGCTAAATGCTGTTGATAAATGCTACAATTTGTGTATATATATATATTTGTAGCAATATATATATACGTACTGCAAGTATTACAGTTTGGATGAGATACTAAAAGTGTTCGTTTAGTTTCTAAAGAGCTCGACAGGAGATTCTAACCCTCTGACTTCGTGTTCATGTACGACATGGTATGAGAATATTATTGGTTTTTCAACGGACTGCACTCGGAAAATACCATAATGTCGGTTAATATCTGCAGGATGAAGACAATCACTTAGTCGACGAATGTGATTATCGTAGCCATTATACTGATCAAGAATTAATATACGGTGATCAGGATTGACAGTATGTCTACAATGGGTTTCATTCTTTGAATCGTCTCTGTCAAATTTATGTTGATTTTTTTTTTTTTTTAAGATTTAGTCAACGGTCTCGTGCTTCCGAAGTTATAACAATTAGGAAACAGTTCAAACAATGTTTAATTTGGCTCCAAAGAATACAAAAATATCAATTGTAAGACTATGGCATTTGCTTTTCTTCGATTTTTAGGGCCAAAAAGTTTTATCCTGACGTTTAGATCGTGATGTCTCATGTTTAGAATGAAATATTATCTTCGCGAAACTATAAACCATTTGAATTGCCATACATCGTGGTACCTTCGAATAGACAACCGAATCTGCCAACAGTGGCAGTCATAATCCATGCAAATTAAAGATCGCGTTCCTGTAGGACTGAATTCATAAATAATAAAAGATGTACATTTCCTCATGACGGAAATGGAGAATCATTAGGCATTTCTGACATTAAAAAGATGAGCTGACGTCATTCAAGACAACCAAAAATAACAGTTTAAAAATGTGAAGTCCTCTTTTCATGATGCCGATTGGCTGGTCTCCGTATGTGGAAGCAGTTTTCGTTGTTTTACCGAGTATCCGACTGCTCGATGGATCGGCAGCCATCTAATATTGGATTCTAGAAATTATTGATATTGTTATTCAAGATCTGACTGTCGCAGGTTGGCGGGTATAGCATCACAGTGAACGAGTAATATCAGTTATAGAATATTTCACACGTTACGTAGAAAATTCGGACTGATCTTTTGGTGGCCCAAATATCTCGATTAATACTGAATATTATTATTTTGTGTTTATTGATTCAATTCTAATTTTGGTTCAGTTTGCCGAATAATAATACCATCGTACCAGCGAGTGGATCATGGATGGATCGAGCGAATATCCAGAATCTATAGTTGACGTATGTCATGAATGATCAAAAACTGTGGCGAAGGTGGTCAATGGACATCGACGTATTGTGAAATTTCAGTGGGATACGAACGAATGCACGTACAGAAACGATGAGTAGGTATACGCACACATACGTAGATGTATAATGCGAGTAGGTAAATATGCTACTGTTGCTGTTGCGTTTCGAAGCATACCTACGTTCAGAGTGTGCCGCCTGCCCCGTGCTATCTGTATTTTCCATTTGCCCGAACGCAATCGGAAACTCCATTTGGTAGCAGGCATTGTATCTTCGCGCAAATGTGTATTTACGGAAAGCTATTTGTAACACTGCCCACGGGGAGTCAAACTGGCGCACGGTTTCGGATTTCATTTTGCAGGTGCCCAGAAAATAGCTACCGAATATTCAGCGACGTCAGTTTTAAAAAACAAGCCTTCGCAATACGTGTAATACATAATGAATGGTATTGTATGTGTTTCCGTTTTCGGGAAAACGGAGAGGAAGAAATTTCCTCAATAAACCCTCTCCTCATTGACCTTGAATATATTATCGACGTTCCTGAATATCCATTTCATTTCTAGTCAATGAAAAATGAAAGCCGCGAATTTATCGCATGGAAATAGCATAAAATTTTTTGTACGTTGTCAACTCGCGAATGGGATTCATCAAATTTTACTAGAAAATATAACATTTATTGGAAGAAAGAGGTTGAGAGATAGCGAACGAAGGTAAGGAAATGTTTATCACTCGGCAAAACTTTAGTGCGAACATGGATCTTATGGTTTATGTGTGGTGGGACATAAAATGAAATATTGCAGCTAAATTGACGGTCTCCTTTTCCAACCGCGAATGCCGCCAATAGGTAGAACTTGTATATAGTATACGAACGGAGGTGAGGCAATTTACAACAATTCTGTAGTTTCCCTTGTAAACTTCTATGACAAAAAACACACTCAAAATTCAAAGCATTCGTATATTTATCCGGCGCGCGAAACCAACTGAGACAGGTGTACAAATCGCCCTCGTTCGTCAGTGAACCGTACCTACGCTCTAATTACTTTGTTTGAAAAATATTTGTACACTGGAACAGATAAAAATAAATGTAAAAGAATAAATAAATTGATAAATAAAGAAGAAAACACATGCCAGAGCATGGGGACAGTCGGGATTAGTTTCGAACGAATATACTGTGATTAAAATACGAGTCTTGAGAGAACATGTAGGTCAGTTCAATATTATATGAGTTGCTCTTGAAAGCTTTTTGCTCGATTTTATGCGCTCCACCCGCAACCGCGAATACACCATTCTATACAAACACGTACATCATACATTGGATGTTCAGATATTCATCTGTTGTTTGCATCAAATCGTATGGATTAATCGTAAAATTCATCCGTAGATTCTCCAATCTAAAGTATATATATTTTTTGAAATTGGAAGAACAAATATCAGTCACCCAAATACATTTTCTAATAACAAAAATTATCTACGTTTCAATTTTGGCACTCTTTCAATGTCTCTGGTTCGTGATATAAAGTTGGTAAATATTTTGGTTTGTATTCTAGGACGCCACAATAGGCTCCTATCGAAAGTTATTGTATTTCAGCAAGACCAGATTCATCAATTCGCTCACAGTTTGCTTATCAAATTCTACAAGGCCAGACGCGTGAGGGTGCTGTCCAGGTAATGAGGGCTTGTTACGGAATTTTAAAGTGTGTGAAGTAGTTGGTACGAGGTAACTTGTGTAGCGCAGCGTGTTTTCAGTAAAGTGTGGTAATGAAGGTTTTTCACTCGGTAATAACTGCATAATTGAATGTATACATTCTTTGACAGTATATAATTGTAATTTGTATGAATTGCTATCTCGCGGGACTAGTATCAATTTGAGTTTCAACATTACTAATAATCCATGGATATCGATTCAATAGGATCTAATTTGTAACGTAACAGGGGATTTGATCCAATGGTTAATGATGATCATATCATATTATCTACCATAATATTCTCATGCAGGCAAATCGCAACTAATGGCGTTTGAATTCAACGACGTCAGCAGTGCGTTTTCAGAATAACATTGCGGTATTATCTAATTGAGTATAATCCAAAAGTAATGTATACATGTATGTTTATATACATATATATGTATATATTTCGACTATAAATGACCATCGCAATATTCTCTGTAACAGGTTTGGACTAAACTGCTATTAACGCGCACCAAGCTTTAATATCTAACTGCTCGATTCTGATACCACTTCAAATTACGTTTTATATCACCAATAATGATAATTATGTCACGGTAAATTGTCCTCGCTATCCCGACGGACCGGCATACGTAACTGGTCAAAATATCATATCCGATGCCTTCTGTACGCGGCGTTCATAATTTACTCTTGTAAGAAGTAGAATCAATTCTCCCCGCTGGAAAATAACAAAATTAGGATATCCATAAGAATACAAAAGCATGAATAAAAATATAATATTAAACATACGGTGTGCGCTCAATACAGGTAGCTCGTCGGGTAATTGAATAATAAAAGTCTCATATATTCGTACATACAACGTAAAAGCGTGGGTACTTTGCAAACTAGAATGATTGTCATTTTTTTATTGAAATAATAAAACAACAAAGAATGAGTACAAGCCTAGTTTATTGAATTCATTTCGTCGGCTTCTATGAATGAATATCTTATATGTATAGAAATGTATGATATTGTGAATGTATGAATAGCTATATGTACATGTATCTCATATATGTGCGTCTAAATCTATCATAAATACATCATGGCCGCGCAGTATTGCGGGCTGAAATTCACTTGCTACAGGGGATGAAGGAATAAAATAATATTTCATGATTATAGAGGACCGTGGTTTCGATATAAGATTATTGTAGTACTGAAGTATTACTTCTGTACATTATTGCTTTTTTGAAAGGGATTCTACTTTATGTGATAATATCGTCATCGTCACGCAGAACAAGCATATCGGAAACACGTTTTACTCACAATAACTGAAAAGTGTAGCAATAAAATGCATCTGATGCTGTAGTGCAGTTCGCGGTACCAGCCAATTTTCATACGTAGTGCTGCAACCAAAATCGCGTAGGTATTATAATTCTTTTTTATTCTTTCTTTATTTTTTTACGCATTTTCCCCGCTACCTGTGGTTATACAAATAAAGCTGCATTCCGTTGTGTCACTGCAGAGGACGAAATTACCGACAATGTTCAGGGAAAATTAACAAGGTGCGAAACTTCGTACGTACGTTATACACGTGCATGGCATAATTCCATGCTTAGCGATTTAGAACGACGCGCGCTCTACGCGGGAATATAATAAGCAAGCGAGCCGTGCATGACGTGTGATATATAGGATATGTGTAGGTATGTACACATATTATATTATGTACGCGAATGTTACATACAACGTGTTTCATGATAATTGTGTAGCCAAAGGAGTATAAAGTTATCTACATATACGTCTGTCTTATATACGCAGAGTTGAGTTAATTTTTCTTATCACAGATAATCTGACCGAGAGGCGTGGTGAAATTTATCACCCTGATTACGGGCGAAAGTATTCATTTTTCGCCACCTGAAGCCCGCGCATGGCTTCGGTATACGTCGCGCACCACTTCACTTCTCGATGATAATTAGACCGGCAGTAACGGAATATTACAGAGAAAACAAAAAAAAAACTCGGAATATAATGATATAATATTCTCGTTCTGATATGTCACACATATACATATACACTTGTGTGTAATGCACTCTTCTCCATTACCTACTGGCACACGTGCAGTGCAGCTAATTCACGTTAATCCCTCGCAAGAGCATCGTGAAATATTCAGCCCAACTTGGTATTACAGACTAAAGAAAAAGGAAATTTTTTTCTGGAAAAAATGAGCCCCGCGAATTTCGCGACCTGAAATCTAGTTCGAGATACTCTGCATTTAGAATATAGTGGAAAATTCAGAAGAGGCATATGCCTAATTTATTCAATATAAATGAATGCTTTCATTTTCCATAAAAATCATGACCGCAATTGAAGTTTGCGCGGCACGCGAATATTTTTTTTTTCGGCTTTGGTTTTTTTTTCGGTGGTAGCAGAACGAGAAAATTGTTCTGAATACAATTGGGTTGATTCGATACAATCAATTTCGTTAAATATGCATCACCCGGATGACCTATATCCCGTCTCGATCCATCATTCGGCATGTCCATTGGATATTTTGTTTCGATTGAAACAGTGATGGTGGTAAGATTTAAAACTCAAATTTGGTGGATAATAGATATAGCGGCAACAACACCTTTGTAGATGTGATTCGAGTCGGTGAATATCGTTGAAAATTCCCTGTATACATAGTCATGCACGACGAGTATGAATTAGCGCGGCCGGGTAGTTTCCGGAGCCTAACGTAAGAGCGGCGAGGAGGCGCTCTACTCCGGACAATTAATTATGACGAGTTGGAGAGGCTAACGTTGTGTGCCTTCGTGTCGCCTAAAGCAGCAGCGGAATCAACGTAGCTATCGGTGCGGTAACATCATCGCTAGCAGAAGGCGACGCTTTCGACAACGTTTTCGATGGTTCGGTTCCATTAATCACGCGAGGGTTGAATGAGCGTCGTCTTGAGTGATTCACCGCCAGCTGGCTGCTCGCTAGTCTATCAGCGGGATATTAGTGATAACGTGACGTTATCCTGCAACGGATGTGGGCATGTATTAAATGCATACATAGAGCTGACGGTAGCCTAGACATTCAGGTATTCATTGTCGAATGACAAGCGTCGTGTCAGCACTTTCAATTCTGAACTTGACATACTATACGCTGTTTATTCTTCACCCTTCAACAAACTATATTTAATAATCAGAAGCTTTCTAGTTATCCTTTGAACTACCCAGTATCGTTATATCAAGGTCTGAGAAACAGAAGGGCGTAACCAACACACCTCCAAAGCGATGAGAATCAAAAGGTGTCAAAATTACATACAGAATGTTGTTTGAAAAATTGGTCATATTGAGTGTTTTCAAACTCTTATGCCTATACGCTTTTTTGGCGGTTGTTACGCTCGATTGGAGAACAAGGGAATTCGAACGATCTCAAGGATATAGATTGATTCCGAACAGAGTTCAATTTGAAGTAACACGATTTTCACGTCTTTCAATTCCTTCGACTTTCGGAAGACATATGCCGTTACGGTACTCAGCCCTCGGCGAAAAAGTAAAATTACGTATTATCAGGAGAATTATATTGACTGAGTCACGTGAAGTTGTGTATTTCTGTTCCTTTTTTTTTTTTCAAAACTAGCTTGGAGACATTTCTATAGCCTATAAGATCGTAACTGCTACTATAGCTCAGGTTTCCGTGCTGGGTTATAAAAGCTAGCTTGAGTGATATTGATGATTTGGATGACAATTATAATGGTTGGATAATTAAGTTTTCGGTGAGTATCTGCTCTAGCCTTAGCTGACGAGAATTGATGAGCATACGTCAGATATCAGGGCATCGTTGTATTGCCTGCTGGCGTCAGGATGTCGGGACTTTTTGAAGATGCAACGTCACGCGTACTCGGCGTTCCGCGAATGTGACGCGAGTTTCATGCCAGTGATCCACGCCTCAACGATTAGGTTGGTATACAATATATAGCTAACAGCGGATTATATGATTGATGGGATAAAGGTCGGGGGAAAAAAAAGAAAAAAAAATGTAACCGAGAATCGGAAAGTTAACGAATCGAGTGGTGCAAAAACAACGTCAGTTGTTACGGGAAATTTGTCATTGCTACGCAATTTGTAATCGTTTAAAAAGCTGATCTGACCAAAACCACTGACAAAACAGGTCAGACCAGTTTTTCGAAGTCTGCGGCTATCAATTATTGTCGTCACCTCAAATGAACGTTGAACAAATTGCATTCTACAATGGAGATATAATGCTGTAACATTGTTGCTTTATGAGTTCACGTAACTTGCTTTACTGCTTTTCAACAAAAATATCGTAATACGTGCAACGACGGGGTAATTTGACCACGGGATACATGAAATTGGCATGGAAGTTACTTGCAAGTTTTCAGGCCACACACCAATCACAATCTGCTCGCGCGATTATTGAATTTTACTCTCGATTAGTAAAGGTAATGAAATTGTTTGTCGGTGTCGGCGATCGTTTTTTTCCTTTCGTTGATAATTTTGTAACCCCGGTAATTTTTTTCATATTAGTCAAAATAACTCCATACTAATAACCACGCAACTTCAGGTTGTATTTTGATTGAGATTAAAAAAATATGAGAAGACTTGAAAAATTTAATGGGGCGAATATCATGCTCAGAATTTTTTTCTCACAAGCAACGACAACTTGCTATATGAGTAGCTTGCTCGACTTGGCTGCTTCGAGTGACGTTTCGATCGATCATGTAAGAGGCTTACTTTTGCGCCATTAGTTATTACCAATAATAATGAAGTTAGTTAACTCCCAGTAATAACATACGCGTTGTTCACGGTTACAATGTTTTTATAGGTGGTTAGGCACTTTATAAACTTGCCATCAGTCAACGAAATAGAGTCTGTATAAGCTCCAGCTTGCTATTTCTTCGCTTTATGGGTAGACGTTGAAATTTTTAATACAAACATTGACTTCGAAATTCCATTTACTTAGCTACTCATTGTCTACCTCAATGTAAATTTGTTGTGCAATTATTGATAGATTCGAGACTATTTAGAAGTTAATAAAGTTCCACAGTTGATGAATTAAATTCACGTTATAAAGATTACGGCTTCTTATATCATACGATAAACATACCTATAACTCGTTGTTTACTGAATCCGAGATGCTCTTGATGGGTGTGTCGACGATACACCTCGAATTTATTTTTAGAAACGATGACTCAGTTTCTGATTTAATTTTCTGATTTGCACCGGTGTCCTTGTGTTGGATGTTCGATGAGCACGTAGAATGACTTTCAAATTTTATCACAGAGAGCCGAGGCATAAATTAAAAGGTTTTGCAGTCGATGAAAAAACAAGTAGTGGTAGTAGGAGCAGGACAGGGTTGTGCGATGGGATGGAGTACCATGACTTCGACTAATACAATTGCACTAAATTATGCCTGGATCTATTTAGCCAAATCTGTTCCAATTTGATTTGACGCATAATTTCTAATCGCCAGATCTTTTTTTTCTTACAATTTTTCCATAAATTACACGCAAAATTGTGATTTCGGTGGTCTCAATGTAATTCTACATTCCTGAATCGAGCGTAAAAAGTCTTTGCATTTTTCATGGAACTTGTCATTAGTTTGCGGAGATAGGATTAATTCGTTAGACTATTAAAAATAATAATAAAATTAGAAGGCACTCCTGCATGACATTGGGTGTATGTAATACAATAGGTACATGCGCACCAAATATTAATCAACCAGTCGTAGTAGTGCGGAAACGAAGAATATTCTACGAGATGCAAGCAGGAACAAATTGTATCTATTTGTTTTTTTATTTTTTCACGAAAAGGGAAACAAAAGCGAGGGACAAAGGAAGTATATCCGGATGAGAGCCTCGTCGGGCACAGTATGTTAATTACACAGTTAACAGAAGACAATGCCCTCTGCGGGTTAATTAAAATAAAAAAAAGCGTATACCAAGCGTGGCTACACTATCGCGAGGTCCATCTAGACTCGTTCACTGGGGGCCGCGTTTCACTCGCTTACAAACTTGTCTCAAAATCCAGAGTAAAGGTTGGCCCCACATATGTATGCCCTGCCTTTTTTCAAGTAGTTATAATCCTACGACAAACTGTTCGGAGCGTTACGCATACACATGGTTAATAAATTGACGAGACGATAAACATTTTTTTTCTGAAATTCATGGATCTTTATTCGTTCGCATCACCGTTGAAATCAGCTGTTCATGGACTGCACACATATGTTTGACTGAGTCTTGTCGGACGCAGATTGATGATGAGCCTAATGTTTGACAGAATTATACGCGTTAGTTATCGTTCGAAAGAAGAGAAAAATGTTTCATTTATGGGTTTAATGCGGCGCATTCCTTGGGTCGACATCCTTCACCTAGCAACGTAAATCTCGAATCTCACAAATCACGTAATCAATGTAAATGATAAGCGCTCTCTCGTCTAGGCATATGCCTAGGTCTTTAAAGTTAACATGCTTTATAGCTCGCTGTAATTTATTACAACATAAAGACCAAGATAGTGCCACGATTCGCACAGCCACCAACATTCAAATTGCCGCGATATCAACTGTTTCTCTAAAAAAGGCTAAAACAATTATCATAGGAAATTGCCTGAACATGCACGGTAAACTATGGCAAAAAAAAATCAACTCACCACAGTGACTCAAGAAGTGAACCAGTAAATTAAAGAGCAATGCCCTCTGAAATTAATCCTGTGCGACAATCAATTAGGATTGCTAATAAAACTGATTTATATGAGTCTCATAATTCAGTCTACTCCAGTGCTTAGATTGATTGGGCCTAAATTTCCCGTTTCACTCGACGCAACTTTGAGCACGATTCCATCTAAGTTATGATCTTCCTGAGGAAAAAATGTTGGTACATTATACCTATGAGCTGCTTCTTAGCGATACACATCTCTGCGAGCGACCACTGGGATTATACTGCAGGTTAATTGGGTCAGAGCTCCAAGCCTGTCGTTACCGCGGTATTATTTTTTTACCTCGGAGTTTGAGCTGTCGCATGTTTTCAGAGAAACAAAAAAAGAAACAAAAAAAATACATGCACAATATATTCTTTCCCGCAGTTTAATTCATCGTCACCGTCGGCTTTTTCGAGGATGCAAATTGCCCACAACCCTGCAATCAATGGATCGGGCAATGGAGTGAAAAGTTTCTCGATCAGTGCGATCATGTACGTTTAATAACTCTGCGAACGGATCTTTCTCCATGTACAGATTTATAATTCCGTAAATATGCCAAGTATTGACTGACTGCACTGCGCCCAACCAAACGAACTGCTTATACCTGCCAACGAGCCTTGCGCCTGCTGCTGCTCTTCTATACCTCGTAAGTCGCGGTCACGATGCATCATGCGCACTCCGAAAAACAAGTTTTCTTTCGAAAAACATATAATGAGGCTACTCTCCCCACGTCTTTTTTCCTCCTAATCTTTCCTTCTTCTTCTTTCTGTATACCCATTCCTGCACATCCTCAAAACGCTACCTCAGTAGCCGGGCATGATCCTTTTCGCACTCAAATTCCAACAAGATAAGAGAAATTCCGAGCTCTGGAACCAGCGCCATGTATACAGTGTACCGAGCAGTACAACTACTCATCAACAACTGTAAGCCCGTAGCCCGAGTGTGTTTTTTTCCATCATATTTGTTTTATTTTGTTTTTTTGCCAAGGCCGAAGCAACCTTTTTTTACATTTCACATAAAGGAAAGCGCACGACAGGGTTGTTTTTAACCGGTGTAGTGAATTTTTTATTCCGTAAATCACAAGTGAACGCTCGATTTGATCGGTCGCGGATGATTAACTCGAAAGTAGATTATTGCACAGTTACAAATAGTAAATCGGATGGAAACCACGGTTATAAAAAACAAGACAGCAGTACCGGTAGTATTCGCAGAATAGAAAGAGGGAGCCTAATACCCACCAAACGCAAATCTTCCGTCAAGCGTGGGGAAAAATGGTCAGAAAACGAGGGAGACGATACCTATTATTGACAGATTAAAATAAATTGATTGCGAACCAGTTACAGAGAAGATCGAAAGCGAATCTCTGCGGAGACGGTGGTATGGGGTGAGGCAATAAATTCTCTGCGTTTGGCTCGTTAAATTAACTTGCTTCATTCAAACGTCGCGCGGCAAAGCCTCTATTTAAAGGTCCTCATTTCCGTTAAGTTGAGAAAGATACTCGATATTACTTATCGGCTTTATCAGAAACGTTGTTGAAACCCGATGAATTTTAACTCAGGATTAAACACCACTCCGCACCGATAGCTGTTTCGCCAAAGAGGTCACAAAAAAGTTAACGTTTACTTTACGAAATTCTCGATTAGTGACACTTTGTAGCCGCTGACTGGCTATGAACATGATATACGTGTACATACTTATACCTCACACCAGGGATGGCGTAGGATAGGCGTAGGGATAGCAAAAGTTCGAGGTGACTTTGTTGTGTAATATCCTGAAAATAACCCAGCGTGAGTCCCCTAACGTTGCAAACTCTTCCGCATAACTGCGTAATGAGAGACCAGCGCTTGGTTATGCTCGTCTTCATATTTAAATTCTTTTTTGCTAACACGAGTGCGTCCGACGCTGTGACTAGAATCTAACATTTAAATGGAATTTCATCTCTCCCGAAGTACGTCGTTACAAGGGGGCTGATGTGGTGAATACTGCCTCGCTTTTGTTGCCCTCTATATGTTCGTTTTGGACTTTTAACTTTTCACCTTTGACCCTTGGTCATGGCTTATCCGTCGCCGTTTCGAAGGCGCTGTAGTACCGGACATCCGTTCCGCCTCTGAAGACGGTTTGACCGACCTTTCGTTAAAGAGGATTGACGTTCTCTTTGAAGATCGATAAATCACTTTGCAGATAAAATATTCCGTCAGGATCAGAATCTATTGGTAATTCAATCAGTCGATATATATGGATATATACACATCCAATCACCATCGACTAGTCAAAATTCGCTCATTCCAGTGGAATGAGAATTGTCACTTTGAGAATTATTGTGTTCTTTCGTCGGTATATGATCGTATCCGAAAAGAATAACGTGGTATAAAAAAGAGAAAGAATATAAATCGCGTATCTTCCTCCAGCAATCTGGAAGTTTTACGGAAGCCTTGAAGATTGGATTGCGAGTGCAAGACGTAAGACTTTGTCGTGTTTATTGCCATACAGTTGAGGCCAGGGCAAAGAAAATACAAAAATTCTCAAACTTTTCCATTATGATACAAAACTTTCGCACCATGGATATCTTACTTTGATCAGGCAGCGTCGCATCACAACGATCGACCCAATCGTAGTCGTCCTCTTGGACCTGAATTCCCAGTCTACCACCAATTACGATAAAACCCTCCGCAGATTACAACTTTGTATCGTGCGGTAGAAAATATACGCGAACGTTTCAACTCCCGCGCAAGATTCACAATCAGCTGCATTTGATTTTCTTACCTGCAACAGTCGTAATTCTGTAACTATATATATATACTTGTAAGCTGTAAAGCGTACCTATCTTCATAAGGGTGAATGTCTTTAGTAAGCTTCTCTGTAGCTTTTAACTATTGTACATCCTCTTCTTCGTTGCCTTCGGTATTCTCTCCTAAGTTCTCTTACGCCCGCAAGCGTCGACGTCGGGGTTTCCAACCGCATGTAATATAATGTGATTAATTTCAGCCAAGCTTGTTATAAGCATATAGAATAGTGAAAACACCAACAGCAACACCAAAGTAGCAGAGCTGATGACTCTGCTTTGTAGTTGAACACATTGTGGTTCCTCAAATTAATCTCAAAACAGGAAAATTACTACATTTTCCATTACTCGGAACTCACAACTACCTAAACTCGACCATATACCTGCAGGGTCTAGCCTCATAGCGTTCATTTGGCCGGTTGGAAAATTATCAAATCAACTTGGTATACGTCACCTTATACCTACTTCGGAATTAATGAATTTTCCAGTATTTGCTATTATGGATCTATGCAAGACTATTTTATTAGTTCCCACTCAGGAAAATAAATACAATTCGTACAAAGTGGCATTAAACGGAGAGCTCGAATTTTGCAATATATTCAGACTCTACGGTACTTCAAGAATCCTAAAGAAACCCTTAACGAAAAGTTTTTTGAGAATTATTTTCTCTTGCAGAATGATTAAAATCCACATGAAAAAGTCTGGACATCTAATGGAGGAAAACTTGTTGCTTCTGGAAAAATATCGGAAATGAAATGGAGAAAGAACTTGATGGATGTAAGTTCACATTCCGAACTTGTATTGCTATCGAAGATAGTCCGAGGGATGGGGGGCACGCAGTATGAAACGATCGATGAAAGTATCAGTACACGATCGACTTGAAAAGGAGAAAAACGAAATACTCATGTGGAAAAATCGACCCGATTTGCGATGGTATAGTTCGTTTTTGGTTTGATACGTCGAATGCGATTGTTGGATGAGATGAGGAGGAAGAGGTGGAATTGTGAGATAAAGAGGGTAAGAAATGGATGAAATATATCTTTCGAACTGTAATCGAATTTGTCGCTTGGGAAATACATTCTCCGTTAGACGTATGCTTGCTCTGGGTGTTATCTATACCGTTTTCCTTTGAGTTAAATGATAATGAAAAATTGCACAACGCTGATCAAAAATGTCAGACTAAATCATGCGATATCCGAACCGAAATCAAACGACTATGTATTTCCAGTACTGTTACAATCCTTGGAAAATTTTCATGAAATATACATGAAATTCAAAATCTAAAACGTGACTGGAACTCATTTTGCAATACTTGAGAGTTTACGAAATCGTAATTTAAGGGTCGAGTGACGTTAGGGTTGCTGGAGGTGGGGCGGGAGAATAGACTGAAACTGCCCGGGGTGTGTTAATTATTGACGCAAAAACACTGACCGCTGGCCGTTCGGACCCCAGCCAGATTGGCGGCCTTTGTCGCAGTCATAAATATCCGCAATTATACCCGCCCCTACAGTCCACCGCAATAACTCGCCCTTTCAAGGTCCCCTTCTTGATTATTGCACCCGATTAATTATCAAAAAGTGCGTTTCAACTTTTCCTTTGTATAAACTATTATGCAACTAGGCTTTGCAATCGGTCACGTTCATCTGCCATCAAATACCTTATGCGTGTATACATGTATATACCGACCCGTACTACATGGCGTTAGTTAGTCGAACGCTTCTGGCGACGACGATGCATTCTCGCGTGTCATCAGACGCTTAATTTAGCGGCTCATTGAACAAACTGCTAAAAAGATTGGATCTTGTGCCTGATCTTGCCCGTAGCCATTCTGGGGAGAAGCGAAATAATTCATTGCGTTGACGATATTTCTGATACGTAGACCTAGCCGAGCGAGGGTGAATCATACTCAATTAAGCTTTCAATTGTTGTCATAGATTTGAAATACCTGGAGTAATAGTTGATCTGACCGTCTGAGATACTTCCAAAGGATCGATCGCTTTTTAATTCAGAGTTCATGCCATTTGTCACCGGTATTGGATATTAAATGTGTACATAACATTTTTGTATGATTATATACTCGGGTCGGAATACATCACTTTTAGTGCTGAATTATTCTCTGTTTAATGTGAGAATTGTCACAACTGTTTGCGCATCTCCAACACGACTGGATCAGTTTGACTTTCCCGGTGTCACTATAAGGGTACCAAGAAATACCGTGAAATTTATGCCATCTTATGCAAGTATATAGCTACTAATATTATAGACAAATCTAGGGCCCCGCAGTATACAAAGTTTGTCGGCTCTGTTTTCATATGCACTAACTTTTAACACCACAGAGATTAATTTTCAAGCGACAACCGATTTGGCGCTAGAACGCGTCTGCGTTTGTCTTCCGTTACTTCTACTTCGCGACAAGTATAAGAAACAAGGACAATCAACCCTTCGAGTTTGCTGCAGCGGTGGGTGCTTTTGCGAGGCAGACGAAGCGCAGGAAAGCCGGCAGAACGAGTGAGGAGTAAATTTTATTAGATTCCGGAGACCGAGACAAAACGAGAGAGAAACCAAAGAGTGAGGGAGTGGGATCGACGGAAATAGGGCTGAATCGGTGAGTATTTTGCATAAAGAGTATAATAGCAATAAGAAGGGGCGAATGTCGCAGCGGTGGTAGCTGCAGCGGTGGCGGCGACGAAGTTGAGTAGGGGTGGGGTTGCGCTGAGGAGGGTAGGTTGGGTCAGGTTTGGTTATGTTGGAGTTGACGGTGCGCGACTCCGCGGCAAGGCAACTGAGACACGCCCTGTAAGGTCGATACCGGAACCAACGCATCCATAGGTCCTTTCCTCCCGACGCTCACACCGTGTGCTGTTCCGTCTTGCCAGAACGCTGCGGAACGAGTAAAAGCAAGAGGAAAAGGAAGTGAAAGAGGAAGCGCAAGTGATGCCGTCGGCCCGTCGCCGCGTGTTCTGTCGAAGACAACGATCGCCCGCTGGTAAACACAGCGAAGACATATCCACTCTATTAATCATGTTGTATTTTGCAGACGAAAGATTCTCATTCCATATGGCTGGTATGGAAAAATAATTTCTGTTTCGAGTCAATTATAAATGCATAAAAAAAAATAATAAATAAGATTTCTAGCGCATAGACAGACGCGTCGTAGGAAAATATTTTGCTGCCTCGAAATCCACCGTCATTTTTGAAAGAATGGATAGAAAAATGACTACATTTGAAAAGAAAAGATTGGAGTACCAACTGGTTGAAAATCGTGCTATACGAGGCAAGTTGATAGTCAGTATACCGAGCTACTATTTTTATCATGTATCTTTGAAGAAATCAAGTTTCCTGTTGGGGAAATAAGGGTGAACGGATTCCTATTCGGCTCACGAATTAATAAAAGCTGAGGACCGCTTTTTTTTTCCATTTTTCTAGTTTATTTTAGTTCATTTCATTTTTATTAAATTTTATCATTTTCCGGTTGTATCGGAGATATTTTCAGAGAGTCGAGATTAAATCAGCGAAAATGTTTCTAGGCAACATTCGCAACAACGGGTGCACGGTATACTCGAGCGTTATGAACACGTGAGTTTTTGACTCGACGCAATGGTGGTATTCCAGGCATGTGTATTACATAAATACATATATGAGTAGGTGTGTCTTATTGTTTGGTGTGGGTAGATTCCGTAGGGTTGGAACGCGCGTTTGATATGATATGCGCGTTTTGATTCCTCTACGGAGCTGGCGGCAAAAATTGACTCATAAAATATAACATCCCGAAAACATTTCCGAAGCACAAGGATTGGCGATAATTGGTATTAAACAATAGCGATGGAAAGCAATATCGCTCGTAAGGTGCTGCAGAGGGGGATCGGTGATTTGAATAGAAACATCGAACGTTCCTATAACGGAGCCAGGGGAGTGGGCGTCTGAATACCAGGGCAGATCCATGAAATAAAGGCATACATATGTATAGATATATCTATCGTACAGCTGTGTGAAAGCCTATAGAAATGAGGGAGAGAGAGAAAGGGAAAAAATAGACTTGAGGGCGATGGTAGAGAGAGCGCGACTTATGTGTACGGGGGTGTATGTATAGTAAGCTATAAGGGGACGAAAAGGATACAGTTACCCCACGATCCATCAACGCTGGTTCAAATTACAAATCAACACTGACAGAATGCTGAGTACACGAGTATCGCTCTAGCTTTGGTAGACGGACTTTGTGGTTGCGTCGCGTCAACTACGAAATTCCTCGAGACTTCGGCATCGCTTGGTAAATGTAAGCACCGTAGGTATTTTCGAATGTGGCACCCTATACTCCCGCTTACTTATCAACTATACTCTTCATACTAAAATTCTTGATTCAAAGCACGTATTAATGTTAGCGCAAAATCCGACGGCTTTCACTAGCTGACGTAGCTTTGGACGCAGACGAGTTACTTTGTTGTCTACAACGGATTCAGAGTAATTTGCATTTGACATAACCGTTGATAATTTATTTTAAACATGTACCTTGTACCTTATACTATACTAAGAACAACGTTGTTCGTAACTCCCGTGAAGTATACTTATAATTAGTTGTACAGAGCCCCACAGATTTGAACACCGGAATTAATTAAAGTGCTGCAGAATCCAGATGAAGCTGAAACAATTGGGTTTCATGTTGGAATGTGATTTGCGAAGGGAAATTATATTAGAGTAAAATTGATGTACATACATATATGTGCATGTATACCCATCGCACGCAGCTATAGCAAGTGCAGTGTAGGTATACATTCAAATTAATCACTCTGCGTAATTATTTTTACATCACCTAATGCGTAACTTTACTCCCTGGATATGTATATGTATACATATGGGTCCTCTGAGTATAAGTGTGAAATCTTAAAGTTCTTTCATTTTGATTGCATCTCGTTTTGAAGAAACTGGTGCGGATCAAGATTCAATTTTTGTCCTTATATATCCATATACATACGGTGAATATCTAATAAAAGCTTTAAAGTTGAAAATAACGTGTTGCCCACCATGCTCGAGATCGCTATATACGTGTACGTATATTAGGTAGAAAAAAATCCGTCTCGACAGCAATCCGGTCGGCGAAAAGAGCTATCTAACTTGCGTTTTGGATCGTCCTAGCATTCTCGCCGAACTAAGCCAGAATATAGAATATAAAAGCTCGTGCTTTCATTCAACGTACATTCAAAAATGTGCAATTATTCAAAACGTGAATGGGCACGTGGAAGAATATGTTACTTTTATATGTGATATATACATACAGGGTGTCTCAGAACTACATAAAAATTTAAAGGGGTGATAGGAGGGGCCGAGCTGAGTAAATTCGCACACATAATACGTGGCCTCAGGAGCACCGTTTCTAAAATATGACCGGTTAAAAATTTGCGCTTTGCGCCAGAATTACACAGCACTTATCGGTTAGCAGTCTGGTTGTTACGCCAATTATGGCGCTTACCAAATCTGAGAATTTCGAATGAAATCACTTTTGACACTGATTTTTTCAAACACTGCATGTTGTCTTCCGTGAGTTCCATGGGTTAGCTACATTTTGGCACAAAGCGCGACTTTTTAACCGGTCATATTTTGAGAACGGCGCTTCGGAGACCACATGTTATGTACGTGACTTTACTCAGCTCGGCCCTGCTATAACCCCTTGAAATTTTTGCATTTAGTACTCTCTGTACTAAACACTCTGTATATATAGTGAGCTTCTGAGAAGAAAAAATGCTCACCTTCTACGTGGGTATTAATATAGCAATAGAAGTATGTTTGATGCACGGTTGAACGACTGGAGAGCGATCACTCATAAAGTTACTATATAGAGAATGATTCCGACATGAGTTTGTCCGAATGCGAATGATTCATATCGACCTTGTGGTATGCGCCACAGTTGCAAAGTTACACCGTAATAAAATTAACTCGAGTCCATGAAATCATACGAACTTTATATAAAACTTTCTTAATGAACGTTTCTTTGTTCTCGTTGCAACTGTGAGGCCCTAAAAGTTCATTAATGTAAGGGTTCTTTTTTAAGTACTTCGTAAAACATGTCTTATCAGTTAGATGAACGGCGACTTATCTTCCCCGTAAAATTAAGCTAGCAGAAAAGTAAGTTTCCTGGTGCTTGCAATGATATTATTTCGGACTTTATTTCGACGTATAACGCCTCGAAAGGCAGCCCTGCAGGTTACTTTCTTTGAATTTTAAAACCCTCGTCCTTTCGGTGGTACTTTCACCACTTTGTACGAACGATGAAGTGGCTTGTATGAGATCAAAGCAAACCCCATGAAATCAAACTTCTCTATAGCGTACGAAATAATTTGAATGTTGGGCACCCTCTCCCTCATAATTCATTTAACAGTCGGTTCGCGCAAACAATTAACTTTAGTCAGATTACGTTGACTGTCGACTCTCTGAGAGCACCGCCCGAGCCGCGAACGATCAACGGCAGCTCAACGCCCTGCAGGATGAGGAGTTTCCAAATATATAACGCAGCAACGCGACGTGGTTACACATTTCAATTTGAATTTTCTCGGTTACAGAACCGAGATTCTATTCGTAATAATTGATTCGATAGAAATGTGATTGGTGCCGAAAGCGACTGAGACGAATCGGTAACTGCATCAGTTGTACAATTGAACTTGGTTCGATGTTCTGTCTTTACGTCACAACCCGACTTCATGCATATTTTAACGATTCAATCCAACCACTTAATTGGGGTGAGAGTTTCCTAACTTATGCGCGTACGTTGGCAGCGTTACACCGCATGGAGGACTATTTCACCACGCAGTGCATCAAAGTGTCACTCTACTTTTTGTTCGATAGAAGACGGCTGACGTGAGTATACCGTGGATGAAAAAGTAAATCGTTTGAGCCGTGCGATTGGTCGGTACGCAGTCGACCGCGACGCAGCGATCGACATTTGGGGGAACCTCGCAGACAAAAATTACTCCCTGCTAGAATTCCCAAGAGATACAAATATACTATACCTCAAAAAACGGAGGTTTTGGGACACTGCGTTACCCTGTCAGTTTATACGCCACTGGATCCACGATACGAGCAGGTGGCTATCGAAAAAATTCAGCATGCGTTGAAGCCCTCAGTAGCGCTTTCGAAAAAGCATAGGGCTCCTATACGATTACGCCCGGTTTCCCCTTTCAATTTCTCTTCACAAAATTCGATCTGAGATGTTTCATTTCAGTAGACGTATCGAGAAGTACAATCTTCGTAATAGCATTAGTGTTTAAGAGGCCCACACCGCGTATTGATAAACATAGTTTTGTCGCGTTTTTTTTCATGTTCACGTACTCGATTTTTCTTTCTTTCTTATGCGGCCATTTCAATATCGATTTCTTGCCATTTTCTTCCTGCAAAATAATAATCGAGAACCTGAATTTATTGTATTCATTCTCGTCACAATATACGCTACCGCTGAAACGTCCGTCGTGTTCAGTTCCTGATTTCCGTATATACATGAAGCATCCACTAGGTTCAGATGAGCTAGTTGTACTTCCAGAAGGACGAGTGGCAGCAGCATATAGGAGTTGAAGGCGTGAGATGCAGAGCGACATCGTAGATGAGGTGAAGAGGGTGAGAAAAAAAGGGGTCGGAGTTAGTCTCGGAAATTGGGGTTTGGGGTTGGGGTCTCTGCCGCAAACAGGGCTTATTGTGTGCCACCACTCGGCAGTTCACTTTTCAATTTTATTTCCAGTCCCTACCCAGTTGTTGAATAGACGCAAATTGCTGTTGGCAAGCCTCAACTCACACTATTTCAAACCAGCCAGGAATCGAACCCGTGTTGAAAACTGCGCCCCGAAAAATACACAAACCTCCCTACGTTTTTGAAATAAAATGAAATAAGAATGAATGAATAAAGTAAATACCAAGACTTCGGGCGCAGTAAAGCGAAAAAGAAAAAGGAAGGAACATAATATGAAGAAACTGGTTTGCAAAAATTACAACCGCAAATTTATTGAACGCTGAAACTTCTCCATAGCTAATGACGATATTGTTGCATCGGCTAACGTAAGGTAACTAGCCATATTCTCTTTTCTGTTGAATGTGGTGAAGATAAATTGATCAAGCTTTAATCGCGTTCGCGAGCAACAAGTGAAATCGACAATCTGAAGTTGGATATTCTATTCCCGTTCGCCATCTATATTTGCAGTAGGAATAAATTCTTATCCGTATCGTAAGATATATCATAATGAAAAAGACAACCTGTGTTAACTTTTATTGTCACCGGGACTTTTTACGACTCTCTTATTGCTCGCAGAACACGAAAAAACACTTATGGATATGGTGCGTCAACAAACGGAAACTCGATCGCGAGGTATTTTTTTGTGTACATCTGCAATCATAGAAATTCCCAATGATCCAAAAGTTTTCATCTTGGTTTGTTTTATATTCCCATGAAGCCATCAGCAAGTGATACAAAAACTAACAATATTATAGTAGCGACCGGTACTATACTCTCTTTTCGAATCAACGTTTTGGCCCTCTTATTTGTTTGTCAGTAAATATCAATTGTAAGCCTTTGGAAACAATCTACAATAATCTATGAAGTTTGCAGACGAACTTTGCGTCTTGATTCGACGGTGGTTAGGGTATTGTACAGAATAATGTTATAGTTGTTGTGCAGATTTGTCGCGAAGAAGACTGTGCGTGTTACAGTATAATCACAGCAATGTAAACCGGTTACGGGAAGAGAGGTAAACCACGTTCACAATAATACCCTAATTAATTTCTAGCGAGATTATAGTTAAACAGTTATGCGGAGTTGAGAGTAACGGGCAGCGGTTAGCTCAGCTTCTATCTACTCCTGGTCGTGGCTTCCTCCCGCCTAAACTCGGGTGTCCTAATGGTGCACCCCTACAGCCCCTGATGATGTAACTCACTCTTCTACATTGCGGTCCTTGTACTTTAGAGAGATTTTCCAACTGATATCAGTTACAGAATAGTATACGTATATAAACTACAGTACAAAATATAGTTGGCCTTCAATCTAATGCACTTCTCCAACGGCTCTAAAATTTTTCTTAAGATGTTTGTATAAATATAAAACTTCAAAGTTGGATCATCCAGGCATAAATAGCTCCATTGGGAATGATTTTATCAGAATTATACGTGTTTTCGAAATCAGTGTGATCTGTATAAATGTCACTTCAAAGCAGAAACAAATTAACGCGGATATCAGAGCAACATCAAAGGCCTCTTTCTTGAGTTGGGCAATTTCGCGTATAGCTCGAAATTCGTATACGTTCAAATTGGCGAAACGGGCCAAAACCAACCGTGTAGGTAATATGGTATTTAGGTGAAAGTCAATGCACTGGATTATAACGACGCCCGCTGTGAAGAAGTACGAACAAAGTCAACCATCTGCCCGACCCACGCTCTTTGACCTAGCTTAAGTTCGCTGAAAAAGTCGACGACCCATTTAATTAAAACGACGAAAAAAAGACAAAGGCAAAGAAAATAATAATAATCATAATATAGCTAACCGGGCGAGTAAAAAGAAAGAGAACAGGAAATGGATTTGCTCAACGTGGATTAACTTTTTTTCAACTGAAGGTGGCTTGCTATTTCTATATACGTGCTGTGAGTAGAAATCTATATTACTTGGATTACATCCATGAGTGGCATGAAAGTTTATGTTCGAATGCGCACCTATATGTATACGTAGAAATAGTTGTAATGGAAAAAAGTTTCAATCAATTTTACAAAAATCTGACGAAGATTCAATCGTGCTGATGAAAACCTCTGGTATCGAAATTCATTTCGCTTCGAAAAATTAAATATCACGGACGTCGAAACCGGCATCTGCGCACAAGTGTATCCGTATTATACGCACACGCATATAACATTTAACTGGTCTGAATGTAAAACTATTCATCCGCTCGTTGATCGCATGAATGACTTTGCCGCCACATCAACCCTGAAAACGGGATCCATCCTATACACCACGTCGATACTATTGTAGGCGCGTAAAAGCCTCGGCTGATCTTCAACACATGTGAGCCCTGTTCGTTCACGTAGCAGACCGCCCGGAGGTGTGCACTCATGTGGTGATCGTTACGCACGAACGGGACCTCCGCGTGTTGCTGTACCAAACTGGGAAAAAAATGTTTCCCGCTCTGATATTTTTACCGCCCCGCATGCAAGTTTGGGCAGGGTTGGTTAATGGGATAATCTCGGCCACGATGCATCGCGTTTCATGCCTTTTCATGTTTCGTGTTTAATTAAACCTGATGATCAGCATCAGTGTTGCCACCGCCGTGTTGAGTTTTTTGCCAAAAATTTTGGGGATTTTATCTCTGTTTTAATTTTGTGCAAGCGTAATATCAAATCGTGTGTGTGTTCGTAATGAAGCTGCAAGGGTTGCCGACGAAATAAGTGTGCTTGAGTAGAAAACCAAAAAATGGCGTTGCTGTAACATATTCGCGGAAAGCAAGCCCGTCGAATAGTTGGTCTAGCCACTCAAACCATAGGGACCTCTCAGGAAGTTGCGCCCCTAGAGTTTCGAGTCACTGACGGATAAGGTTTTCAGCCTTTGGCCTCGCTCCGCTGCAGCAGGCCTCCCTACGGTAGCTCGATAAACGATCGCAAAGTTTAATCACTCTTTCTGCGGGAGTTACCTCTCTAAACATTTGTTATAATCGGTGGGATGAAAAAGTTACTGACGGATTCAAGCTAAAGATACTTTAGCCGAAAGATGGCTTCTCGAAAGCCGTGTGATTCACTGGAAATACCTTCGTGAAAACTTAGGGAGCTGAAACTCACTTTCTTGGATGAAATTCAAGACGCGCGGCAATCGTAGAAGTTGAAACAACAGAAGTAAGCATAAAAAGTTTCGGCAGGCAGTCATTCGCCCTCTCGTTTAGTCGGCTGACTGCTATACAACATCTCGAAGTGGCTACTATGGCCCCCTTTCACATACGCTTTCCCACCATTTTCACAACTATCTCTACTTTGGAAACTTCTCTTCATGTTCGCAATTGTCTACCAAAACTCCCATCAAACATTGACGAAGTTGATATAATTATGACCGTCACCTATATGTTAAAAACCAGTTCAGAGCGTGTTTCATTCGCATTTTACTTCGTGGAATATTTCTCCGCAGGGGTTTCAAAGTCACAAGTGAATTTAGATTGATTTAATAAAGAATAACCACCGTTATTCTGCCAAAATTATTATCATTTTCAAGCTATTTATACCTTTTTATCACGCAATCGTAATAAATCTCCATTATATTGGGCACTTGATTACGGCATAATAACATACCCTTACCTACGTCAGAACACAATGTTCAATTCATGTATTTGATTTTTATTTTGATTTTCAATTTTCTTTTGTCGGATTTCCGACCCGATTGGAAAATAGGAGGCGGAACAATGAACGAAAAAAAGAGGATAACAAAAAAAATATTAATCATCGCTATTTGTGGGGAATTGTATGCACGGGCTAGTCGATTCGGATTTTTTCGGGTGTCAACCGATTCGTCCACCTGTCCCGCATTGCGGTACGTACGTTTTGCTACGATCCAGTGAGTTTCGATGTTTTCCTCTCTCACGCACTCACTTGATTTTCATATTATTGGGCTCCTTTTTTTCTTGTTTTTTGTATTTTATTTTTCTTTTTTGTTTCGACAGCCCCTGGCGTACTACCCAATCACCCCACTTTCATGGCGGCTGCGCAACATTAATGGACCCCTTCCGTAATTATAGCAGTTGCTGAATATTTCGAGTTAATAAAACCTGCACTTACAACTCTTCAACCCTTTCAACCGACGCACGTAGATCGCAACCTCAAACTCCATTGACTTTGTCATCATTACCCCCGAAATTCTCTTGCGTAAATTATTACCGCGCAAACACGCGAGAACCTGGTATTGCTATTTAATAACCATAAACACACGAGGAGTCAGCAGCTTTACTAATTTATGTTACAGTATACAGCAGTTGGAAACTCAACTTCCCAATTCAACACGACGAATTTTATAATAACCCCTTTTTTCACGTTATTTGTTCACCATCAGCAAATTCGAAGAAAGAGGGGATAATTTTCTTATCAGGATCAATTCAATAGTTTTTTTTTCATGACTAGGTACTCAATAATTGTTCGACAATTGATGCACTTTTAGTGCAAATTACACAAAATTTATCACATAGATACTTATAATGCATTATGATTTTATAGAAACAATCGACAAAAAAAATCGTTCACGGAACGTTTCAAACTCCAAACAGCTGCTTCGTTGTATTGATGGTTAGAAGGTATATAGAGGGACGAACTTATTACGGGATGTTGACTACAAGCAAGCGAAAGAAGGCGTCAGTCTTTTAACCGAAACGTTAAAAGGATGCAGATACTCCCAGGAGACAGCTTACAAATGCTTTTGATTTGTTCCCGCGTCCTAATGGTTTGCGTCGGCGGTATTGTCCATGAGTTGGTTGGACGCGTCCCTTTAAAACTCCGTTTTCATTGGTCGGTCGATTCCGGTCGATTTGAAAAGCATTAATAACGCGCGTCCCTACCCGTGGCTGATTGCTCCTATTGTTGCGTGACATTTCCATCATAGCGACAGTCATTTTTTACTGCCATAGCTGCCGCCTTGTCATTATGCCATTACTATATTTCTACGTGCTACGGCATAATAATCAAGTGAAAAATCAACGGCATATCTCCTAATTGGACGTATCGTTTGTAAGAATTTTACGGTCAAGAATTTTTCTCACTGCTTTAATCTACGAACGATTCAAATTATTGAGAAATTTTACAAAACTTCGGAAAAAGTAATTTTTGCGCTGTTATTTAAACGTGATTTCCGTGACCTGAATTTCAACATTTGCGGACTGGTGTTCGCGATATCACGCCACTTCACCTTTTGCGTAAGCTAGTGAGTTTATCGCACAGGCTATGAGAACGTTATCGTCAACCATAAGATTTTAATCCTCTACATTTCAGGGAGACTGTTCTATATCAGCAACCCGGTGCTCCTGCTGCTTCTTGTTACATAATCCCTGAGAGACTCACTCGTATAATCTGGGTCTAAAAAGATAAGACTATATGGCTGCAGGGTTGAGAATACATTCTACATCCTACTGCTTTTCCTACGACCCATAATCACATGTATTCATATATTCTACGTATTTGAGATTGAGAAATCGAATTAGCGGACGAAGAACTGGGTAATTTTCTGTGACTATTCGCGCTGCAGTTCCCTGGCTGATATTTTCAATGGAATTCTTGAAAAAAGCATTCCACTCAATGACTTTAATGCTTTACAAAACCTTCATTCGAACGATTACGAGATAACATTGATCCCTCGCATACGCCAATATCGAATCATTCATGAAAACTGCAGTACGAAATTAGATTGACGAGATTTTTACGACTCTCGATTTGTTCTTTCATCGTTCCAAGTATTCCCCCACCGTGTATCCACGTATATGAAAATCAATAATGCAGACTATCGGAATTTCGTATGAACTCAACGCTGGATTACTCAACATCATAGCTAGAGTGATGAAAATATAATTCATAGATCTATAGGAAGAAGCAGGAAAGTACTCTCCATGCAGCTATAATATAGCGCATCCGGCTAACCGTGTGTATTATGCAATTTATACAGAGGTAGGTATATATCTACTGCACATAGTTATTAATTAAGCGTAGCGTTGATGAAGTTGCCGCCACTTTTGAGCTGTTCCTCGATATTAGCTGCCACGTTACGCCGTTAAACCAACCCCCGAATTCATGAGACGCATCTATAATAAGCAAATTATATTGGAAGATTATAAGGTCAACGGCCGAAAGTTTAGCAGACGGTACATCGAGAAACGAAATTCCATTCAATTCGCTCATTCCGCGATACTGGAAAGCTAAAACCAGCAACCATCGTCGTCGTCGCCACGGCCACCGCCACCGCCACCGCCACCACCAACCCTTCCGTTTTCATGTCAGCCATCGAGCTTGGGAGCGTGCAGCGTGCGGGAGGCCAACTTTACAAATTAATTCCGAAACATCGGCCCCGGGGACAAAAAGCAAGACTCTACGGGGATTTGCCTAAGCCTGGTATAGGGTGGTGCTGCGTTGCTGCTGCTGCAGGGAAGGAAGGGTTTTCCATGCGGCAATAGTGAGGGTGGAGGTAGGTTAATCGCTCCCGAAACAGAGGGTTACGTACAAGGTACAACCTCCTCCTAGTTTGGTCTACATTACGAGCCTCGGTAAGGTTTTCGGCAATTTTTGCCTTTCAATTTAATTAATCCGACGATTTAATTAACCTTCAAACGATTTACCTTTATTGTAAATGCAATTGAATTTTTAATTGGTATGCAACTTTTTTTTTTAGAATAATTTTTCTGTACAAATTTTACAAAACAGTGCATTGGTAAGCGCCCAATAAAGTGGTGTACATCATCAACTGATCAAACGAGATCGGTTTCCACCTATTCGATGAGTCGAACTTAGTAGAAGACAGATGAGAATAGCAGTTACAAATCTAACATGCATAGATAATAGACACAACACCGAAACCGAAATAACCTGCTTCCGTGTTATTGATGCTTTTCATCTCCTTCTGGTGCAGGTTTTGATCTCTGAGAATCCGGAATAGGTTTAGAAAGATCGAATTTCCGGTTGAGCACTAATGTAAGTGCACTGATGTGACTGTCAAGTTCAAGGCAACCTAACTCAGTTTCAACAACGTCGTCTCCAGATCGGGTGCATTCAGTGCTTCGGGAGCTAGTTCACCAGTCGACCCAACCAGCCAACTGTCTTTGGACGCTGCAGAAGCTTTCTGCTTGGCTGGCTGAGTCGTCTACGAGGTAAAATAGCAGACTCCTAATACTGCAGACTACCAAGACTGATTGTATGAAACTTTGGATACACCGAGGGAACCAAGCTCCCGAAACTCTGAACACTCTGTCGGACCTCCCCGTCAAATTATTTATGCAAGTACGTATTATCTGGCAAATTTTACATTTGGTGGGGATCACGATTTTAACATTAAAATATTGAACCGTAGCAAATTCAGTAAACTAACAGCCGTAGAAACTGCGTTGGCATCTATCTTTGGAGAAGTAAAAATGATGCGCCTTTGAAGGTAACTGCAATCTTCTTTGCAACCAAGAAAAGATTCACGTTATCCTGCACTCTTTGCCGCAAAGCATTTTTGTTCAAGCATCAGGAACGGAGAAACTATATTATCTGACATCTCTGGTTTGCTTTGTGCCGAGGGAAAATGAGGAAAATGTACAGAAAGATAAGAGTAAAGTAATGGTTAGAATGTGTTCAAGAGGCTTATCAAGGAACTTGGCAAAGAACTTGCTTGAATCATGTTATCGTTTTATATTTATACACGCATTTGGGCAATGAAAGTTTCTCAGGAGTATAGTGACCTCTCGCTAAATTTATATTTTCACACCCTTGATCTACGATGAATGATATCAGGTTCAATTATACGCGTACCGTTTTAATTGCAAACGAAACAAAGCAGGGGAAAAAAACAAAAGAGAGAAAAAAGAATTCGTAGTCTCAAGTATCAGGGATCCGGTGTCTGAATAAAAGCTAAATTTTCCAAGGTAGTGTGGTGTGGTATAGACAGTTGTACAAGAATCACGTGAGCCGACCGACCTCGCACTGGCGAAGGTTCAATCCAAAAAAGGAGAGTATAGCGCGTTATCCGGATGATAAAATTCTTCTCTCTTATCCACGAAAAAGCAGAAAAGTACGGTTTTTATATTCATGCGGGTTTTAGAGCGATAATTCAAAAATAAAAACGGCCCGGAGGTTGTACTTTTACGTCTCTTTTGTATCGTTCCTCATGAATCATCTTGTGTAGGCAGGAAGTTGGCTGTGCGCTACTCATTATGCAGCCTGCCTTGCGGCTACATCCCGTGCAAAAAAAAAAAAAAAAATCCTATAAAAACTGAATCTCCAACCTTCCCCCAGGAGTCATCGAGAGCCAGTCGCGAGTAACAACATCCTCCACCGAGACTCACAGCAACCGTGCGATTTCTGCTTGTACGAACTCCGCCCTTGCAAAGAAAGGTACAATACCGTGGATTGTCAAGGCTTATTATTAAAATTCGTCCTTCGTATAAATAGAAAAAAAAGAAATGCTAATTTTACAAGGAGAAAATAAACTCAAGAAAATGTCACCATGTTGTCCACAGAGTTTCCTAAAAATAACCTGCTTCCGCGTAAATTCTGCATACGCCGCTCGAACAAATTCAATCCTCGAAGCTTGAGTATCAGAAATTTATTTACCGGCGGCACACGAGCCCAGAACACCGGAACTTGGATGTTACACAATATTCCCATACGGCTAAGCAGGTATTCGAGTCTTTGTGCAATACCTGGATGTCTGAGAGCCACAAGTTGGTTCGCGTATTAAGTAAAGATGCCTACGATCGAATTGATCTGATTACTAGTTGCCGATTGCTATCAATCTGTGAACAGTTTTCTGTCACACTTGGAAAATGTATTCTCAGACTGGAGAACCGTATATTTAACTATCGGCAAGCAACGACAATTTTTTTGTTGCAATATTTCCAACTTCAGAGAAGTGATAGATCCGAGACTTGAAATCGTGAGCTCGAAAAGAGATTTTGTCGGCCCCAGACGGCATTGAGGATCTCGTTATAGCGGAGCGTCTTTGCATAGTTCGTCTATCGATCGCTTCCGTCGTCTAGATTTGATCAAATCGTTAAGTTTTTAGAATAATATTGAGATTCTCTTCACGTATATATTTGAGAAGAAGAAATACATCTCTTCTACCTTTTGAAACATACGAAGAAAATGACTGCAGTCTGAAAATAGTTGACAGGGTGGAACTGCTTTGCAAGTATCCCCAGCGACTAACAGGAAGTAGACTTGTGTATGTATAGGAATAAATTGTGGTCAAGATTCCATGGATGTCGGTTGAGCTGCACTCGCTCAGGATGGCGCCGCCGTGCCGCAGTGCTCTGGCGTCCAGACGCAGGATTGAGTACGTCGGGGGTCTGCCGATGCACCACGGGTAGCCTTGGCACGGGCGTGGCTACATCGCACGCAACCGCAAGTTTTAACGTGTCAGTTTACGCGCGTTTCCTTTACTACACAACGCTCTTCGATATTGCTAACATTCGCGCTTTTGCACTCCGACACCCAAGGGGTGCGCTGACCCCTGCTGCTGCGTTACATTACGCGGAAGAGATTTTTTTGCGTATAAAAAAATAGAAAAAAATAAAAAAATAAAGAGAAAGAAAATGGAAAGATTGACAAACTCAGAGGCCGCTGGGTTGCCGAGACTTTTCCCTCGAAGTATGGCGAGCGACATGTTTACTGCCTTCTGGTCCCCCGTAGGGTTGACATCCGCTGAGCAACCGCGCCAAAGAATTTGAATACATTAAACGACGCGTTCTATGATTCGGAAACGACGCCTTCTCCATGGGACGACGACATGCTGACAGGGGATACGAAGTGGAGGGATTTTAACGAAATAAAGTTGTTCAAATTAAGCCCGTTATGGGCAAAAGTCTTACCACGAGAGGGGATCGATTTACCAGGAAAACGGAGCTGTAAGTTTCCCTCTTTTGTACGGTGACAAACGACGCGTGCTTTTAGGTTTTATAGTTGGGTCCTCCGCGAATCACGACAACGCGGTCCGAGGGTGCCCTATGGACTGTATATAGATTTCTATGGGTCCACCCAGAAGGAGGTACCGATGCGTTTTCCCTCTCGATCACTGAATTTTATCACTATATCTCTACCTTTTCGCGGTGTTCTCATTTTATTTACAGAACCATTGAAAATCTTATCGAACTAAGTTCTCGCATATCAGATAAAAACAAGGCAAGAATTCGTCGCCTACTTCGTAAATGGAAACAATAATATAGCGAGTCGAGTTGCCAGGAACCTTTGCTGACAAGGTCGAACAATTAAAATGGTAAAGCGCACAATAAAAGAGGGCTAAAAAGGAGGGTTAGTGAAACGAAGGTAGGGATGGAGGTAGAAAAAGCTTGCCCCAAGACTAGGAATACGAGGGCTACGTGATATATGAGAAAGCGTAGCGTCCACCCTCCGGAAGCCACGAGATATACAACCAAGAAGTTGGAGGCTCATCCGTTCTGTCCATCCCTGCACCCTCACACAACCTCTATACGCGGAATGGGGTTGAACTGGTATACCATCGTCTAGCCGATGCCCGAGAGGTTGTAGTTCGTTTGTGTATGGATTGTCTGCTTCTGGCTCACCCTATCCTTCCGCCGCCACGACTGCTTCCAAGGATAAGCCAAATACCGTTGAAAAGAAGCGTGAAGGATAAAAGTACGCCCACAGCCTGCATCGCGGCTACGTAGGCGGCGTTGCATTCCAAGCAGTACAGAAACCGCGTGTCGCCTTAGTATACCTACCATCAAGTTCGCTACTATAACAGAGAGTTTGCTGAATTATGTGTTTCACCGTTTCCTTGAGCTGCGAATATAAAATAGCACTGGTGATAATATCAATTTATGTTGACTTTCAACGAAGCACCCAATTTTTAGCATCTGAAAGTAAGAGCAGACCTTTGAATTCCGGGTAAAATCATTCACGCGTTCATAATGGTGCATCATATCCTACATTATGGGAATTTCGAGTAACAGAATGGTTCAATTTTTCAAATGACCATTAAATCAATACTTTTGATTTTTTTTTAAGAATTCTACAGCTACCTCGGAATAATTTTTTAATTCATGTGAGTTGTATTTACAATAGCAATCACCTGACAATATTCACGACCTCTTATGGAAGGGAACGTGGTGTGTTCAACACATGTGTATCGACGTCTAGACGTATAAGTAATTATTAGGTCTACCTCTGCGCATACATTGCCAGGGATTGTCGTGCTTATATTCATCGAAGGTCAGCGATTTCGATACGAAGGGCGTACCGTCTGGTGCTGCTCATTCTAGCGTTGAATCGAAAAGTTCAATTAATTTGAGTGAGTTCGTGGTGATATTTTTTTTTTTCTTTTAATTATTTGAGCCGGTTCATAAAATGCACTCGAATAATGGAGATACAAATCTTGTCCGCGTAGTTACATGCTATTATTCGAGGTATCCACCGAAACAATTCCAAATCCGTCCATTGCTGACGCGGAGTATTCTCTACTTTGAAACGCACACAAGAAAATTTTGCCGTGGTTTTTATTCCCTTCCTTTATTCCGTATCGGGTTTTCTCGACTCTCTCAACAAAATTTAGATTTTTTCTTCGTAGAATTTGGTTTCCGAAATTCTACGACAGTAGACCACTTCGTTCCATTGAATGCGGAACGTTATCGAAGAGTGTCGAAGCAGTTTAGAGCTTTCGAAGTGTCTGAATGTCGATCCTAACGGGGTATCACGAGGGGGATAAATATAAAACAATGCGGAAAAATACAATATCGGAATAAATTATATACAGTCTTCACTGTACGGTACGCGATAATGAAACTAAATGACGTAGATTACATCGAGCAATCGTCGATTCATATATTGAACGATAAGATAGAGAAGAAATGGAAGTGTAAAGGTTTATTCTTTCAAAGACTTTCTCGAGTCTTGATGATCATCCTTGTATGATGTTTCAACTTGAATTCACCCTAAGAAAGGCTCGGGCATTCTTTTGGAAACGTTTGTCTCAACGGAGATTTCACCGCTCCACTAATTTTATTTATGTAGTTTCGTGTCCCAAGCACTTGCCCTTCTTTTTGTTCTTACTAAAATACAAAGCGTGTTCTTGCTTGCTAACAAATGTCATTTTCTTCATGTTATTTTTCTTCGGTCCTGTAGGCACAAAAATTCAAATGTGAAAATAAATGTAATATATCTGCACGTTTTACTGTCGCTCACGTAAGAGTATGGACGATAAAATTCGTTTGTAATTTTCTTTGTCTGGTCTATCCAAATTTCAAATCTTTATGAATCCAGGCACACCAAACATATCAACTTCAGAAAGATTTTATCTCTTCAGTCCATATTTTTGCAAAGTCATGCTGGTGCGTATGACACGATTCACAGCATGTGGTACTCCAAATGAAACTTCCATAGTTTATAACGGTAATATTCTCGAATTTTATTTCAATTTCTTGAAACATCGCGGAAACCGTTACCGCACATATACTACTATCGGAGTAGAACCCGCGTGTCCTTGAAAAAATACGCACATCGTTTGAAGCTATCTTCGAACGTTGAGTTGACGTATCCTGATTGACATGAGATCCGTGGGGGATACAAATTTGCGTGTCATATGGCGAAAGACGCCAAGACAGAGTTTGTTGTCACTATATAGGTATATGTTGACAGACAATCCGCGTGTATTTTCGAACAATATAAAACAGCTATTCTTCAGAAAGGACACCGGTAATCTCCTTTTTTCTCTTTTCGGTCCATCCTAAAGATATTATATCCTCCACGCTGTCCACGTGTTGGCGTCCACAGTAGCTGAAGACCTTTCCTGGTTTTCTTTTCTCTCAGATTGATGCGAGACAAAGCTCTATACTAACGAAAACGTAGGGAGGATGGGGTATCTACCGGAATTCTGAGGCCTCTGAATCTGAAGGAAATCTACCGTTCCTCGGGATCGGTCCACAGCTACTAGGCTCTGAGTCCTACAAACAATGACATAGATTTCGTAGGATTACCGGCGACGTTCTCTACCGTAGCGTGATAATCTTAATAAACCTTTTTCTTGCCTTTTTCCCCAAAACTACCAGCTTAATTATCTCGAGTAGCTATTAATATGCTGATGATTTCGCTGCATCACATTGCTTTCATACTGATTGCCAGCCATGCGTAAAGATGTAGTGTAGTAATTATTGTCATGATTTTTCTACACGTGCAGTCATTACTGCGGACTGTAAGAGAGATACGTGACGTAAGGTGGTGAAAATGCGATAAAGACCGCGATTTAAATAATACGTTAACGGCCGAAATTCAAGTTTTTGCTTTACTCAGGAACGTAAATAAGGATTTAGAATCTTTGCATAGCTATATTTCGGTATAAATAGCGTTTTCTTACTGATTTATTTCGCGCTTCTGTTCTCGCTAAGAGTTTTATTTGATTTTTTTATTTTCGCATGATTTAACCAAGCACCAGTTACGTATTAACGACCACAGCAATTTACCTGGCGACAGCAGCTAACTGCAAGGGCCGACTATGAAGAGAACTGTTGTAAAGGAAATCGTTTGACCAGTATATTACTTGCCTTATATACCTATGTATATAGGTATATATTATCTACCCCTTATATATCCAGTACCGGAGAACGCTACGATATTCATTTCTTCAGCCGACAATTACTCCGGTGATTCCATTACTCCAAATTCTGTTTCATTAGAACTATCCCGAGTTCCTTCGGGTGTGCTTGATTTGTTCAGTCGTGCATTCCGGCAGCGCCCTGACTCAGCCGAGCTTGAGTAAAATATCGGCGTGGTGGCCCACCCTTCCTTCCCTCTGTACTCTCCACTCTTCACCCTTTCCTCGCTCACTTCCACCCACCAACCAAGCAAAGCACTTGAAATAAAGGGCTGAGTGTTTGCGAGACATTAACTATTCAAATACGAACACATCGGCCCACTTGGATTATAATTGCAGAACGTTACACCACCGCGCGTGGATATTTATCATCCATCACATTAGGTTATGGAAAGTGGTCCGCGGAAAATAAACGGGCGTGAAATGCGAACGAATGCATAAGTAATAATTACACGCGCGACGAAAGCCTCACTGATCGAGCCGGCATTCGTTCAACGTAAGTATAATGATATGCGTGGGCGAGGTGCTTGCAGATCTTAAAACGCGCACTGACCGAAAAGCGTTATAATTCTCCTCGGATACTCGCAGTCACGGTTATACCGTGCATATGTGTCATGTTGGTAAAGATCACAGTCTCTTTCGAACGAATCTAACGGAAAACCGCGTTCCACCATTTTTATACGAACCATATTATCGGGCATAAAATCAGCATCTATCAAATATCAGATATACATATACATGGGCACAAATTATCCGACCTTTCGCATTGCGGAAGTACTTGCTGGAGTACTTGCGGATTTTTTTTTCTTGTTTCTTTGATTCTCATAAATTTTGTACGACCTTGTATGCGTACTTGGTCATAAATGAAGAACCTCAATTAATCGAATATTTTTCCAGATCGAGTTTTTGAAAGCTCGGCAAGTTTCCCAATTCAGAAATTTCAATACAATTTTGTAATCCCTTTTTCTTTTTTTCAACGTTTTTTAATCCACTTTTTCACCCCTGGTTCACCGGCTCTCTGGTAAAAAGTTATGCTATATTCGCGTACACATATACCTAACCCTTACTCACAGTCGGCTCGGCTTTTGATATTGGAAGTATTATATCGAGCACTGCCAGTGAATATGGTCTTCAAGGGTATGTAAACGTATAGGTATGCGTGGTACGTTTGATAGGAGTGAGACTGAAACGACACTTTCATATATTCTTAAAATCCTGCACGGATATTGGCTCGAGAGACGTCTTGTCCTCTCCGTTTCGGTTCAGTTCTGGAAAAGTTCAAGAGGCCGAACGAAACGTTTAGGCATCCTTTGTCTGAACTAGAGTCAGATATGAAATATAGGCGTGCGAGGGTAGAGCATGGCTGCCGTTATGGATTTTACGACACGCACGCCACGCATAATGCATCTGGCAGCTGCGCCCCCTTGTGCATAAATATATTGCAAAATTTTCTCCAGAAAAATATGGGAAATTTTGTGAAACTGCGGAGGAGCTTTTCTATACCCCCCACTGTCTTGACTTCCCTCGACAGACGCGTTCTCCGACTTTGGAATGAAAAAAAAGAAAATATAATAATACGTGCGCAAGAACGAGATAAGACAGACAAGGACATTTCAGCTGCACGGAGATAATATTTCAACGAGATAACTGAACCGCGAGTGTACCCTCTCATACAAAAAAGGAATTTATATATTTTTAAATTGAGTACCTTCATGGAAAATGCCAGCTCTTTTGGACCGGTAATTTTTGTCTGATCTACAGAATTCAGAATGAAACTGGAGTTTATATTTATGGGACCAAATTTCCAGCGCAGGAGAGGGATGCTTGATTATTATGCCGAGGGAAGGCAATAATAAATCTAAATATTGTGTGAACACTGACCAGTGGGTACGTGTGTAGCGTTTGATTACAGTAAGCGAGTCACGCCGCAGGCTCACCTGCGAATACTTGTGTGAATATTTTTTCTGAATTTGAAAATTTATTGGAAACGTGGTGGTTGGGAATTTTACGTTTATGGTAAACTAATGAAAATGAATCCACGGTTTATCTGATTTTCCACAAATATAAAATCTGTCTTCCCGGCGTACTCAGGGAAGTTCATTTTCTACCACTGCAACCTTATTCGTACAGGTTATCTCACGAGCAAGCTTTGCATATATTAGATACTATTATTGATCAATTTTTACTCTGTTAAATTAATGAATTTTTCGGAATATCCATTTTGAGTTTGAATTCAGCTGGTCCTCGGAAAATGATCAAGAGATCTGGTATAGTCTCATGCCAAGTACATTAAAAATTTATTATAGATTACCTATTCAGATGATTGAATGCCAGCATCATTCTGCTACAAATAAGTAGGAATCATAATTTTAAAAAATTGCTAGTCGCCATCAATTTATTGCTATTCCATACCTATAATTTACACGCATATCTATCTGCTCTGAAGATTTTCTTGAGCCCAAAAAAATGTATTCCGATCACATCACGTGGAATTCCAGAGCACTTCGCGTTGGTAGGAGATTTGCGTATTCTTGACACTTCTGCAGGCCTATGGTAGATAGCTATTTGGAGTTTCACAGTTTTCCTGACATGCATGCGAAATTCACGCGTCGAATTGGCGCTACAATCACATACAGCTTCTCACACGTTCCTCGCTATCTCATCATGCATTATGAACCATGGAATATCTGCATTGTTCAAAATCACTTGATGGTGTGTATAAAAAGGTTACAAGACATTTTATAGATGCGGATGCGGGGCACGCGCTAAAACTGATTGCAAAACAATATAACTCTCATTGAAAGGGGATTATGGCGAACATAATTTCATATTTCAGAATCCTCAACGATCTCCGGAATCACTCCAACTTACTGATTCTTCTATGAGGACCTTCCACGCAAAAGCGCGGTATGTACGCACATAGGTATCGTACTGCACTCGTAGAGCTTAAATAAGGTTTATTTTCGACACGGCTTTTATACGTCGGTTCTCCACCGTCTGGTGACTATTTTTAACACAAGCACTCGTTAACAACTGATGTACCCTGAAAGTGTGGTATTGTGTTGCTACTCGAGGCTCATTTGAAAATAATGTATCGTAAAAGCACGCTTTGGTTCCTAGCTGCGTTTCCTTTTCGACTAAATATGCCTCAGTCGTGACTGCATAACAATGCTGAATAATGATAAAGAGCACAAATTCAAAAGTCTACATCTATTCTGCCAGTCGTGTTGCGCAATTGTGAGAAAAGATTAAAAAAAAAAAACAGAGTTCTAGCACTGATAGAGTTTGAGAGGTTTGCGGCTGACCGCTTTCTTTTAAATTTGACATTAACGTGTGCAGAAGATAAACTTCAAAGTATTGTATGTCATAGCGTTGAATTAGGGCTGCAGGTTTGTTGCTTGTTGGTACTGCAGGCACTGAAAATCGCGCCCTCCGAAAGCCTTCCACCTCGCTTTTAGATCGGTTAAATCTTAAATTACTTCTACTCTAGAATTTCACCACTCGTTGCTCATGAATGAGCGTAGATAGCTTTGTGGAGAAAAGCATTTGCGTTAGAGTTATCAGAGCACCATTATTCAAAAGTAATACAAAACCCCGCTTTATATCCAGATGCTAACATCAATGAGAAATTTTGCGAAAATTTATTATGCATGAATATTTGCAACTCGTCGAATTCAACATCTCGTGCCCCCCAGCTATTTCAAGGCCCCAGGCTATCGATTCACGAATACCATTCTTCGTAACAGCACTGCTTTGAAATGTTTACTCCGACCGAATTATCTGTAATTATTGGAGCTGCCAATCTGTACGCATTATCTAACCTGCTTCATGTTTTCGCTCTTATTCTGACATAGTCAGTCGAAGATTTAACTTATAAACAAACTACTGTCTATGCATTAAAAATTTTTCTCATTACCACACATAAACTCTAATCACACTTCACCTTCAGCTCACAACCGGTTTGAAGATATTTGAGGAAAAATTATCATTCAACAGCAATGCAGCATAACCACGCGAGTTTCTTTTTTTTCATTTATCAGAATCTCATTCAAAGTTACATTTGGCGTAGTTATTGTTAACCACATCAATAGATTCGCTAATTTTCGACCTTAGCACGCAATTACATTTGGCTTCTTGGGGGCTCCAAACGTCCTGAGAAGCTGGCGCGTCACCTCGTTATTGTTTCTATCCGAGCACAAGTCTTACCTAGTTTGAAAGACGATTCTAAGGAATCGACGATTGAGTTTACACTCGGGCTGGTATGGTAGCAGCGTGGCTCTGACCTCCGCCTTAGGGGGTTGCGAAGGTGAGTGAAAGAGAGGTGAAAGGAGTTTTAGCAGCCTGGAGCAAGTGGGAGGTAGTGGAGCCCGAGGGTTTATTTACCGGAGTTTTATTCGAGTGGATGATGGATAATAAAGCTGGGCTTTGTGGGTTTCCGCACAGTTGGCTCCCCGACTTCTGGCCCTCCTTGCTGCTCAAGGATCGAACCAACATCAAACGGGGAACGAACTTGCCGGCTCAAAGGCCAACCGTTCCGAGGTCATCGCTTGCCATCGTTTCCACCGCGTCTCCCTACCAAGGATTTATAAGATATCGTCGGATTCTTCTCGGATTATCCGTGGAATTAGACCTTGTCCTTTACTACAGTCTGTGAAAACCACGTTGAAGGAACTCGTATTAGCGCGAAACCTGCGACCAGATCTTTCAAAAGATGGGTTTCGTTTTGCTACCGACGAGGGCTCGCGATATTGCTCAATTTTCGCCACCTCGTTCTTTCTCTTGTTCTTTTCCTTCGGTATTATAGTTGCTCACCAAACTATGATTATCGTCGTTTTTACAATTATTTACGAGATTCTTAAATATCGGGCACATTCATCTATCTATATTTATAAGTTCATGCAGGTCAACACCGCAACATTCGATACATCATAAACATAAATAAATCTCCGCTGTGCATTATAGTATTTTCGTATCTTCGTATTTTCGTATTTTCGTATTCTTGAAGACCGACACTGCCTCAAGTATTATCGGGGAGCACTTGACTAGAGTTGTAAACTGAGTCATAGGCTTGACGGCGGACACGATACGCAGCGAAGAGGGATATAAAATTGAAGCGAGGGAAAGAGGAACAGAGAAAGAACGGAAGAGCCTAAGAGGGAAAGAGGGAAAGCCGAGCATATCCATCATGGAGATGGATCGAGACTGACAGCGGCTTGGCGAGGCAAAAACGCACGCATCCCAGCTGCGTTGTTTTTTGACGTGGCACAGAGTTGGCGTAGAGTTGGCGCAGAGTTGGTTCCGTGGTGTGACACACATGGACGAACGTACGGGACGAATGGACGGACGTGCGGGAGGATGGGCACATTTGTCACCGATCCGTCACCAGGACGAGAGCGATAACGAGCTGGTGGTCCCCAGAAGAGAGAAAAAAAAAAAAAAAACACCGAGGAAATGTAATTTCGCGGGCATCTTGATAAGATTGCATCTCCGTTCAAAGTTACGTGTCTTGGGGGTGGTAGCCAGCCATATCGGATTCATCTGATTTGCGAAGCGTTGATCGAAGTATATTGGAAATATTGAGTGTGCTGTTGCAAATGCGACTAGACTGAGAAAACCACAAGAAAAAGACGAAGAGAGAGAGAGAAAGAAATAGAAGGAGACTGGAAATTGAATTGGTTAATACGGACACAATCGACCGCGATGGGTCGCGGTGAAATGGTATCAAATTACGGTAGCAGTACTTGGCTGAGGGGTGGAAAAGAAAAGAATAAATAATAATAAAAATTCAACTCGTAGTAGAAACAGTTTAAAAAAAAAAAAAAACGAATTGAAACGTGATTCCATCAGCACGATACATCTCTGAGTGCGGAGACGTGACGTAGAAGACTTTAAACTGACACTACGATCCGTAGCTATTATATATCTATGGCATTGTCAGGAATATAACCCAGCAAAAATACTCGCAACATCCCTGCGGGAAAGTGCCGTCGGAACTAAGGGGTACGACCCTTGAACATGAAAGTGCATTTAACAGTAGATTGTTACGTCAGCCTTCATCCGTGAAATATTTAGCACCTGCCGCTTGACGTAAGCCGAACGTACCCTATGCAGTATCTTAGAGACTCCATGCTCTATAGAATCTTCGAAATTACCGCCTACGTAGTGGAGAAAAATCATCAAAATCTGAATGATAAACATAAATACACGTTTCTACTCCGTTGTATAGGTGTATAACTGAAAATTTAAGCTGGACCAGCAACATTATGTCTCTCAGGTATCATATGTATGTTTGTATATGTAGTATGTATACATACGTATATACGGTAGTAGCAAAACTGCAACTGACAAGGTTGAACAGTTGTTATAGTTGCCACAAACCTCTGGTTGACATGTTCCAATTATCTGCACAGAGACAATGTGATTTCGTCCGCACTCCGTATACCGAATCACATACACTATATACCCATACAGATATATCTATGAACACTTATCAACTTGGTTAAATTCTGGAGTTCGTGCCCAACGACCCTACCACATATATACCTACCTCAGATTGAACGTATAATAATAACAGTATTAATTCCGTTCCTTTATTGTGATTTCCGGTAAACGCGATCTTCTCGAAATGCAATTATACCGAAATATTAGAGTTCCGGAGCGCACCACAGTTCCATCGAGATCGGAAGTTCCTCTTCCACGGTTCTCCGAAGACCGCGTCGTGTCGCCGACTCCAAATGGATTGGACGGTTTCGAATTGAGTCGGAAGCAAGTTGCTGTGGCTTGCGATCTTGCACAAGTAGAAGGTTCATATAGATATCTTGTCTTAAGGGATGAAAGTGAGAAGAAGGCGAGAGTATATCGTACGTGGGGTGAGCTTCAAATGGGAATGGGGGTGAATGCACTTAGAAACCGCCGCTCTCTTTTTCACCGTCATATACATACGTGTACATATCACCGAGTTCACATAACTCACGCACGTGACCGTACACACAATGAATGTCACACCCATAAGGTATACGTACGTTTGTACAGGTATAATATGACGAGCGAATACTTCTGTACATATACCTATGTACACATGTTGCAACATATATAGTACATGTTTATCGATGCATAAACCACGTAGGTAGGCCGAAGAGCGTAATGATCTATAATTACCCGTGTAGATATGTCACTCATTCCTGCCTCATTTTCCCTCCATTCTGAAACCAAGACTGTAATCTATCATCACGTCTTTCTGAAAACATCAAATTTAAAACGGTAGGTAACACTCAGTTTGGTACTGTTTATAAAATCACCCTGATGAAAACATCATGAATATCCGGTTCGGTTCATTTTAAGCCTAATATCTCCCAAGGGTAAGACGAAACAACAACATTTGGTTAAAAATTTTCACACAGTGTATTCCAGCATTTGTAATTTAAATATCATCTATATGCAGGAAACATATCATACATGAGAAACAATGAATTTCTATTCCAGTTGCCTAAAGATAAAAGTCATGGACCGAATTTTTATCGGGGTTCGTTAATACATGGGCCAATGGATGAATTAATTTTTGTTAACAATTTGCGTTACTCTCGCGTACTAAAATATCGGTAAATATCAGACAATGATTTGCAAAATAATGATTCAGTCGATTATGAAATGGTTCGTGGCAGTATATAGAAAAGCCTCACTCATCACGTGCGGGGTGATAACAACTAACGTAACTTCACGCAAAATGATATATGGTGAGCACGCACTTTTCTAAAGAGCAGGAACCCAAAAGAAATATGTTGGTGGTGGCAAAGGCATTAATAAAATCACACCTCCGCGCTGAGAAGAACAGACCTTCACTCAGCTCGTTTCCGTGCCACCGCATAGGAAACGTACGCGAAACACACGGGGAACAGACGTCAAACGCACGTACGTAAGCCGGTTGGTTGTCATCCGCGAATATGCAGAAATACCAACGTATATTCTCCGAGCATGTGAACGTGTGCACCACACTGTCATGTCGTCACTTTGACTGATCGTCTCTAGCTGAGCTGTCACAGGGGAAGTAGGGGGGTATACCACGGGGATACGTTGGGGAAGGACGTACCAGAAACGTGACCACCATCGTGTGGCCGCACCGTTGATGGCGCAAATTAGTTTTTGATCAAACTGATTGCGCTTGTAATAATTGAAAGTGATTCAAACAAATCGCATCCTATGCATCGCTGCAAGCTTTGTATAATGTATTTGAATAAAAATAATGACTTTTCTCCTTCCAAATTCTCACACTAGTCCGTAGTGATTATAATGCACATTGTTGGATCATAGATATCGGTCACTACAATTGTTAGGACATAATTAACACCAATTAAAATCTAACCGAACGATTAGGTCTGCAATCATATATTATTTCTAATAATGTGAAATGCACATCGATACGCAATGTATTTATGTTTTCATTCTCATCACATTACTGAATTGAAATCTGAATCTGCACTATTAATATTCTTTTACTTCATCGGTGGAATATACAACCTAATTATTGCAGTATTTTGCGAGAATACGCTTGTGGGGCGTGATTTTGTAGTTTCGTGATAGTGGTCTGTGAAATTTTGCGAAATTGTTCCATTCCTATGCGGATAAAAGAGAGCGGATGGAAAAATCGTATGAAACATTTTTAATCTCGCTCCGAGCTACGCGCCTCCACCAAAAGTAAGGCATACGTTCCATCGTTGGATGAATTATTCTTGTGCGTAGATTAATCGTGAAAATGCTGTCAGAGAATTCGGCTTCAATTGCACAAAAGCCAAAGCTCGTGGTGGTGGTAGTGTATGATAAAATAGGTATTTTTTGCCGTGCAAAGAGTAGCCGCTGGTGAAAAGTACCATGTCAGTGAAAATTTAATGCCCGAACCCACCGTCCCTAGAAAATGAAGGAAACAGGGAAAAGTCCTGGAAATAGGCCTAGGAAAATAAGATTGAAGCCAAGGGTGAAGAACAGGAAACAGTCACGTCCGTATGCTTTGCCAGGTACATAAGTAAAAAGAGATAGAAAAAGAAGACGTAAAAGGAAACAAGAACTTACGCTCCAGTTTAATCAGCAAAAGAGCTCAAGTTACAGTAAACGCTTCAAAATTGTCTTTGAGTGTGTTTTGGGGTGGGTGGCATGTTAGGCCGCATGAAAGTTCACTTTTCCATAGACACCACGCACGGGGCTGTACAAGATTCTAAAATCGTGGTATATCTTAGCATTTCCTGGAATTAAGTTTCTTCGCAAAGCACACGCGAAACTCCCTTCAAAATAAGTAGCTACTTGAATAATGGATCAAACACCCAGAATTCAGAGCAATCCACGATAAATTTTTGTATTCACTTCTCAACGAATATCAAAATTCGTTCTTCGCCCTAATAAATCACGAGATCGATCGATTGGATGAAAACTCTGGTGATCTCAGACGTTTGGCATGAGTAAATATTCGCTTTGGAGCCCAATTGCGCGCGGCCTCTATTGAGGATCAGTCTTAAATTTATTGTTAGTGACGAAAAAAATCCTGCCCTAAGTATCAATCCAATTCTGAACAATAAAGGAAAAATCGATGTAAGAGCACGACCTCACAATTAGATACACAAGGTCAAGATTTGATTCAAAATTGAAGAAAAAATAGCAAAAGAATCGAATAAATCATCAAGGCCTCGCATTTCGGTAAAATATGGAATAGCCTTCGAAATCGCATTGCTGGAATTTCGGATGATACAGTGGATCATATGAAGCGGACGTCTACTGATTGTGAGCCTATCTTTGCGGCGGCTTCCGACAATTTAATTGCTATTATTGCCATATTCACCTCGTGCAGTATAGTTACCGTAGAGAACAGTAGAGTTCATGGCCTTTTGTCCGTTGGGTTATATACGTTGGTTTGTATTTATATTCACAGCTATTTTTGTTCAGATTCAGTCATTGACGGCCTTGTTTTTCTGTTTCGGGACGTCAGAGGCCATTGTGGTATTAACCTGAAAATGTGTATATACATTTCGCAAGGGAATTTTTGATAATGCGAATTCCAAAGTGCCCCGAGGCTTCGAGGGTAAGAATCAGCTGCCTGGACGCTGAAACAATATTTGCGATGAATTTCATTATAGTCGGCAGCTACTGCAGCAATATTACAGCCCCGGGCGTCGTTCGGAAACTTCGGCAAACATTATAACTTTGCCAACTATTCCAATGCATCCGCCATTTTATACCGCGTGGCCCACAAACGACGGAATACCGGACGCAAGCCCTACTGTTTGCCAAATACTGCTTCATTTCTCGAAAGATATACCTACCAGAGCTTTACTCAATTGACGAGACTTACTCACAAAGTCGTCGATAAGTCTGGGGGTACCGTCAAATAATATACGTCTACTTTCCAATCAATCAATCGTCGTCCTCTCATCAAAGTCGGTGAAAATCTATCATAGTATTTATAGGCATGATACTTTGGTGCTATATACATTTATATCCCGGCGTGTGTACACTATATTTTCGAATGCACGGTGTGTACACTGCCCCTTTTAGGGAACGGAAGCAACTTCCAATCGCTGGTGTTTTGATATAAACAATCGGACCCGGCGCTCCTTTGAGCCTTTAGTCCCCACTACTACCTAGATTTTTTAGGGGGAAGAGCCGAAGCCTACCCTCCATCCATAAGAGAGAATTTCGAGTTTCAACTTTTGACTGTTCCTTTAAAGACCCAGTGTACACACGCAGGGATATAGTGAAGCATTCGTGGGAAAGTGGCGAATCCATCTTCGCAATTAGATTGCATAGGAAATAGACAAACAGGCATAACCAATCAGCAAATAGTCTATTGAAGTTTCACATTCACAGATTTGATTCTGCGACGAGTAGGTAGTAGTTCGAAACAACGATAAGAGTACCGACCGGAATTGAAAATAAATACAAGACTAGCTCTGTGCTCACATTATCGGTTTAAACTACAGGGCAGTGGAGGTTCAATTCAGCAGACCGGATATCGGCCGAAGTTACCGTTTTCCCAATTCCAGTTAGCGGGGAGAGCCAATCAGCATCTACCTTTGTTCAATACACCCTATCTTGGCAGGCGCGTTCCAGCGTATATATATGCGCTAGAAGCAAACTCACTAGTAACTATAATGTACCTACTACCCACCTAGGTACGTACCTTCGTAGGTGGATGTATGGATCGCTATGGAAGTTAGCGAGAAAGTAATCGTGGCATCTATTGGGAAGTCCAATCAGAGAATATCGGGTATGAGTGAGCGCCGACGGCCAACGTCGCGTTGAAAACGAGCAGAAAGTGGCCTAGGGCGTCCATTGTAGTCGCTCTTCCCAACCCTAAACACTCCAGAGAGTTTGTGCTCGGACAACCACCCTACAGCACGATATTTGCAAACGAGTACAAATTTTTCCAATTCCAATGGCTAACAAGCTCCTGGTTCTTGTGATCCATACAATAACTTTCCTCGGTGATATACGTACTGCATAATACACGATACTCCAACAATCTTTTTCGTGTCTTCGTGCTTGTTGAACGAAAAATTCAGAGTACTTCAGTTTGTCCGTATGTATGTGTAGGTTGGACATGACTTAAAGAATTGAACCGCTCGTTCCAAAACAATCTGCCATATTCTGCGGTCCTATAATCTGATGGAAGAGAATTTGAAAAACTAGAAAAGCGTAGTAGTTTCATCACCCTTGCAGAGACAAAGTCCAGCAGCTGTGAATAGAAAGTTTTATGGTTCTGATGGTAAGATCTTCCAAGTTTGAAATCGCGTTGGTGGTACACTGGACACTCACAGCGAGTCTTGTACAAATAATGTGCAAGTCATCATTTTGAATTCTGAAGTGTTCATAGAAACTCCACACTATCTTAAAATTTATTGTTAGAATATGGGATAAAATTTATCTCCTTACTCTGTGATCACCCTCTCCAGATGAAGATTTCTGCACTGGCTACTTGCCAGCATATGCTTCACGTTTGATCTCACTCTTCCCGTACCAAAGACTAGCGTATGGAGACATATCGGCGGGAATATAATTCAGATTTGAATTCATTTCTTGCTTCAGCAGACATTCAAGACTCGCAAGAGGTCGCTGAGATTTCTACTGTTAACTCTTAAAGCAGTCCCAGCGACCCCCACCACGTCTAATTTTTCATGATTGTGTGGCGTCTGTGTAAGCGCAATCGCATATAACAAATTTCGCCTCGGTAAAACAACGAATCAGTCTAAAATATCATTAAAGTGTAGTGGAGCAGGCTCTGGTCAGCTACGAACGAACGAGATCAGTTTGCGTTTTTTCGGCAATTATAGCACAAAACTGGCACATTCATGCACGCACACACACACATAATACTACCGTCATATCAACCATCGCTTGACAACTCTTTCGCAACTGACAAGTGGTTCCGAAAATCAGTTTCGCTAGTTTTTTTTTTTTTGAGTGGACCAACATTTTTCGCAATAGCGAATGTTTAAGTAACTACTCTGCCCGAAAATGAGATAAACAAAGGATTGTCGAAACAGAAAAGCTCAATTTTTCGGCATGGTTTCTAGGAAATTGCGGTAAACTGTATAGTGGCCATCACAGTCTGGTGTAGTGATCGCAGGGAAACTTGGCAAGAGCGCATCACTTCCAGTCCATACCAAACCTCACAGAGTCCTTCGCTAATTGGGCAGGGGGACCGCGCATCGTGAGTCCCGCGGGACAACTCAACCCGCATCGATCCACTACCCAGTTTCACGTGAGCGATGTGAGATCGAATGTCATGTCCGTCAACCTTTCCCGTGGAGGCCAGACGATTAGACACTGCCGCGGACCTTAGCTTTTTAACTTTTTGCTTTGCTTTTTGACATCAAATCTTTCCTTACCGAGTAAGCCGATTTGGATCAGTAGCTGGGCAATATTTTTAATACAGCTACATTTTACTTTCATTCCAAGGGATATACAATCGTTGTTGATATATTTTATCAGCGTGAAGTCGATCAAGCTTTTGGATAACTGACTGGGCAAGGGAGATTGAAATCATTGAATTTACTCACCAAACATGATTAGATGGAAAGTGATAGATTCATCGGGCAGTGTTATAACGTGTAAGTAATCGTTAGCTAGATGTGCATTGAGAACCGATGTCGTTACGTTACGACCTGATTTTTGGTGGACAACTAAACTTTGCAAGCACTACAAGATAATTGCAGGCGGTGCCAGAATCCCAGGATATATTTTACAGCCGTGTTAACCGGACACAGGTCCCTCGCGGCCGATCTATACGTATCCATCTGCTACTATCTCTGTGTGTAGGTACTTCAGCATCGCTATGGCTGGTTGGACCGCAACGCAACTCAGTTTCCTCTTTCGTCCTTCCGTCTCTTCTACTTCTCTACAGTTCTCTCAGCTCAAATAGAATTACTCGAGCGGATTTTCGACCGTCGCCGAACAGACGGCGGCTAGACTTCTCATTTACGCAATACTATCGCTGCACCACCATCACTACCTATTTACAGGGGTGAATTTTACAGAAGTGAAATATCTAACTCTGGCGCGGTCGTGATCAGAAATGATTAAAGTGGGAGAAAACCAACACGAAATTTCATTTTATATCCAGACCGTGAAGTCATCTTTGTTATAAGATATGGAATACGAATACTAGAAATTTTTGCAGATTTTATAAAACCTTCGAGCTCTTTTTACTGGAAGTTGTACGCGCCATTTTTCATATGCAAAGACTGTGTCTCAAGTTAGCTGATCGTTGATTATTTAAAAACAGATATCGTCCAGGATACTTGGAAGAAAAAATAATAGTTTCACCGCGAAAGGGTTGGGTAAGGATAAGCAGGAAAGCAGGAGTATGAGGAAATTCACCGCAGTAGTGTTTATCCTAGTAGCTCTGGGTCTCGTCGGCACATTCTGCTTACTTTGAATTAACGGCATGCCTACAAACAGTCTCTGCATAATAATGTCAACTCGTCGGTGAGTCGACGAGCTCTCTTCACTTCCACTCGCCCTTTACTGTAGTGCGATCGTGAAATTGCGGAAAGCAAATTATTGCACAGTGGTTGAAAGTAAATAGGGTTGTTCTTAAGGAACAATTGAATTTCCATACGACTAACTACTTCATGGCGTGGAATTATTTGTGGTAGCATAAACTATTCGGATTTGTTATTAGATCATCTGGTACATATTTTCTAATGCTATGTATGATTTTGGGAAAATCAGTGCTGGATGATTTTTTTTTTGGGTTTGCGTTCTCAATAATCACAACCTTCTGATAGTATATTTAGACTTGGAATGTTTCACATCTTTGTAGTTATGAGCTGTGTACTGGAAATTTAGTTCTCCTACCCAATCACCTCAGCGAATCCCATTACACTGACTCCCCATAGCTTTATCACTCTCGCGTATGTTTCAGAATCTGAAATTGCCAGTACCACTGGAATCAGTAACGAACAAAGTTCTGAACGTGAGGATCTGTTCGGCTTCAAAATACAAGAAAATGGTAGCTCGTTCTCCTTTACTCTTTAACCGCTGATGAATTACACTGCAGTTTGTTCACAGGAATTGACCATATACCTATTTGGTATTTAGTTAACCACAGAACGCCCTGGCGAATCATTGCACTTGATTGTAGTTCATTGCGTAATTAATGAATGCATAAAATAGGGATTTTAGAGATCAACAGTTCTCGGTATTAGGTTTCCTAGAAATGACTTTGAATATTGATATGGAATGCGCAACAAACTAATGAGTGAAAAATAGTAGAGCACGTAACATCTTCGTATTGGACGTTGATTTAACATGACCCTTTTATCTTCAATCCTCAATGATCATACGCGGAGCAAAGTTTACTAATACAAAGGTGCTTAGCGATCTACGGGAACGGACGTTGCAGAAAATTCTGCACATTTTGACCATTATGAAAATTGGATGGTCTGACTGAAGTGAACGCCACATGGACGGATAAGCTGGCATGAATGCCTACTCATCCGCTGGAATATTTCCGTCAGTGCAATTATTGATGCAGAAGAGAAGGGGTTAGTCGCTCTTCTGGAAACCGATCTGAATTTCGAAATTTTGTTTGAGTTCATGCTTTTGGCATTAAAATTTAACGAATATGAAAATGTTATCGTTGTTCGATTATTATTTTTCATCGTCGAATAACTTGCGGGTTTCATTTGTTAAATTTTCATGTTTTCGGCGCAGTAAATTAACTCACAGAATTGAAATCTACATTTTATGTTTTTGTCCAAAAGAAAGAATTCAAACCAATTAAGGCGAAGGATATCATTCAGTTTCACATTATGTATGTACGAACCACGAAACTTCCGGTCTTGTTTACAAGAATAACGGACACATAATAACCGCCGTTATAACATGACGTTTTATATATATTCAAATGAAGTTCTTATATAGGACATAAGAGACCTAAATTACTTGGAAGATGTCTGTTATTGGTCCCTTGGGCACTGTACACTATTCCAGATCTTGGTAACCGATATATTCCGCCTATTATAAGGTCGTGTCGTACGCTATGCGATATCGGTTATGGATCCTCGAAACTTAGAAACAGTAGCAGCAAGGGCTTGATATACATGCTCTTGTACGCCGATTAATCAAACTTTATAATCTCTAGACTCGGTTGGCAATAGTAATTCATTGCACTTGTCAGAATATTGATCTTGATCTAATACCTCTCCGAATTCCCAAATTTTCTGTACAATCAAAAGAATAGATTCTCTTTGAATTCTGAAATATCATCTACCTTAGCCCTTCAATCACTCTTCCACAGAATGAAAAAAACGTTGATGCTTCCGTGAGCACTCCCTCAAGCTCTGACGACCCTTGTACGCGAAGTGGGTTTTAATCTTTGAAATCGATTCATCGTATACACATTTCTCCACACTTATTGTTAGTTGGGAGGTGGATCTATGTACGTATACATACAATTCATTGATATCGCCTCATTCGATTCATCACTGATTTGCTAATAATTAGAGTGCCGTGAATATGGAGTACGTACTGTTGAAGTGAGCTGCAGCTGCTTGTGATCAAAGAGAAACTAAATGGAAGAAATAAATAGAAGATTGTGTGCGCAAGTTCAGTTGGGGATCCAGTCGGGAAACTTGTGCAAAGTACGTTGATTGAAACGTCATTGCGATATCGAACGCTTTGGTAAAAAAAGGGGAAAGTACAGTTGGAAGTACCAAGCTTCACAGCCATATCGAGAAACTCGGCGAGAAGAATTCTGTACTGGAACGAAAAGACAACTTCGAAACTCAATTTCTAAGAAGCGATATCCAAGGTAGACATCGAAGATCCTTTGCTCAAACTTTCACAGTAGTATGGGTCTACGAGTCATGCCGAAAATCAAATTAGCCAACCATAGTATTGTCATACCGTACTCTCCGCCGACCCGAAAGTCCTTCATAATCAATTGGAGCCTGAATTAATGAATGTTTCGATCAATTTTAACCTTCGCGGCAACGTCGCTCGGTTCGTAGGGATCAGAAAAAATGCATTTTTTCTCAGAGTTATGTAATCAGATGTTCGTCAGATCGTAAGCGAGATAACAATCGTCCGAATTTCCGACGCTGGTTTTATCTATTCACCAAGAACCATACTCCCTCTCATATGAATCAAATGTTTGACCTGAGCTTTCATTTAGGTAGGAGAATCATGAATTCGGACATTGAGGAAATAGAGGAGCACGGTGACCCCAATTATTGGTCTCGCATTCAAAGTCAACAGCCCGTGATATCTGGGAGTCTACACCCGTTGCCGCACACCCTTCACTGACCACCCACTACTGCACACCATACCGTGAACTGCGAGTTTCAAACTCGCTCATCTACGGCACGTTGTTTCAGATTTTACGGAATAAAGTCTACCACCATAGATATATCTATGCTACCTCGAATATCCTCAGTTTCTGACACGTATATTACCGTTACTTACAAATTCTATGAAAGCTTCAAAGCCAAATTGCAACGCAACTATTTTCCACAAAGAACATGATTTTTTTATAAGTATGTACGGAAATCTCGGGGTGTTATTTATTGATTTCTTCTTTTTTCTTCGTACCTTTTGCAATATGAGTCTGATTGCAAGCATACCTTCCGCCCAGAGAGACACAAACACAATTACCATTGAGCGTATATTGTATAATATGTAATAGGGGATGGCGAGTCGGCAAAGCGAGGGAGATTTTTGGTAAGCGGTAGGGATTTGCGATCCAATCAACATGCGTCACAATAAAGGAGATAGAAGAGACAGAGGAAAAAGTAATAAATCAGTTATCTTTTGATCTAGATAAAATCATCTGTTAACGCTTGGTAGAGGGAGAGAACCTGCAGCAAGCGCGTATAAGCGGAACCCCGGAAGACGGAAAGCGAGGGGCCCAAAAAAGTGGAGTTTGGGGAAGCAAAATAATGTGAATATATAGATATACCTTGTACATGTATCTACGTGTGCGTCGATGGCGAAAGGCTCGTCGCTGCTTCGCTACTCGACCTAACTTTTTGATTTAGGACCTTGCCAAATGGCCGCGCTAATCATTTAATCTTTTTCCCCTTCCGCATAGTTGCCGCGCGTCCTCTGCCTTCCACAGACTTTCCCTATGCTCTCTTTTTGGCCGCGCAGCCTCTGCCTTCCACCAATGCTTCGATACTACGATTTATGGCGACCAAGGTTCTGAAAAGTTTCGTCTTTCCATCCCTTCGCACCCCATTGGTGTCGATAGAAATGGGGTGTTCAAAGAGATGACAATTCGAAGAAATTTTTTGGAATGAATCAGATGAACCTTTTTTTCCATCATATTATAATGTCAAAGTTTTGAAAAAATCTTTTTCGCTCCACTCAACGATCTCACTGCATCCCGGGTATGTAGCAGTTCGTAACAAGTAGTACGTATACTTCATACTGCAGTACAAGACTGTGTGACGGTCAATTTTAAATCGGCCCGCCTGCTTCGTAACATAAATTTTCAAGGAGAAAAGTTAAAAGCGGTAATAAACTAAGCTACGTAGTTCAGGGGTTTGGCGGCACTAGTGACGTTGCGGTTATTTTAATTAATAGCGCCCCCACGATGCGCGCTTCCGCAAACCCTTCGAACAGTGAACCACAATAGACTATAGGTATACCTATGTATGCAAACCTGCCTCGTCGGTGTGAATGGCTGTGGAAAAATTAAGTCAACCCTGTATTGGGTAAAAGATCGTTAGCGCCTAATGAAGCCGCGTGTCTTAATTTTTCTTACAAGAGCTGGGCATACAAGTATATTTTTCTCTTGCGTTTTATGGAACATTTCGTTGCATGTATTAGGAAAACTTTTTTCTCCACCGAGATATAGCATATTTGATGTAAAATACACATCACGTAACAATGAAATTTAATCTGCGAATTTTCCGTATGTCAGGTATGTATAAAATACGTAAAAAAAATCAACCAATTTGAAATTCAGAACGGTGAGAGGGAAGTTTCTGGTTTCGCGCGTGATCCCACATACAACGCAACAAAGAGAAATTGAAATAAAGAAAACACTGATCCTGGTGCATGGATGAACCGTCACGCGCATCCAATTTCATCGGACGACTTTTGCTAAAGCCTTCGCGTCTAGTATTAGCTAACCACCACCGAAATTCATTCGAACCTTGTTTGTCGAATGGTGATACGAGGTGAGCAATAAAACGAATTGAAGTATAGCGCCGCTGTAATACATACAGTAGCTTAATCAAACAGTTCCCTTCGTACTTCTATACCGACCAACATGAACGTCTATATAAAGTCTATACATCCACACATGCGTACTTTCATATACCTATGTATGTATAACTTTTCATATACAGGAACCCTAGCGGTGATACAGTAGAGATGACTGGGTGCAGAGTGCAATGGGGCGGACAATTGCTGGCCATGACTCAGGCCAATCACTTATATCTATCTTCCAGGAGTCTTACGAGAACCCACCCGTTGAACTGCAGCTTTTGTCACTGGTGCAGCTATAGTGTACCCCTATCACCCCCCTTGTCCTTGCGTTTCCCATCCCTCCTTAGAAAACCAAACTACCGAGCGAGACCATGCAGCGTCACAAGAGTGGAATCGAATATGCAGTCGTTAAACTCGGCGCCAGGATGTGTGGGATGAAAATATACGATCAGAAAGAATGTGTTGTACCCTCGGTCGAAAGAAGGAAAAACGAAAGGACGATGAGGAAATAAAAAATATAAATTGATTAAAAATAAATGACGCGTATGAGTTCGGATATTAATTTCTTGAATCGACGTTTATCACAACAGTGCCATTTGCTTTAATCAAATGTGTAATATTGAACAGAAAATTTCCGTTGTATATATTCGAGTCACGTGTTGGTTGAAACGTGCAAAATGCATGTGGGAGAACACGTGAGCCTGCGATCAGAGATCAGGTGGCACCTTCACCATTATAAAAACGAGCAGCTGAGTCGTTCAGATACCTCATATTACGACTATAATTGTCACAGCAGGTCAGAGATTTACCCACGGGGGCGCTGTAAAAATGATTTTTTCGAAATTTGCAGTATATCTAATTGAATGATTACACAACCACTTCGCGCGAATTGATGAACAGAGTAAACGGACAAGCCCTCGATTAGGATCGTTGACAAACAGAAGCAGCGAGTTTTCGTCCTTGGACAGATCACACACCAGATCATCTGAATCGAATTGGATTGTATTGTTGTGATATAACTGTTATCACAACTGTTTGTTGTGATAGAACAGATTCGGCACTTTGTGGATGTAGAGTATTGCAGTTGTTCCCACAAATTCCAATCGATCCAATACAGCAAACTGATAGTACGGCAGTATGATGGTATGATAGTACTTTGCACCATTTTTTTTTCTTCGTCTTTATTCGCGTGACAGAACAGCGGGACTGCTCTAGATTTCTGCAGAGCCGTATATCCCAGTTCTTGAACGGTGTCATGCAGTAAATGATAATGTTTTATAGCCACCTTTATACACAACGGCAACTACGCCGACCGTAAAGATACGCGGTTGCAGGCAGAACTAGAAATACTGCAAGAATCTAGCTGCAAGGGGTAACAAGGCATACGTTTAAAGATTTTCTTTTCCATTATCTACTCTGCTTTCGAATTTGAATATTCTGCATCGTGTTATGAAGCGAAACTAGCACGCGATCCTCCGGTGAAGACTGTGAGTAAGTTGATGTCACAGCAAAAGATTTTCATTCGAAGAGATATTCTGAAAAGAGAGAAAAAAATCAAAAAAAAAAAATCAGAACTCGCGGTTTGTGTTCGTCACAATCCAATAATATATCTAGTGTGAATATCCGCTACACTCTGTAATCGCAGCTTGTGATTCGGTGGAAGATGTGAAAAAAAAATTATCTGTATGTATCATGCTGTAGAACGCAAGCTTTTCCTGCAGTTAGACGTGACGCATGGGTACTCGCAACCGGAAGAATCTTGGCGTGGCGCGTTAATTGCTGTGCACATTCGGGAATGAGCGAGTGTCAAGTGCAAAGTTCCAAACACGAAATGGTACTTGATGTGAATCGTCCATAAAAGATAGCATATGTTTAATCCGTTAACTAATGGGTGCATTTTTTACTCATAATCCGATAGAATTTCGGTGAGTAATTAAAAAAAAAAATTAACGCAATTACACGTGCTGCATGGTTTTTGGTTGGTTTTGTTCTAATTCGTTCGAAAAATCAGTATGTGTAGTCTCGGCCATAACTACATGGCAAATAAATTCGTACATTCAAAAAACCAACACGGTCTTGCCACCCCTTGGTTGTTTTGAAAAGCTGAGTTCAGCTTCAGTTACCTGTGAGGTTCGTAGATGGCGCCGCAAAAAGCTGCGTGACAAACAGCTATATCGAGTCCTGGTTATCTTCCCTATGGTTTCGTAAATCGTGTACAAAGTAGAAATGAACGGTTATTTGGTCATTGATCATTGCATATAATTGCCACACTCAGTATTTAGTACGCACCACCAAAATTTCTTGCAAATCGAATAAACAAAGTATGTAAACGGCACGTATACGTTAACACGTACGCAATTTGCTGTACCGTTTCATTGTACTTTCTCGCACATGAATCGAACATAGAACTGGGAAAAAGTGTACAGTTGAATGTATACTGTACAATCTATAGGCCAGAGAAGATTTTTACGGAGAAAAAAATGTTGATAGAAATATTATGTTGGAGACAAAGAAGATATTGTAAGCTCAATCGTGATGATGATAAATGCCATCACGTCGATAACCCATTGCGAATAGTTGAATCGCGGAGATGACTTCAGGAGCAAGGGTATAACTGACAGGATAAGGAGCTCCGTGAAATGTTTCATATTGATCCGTTACAGAAAAATTTTATAGAGACAGCGATGAACTTGAAGGAAGTTCACGGTGATGACGGTGAAAAGAAATCATCCCTTCCGAAGTAATTGAGGAGAGAATGATACTGCTTTCGATTACAAAGACGTTCGAAGTGTTTTCCTTCATTGACGTCGGAAGTCGAGAGTCACCTCGCCAATAACACTGTTTTACTGCGATCGATACTCCACGGATAACGTGGCCATGGGCGTAACCTTTTAACCTTCATAAAACCAGAGCAGGTGATGTGAAATTTGTCTAACCGTAGTCACCGTATCTTATGGTGCAATGAATACACCTATGTACAACACTCGCGTGTTTAACAAAGATGCGCAAATACTTCGATGCGGAAAAAGCCGGGGCAGACCAAGCACGGGTAATAAAAAATACATTTGACAGAGTATTCGACGCCGGATGGGCTGGGGGACCACGTAGCTGAGGGAAAGAGTGAAAAAGAAGGGCTGAACACCTTTCATAATATAGCTTCGACCGTTTCGAGAGCCGAGTCAGCGCTATTTGCGGATCGCGCCGTGGTTCAGCACCGTTCTACGGTAACATCCGTCTGTCTGTCCAACCGATCGACCCGTTCAACCATTCGACCCGACCGTTCGATCTACCCCAGAAGTTCGTCTCTAGTGAAATAGTTAAATTACCGAGGCTCTGCGATAGGTATGGTCCAATGGCTCAACCTACTTTTCGAAATTAACTACACTTTCTCGTTAATTGTAGTAGATCAGCAGATTATTCGATTGGTACAAGCGCAGGGATGGCATCAAATTTCTACTGGTTCAAGTCGTGAATTGTTTCAACGTGGATTAACTTTTAATCGACGTTCAAATCATTGGCGAGAATAAGAAAAAACGTTCAAATGCGGCTCTCATTCAAAATGTCCCCTGGAACGATTAAATTGAAAGTTGTCAAGTATAGTCAGCCCGCGCTCTGGCGTCCCGCGCGCGCGTTGTATAAATTATTGAAGAACCTGTGAAAACAATCTCCTTTTCGCCGTTTCATCAGAATAAAATTCTGCCAAAGTAGAAACCCATAGGATGTTTCGAAAATTTATTGGGTTTTACTGTCCTAAATGTAAAATTAAACGGATCGAGAATTTACTGAACCAGTGGGGTCCGAAACGGTTATTTTTTTTTTCTATCTTTTCCCCCTCAACCATATCCTCGACCCCTATCTTCTATCACCCACTCCCTTTTTCTCTCTTTCTCTCTCTCTTTCGCCATCCTCTCTACACACTTCCCAGGCAGTGGCACCCCCGGCCCCCTCTGAACGATAAATTCTTTTTATAGGTATTTTCGTTGTTAACGTAAAAATCTCTTCTGCGAAACAAATTATCATAAAAATCAAATGCATATATTAAACAGAGCACCGATTTTCCCCAAAGAGCCATTCACCGATGATTCTGACAGCGGCATCACCGAGAAGTTTCAAGATACAAAACTCCGGTTATATAGGCTCTAACGCGGGTGGGACTGGCATAAACTGCGATATTGGAACGCCTTTTATCCAATACCTACTATCGCGCGACAATGAATCTAAGATACTTCAGAGTCTGTTCAGTCGTGGCATTTTCCCCTCGAGTGTTTGACTAGTGACTATACATCGTATAAAGGCTCGCTTCGTTGGTAAAGCGAAGGGTGTGTCTGCATATTGCAACCCCTCTATTTGACGATATAACGTCTTAATCTCATTACGTGTTTGTCGATGTACTTAGAGACCTTGAACGAGAAAATGTCTCACGGTTAGTGTCCATCATTCGCAACAAAATGGCTGCTGCTGGATTCTATGATTCTCATTACAAATTCGATGCCAAGCCTGGCGAAACCCCTTTGAAAGGACTGTATAATCCATGTTTACACACGATCAACCCCACGTAGATTATTAATAATTGGTGACACATGCATATGAATAACCATATATGCTCAATATATACTTCGAATGAAATTACCGGCAAGTGTCATGATTTCTATCTTTTATCTGTAACACCCAAAGATGATTCTGTTCGCTCGCAATCACTCAAACACTGATAATAATCTTCGCTTATAAACAAACTTATAATATGACATCAGATGATTAGATGAATAGAAAGATGCGTAGAAGGAAGCGGAAGATGGGAAGATAAAAAAGGATGAATGCCTATGAAGGATACGCTAGAGTTAGATGGTGGTAGAACATAACAGGGATCCCTGAGGGTAGGTAAGAGTAAGTAATAAGTCTTTAGCGAGACATGTTAATCCCGGACATCATTAAACCTTACCGTTGGCCCGTAGGTCTGTCCTTTCCGTCCTATCGTCGGTGCTATTTGCTAGTAATCCTCATACCCAACGCCCGTTTTTCCCGTAATCAATCAAGTTATTTCATCTTGAAGAGGCTCACGAAAGCCGACTGTTTTTGCAAAAGCCTCTAATCTATTTTAAATCATAAGAAAACCATTAAGTAAATTACAACATCTCTTCGAGTAGCTGAAAAAAGAAGAAAAAAATCCAAATTAATTATCTAAGGACTAGCAAAACTGTGCTCTGAAGAGATGAAAACTGGAGAATGGAGGAAGCCAGAAGGCCTTCTCATCCTAATTCTTAGCATGCCTACGAAAATAGCGAAGAGGGGAGTTTGGGCGAAGCTGAGAACCGTTCCTTGAAATCGAATGACTGGAATATATTCCGTTGTTGTACGATTGATTGTTTTCTTCATTCAGCCGTGATCATCTCTGCACGACAGCCGACAATTTTAAGGCAAACGAAGTGCCACGCGAATTATACTGCCGAGCTTAACCTCAGGACTCTGAAAATTATATCGATCATATATTAGACGGATTTATTTCTCTACAGACTGTTTGATTCATTTTTCAAGCAATCGATCGATCTAGGCAGCTTGCGGAAAAGCTTGCTCAACTCCATCGCCCTACAGGTATTGTGTTCGTGGAGTTCGTTTTCTGCTAATTTGTTCAAAATGTAAATATACGTGGGGATCACTTTCAAAAGTAAATTAGGACCCAGAATTGTATACGAAGTTCCGTGTTCGAATAATAATAGACTCCTTTGTGACTCTTGATAACAAGAAGTGGAAAAAGGGAGAAGAAAAAAAAAATGAAAAGTTTAAATGAAAAAAGCTACTGCAGCACTATACTGCGGAGGTACCCGTTTGAACGCTTTGCAAATATCTACTTTGTAGAATTATATTTTATCCCGTTGAGAGAAGACAGATCCTTGTTTTTCCCCGAGTCGTGAAATATCGCTTGCTTTCAGGAATACATTTGCCGCGTTCGTTTTTTTTCATTTGAGGGCGTACGCTCTTCCTTTGTAAGCAGCGCGCGCCTGGACTGCAGGAGTGAAGAAAGGATGGAGTGCAGAAGATTTCGAAGGGAATGGAAGCAGTGTCTGTCGGTCCATCCGTCTGCTGAATCGTATACACAGTTCAGGGTGTCGACGAGCGACCGGACGGCCATCCATTCACGTTATGTCTGACTATTATTTCCATTTGTCATCCAGATAACAAATATCAAGGCCCGATTCTAGACGTGAGCGAGAAAACTCAATAATCGAATTACGATAGCAATTGGCTAGGCGACGCGTAGGGTGGTTGCGCGTATCGATCGCTACGATCTACCAAAGAAAGCTCAAGTGACCATGACTCCCTGAAATAGGTTCACCCCAAAAAACGCGAGCTGCTCCACAAAATGAATTTACGTGAATCACAAATTTTTTTAAGTTTCACAAACGGTTATATATTGATCTCTAATTTTATGGTGGCACTTTTGGACAATCGTTGACGCATCTGTTTCAAAATATGGATTAATTCGCTACAACTGGACCTGGGCAATTTAATCATAACTAACAGGGACTGGCAGCAACAGGAAGACAAACAATAGCTCACGTTTGAATAATATTCGCAATCAGTCATACATGTTACTCATTATTTATTGCAAGATATGTGTACAGGGTGTCAAGAAATTATGTGTCGCTGCTTCTCCAGCTCGAGATCGGTGAAGCTAACTTCCGAACATGCTGCCCTCCTCCCCCCAAAATTGACGTCGCACCCGAAAATCAAGGTTAAAGGAAAAAAAAATCAACTTCAGGGGCTGTGCTTCCAGTTGAGACCGTGGCCGAGTTTCAGCAATTTACGACCAAAGTATGACGTTCTCAAATCGAACGGAAGTTGGAAAACACTTGCGGTGTGAACCTGCGACTATGGGTTTGAAGGGTAGAAAGGTGCACAGCGAAGCAACCCATCCCTCACAGTCCCACTCCCCCAATTTTGTCCAATTTTTATACTGATTTGGTATCATTTTCCGGTGGGAAAGAGTCGTTTGCGACCTCATGTTTCCCAGAATCTTTTGAGCTGTACTCGATAAGTAGAATTTTTTGAGCTAATAAAAAATTTGTTGGGTTTGTGGTCAATTTTGGGGGGAGGGGGAATGTTCGGGGGTGATCTTCGTCGAACTCGAGCTAGAGAATCACCTCGTGAAGTAGCGACACATAATTTCTTGACACGCTGTACAAAGTAGCCGTTTGTATGGGTGTGTATATTAACGTGTCAACACCATAGCGATGCGTGATGCGCACTGCAATTACCGATGGGTAAATAATTCTATTATAATCGATGTTAACGAATTTATCTGCATATAAATGCATTCACGAGGAGCAATTTCTCGGACAAATTTCACAGCATTGTCAGCCACTCTACCGCACCATAGCTCACAACGCGTTTCGGAATTTCCGGGTTTTATTTGATACTTTCGCTGTATATGTATATGTATTTTTCTATGGTCATATTGCTTTTTTTCCTAAAAATCACGTGAACTGGAAAGAATTTTTTTATCTTCTTTTTCTGTTTAAATTTCCTCATTTGTTGCCATAATTTTGTACAACTGATACATGTAAAATCTGTACGAAAAACTAATTCCAATGATATCGCTAAAAGCTCATCAAAACACATGTTTCCAACTAAAACTGGACATCTTTCTTTTATTTATTCATTCTTTTAATTTGTTTCGCTTTTTTCTGTATATTTTATTCACGTTCAACAAACTTCGAATGCAATAACGTACGTGATAATAATACAAAATATAAAATACACATATTCTTCTGTTTTCATTTCGGTCACTACCAAAAAGTCCAATTATCGGCCCTCCCGGGTGAATGAAAACAGAGATCAAACGGATCAGCACCAACAACATCATCACGTCATCAAAATAGGTATCGCTGTATCATGATACAGGCATCGAGTGCAATGTCGACATCACGGCCAAATGATATCGACGTTCTGCAGGCCTGTACCAAATCTCCATCAGCTTTTATCTCGCTCCTCCCTCCCCTCGGCCCACCTCGTTTTCTTTCTCTTTCATGAACTTGTTTTCACTCTCAAACAGAAAACAGTGACAAAAGATTTCGATTTAATCATTGTGTCACGGTAAAGAAAGTGCGGCAATTTTTCAGGTGACAACCGGTCATTGGGTAGGGTTGCACACGGCGTCCTGTCGTTGACCAGCCTGTCGACAGACTGTTGGAAGTGTATACATATATGTGGGTGAATACAGCAGCGGGCATTCACACGTCACTCAGCTCCGGTTTGCTCCAATTTCCCCCGATTTTTTCACTGTGCCACTCTCCAACTACTTTCCCTATACCTACCTATACTTCACTTTTCGCCACTTCCCATCAGACAATGTGCGGGCTATTTCACAAGAGCACCTGAGTGAACGAACACTGTGGGGTTGGTCGACTACCGGTGCAACATGAACACATTATCCGAACGATATGAGCATCGCGCTTTTTTTTCTTTTTCTACTCCTGCGCCCTGATGGCGATATTTCAATTAGCTTCCCTCGTTACGAAGTCAGAGTTAAATTTGCGGTGTTCAAGAATTTAAGGACTACATCGAAATTCCGGATTCTGTTGCTCTTTTTTCACTACATCCGTTATCCGAGTACCTAATTGAATTAATAGCATACTTCCGAATCCTCTCCCTTAAATTTTAACTCGTCCTGACCATTATTCTCAGCAGAGTTTCCAGTTCCTTAGCAATTTGCTACAAAACAGAATCGGTTCCCTTACATCCCGAGGAGGTATCACGTTTCTTATTTCCATGATAAGGGAGCCAAATTGGTGGTAAAGACGAATGCAGCGTTGGCACACGTGCCTTGTATGCTGCAAGAGTCCGTATAGTAATTCGGAGTGGTTCAGGGGGTTGGTCCGTAAGATTCCGATATAAATAAAATAGGACCAATAGCTCCCAGGTAGACATTAACGACATTTGTCGGCGGAAAAAACGCGGCGGTTGATGTGACCGCACTACACTGCAGTGTACAGAAACGTAGCATAAGAAAAGTTTTATTTATTTATTGGATTAAGGAACCGCACTCCAAATCACCACATAACCGCGTAATGGCGTGGCTTGGGTCTTTTTTACGGCTCAGAAACCTGATAGTTTTCACTGCCTTTTCGGTAAATCTTCTGGCCCTATCCAAGGGTCAGGTTCATGTTCGTCTGCAGGGTGTGCACGGATCAGATAGCCTCGCACACGCTCCATAGTGCGTTTCATGAAACACCCTCGCAGAATCTTGTGCAGTTTATATCCTTGGCGTGTGTACGTGCGAATACGTACGTACATACACATATAGACTCGCGGAAAGGCCCGCGGTACCTTTTTAAAAGGGCGATTCAGTCCGCCCATATTCCATTTCTTATTGATCCCATTTTGATCATCCGTTGCTCAGCGCCATTTCAGAATTTATTCGTACACATACTTCGACGCACGTATTGAACGTCAGCAAAAATTTGCTGCGTTCGATCCACAACTTGCAGTATGTCGGATTCCCATCTAAAGACGTTGAAAATCAGAATCCTATAGTGCAGCTACACTCAATTTTCAAAGGCTCCATATTTACTTAGGTTATAATCAAGGTTTCAGACGAGATATATTAATTCGGGAAACTTTTGACTTCCTACCCTGAAGCGGGGGAGACTCGGCAGGACGATTAATCATCCACTTGAGTCAAGTAAGCTGTTACCAGAGACACGCTCTGTGGTAGCTATACGTATAATATAACATATCCGTGTGCGTCGCTACAGGATATAACCAACCATTCGGATTTGGAGTTCATGCGACGTATTTCATAGTTATTTTTTATGTTTCCTTCCATCCCACCCCCCCCCCCCCCCCTCCATATTAAAAACTTTATCCTCCACATTACGAGTATTATTTATACGACATTGATCCGAAATTAGTTATTGATATCATTAGTAGATTGATTGTAAGCCATGGCTTTCCGCACCTGATCAAATATACTATCACCCGACCTACATTTAGAGTAACCGTACCTCCATAATTAAACGATCTGCGGTTGTTCGTCACTGCACTGTCAGCTCAATTCACCGTCCTGAAGTGAATGTTTAAAGAGACTACAGATTCGATGTACCTATTTCTGGAAACAATATTCGATCAAATGATTATCAAACTCGGCCTTTTCCAAGGGAATTTTCGTTCAGCAGGTTATACGATGCTTCTGTCAATGGCCTCGGCATAAAGATCAGCAGAGAAGTGCATTTTCGTAGCACCGTTATTTACTCATTGTCAGTTCGCTCAAAACCGCATGTATTTTTTAATGTACTTGGTAAAATTCATTCGGCTTTTGATCCCGAAAACATTCCATGAATCTTCCATGAATTAAACAGACGGTTCTCGTGACAATACAAGTTTTGCGCTGGAAACGATGCGAACACTGCAGGTAACGGCCAAAGTCGAGGATTATTTAATGGAACTGATCTTTGGCACGCGATTCATGGCGATCGTGATCACGGTGACTTAGGAGCTGGACTCAACATGACGAAAAGTTATTTATCGTTCAATACACTAATGGGCAAATCTCGTTGAAAGACTTTATAGGTAAATTATGTCATCTGCTTTGGCACACGAGTTGCTTAGCTAAAACAGTTTCTATTTCAAGACTGCGTTTAGTTTACTTCGTCAGGGTATTTTTGAATTTTTCGTTGATAAACTCATATGTTGTGATGGACGTTTAACTAGAATTAGCCGGTACACACAAAACGTTTCCAACTCTCATCGAATTTTCCTCTAATTGTTTGAAAAAAAAATGTACACCTTCATATACCCAGACTACTGGAAACGCGACGTTGCATGAACATCTTCTGAACGTTAGTTTACCCAAATGATTTTCTCTGAAGTATAACTTCTGATGAATTACGAAGTCAAGATTACGAAGAGTGATCGTAACGATATCAGCTTATGGTAAGAGATTGTTGGTTACGCGATAGGGGTTGCAAAGGGGTTGTTCGACGTATATTACTTGCTTGCATCACAAGGCAGTGCACAAAGTGATCGTATAGTACGGGTATAATACGCGCCTATATATACGAACACTTGACTCAAGAGTCAAACAGTGATCCTTGGTTTCTCTCCCGTTCAACCCCCTCCGCACATATGACGAGTTGTCCCCCTTTTGCCAACAAGCAAACAAATTAAGCCGTCAACGAGATGTAAACTGCTTAAAAATGCAATTACGGACTGGTGAGCGTATACAGGGGCCATATGTATATAGACAGGCAGGGATGAAATTCTATAGGTCTTGGAAACCTCTTCTGCTTACTCTGCCTATACTACATGAAGCTCAGTGATACGACTGGGGCTGCCTTTTAATACGTGAATCACAACATTGAATTTGGATTGTGAGCAGCGACTCGCTTTGCCCGCTTGGTGGGTTTTGGCCAGCTCGGCCGTCAGGATTATAGCGGAAGGGCGGGTTGAGGCGAAAGGCTGAGGGCGAAAGGCAGGAGGAGGGAGCGAAGGGGTGAGAGTAATCGCAGACCTTTTAATTACATTAGCTGCCGCCAGGGATGCCTCTGGCCTGCCCCTCTGCACACTCCATTCCAGACCCACTCGCCTAGCTGGTTCGGTTCTTTCATCTCACCGCTCTAGTAGGACAGTTAGGTACGCGTACTACGAATTGAACAATATGTGCTTGCATTCACGTACATACTTGAAAAGGCGAATATATCAAAATGTAGGTATATCCATAGTCGTATGATAATCCCGTCTGCGTATGCGGTAGATATGGGTGGACACTTTTAATTAAACGAATGGGAATATTTACAATGCACATTGACAGACTGGTAACCAATATCAGCACACGACTGGTTGTATGCCATAAAAACCAGCCTTGAATCATTCGTCTTTAGATCGTGGTAATCATCGCTGATCACCTCTAAATCAAACGATTCGTATCAGACCAGTACATGTCTATTGTCTTACCCGACCATAGGGGTTTAAGAAAATCTTGCTATTGAGAGATTCTATGCATCGATGCTTCTATATACGTACCGAGTCGAACCCAAGTTTTATTAATTTTCCATCGCCTTTCGTATACCAGCTGACAACCACAACACAGAAAATACATCGCTCGTACCGGACAGTCTAGATTAATGTATTTGTGCGTATGGATACGGCCGTTTGCACTATTGGGTTGTATAGGTTATATAACAACGACGTTAATGCCGACGAGAATAATGGGTAATGGGTGTAATTTGCTACCAGTCACGATCCGCTCCACAGTCCACTGCTACTCTTGTAAACTGCCATATATCGATTCTGGCCAGTATAAATGCGTTTTAATAAATTTACACAACTCAATTTTCCTCGATAAAAGTTATGGGTTATCCATCGGTTTTTTCTGATTTTTGATACTAGAAATAGAGTCCAAAGGCAAACAGGGCAACATCGATGATATCGTGCGTGTCGCATGTTTAAACTGACTGGGAGACTTATTAATATAATGAATTCAAATCGATGGCCACGTTGCAGGTATCGACGATATTTTGCGTATACTTCAAAAATACAAATGACGTCAGAGTCTTGCGTAGTTTGATATATTGCTTGTTAATTAAAAGTCAACAATACCCATAATGAGTACAAATTAGATTGTGATTATATTGATTGCAATTAATCACGAAGACGAGACGAAATAAAAGTAGTAATTTATTTCATCGCTTCCAATTACAAGTTACAATTAAAATGCTAAATTACATACCTTTATATGAATTACTACTGGGCATTGTTCCAATAAAATGCTATTCTCTCATGATATACGGGTAGAATATGAGAACGGCGATTTTCATTGGATAACGAAATTATTCACTGTCCTACTAACCACTCCCACTAAATCTCTACGTAATTATAAATAACAGATTTCATAGGGTAACAATTCAGCAGGCGCGTTCGATCGGGATTTTGATCCAGGAATTGAAATATATTCCATAGATACATACGATCAGGTGATATGCGAATTGAAATTGGAAGTTTTGAGTATATCCAAGGTGATTACAAGGGGGGAGAAACTGTAAATAATCACTACTGAATATTCACCTTTTCAGTTGAGTTTTCCAAAGGATTTTTCAGTGAAACATTAGCCGTGGTGGAATTATTCGGTTACGCCGAAGCTTGTCCAATAATTATTAGCCGATTTTTACGCGTAATCGATCATATAATCGATGAAATAAGGCAGTCGCTAAAAATGGAGGCGAGAAAAGCGGTTTTAAAAATATTTTAATTACATTACAAACATACTTTTAAACAATTTAATTACGGGAAATCATTCAAAGTCTGACACAACGCCACGACTCCAAAAATTTTTTTTGTATTTGTAAAGCTTCCGTAGTTACAACGTGTATTACGTAAAAAATCGTGCGGTTATATAAGTTATAGCGCGTGTATATATATATTTTTTTTTCACTTCTGCGGGGATGACAACGGGGATCAGCGTGAACAAGCCGTGGCGTAAATGTAGAAGAATGATGGACGAGAGGAAGGAAGAATGAAGGGGTGACTAAACGGACCGTTAGAACGGAGTGAATATAATTAAGGGAACAAATGAGAAAAAATCGAAATACATATTCAGTAGGTTTGGTAACCAAGCTATGACGGAATTCAGCCAAGAGCCATACTGACGGTGCAATCTTCAATGTTTGCTGGAGTATAAAATGCATTCATTTTGAACCGTATCCACCCTAACCCGGTCGTAATTGCTCACTCACTTAGATAGACATTCGTGTCTAACCAATTATACTGTACGAAAAACGTGGCCGTATCAATTATCAGCTGTTGTGATGATTGTAAAGGATTCGATTTTCCAAAGGGGGTGATCGATCACGTCAGCAGTTGAACGTAAAACAAGTAACCCTCTTTCCGGCCAGAATCATGAAAGAATATATGGGAAGAATTGTTTATGCTCTGGTTTAAGCCACGTTGAATCGAAAAATCGATGGATGTACGGCGTCATGGTGCGAGAGAAACGTGCAATATATATACGCTGAAAAACAGAAAACCCTCCAGGTATTGATTGAAGCGAATGTCACAAAATGTAAACTCGAAGAATTCAAGAATAAGGCTGTGGACAAAAAATTTTGATAATGATATTTCATCAATTCAATTCAATTTATTGAAGTACGGACCTTGAGCTCTCTTTAAAAACGAAACCTGCAGCATATTATCTCGTCTTTCAAGTAGAAGTTCTTCTTATTCACCGAAAACAAGAATAGCTATATTATTTTATACGAAGGAAATTAACAGGATCAATATAATGATTATATGGTACGACAAAGGTTCTGTGATTATTTTTCATTCACAATCGAGGTGCATGACTATCCCGGATATGTATGCGCAGATAATTAAATTCTGCATTTTAATCTCGATTTACGTGACCGCTCGTTGGAGTGACGATGCTGCTATTGGGGTTAAAGCAGGGAACTTCCCCCCACACCCCTCTTTGTCTTCTTCTTGTCCCTTCAAATTGTCCCTTGTCTCTGATTCTGGCCCCCGCCCTAAACCCTACAGAGGATCCCTTTGTCGGCGGGGCTTTGATATCTTTCTGTCTGTAGGCAAATTAATCGTCCACGCGCTTACGGGGTCTTTTTTTTTATCGTTGGCATAAATATTTTCACTTAGCTAACCTTTGACGGCACCGCTATTTAGAATATTCAGCCGCTTTATTTCAATAGAGGGGATTCCATTGTTTGTTTTTCGCGTAGAAAAAACGGGGGGGGGAGAAGACGGAAAGAGGGCGGAGAGTTGTTAATTTTTTGGCTCGAGTATATCTTCACCCGGATCCCACGAGCCGGAAAGTAATTTTATAAAGTGGACAGCAGCGCAGAAGCCTTCAAGACGTATCCATTGTTTCGTAGACTTTAATTTATTTCTCATAATATGTATCTCACGGAACGTAGATACGCCTGTCTAATCCAGTTAATTACAAGTTTCGCTTCGAGGTTTTCTTTTCCGTGGATAAACAGGGAATCGAAAAGGGCACAACTTTTCGAGGGGAAACTTCTCCAGTTATCTCGATCTGAGAGAGCTGCTCTCCTGCATGCATCATTCTAACGCTGCAAATCTCACGTTTCAATTATTTCGAAGATCATATTGTGAGTCATTTCGTTTATATTATTTACAAAACTTACAAATAATTGTTCATTCGTCATTCTTACGATGACTATTTCCGCATCCTTAAATAGTGAAATCAATCATGTGAATTATTGATGGTCTTTTAGCAACATCAGTATGTGAATTATCTTAGGTAATTAGGTAAGCGGCGGAATGAAGAGAATTTGATTTACTGTGTTACAATGCTTTCGGCGCTTACCTTATGGTGCACGGATCAGCTGCTGATATACACGCACATAAGACTTGCAAATATTTAAAATTTACGACGTGAAATACCATAACGCAGCCCATCTATACGAGGATGATATACCGGTAAAGAGCGAGTGGAATCCATGCGTAGAGTTTTTTTGTACAGTCCATCATTGTCATCTTTGAAATCTCTTCAGCTGCTGCAGCTGCTGATCGAAGTGCTATTCCAGTTCAACGTATTGCATCCAGTTTATCTATTTTTCATTCGACGAAGGAGTGTGACAATGGGATGATAGGAGGACCTCCTGCAATAGAGGATGAGAACTAGAACTATCTGGTAGAGTTGTTGATGGGATAAAAAAAAAAGAATCAGAGCTGAGAAAAGCAGCACTAAATGTGCTCCTTCGGTATACAGCTACTCGATATCACCAGGAAAGTCAAGTAGGAGGTCTCGTACGCTGACTGAAATAAATTCTTCATTCATCTACTGGAAGCGAATCTCTGTTGCTCTTTTCTCCGAATAACACCAGTTTGATGGTACAAGAGAAAAAAAGGGCAACAAAAACAAGAAAAATACAAAAATACAAAAATGTCGGAGTCTCACAGAATGGAAAGAGTTTGACGCTGGCCTTTTCCGAACGTTGTGTTGCACGGGGAGTGACAGTCCGTTAGCATAAGTCACGTGGGAATCACGCTGATTGGGTTGTTTCTAGCTCCGTAAGGCACCGTAAGGTTCTGTAAGGATCCATAGTAGGGGCCGTTCCCGCGGGAGATCCCGGGTAACTTCTAACTGACAAGGATGAGAGGACCGCCTGCCGCATTTTCTTCCCTAGTATATATACCTATACATATCAATGTATACCTACAGGCGCTCTTCTTTACTTTCGTATGCTCCACAAACTGAGTGGCAATTGAATTTATCCTCACCTGATCGCGACGCCAGATTTTTTTGATTGATCTTCCGATTGAATTTTCTCACTTTGACTGCTTCTTTACTTTTTACCGAGGATATATTTTTATCGTAATTCAAAATCAGTTTCCGAGATTTAACTTTGCGAAATAATATACACGGAGTAATAAAACAATTGACCATATTCAAAAATCATTGAAAAATATGAGACAATGAAACAGCAAAACTCGGTAAAAATGAGTCTTTCGAGATCGGACTGGAATTAGACAAGAGTCTATACCTACCTGTAAGTTCAGTCACGCATACTTATATGTACAAATATTTCGGGTCTGAGTGCACTTTATCTAAAGTCATATATGTTTACGATCACTTAATGTCGGCTGCGCGTGACCGACGATTTATGTATTAGCGTTTAGCGCTCTTTCTCTCGATCGCATAGTTTAATAGTTTACCTAGTGCCGTGTACTCCAGGCCCGGTAGTTTAGGGCAATTTATAATGAATTTGTTCGTTATATTTTCACACTATAATATATCATATTCTGTCACGGATAGTACCTATTATAGCTGCAACAAATACCGAACGCAGTAGTACTACTGTGTGGTTTCATTTATACATACAATACAGCCGATTAGCGTGCATAGCGTGAGTCGTGGAGTTTCATATTCAATCTATTATCATCTCGGCGCACACATGATTACATAATTTGAGCTATCTAGAGTAACCAGCTGCGTGTACGATGGAAAGCATGTAACGGATCTCCGTTTTGACGCGGAATTTTTTCTTTTTTTCTCATCTTGGTAACAGTGTCGCCACAGGGCGGATTTCAAGAATCGTTCGAGTGATGAAACTAAAATTGATATGAAAGAATGAAATTGCTTATAAAATGCGTCTGCCCTTGCGCACTGGTCCACTCATCGCAATTTTATCGTCCCGGTAGTTTCACGCATGAAATAACAATTTGTAATGAGAAGTGAAACCGTCGCGGACCCACTCGTCTGAAAAGACCTCTTCGCATCCTGGCCTCTCCTGCAGGTTTTCCTTAATATAAGTACATCGGAAAATACATAGCTAACTGCAACGGTGAGTATCAGCTTCCATGTCTGTTATATACGCCAAGTTTTCCCAGGATAGGACAACCAAGGGATGCAAATTATACCTTTTATAGTCAGTTCCCTCTTAAACTAGGGTATAAAAAGTTCGAGGCATGTTTTACGCCTATATTCAGGAACGGTATAGCATATATTTGTAGCGCTACAACGAGAAAGTGTAGACCATACTAGTTGGTATACTTGGTTGGGGGCAGGGACGAGGATCGGGAAGATTACAATATTTCCATTAAGGAGTAATTACTGCCCTTCCTCGTGGGCGGACTGACTGTAACATCGAAGAGGTTGCCTTGGAGGTGAGGCGTAACTCTATAGTATACCGAGGCGAATAAGTTGTGACGTCAAGAGAGGGGATAAAGAGGGGAAGGGACGTAACGGGAGGGGAACAGGGAAGAGCCGTGAGATCTCATTGAGGCCGCACGCACTCAGATAACACCCTCGACACCTTACAGCCTAGCTGGCCAGTATTCTGCCCAAGGATCCTCGGCGACTAAGGGATGAAACCAGGCAAAGTTTCGGTCAAACTACGTCAAACTGTCTGTACGTAGGCGCACGATCATTATTCAATATACCAACTTTGCCTACAAACTTTGATCACGATGGCTTTTGACTGTCCAATGCAAGTTATATACCGGTGGTCATTTACGTCGCCAATTGGAGCGAAAGGTTCATTGGTACCCATGCATACAACTCGTTTAGATCGTAAGTGGTTTTAAACCGAAATTTATTTATTTTCTGAATATACTCATTCAAATCGTATATAACTTTGAAAGGCTAAAATGAAACTGACTTACTGGAAATACGGCGTTACGTGAAGTATTTTCTCAGGACCCGTTGATTATAAAAAAAGTTTTCTCTAAGGACATAAAATCTATGCAAACCATTCGCTGACTGTAATTGCTTTTTGATATCTAACGTCGTTTCGTAGCAGATCGTCAGATTAAACAATCTTGACGTTCAGTTATGAGAACAAACGTTATCGTGTCCAGAATGTTAGTCTCTCGGTAATCTCTTTGGAAGACTTTGTTAATTATAATAATATCCTCAAATGTAGTTCGAGCGGAAGCGAAGGGCCTATCTCCGGCACCGACGCTGCTCTGAGATTCTCATTTGAGCTCATAATCCTTCGTCCTTCACTTCTAACTTGGTGCTGGAGGATGGATAATAAATTTATATGCACGAAAACGAAGGCCAGTGTGATTTTCAACGCGTATTATATGGTACAGAGTATACCTAAATCGACATGACACGCGCCGAATACATCGCGATTTGTTGAGCTTCACACCCAACCGCATAGTTTCCTTATAAAACTTAAAATGTGAGTAATACTATTTTCGTTTGGAGCTATACCTACACGAGTGTGAAAAATTCGAGCTATGTTCAGCTCCACGCTAAGCAGCCAGGGCAGCAATATTTTCACTCGTAAACGGCTTCAATTAATCACGGGATCAGATAACCACGTAAAACTGGCCACGCGCGATTCCATTCGCTGGGCCTCGCCAAATTAAATTAACACTTGCCGTGAAATAAATCATGCACTCTCACACTTATACATCAGGTACGTAGTTACATTGTACGTATACACAAATTTATACCTACATAAACACGGTTCCATATTACTAAACACCTAGGTCATGCGCTCTTTATAAATGCACTGGTGCGCAAGCATAGAGTTATCTATATTAACTTTCACGGCGATGTATATTATACACGCACGCATGTGCATAACTATTTATAATATTATATACCCTGAAAGTATATTTACAATAACAGGCTCAGAGTTTGTATGGCGACATAGAAGCCACCCTTATAGAAATATACCCAACCGTGTATAGAAGCATATGGGACATTACGCGCCTAGTATTGCGCTAATGGAATGATAGAGGCTAAACGATAAACTACCCTCGGGGCTGCGTGTCGCTGGTGACGACAACTCAGGTCACGCGAGAGCCAAAGCCCACGGGTATGCTCGGGAGAACTACGGCCAGAGACCAGAACCGGAAGAAGGATTAAACCCAACTGTAGTATATTAGACCTGGTATTTTGATACAACGAGAAATCGACAGGTCTCTATTCATGCAGTGGCTAGGCTTCGACTGGTCAGCCTTGAGTCGATGCACAGCTACTCCGTCGTTACCGAAGGAAATCACCTCGTTATGTGCCAAAATTTCCAAGGGTTGACTGATTGTGAGTGATCAGACTCAGGTGTGGGCTCCCGACCCTGCATGACCATAGTCTGCGTCACAACCGAGGTCACAACCGTATCAATTCCGGCAGATATATTTCGGCGCGAAATCATTCAATATTCAATCTTTGTTGATTCCATCGTGAAAAAGAGATGTTTACTCAAACCTCGCAATCCGAGAACGAACTGGCACCAAACGAAAAAAATCGCAAATGTATGAAAGATCATCGAGCGACGTAAAGTTGAAGATTTCAAACTACTTGACAGTTCGGAATTTATTCATCAAACCACCAAAAAAATGAACAAAAATTTATAATAGGAACGAAAGTGATTTGAATAGCGGAACAATCATCTTACATGGTTCATTCAGTCAGAATAATATGGAATCAGAAAATTCAGTAGAGGTGAACAATCCGCCGCTAATAATAAGTGAGTCGTAATATAAATATGGGTTTGTTATTGAAAAATGTTCAAAATCTGCAGCTGGTTATCTATTTTCTGACCTACGTCTTTCTTGGATTCAATTAAGCAGATACAATACTTCGCGCTTCATTTGATTAATTAATCTTGTTATCATTTGATAATTTAATTTTATTCCTATTGACTTGAAATTTTTACAGTTGAATGGAATAATTCTTAAGTATAACGGTATCGGCTGTGGGCCACCTTCTTGCTCAAATGACTTTCGGCAGCTGGTTGCTAACTCCAAATAAATTTTGTAATTCAAATGACGAAATTGCTATTTATCGAGCAAAGTTAGTCCGGCAAACATAGGGCTGGAATTATACGTGAGAAACCATCGACCCTCAACCCTTGACCTTTGATAGATCGAACTCTCATAGACGAAACTGTTTCCTTACGTTTGCCTTACTTCGCCTTCGATGAACGGTGGCGTAGAATTACCGGCGCGGTCATTAAGCCCGAAGGCTTTCGTTTAATTATCATATGCCTGTGGATATAGTGGGGTACCGTTGCTACGGGAACTTAATTAATTATTCGTAAAGGCGGGAAAATAATGGCAAAACTAATTTTTATTTCTTCATTAAAATGTATCGAAATGAGGAAACGAGTACATCGACCCGCCACCGACTTTAGTGTCGCCGTTAACTTTCACGTCTCATTTTATTGCAACGTCCTTTATACTTTATATCCTTTTCCCGTGCTATTTCGATTTCGACCTTCTACTACTCCACAGTGGACTGTCTTCTCATCCAGAAGTCGGATGATGTGCCACGTCCTACAGAGACGCGCGGATGAACCAGACAGCATCAAGGATTTAGAGGGTGAGAAGGTGACCATCAACTTCCCATCGGCCTAAGCTACAAAACCTGCAACACGTACTATAGTAACCGTTCGTTATGGTCTCCTAAATTGGAAAAAATAATTTCGCCGGATCTGAACCGGATCAATCGGTGATGCTCCCGCGGTCGGTGTAGGATATGTACGTTGGTACCTATCCCGTATAAAGCTCGTATAGGTAGCACGTACGCAGCAGGGGTGATCGATAACTCCCGTTAATCTGTGGCCAGGTTGAGGTATACGTTGAAACGACGAAACTGTTTGCAAACTCTTGTGGTGACATTCCTATCAAGATTCCTATTCGCTAACTTTCGGTTCAGATAACACGGATCAGCACTCCTAGACCGAGGATCGAGTAGATGGTCGATGAGGTGTCAGGCATTCGATTCGATACCGCACATACGTATATGTACGTACACGTACATATCTACCATTGAAAACTCAAGTGTTTCGATTGTACCCTACGTGTACAATTGAGTGTCCACGGAAGTGCCGATGGAATGCCACTCAAAGCAGCAAAATCCTCAAATGCTGCGTTAGTTTCAACGATCGTTGACGAGACTTCAGGCATATATCTATACATGTATACGTATAATTGAACATATTCAATGCTGAGGTACATATATGTATAAAGGTGTGCCAACACATAACTTCTGTATTAACGGCAATCGAGTTATTTTATCAAATTCAATTGTATTGAGCCGTTGTTAAAATTTCCTCGCGATATCGCAACGATATAGGTGAAAGGGAAAAAACATCTGTGTATAGTCGAATACTTTTTACTTATTTTGTTTGTTCTGTTCCACTTTTGTTCTCTTTTTTTGTTTTGTACGTTGTTGATATTTGTATCGACATGGGGTTCGAACTCTCGAGTTGTTTTACGTTGGTGAACGAATTTTGATCAATCCTGCCATAAAACAGAAATTGCTGACGTCTGTCTGGATCCCCCAACCGCAATGACCCTCATAAAAATCACTCAAGCCTTATTCGGAAATTATTCTGACTCAATTATCCACTGATTTCGTTTACGATGCTATCATATATTTGATCGAACTTTCCGACGCCAGAAGGGCGCTGGTTCGCTGTATGTTATTATTACGTACTACATACGATACACAACGCATATATGAAGCGCAATTCGTTTATAACGAATGGGAATATGCTTGTTTAATGCATCATGCCAGAATTACCATATCGTTGGCTAAAGATGGCCAGTAAGCATTGTACAATTATTTGAAGTATTGCGTTAGATTGCTTCACTGAAACTTTACTTCCGTTCCGGTATTCTCCATTATCTTTCACCCTTATCATTATAGTGTCGCTCGTTCTTGTCCTAGCTTTTTGACGCATAAATCTAAACCAACTATGTACAGTGTAATGTATATAATATGTACATATACATGTATATGTTCATTCTTCTTCTCTTTTTGTAGGCAAATTAATGTGCACAACTTGCATAAAATTTCCATGTATGCGTTATGTTTGTGTGACTAATAAAGTGCAGGGCCACGGCGTATCGTATTTACTATAGTGGCAAGTTGGAAGTAGCTATAGTTTCAGGTACCTATAGCGTAAGACCGTTATAGTTGGCCGGCGGTTGCAGGTTGGGGGGCATATATACAAATGAGGGTGTGAGCGCAATATCTAGGGACGTTAATTACAAACGGGCGTGATGAATTATGACGTGAGGAATAACGTGCCTCCTGCTGCGGCAGTGGGAACCACCAACGAACGTCCACGAACAACCCCGATTCCCACCGAAAACCTTTAGCGAAACAGCCGTTTGCGCATTGCTTCAATGGATCCGTGCCGAGGGGTATACCTGTGTGTATAGCGCGGCGAGCTTCTAAATGTAGGCCTCATGCAAATAACCGCCACGAGGTCATACCCTCGGGGCTATAATTTTGATGAAAATTAATCTGACTCTTAGGTAGGTAGAGGATCTTCAAATACCGTCATGCTTATCCGAAAACCGATCGAACACGAATTAGACTCACTTGTATGTCGAAGGTTGCATACATGATCAACTACATTATTATTAGTCATCAATTTCTCGAATACTGAAGTGAAATATCGTGAAAATATTATACTTCTAAGAGCACTACTTTTTCCGAAATCTTAGCTGCACTAGATTAGAAAATCGGGGGATGTGGAATCAGATTTCAAAGGGATGTACTTTCATGAAAATCTCAAAAACCTGGTGACATAACATTTTTTAATATTTTTTGTCCGTCATAAAACTGTGCCCCCTTCTCCTTTCTCTTTCAAAAATTAATACGGTTGATTGCAGTCTAACAAGCTTCGTAACCATGCCAATGGATTTGAGCTGCTTTCAAGTTATTCCTTGTAAATTCCGACGGACAAAAGTCTGGTTTTACAAGAGTGATTGCGTCCTTTTTTTCTTTTTGAGGCATAGAGCCTTAAAAAGTAGCGCTCAATCTTATTCCTAGGGACATTTCAATTCTTTTATACCGTCCAGATTGCGAAGTACTCCAGACCGCTGAATTATCTATAAGCACTCGATGATGAATGATGAAACGGACGGACCCAACATCAAAGATCATAAGATTCAGACGGTCGGTGAAACGGTGCTGGAGTGAGTATAATTAAAAAACGTCGTCACTTTGGTTCATTTTATTTATTTTTTTTCCACCATTCGTTCTTTCTTTCAATTCTTGGAGCAGGTGTGACTATATTCTGCTGGCTTGTTAATGCGTAATTTATGTGACGTTTTATTTTAATTTCAACCCTTGTTTTCCCAGACCAGTATTCTCCGTATTATCGAAAGGCCACGCAAGCTTCCTTGCGGTGTATGTCGGGAAACATATACATATACGTATACACATATATACATTTCACACGGCGTCAGTGTGACGTACGCTCACATGCGCTATTTTACAGAGGTAAACGCACGCGTTGGCTCAACACACGAGAGGGTTTACGTTTATACTATCACACATTCACGATAACGGGTATATACTAGCTTCGTATATATATATATATATCAATATGTATTCCGGCAAAGCCCCCGGGTTATACAGAGTTGGTTATCGTTAGATCGGTGGCGTTTTAAATATTGCGTGTTGAAAAATACACACACATATATACGTATAGGTACTCGCCTAAACCGCGCACTTCGAATGGCTTTGCGTGGTGGCTTACCTCGCCATAGCGGCGTGGCTCCATATGAGTGCTGTTGTCCGTTGGTTCAGAAAATGTGCTATTTTCCCAGATTCAGAAATAATTGGATATATATTTACACGTGGGCACATGGCATGTACGTGTAGTATGTCACGTATACACAATGCCCAACAGAAAAGTAAGCATGCGAACGCTGTACGAATTTCAAAACGAATCTTATTAAATACGCAGACAGTTATCGCTCATTCAGATTTCAGTATGAATTTTTGTCTATCGTAAAATTATTAATAATTCTACAAAAAAGGCTCCGGAAACGGATTTCGAGGTGTAAAGAGTTCGGTAGACTCGAGAATGAAGCTGAAAAAATTATCATTTCTATGAGTCTTGATCGTGACACGAGCACGTCTTCGCTGCTGGAAATCGAATTAAATAAGGGTCCGAGCTCCAGACTTTTCTTGCACGGACTGATGTTGAAAGAAAAATTTGAGAAAATTTTTTTTGTTCTTCAACCCCTACGGGTTTGAAAAAAAAATATTGTCTCAAAGTTTTCTCTCAAAGCTTGTAGTTTATACTATACTAAGATCTTAGCTCGAACCTGAGAGCGAAGCTTAAGCTACCCTTAGTAGCTGAGACAGTTTTCTGAATAGCGTAGCTATTGTTGGTGAGAATTAAGTGCGAACCTACTGCCACCTCAAAAATGAGACAAGATAGAAGAATCCCGGCATAACGACGAAGGATTACTCGCTCTGTGTACAGTAAGACCAAGGTGCCCCAAACCATTACAGTAGATCCAAGGCATTCAAACAACTTGAGAAAATTCTAGTTTTTAAGATAGTGGCATGTGAATGACCCACTGAGGGTGCAACATTATTGTCAGTTGACATTTCTGAATTCTGAAGGTACAGAGTACATATACATTGACGGAATTATAGGGCCGTTTCATTATCGAAATTAGAATTCTTTTGGAAATCCTACAATTAAACGAGTATACTCCGTACAGATACCGCGCAAGAACTGAGGGGGGAAGTCAAAATATTCACACCGGGCCTTGTATAATATAGATGTACCTGATGGCGTTAATAAGCTTCCAAAGCGATACACTTTGGTGAGGTAATATTTTTTCTCTCTTTTTTTTTTAGTACCCGCGTAAGTAATAAAGATAAAGTCCGATCATAAACCGCAAATAGACGACCCTCTCTCGTTCGCTTCTCTCTCTCTCTCTCTCTCTCTCATCCCCCCGACAAAACTCGATTATGTACCAAGTATACCGTTGCCTGTTAATTCTGATCGTAAAGGCAAAATTAACACTTTAAAATATAATATCAACAGCGTGGTTTTCCAGTGATAGTGTGAAATTAATTATCGTAAGTTTATTCCGCAATCCGATTGAATTGTGATTAAAGCGCGATGAGGCACGTTCTGGGATCGTTAACGATTAATTTTCAAAGTAAAGCTACATTCACTCGAACACAACCTCCAACACCTGTACTATGTATAACGTTTGGCAAAACAAAATTTGGCGATGTATGGATGCGTATATATTGAATGAAAAATAATTGCTAATTAACAGGAGATTCGCCTTCGATATCACGCAGGCACACGATTCTCTTTCACAAGTCCACAACCCCTATGAAACACCTGCAAGGTCGGAAGGGTAACAGTTTCGAAAAATGTTCGCATTTCACACTTATGTAATTTCTTATGGCATATAACATATCTTTTTTTCTACTTTGAAATTTTACAACTCCGATGATAATTAATAAAAAGAAATTTAATTTGTTATAGTTGTTGTCACTTGTACGGTGTACAAAAATGTGCATTAGAAAAAGTTGAGGCTAATTTTCTTCTTACTTCTAAATGCGATAAATATTTTTCTTTTACATTCAAAGCTATCAGAAAATAAATGAAAATTCTAGCTGAAATTTATTTTAATAATGGGACAAATGATAACTTCGCATACAGCCCAGCCAAGGGCGTCATGTCAACCGACACATGTGTGCATTATTAATAATTACGTCAAGCCCCCCTCCCCCGCCCCCAGATTACATCAGAGCCCGTAAATATAGGTATTCACACTCTGGCAGAAAGTTGCCGAGATAAAAGTAACGTGATAAATGCTGTAGCGTCACTAGCACCAGGTCACTAATGTTTTTCAAATGTTTTTCATTACTCGCCTGTATGCAGCAGCCACACAAGGTCTGGCAAAGAGCAACCCTTTTTCCATTTTTTCTGGCTCCCCTTTTTTTATCTTCCTTCCAGTCTTCCGTTCCTCTAAAACTTTGTTATAGCTTTTGCCCTTCGCGGAAAATTCGACTGACCACCGTCAAACTACCCAGCCGAAACTGATTTATTTTTCAATACATACTAGCTACGAGATTGTTTCAATGCGCCACGAAACCTGCTTTGAAACACTCGTCTGAAGTATCTGCGTAAATCTTATTAATCCCAACTTCTTTTCTATCCCATTAACGACTAATGTGTCTGATATTTTACCAGACGCTGGGGGTCTAAAGTCCCCTGTGAGTTGATTGTAGTTGCCATCACGTTTTTTTTACTACATTTTAGGTACTTTTGGAAACGATATAGATAGGCGAGGGTGGAATGTAAGTCACTTTCAAGAGGTGCACAAAATACTATTTGAATTGTATAACAATATCCATAGATCGTACACATAAATTCAAATTTGGAGATTATTCAAACGTTTGTTATTGTTGTTTTTCTTCTGTTTTTCATTGCTACATATAAGTTGAGACAGACGCTTCAAAATACCGGTAAAGCATTCAGTTGGGGGATGTCTAGAGCATGAAATGATGGCATTGTCAATTTTTTTATTTCAAGTCACGATATGTTTAAGGTCGACGATAATCACTAACATGAAATCAAATAGCTTTGCGTTTGAACGAAACTGTACGCGCCGCTATAGTGAGGCAGTGAGAGAGAGAGAAAAAAGTGTCCCTCAAACAGTTTTCAATATCTGCGTACCACCGCGGAAATAATGTCATTTAACGGGCACAAAGGATTTCCGTCCATGTTCAATTGTTTTCATACCCACAGCTAGGTCGCTGCATATTCATTTTATAAAAATAACAATAAAATTCGTCAACCAAGGAAAAACGAAGGATAGAGAATAGATTAAACAGTTGAGATCAATGACGTCGCGTGTGCGACCCTCCTGCTTTCGTTCGTTCGTTCGTTCTTCCGCTTTTCAGCAGTCGTCTCTATCCCTATCCCTACCCCAATTCCTATTCCTATCCCTTCGTTGGTTCGTTCGTTCGACCGTCGCGTTCGTGTATCCCTTGCGGTTTTACTACGCGCGACACACCAATACAAAATGGGATTTGCTACCGCGACTGTGGGTTAGGTACGAAGCTCGGTGAATGAGCTCGTAACTCAGTCGAGTTGGACGACCCAGGAATGCAGTGGCCTTGCATTAGCGTATCTTTAAGCCCCTGCTGGCCATGATTACTCGATACGAAATGGCCGGACACGCGAGGTGCAGCGAACTCCGCGAGCAGTGGCAACCTTTGTGTGGGCTTTTCCATTCTCCTTTTTTTGCTGCCTTTATTATTTATACATATTCACCTATGAGGATTCTTGATAATTCAACAGCGCTCGGATAACACCCCTCGTTGAAATTTTGTTGCAGAAAAATAAAAGCGATTCTTGCGGTGAATTATGCCTGCATTTATAATAAAAACTATTCCAACTCAAATTGCGTCGAATATCAGCGAAATCAAAGCAGGCTTACTACTGAGGTACACAGAAAATGGTTCTGCTAGAATTTCAAAACATCGATATTTTTTTTTGATCGCAGCTTGACATTATGACATTGCTGACGATTTCTCGCACGAAAGAGTATTTTACGTAAGTATTTGCCGAACAGACCACAAGAATTGCAGAAAGTCGAATAACTGAATCATAAAAAACGGAAAACTTGTCACACCACATGAAATTATTACTTTTTCGAGCCAACAATAAGAAATGTGGGGACTTTCGGAAACACGTTGGATATCGATCTGTCTTCTCAGACTGACTCATCCATACGATTTTTCAGACTTCCTTTATCATCCAGTGCGGTATACCGATGATCTCTACATACTCACAAATGGTGACATCGATGCTTGGTAAGACCGGTACGTCGAAGGTTATCGTCATTCGAGAATAGGACCGGTTCGGCTGGGGGTAAGTTTTACTCGGCATTCCATGGAGCGTATCGTAGACTACGTGTGTCGGTAAGTTAGCGTCTGATCATTCAACATCATCCACCGATTGGACAATAAAAAATAGTCATAAAATTATAAATCATTTTCTCATCGTCAAAATATGTCGGAAAAATGTTCAAATTCGATAATTGATGGCGAAGGGTCGTCTTACATATTTGGATGAGATCTGCCATCGGTATGATACCACGGTCAGTACGTAAAGAGAAAGCTCGGCCTTCTACTGCTGAATAGTAACTTACCGACGGCAATGTGATGCGGTTACATTGGCCGGCGAAACATTACCTGTGGTGGCATTCATCTGAAATATCATTGTCAGGTAGGTGAAAGGTGTCAAGTGAATAATGGATGCGTCTTCGTACAGTTTTCTATTACTTCACGATAGCGCTTTGATTCAGACAAACATACAGGTGGTAGAAAGCTGTATACAAATTCCGCTCATTATTCGAATATTCTTTATCTTTATAATAAACAATGAATCAAACTTATTCATACAAGAGGACCAAAATAAGTATCGATATGTTATCGCGATCTCCACGCTTCACTGTCCACTATAACGTGCAAAAAATTGGGGCTATTAAAATACATCATTGGTGTCGAGAGTCATCACCTGGGCTCCATAGAACAATGACGTATCATCTGTCGATGACAAAGCTTTTATCAAGTCACTTTAAAAAGTGTAGTCGCTTCTATACGAGATCTGAATCAGTGTAATTAGGTACTCGCATCATAAAATAATAAATTATATTTTCTACGGAGAGTCAAAAAGATGTTCAAGTTTACAGCTGCCAAGTTTATTCCCGAAAGTAATTGGAGACTGATCAAGACGGTTTAATCGATATGGAAATATCCTAATTCTTTCATCAGTATATAAAACGGTTCAGGCGTGTTGAAATGATTTTGTAATCAGTGCGCCTTTGTTTGATAACGAACATGGGCATCTTGTCTAAATGTAAATAACGTTAAATGCATTAAGTAAATATTGCTAATCGTCAAGTAAAACACTTCTTAGTTGATATCCACCATATTTGCACAAATCCTCAATGTAACGTTCACGAACATGGGTGGCTATGTGCAGATTTTACTACCTGAGAATTAGAGAAGCAAAGATAGTAATTTATTTCGCATGTCACATATACACCAGACGCTTGAGTTCCGTAAGTGTGCGTTCATTCGATACGCAAACGGTTCATTCTTTCTGTTACAATTATGGTACGGCTCTTTCAATTACAGACGAAGAGAGGCTGATACTTTTGTCTATCGCAGTTTTTCCCGCGGTTTTTGCTCATTTTCATTAACTTTTTGCTGTCCTAACTTCTATAGTTTTTGTTGTTCTTAAGCGTCACGCGTGTCGGAAGGATATGCAGGATCTACTCCAGCTGCAACCCCCAAATCCGAATTTCGGGAGCATTCCGGCGCGGCGTCTGCCTAATTTGTACAAATTATTTCCGGACCAATCAGGCGTGTAAAATTTTCATGTGCCGTGTCAAGAAAAGCTATTTAGAAGGATGTGCGTACATATATAAGTAATTAAAACGCGTGGACATAAAAATCTCTACGCATCTTGTCGGTCAGCTGGCTGCCTGATATACATGATTTTCCATTCGTTTCTCGGCAGTCCTTGTTATCAACATTTTGACAAATTTATATAATTACTTCCGTTCCTCTCCTGAAAACATTAATCATCCAGTTTAGTTCTTAAAGTTCCGTAAATGAGAATTATACGGACGAAATTTGAGATTTACGACCTCGTATTCGTTACCGCGATATTAGAACTCACGAAATAAAATTAGAAAGACACTGCATCGCAATAGCCAAACAAAATGATTCTTTCACGATGATGGCTGTGACAATTTTTTCTTTATTCTCTTAAATAATTGCGGTATATAAGTTTGCAGATTTGCTTTAATGAGTATACATATACCATATTATATTATGTGCTAAAGAACGAGATGAACCGTGCGAATGTTTGCTCAACGTGCGGACTAAACCATTTCGTCAATTCGCACGTGCAAATTTTTTGTTTGTAGATATAAGTTCTACATTCACACACAGCTATCATATACGTGTATGACAAACGCAATTTTTATGGTTAAACTTGTGTCACTTTTGCAGCTGTTAGAACATTAGGGGAAAAGATTGCTCGGTTGTATTGTATGTATATATATAGCGATCATTGGACTCTTGGGTGAAAACTTTTCCATCAAACAGCCCTCTCACCAAGCAGTCGGCCGCGCCGCAAGGGTGTTAGAAAAAAGTAAATAAAAATAAAAGTTAGGACAAAAAAAAAACCAAGCGACAATTCTTCCACGAGTTCACTGTAGTTACTTAAGAAAAATTTCTCCTTACGATGAACAAGGTTATATAATATGGGTACATACGAAGCTCGCCGAACGAGACAAAGCAGACTCCGGACAATGGCTGCTGGAAGTTCTATTCATACATACATTTGCATTATAAGTGCTCATACACGATGAGTATGTAGATACCCAGATCCGAATGCACTTTACGTCAATGGAATCGAATGCAATCGTGTTGTCGTTGTCGTTAGCACCGCGCTCATCCGACTACTCGGTTCTCCTCAGACCTTCGTGCAGGTAGATAAATACGAGGAGTGTGAAATCTAAGGAAAATTTACTTGTAGAAGATATTATGTAGACACCATGGCCAGAAATATTTATTCATTCGAAATGTTTCACGCTTGAATCTTGTGGTTTTATGTGATACTGCCGATCAATTGAGGGTAAATTACCCGTATGATCAATTTTCGATCGTTCTCAATTAGTCGTAATCTCCCGCGGAACAATTTATTAATCTTCATTAAAATTATGTCTACTACTTTTTTCAGAAAATTTATGTTCAATTCTCAGAAAAATAAAATTTATTGCGATAGATAAATTGAAGTTCTCGAGTGAATGCTGTTAGCAAACTTGAAGAAAAAGCATCCAAGGCCCGTATTTTACACAAAGAAGATCGGTTATAGGTATCAGCCTTTGCGTCATGCTTTGCGGTCGCCCAGAAGCCGGTATACGGAAAATATATTCCTATACATATAATAAGATCCATGCTCTTTTACAGACACACGTCGAAAACCACGAACGACCCTCTCCCACTTTCATCTCCCTTCTTTTTGGTCCGTACAACGTCCCTCTCCCTGCACCCTGAACTCGGGAGGCCGGATGGTCGCAAGAAGTTAATGCCAGGTGCGCCAGGTCTTCCATTTTGTCTTCACCTCTGTTTGGGTGTCACCTTTGTTGACTTTGAACGACCATTGCTTACGACTCTGGAACTCCTTGTTGTGGCTCGTTTTATTGTGTCGCTGCACGTTGCCCTCTTAGTGAAAAGGCCACCCTGAAACTCAACCCATATCGCCTCATTTCACCGAATTAAAAATTTGAAGAAAAGTTCCTTCTGTGGTATTGAAATTTTTGCTTTCCATTTGCAATCAAAATGACGACTACCTCGAAGACACGTGCCGAATTTAGAAGTAAATCCTGTGTACATTGTTGAGCGGAATATAGAATAAGTTCTTCGAAATCTAGGTGGGAGAGTATTATGACAGTGAGTTTCGTCGATTAATCTGGTCTGAGATATTCCCCCGGACGTGAAATGATAATAAATAATTCATATACGTAGCTTGTGACTGGGTACGCTGGCTACAACTACGGTGGCGAACAACGCGGGATAAAGTCAGTTGTTCAAGGGGTAATGAAGTTTTCATAAGAAGTATGAAGGTGGGCAGAAGGTGGGCGGTATGGTGAAGGTGGCGGCCGGTCGCACGTTGATGCTTCGCCGGAAGAAGCGAACGCCGCGGTTAATGTATTCATTAACGTTACACTACTACACAACCATACTACCCTTCCTCAAAACCGCCGCCTTTCGTCCTCCTTCCACCACTCTTTGCTCGTCGTTCTTCTCCTCTCAAGGTTTTCTCTGCAGCTACCAGACCGCTCACGTTCACCCTGCACACAGTTATGATCGTTACACATTTGGTGTTGCGTAGAGGTATCGCCGCCATGCATGCCTTCCCCTTCGCCTTGGAGTCTTGAGGAGACTCCATCGGATAGGAATGACGGACATCTGCCTCGTCGGCTCCGCCTCCCCTACTCTGCTTCCTCGCGTCTACCTCTACTCTTCCTTACTCGATCTTCTCCCTCTAAATTTGCTCTATACTAGTCCAGCTCTTAACAGAACTGTGGAATACTTATAGTGCCCACTTACCCTGTATAGCCTAGAGCTTTTCTTAAAAGCTTTGTTAGGTAAAGAGGCATTTTACGAACCTTTTTTTACTTCTGAATTATACTAAAACACAATCATTCCAGACGTGCGCGATGCTATGCTCTAGTATATGATTATACATGGAGGTCAGAACTATGATACACACCGAGTGAGAAGATACAAAAACAACAAAAAAGAATCGCAATTTTACGAGCGTGCAAGTGCCATTTGTTTGAGCGAAAACTATCCCCGTGTAATGCAACTTTGGCTATTTATTATTTTTTATCGCTTCTCTTTTATAACAGGTGGTCCAAAATTGATAGCTTATGCACTTTAGCATTCTTCATGAGATGAATGTTGTAATTTGATCGAAAAATATGGTACCACTTTGTAAGTTAAATTCGTTTACTATTCGGCGACTCGATGGTGCGTTACAATATAGTTAACACCATGTTCAATCACGCTCGTCGAGTTGGCAGTGTAATCGTTCGATACGCGATGCACACAGCCAGAGAGAGGTCTGCAGCAGAGCTGGGTTCGAGTCAAGAGGTAAAAGAGCCACACGTTGATTGATCGATAGCCCTTTAGCAATGTATAAAATATATTACCGGGCCATTGCCTGACGCACATGCGACTTGTAGCATATCAAACTGCAGGTGTACTGCTGCAAAACTTGGCAATGCATTAAATAGTGCTGACGACTGGCTTAACAAAGTGGATGATAGAATCCACGATCAAGGTTTAAAGTACTGTGCACGGTATGTATGTAATGACGATCGTGTCGCAATATGATTTTGTATGTATTGGTATTCGAACGTAAATAAATTGTACACCGAATCGAAGGTTGTATTGCCGTGCGGGATCCGCAGCAGCCCTTCGATGGGATTTCTTTCCCATGTCGCCGGTTATTATGGGAAGTCGGTACGCGCCGTTGATTAAACGATATAAAATATGTACGCCCCTAAACACGGTGCACTCAAGGCGCCCTCCAGGATGCGTGGGCTACGGGGAAGGCGAGGATATACCTCTTCACCATGGTACAGGATCTGGGCGGCCAATGCCTCGCCCACCTGTCCGCGACGCATCTTACCGGGGCCTGCTCGACTACCAAGGCATGTCGCAATTCGAGTGAAACATGATATTGAAATATTTCGGTCACTATTTGATCATCTTTTCCACTTATAGGGTGAGATGAAGCTCAGAGGCCGCTTTGGACTTCGGTAGGTGTGTGGATATTATCTGCATGAATGTACCTCCAAAATGTTCAAGATTTTTACACACCCCTTCGACGTGTCAAGGATAATAACTGTAACGTGTATAATCGTGTGGGAGATCACAACACGCGAACATCAAGGACCTCAAGAAGAACCAAAAGCGATCCCGGGACCATTACTCAACTTACCTTCACTCGTTACTCTCCCCTTTTTACTTCTTACTTTTTCGTTTCGGACGTAAGATTTATCGCACTTTTCGCGATTACGTTCGCTCCGAAACGGCTATTCTTTGCACGCTTTGCTGAAATTAATCAAGGGCGAATAACATAACCGTTATTACTTTCAGATATATACATCCTGTAATATCTATAGATCGATGCATGATGTACGCATGTAGCTATATGCAACTTATACAAACTGCCTCACGTAAAAAAAGCGGGAAATGTGACGAGAGCAGACGTGAAAAGCTGGAAACCCTAGAAACACGTTTCTACGTTTCATGTTGCCCCGGGACGTCCGTCGAGCATACAAACATTCTATGGTACTGACTACTGTCACATGATTGTCTTAACAAAAAGTATCCAGCTGTAATCGACTTTCAATACCTACATAACAGCATGGGATCCACGATTCGATCACTACAGAAGTAGAGTAGCAAGAAAAATGACAAATAACACCCCAAGAGACGCAATTGCAGTTCGTCATACAACTTCTTTGACAACCTCATCAGAAAATACTACTTTTTGGATAAACCAGTTTCAGGATAAATTTGCTCAAATTACATACGCCATGCTGTCTGCCAGCAAAAAGACGTACCTTTAGAGAATAACTTTCCTAATACTTTTTCCCCTAAAGAACGCCTCATGTTTATTAAAAGGCAGTGCTAATTGAATCAGATTAATGCCCGACTAACGACGGATCAACAATTGAATAACGAATCCTCCTTGATAATTAATCTCATAAATTTATCTGCAAAAGAATTTTGGAGAAAATGGTACCTGTGGGTCGCCTTCCACACTGACAATGTGGTTACAGGAAAAGACGTTCACTACATCCCTTTCTTCTACCCTAAAAAATGACCCCGATCATTTGTTATGTATTGTAGTTCGGGGCGTGTTTGCGTCTCACAAGTCAAACATGTCCAATCCGTAGAAAGGGCGTGTTCCAACAATTCTCTGCATCCAAATGTCAGCTCTGTTTGAACAAAGGAACCACTATAGGTGGGACTGCAAATACATAATGAGAAGATGTTTCACATAAAAGAAGGATATACGTGGGCCAGTCGAATCGCAGGATAATGACGAAATTCCACCTTTTCACAACAAGGCTGAGTAGGATAGAACCATACTTATATTTCAATGTCAGTACTAGTTGACCTCTTAAATTCAACGACTAATTATTCAGTGTTTTTGGGGGTTTCGGGATACGGAAGCCAATTCTAGTAACATATAATATATTAAGACAGCCCTACATTCCAAACATATTTTAATACTACTGGGACATAACTGCAGGGCTAATGTGTGTCACGATCTTCGCCAAGATACGCAAAGATCATCACATCCGGTCGCTCGTTCCAGCTGCGGCATCTCTTCGATTAGGACTGTCGATATCTCAGGTAAAAAAGCTTTTTTACCTGAAGCCTTTGTACTCATGATCAGCCGATTTGATTGGAGTCAATATCAGCAGCGAGATGATCCTCGTCACTTTCTGATTCAGAAAAAAAGCTACGACCATCGGCCGTTTCTTCACCAAAGTGAAATACACATCACAAAAAGACCAGTACGTCAAATTATGTATCACGGAAAAAGGTATATTTTCACCATGACAAAGGCATGCGTCTATTCAAATATGAAAAATAAATTTGCTCAATGTAAAGCCTTAATTAATGACTCAAAAGACGTGGAATAGAAGTAAAAGGCCACACGTCCTAAACATTTATTCATTTTCATATTCATGACACTCCACTATAACTTTGGTTCGCTAAGCCCTTTCAAGAAATATTGCCGATCGTCCGACGAATATTGTCCCAGAAGGCGTGAATTCTCAGTGGCTTATTTAGAAAGGCTTTATTTGTGAGCCGCGGGGATTCGGGTGGATAATACGAAAAATATTAAGGTAGTTAGGTGAATAATGAAAAAAGTCCATTTTCTGAATGATAGTTCATTTACGCATCGTCGTGATTAAGTACAATGTGGAATGTATTTTATTACGTGCCGATAAAAATCAGGACCCTCTGACGTTCACCCTATTTTTGATTCTACTCGTTCAAGCAATGATATGTTCTCTAGAGAATAGAGAATTAGAACTCATTTTTCGGGTTGGATTCATCGATCGTTGAACAGTTGAAGGTACCGCAAGTACAGACATTCCTCTGAAACCTGTCATCGGTGGACGCAGCTTAGAGTCCCCTATAACCAGTGAATTCCCCGCATATGTCAAGTGATCCCCGAAAAATCTGGGATAAAATAAATTTTCATTACACCTCTCGTATTTTTTATTTTATTTTGACGGCTGATTCGCCGCACTACGACTAGACTCGGCGAGCATCTGCTCTGAACCATAGAATCGACGCTATTCACCATCGACTTTTTGGCTCCACCGACGAAGCCCATCCCTCAGTTCCAATGATGCGTAAAACTGTATTTAGCGACATTGTGGCAATTTTTTTTATTATTGGGGGATGTTTTGGAAACATCCAAAAGTTATATACCTGCGTGAGTCCTGGGGATACCATAACGGCGGGAGGTATCCTATAGGTTTGACTTAGGGGCCAAAGGGGAACGAGGAGAAACGTAGGGGAAGATGAGGGGAAAGAGAACTCCTCCGCAGAGATCTGGTGTGCTTTGTACCATGCGACAGCGGGGGGTGCCTCATCGCCGGGAGTCGCATCGGACACGCCACTGCAGGGGAGGCTGCTGACTTTAATTTGACTCCGTAGGCCGGCATGGAGACCATACTCTTCGTACACGTACATATTACCATCACCAACACCTCCACCATGATTCACACTCACAGAGTCTGTCGAGCCGGGAGCAGCATCGAAATTATTGAGGTCCGGAAAGAACTGAGGTGCCGCCGTCGAAACGCGTAAGCCTTCATGTGTTCAACAAACATTCTTTTAACCCTCGATCTGCAGAAAGCTCGAGTTACGATGTATTTATTTTTTTCAAAGCGAATTCGAGATACGTTAATGTGAAGCTACGGTGGCAGTGACTTTGGAAATAATCGGTCTTTTTTCGATGATTTAAAGCTACGTGCCTTATGATTAGTACGCGGTGATCAGTAACGACCGATTAGGATTAACCGAGTGGAATTATACTAACATAACTTTTGAATTTCAAAGGATTTCAATATATGTTCGACGCAACACATGGATTTGAGAGTGTTACGGTTAAATTGATTGCTGGTGAATGAGTGACCATTAATTTTTAATTAGTTTCTAGATTAAAAGCTCGCTGTTCGAATTCGATAAATCATCATCGCGAAAGTACGAGTTTTATACCAAAACGTGTTCTAGGACCTTTACCCGTAGGTTCGGTCATGCATAAGACACTTTACGAATGAAAGGCGGCGAATATGTCGTGCGGTTCGTATTTATGTAACACGACTGGAATAAATCCATAATGTTCTAGCTCCCGCTTCAGCTTCAGCTTGCGCAACGATCGAGGATTATGCATTGTGCATTATTAATATCAGTACGATGAGGCAGTCGCGCCGCTTCTTGGACTTCTCCGTTACAGCATACAGGTTTTGTAACAGTACTTCGTAAACTTCATATTTAGAACAAGTATACACGGAATACGTACCTATTTGCATCGATGTATTCAAATTTGAAGAAAAACAGTTCGGACCTTTTGGCGCCAGTAGTTCTTCGGGTCATTTGAATTCGATCATTCACCGGTTGCATGGCCAATTTTGAATCCAATAACTTGGAGTGCTCTAGACGGTGCATTTCGAGCGATTTGACAGAGTTCATAGGTCATTTGGAACGGTCGAAGATTCCAACGTCTGACACTAACTAACGAACGTATAGGTATACACATAGTAGCTATATGGGTAGGGTATACACGTCACTCGATCGCGCGTCGTTCACCTTAACAAAAAGTAAAATTTTTATTTTCATATCTTGTTCATTTTTATTTTAACCCACGGTTCTTCGTAAATTTATTGCCTGACGAGGCTACCGATCCTTTCGAAAATAACCGAGTGGAAATGAGCCACTGCCGAGTTATTTATTTGAATCGCTTATTTATGCACGTTAGTCAAAGAAATATACCTATAGATGTACGCATAGGTAGATAAATATATATACACGAAAGATGCTGGGAAGAGGTAAACGCTACATCAAACAAATGCGGGTAAGTTTTGTTCCGGGCACAATTCATAAACAGGATTTATATCAAATATACTTAGCCCTATCTCAAACCCGTATATTCACTAACCGAATGAATTAACTTGATCGATCATCGACATTATTTCTGCCAAAAATTCGCTCGTATACTGAAACGATGAACGACTTCTAGCTTCACAGAGTGGACCACCTGAGGGCAAAAATCGAGACTCAGTTTTCTATCATCAACTAAAATTTAAAATCTTACCTTGTTAGTTACGTCAGGGAGGTAAGGGATTCGTTGGTTGATGTCTGCGGGATGATGTAGCGTAACACCAAGTTTCTCAATAGGGCTACCCTGCATGGCCTACCGAAGTAACCATTTCGAATTTACCCAGATTTGGTACGCACCCTTGTGTTGTGGGGTCCGAAAAGTAGAAGTCACTTCGTTTTCTCAACTCCGTGTATTCTGTGCGCGGTTAAATAAGCCCCAAAGAACTCTGTGAAGAATTTTACCGTAGATTTACGGCTTCGAACGCTTTATATTTCACCTCGAGCGCGGGTAACTTTGCACCAAAGATTTATGGCACCCCCGCAGCGTGACGTTACGCAAAATGTAATTGTCTAAAGAAAATATGGAAAATATGAAGCAAACACGGTTTTGTTGGATTCCATTACGTCGAGAGGCTATACATAACTAGCCTTTATTAGAATCGCTGATGTACACTAGTGCAATTTTCCAAATTGGATACTTTCACGTGAGACCTAACGCATTGATTATTCAGCAGTATAACGATCCTCGTTCAGTACCGCATTAAAAATATTGTGTTTGCTTCGGACGACAATCAAGAATCTCCAAAAAATCAGAATGACGCGCGGTTATTCTTTTTCGACTACTGAAAAAATCCTGTACATGAATCTGAAAAAGAAACGGTGTATGGATATAGGTGTCCGGGCAAGGGTGACACTAGGCTATTTTTTACAGCCAGTTGTCAAACGCCGCTGGATAGAAGGGTGGAGGTGGGATGCCGACGAAAAGACAGGGTAAGGAGTAAGAGGGAAAAAGATGAAGCAGGGAACCACCCCATAAAGTAAAATTAATAGCGGTTTGATGCGAGCAGTCGACTAATGGTAAATCAGACGGTTTTGTCACAACAGCTTTCCCGCATGATGGATCGCTTTGGGCGGCCCATGACGTGCGGATACCCCGTATATCCGATGAAGGTATCTCCCATGCGTATATATGTATAAGAGGGGAGGGATTGGCGGCTAGTAGGTACACTCCGTAGGGTCCAATGGGCCTCGTTAGGATCTCGCGGCTTGGGGCAACCGATGATCCCCTGAACCCCCGTGTAAGCCCGAGCTTACAATCACATGCCGGAAGATGATCTGCTTTTGGGACTTCTTAAACGGATCGTAAATATCATTCTTTCGGTTGGTGTATATGCAAATAGTTGTAACTCTCGTATTGGCGATAGATTTTCTACACCTTTCCAAAAGAGTTCAAAAAAAGAATCGCCAATTCCGACGTCAATTTATGCCGTGCATAAACTATTATTATAATATCAAATTGCGGGTTTATCTGCTTATTGAGAGATTTGTTTTTCGATTAAATGAAGCCGAAGTCGGAACCATGTGATGGCAGCATCTTTAATTAATGACCTTCGCCAGACAAAGTAATTAATCGCTTTATCTTCTGGAATGTGTAAGTATATGTGATTTTCAATGAATCAAAATTTTACGCATCCAGCTATTTCGGAGGAATAGTATGCAGATATGCTGACTCTTTTCAACCTAATTACCAGCTTTGCGAAACATTTTGGGTCTATTTCAAACGAAACACCCGCGAGCGTCATCTCCCTTCAATTATCAAAAACGGTTTTGTTGAACGTTACAAGATCATGCCTCAAACTCTTAACCGCAATTGACAATTATATAGAAATCATCGGAAAATCAACACCACTTGAACCAGTCGAGCTGGAGACAAATGTTTGTGTAGTATGTGGACGGGACATAGTGTATGCAGATAACTATTCTGTGTTTTCCATAACGTCATTTCACGGGGTATTCGACGGGCCCATCCCCTTCTATGTCTGGGGCCTTGGGGCGGACCCAACATTGCTACGTTAATTCAATTTCTTATCTTTTCAGTTGGACGAAAGAAACATGGGCAAGGCGCGTAAGGTTAGACTAACTTAGCTGTGGCCAGATCCTTCCATCCTACACCTAATCCAACGATGTTTTCGGGTATAGGGGGAAAAAATCTTCGTCTTAAAACGTCTTTACTGTTTTGTGTTTTCATCAACGCATATATATGCATATTTAATTTATTGATTTTGGTTCAGCTATAGTAAACGCGGACGAGAGTTGAATAACTTTTCCTTAGGAATGATCTGTTGATAGGGAATCTTTTGCACGATGACTTGGAGATGAAACAACTTTCATCGGGGCAGACTGTACCATGAATTGCCCTTCATAATCGAAATTGTAAATATGCCGAGAGTTTATCTTTTATCTGGAAACTGCTCAGTTTTATTGACTCATGATTTATCACTAAAAAAAAGGTTTCCTTAACCTAATTGGATGCGAGGCTAATCCAGATAATGAAATAAAGCAGTCAAGTAGCTACACTGATGAAATTAGTTTTAGAATTTCATTTCCAGAGATTATACGTTTTAAACGATAGACTATCGGTTCATTTGACTGTATAAGGCCTGATTAGAGTATATTACTAAATCCTCTAGTTCATAATAGAGTATAATAATCAGAAACTATGCGGCGAGTGTTTGACTAGGGGTCACGAACTAATTATTGATGATTGATTCGGGTTGCAGCGTTTCACAGGCATTCGGAGGGGAAGACCACAGCGGTACGATTTTTACATCTGAAATAATTCCGGAAATTTTCATCTTCTAATCTGATTACTCTAGAATCTGTCTTATCATGGAATTATTTTTTTTGATTAGCACTTCATCAATTAAATTCGACAAACAGCTTTGCTTGTTGCAACGAAAGTTTTTTCTGAGTGTACCTGAAATTGGCCATCATGTTTGTCGTCATGATACGAAGATACGAGGCACGGGGATCCCGAAATTAATAAAACAATTAGTTTTAGATAGCGGCGACGCGCCGGGTTGGTGGCGGTTTTAAACGACCTTGAAGTTAACAAGCGCGAGTCACCCAGGGTATGAGCATAACCATGGTCGATTTCACACCGGAAAAAAGAAAAGAGTAAATACTATAAAGTGGAAAGCTAGCTCCTCGACCGACCGCGACGCCCGGCCAATAAAATAACCCATGGACACTATTTCTATGTAATAATTACGCTCAGATCGACTCTGTTTGTTTTACGTTCCCCACCCTGTAATTAAAGACTGGTAATTGTATGTAATTATATATGAGTAGACTCTTGAAAGGACCGTACAACCGATGCTTCTCCGCGAAAGGGGAGGAGAGGGGAAGGAGTTTAATTGCTCTTTGCCTACGGCCGACCACTCAACATATCTATGATTCGAAGTTCTACTAGGTCGCTGCCCCAATACCTTTCGTGTGGTCAAGGCTGAGCCGTATTACGCACACATTACGCAGGTAGACGTATATTGATATAAGTACGTGATACGTATACTCCGTGTGCTTCAGCGAGCGAGTCAGCGAGGGCCTTTCTGGAATGGTTCTGCCGTTGAAAGAAAGCCTCTCCCTTCGCCTTCCTCCATTTGTAAGACAGGTTCAACCTCCAGTTGGCTCCTTAACGTCCTGAATCTCTGTTCGATCTTCGCTCCCCTGACTGCCTGCTGAAGTTGATTGAGGTGGAGCGAGGTAGCGAGATATGAACGAGGTGGTATAGCGGGCGGTTCGTTTAACATTTATTTACGCTCGGTTATGCGAATCGTAACAACGTATTCAATACAACGAGTTGGGAGGTTGTTATATATTATACATATATATGTATATGTATACATCGTGAATTATTCGATGAGGTGCATTTGTTTGCACAAAAATCAGCATATCATAAATATTGATGGGTCTAACCATCGTCTTGGAAAACTTGAAACTCAGATGTAATGGATTCAGCAGACATCATGAAGAAATGGAATTCGATTGTGAATGCTTAAAAACTCTCTTTTTCACCCTTCGACGCATCTCACCACTAAGAATTATCACATCGCAATTCCATAAAACAGCCCGAAAAGCCTACAGCGAATAAAATCTCCCGGGACTCCGTTGAAAAAGCGGTTTTGGAAAGGACAATATTTTGGAGAACACATCCGTTCGATGTGGGGATATAAAATTTTATTTCATGTCCGGATAGCGTCCATATAGTCGTGACTGTTCCCAACTCCATTGCGTCTAGTAACGTGCTAGTGAACACAAGGCACTATGTTGGTAAGTATATAACGTGTAATGACGGACAAGCTTCGACGAGGGAACAGATCTGATGGTTTCAAGAACGCCCCTTTTTTAATGGGTAGTACCCGCTAGGGGTTCTCAATCCCAAGTGAGTCTATGGTACGAGGTAAAAAGTACGCGGAACTTTTCGAGGAGATATTCTTATACGATTATGTTGAACATGCGCTGGTAGGCCATGGGCTGTACTATACCAAGAATCTGGGGTATTCGAAGAAAAGGTAGATGGGAGTCCAATCGATATATTTTGTTATATTTTCAGTAACTACGAACAGCTTGCTGACGCGATGATGCCTTATACATTCCCTCTTGATAATTACACTACTTTAATTTCAAGTTGTACATACAGGTAATTCACTACGTCCGGAATTAAAAGCAAGAACCAAATGGGAGTAGGTATACTATACATTTAATCCTCCCGCATAATTGCAGCTTTTCAATTAAATTTAATTGCAAAAAAGTTGCAAACGAGTTTTCTTGATTGTATTCAGATACCTCCCTGACTATCCCTGACAAGCGGCCTGCGATATTTTAGTCTCGAAACGGACACACGTACCTAAGTATACATATACACCCGTATGGATTATTCCCTCATGATTAGTTATATTTCTAACCATATTACGCCAGACGATGTTCTCAGTGCGCAAATCGGTCATTGGTCAATAATATCCAATTGATGAATAATTTTTCGATGTGCTTAAGACCGAGTCTGCGTGTCGTAAAAAGGTCAGACTACTTTTATTTAAATTTTGAGTTGTTTGATTGATCTCGTGATTCAACGTTAACATTTTTCGTCATTGTCTGGTTCTGATGTTTCTCGGACAAATGCAACCAGGTCAATTGTCTGCGTGTTTCAATATTTCATTACACAGTTAGCGCGTCGCATTGTTGTAACTATATTCTTTGTAAAATTTTCTAAAGATGATATATATATAAACCGAACACAGTTGACCCTTTCAGGCATTCGTATCTTCACCTTCTGGACCGCAACCAATCGAAGACGGTTGTTCCTTGCATACACATGCCCGTACTATCTATGCGTGACAAAACTAAGACTTATGTGGACTGCGAGCAGGCGTAAATTTTGAAAATGCGTCTAAAAACATAATTGTTTTCCGTGAACACTACCCTGGTCCATAATTCACTCCAAGTGACAACCATAACCATACCTATGCATACGAATCTATGTATACATGTGATGTGTAGTCGTATGTATATATTCATGTGTACTAGAGATATGCTGAGGTGATCGTGAAAGAGATGCTGAAATATCTAGTAACAACTTTGCTGCTAGGTCAAGCTTCTACACAAATTGGATTTGCCATTACAGAAATGATTGGCTGCAGCTCGGAAATAATTTGGTTTTTCATATACAAGATGCGCCATCGCCGCACTACTTGAGTATGCATAGAAATCGATGGTGAATTTCGATCTTAAGATATACATACCGCGCGCGATAATCTTGACATCAATTAAATTTAATGGTAAATAAATTAGCGCATGGTTTAGAGGCCCTTAACACGGTAACACTTAAACACCTGAATATAGTTAACAGTTGAAAGTTATAAGAGTTTTTAGAGTTAACAGGCCCGCCCAGTGCCTTCGCACGCCCACGTATACCTCAACGAGTACCCGATTAACATACCCCCTAAGAAAAACGGTTGAGGAAAACGGGTTCATGAAACGAGTGACTCAGTCATTATTTTGGGCAAAATTTATTTCCAAATGTGAATACATATATGCGGCACATGATTCATTTCAATTACTCGATAGGATCTTTCGCCAATTTTTAGATTTGGAGGAAGAAGGCAGTTGAATCCCAACATTTTTTGTATAAAAAATTGCAATATGTCTTCGATTGTCAGTATTTTGATATTTTCTATACGAATTCGAAACGAATAAGAATTAATGAATAAGACATTCAACGTCATAACAGAACTACTGATCACTGAGTAAATTAATTAACGCCGTCGGGCAAAGCGATTGACATGATAGCTGAGCCACTCTTCATTCCTGTCATGGCACGTGCAGCTTCCACCTTTCATCCGTAAGTTACGAACTATGTCAAGAGTTGGGGTTCGATCAATGTCAAATATAACATTGGGAATTCAACTATGGTGGAAAGTTTACGATAAGGGAAATCAAGAGATGGAATGCAGTTAGGGTGAATTATTTATTGTTTCAAATAAGTGTACACCTAGTTTGCTGAAGTTGATGAAACAATAATCGTGTAGAGTAAGTCACATAGAACATTGGCAACTTAAATTCATAAAGAAAATTGTCTTTGCAATTGATACGATGGGGCTCTTGACGTTGAAAGTCGTTTAAACGTTTTGGTAACTTATGGTTTCAGTCATAGTAACTGAAAGCATATAATGCTTACTTGGAACAATTTACCGAAATTGAATTTAATCAGAGCTTTTGAATAAATCCTTTTATCCTTATTTCTCCTAATACCTGGAAACTATCTGTTCCGCTACTGTGAACGTTGACGATAATGCTGACGATGTCTTCTGAGAGTCTCTTTATTCTTATGAATGTCGTTGTCACTAGCGTCTAGACTACCCTACTTGCTATTTCCCGAATGGTTCGACAATGAACACTGATGAGCACTATAGGGGGAGGAAAAAATTTTGCTCTGAGATAACAGCTGTGGTGAGCGATGATAACCTCGTGGCTATGAAAAATAACATGTGTGGGAAGGCTCGCAAGGAGATCAAGCATGCAAATATGCTTAGTTTTCTGTCACGATACAATCAACGACTGGTTGTCATTACAGTTTTGTTTAACGGTGAAAATGTAATCAATTACCAATTAAAGCAGTTGATAATTTAGGCTTGTTAAATTTTACGATGTGTCGATAGTTTTTCGGCGTAATAATATACGTATAAGGCGTTGTTTAAAGATTCATGAAAAATGAATGCCGCACCTCGTTAGTATAACTCAGGCGTGATACTAACGTGAATTTTCTGTTAGTTAGAGATTATCGGCCTTGTAATAAATTGAAAGGTTTAAACTGAAACGCGTAACTCAACGACCCTCAATTTCGGGCCATTTCCATTCTATGGGTTAATAAATTCAATACATTGAATTTCAAAATTAACGGCCATGTAACGTACGGCCATTCAATATTTAATTACACAGTAATTTTTCACACGAGGGTTGAATTCGTTAAAAAAGTACCAGGTATACTCTTTCTGATAACTACAAATTTTTCCAGAATGTCTGCACGCTCCGATCTCAAATTCCGCTCGTCTTTCCAGAGTCACTTCATATATGCGAAAGAGCGTGAACCCACGTTGATATCCTAGACTCTTCATTTCGGAAGGTAACAACTCACTCTCCTGACTTTGTTAGTGAAGTTAATCGACCAAAAGAAACCTACCAGTCCCTGCATCTCGTCATATCGCACTACCTATAAAAAGATTTCCGTCGGTCGTGTCGAGGCGTGTATTTTTGAGCAGAGGCGTTTCTACATCCTCCCTAAAACTGGAGTGACAGGAGCCTCTGGTCTATCATTATAGCCCTTCGAGATCTTTCTATTAAATCCGAAAAAATGAGCCTGCACGTCTCTCTGTTATTATCGAAGTTTGGTTTTTTATTTTTCGATTTTTTTTTCCTGCAGTACAGCCTGATCCTCGATGGCGAATCATACACCGCAGTTTACTTCACCTACTGTCAAGCTGGCCTGAGAACTGTTAATATTTCTTTTGCGTGTCTCGATCGTCGTCAGTTACCTACTTAACTCAGGATCACGAATCGACTTGAAGGAGTGTCCTCCACCAGCTGTGTTAGCGAGTCCTTAACCAGCGCACTTATAGATAATGTCGCCGTGTCACGAACTGAGGAAAACATAGCAGCTGTCTCATTGACAGCAAACTATTATGTACAGGACATGATTTTCTTTTTTTAAAATTGAAATTATACATTTTTAAGAAATGCATACTTTGATCAAGATTATCTTGTTCACAGGTTTTTATATAGTTTCCAACATAACATAAGATTCCAACAACGCATAATCATTTTTCAAGATCAAATTCAGTGTTCCATATAAGTACGTTCTATGAGGTATATATTCCCTACGCCTTCGGGAAATAATTTCAAAAAATGAATAACAATTTCATTTAATCCTCTCCCCGGGGCACACGAGTCATGCAAACACGAACTTATATTATAATGTTTCAGCTCAAGAAAAACGCCCACAGGAGCTCGCGTCCACGCATTCACACAAGCGTATGGATCATCGGCTTGCGCCGGCATACGAATATAGATCTTAACATTTGCTCTGTACGCTCCCACGCACTTCCGTAACGTCTTTCAACTTTCAGAGAAAGAGTGAAGAATGAAAAAAAAGAATGATTCACTACACCTTACAGTTTATTCACTGATTTCTTGACTCACGGCTCTTAGTTTTTTTATTCTCCGTTAAGCATATTCGCAATAATCATATTTTTTGTTTCAAAAGTTAACGACGGAAACGGATGAGATGATGGTAAGGATGAACCTACCACTGATAGCGGTTCTGACCCGTAGAAAATCTACTCGTAAGATAAAGAGGCCATTGGGTGAGTTTAAATAAATGTTTCTATTATCGAGTAAATATTGAATGTTAGCATACGTAATTTTGTCGGTAAACTTAGTCAATGAGCTAGGCGGAAACGTTTAAGGAGCGGCTCATGGCTATGAATTATCTATTCGTATGGTTTCGCGAAAACATTTTTTAAAGCGTAATACCACCATTGAGGATCAAACATGCGTAAAAAAGTTGCCAAAATATTTTACAAATGATGTCTATACACACATTCGTCACTTTTACGCAGAAATATCACTTCGTGGAATCGAAAATATCACTTCGTGGAATGCTTCGTGTTCAGCATTTATCATCCACGCACAGCTTCAGAATGACAAATGTAATAGTAAAGTTCATTTTAACGCACACCATCGCATATCCTGCTATATAAAATACCATCACCATAAAATCAATCTACCTTTTGATATCCTGATTATTTGAGGGCGATGATTTGATTAACTTTAGATTCGATCCATTGAATATAAATTTAACGATTAAATCCGATACTGCTACGATTGATTATACATTTACAGCTGCCCATCGTATTGCTTTGTCCCTGAGGGTAATCTGTTAACAACTTTACCAGTATAGGCATGGGGTACTCAACATCGATGAGAAGAGATATTCATTATTGACTGCAGCCTAGAGATTCGGGTTAAGTAATTACGCACTCAATTCACGGAATGTTGTTGTCCATCGGAAAGGTATCATTACACGCTGGTAACCAGCCGCTTCCGGCCTCACGTGGGACGGCCAGACGAATGATCTAGACGAACAAATGGAATATCGGGAGACGCCGAGTGGTATCGTTAACAGATTAAATGATGCGTGATATTAATACCGATTACACGCATTATTCGCCCGTCGTCTTACAGGAACCATAGGATGAGGTAGTAACCAGTATGTCTGAGGCTATTTGGGACGACGAGTTTATTACCTAGCGTCTTGCGTGCGAATGAAACGCCCGGAACCTTTCAAACTTCCACCTTGCAGCTCCTTACTCGGAAGGTAGGGCATATACTTTACGACTGACACGGTAAAATTTATTTCTTAACGCTCATCAAGCCTGCAAGCTCCGTAATACCTGCGCGCACGGAATAAGGAGAGCAAAAGCCAGATTCACCGACCTTCTGTGGTACCGAGAAAAGTAACCGAGCCTCGAAAATTAAGGGTAGCTTCATGATTTCCTAATTTCTAGATCGAGTGCAACGGAACTGAAGTTACTATTGAGATATACAATAACGATCGGGGTTTCTTCTGCGTTGAAGCTGTTTCGTAATCATAACAGGTTGTCACCAATAAAACTTATACGAGCATCTGTACTTCTGAGCTGTAGACTTAAGGTGGTGCAAGTGATACTTTTGGATGTTGTTGAGTCGATTTGGTCGGACAAAAATTACTCCTTCGGTAGTTGAACCAGAATTAAATTGAGCACCTATCGGGTCAAAATGTCTGGAATTCTCAATCAGCAATTACCTACTTGGCAAAGATCAAAGTTCAAAAACATGATATGACTGCTGTGCATCCATATTTACACCTGCACTTAAACCAAATAGACTCGTTCTTTCACTGTGGCTTCTCAATTAGTAACTGCATTTCTCCGTGCTTTGCATCAGTTGCTCAAAGGGATCGTTAATATAATAAGAGCAAAAACAAGAACTGGCTCGCATTCGAGCTGCGGACGTATCCATTTCCTAGGAACCCATCCATCATAGGAAATTGGTATCAGTATAAACGGAGGGTTGGTTTGTACAGCAATGGCACCCAACACATATAACAGTGTATATAGTAAAATGGCAGAGAATGGTTCCTCCCAAGAGTCGAAGACCACCTGTTGATTTCTTGCACCAAGGATTTTACTCGAGAGGGTGAAGCTTTCATACCCATGTATTATATGTTGTATGTACGTACGTTTCCTGATAATATAATATCAGATATACAGTACATATGTACATCGTAATGTCATTTTTCTCAAAATGTCGCTGCGGTTCTCTGCTACAATGGCTATGTGTTGCATTGTGTACAATATTCTCCTACATGTCGTATGACTTTCCGTATATATACCTATATATGTATTCATGTTCACATGGTATATACCTATATCTGTGTGTATAGGTATACCTATATGCCTACCACAAGACGTCACGGTCGCGCGGACGCAAGGCGTCCGAGACAATACCGGTCAACTCAAGTCCACATAACTCAAGCACCACCCTCCCCCTGGCCATGGTCCTCGCGGTGTTCTTGACAGCTCGAATTCCTCTTCGTTGGAACGTTGAATGCGCATAAATATTTATGGACAGTGGACACAGAGAAGGAAGCATCTGAATATGGAAGCTAGCGGAACGAGTAAGGTTGCCACGACGGTGGTCCTCTATGGAATACAAAAGTTGGTTTGTGTAAACAGTTTCAACTAATTATCCAATTATCACCCGCTGGCTGTGACCGATTTCGTTGAGAGTCTCCTTTCTTTAAATCGTTCGGAATTCACTGCCTTCTGTTGCCGGATACCAAATGTTTGAAATTCTTCAGGTGTTAAACGCTGTGCGCGTGCAAGTGAGGTTGGTACTTGTAACAAACTTTGTGTGGTCGGTGTTAGAAGTGCTTATCTTAGTCATCTGAGGATTCAAATCTTCTCCGTCATTATTTTGATCTTCGATAACATCGGTCAAAAATTGTGTCTGCTATAGAAAATACGGAAAGGATATATGTATAAGCAAACGCGAATGTATTTTGACGTCACGCATTGGGAGACAGTAACTAATACGTTTCCTGTGAAAAGAAACTCTGCAGAGGAGGAAAAAAAAAAAACATTTCTAGCAAAACACATTTAGCTCACTCCAAGCACGTTCTTTTCCGTGCGTAAAGCGCGAGTAAAGTATATGTTCTAACGTGCAGGATATACATATAATGTAAGCGCCTTCCTGCTAAGGGGCTGTCCACGCTCCATTTGTAATAAAACACACGTGTGCGCGGTACGCATGTAGTCAGATACTTCTAATTCAAAAACAACTTCAAAGGGAGCAATTCAGTTCAATAAAATTGACGTTACAGACTGTGAACATTCCCTACAAGATTTATGTACGTTAAGTAAGTTCTGTAATGTATTCTACCCAAAATTAATTACTTCGTCTATATCAAAGAGAACGGCGAAATCCGTTTCATCCAAGCTCAGAACAATCGATCCAGTCACACTAAATTGTCTAGATTTTCACCGGGGCTAGAATTCGTTTCACAATGCGATAAAGCCATTCTTAGACGTTGAAAAGCCGGCGAAGAGGGGAACTTAAAATGTCGCGTAGGTATTGTATTTATTGCAGCGGTCATGCATATTTGACTGACGTTTCTTTTTCGTGCAGGTACAGTTGAACATCTGTACTATTCCAAACCCACAATGGCAGTAGAGATATTAACATTTGAATATCGTACACTTAAAAATGATTCACTTCTTTACACGCTTAACAATATAGAACCGAAAGGTCACGGTCATAATCATTACCGTTATTATCATCACTATTATGGTAACAGTTTCATATGATTTCTGGGATCATGAGTTTATTCTTCGTTTGGCAATGCAATGTGATAACTTGTCTTTTTCCTATTTCTTACCGCCGCTTGCTGCATGCATCGCTTTCGGGTGAAAGTCTCATTGTCAGTTGAAAAATAAAGAATGTGTTTATACGTCAGTCTTTTTGAAGATCGCTTGGAGCGATGCTTTTGATGGACAGGTTGGAACGCCTCAAACTTAGGTGCCAGCGTCGCGCATCATTCACCTCCATAACACGTCCGAGATATATTATGTGAGAGTAAACACAGCTGAAAATTGCGCAGCGTGTGTACACGTTATGTTAAAAACTGGAAAGGATTGTACAATGAAAGTACTTCTCGTTCGGTAATGCACAAATTCGAAGTCTTGCCCAGCGATTGGTGCATATTATATAGGACCCCGATTGTTCCTACACCTTAGAAAGTTAGAATCAAAGACTCGCGACTGACGCGCATGAAATAGTGATATGGTTTAGGATATGAGTACTGAAGTGGGGATTCTGACGTCTGCAGCTTAGAGAGTATGGAAGATTTATTTCTTGGAGTCCATTGTGCGTGAGAAGTGTCGTTTAAATGAACGGGACATGCTTGAAACATTTAGTTCCTATTATGTTCCATTCAACGCGAGACCTAAACGTGAAAGTGGAGCACCACATTAGAATGTTAACGCATGCGCATACATTACGGAGGGAAGATTCAGTGAGTGGTCACTCTGGCTGTAAGGAAGAGCAACGACGATCCTTGCTCGAACCTCATGTCCAAGGTATACCATCGATCCATCTTCCCGACGTCCTCGCGGTTCGGACAAGCAGGAAAGAAATGTCCTCACTGCTAGTATATATCGTATATAGTCGAGAGCTTTTTACTCTGACACCTTGTGAGCAGTGATACCTACCTAGTTCTTTGCTATGCGTTGTCCTGTTTTTCACTTGCTGCTTTTTTTCGCTTATCCATATACCACGAGGCACGGTCCAACCCTTCAGGATATTCACACCGCCGAACAAATAACTCGTAGCATGCAATTATTTGAACTATTTGACCCTACCTCCAATTCAACGCACTGATAAAATGAGCAACGCAGAATCGTGAGGTATATTCGAAAACCCCATTTCTCCTCATCTCTTATTATTTGTACAAACGCTAAATAAGCTTCCCGGGAGATGTCCTCGGATTTAGCATTCTATTATGAAAATAATAACAATCGAGTCATCCTGCACGGCGGGTGTTCTTGAGCTCGAGCGAATATTCAGAGTCCGAAATTAATTCAATCACGACGGGTACAAGGGAGAAGCTTAAATAAAGCTTGATTAAAAGTGCGATATGCATGTCTTTTTAGGATATACTTCAAGGTTAAGCTGTGGTCAGAAGAAACAATCACTTCACTTCACTTTTTTCTCTTAAAAAAACACCAATGGTAAAATCATAAGAATGATTATATTTTTTTTTTTTTTGGCTTCCCCAACTCTCGCCCTATGTGGGTGCGGCAGTTTCTGGTTGAGTATTGCACCTCGTCAAGTCATGTAACGCGATAGTGAAAAAAAAGCAATTACAACAATAACATGATTAAATAACGGGTCATGATGTTTGGTTAGCCATCGGCGATGTACGAAACCCTATCGACTGGTGACGTGCGTTGGCTAACAGCGCAACGGTGCGAACCCCTGCTGCTTTCTCGGACATCCCGCTGGTCGCGTTACCCCCCGTTGCATACGATCAAATTCTGTCCACCTCAATTACTTAAGAGGTAACATTACTTCCACCGGGTCTTCGAAGCCCTAAAATCCAGGTGTTTTGTTGCTGACACGGTGCCATGCCACCAGAGGAATCTTCACGTTTCCCAACACACAAAGAGCCGTAAGCTATAATATAGCATTACTACAAATTCCAACCCGATACACGCATCGCACCGTATCTACGGCATTTTTCACTATCAGATTTATTGAGCTAAAAAATAATTTTCAAGTTACCACAGATTTAATGATATCGTCTTTCATGAATTGATAACTGACGTATAACCATCGCGAAAGAATGAGCGTAACGGCAGTATAAGATTATAAACGATAAAAATCAATTCCTGTATATTTCATCTGGAGGAACACACCACTGAAGACAATTAAAACTCGTTTTTGTACGTAAATATATATTTGTTTCTTTTTACAGCCGATCCGTATCTGAAATGTAAATTATTACGTACGGCGGCAGTCACGGAGTTGATCTCAAACAGAGTTTGTGTTTCAAACCGAGACAATACATCGTAAGCAGTGGCGACGGGGAATACGTATAGGTGTAAATATTAGTGTAGAGTAGTAATGGAGCTAGAAAAGGTCGTAGAGGTCAGATACTCGACTCATGGGATCTTTGTCCACTTCGACATCATCGTCTCGAGACTATATGTATGTATAATATACTATAACCGACTGTATACCACGCGTCAGTCAAACCGGCTAGTTAGTGTAACTTCGAAGTATACTCGGTGTATTGATGGTTCAGTTGACCACATGAATAGCGACGTCCTATGGTAAATTCCTGTTGCAATGATGGTAAATTCATAGAGTTGGAGTTATTTATACAGGAACGTAATGTAAGCTACGAGGTGAAAGATTTTTCAATAAGAATTCACTGACGTTTATTTAACCATGTCTTCAATGTCGTTCAACTCAAGATGCAGAACGAACTTATAACGAAGTTGTCGAGCAGAAAATTGCATTGGACGAAATTAAAGGGTAGATGACGTAGCGCATTAAAAGCTGATTTATCTCAACTAGAAATCAAGAAGCGTGGAAGCGGATTAAGCTTTCGAAGACTTTTGGAACACTCTGTATGCACGTGACATGTAACCATGCATAATCCATGGTGGACGGCTGTGGATTGGTGTGATTAAATCTTACAGCGTGCATGCAGAACGACTTAGCGTTGCTCTACCGTTTATCCTCGCTTAAAATTCATCATTTCTTAATGCATGTGGATGAAATTTTTCTCACAATTTTGACCCGCCTGAGATATCGATGACAAAAATGTTCCAAACAAAATACTCGTAGGACCAAGGATGTGCGTGGAGAAAAAAAAAAGAAAGAAAATTACGTATTGCTTGGACGGGTGTATTTATGTATCATACTGCGCATAGCACGCACCGTATAACCGGTCTTGTATATCGTGTCTTATTTTACGAGTCATTCTAACTTCAGTGGTTCCAGACGACAATTTTGGACGGTAGAATTTTACTGTCTTCGAATTTTATTATATGTGGCTTGCACCGGTGTAAAGTCATGCTTTGAACCGATAAATATTGTTTGCAGTTCATTTGGTTCGCTGTTCCTTTACAAGGGACAATAAAAACAAGCATTTTTTTTTTTTATTTTTGCCGATCCTCTGGTATACCTATATGTCTACAGTCGGACTTACTTCATTTCTTCGATTCGCGTGGCACGGCCGACCTCCTTGAAACCTTGCAAAATCTATAATTCATAACAATGGACCGAGCGGGCGAGAACTTTTTCGGGGATACTCACGAAGACGAAGAGAGCTGTTCTCTTGGTGGAATCACCACTAATTCCGCTTGACCGTTTGAATTATTAATGAAACGTCCCTTTCTGACCCTTCCCTCGTTTCTGCTGTTCTACCCGCGTACTTGTACGCGTTCGATGTACAAAACTTTTCTGCGATTCTCGAATCGCTGCTGAGTTTGTGTACCTACATAATACGCAAGTATAGGTGTATAACGGATCGAAAATATATGTCCATCTATTTATTTATTTATCAATTTATTCATTCAGCGTTTCTCCAATATCTTGGAATCCTAAAAAGATTCAATAATATTTCTTTGTCTAGATATATCATGGTCGGTATATATGAGATTATTGCCCCATTGCGTATTACTTGAAATTCCATTAACTGAGTTAATACTGTATAGTAAGTGTTAGACATGTAGATTAGGATTACTATTGCGATAGCAAGCAAATTTGCTCCCCGGCAAGTTTCGAGTCCCGTAACGTAATCGTTAGTCGTTACGCAAGCCGAGACGACCGAGTCTTCATTGTCGCTCCCTTGTAGAACAAACATCGCGAATTTCGCCTAACATAATAATTCCATGTTGATTAAAGACAAAAACAATAATTACTAATGTTGAGAAAATTATCTTTCCGGAATCTTACTTACTGTACAAATTATTGAAATGCGCGGAATTGATTGTATAATTCGCGAGGAACATCGAGCCTGCTTATGCAACAAAAATACTCATATCCATTGAACCAACAGATGTCGGTATAATCTGCGTTTAATCTGATCGACGATCAAAATTTGATCATCTCCGCTGATCCCCATCGATGAATCTTACTATCCTCGTCATTGTAATTCCATCATAGAATACATCAAAGCGGTGTTCTTGAGAAAACGTATCACGAGTGATTGAAATGAATCAAAAATGAGATCACTTCCCGGTGTGAATCGATGGAGTAATAATATTGATGAACGAGACGAATTCCCTAACTGGTTCTATACACGAAGTGCCAGAATCTTAATTCGCTGTAATGTGTAACGTGTATAAACGGAAATACACAAAGGGTATATTGAAAATACCTATAAACTTCTACAGCGCTGAAGGTATCTTAAACTGTTAACGGTGTAAATGCGTCTTTGAAGGTTAAACGGTCCTCGGTGTCCTAATGTGGACATTAGATGGAACCCAGTCGATGTAACTACTGATTGTAACATCGAACCAAGTTACAATCAATTGAAGTTCGTTTGAACTTTATCAAAAGTTAATTACAAAGGTATAATTGTGAATAGGTGCTCACGCTCATATCGTACTCAGACAGTCAACGGTATATACCAACTCATATAAAATGTGTAGATTCGCCCGCTAGTTCGAACATGATCGTACCACAGGTTGTAGCTATAGTGTAATGCGAAGTGTGGGGAGACTGCGTGCGCGATCTTTCGATGAGTTATTAAGTCAGACAGGAAGCCGACTATAGTCCTGAGAGGAGTTGAAAGCGTATGAGGAATAAAGAACGAAGGCGCGCGTCTGGTGAACGGCGGTGGCGGTGACGGTGGTGGAGGCGGCAGGATCAGCCGTTTCGACGATACCGACGACGAAGAGAACGCCGTCCCTGCAATCGACTTACGCATCGCTGCCTTGTCAGCCTCTAAGGTTCGGCAAGAAGACAGATATCATCGACAATAAATATGTAGCACGTACGATGAGACAGATTGACAGGCTCTGGCTTCGCGTTCGCTCCGTCCTCCTCGATCCTCTGGAGGTACGTCTCTCGGCGCACTGGTTTGTGGCTGCATTATGTATGGGTATAGGTATCCTACGGAAAACGGGATTATCCAGCAGCCATACCCACCTTCTCCAACGAGCGTGAATTATGGGCGCCACGTGTGACATCTGCGAGTCCAATCCTATACCCTTTTTAGCGACCCTACCTATGGCAACGTCCACACTCTTCACCAGGGAGGGCGTTTGCGTGATGGTTGTGCTGATTGATAGGTTTGTTTTCACGATATCTTTTCACTATACGGTTCTTCTTCTTTCCCCTTCATCGCCGTCAGAGATTGCAGATGCTGAACCATCTTTTCTGTTACCTACTGTATACGTTCGAAACCCCTTAGAATCTTATGCAAATTCATGACGAGTCACTACCTTCATTTTTAGCAATGTTTTAGCGACAAGTTGACAGTATTGTTCGACGAGGTATTTCCGTTTTATTGATGGAACATTTTCATCCATGAGGGGATACGTAACATGTAGTATATTGCCACGTATCTATTCCCTGGTTTTTGTATCAAGCGGATCAGTTTGGTCAGGTGTGTGCATTCGCGATGTTCGGACAAATCAAGCAATTTTATCCACACCCGCTTGTTGGAATTATGGGGTGCCGAAATTGCTCTGCCGCACACTACCAGAAAACAGATCTAGCTGACGCGGCGGAGAAAGTTGATTGCTTAACAATCAACGAGAGCTGATTAAATTTATATCGTGTCGTGTACTGCGAGGGGAAGATTTGTCGTACAAGCTCTTTCTACGAAGTGAAGATGTAGAATTGTCATGTATGTATTTATATACAAAGAAATTCCAGCAAAAGCGTACATGCAGGATGTCTGAAGCATAAAATTTCGGCTTGAAAACATTAAAACATTATCAAAAATTTCTGACACAATGCGAAAAATTTCAGACAAGCTTAAAACTCTACGGTTTTACTATAATCTTCCAGTGGATACACATGGAGATATCATTTTCTGAAATTCTTTATACCGTGATTGAGAGGAAGTGCAAGTGTTATTCCAAGGCGGTGAAGCCATCAGCGAGTGAAATATCAAATTGAAAACGGAGCTTAAGCCGTTAGACCGTTCAAAAAGATTGGAATACTTCTGTATTTCACTTCTTTTAAAGAACAAGATAATATTATCAGAGAACGAATATGTACATATATACCAGGACGAGGTATCTTTTCCTTAGGACACCGACACATACCGACGAAGAAAATTATCTTCACGCCTCAAATAATTCACCGGGTCAAGGTATGAGGTGTTCAATTTAAAACAACCGATTCTCACGGAGTTTTTAAATCCGAAATTAGATACTTATCAAGAGGATGGAAAAATTATTTTAAATACACCCTAACACAAGGCTTGAAGACAAGCAGGGCCTAATATCGAGAGCTGCTTTTTCACATCCTTGACACGTGTTTTTCCAGTTAGGCTTGAAGCCCCACTGCGGCTTCAAATTTTTTAATCATTCATTTGAGCCTAAGTTGTTCTTACTTCCCCTCAGCTATCACCACAGGCCCCGTTTTATACTCTGCGGGACTCGTAAAGATGGGGTTATCGCAACTTTGACCAAGGGAAGGGTTAGAATAATATTTGTCTTTTGCTCACGTTGATAGTCTTGATGGTCTTTACCCCACACGCATTCCATCTGCAGGATATTACCAACGAAAAATTGTGTAAAATTAATTACTGTGATCCGTCTTTAAGATGTTTTTCATCTGAGCTATCATTAGTTTTTCGCTGTAAAGAAAACGAATCCGACTTACTGACCCGCCATGAAATTGATAAATATAGTTACAGCTGCTCGTAGAAGTGAAAAAAAAATTTATTCGAGTTCCATTTAAGCTCCTCCGATATTTTTCTTATAATTTTACCGCAGATCAGCAAAACGAAAAATAAAAGAAAGATCGTATATAGTTTTACAGTCTGTCACTTCTTACGTGTGATGCAAGAGATGAAAAAAAAACTTAGAGATATTATACAGGTAGTTTAATATTAATGCTATGCCGTGACATTAATTCAACTGTCTGTCCGAATCAATGACATAAGCGATCTGCAGTGCGTTATAATTGAAGCCGGGCGGTTTACGGACTTAAGAGTAAGGTTTAGGGCTGATACGAATCCATCACTTTATTTGCTCTCTTTGCTCCTTGACTGCAGTAGACTAAGCGGAGGTTTAATCATATTCTGGTCGTTGACAGCGCGTCGAACCGTTCGAAATTATATTTGTCTCCCATACTGTCGAATCTACCGCGTGGCTACCGCAACGCAGTGATCAAAAGGTGCGCGATGTAAAAGATGCCCATGAATTAAATCGCGATCCAATATAGTTAGAAGGAAATTGCTCGGATACTTTATTCCATCGGAATCAAGTAAAAAAAAAGGACAACGATTTGAAGGTCAGGAGTGTACAGTGAGAACTGTTCTATCAGATAATATATGATTTTTGAAACTTTATCAGCGGTATTTCTCTTGATGGTAAAGATATTAGGTCTCTTTCGGGGGCCCTTTCAATGCACACAGATTCCCGGGCCGCACTCGAAACGCGGGTCGGCCATTTAGCTAACACAACAAAAGGGATTAAATTCTCCATCGATCTTTTTCTCCCGAAGAAGTAAATTCGTCAGCATACAACAGTCACATCGTGCTGTTTGTTTCCTCTGAGATGTCAGTGACGCGTTCCGCCCCTGTCACGGTCACCCTCCAACCATCCGTAAAAGGTATACCAGACCCACCGAAAAGCTACTGCATAATTTTGCGACAGCCATTACGAAATGAATCTCTTCACTTACTTCCGTCTCGACGACCACTCACAAATTTTCTGAGTGCAGTCATACGAAATACTGTCTCGTGCGACAGCAGCTATTGTTCACTATGACTGGTTGTAAACTATTTCCTGAACGATGAGACTCGGCGAAATAAAATTCCCAATAGCTCGTAGATACACGACATACATTACATCGAACTACGTTAAATTTAAGAATTACTCATTTTTCTGATCAAAAATTTCTTATGCATCCGATACAAGCGATTGTTTCGGTAACCAGTTTCACATACCATATATTATGCCATTCCTTAACTTACATATACCTTGTGCGATAAGTTCGATGATATCGCAATTCCGAAGTATTTTCCGAGGAATTAGCCAGCAAAGTTCTCCGTACATAATCTGTGCGATAACATAGTTGCAAATCCGTAAGCTGTGCGAGCAACGTAGAAAGCTATTGCTGGAATAATATACCCTCGGAAATACATGCGGCGAGAATCGGTAAGAGCTCGAGTCTTCGAGTGCAAAACTCTCCTCAGTGTGTACATTTCTAAAGCTGCCACATACATACACATACATGCCCATGTATACAGAGTGAGTCATACCGGGAAAATAGAAAACTGCAATGAGACACATCTAAATATCGATATTAAGAGTTCGAATTTGAACAAAGGTCTTCCTATACCTAACTGAAACTTTCGAACTTCGTAGGAAGAAAAAATTTCTTCTTTTATCAACACCCTAATACATCCACATACATATATGGTATATTTCAAGTTGCTTAAAATTTTTCAACTTTACTAAAGTTTACAGTCGCGCATACATTTCACTTTATGTGTGTACATATAACGAGTACCTCCTCTATTTCATACTCGCGGGAGGCAGTGTATAATAACTGTAGATTAAAATTACAGCCCTTAAAAGAATTAAATTATATAGGCGTATATATCGTTCACAATACAGTGTCGTAATTATAATGGGTTTTGTGCCCAATAATTTTATGTACATACATATAATCCAAACCTCAAAGGTGTAACTATACTATATACTGTGTGTTTGTTTTTTCGATGTTCTTTATTTAATATATTTTTATTTTCGGGGGATCCAAAACGATTAGGGCGATGAGTTTCTGCTCGTTTTTTCGGGTAGACAGTTCCTCTTAAAATTCATAATATTTTAATCCGTTGCGCGTCAAGCCCTGGAGTGCTCGAAACGGGGAGCTCTTTTTTGCGGTGCAAACTCGCGGAGTGTCTTTTTTTTTGTTTTTTTTTGTTTTTTTTTAACGATCTTTTTCTCTTGTCTCTTTGCTCTGCAGCGTTTGCCAGTGCATAATTATCACTTCCCCGTGGCTTCTTCATTACAGCTATCAAGTCCGCAAGGCGCAGCTGTCTAGCTTTACCAGTTAGAGCTTTTTTTCTATCTCTCTCTCTCTTAGCTCCGCTGTAACCGAACAACCTGCAGATCAATAAGTCTTGTTTGCGATGATCACGATTTACGGAAATCTAGAGTGTGGAGCGTACGGCTGATCGTGAGCTCTGTTGAAACCCGTATTAGAATTTAAATTTTCAATTACACTCGCCAGTGAAGTTAAACTCGCACACCACCTCTATAGACGATAAGTCGTTATCTCATGTTTATGAATAAATATATACATTTTTTTTTTTCTAAAACTCAAGTATGATGAGATAATTTCTATATATTTTCTGATAATCATTAGTTTCAATTCGCTCGGCTGATCATTATTGACAAGAGTTATAGCAGTATTTATGAATGGGAGATATGAGAATCGTATGAGAGAATTAATTAATTTTATCAATGTATGATATTGGTGCCAAATCAATTTAAAATATATAGCCCAACTACGTCAGAGGTTTATATTACTTAGATACAGAAATTGTCTTATTTAGTAAATAATATATGTACATATATGTGTAGAAATTGTATATATGATATCACGGGATAACAGGTTGTTGAAGAGGTCCCGTAGTCCCGCCCATTGAGGATAGGTAGGAAACTCGGAAGCGCGTCGACGCGGTGAATATGATGTTGATATTTGCATTCGCTCGAGTTTCGAAGACCGCGAAGCGAAAGCTGAAAGCTGAAAGCTGAGTCGCACGCATCGGCGACCCATCACGGTTAACGTTTGTAAGCTCTGGGCTCTGATCCTGCCGGCTGGTCGTCCACGTCCATGTCCACATCAACATCCATATACACATTCATGAAACACTAAATCATACTACGGCTGGATGGGATTAGCCCCTTCCCTAATTTATAGGACTCTGCCCTGGTCTGAGGAGCCGAGGGGGAGTCCAAGGGAGTCGACGTCTGCGCCCCGACTCCTCTAGTGTAACGCGAACCAGGTTTTTGAGGGCCTAGTTGGTGGACGACGAACGTTCCACGTTCCACGTTCCACGCGCCACGCGGCCGTGTCACGTCCCCCAATGCTACTCTGCTTGCCGGCAGCGATATGCGATACGTATTTATTATCTCGTAAATATGTTATTTTCGTATAATTAAAAAGTCGAGCACGGTAAGTCGACACTTTGATTAGCGCTGATGACCCATCGTACCGTAAAAACAGGCGGCGGCGGCAGCGGTGACGACGACGACTTGCTCGGTTTGAGTTGGCAAATGAAATTTTTTTCAACCCTCTAGACTCTCACCCCGTGATTCCGGGGGTTTATAGTCCTGGCAGAAGTTCTGTAAATTAAAAATTCAACTTTTACTTTGTTTTTCTGTTTGCTCGTGCTAAATTGTGCTGCCGAAAAGAATGAAATGAAGTATACACGTTTTTTGTTTATTCTTATTTTATTTTTTTTTTCACATGAGATGACTCAACGCCTGGCAATAATATCACGCAATAAATTTTTTCATTGGTTTCTTTCGTTATTCTTCATAATTAAGTTATAAATTCCATCAAGAAAAAGCTGATTATTCCAAACGAGGTTAGGATATATTTTCACGATATTCGATATTGCAATAAACTGGTGATATTACATGACTCCAGCTGGATTTGAAACGGACAACAGTCGGCGCAGGACATATAGTGTCTCGGTGAAAGTGAGGAATTGGAAGTCCTTCGTAAGGTTCGAGGTGCAAACAGGAAGAGCCATCTATCACCGTTAGAACCGAATGCCAATGGCTACCACGAAATCCTCCTTTTCGAAAATCTTCTATCGAGACACGACAGATTGCTCGGGAGAAAGCCATAAATCAGACCTACCAAATAAATCAGAATCTAGCTGCCGGCAACGGTCACGAGACTGCACTTTTTGATCCAGCCTAGATTTGGTAATTACCTTACGCTCAACCTTCCGTCTGTCGACTTTTTGTCACGCTTACAAAAAATGATACAGGAACCTGAAAGAAGCTGTATTGTTTAATCAATGCCTGCGGGTTCAAGAAACTGCTCTCTTTAAAACGTAATCTCAACCGTGGTGCAACGGATTTTGCATATTTTAATACAATTATTATGTTACTAGAGCTCTTTTATTGCCATGTAGCTTTAAGCGTTGACAGTGATAAATCGCTTGGGGGGATTAACCCCGACATCTTAACAGGAAACGCCTCAAAACAAGCGTAGATATTTGGCAAAAAAAGTTCAGAATAAAAACCCTCCCGCAAACTTAGATGAATAATCGATTCGCCGAGGGACGAAAAGAAAGCAGTTAAAGAGCTGAGTAATAAAAGAAAAAAAAACGCGATGAATACCACAGGCGTTTTTCTCTGGCATACATAATAATGTTGAGCATTTAGCAATCCTTCCAGAATTTCTGCACTTAACAGAAGTATCAAGCAAATAAAATATTTGTCAACTCCGACGTCTGGATGCTTAGCCAAAGAGCACCGCGTCATACTATTTACCACATGAGGGAAGATTGAGAGCGTATAAATACGGGTCGATCCACAGAGGCATAAACTAATCAGTCTAATAGAATCTCCACCTCGCCCCCCTCTCCCTCTCCTTTATCAATCGGTGGGTGATTCATAGAACCCGGTATGGGAGGCGAATTTATTAATACTGTGCAGTCAACTAGGCTGCTACTCGTATAGCGAGCCCTCCTGCTCTAGGGATCCAAACCCGAACTTGTGTTCCCTGTTACGAACCGGTTCAAGCTGGTGCGGGTTGGTCCACGACGCGGTACAACAACTGCACCACCAGCATCGCCATCAACATCGACATCAACATCGCCAGCAGCAGCCAGTGGTGTTATATCGTGTGCGGACATTCTGCTCTGCGAGTTCTAATTGGTCGTCAAACAAATAGTCCGATCGGTGATAGATTGCGTCAGCTTGCGTAATAAATATTCATCCACGTATTACACCCTCGGATTGGTACGTCGTTGGTATACCTGTGTTCATGTATAGTATGTTGAATGCATTATGTGGGTATAAATCGGTGTGTATGTGACGAATATATGTGTATCAACGTATATACCTATGTTCCATATGTTTATGGATTGCATGTACCACCGTTATAACGTATACGTATACAGCCCAACTCATCGATACCCCTAAAGATTCCCCACTTTCTTCGATACCATCTTTATACTTATACATATACCATCTTACATAATGTTATCTCGGCACTTTGGCACGAACACGATATGTTATCTGATAGCTATACATATACATACATATACACATTATGCGCATCATGAATCGGAATCTATCTTCTCAAAGAACGAAATTATTTCATCTGACTCACCGACAGCTTCGATCAAGTTTTATTGTTTTTTTACTCATCAAAACCACTTCAGAATAACAATTTCCATTTATCTAAGTTTATGTTCGTTGTCGAGAAACTAATGATAATATTCTCTCACGTTTTGCTACAACAAAAATATTCATCACACTCGATATTACACCATAAACGAGAGTGAAGATATGCGTTACATGCAGCTATTTGTGCAGTTGGATTATGGCGAGAAGAGAGTGCGGTGTGGTGATTCATCATTGTTAGCCCGGCTTCGATGTGGTTTTCATTATTCTTTTTTTCTTTCCGCGAGTTTCTATACGGGCTTGTTTCTTCCAGGTACCGCTTCTCCCAGGGGCTAGTTGAGTAGACAGGGGATAACAACACCCTGGTGTTTCTTAAGTGCCTCTATACGACGCACACTCACTCTTCTACTTTCTCCCTTACATTCTGCCTCCTCTGATTATACTCAAGATTCTTCTGTAATCAAATTATACCCCACACTTGTGTCTAATGTAATCGACCTTCGGCTTCGCTAAACATTAATTCCATTCTCTACGAATATATATGATATAAACATACATTGTTTCCTCTGGCCTATTTTTATGAGTACCGACAACAACGATCTGCCGGGTTTAAGGATTTTATGCGGCCTTGATTTTCACACGTTTTATTGGAAATTTTATGAAAAATACTACAGAGCAGATAAATTGTCGATATGGAGTATAACAATGGTGTGGTGCGAGGGCCGTTCTCGCTAAGCTGGCTCAGCAAGATTACGAGAGTATTAAGGTCGCCTCGACAATCAATGCACATATTAGCTCTGGAGCTTGGCATCGGAGAAGATGGCTGAACCAGTTCTTTCAATCCGAAGTAACCTTCAGAACGTACTAATTGCCAGCGGCCCTCAATTTCCGGGTTGGATTTAGCGTGAAGCTCGTATCTTCTTTTGGAAATCAGTGAGGGAAAATAAGAGACGGTTTAAGCTTGGACAGAGAAAGAACCGATCTGGAGAATTGCTATGAAAAATAATTAACCGTCACCTAAAACGAGGTCTTACAAACTATCTCTTCTCCCCTTGTAGGTATCATCTGTTTACTTCGGGAAAAGAAAATAACAAAGTAACTGTAGATTTCATAAGTTAATGTTTTTACACATCACAAACAAGCCATCTGCACATTTTCAAGGCAAGAGCGTATCGAATTTCCGAATACGAGCTATACATGGGGGAGTTTAATAACACCATAACCCCTTTTTCTGTTTCCTTTCAAAACTGTCGAAACAAAAAAAAAGCAAGAGAAAACTGTTTTGAAATTTTTTCTTACAAGTCTTTGATGGATCAGGACACTTCCCCACTGACAAATTAAAACAATAATACAGCCTTTGTTGCAAGGTATACTTTATCTGCTGCGTAAGCAAGGCTTAAATCTGCGGATTTATTCTATCTTATCGGTAATCCTATTAAATTTGGATTATTTCGGACTGGCGTTAAATACCGAGATGAAAAGGCTGATATTATATGTATGTACACAAACATTATATGTAAAATATATTCGTGACCTATATCAGCGCCATTTTTTGATTTTACATTTCGGAAAGCTCCGAATTTTCAACCAACATGAATCATGAATACGCCAATACTTATGTGTGTATGCACATACCTACATATATATTCAGAGCGTGCAGTTGTGCTGTGGTAGACGGGTTGGTGTCTGTGGTGTGGTAGAACATTTTCAGAGTAAAAATCGATATGATTTGGCTTATACATTCATACGGTGGTAGCGTGACGCCAGAGTTAACAGAGTACCACGAAAGCGTCGAGGTTCCTTAGGGGCACTTCGGTATGATACGGATATGGGTATTAAAATAAATTTCAGCGTCTGTAGGTACTCCCCATTCTATTTGCTATCGGTGAACGACACCATTTTCGTTATCTAAAGCAGTAGAAAGCCCGACGATAAGCACAGGCGCGGCGCATGTTGAGTAGTTTGCATGCGAGAATTCGTTCAGCCTCTGCGATGTTGAACTCGAATCTTTTTAGAATTTTTAAAATCGAACATAACTGGATCCGGATCATGATTTTCGAAAAACGTCATTCCGATTCCAATAACTTGACAAAAACAAAGTGTAGAAATCGAATAAGTAACACTGTCTTATAATATCAGCGAGCCAACTTGCTGAAGGAAAAACTTTTGGAGAATAGTTTTACAACAGTGACGTAGCTTAGCATAAAGGAAACGGACGAGCAGTCGGTAAGAGGAGAAAATTCATAACTCTTGTTCTCAAAGCGAGAGACAAGCAGAAACAACTCGCAGACGCTATTTGTGTGGAGAAACAGGAAGATGGTGGATGGTCGTGGCGCGGCGGTGTCACGGTGTATCCGGTAAGCATCCGGCGTATTTCCGTATCCGTCGCGCCGCTCGTCCCTCGGGACCTACAAACTCACTCGCTCCCCTCGTGCAAGACTTCCCCTCACGGGACTGGGAGGCTAACATTATTAGCGGATGATTCTTGTAAGAATTACGAGCTGTATCGTTTCCAATATGCGAGGGAAAAAATCTTACTGATGCGTACGAATCGCACGCGAAAAAATCAATCAATATTTATGCCCCGAGGAAAACTAATTCCAGATCAGATAAATCTAATAATCGAATACTGTAGACGCCTATAAGTATGGACAAGTGAGAATAGTTATAACAATCGTAAAGAACATGCATACTATTCCATATGGCCCTGCCTCGAATTCTGTAATTTCTGTTCAAGAAAACTGCTCCATTTGTCCGTCTTGAAATTTCATTGATCGAGCTGGGCGCCTTCGACGACGTTACAAATATCTTACAATTATATGGATCAAACCTTTCACAGTATGTAATAGTGAGCAGCAACCTTTAAAACAGATTTTGCAAAAACGCGGTGGTATAAAAAAGCTGTTGCTCAACTTTTAAAGGAGCAAGGTAAAACTAAAGCTATGTACAGTTGTATCTTTACCTTTAGAGGTACCTTCATTAATCATGAAATGTATTTCATCATATTTTACGACGATATACTTTCCTCAAAAGTCACTTGTATATAATGTACTTATAGAGGCGAAATGCTTTTAAAACGAATGTTGAAAATCCCGGAGATGGAAATTTTACGTAACAACTATGGTCAATTTCATTCTGTTTACTCTTTTTCAAGTACTTCAACCCCATAAAAAATGAACGTCTGAACTTCCTCCTTCGTACATGTATGGGAACAAAGAACACCAAGATTTGAGAAGATTTTGTAACGTTTTCAACCATCGAACGCACGAAGTGGACAAAAGTTTTGTCTGGAACGATCGCCTCGGGGTATTATTTCAGCGTACCATTCGAAGGAGCCTACGATAGGTTTGGATATAAGTACGTACATATATATAACTATATATATTTATATACCTACGTGTATACAAACGCGCGTATATTTCGTATACTTTCCTACCGGGTGATCCATGTGAATTAAAATTTCTAAAAATATTCGATACTTATTAATTTCCTCAAATATTACATCAAGCAGTAAAAAAATTTACTTTGTAATCTCAAAACTCTGAGGGATTATAACACGAAACTTTAAAATCATGTATAATTTTTAGCTGCAGGGTGAGAAAAAGAAACTGTATGGATCAGATAATATACGCACTAATTTTATATTACTTTAGAGGCGCTAGTGGTGAGCTTTTTTCAACCGCAAGTTCTTACAGGATGAAAAAAATTTTGCATGGGATGGTCCAAAAACTAATTGACATCAGCATCAACCATTCATTGAACAAGGTACTTTGAATGAGAGAAAATGGGTCGCAGAGAACCTATGAGCGCCGAGGGCAGAGGAAGATTCTCACAAAAAGAGTACCAATATCGAACCAGAATCTGGGATCTCGGTGGATCGAGCACCCGGTATATTTGCGTATTATCGCGGTGAGACCGCTTCGTTCTTCACATCTTTTGCCTCTTTGTGATCTGCCGCCCCATAAACGGCCCCAATTGAATAATGAAACGATTCAGTTATGGTCGCACACATTTTTATTTGCTTTTTATGCCAGCTCCTGCGTCCCTCGGAAATGGCAACGTTGTAACGCTTCGGAAAAACTCGCCAAGCAAACATTCATAAAAAAAAAATAAATAAATAATGCATGTCAAAGTAGCCGGCTGAAAATGCTCCAAAGATTTTCTTTATTTTTTTTTCTCTCGTCTGTTTTTCAACAAAATTATTTTTAAGGTGCAATCGGACCTTGTATTTCTCATACACTATCGCTTACAATATTTTCAATCCTTCTGTTCAATGTTGGAATTGGTGGTTAATTACCGAGCGTTCATTAATACTTAATAAGCTCCAGCAAAAGGGCGTTTCCGTTTGGAGCGATGCAATATATTATCGCATTAATAGGTCAACTTAATGTACGTATGATTGGTACCGGACATCATGCCTCCACAGTTCGGTAGCGCTATTAAATCCTTGTTACAATATTACGACGTCACATTATCCACCGTTGGCCAGGTAGTAGGATATTATACTACCAGGTAGCAGCGTATAACCTGCGATCAAGTTAGTTATTACCCAATCTGTTTTCGTTATAATACTAACGTCCTATGTCTGGCACATATCGGGGGCCTCGCCTTCCATATAAAGCCTTCATGTAGCTACAATTAGCCGATAATATCAACTCGAGTCGTTTCATTTTGTGTAAATTATTATAGTTACGTTATTTGAAATGATCACCACGAGCCTAACGGTGGAAAATGGGAACTAATGCACCAAAAAACCACCGGATATTGTAATTTTTCAACTTTCATCGCCTCCGCTTGCATGTTCTCACCATTTTTATTTCTAATTTTAATGAATTTTCTCCGAAATGGCTGCCTTATTGAATTATCCCATACAGCGAAGTATTATTTTCTCATATTGACTGATGAGATGAGTATTGCAAACAAAGGAATGACATAATAAGGGTACATCTTGACAAGAAGTTCAAAGACGAGAAAGGCTTACAATGGATCAGAGGGATATTATGATCCAAAGGATGGAGAGAAATGATCAGCGAGGATGAACGAAGTGGCCTGCAAAACAGAATAGAGGATACTGGAGTGTGACACCACCGTTTTGATAATCCACTGAATGCTGAATGCTAATGCAATTATAACCCTAACCCTTCGGGTGCACGGTGAGTGAACTCGACTCGATATAACTAGCTGGAGGTTTCCCCACGCGACTATTCGTGAGATATGAATCACCCACGAGCTATCCGAAGTAGTGCAAAAATGTGTACTTGTAATACAAGTGACGCAAAATAGCTTTTATGATATTGCCCATAACTTAACGGCTAGAAATTCCTCGGCAGATTCACTGTGCCTTAGATTACTTTTTGCGTAGATAACTACTACCCACCCTCAGACTATCCTTGGCATTTTTAGAATAAATATTCTAAAGCTTTTTATGGAAGTGATAGAATTCACAATAAAATTCAACGCATTACTTCAGGGTGAATTTCTCAAAATAATGTTCAATCAATATTCAACAAAAAAATGTCAACATTTTTGCATAAATCTTACTAAATCGATAATTCATTTCTCAAATTTTTGAAGATCCTTTCATTCCGTATTATATGTATGTACTCAGATCAACAGAATCACTCGCTGAATGATGTGTTGAAATATTTTATATCTCTGTGTTGTAATATCCTCTTTAACTGTTTACCCCACGCTTTTTAAAAGTGAACAATAATGTGGATACGCAAAGCAGCGCAGTGAAGGGTCAAGATTCACAGTAACTGCTCTGCACCATATTTTCACTTCCGATCTTATGAATATGATAGATACTCGTTTTATTCAAATATCATCTAGGTCTTTCGTTTGCTAGTAGATCAACCAACAACGTCGTTAGACCATACCACTTGTATCCATGATACGGCTATTAACCTGCGTCGCGGTTAGAGTACAAAGGGAGTGAAATATATTATAACAACAAAGAATTTTGTTTCTCATTCTCGTATAACAATCCTGGCCTTGAATCTTTTTAGTACTCATAGAAAGAAAAATATTCAACTGAAATCAACGAAGCACTTTGTAGCGTATGGACTAATGTAGAAGTAATATATGATTACTGATCCCATCTATAGGAACTGAAGAATCTCAGGCATAAGTATAACATTCGTACCGAGAACCATGTGTGCTGTAGTGATGGATGTAATTTTTCAGTTTATAAAACTGCTAGTCGTTGCAACTCGTTGGTTTAGCCAACGACATAGAACTACACGAGTTTGTGTACCGGCCTCCTATTCGAATTTTCCAAGCACTGCAGATCCCCACCCCCCTTTCCCCCCTGCTCCTCTATACCTACTGCAGTTGAGCGAAGAATTGCAGAGCCATGATTTCACCGATACGTATGTTATAATGTTTACAATGCCGAAGAGCTACACGAGAAAGCAATTCGCTCCTATCCACCCATCGGTCGCATCGTCGTAAAATTAATATCCCAGGAGTATAGACAGCGAAATGAGCTGACGTACGCTGGCTTCAGAAGTAGTAATAACACCATCGGAAGAATCATGAACATCCCCCTTGTACATAGGTTATACGAATCCGTAGTATCTACCGGTTGATGTTGTTTGCCCTTTACCGGTGTAAGGTTGCCACGATAATCCAACCAGAGACGTGACCGTTGCAAGCACGAGGATGGGAACGTCAACGAGAAAAGCACACACTGTGGTGTAATTACACGGTAACACTGATCTACCTTGTATGTCCTTTTCTCGCCTGAGGCGATCTTTTGGTACATGGTTATATCCTAGACACGGGTGAGTGGACATAGTCAAAGTGTCCACTCTAGCGATGCTCTCTTGGTGGCGTTTTATCGGTAGGGAAATTCCAACAACCATACATATTATAGTTGTTCTCATCTCGTATCACGGACTGTCAGAAACATATATTTTTTGTCCGAAGTTTTTTTTTACGCCACCAGGTATGTTCCTGATTATATTCATCGTCGGTGTTCTTCGGTTGCATCAATTTGTACAAACGCTTGTCGTGGAAATGTATGACGAGAACTGCAGCACAGAGTAGACTCTGGTTGAGGGTTCCTTGTAATTTTATCTGAGAGGTAGTGATGAGAAGTATGTGAAACAGGGTGAGAAAGCAGCGAGGGATGCGGAACGAGGACAATCTCCTCGAATGAAAATTGACTTAATTAACTAGAACTCTACCAGCCACTTCGCTTGCGAGAGCTGCGACACCTCACATTGCATTGCATAACATGCACGGATAACGCCCTTCCTGCGGTTTGCAACTCCCAACAATTTTCTCTGACAAGCTTTCGACTTTCCTAACTAATTGTAAGATACGATAAAACCACGAGCTTTTATATGTAACCCTCACAATAGCTGTGGTACTACATGAAACATCCGGAAATAATTTATTCAGCTGCTTCTGTATGCAGAGACCTACTGAATGACAGGTGAAGACAGACGTTTTTATACCAACTGCCAACGCGCTGGTAATTTTGTGACCACCTACATATCGCAATGCGCCTATTTGGAGTGGCGTGTTAACGGGTCATGGTGCCTGAATTTGAATATATGTATGTGTATAAATATACTATCTAACTCCACCTTATTATGTAGAAAGTTTAGTGGTTGGGTCGCTACTGGAACTATTGGATTGTTTTCATGAATAGTTTAAACTAAGTAGTAATTCTTCCAACTTGTTACAATATCATATTGTTGTTATGACGCGAAAAAAGGTTAATAAATGATATTTGTGATTTTCGGAAGTCGTTATAGGCAAAGTGCATTCAAATGCAGAGACGAATAAATCTACTAGCCCATAGAGTTGGCGATATAATATTACAAAGTTTATACCATGTACGAAATCGTCCCCTTCCAAAAGACCCTCGTCATCCTGTTTTCCCTGGTGTATCAGGCGGCGAAGAAAACGAATTATGTTTGAATAATCCCGGTTAATATATGGCGGAACAATTGTGTGATATTCGTTATGCAAATCGATTTTAATGGAAACCGCCAATTTGGAAAACAATGTTCCGAAAATTGAGGTGGCGGGCATCCAAACAAGATTCTGGTCGAACTGGGTCTTCTGATTACACAATTGGATATCAAAATTGAGTTAGACGGAGAACTTCTACAGAAGAAGTACGATGAATAGTTGCGGGGTTGGTTTGGATTTTCGAATCCCCTCCGTGGTCCATCTGACTTTGGTTATATATTGTACATGAAGGATTCACGCATTTACTCTGTTTCGCCATATACATTACTTCTTCTGTACTAGTATTTCGAATTTCATTTTTTTAACAAAAAGAGTTTTCCAAAACTACTGTCTTCGCGGTAACGTATCTACTTTGTATCGCCGATCTGTGTGCACCCAGTTGTTGCCAGAAGAGGCCTCGACTATACTATGATACAACGAATGATGCTAAGCAAATATAGGGCAAGTTTGAAGTAACATTTTCACAAAGTTAAATAATAACTTAAAATATTTTCAAACAAAATATCTCTATCGTGGGTATCCGCCTAGTGGTTATCACGTGCACCAACGTGATATCACAAGTAGAACGGTAAGTACCGAAGAGTTAAATCAGAAATGAAAAAAGTTTCTCCAAGTATCGTGCAAACACGGGGATCATTCCCAAGAGCGCGGAGCATGAAGCGATATAATACCCTACCCACCGCTTATTGTTCGCAATGTATCTACTCAGGCGTAGAATCATAGAAAAACCGAAAAAACCCGCAAGGTGCTCGATAGGAAGAAATTGAAACTATACCAAGTTCGATTTAGAATCCACACCTGTCCCCTTTGGGCAAGGTATTCATAAGAGAAAAGAAACTCAACAATGATCGACGGTTAACCGCATATCTCAATACGGGGAAATGTTCCAAATGACCTTGAAATGCAAGTAACGTATTCAACATTAGCTGTTTCAATGCCGAAGGGTGAACCTGGCCTGAGGCGTGGCTCTCGAATCTGGAATTCGCTTACACTGCGAACCGACTGTTGCAGTGTAGTATGTAACATGATGCAGCATACACGCATGTATAGTATACATATAATATACAGTAAAGTGAGTTGTCAGGGTAACGTTAACGTCGACACGGTGTCTCGGAGTTCACCAACGTTAGGCTGCCTCCGTTTCAGCTAAGCTATTAGTAATTCCTGCACAAGAGTAACAGCATCCTGTACAAACATTCGCCCAGAATCTAACCCAAGAAACGTTCGTGTGGCGCCTCAGGGCGTCAAAACTGAATATACGCGAGGTAGATCTTTGTAGAATGTGGTTTCTGGTTGTGATCAAAGAATACAAAGACAGCAGTCTTCCGAGTTATTCGTCAGTCAGTATCATATAACAGGTATTATTGCATGTACACAAATGTAATGAGTAGGTATTATTGGTATTACACGCATGCATCCATCACTGCTGCAAGATAAGAGTCTTCACCGAGAGGGTTATAAGAAATGCAGATCTGTGGAGCTGGACTATTAGAAAAACTATTTCTACGTATAATGGACGGGCTGACCGAGGGTAAATGAAATCGGTGGAGTATTTCCTTTTCATTTCACTGGGTAAAAGTACGTACACGTTCCTGCGCGAATGTGTCCACGTCTCCACTGCTCCTATATGGTTCTTGTCTACCTGTGTGAACGTTGCTAATGGCAGACGCTTACAGAGGGTTGACAAGAGGATATAATAAGGCAAGTGGGTCAGCTGCTTAGTCTACAACCGCAACTATCATACCCTCCGCAATGCTGCCATCCACAGAGCCTTTGCGTCGTATTTGCCCAAAGCTACTATACGTATATAGTTCAAACATTATACAAATGTGTTTCTTCGTAGAATTGTTTCGATTTTTCACTATTTCACGCACCAACATGAGTGGATTTTGGTTGATTACTAACTGAAATGGGCTACCACGTTTCTGTTGTGCCAAAACTGTGAGGCTGAAATATTTGGAAAATTTTCAAGAAACACAACTTTCAATTCTTTTAGGCAGAGTAGTATCGACCCATTACTTATTAACGAATTCACTGGTATGAAGTATCCGTAACATTATAGAAAGATGAATAATAAATGGGTGAAAACGTTGGTAAAAATATTTTAAGGCCATATTTAAAACCTCACGCAAATTTTTTCCATAGAGGGTAGCTCGCTTACCTTGCGACAGCGTCAAAGTTTTCATCGACTTGGAGAAAGTTTTTTTTTTCGCATCTCATAATTTTTTCCTCTTTAAGAGAAAGAATCGCCCTACCGAGTGGTGTTTACTTTTATGTTTTGAAAAATTCTTCCACGCTTCCAATCAAATGCAGAATTATATACTATATCTGTGCCATGCGGTCTCTGAGGAATTCGTACGGAATCAGACGTAAAGTAGGTAGTTTGTGCGATACCACGAAATATTTTTTGCTCCGACTGAAAAAAACTCGCTACTTCAGCATTCAGCTCTTCACAGAAGATCTCGAGTAGTTGTTCGCTCTTTTAATTACTCTGGCTGTTTGCAGAGGGCTCCAGGGTAATCACCAACCTTACATACCCGTGAGTCCTTGCCCGCGTGTACAGGTATACTTGTACTCAGTCTGGAAATGATATTTTCAGGCACTCTGAAAATTCGTAGCAAAAAAAGGACAAAAATAAAGAATCAAAACCGCGTACAGCAACTTCTATTTGAATACAAATTACATACGAATATTGTGCACAATAAAATTTAATGAGGTGTCTCGGGATTTTCTATTACGCGGGTATGTAAAACAAAAGAATGTTCAATTTTACATTTTCTTATAACAATATTTTTTGCAGCTTATTACAGTCATCGAAACGCCATGGCTGTTTTACACCCCGTACAAGTAGGAACATACTGTTACGATTTCGGAAGTTTAATAATGTTAAACGAATTGCTGAGAAAATAAACAATTCGTGTCGTATAATAACGCAGATAAAGTCGTCGTGACGCAAAAATAACGCTTTTACTGATCAGATTTTACGAATAACCAGAATTCAAACTTTAAAACTTTTGTGTCATGCATTTTTTTTCCACCCGTCAGATAAAATCGATGGACACGTCAAATGCACCTGAAAATGTTCGTCCAGACTCAGCCGACTGAAATTTAATTCACTCAATGGGTTTTGATCATAACAACTAAATTTGCATGAATATAAATGGCAGGTCCTAAGAAGGTGCTCATTCAAGGTCACGCGCGAAGTGCATACACTGTTCAGAAGTCCACTGATCACGGTATTGAGAATCGCGCTAGTTGTGTGGTCTACCTAATTGCCGATGGATTGATCGCGCGATCCCCGTTCCCCTTCTTCTCCCTTACCATGTTTCCTCATCTCTTTTCCCCTTCTCATTCCTTTTTGAGCGGGCGCACATCCTTCCCACTGGATCTTTCCGCGGGCTGCAATTACCTCTCTCTTTTCCTCGCATCCCGCGATGCCATGGGTTGGCGATCTCGTGACGACCGGACGTCTCGTTAATATATCAATACATCCTTCTGAAGTATATATAGATGCAGGCTGCGAACTGCAAACTGGCTGAGTTGCATCTCGGCCCATTATGCGATCGTCCGATGCCAATATAATAGAGGCGCCCGTAAGACGGACTTGTTGGGAAGATGGGCGTCTGGACCTCCCCTCAGCGCCCGTTGCGCTCCGAACTCTTGGACGGTAACATGGAAAAGAGAATTTTTTCTTTTCCTATGAAAGGTATAATATTTAATCGCTGAATATGGTGTTTGCAAGGTAGAAAATTCCGACCTTCGTATGTTAGTGTACTCGGAATACGATCAATTTTTAAACTTATGCAACCACCAGAGTTCATCTACGACTTTCGTGCTATCGACTGATTGTGAGATCATGTTGACTCGAGCAGGTTGTCGATATTCTTTGCTTTGGTATAGGTACAGACAGCTGTTCATTATATCTCTACTAATTGTAAGTCATAACCAATTTTAGCTTTGACGCAAGATCAAAACTCGCCTCTAAAATACTCACTGTGTAATACTATGTCTACTTTACGTTGTACTACGTAGGTATATACATATATTTGCCACGTTAAACGTTAATGCTGCCAAATGTGAAAGAGTTTTTCATCATATACCGATCTCTGAATTATTAAACGGAGAATTTCCATCCGAAGCAACATCCTTAATTCACCGATTACTCGTTACTCATCCATTCATTAATTTCAGATACGCATACTCAAAGTCTCTAAACATTAGGAGCCAAAAACTATTGATTAGATGATCAGATTTGAATTCCGCAATGGCAAACTGCATCGATGATTATAATTTCGAACGATAATACAAGTTGATCACGATGACGCTGATTTCAACTATTCGAATCCTTAATATAAGGACTATGGGCATACGTACGGAAACCGTCGCTAAAAATTGAGACGGTTGATTCATAATAGGCTGAAATTTGAGAATCATATTCGAGCAATAATTCACCGGCCGTTATTCCCGAGTCTCAGAATATTCGACATCTCAATAGCGAGAAAAACTAGAACAGCGATAAAATATATTACGGTCTACAGTCCACTATATGTCTATTTGAAGCAGGAAACGGCAATTATTTATTATTACATTAAGAGGCAAGACGTTCCCGCAGATAAACGAAACCTATTCTTTCATTACTAATAGGATTATCTCGGAGATAAGAGACACGTAGATGAGGGAATTTAACAAACTTATCTATCTTTGTTAATTCAATTTCCTCCCTTCCTACACCGAAGAGGAATTTTTCGAATCCACTCTACAGAGACGACAGTTTTTTGTATTTATTCCTTAACTGATGGTCTCAGCGACGTAAAAAGAAGGGTTATTTATTACTTCCAATTTTATTTCACTATCTTTTCGGTATGATTGTAGCTTCTCTGTTCATTCTGACTCACGTATTTACCGTCCTCGAATCAAGCCTCAATCAAGGTTTTCACAATCGCTGGTCTAATTATGCTCAACGAATAGAAGTTCAAATATAAATATAAGATCAGTGCGGAATTGGGGACCCGCAAATTTTTGATTTTTCGTTGATTTTCTGCTCTGTGGCGTGCTCAAACACCGCGACATCGTGTCAAACTTTGCCAATGAAGCGTATAAATGCTTGCTGACGCGTTAATCGCGGCATACTGAGCGACTATGCAAAGCCAATTATTCAACAAAATTGTGTTACGTTTTCATGATGCAGTATTTGATAACCGGGCGTCAAACGTGTAGTATAGATGATTTGCTATGGACTCATATACTGGTTTGCGTATTGATTTAAACTCCGAAAATTAACGCTACCGATGGATAGTTTAGTATAGGTATGTAAGCACATTTATACTTGTAGCAAGTGTGCCGACTACACTAAATTGGGTTCTGAATAGAACTTTATCAAGATTAGACGTTACTGATTTGAATAGAGAAGTTTTTCAATTTTCGCTTAACAGTTGATGTCCGTTTAGGAAGTGAAACTCAAGTAATTCGGCCAATGTGTTTTTAATGGTAAACATGTGCTGAGGGAAAATTAGAACGAAGCAATGAAGAGAAGAATTTTTTTGACAGCGCGTCGGGAAAGAAACCAATGAAAAATAATTTGAATTATTGGGACCGTGCGGACGATTAAGAGCATTAAATTGATTACCACCGTATAATCGATACTATAGATTATACCTTCGATTTGTATGGTTAATATCACAAGGGCGGGAATATGATTGGTCAAGGGTTTTTTTTTGGTGACCTGGTGATTGGTCAAGTCTTTAAAGACGGTGCTACCGAAGAATTATCATCAACGCGAGGGTAAAACATAACGGGTGTCGGTGAGAAAAAGTAACGGGATTGGAAGAATTTAAAATGCGGCATTTTACGAGTGGACAAAAACAGGCATCGGGCTATCTCGAGGTGCAGGAATGTCGAGGCTGGCTTCGAGTTGTTTCTGGCGATTGGCGGTCTCCTGGGCGTTCTGCAATTTAATTGATTCGAAAACTCGCCATGGTTGCACACGCCGGGACCGGGTCCCAAAATTCATTTTACCTGCTACCTACGGATCCAACTGAAATATCGCCACGACCTCTTTCCTCTAGCTATTTATTTTTCTCGCTTGATCTTATCCTTTTCTCTGATTCTCTCCCCTCCCGGCCCGACTGCAGCCTCAAGTTATTCCTCTATAGGTCTCGTTCCCACCGATCGCTAGTATAAATTAACAAGAATTACCATCCGTTACACGACGGTATGCCCGCCCCTGCTTCGGTTACGTCAAATGTACACTCCGCCATCCTCGAAGCACAATATTTTTGGCAAATCAAATAACGCAGAGCTTACAATTCCCACAGAACTTGTATACCATTCTTGCCGATATAAAAATTCAAAAGAAGAAATGAAGAACACTTCTGACATTGCCAATAATAAATATATTATGAGCACAAATAAAATTCAAGCATCGTTGATTGAACCGCTATTACCAATTTCTGATCTCAACCACTTGACGTAAGTGCCCAAATTACGATAGTTTGATATGTGGCAGTTGAGTGCATCTCGTAAATATGAAACAAGACACACACTCATAGTGGAATACGGCGCATACATCTACCGCGTGCCCCTCGTTGATATAATTCAGTTTTTTCTCAGGACTCAATGAGTGATGGTGAATCAGGTGAGAATTAATAGAGTAGCGTGATTCCCGTGTTACTGAAGCAGAAGGACCTTTCTTCCCTCCTTTCTCCTCTTCTCCTTTTCATTCTCTTCTCCCACCGCATGCAGCTTCTTTATCTCCGCTCTCGGCGCTCCTTCCCTCTCTCCACACGGTTGAAGAAGAGTTGGACCACCCACGGGTTTAGTTCTTCGTAGCCACGTTCCTCGCCTCGTGTACTGTGACACTGCTAACCTTGCGTTCTACAGCTAAATCAAAATAAGGTGTTGGTCGTCAAACAGAAAAATTCTTAGTCCAACGTTGGTTCTCAGATTGATAACGTTTGATCGTAATCTCCCGCTATATATCAATCAAAACAATTGAAAAATGATCGAAAATGGTAATTTCAATTTTGGTTTGATACGAGTTCGAGTTCGAGCACCAAGTTTAGTTGCGCCGAAACAAGACCGCGAGGGTGTTGGCGAAGAACAGTGAACTGGACGACAAGTGAAGCCCGCCAAAGGAAGCGAGCTTTGTTAGATAAAGTCTGAGGGTGCGCCTTTTTACGCGTTCGCTTAGTATAACCATGTTACGTAACATATTAATTGAGCATGAACCATTTATGATGAAACTGAAAAAAAACTGAAAAAAAAATTCCAAATGAATCCCTAGAGGTATTCAGTTTTAAAACTTGTGCCAAACTGGATTGCAAAAACAACTCGTTTACAATCTGTTGGTCTTATGGAACACGGATACGGGGAATCTTGTACATCAAACGTTGAACTCGGTTGCGAATAATTAATAAAGTTCTTCGGAAGTTTCACCTCATTTCATTTTCTATATACCTAGAGTTCATCAAAAGGCCAGTTATTACATCGAAGGACTCCCACCCTTTGGTCTACAATCAACCTTTATTTACCTAACACATCTCGTCCTTTACGGAGAATTTTGAAAAGCGAGGTTTGTTGCATCTTGTAATAGTTGCATTTGCCGCCTGGTACCTATAACGGATTAGAGTCTCGACGAACTACCTCACCTCTTGTCTCCTTCATCGCTCAGGTACACGGAGGACTTTAATCATCGTGAGTAACGGCTGTATATTCTTGCATTAACCGCAATGTTGCGGGCAGCTGTAATTGTTTGCAGGCGATTAGTTAACTGAAACCTGCTACAGCAGTTGAGATACCGGTACGACTGTACCAGGGAATCAAGAATTCCGCCTCTGCACTTCCCGGGCTTAAAAACATTTTAAAAATAAAAGCGCAGGTTTCATAGACTTTCACTATGTGCTCGAAAATGTACCACTTGCCTGAGGACTTTTTCTCATATATTCGAACCGAATCATTTTAGACGGATGCAGCAGCACTTATGTATCGTATATAATGGATCGTCTTTTGGATTAAAAGATAATCTCATTGTGGATTCGATGGGCCTTTTTGTTCTGAACAATTTTGCACCGTCACTAGGTAGATTGTTGGGTTCTTTTTTCCATTGGTCTTGTTTATTTTATCTTATTTTTATTTTTTTTTTTTATTTCAAGAACTTCTCAATATGGGTTCCATCAGGTCAGATAGAATCGCACTCAACGCCTTCCGTAAAAACACATCCCCTGTCTACAGTGACAAAGGGGGAATACCGAATACGTTTTAAGAGATACCCAGCTATATACCTCGCTACATCCATATACACATCTGCCAACTTTGCATATATTTACTTGCAAGCTTGTCGTTGCCCAAATAATCCTGCTTTCTCGTGAACGAAACTCGCTTTTCTTGCTTTCAAACCTATGCCAGGCATACATTATACTTGTTATTCTAAGGTTTTCATCATTACTCACCCACAAAGGTACGCTTATCTATAACCGCGAGTTTGCGACGTGAGTATAACTAAGCAATACAATTATTTCACGGCGTGCAAACGTTATGGAAACGACAGTTAACTGCGTTGAAGAATGGAAAACTGTGGCGTGAAGTCACGCCTGATGCAGTTTACCGAACAAAGCGGAGGCACGCACCAACCCACTGAACTAAATTCACGCCTATAAATAACACTGCTGGGACAATAATATAGAACGGCTGGGAATTCTCGGGGAAACTGTTGACAACCAGCTATGCGGTGGCCGATACCCGAACAGGATGGTCAAATGACTGCCACTGGGGTCGACCGCATTGTCATATCCGCGTGCGAAATTTCTGACAGCCAGTCGCACGCCTACACGACGTACGTCCCTCGTCTACTGACCGGAAGTGGAACCTTCTAACCAAGTTCTGTACGTGGTCGCCTTAGAACCTCTCTTCCAAAAGTCACGGGTCTTGCGGCGAAGACATATCCGGCTTACATACGAGGCTCTTGAGTCTCGTTTACCCTGGTTACTTTTGATGGAGTTTCTGAATGTGACTACGGGCTAAGGGCTTAACACATTGCTGTTTTGGAATTATATTAGTTGAGACGGTGATGTGCGGTTTGTAGGTCATGAATTTTGGTTGTTGAGAAGCCACCGCTGTATAGCGGCTGGAGCTTGTAAGGGTCGGTTAGGGTGAGAAATTTTACAAGGCTTTGAAAAATATTTGAATTGGTAAAACTGTCCATGTATACTAAAACGAAGAGTGACGTCATGTCGTTAACCAGCTCAGAAGATTTTTATGACCATCATCTCGATTTTACAACACCACACGCCGTTATCGTTGCACCATGTTCTACTGTAGCTGCGCTGCAATATTGCTCTGGTCTAAAATCACGCCAGCGGGGTTTCTTTATTACGCCATAGCATCATCGGAGTTATTTCTCATACAAAAACAAGAAATTATGGAGTATTATAGGGTCAACTCTTTTTTATAGTAACAGAATTTTTTACTAACAATATTATTACCGCAATTAAGTGCAGCAGGTCAGAACAGCGACCAGAAGATCAAAGTGACCTTTTTTTCTCGTTTATATTTTGAGAATCGCGATGTCGGAAGAAAAAAATTAGAAATACGTTGACGGGGGTGATCCACGATAAGGTGCACGTGTGAACACACATACTTCACAAACTCTTGTGATTGATCTTCTCGCAGTCGTGCTCTGATCTGGCAGCCCAACCGCCCTCGCACCATGACAACCAGCGTGAGCCCCAAATTAACTTTGATACATGCGCGTGCGTTGCGATCTTGAAACGAGAGGAGACGGGTCCTTCTAGTAATTTATTTTATTACTCTAACACGCGACCTGCTCCAACTGTAGCAGCAGCAGCAGCCTCCAAGCCTTCATAATCGGAGCGGGCGCATCTTGCTATTCACCGGGACATCTGCCCGTACGTATAATATCCCATAACAATTAGCAGCCCATATCTGATAAATGGAGCGATGCGATGGTGGCTGGATTGTGGATCAGAGTTAGGGTCGCCGATCGGATGGTCAATGCCAGCGGGGTGACTATAGACTATAGTCAAGTTGTATGTCCGCGTGAAAACGGCTGAGTTGAACTGCTGCAGTGAGGTAAATGAAGCTGGAAAGAGAGGTCGACGTGTTCTATGCACCTTAGCGCAAAGTCATCTAGAATCTATTACCCGCTAGTTGCCCACCAGGGAGTGTAAATATTTGGGCTCTTCGATGCCACCGAAGATACCAGATTTCGTTCTATTGTTGAAAATGGGTTATTTATGACTACACTACAACGCATCGTCACTCCGGGCGTGAGCAGCTGTAATCGAACAATGTGAAATTTACTGTAAAAATTCGCCAACACCAACACCGAACGCAGTTCTTGGCAAGTAAAAATCTTTTTAATGCGTTCATACTGGATGGTACAACGATTACAAGCTGGTAGACTAAAATTTGAACATATTTTTGGTGATTTGTTGTGAATTTTCACTCCATAATCCTGGTTTACCTTTTCTTTGACCCTCTGCGTCCGGAGCTTTAAATCACTACCCAATAGTTGTACATCCGTTGGGTAACCGGATCCAAGCGATGATCCTCGACTCCTTAAACCTCTAAGCACGCTTTCAAGGAAACCAGCTGGCGTCGTGAACTAGTCGAGTTAGATTTTGAATATTTCCAGAATCCTGAAAGAACAAACACGAGAACGTTTTATTAATCCCAAAGGGACTCGTGTTCCACTCAACTTTGCAGCTCGCGCCAAGAGGTTGTCCGGAGCTGATCGCAGGGATTCAGGCCGGATGTCGCAGCCCCAAGTAAGCAGACGCACAACATCCCTGCTCCATAAATCAGCACCAAAAATTGTCGCAAAAAAGTGGGGAGACGAAAAATGAAAAAAGAAAAACCTAGAAAGACAAAAAAAGTGAAAAAAATGCTGCTTTACTAGCGCGGCTGCGCGCGCGCCCTGAATTCATAATCTATGCGATGTTCACCCTATGACGTGTACGTTAGAAACACATACAGGTCGTTTGTAACAGCATCTGATATTTTCTGTAGATTTTTTTTCGTCTAACTTTTTTTTTGTATTTTTTTTCTCTATCACTCTTCTACGTGTAAAAGAAATAACACTTTTTTCATCTGACTCTCACAAAAATAGATTCCTTCGAATAACACCGTGAATTGCGATACAATATTGTACTGTTATAGCCATGAAGGCAAATTGCATTCCGGAACTATTAAAATTCCAGAAAGTTCAAATGGCATGAGTTCCACGGAGAAAATGATTGAGTTACTTTCAATATGATTTGCAGCGCGTCAGCGAAATTGTTTGAGGATTTTAAGTTAATTAATAGGTAATTTCATTCTGGTCGAGTAGTAATTGTATGGTATAAATTATACGTCACATGAATTGATGAATCGAGTCCGTGAAAATATGTTAACCGAGCAGCTTTTATTCTTCCTTCGCCTCTCGATTTTCTTGTTATTTAGTGAGTGAATGTTCTTTCGAGTCAGTGAGCCTCCTGAAATAATATTTGAGGAATTCGTTTTCCAGCGACTTGGGTAAATACTAAACGAACAAATGGTTACAAATATGCATACAAGTCAGAGCGCCTCCTCTTCGATGGGCTGCTGCAGCTGCGCGTGTCATTCTTCCAACTAATACATTTCGAAACACGTATGCCCACTATTGTGCATTATACATGTATACATACTATACAGGTATACTTACCTGCCTCTATACCTGACTGCGTGATTCTTGGTTTTTGAGGTGTGTAGAACAGTACACCAGCAAATCGAGAACGGAGTGGTTCTGAAAATCTGAGAAAATATTTTCGACATTTGACGGCAGCTGGGCTATCGTCTATATGTACTCGAGGAGTTGAAATTCATGAATTATGGGTGATTTTTATTTATTAAAAGAAATGAAACGCTGAGGATATTTTAATTTCACGTGTGAAAAATTTAATCTTTATTCACCGCCGATAAAAACATGTAAATTATCCAACTGTATCAAGTTTCTGAACTACCAGGAAACACGCCAAGAAATAATCATTAAGTTCAATTTCACGCTCGAAGTACGAGTCCACAATTGTCTCGCTTATGTAATTGAACAACATGTTTTTTGACCGATATCTAATCTTGCATTGACATAACTGTCAACTAGTGAAGTAGTGCAACTTTAAAGGACGCATCCTTGCGTGGTGGTATGTATAACAGCAGCCAGCAGCTGCGAAAAGTTTTTCGCTCGAGCAAATTATTATTTTTTTTTCTCTTTTATCTTAGCTCGTATAAATTTCTCGAATTACAACCAAAGTCAGGTAAAGTTGCCGATGACACGTGCCGTTGTCTCGCTGTCTGAGGAATGCGATGGCTGTTACGCTGCTGATGTTACAGCTTTAGTTCGCGCGAAACCCGAGAAAAAGGGATGACTGATCAAATTCTCGCTGCTTTGCTAAGCGTACTACAAGATTATGGTTTCAATTTACTTATCGCGATACAAGTGGCACGTTCAATTACTTCCCCGAACAAAATTCCAATACAGCTGACGCAAGATGCGCTGAACAGCTTTCGCAAAGACATATGCGAGGATATTTTCAACAGGAATTAACATTTGCCCCAATAGTTGGTCGGAAACCGTATGAAGTAGTACATTAGGTACTGACCTGATATATAGTCTGAATCAATATGAGCAATTCTGAAGGAATTTTTGTAGTTCTACAAGGACCTTTTTAACCGCAAAAGCTTTCCGTGGAGCATTTTACAATGTAATTTTCATGATAGAGAATTTGATGGGATATAAGGAATCGTGTGAAGTAGCAAGCTCGCCTGGAGCGCAGACTGATTTATAATTTCACGGGATGGTTGGATAGAGAGCGTTCCGTTGGTGCACCGTAGGTAGATATAACGCCGACACACGCGACACGAAGATAATTCATCTGCCCGCACTCCAGCATTCCGTAACCATCAAATCTCCTTATAATTTTTCCGAGTTCTTAGATGATGGATGTCATCTTAATTGGTGTTCCTAATGCAGCTTAAATTTTGTAACGTAAATTCGGTTGCCCATTCTCGAAATGGAATATCCAAAAGTAGAAATTATTATGGCAGCCGAAAGACCCTAATTACTCGAATTCTTGAAAATATGTAATGCTCTCGGGTACCTGTATCTCAGGTCGGATATCGATCGCACAATACAACCTAATTATGAACTTACGATTATTTACAACCTAAATTTCTTTCACAGGTGCAGCTGTGGCCGCGCGTAGATCAGCATTGGAACCATGAATAAAAAAAGGCAGATGAAAAAAAGCATCCCAAGGGCTGCGGAGTCCCGGGCACAAATACATATATGGTGTGGCGACGCTCGATCCAAGGCATCAGGAGTAGCATCATCTCCCAGATGTCGTAGCGGGGCGTCTGGTCTCTGTCATCGTGTTTTCGAGTCGCACCATTGCGTCAAGTTGCCGTCATCTCCTACTTAAAAAGCGCAAACGAGCCGAAAGGGGACCGGGAAGATTTTTCATCCTGTACACTGCAGCAGTACGAGAAAAGAGAAGAGGTCCCTTTCGAGTTGATAAGTTTGCCGCTTTCTATTGTCGTCGAGGACACTTAACCGGCGGGCTCAAAATGTCCTCCCAATATTACGGACCTAGTACATAGAAAGGATGCGGTTTCTCAACAGGCCATTACCTCAAACATCAAATGTCCAAGGCTGGTACGTAGCACATGTACCTACTCTTGCACATCCCAATATGCATGTAGGCACATTATGCGAGTATACATTTACGTATGTATGAGGGCGAAAGAAAATCCGCCGTGAGGGTCTAACGTTGCCCCGTGGGGTCCGCTACTGGAAAAAAAAATTCACACACGTACGAGAATGTTCGGTTATTACAAGAGCTGAGATGACTTTACTCCAAAACCCTAAACAACCATGTACAAGATCCGCGAACGCCCTACTAAATATTTTATTACGACAAATGATGCGTTGTTGCTTTTACGGTCTACGTTATTTCATACCCGTTACAAACATCCCTGCAACATACTTGAAAACAATTTTACATGTACAGCAAGAATTTAAAAGAAAAATCGCCGTTGGTTTCGTTGCGTCAACATGTTTTAATTACGATGATCATTTCGGGCCTTGGATGGAATCGATATACTGCAATAACTTTTGGATAAGCTATAAAACTTACGGTGATATAGAATAGAATATGAATCAGCGATTCGGTAGTGAATGTATTGTAATGGGATAGATCTACATACATGAGTTGATAAAAATGAATTACCCTATTGACTATGAGATGCGATAGTCGTAGTGGGGATTAACTTTATCGATTTAAATATCGAGCGGATCGCCGGTTTGGTGTTCGACTGGATACGAGGGGATGGTTCGCCGATAGCAAGAATGAAAACTATTTTAAATAGACAATGGACTTTGGCGGTGCCTTGAAAGACCCGGCGTATTGCGTGATTCTGTGTCCCGTGAAAGGTTAATTTATCGCACGCCTCCAATTTGGACGGAAAACTGGTATTTGCCAAGGACATCGCGAGAAGGGAGAGCACGGATGTATTCGTATTATCACTGTATATGTATGTACTTTATATAATAATCGCGGGAGGCTTTCAATGCTGTCTATCCGTTGTAGAAATCTTTATTGCTTCAAATTTTCATGATAACGTAATTAATATGCCGTTTCACAGCTCAGAAATTCCATACTGGTGCAAAATAATTACGAATGAAAGTTTTCGTTTATCTAATCAAGTCGAAATTCGTCTGTGTCGAAATTGTATTTCAGTCTATCTCTCATTCGATCGAATGTTTTAACCTTCGAATTTTTTTTTTCCTCATTATTATACGGGATGTCTGTTGAATCGCAGTTTTTTTCACTAGTACCGTGAAGTCGTTTGACAATACGTGCATTACGTGAACGAACATCTACCCTGTTACTGATTCTGCTTCTGCAGGTTTCGTGAGAAAAACAAGACTCTGGGGGCAACTGAAGTATTTCCAGTTATGTTAAATCGAACACATTTTGTACTACCAGTGCATTACATATTCACATGTTATCAATATTAATCGATCCCCATGAAAGAATCGCTCCCAACAAGTCGAATTACATTTTGACATTTCTTTTGTTACTTTTAACATCGCTTCGACCAATAATTTAGCCATAGGTTTTTTATGAGATTCCATGTACTATCCTCTCATTCGACACGGGAATGGTCATAGAGAATGTACGCGAATGTTCACTCATATTACCACAGCCATACTTATGCGCTTGTAGCGAATTCAACCACACATAGAATGCTAGCTTGTATACCGCAACGCACATTGTATACCCCATATTTCGGGCAGGATTATAGAATGTGATGGCCGTTAGGTATTATTGCCCGGTTTCTGATTATTAACTTTGATTATACTGTTAAATTCTCATCGCCGTGCTGCACTCTGTGATTACCGAGTGGATTGTAACGAATAGCCACATTATGTTAATTGCTTTTGTATCTTGTGCGGCTACCCGTAATATAGCCACCGTTTTCAATCAGTGTATTAGGTGAGCTGCCTACTCGGAATGAACATGATTCGTAATAGTGACGTTTATGCCCCCTCGTCTAACATAAGTCAGTTCGACCAAAAAATCAAATCAGTTTCATTTTTAGCGACCATTCATAATAATAGAGCAAACTTGGAGCCTAGACTTGAATCGCAAAGGCGAAGATCCATTTAAATACGGTGCATTTAATTTCTTGCTACGGAATGTACAGTATTTAAGAAAGAATATATACACATATACTAATATATGTACGTGAGATAATTATCCAGATCCTCTTATCGTTGCAGAGACAGCTTTCGACTTGCACGCGACATTCCCGGAAATGCAAAATTGATACTCTTACCTCGTTACCTGGTTGAAAGTAATACTAAGGTTGGTACAAAGTAAATCCCAGCGTAAGTTTCTCTAGGGCGTAATTAGTATGTCGCCGACTCCTGACCTACATGTAGGTACTTATGGGTACTTATGGGTTTTTAGTAGTCGTGCATGCATGAAGTAGTTGCCGGCAAGTTTCTACGATGCGTAAGGTGTAAATAGCTTATAGATTCATTTGCAAGCGGAGTACTTGCGAATCAAGGACCGTTGCCACGGTACGGAGATAAAGTACAAGGAATTTCCAGAATAACTCATTTATCACAGCATCGTGCAGAACTATTTTCCAGCAGCTATTGTTCGATCGGATGACATCGTTGTAAAACTGTTACGATGCACCGTCAACGGGGGCTACCTAGCAACTGTCATCGAACTTCTTGGTGTCTGACCAACAAAACTCTCCCCCACTTTCTGACTTTCCAGGGTCTGGTTGGGTAAACACCGACGGCTTACTAGGGTCCCAAAAAATGTCGCATTCGATACTTCCAAACTTTCTCTCAAGTTCAGATGCTGCGATCCTGTTATTGATCTCGATCGGCTCACGATATGATTCCATATTATCCATATTACGACTCGATAATACATCATTTCAAACCGTAGGCTAAGAACCGAGAAAAACTAACTTCGGTGAAGAAAGATTGCAGAACCGACTCTGGTTCCAAAATGCATCAGATCCCGAATCAAAGGAATCCCTGTAATCGATACTACCTTGGAAAACAGAAACCCAGGGGGCGGACCATGGCGTTACTTGAATCCGGCTATGGCGTCCGCGTTTAAGTAACGTGTGTATTTTGTACATGCAATGCGTGTGTGATGTGTGTGTTTGAAGGAATGTGTGTATGCAGGGGTATAGATTTAGGCATATAACGTATAGGATTACGTGTATAAAGTACCGGGGCCGCCATGCCGGTTGACAGACAGGACAGTCTGGCCATGTGACGGCGACAATTCGTTACTGCGGCAAAAGAAACACGCGAGAAACACGCACACTCCGAGCAGCCGTTAACTTTCGGTAAAACTTGCGCTTACCAAGGGTTACCCAGACGCGCACAGGCCCGCCCCTATACGTAGTACTACAACCACCACCACCACTCCTCCGCTAACGGCAGTAATTAAACAAAACACAGACTCGATACTCCGATGAATCCGCTGCTTCACCAGGTACCGCCGTTTTCCAACGGAGAACCACGGCCTATTAGTCAATCACGATCCCCAGCCGGTGTCAGTCGCGCGCCTCCCAAAAACCCGGGAATCTTAAAGACCCTAAAAAAGAAGGAATGGAATGGAAGATATATTCGATCGCAGCAAGTATACCGCGGCATCGATTATAGTAAATCTGGACATGAGGATCCTCGGACCGGCCTAATTGCACTCGAAGTTTCATTCGATAGCATCTCGGTACAGGTATCTCTAATTATTTATTTTTGTTCTTATTCTTCGTCGACGTTACTGTTCTACCCCAACCCTTATATAATTGTGTGTGTTTTTTTTTTTTATAATTATAAAAAGCGATTCACAGTTTGAAGGCAAATTAGATATTTAGCGTTAGCAGCGGGAATGATCATATTTTCACAGGGTATATGGTACAGAAGAAAAAATTCTTCATCAAGTTCGCAGCTGTGCCAGGCATATTTTGTTGAGAAAAAAAATACATAAATTTGTATCTAGCTAGGAATAGGAGGCTTTGTGGAATGGGTTACCAACAGGGTCGGCTCTTTGCTTTTCTTCGGTTTCGGAACATCGCTAAGTCGTTAAGAAGGTTTCCAGTTTCACGGGAAATATCAAGGACCTTCCGAACCTTCGAATGCCGAACGCTTTGACCATCGGACTTCAGCACTCCATGGAATATTGACTATTCTTTTTTCGAACCCGAACCCTGAACTTTGGTATATTTAATGTATCCGTAGCAGAACTGAATGAGCGTGTAGATATGTAATGCTACAAAATTCACACACATCACGCATGTATCCTGACAAAAATCATTTCCTTTTTATCCTTCTTCCCTTTCCACCGCTGTTTCACTGTGCAAACTTTCGTCAATATCTTTAGACGGCGCAGGATTCCCTTCGCGACGTCCCCACAACGTACGGTATGACCTGTAGGGTACATAATTCAAGACCGCACGGATACAGGAGTTTGCACAGCTCATGCCTGCCATATATACGGGCGCGATAGGTATGTACCTACCTTTATAGATACATGTTACACGTATCAGGACGTGCCTCGTCAGTATTGGTAGATCCACAGTGTACATGTAGACAAATATCGTAGGCAGACATATTATTACTGCGAGACTAGAGTACATGTATACCTGCACACATTTGTACGTATATAGGTAGAGAAGGCAGCCAGCTTCTATCGTTCTGTGGGGTTCTACGATATCGCCAGGAGCCCAGAGCCTTACGAGCTGCAGATGATGTTTAATTCAGTCCAGCTGTACAATGCTTCCTCAAGAAGCGGCTCACTCACTCACTTTTCGTATGAATTATTTCCCAGTTTACATTCAACCATCGCGACTGCGCCGTAGGGTAGTAGTAGGTAATGCAAGGAAACAACCTGTAAAAAAAAATCCAGGCGTTAAAGATTCATCTCTTCTATTATGGTTGAAAATTTGGACGGCGGGGTATATAAGAGCTTTGAGAAGCATGTCTGCCTCCCTGCAGACTTTTAACCGACTTTTTCCAACTCGTTCTGCAACCGCAAAGACTTTACATTTGAAAAGGCTTTCGCTTACACCCTGACCACATCCACGCCGCGGGGGCAATTCCGGAACATATCTCCAGCACAAAGCGAAAACACTTGCCTCTCGTTGCTTTTTTTCTTTCTTTTTAGTTTTAAATAATTCGGCAGTAACAAACAATTAAAAACACAAGCTTGGTTTAGAGTTATAACAACTTGTTATTGAAATTGATCATCTCACGATACGTTGTCCGTAGAATCGACGCTGGAACTTTGACGACTTTGTGTACAGATACTACGAGTTCCGCAATGGCCAGGCTACGAGCTACTGTTAGCGCGTAGGCGCGTGAGGGACGGGCTGCATTTTAAGGGCCAAGGATTGTGGAAGGTCTAGGAACCTAGACAAAGATCCCGGTAGAAGCCGCACAGTGGCCAACGTAGTCCCAAACAATTAGCGATCTGCTCGTAATGGAAAGAAATGGCACCTGAATAAATGCGCTCAACAAATACTAACCTGCCTACCGGAAAGCAAATACTTCCGAAGTTAATTTTTAGAAGCAACACTCTCCGCTCCGCATCACCGTACGAATTACCACTTCAAAGCAATACCTAAAAAAATCTATATTTATGAAAAAAATATGTTCACTAATTTCCAATTCACATATAACACACAAAAAAATGTCCACAATGTACATTATAGAGTGTCCGTTATCCACCAAATGTAAAATTTCAAAGAGGATCAGTTGGATATCGAATCCTCCTAAAAACAAATAAGTCTTGTATAAGTTAGAGGTTACTAACTCGCATTTATGCATGCCGCAAGTTCTTCCATGTACTTTAAATGGGATATTGCGATTTTTAATTCATGTTCTTTTTTTTCTTGAGCGTCAAATAAATTGAGAAATTTTTTACTGTTCAACGCATAAATAAACTACCTTGTGGATTTTACCAGAAAAACACATTTTTTCGAGTTAAAAAATTTAATCATAAAAAACACATCGAAATTTTTTTTTATCCATGTATGGTTGTATCACACTAATTTCAAGGTATAAAAAGGGCGTTGAAGTTTATTTAGCGCTCAAAAAAAAGTAAATGAATAAAATAATGGAGTAAAAACCCTGAAATCCCATTTCAACTACATGGACAAAAATATGTGGGGTGGCACGCGGAAATGCGAGTTAGTAACCTCTAATTTCTGCTTAACTTATTTTTTCTCTCGACATCCAACTGATCCTTCTTGAAATTTTACATTTATACAGCTTTCCCGACGTTCACCCCGATTCGGGTCTCAAAACTAGACTAAAAGTAATTAAAAAATGCCAATTCAGAGAGGATCACCACAATATCGCTCGGGAAACAAAGGGACCAGAAAACGTGTACACGGTGTTTGTTGGGTATAGGAATCTTTTTCCCTGTTTGTTTTTTTTCACTACTATTCGACTCGAAATTCTCTATACCAATACCTCGCGAGTATCCCAACGCATTCCCACAGGATATCAAACGCAAGCCGCGATTCTCCCAAACGCGACCGTACGTAAAGCTCAAAAAGATTGAGGACCCGGATCCCGATGGAACGCAAGGGAAATGTTGAATGAACGGGAATGCAGATCTAACGCTGGCGCTCTTATACGAGTTATAAGCGACGAAATAAAGGATGTTGTCGGGGAGCCCTTGATTTATGCTGGCAGATGGCCGTGGACGATATAATAGACGGTATATTTAGTGGGTAATCCTACACCTAACGCATCAGGAGAAACGGGGATGCGCTATACTCCGAGCATAGGTACGTACGTACAGGTGCCACGCGATGGACACCCATAAGACCAACAATGGAGATTTAACTAATATCACCGCTTCGACATCAACCCCTTTAAGCTGTTAGTAGACCCAAGAATTTTATATTGTCATACATAGTTTTTCAGGACAGTAACAAATCTGATGGAGCAAAATATGAGATAAATTTATTTCTCATCGCATGTCATTCAGCAGTATTCTATCGAATCTTCCCGTATGCATATTTGAACATCTCAGCAACGAATTCATTGTACAACAATGTTCTGGTTGATCAGCAACAAACCATAGGCTTACCGAAAACTATAACACGCGGGTATGTTTCATTATGGTCATTGGTAGTACATATATGAATATATTTAGTATTATTGTTATTATCCAAATACAACGCGTTGAGAAGAGGGAGTGGTAAATTTATTAACATTGCCAACTGCGGATACTCGAGACTATATTACCCATTACCCATTGCCCATCGCCCATTAACGTGGATATTTACGCATTCGCTACTCGTATTCGGTTGCGCACAACGTGGTCGTCGGGCTGTTGGTTTCATATTCTTCCGCGGAAATCCGAATATGGGGAAAAATGTGTGTACATATATATATTTATACATACATGTAGTGAATACGTAGCCACATGGCGAGGATTTCAGGGAATGCACATGTCGAGCCATATGGTCATGTTCGGTTTTACGCAGGGTCAGTATATTAATACCTGATCCACCGGTCTATAGGGCACACTGCAAGCTATATCTACATATATGCGTATAAGTATATTATTCGTACAGTCTGCCGGCTCTATATAACTACTGGTTACATCGGGCGCCCGGTCTGCAAAGCGTGCCGACAACACCACGCCAAATCACGCGTTGAGCCAGGGATTGATGTTAATTTTGTAAATGCTTTCCACCTCTGCAGCACTCTACTACTTTCACCTTTAACTCCCAGATTCCACGGTATAAAAATGTGCGAATTCAGCTTACGGCATATACCTCGGATTCAAAATCAACTAAATATGATGTGAATTATTTTCGAGTAGGCCAAACCATGAAAGCAAGCGCTTAGTGAGGCAACTTTCAGACCCGATCCCTTGTACGTTGAATATACATACATATAAGTGGGCGCACCGAAGGTTTACAATGGGAGTGGAAAATAAGGATTTATTGATCCGAATCTGGTGATTTATTTGATAGACTTATCGAGGTTGAATTCTATTACTTCTAAATTTATAGACAGCTCTTGTTGCTAGGGATATATTCGTTTTTGTTTTTGGACCTCTTGTGCTAGGCGTGTATCCGAATGGGAGAAGTATTTGAAAAAGAATAGAAAGGTATAGGTCCGTTATACACATACGTATTGCAGCATAACTATTACGTACGCGTGATCAAGATTAGTGAAAATGTCATTTGTAAATTAAACGAGACAAGCAGGAAGACAACAAGAGAAACAATAGTATAGAGTCTGCGACTTACTCGTTGAATTTTACGTCCAACTGATCCCCAATTACCGGTTCTATTTATGGCACTACGATGTATATCTACGTGGTTTCCCATGTATTTTTCAACCCTCCTTCGTCCCAAATACAACCATATCCCAGTTGCATCCCCGTAGATCCCTAACTCGACCATCTGAAACACCCGCACCCGTCTGACAGCCCCCCCCTCCCCCTCCCAAAATCAACCTCGACACCGATGCTGTAAAGGCGTATTATGTTTACGCTCTCGTTAATTGCTCTCCATAAATATCTCGAGGCTCCTCTGTACCGTTGCTTTTCTCACTTCACTCGCTTTACTCGCGTCTTCCCTCCTCGCTTTTCATGTTTACGACCAACCAATGATACTCTTGCGGCGCTCATAAACTTCGCCAGCGCGTACTCCGCGGAAGCAAGCAGAAAGTCCTTCGCCGTGTCCTTCGTGGATCTACAGCATCCCGTCGTATATGGTTGATCGGCTATAAGATCTGGAAGCAAAAGTTGAACCTGAGCACGTGCCCTTGATCGTGGTTATACACGCGCAGGGGTTTATCGATATGAGTTAGGATGCGAAAAAAATAGATACGGCAGGTGGTCCACTGCGTGAAATAAAACTTCAAATCTTGTTCACACCGACGATGGCAACATCGGGAAAATATAAACTGTAAATATATGTAAAAACGATGCTGTAAATTTTGATTCCAAAACGATGAAAGTTTCGTGAGAGGTTTTGAAAATTGTTTGGAAAAATTTATCATCACGATTTTTTTTACAACCATATTACGGGGAGCCTTTTAACTAGTAATAGTGATTCAGTTTTTACTCACTTTTTCCATTATAGCTTTCGAAACTGTACTCGGAATGGATCGGTTTTATGGAATAACTGAAACAGTAGAATAAATAAATTGTTGAGTTATCAAACGCTCGAACAAATACGAATTGCACTTTATGCATAAAAGATGGGAAACTGAGTATATTGTTACAACAAATTCCTGGAGCCAAATAGCGGTTGTCTTTTCATGAAATATTGATAAAGTTTACTTTACGTTGTGCACATACACCACAGTGCCATGTTCATTCCAGACCGTGCATAATATTGTATCGATATTCTTTATCAACAATGACCACGGTACGTACATCGTCGACTGATTAATAAATAAATGAAAAGAGACTTTTAAAAATGCAGTACGCTCACGCTACTTTGTAGATACTAGACAAATCTCATTAAAATGAGTAATTGAAATTTTGCTCTCCCTGCAGGTGTAGGGTGAGACTCAAGGGAATTGAGATACCTAATATCGTTATCCGGTTTGAGGTAGGGGGAAAATTTTTTTTTTATCAAAATCGAGAAAAAATGCGTAAACAGTAACGCAACGAGCTCTCTCGCGTTATACGGTAAGCGGAGATAGAGAAGTGCCGGGGTGATTGGGTTCCCTTATAAAACCCACACTCTTCTACCCTCTCTCCCTCACATTACCAACGAGAAAATATCTCCATTGGATTTGAAAATTGGCTGCGACGAAATTGGCTTACGACGCGGCATGCAGAGCAGGGATCAGGGAGAAACAACAAGGTAAGCCAGGGGATTACCAGACATAAAAAGCGATTGTGACATGTCAGGCGGCCACACCAGATCCTCTACGTTAATATGCGTATAGTGAGGATATTCCACGATCTACGAGTAATGGAAGATAATAGAGCGAAACGTCCCATGGATGCCGTACCATCGGTGATTGTAAGATCCTTGCCCCTGTGGCCACACAAGAGTCGAGCCTCATGACGCTTTGAACTCATTGTCAGTTTTGGTGCCTCCGATGTCCAGACAAAGTTGCTCTATTGTTTGGGTGCGTTTTGGATAATTGAGATTAATTAGCTCGAGGGCACCGCTGGGCGGTGGAAGATCGTAACTTCGCTTCCTTACAACTTAATTATTGAAAATGATCATATCCAACGTTATCAATTAGCCTCATATCCGTGTGTATAAGCTAACCACGTTGAGCACGACTACCTACTTTTCTACCTACGTAATGTTATTAGATACTCCTCTGCATCTTTCGTTATTACGAGAGGTATATCTTCATCTCAAACTGACATTCAAAAGTTCTAACTCTGCTTAAGGTACAAACAAGTCTAACATTTCTGATTTCAACGGTACGATGCACAAGTGACTGACTATATATTTATATGCCTTTAACGTAACAGTATGAGAAAGTAGTTATAAACGTTATGGATATTCAATAACAATATACTCTCCTTATTTCTCAAGTCTTATAACCTTATAGCTGTTAGTGCAGAGGGAAAATTTCTACCTGCTTTATACGTTGAGCCCGGCAAAAATGACTCTGGAAATAAGGATCCCCTGTTGAAAAATTGATGCCTCATATAATGCGCATATTCTATAAGCGCATTTGTACTCACTCTATATAGAAAAGTACATCTGCGAGCGTACGTCGATAAATTTATATAACGTTATATCCGATTATGGTTTAACTCGACTCCCAGGAAATAAATGAGTATACATATCAAGGCAGTGAGTGTTTTCAGAATCAGACATAAAGTGAATCGAATAGTAAGGATCATATACTTGATAAATCGTATGATAGTTTTTGAAAATACTTCATATGGCTGATATGCGTTCAATGCGTAATACAATTGTTGACGGAAATATAGATAAAATAATACGGTGGTTCTCTGAGGTTCCATGTATATTTTTGAATTTGAATTTGGTCGACTCATCTAGTCAGATAAAAGGCATACGTGAATCTAATATCCGGGCTTATAAATAAGTGACTTTTACAGTAGGTTTTCATTGTATATATATACGAGGCATATTCGGAATTCACGACGAGGGGACAAAGTTTCCAGAGGTTTATGGCGGCTATACAAAGGGTTGGATTTTCTAAAGATCTCTTACCGAACGCACCCGACGTATGAAACGCAGGAAACTTAGAACAGCGCGTTGATACTTATGGGTGCTATATACTCCGGTAACAGGTGGCGGGTGGAATTTGACACTTTTATATCGACTAAATTAACTGAAATTTGAATAAATGTTCAGACGCCTAATTTTCCAGCTTTATACCGTGGTACCTCTGCGTCAGATGCTGGAAAAGGGTCGCGGAAACCAGCGGTCCCTCGAGTTCTCGAAGAGGTTCGACAGGGAAGATTCGTCGAAAACCATTTCTGTACCCCTCATTTCTTATTCCACTAAACTACCCTTGGACTCGTTCGGCACCGTTCACGACCACTTACGTTTCTTTTAGAATTCAGTTTATTTTTATTTTATTTTTTTGTATTCACGTCAAAAGTCTATCATTTTCAAAATACTAAAATACACAGAGCCGCAGGTGTTGTGTATACAGTTGACCGAAAGTCATTTACTTTTCTATGGCGTGAAAAATCGAAAGGTATAATTTTCAGCAAACAAAATTATCACTAAAGTACACATTTAATATGATATTTCGTTCGCGTGATGACAGCCGAACAAATTTTATACAAATATTGATAAAATTAGTCTTATTATGTAACCCAATAATTGTGTTTTCAATTTATACGAAAGCACGTGAACGATTGATTGTTGACATTTGTAAACGACAGCAAACCGGAGTAAAGGCAATTTAGATCAGTGGGTTTTTTTCTTTCTATGGTTATAATTTATTCTTCCGGGTAACGGAGTACCATGATGATTAATGGAACCTTCAACGGGTATCTATTTATATTAAGCCAAATTAACTGACTCTTTTATTCCGGTTAGCATCACCTGTAGCGGAATTGGGACCGTGAACAACGCGCGAGTATATATTATTCCTTGCGACGAAAGTCTTTAAAAAATTAATACTGTTATAAATCATTGGTGATAACAGATCGGGTCCCTAATGTGAGGACATCACCGCACACACCGCGATCTCTTAGTTTCTTCCCGAATCCCTTCGCGTCCTCTATAAGTCCTCTCTTCGTCCCTCTCGAACTTTTCACCGGTCCCCCATTTCTGTTCCGTATACGTCTCACCCCACAGAGTTAAGTTTCCTGCGACGGCGGCTATCCACGCGGCGATCAGATAAAAACACGAGGCTCGCTTTGGTTTGTCACCATCGCCTGGAGAGGAAGGAGGAGCAGAGGAGGAAGAGGATTTATAGGACTTGTCTGAGAGGAAATCAAGACCCGGCGTTGCCAGACCTGCCCTCTCGGGGAACCCAATTAATTTGGACGACAGACCCAAAAGATTCCGCCTTTGCCTGCTCACCCAGCCTTACCTTATTCTTCGTTTATTTTCAACACAAATTGAGGATCTTATAGGGACACCACGCCACGCCGTGCCATCCCACTACGCCACGCCGTGTGAATTCTCGGTCAATCTATTACCAATCTACGTCCACCGTAAAATATCCTCCTGCCTCACTGCACATCCTCCATATCCCTCGATGGTTCCTTCCGGATCTGCAGAAGTTCGACGTGACGGAACAAGTTTTATTTTTTCAAACTTCGATTTCAGCGTGAAGACCCTCTTTCACGATCGGTGAAAGGCTACCATCTACAACATAGCTGAGCGTTCATTCAGCGAATGCCGCAGTATTAATTTTGTCATTATGGATAGAATACCTGTTGCATCAGTTGTGAAAAGATCAGCTGATCGTGTCATTTTGGGATTTATTAGTATAGTTTCCGAGGATCTATGAATCGGAGGGATTTCGATGCGGCTGCGTGCATTCGTTATTGCATCGAGATCGTATCCCGAGACAACTCACCATCGAAAGGTGAACGTCGTAAATTTGTAACGCATTTACGAATCAACACGTACCCCCCTATACTGCGGTGATACACATCGTAGCGCAGCCTTACAAAAAATTTACAATTCTCGTGTACTAATCAGAAATAGGAATAGGATATAATTAGTTTGACCCAGCTGCGTTATTTCTAATTGTGTTGTTCATGGACTGCTGAAAGGTTAACAAATGGTCGTTCGAAATGCCAGTTTGATTCGTGACTAACAATTGATAACAAAGTTCGTTATACTAAACGTAAGTGAATGATTCGTTTATTTCGAGCTAGTTTCCTACCGTTAATTGTACGTATCGGTTTAATTGATCAAGATCTTAGCTGTAGTAACTCATAAGGTTATCTTCTCCAATCATATCCGAAGCCGAATGAACCTGCCTCCGCATTCGCGCTACCATATCCACCGTCATAATAATCAGGGTATCCGAAATATCCTCCGTATCCTCCAGGGTAACCTCCATAGCCTCCGGGGTAACCTCCATATCCTCCTGGGTATGGATCGTATCGATTTGAATGGCTCTGAGCTATGGCGATGTTTCCGAATAATCCTCCACCATGGTGGCCATGATGTTGATGGTGGTGATGATGACCAGGAGAACGCGAGACCCTGATATATGCTGGAATGAGAGAAACAAATTAAATGAAAAGTGCTCTTCGATGGTCTTATTACATGTGCCATTTATACAATACGTGCCTTCTGGCCTAGCGAAGGCCGCGGCGATCAGGACCAGAATTGCAATAATCAGTCTAAACATCGTTAGGTTTTTGCCGATTGGTGGATCCGTTAAGTTGAGACGATCGTGTGAACTGATATCTCTCTTGTTCAAGGAATGGGCTTTTATATGTATGTACGAACGTACCTTGCCTAATGATCTTGTGATGTTTTCAGATTTGGGAGTCAAAGTCGGTGATTCATCGTGGGAAATCGTTGTTTTCCAGTTCTTCGACACCACATAATAGCGTTTGATATTTACCAGTGACTGTTGAACGATTACCTGTTTTCTGTCACGATTGTCACATGCTCCCGCTAATCGATTTATGAAATCGGGGAATTTTCATTCCTGGGGAATATCCAAGGCTTGGGGGGTTTTACGGATCCCAAAACCGGTGGCTTGCTTCAGCGTGATTTAGACATCGTACAATTAGCGTCGTGGTAAATTAGAATTCACGTGAATTAAAATTTTCAAAAAAGAAACGCATGTTCAGCTGACGATGTAGTCATATCCACTGTGGCTAATGAATATATACGGAACGTCTGATAGACGCGCATTCATCTACAGAAGTTCAGAGTTTTAGTTGAGAGAAAAAAAATATTCACGTTTGTTGAACAGAGGCAATACAACGGCGAGTATTATTTTACGGCTTCATAGGTTGGTCAGCTGATGGAATGAAAAGAAAATTACTTTTCAAAGTTAATCTCCCGCGGCCACTGCTCCCGAGATTCGACCGTGTTTCATTGTGCATGTAACATACAACTTCGACGTATACTTTCCGACTGATGAATGTGCGTAGGACGCGTGTTTTGTGTACGTGTCATGAAACGTTGCAGAGCTTCAAGCAGGCACGAATTACTGCCTAATAAGTGTTCGTGAACAAGTGAGACTCTATGTACAATGTTGAATAAGGTATAATATTTAAGTCAGTGAGTGACAATAATAAAATTGCAGTACGAAGAGGCGATGATACAGTCGAGGATGAAGGCGTTGTCTTTGAGGCGTCGTCACTCGTGGCTTGAATATAATATGCAAATACGTGAAGGCAATATTTATGAAATTTCAAGTCACTGCAGAGCGTTGTCGTAAATGACAAGGCGATATTTTAGTCCCTTTGTGAAAACGATTCTAGCACCTTTGGCGGAAGCATAGATGAATATTAACGCGGGAGTGAATCTGAATAATTCAGGGCAGGCGTACATTTGGGGAAACTCTAAATAACTTCAAGCGTGAAAGTGCCTATACCTATTGCTGGCGAAGAACATTTTCCCAAGAATCACCTTACACACGGTATGTAATACATTCGTCATTCGGTAAAACAAAAGACAACTAACATCGTACGTCCCCCATATTTATTTCTCCAGACTATCGCTTTCATTCCATCACCGTGGAGAATCATAAACACCCATTCACCCATCGTCAAAGTTATCGAATAATTGATATAAATTAATCGCAAGCTGGTCGTTGATGTCACGACCTTAATCGGTCGATAGCCCATAGTTCAATTTTTTTGTTTAAAAAAACATAGGGAGGATCGCATAGATGCCATATAATTCCAACAGCCTCGGGGTCGAACGATACAGGCTGACTTTATCGACGTAATTAAGTTGGCCTCGGCCATCTGTTGCGCGACGCAGAAGGCAAAGGTTACTTTTCCGCAATCATGCAAATTGTAAATTGATTCCGCCATGGGGTAGCCCGAGGCTGCCCGGGGGTTTGGGCACCACGAACATTGGGTATCCCAACGGACAGCCGACGGCGTTCTGCAGGAGTCCCAATTAACTCAGGCAACTTGCGGATGCTCTATATCGATACGTATATAGCAATAAAAACAACATGATCGATTGAGCTTGAAAATATTGCTCAGGTATAAATTTAGAATATCCTGGTATACCTCGGCGTCTGTTGAGTCTCGAGTGCAGATAACGTGTAAACAGTAGATTCTCTCCGTATAAAAGCCAAGAGGAATATGTTTCGTGCTGCATATCAGCTTGCCTATGTGCGCACCCGTACAATTTACCTAAAAAAGAAAACCTCTACCATACGTACATATACATATATACAGTTCTGTCAAAAAAACTATTTCAGTGGAAATTGCGCGCCTGGCGTCAACCGGTCTGTACAGGTCTCGGAATGAATCGAAAGTCGCGTGCCGTTCTGATAGTGCGACCCTTTAAGCTAGCTGCCACGTTTTGCCGAGTCTAACTTTTTTTTTGCTTATCCCGTCTTTCACCTAACGCTGGCTCCCCCCAAAGCCCCCCCCCCCCCCCCCCCTTCAACTCCTACGATAACGCTGTCGGCTCTCAACCAATTGCTGACGTCAAACATCCGCTACCATAATTGTATGCCTGGTTTCGAATTTCCAAACATTCATTCGATTTTTCTGTTCATCGAACGGTTTTTGTTATGACGATACTTTCGAAAACTTCTGTGACTATGGTTTGAAAATTGCGATCAAATCAACAACTTTACCGTTTCAACAATTTCGCGCGATCGCGTGAATATTAACTGCACACATTTTTATGTAGGTCCTGCCTTACGCGCACAAAATACCGATAAGTTTGCAACAGCGTGTGGAGTCCGCGGGTCAGTATTTGGGGGCGTCGGTCGTCGGTGAGGCGTCGGGGCGCCGCGATGACGGGGTGAGGGTTAAGCGCGCAGAGCGTTACGTGAATGCGAGCCCCTGGCGGGTGATAAATATTCAGAACGAGGTGCGGACACGCCACGCTATCAACACCGCGTGCGCTAATATACTCTGTTAGTCGAGGGAAAGGGGGAAGTTCGTTATCGAGGTACGCCTGTCTCAAAAAAAAGAACTGAATAACATTAAATGAAAAAAAAAAAAAAATACATGCAATACAAAAAATTCACTCATGCTGAGAAGAGAGTTTTGTTATGACGAATGAATGCATTCATTAAGCAATTTGGAAAAACGATTTGTTAACTATTAATAAAGTTAATATATTGTGAATGTCTTTGTCGTGTCATGAAAAAATATAAACGAAGAAACGTCGTATTTCTAGTAAGTAAAGCATTGGTTGGCGACGAAAATACTTTTACTATTCTAAATATGCACCTCGATATTCTCAATATGCACCTCGAATCTTTGAAAAACGATAAGGAAGCGAAAGTTTTGGCACTAAAAATTCCGAATGAAGCTCATATGGAAGAATGGAGTTGTGCAGCTTACTCGAGTTACTACCTATATTTAAAGGTGAGCGCAGTCTACACAAACTCATATTAATTAAAATTATAATCGAAGTTTGTTGCCAATTATTTATCTCACTAGTTGACTCCAATTTTGTCCGTCGACTTATTATTTCATATTTGGCATTAAACAATATAGTTGTCGCTTAACTATCTCGGTAATCGCGTGTATAGTGCTCAAGATTTTGCTTAGCATTAATAAAAATTCGGATAATGCTGTTAAAAGTATTCGTTTGTTAACTCAAAATTTGAACCCATTTGCGTTAAATTTCTGCACCTGCAAGTAAAATAGCGTTGTTTTTATTGTTGATTTTTGTCCTTTCAATAAATCTTGAATTTTCGTGAGCAACGCGACCATGTCTTATTTTTTGCAGGATCGAGGAGAGATTAACGTCTTCCCGAACCGCGTACAAATTGGTGAACCGAGATATAAACGCGTCTTGATGTTTGTACAGGACTCTCGAGTCTGGTAACCGTAACGCCGTCATTTTGGCCACGGCAACTGTCGCAGGTCCGGCGTCAAGCGGACGCAAGCGTACGGCTCAAACTCTGCGACCAACCTGTGTTTGTGCTTCGGTTGACGGGCCACCCGAAATTCAGGTACAAATTAAAACATTGTGTTTACTGACTTGAAATGTTTACCAGCTACTAATGGAATGTCGTCCAGTTCACAAATATTTGTATATAGTACTTCTCTGAGGGTTCATCAAAACGCAACATTATGTTATGCAGTACGGCGACATGAAGCGCGGTAAACCAACGCCAGAACTATTTTTGCAGACTTTTTCTCACGCCTTACTTAGCTCCGCAGACATGTTTTCTCTAAGAATCTGATTCGATATCGGAATAAGGACTTCCCGCAAAGCTACACAAGCCGAATTACCTCTCCTAGCTGTCTCGAGTTGAATTACAAATGTAACTTTACCATCACACCAGCTCCACATCTCGTATAAGCGAGTTTGAGTACGTGACGCGAAGATCCTGCGAATAACTGACTATGAAGTTAAGGTGAATGGAAAAGGATCTTTCTTCTACAATTTTGTTCATCTAAGACGATAAGTGCAGGAGTATGCGTTTGACTCGTTTTAGGAAAATGAATTCGCTGAACCGAGACGACGCCTATACGAGAACAGCTGAGAATTCGTGATTTAATATAAGAGTAGCTCGATGTCAGGTAAGAAGCATCATTCATACAGTGAAAGTACGTGGGTTGAATTTTCATTCATGTGTTTTTTTTCTTCACGCTATTTGGACGCATTTTTCATTCACAGTCTTATCTTAACGGCTGATGGAAAAGCCAAATGGAATGTCGTGGTAAATATTACAGCGATATACTCACAGGTTCAATTTATTAATTATGGAGGCATTTAAAGCCTTGTTATCGTAATGGAGTTCGCAATAAAAAGCATAATGCGAGTAGTGAGAGTTTAGGGGAGCTTGTCACGTGAGAAGATAGTAGCACCGTGGTACCGGGTGCTAAGGGTCGCTCGATACAGAAACATAACCGCGGCCCGATTCCGGACGTGACGCTTTATTACCAACGATTTTTACTGAAACTCTTCTAAATTTCTTCCTTAAATGGAGATCGGAAATTGTACTTTTGACCATCATCTCAATCGTGATCGATCTGAAAGCATAAAAGAGTGCAGAGTGTCTAACCTCGTTAGACGATCTTATTGCAGTCGCCGTTCTTGCGTAATGGACCTGCATCATCATCACATAAATAAATGTGTCACACGCATGAAAAACGTACGAATGAGATCATCATCTCCGTAATCCATCGAAAACTTAAACCAAAACCTTTTGTATTTTGAAACTTTATGAAGTAAGAATGTATGACGCAACTAGGTCATTCAATAAGGGTATACCTATACATATACGCTTAGCTTAAGGGCTGATTGAATTGCCATTGTTCTGACTAAATGAACACAGTACGGGATTATCATTAGTGACTTACATCAAAGGCTGCAAACTCAGAGATTCGTGACGAGCCTATTGCCTCCGCTCCTATCTTATTGTTAGCTACTTCCGTAATTACTAGGAATTAATTACCATAATAGCGTGGGATGGTGTTAGCGTCATAGAGTAACGAATCATCTCGCCTAATTTACTCGGCTCCGGTCCTCCCGCATTTGGTGGACGACTTTTTACGTTTATATTCAGAGCTGGAGATTATCCAAAAATACGTGCCTCAAAAGAAAGTTGAGACGATGATCATTGAAATTGAAGAAACTCGTTTTTCAATGTTCGTCTTCCCCGGTAGACGAACTTTCGTCCTATATATTAGCTAGCTTTACAATTTTCTAAAGTCGGTCGAATATCAAGAAGCTTTCTCGTTCGACGCGAAGGCTATGGCCAGGCGTCATAAATCTATCGGAAAACGGACGGGTGAAAATCGACACATTGTAGGAATAGCCTTTGCACTGGGAAGATGAGAACATCCGATAAATCCAGGTGGAAATTTCATTCGGTCATATCGGGTGCAAAGACATCCTGAGATCTTGCACCACCACTGTACGTACCATACAGTGTAAATCCGAGAAGTACAACTACTGAACGGAAATATCAGACGTCGCGTTTCGTCGTGTCCGCTTTTTCCAGTAGGACGGGGCCTTATCTAACTCACCTCGGTTTGCTGCCCCCACCTTACCAGCATTCGTGGATGTAATCATAGAACAAAGCTGGTCTGAGACTCCCTCTTCGTGTCTGACGTATAAAGTATACAGAAAAACACAGAATCCTTCGTACGGATAGATTTCTCTTTACGACTACAATTTTTCATATTGAAACTTGAAATCCTATTCCTCTCCGCATGATTCTTTCGTCAGCTAGATACACGATACGCGTACTTATTTTGTACCTAAAAACAAAGACTGAGGAGGATACAGTGACTGCAGGTATTTTTACATACCTACAACACGTCAAGTTTATTGAAAAAATTATTACTATCGTTTGCGGGGTTTATATCGATGAGTAAATCACTGTGAAATGCAAAATTATTTTTTCTTTTTACATTGCATTTCCATTTAAATATCATTGGAAGAATTGAACGTGTTGCGTGCGATCAACAATGCTGTACGTTTAACTCGGACGGATGAAGTTTCTTCCTGTTGCTCTCCATAGCCTTGTGATAAAATCCTCCGGCAAACAACCTGTTAATAAAACATTGCAACAATATTGTGACAGTCTCACTGCATCATCGACTTAATGACTTTCAGATGTTTCAGCTAGTCAAAAGCAGATGAGAACGCGCGTAGACAAAAATCAAAGCATTTATTAATGTCATCCGCCGTCGCACGTGTTAGCAGTTAAGATCCTCTGCTTACGTTTGAAATTTTAATCATTTCCTCAAATTATTCCACGATCGTTCAGTCACTGCAAAGTCTGTCACAAAAAACGGGATATTCACATAATAAGAGCCGATTATGAAAAACCTACGCGTCGTGCAAAATTATCCAATTTCAGTATGTGTTCGACTAGCGTCGCCAGATAATTTTTTCGTTCAAATCTGATCAATTTATACACGTACAAAGGCAGAAGTACCTTTCAATAGAAATGTGTATTTTTCGAAAACCATATTAATAGAATAATTTGTGCAATTATTCATCACTTTGTCCTCCGGTTTTCTGGAATATTCTCTCACGGATTCATCGCAAACGGATTTCCCGGAACTCTTTGTATTCTTTGTATCCGTCCGTTGTTCCGTCGGTTATCAAATTACGCCGGGCAAAATCCATAACGGAATAAATTCGGAATGAAATCGAAACAATGGAAACTGCAGAGTCAGCTGGGAATTCTGTTGAACTTTTGGATTATTGGTATTACGTGTTACTGGACTGCGCGCGTTAAAACTTCTAATATCTTCTTCTATCGTTGAACAGCGGTGATCCTTGATTGCCTATCGTTAAGAATATGTACCTATATAACCGAACCCGGTCCTGCTGAGGAAGAATATATATGCAAATTACTTCGGCCTCCAAGCTTCCATCATATAATTACGAATTGCGACAGGACGAACCACGAGCATATACCGCTGCAATGACCAGGTTCAAACGTGGGGGAGAAACAAAATAAATAGAAACGCGGACCAAGTTTCTCGGCGCAGCGCATAAACGCTGATAGGAAAAACGTGAGGGCTCGCAATCGAGGAGAAGAGCTCCGAGAAAGCCCAAGAGCGAAATGTGTTCAATGCGTGATCTGCGTACACTGCACGTTTCCATGTGCCTACACGATATAGGCATGCGCAGGTAAACGGATAAAATTATTCAGCGATCATCGCCGCGTATCAAATTACGTATGCGATTACTTTCGCTGAACACATAATAATGATGCAATAATTATTTAACCTCACTGACGTATCCAAAATAATTGACAGGGAACGTGAACATTTTTTTATTTCAAGATACAAGTATAGAAATAACTAGAAAAAATTCTGTTTTAATATTTTTCTAGCACATCAGCTGTTGAATATAATATACCTAGTAATTTTTTCGAACAATTGGTCGCTCTGGAACTTTTTCAATAATTTGTAATAGCTTCAGAATTAATTCGACACTTCGTACCGAAAATCATGAACCACTTGACCGGGTAAAATGTTCCTTCATAAAAATATTCGCTCAGAGTTAAAGCGGAATTATTGGAACTGTCGAGTTTCAAGATGGGGCGTTAGAAATTTCGAAATCTTTCTCACCAGGGAGTTACACGGTGAGTCCGGACGGTGGGGTATGGGGCGCCACTAGCTGTGCGTATTAATAATGCGCACCCAATTAGCGGCTCCATGGCGTGAAGCCACGCTACGCTACGCCACCGCCACCCACCACCCAAACCCATTTGTCATCCTCCGAGACTCGCGACGAAAGCCATCTCCATCAACTGCACTTCCTTCTGTTCGCCTCGATTACGTACGTACATCGTGTCTTGCTTGCCTGCAAGGTCATCAACATAAATTTACTTGTACAGATGTTCTTATCCTGATGTACGAAAATTCAACGCGTGCGTTATAACTGTAAATTGATAAAAAACAATTTTTGGTATCGAAACCGCACGTCCGACGAAGCTAACACTATTGGCTGAAAACCTAAAAATTTAATTCACACTCGGATGTTCACGAAAATTGCCTAGGTGCTAAGGAAAAATTATTTTCAGAAGTTTTCGGATTCAACTTTTTTTTCTTTTTTCTTCATGGTCTTCTCTAATTTGAGAGCGTGTAACGAGAAAACACCAGCGAAAGTAGCAACCCCAGGGGTTATACAGATTGAATAACTCGTTGTCAGGCTCTCAATTAACGTCGTAGCACCCTCCAGAATGCAAAGTAATTAGAACTGGGGCTGCACCAATCTACCCTATGGTTATTTGGCAGAACATCACCGTAGAGGGGCAATTCTATTCTCGAAACGAATTGCTTCTGGAAATTCTTACTAGCCAGCTTACTATCATTTTCTACGCGTACTTATACTCGTAGGTAGCAACTTCTCCCTCCGAAGTCTTTAATTAGCTCTTCCTTGAAGAAGAGAACAGGCAATGCATCATCCTGCGACACGCCATCTATAGCTATCGCAGAAGAAATGAGTACAGCACTAACAGCGGTTACACGTTTAACATATTCGGTGACTGAGTCAAGTGTCTAAATAGTCATCGTAGCTATGATAGATATAAGGTTATACGTATGTGAGTATAAAATTTTACAAATTCACTAGTTGTTATTATTCGAACTCTAAAAAAGGTAATACGCAGGCTATTTACTTTCAACCAAAATTTTGTTACATTTAGTTCGTATGAAATTATAGAACCATTAACGCTATTTATTCCCTCTATACACGTATGTAAATTGGGCAAGCTAACGTATGCGATTACGTATATACAGCCGTAACATTCGCAAATCAAGCTCTCGACGCGATTCGAAGTTAATTATGATACGGGCATCTTATCCATTACGTCAATTTACGGGTGTAAACCAATGTAACAACAGCTGACGCACACGCGTTATATGTGTAGTTATAAAATGTGTGCGTATCTCGATTTTTTCAGGCTTGTGACATTCTTCAAATATCAAATCCTCAATAAAACAATATCAAAGTCCGTATACATAGATATAGCGAAGGTTGGACGAGAGTAGATGCGAGGTTTGTGTAAATATCGGCGTTGAAACAGTGGCATTGCATTACGTGGAATACCTGTGTATGCTACAGATGCTGCTGCGAGCGAAGTGGAACGGGTAAACTGCATTTGCGAAATTATACGAGCGAAATGTAGTTTCGTTGATGTATTTTGGAAAATTTGGTACTTTGTCCGCTGTAAAGCGCATCCATACAGTGAAGTATAATGGGTAGTTGGGAAGCCCGCAACAATGCAGGCAGTCGCGATCCTCTCCGTTAGACGGCATGGGAAAGTTTGGATCGCCAGGAATTTCATTGACGACCGTATATGCAACTTGTTTGTGCAACGAGATCAAACACCGACCACGTGACATATTGGTTACACGTTAAGGCCACAAACGAAAAATTAAGGGTAGACTAAAAAACGAAAATCCGGTTTTGATGTTAGTAATGAATCAACCGTCGGAATAAGATCAAGCCGCCTTTGCTTTAGGCTTCCAAGCGCGGTCTGTTTAGCTTCGTAATTATTTGTGAGGAAAAGGGTCAACTTCCTGCCTCGCGACGCCGACGTCTACCGGATGACTGGGGGCTCATTCATTCTTGATTATTTTGTTTAATTATTATTATTATTATTATTGATATTATTATTATTATTATTATTATTATTATCATCATCATTTTTTATTAAAACTTCCATCGCGCTTCAAAAAATCTCGACCATAGAATATAATGATTCGATTATATTATTTTTTGTTATATTCGCTGTAGCGCGACCTGATTTTATTTGATGTTTTTAATTAAACTGCATCATCGCTACCGAACTGGTTTTCTAGTTAGTTATATATTATGCGTTTATTGTACGCTCCCGGAATTTCACCTCGGACAAAACGTAGTGACTCCCCCTAAACTGACCGTTACGCAGGAATTATAATGGCGGACAAATTGTTAGGCAAATTCTGAAAGTTATAATACGCCAAAAGTTAATAAATAATCTTTGCCCTTCGGAAAGTTTAAGGATCGAAACAAGGAAGTATTTCGCATAATTCCTCAACCGCTTATCACGCAACTATGCTCAACTATCTGTTATATAATATATAGAAATGTTGTCTGTACGTATTTGAATATCGAAGGATTAATATCAAATGGAGAAAAACAAACGACTGTAGCTATTAATTAGATGTCGTAAAATTTATATACTTTTATTATCTGAAAGGTAAAACACTTTCGTCACGTGATCGGGGGTCTTTATTCAATTACATTGATTTATAACCACCATAAAAATAATCGATCGCGTTATATGGCACCTGAACACAGTACATCATTTTTTAAATCACTGAATGGATTTTTTAATTGAGTCGCTCTCTGCGTTTTATTAAAATCACTCGCGGTTCTCGTTGTGGGCACGCATACTAACTTCACATATATGTATGACCGGTAAAATTAATTCTGAATCTCGTCGTGGCCAAGGGTGTTAGTTGAAAAAGCTTCTCACAGGGCTAATAAACCATGCTAGATAAGTTGTCCACCAAATTGATCGTGGCTGCGAGATGATTAAGAATCAATCCCGTCGGTCGTACGTACAGTGATTCGTATAGTGAGAAAATTAAGCATAAGTAGTCGACAGGCATGGTTATGGCATGTACAGACAAGACAACCGTGCCTGTTTCAGATGTTAAACAGAATTTCTCGTTTCGTTTTGCTTTTTTTTTCTTGTAACTGAAATATTTTTGTACCCGTTGTATTTATAGCGGTGGGCGGTCGGGGGACAGGCGACAAATTGTATCATTAGAACGTCACGACGCGCGGGGAGTCGCAAAGGAAACCGAGGAAGCTGTACGAGCATGCAGGGCCACGCTCAAAGAGAGTCAATCTTATAATGGATGACGGTTTGATTGACGATGGGAGCAATGAGCGGGACTACCGTGGTTCGGATTCATAAACAGTCGTATATCTCGAAAGCTTTTCAGAGCTTGAAGGGTTAAATGAACTGCGCATCGCACTATACGTTTAAATTTACCGCCCGTGAGACAATAATCTAGCTTTATTCTTAAGTCAACACCATTACCCGATGCATCTAACAACACGCTGATATCTTATGCAGGATTTTACTTCGATAGTCAGTGCTCCGAAATGGGGGATTCTGCAGCGTTTAATGTCGTTTATGTAAATGTTGCCTGTGACTTCCTGTTGGAAAATATCGAGAGGAGACTCGACTGGAAATTCATTTGGAAAAATTCCGTGCTATAGCGACGAAGAATACAGCGGATTTATCGAACTGCGGTATAATTACATATCTGTGAGATGAAATGAATTTTATTCAAATAAAACGGCTAGGGTATCGACCATAGAAATTTTTTCAACCCTTTTCAATAATTTTTAAATTTATCATCCAACTGCAGCAAAATTATTGCATCGACGGACCGATCATAATACAACTTTTAGTAAAATAACGAAATTCAATTGCTTGGTATATAATATTATGCGAAGAAAAGGACGGTGAAGCAATCAGAAAACGCCTTGGGCGATGGCTAAACAATCTGCGTTCAAACTCCCAGCTCTGCACGGCGTTTCAGTTTCCAACGGGATTCCAAGCTTTATGTTGCAGCCTCAGTTCCCTTCGCACTCTTCCCCTTATTTTCTCTCTGTCACTTATTTTTATTTATTTCCGTTATATATATTATACGTATATTTTATTTCCATTTTTCTTTTCATCCCGTCATGATTCACTCGATACTTATTGCACAATTCCACGAGATAAAAACGTCAGAACTTGTGCCTTCGAGATATGTATTATTTAAACAAACAATACCACACTCTTATTGCATGGAAAAAGGAATTCTTTTTCATATATTTTTTATTCATCAATGCGAGACGTACAAACGGCACGCGTCCTACTGCAGTGATTCGTTCATTACTTCATAATCATCGATGTCTGGACGCCCTTCCGAGACCTTTAACCCTCGCGGAAGGGGAGTTCATACCTATACGTAGGTCTATTTCCTGACCCACCGTTGAGTTGCTCAGTGAGTCTACTTGAGTTTATGATCTTTCTAAACCTACGCCGAGTTATAGGAGCTGTTGTTATAACAGCGGGGTGTTAAAATCGCCCGACCGATCACTGACTAATTTAACGCACGCACGCAGACGCGTATCGTGAAATAATGTATTTCCGGACCGGCAAAAGCTTGGAAAAGATTCAGGCTTTCGCCGTGATCGGCATCGAAAATATTAGGCTCTTGACGAAATGATTTTTACAATTATTCAAGCTGACTTAAACTAAAGAACACAAGAAAATTTCATTATAATTCCTCGACTAATTTAATTTCGTGGTTAGATTTGTTCGGAATTGTGGTATCACTGCGACAGTACCGAGTAGCACATTCGTGGTCGGGTGATAAAAATTCCTCAGCAGATTTAAGAGCGTTTAAAATTAGTTCAGAGACCTAAGAAGTGAGAATGCCCGTCGAGTGGTATATACAATACTTATACCCTGTTCCAACGCTGGTACTGAGCGGGGGATAACCGCTGCATGGACACAGTGCGGGCGATATATGCATCGCGTAGGTATACGCGTTTTCTAGACCGAATACGACGACAGCCCCCTCGCCAAGAAAGATGGAAGATCACTACGTAGAGAAAAAGGACATGAGCGAGCGTGAGACTGTGACGATCAGAGAAAGAGAATTGAGAAGGTAAAGGTGGAAGAGGAGGATGAGAAGGTGCAGACGTATAGCGGGCATGTGTTCCGCGATGCGAGTTAATCCCTTGGGACAACCGGGAGCCGGGGGAAGGGGGCGGCGGCAGGAGGCGACAGGGGGCTGGCATACTCCATTCCTTGACGACGCTATTATTATGCTGCTTCGTACATATTATGTGCATAGTTTATGTTACTCTTTATGAATGTTTCATGCCTTCTGTGGCGACACTTTGCCATTATATCGTCTCACACATGAAGTTTTCATGTATACGTGTACAAATACGGGCTGAAAGTATAAGAGCGTTCGCTGATTCAGACGTAACAAGGTGATATCGTTCGGACAATATATAATCCAAAATCTATGTACACTTTTGTGTGGGTAATGGATTTTATTTTCGAATTTTCGCGCACCATCGCATTTATACGGCAAGGTATATATATCTCACAGAAATGTAGCGCGGTCGCGGCCATTTCCGTTGTGTCACGCAACCGATGAAATTAAGTCAAGTTAATGAATTACCTCGTCGATTAATATTCCATTAATCCCACAAGAGAATTCAATCTCACGTGATTAGGAGCTTCCCAAAATAAGACTTCATTTTGAAATTTATTTCTACGCCGCTCAAGTTTTTTCAAGAGTGAAATATCAGTCGAATACTATATGAATGAAAAGTTTAAACCTAGCCAAAGTTGTAAAACAGTTCCAGAGTATATTTCCAAGACGAGTTTATTGCGTATATCGTGAGATAATTCACCACGTCTCGACAGAACAATAAAGATAAATATTGACATTATTATTATTATCACAGTTATCATAATGATCATTATTATTATTGGCATATACGCCCCTGTAAAGTTGGCGCCGTCGTTCAGGAGTGAGACGTTTATGGGAGTAATCTTCAGCGACAACAAGGGGCTCGGGAAGTATTTCGAAGTGGCGGCAAGTTGAAAGACGTCCGGGAGGACGAAGCCATCGCGGCCCACTGACACCGTCGTCGCCGCCGTCGTTTGGTGAACGTCGCTTGCTCGCCGCTGCCAAGATCCGAAGGAGATATCGCCCCAGATGCTCCGGCACGTCTGGGGGGTGTTCCTCCTCGACGGGCAATGCCGCTGTTCATATAAAGGTTATGAGCACCCGCCTGCATAGATATATCTGAACGTTGAACCCCCAGTCCTTTGATCGCCTATTCAAACTCACGTGACTGGAGTCATCATCGTCTTCGAGTCAATCGCGCGTACCATTCGGTTAATTTCAAACGTTCAACGTGGAGAAGAATTTTTCACCAACACTTCGAAACTCCGCGCACATCTATTTCTCTTCCTTTGTTCCTTCATCACATGCGATTTTTCTTGAATTGAAAATAGGGCGAATCGTTGAAGGACAATCGGCACTTTTCGATCGCATGGTAAGCGAAGGGCACGAACGGATAACGTATAAAATATAAAGGAATGGAAAAAGGGGGCGGAATGTCCTCGTTGAACACGGAGATTCTTTATACGAAGTGGGTGCGTGATTATAGGGAACTGTGTATGCAGGGCGGGTGTGTAGTCGATCGTTCTGTTGTTTCAGACACGGCGCACGTACCGTATTATCATCGGTGCGGCGCGCGCGAGGATCACCAACTCGAGCTTGCTACGTTTTTCGTCGTTTGATACAACCTTTGCTAACACTGTTGTGTCTTTTCCTCTCTTCCTGTCCTCTATATGGTCCGACGGTCCCTTCGCCTCCAGCAAACCGCGAGGTGGTCCCTTCCATGAATAACGCAGTTCTGCCCTCCGGCTTAATGTTTCATCTCGTAATGTCGCTGTAGAAAAGTCGATAGCCTGTTATGGGAGCTGTATTATAACCTGCACCACGTATACCAGCGAGCCTCGGCAACCTCATCTGATCAAAAACAATACCATCTTCGCGATATGTGAAAGGTTTCCAAGTTTCATATTCAATTATGAGAAAAATCCGAAGTCGTTCGTGGAAAATTGATATAATTATAGTTTTCTGAAGTCACAACGCAATAAACTTATTCATCTTGTACGATGATGTCTGAATTTTCAGAATAGCGAAGTTATTCACACAAAATACTGAGAATGTAACAGCCTGCTTTTGCAGAAACAGAACATTATATTCCGCTCGGGATGTGAATGTTATGCGAGTTCCACCGCGGAAGTTTACCGCAAACGTAAAAGGAAAATTAGTCGCCACAATGCAGACATCTGCTGGCGACGGAGATTCCTTTCAGCGTTTCGCGGTGCCTGGCGCCTCCTTATTACCAGAAAGGACATGCCTGCATCTCGCTCGCTATGGACTCGTATTATAATATTTACTGCTGCAATGTGGCCAGGATTTCACAGACTTCTGAATACATCGCTCTGCAACTGTGATGCCCGCTAACTCGAAAGGCATGCCAGTTTTCTACCTCCATAACGCTACAAACTTTCTTACCGTCGGCAACTACTTGTGGCATTCACGCGACACAATTAACGCGCTGACATTGTGCAAGGAAAATTCAGGAAAGACTAGATGAGACGAGACTAAACTCGGTGGCTCCTTTAGATGTTTATCAATCGGTTAACGGAGTTCTTGATAATTGTCAGCTTGAAGCCGACATTTCATTTACTTACACGGATTGTCAAACCCTGAAATCAGTGACATAACGGGAACGTGAAACTAAAGCTCAAAGATTTTTCGATTCGATAATACATCGTTGGAGTACAAAGTAGCTATGGAAAATGAAATTCGAGTCCCACTGCATAAAATGCGTGAAAATCATTCGAGCAGATACAAATGAAGCCCCAGCCAGAAACTGTTCGACGCTAGAATGGGTATACCATTTTCCAGCATTTCTCTGAAACCATTTCATTACTTTCGACCACGATGTTTCCGTAGGGTAAACACGGGTCATGAAAACGCATAATTACTTATTGTTAGTATATCTACAATGAAATTCCGACGTATAGTGACGGAGAGCAGAGAGAGAAAGAGGATATGTTAATATTGATGCTGTGATAATTTGTATAATGCGAACCTATAGACCCATATATGTATGTATGAAGCAGGTGCTGTACCTTCACCATCAAACCAGAGAACGTAATGTCCGATGAACCGAACTGCAATAATCCTCATTCTGCTGCAGTGCTGAGTTCACAACGGAGCGTCGACGTTAACTACATATAGGTATAGGAACACAAATGTGTAGGCCTCGAATGAGAAATTACGTGTCTGATATGAGGGTTACGATGTCTGGCGTACTTGAAACAATGGGATCACTACCGCGAGCTGATCAGAATCCCTTCGCATTGCTCTCACCTCGGGCGGATTGCCATTAGATTCGATATTAATGCACTTGCTACGGGATGCACCAATATCGAGTTAGGGAAGGCTCGGTTCGGTTATTCATGTGATCATGATTTTTTAATTTCCATTATCACATTTTGAATTGCTAACTATACCTATAGAAATTCAGCGGTTGCTTGAAGTATTTACGAAAGACTTTAGCACGCGATAAAATAATTGTTAATAATTGTACGCGCTGATTGTGTGAAATTACTTGGAATCATGCTTATAATGCATGCCATACCGTACAGTAGTCCATTGTCCCCGAGATGGACTGTTCTCGAGCCAAGAGAATAAATTTGGTTGAATTGAATAAATCGAGAAAATGGATTCTATGCATATTCCTAGATGCATACATATGTGCATATACAATTCCAGGCCAAGACTGGCAATCTGGAAATCCCGTTTCCGGATAGGTATATGATGTTACATACCACATATAGGTGAACAAACGGTGATTGATTCTTCCGTGCAAGCTCGTAATTTGGATAAATTTGTTGCTAACTTGACTTATAGTTTATCTATTGACGTTATAATTCTATGCTACAGTTCTAATTCTATTCTATGATAACGTGCTATAACTTTGGCGAATCTCCAGTCAGTCCTAAAATACTGCGATCTTTTCGCAATTCTCGCGTTGTTTCTGTGAAAAAAACAAAACCATGGAAACATAATTTTCATATGACTCGTCCGACTCTTTGAAACTCCAGGTGTGTGCGCGATTAAATCCGAGACCCGCGGAGGTAGGTAGATAGAATCGCGAGGTAATTTGAATACTCGGCGACGTAAAACCAAGAGGAAGTGGTTCACATCTTACAGGTCTGCGGCAAGTCTACGAGTGGAGTCACGTACGGGCTGACTTTGTTCGTCGTCAGTGACCGGTCAACACTCGACTGGTTGACCCCTGGAGTCAGAAAAATGTTATCCTACAGGCTCAAGGTGTTGTTTAATTAATTATCCTCTAATTGGAGGCGCAATAAGAAACGAGTACATTGCATTAATTAACTGCTTACCCGCGACAAATGCGCTACGAATAATAGTTCACTGATGGATTGGCGGCTGTCGCCTGCCCGACGTACGTATATACCTATCTTCCTACTCATCGGCATCTCGCTGCCAGCCATGGTTCTCTAGAGAATTTCATTCCTAATTAACCCGGAAACTAACTATTCGCTTGTCCACCTACCGGTGACATAATGTGTTATTAAATTATCACGCTAGATTTGACGGGTTATGGAGTTATTAACGCTTCCTCTATCGTTCTGGACCATCTTCCCGTGATACTGATAATATCTACCTCCTATATTGTATCACCGGTCGTTTCTTTCGGGATGGAAAGACAAAAATTTGAAACATCTTGACAACGCCATGGGTTGCTGCGATGCATTCTTTTTTCTCAGGCAAGGTGTCCAAGAATTTTCGAGTTCAGTCACCTCTGAGGATCGCGTTTTTTAATTCCGTTCAATCTTCATGCATTCTCGAAACTATTTAATTTACTATTCCTGTAGAAACCGCAGAGCTGGCTTTTCGTTTTTCTTTATTTGACTTTTGATGTGATTCGTCTAATACGGTTTTCTTCTACAACGGTATTCTGCATCCGTTCTTCTATCCAATGCTGTAATCTGGGGTATTTCTAATTCGTATCGGACCGTAACTCAATTTATTTCAATGTCACCGCAGTCGCCGAATAAATTTGGACCGCGCGTGTGCCAAACGCGGAAAAAAGAAAATAAAATGAAATACTGGGACGTACAGATAAATCTAGACGACTTGTATGTACGCGCAGAGTTTGGACGTCATTCTGAAACAGGGATCTTCCTGCCCTATAATTGAAAACGCGACACAACAAAGCGAATCACTAAAGCGTAAAATCCAACGTGGCTTGAAAGCTGTGCGACTTTACGTAGAATAAAAAAAAAGCAGTGCAATGATTAAATCCAAAACTACGTCTACGAGACACAATACTGAAATTATATATTGTGCAGGTATACGTGAGTTGCAAAGTACCAAAAACTCATCGTTTGAAATTTAAAAGAGTATGGTACGGACCTTTGCGACAATCGAGAATGTTTCGATGGGCCGAGGTACAGCATTCGCGACTTTTGGGATTCATGCCTTGTAAACACGTATGAGCTTGGTAAGTTCATCCCTCATGAAAAATAACGTATGTGCCGACCCAAACCATAACGAATGTTGTATAAGTCGGTGGAACCGGTTTTCACATTAATCATTATTGACTCTGCCTTGATAATGAATGCCTCTTTTGGAGGTCGCCAGAGTCAGGCCCGGACTTTTGAGTAATTGGTAAATAAATTGCCTCTGACTGCATTAATTTTAACGCCAATTAAATTTTTCTGGATGCAATAATTTATACCAGGTACGTCCAATGCAAATTTAGCGTTATTGCAGCAGCCACGAAGCAATAAATTTTTAGATTCTTTGGAGATACACTGCTGTTATGTTCTGTGAGTGGCATTTTGTCGGTTTAATTTCCTACCCACGCTGTATTATGAATTGAGATTATATTATACTTGGACACACAATTTTTTCATTCATTTGACCGACAAATATTCATCCGACAAACTTACATGGGAAGCTATGTGATATCATATTATAGAAATTCATGCGAATGAGTCTAACCAGAAATATAATCGCCTATAATCGACCACTTCCACCCTTCACGCTGCGAATCTGTTCACCAGATGAAAATACGAGTTGATAAACTCAATTCGAAAACCTTGTCACAAATAAATTTAAATTATATGTTTTATTCCGAGCAACATCAGAAGAGCATAATTGATTTTATTGAAATACCGCTGTTATTATAATTGATGAATTGAACAGACTTTATAATTTTGAATTATCAAATACTTAACTATTATCACAATCGTCATGAGAGGTCACGTGAATGGTGTTAAAATGGTCGATGAAATTGAATTGTTGCCGTACACAACGGCATACAAATTGAAAAGAAAATGATACACACGGAGAGGTTCCCATCTTGAATCGCGTGGGGGTTACAGCAATACATAGACTCTCGTTATGTCGACTGCACTCAACGTGTCTCAAATTTCTGATTCAGAATGCGTATCATGTACATAACCTACAGGCAGTTGCTCAGTGAAGCCTATTAAATTAGCATCTTCAAAGAAGTTTTTTTTCGTTTTTTACGGAGGAGGAGTGAGAGGCATGGGCTAAATTTTCATAAATAATCTGGCAAGTGCGAGGAACGACAAGATTTTCATGAATTATCAACATCGAATGAATAACCCAGTGCTTTTATCATCGTATAACCGGCGGAAGACATTTAAAAAAATACATCGTCAACCTAACTACATATTACCGCGACACTCCTTGTTCAAAATGCAACAGATGAAGAATTTTATTACATCAAAGACACGTTACAAAATTCGCTGCAGCTTGCAGTGAACAAAAGTTATCTTGAAATCAGGGAAATGGGTAGTCCACGAAGATCCTGAACATTGGAAACACATCAGTCGAAAGTTTTCACTGGTTGTGATTTATACAATAATTTTTTTAGCCCTTTGATAAAAATTTGCAAAACGTTGTAAGAAATAAACTCATGGCGCAAGACCCAGTCCCAAATATCACTGACATCGATTTATTGACAAAGTGAAGTTGTAAGCGAAGAATAGTAAAGTAGTACTCAGGGTAATTGCGTTGCTTGGAAGTTCAATAATCCATGGAAAAAAAAAAAAGGAAACCTGCTGAGTTTGAGGAAGAAATACTACCGCTGACGTGAAAATCCCTATTAGGTAGAAACGATAGGATCTTTGCATCGGGAATTTATTCAGTCTGGGATTAGACAAAACTGCTTTTGTGTTCCATTGATGGCCTCCGAAGATCGCATAAGGAATCTAAGACTTTTTCCAAATCACGTGTATACATATGGAGAAACCGAGCAAGGCGTTTACTGAGGGATGCGAAATACTAGCCACACATTTGGCAGAAAAGCAGCTTCACCTCGGTTCACTTATATGAAGCACCTGTGATTAAGTACGTGGTAAGCAGGTGGCTCCGCACAGCCTGTGCTAGTAAGCAAATTAGTTGGTTAGCTGGTTTGCTGGTTGGTTGGCTGGTTGGCTGGTTGGTTGGTTGGTTAGTTGGTTGGTTGGTTGGTTGGTGAGTTGGTTAGTTGGTCCGACACGAGGACACGGAGCGATCAACAAGTGGTGCAAGACAGCAACGGCGACGGAGCTGAGGATGAGGATGAGGATGAGGGTCTGAAGAGGAAAAGTGGATAGGGAGTGTATAGAAAGAGAGAAGAACAGTGTGCAGAGAAAGGGAAGAACGTGTCGGCTCTTGCTAGCCGCCGATGCATTCTTCCATTTGGCTGAAGCCCGGACCAAGTGCTCCTGGTAATTCAAAGCCTCCTGTATCACGCGATTCATTTCGGCCGATTCAACGCGATTCAGTCCGATTCGTAATTATCTTAAGCAATTCAGGTTTCAGGAATGCATTTGAAAACAAATTCTCAAAAAATTGAAGATCCGCAGCGGTTCATCGCAGAGCAATCTCAAAACACTCTTATTTATATGATTTGAATATTAAGCTGCTGTAATTAAGAGGATATTTACTGTAATCGAGAAGCTCGATGAACGGTGTATAAAAGCGGTCAAAAAGATTGAACTCATTATGATATCGCTACGAGTTGAATTCCTAACGAGCTGTTCGGATTCTACTCTAACACGAGCTGTAAAAGTTCTACCTTGAGTACTTAATACGGCATTTGCCCACTATCATTATCATCATCATTATCATTATCATTAAAGTCCCGGCTGCGCACTCCCGCACTTTACATTCAACAGTCAAGAAAATTAAAGAAATTCTATTTTCTCGTTTTTACCATAATTAATTGATACTTTTCCGTATAGATCAAGGAGTCAACCAATCGTCCGAAAGGGCCAATACAACAGTGTCAATGATTACAACTGTTCGTAGCAATACTCCTTACATTCCAAACATACCGCTGACTTCCTGTGTGAACATACAGAAGCTGACTGTTTGACTACTCGTGTTTGCAACGGTACACGGAAATCTAGACAACATGTACCTACGAGTATCAGAATAAACATTCAGAGCAAATACTTTGGGATGTATCGTCGTAAATTGGGCTGAAATTTCAAGCGGTAGAATAGAGGCAGTCATGATTTTTTTCAAACATGATTTTTTCAAAAATAAATAATTCCTAATAGCATAGCTATAAATGTGATCGTGTGTCTACCGTATGATGGAAAACTTCCGGATTACACATCACGTTTTACCTTTTAGCGGAACAGATAAAATACTGAATAGTCAGTTTTGTCATCGGAACAATACCAGCTCTGACAGTAAGGAATGAAACTGGAATTAGGATTAATTTGCATCATCAACGTACTATTGCGGGGGCTCCTGGGGCTGCAGGGCCACAAATTACGCAACGTTCACCCAAATACGTAATTTATGAGGCTATGTTTTATTTGCTACTGCCGCTGGTGCTGCTCATTCTACCCGCTATTTTGATGTAGAACGCGATTTCATCTCGTGGTCGTTCACCCTTATTGTTCCAGCGGGCTAGTTTATTAGTCGAATGGCTTCCTCACGCTCCGTAGATCGTTCCACTGATACAATGATTCATTACTACACATATAACTCCGAGGGAAATCGTCACCTCTGCACTTAACCAACATGAGTATTTGTTACCCGTAGAATTTGTTCACCTAATTTTCATTTTATCCAACCACACAATCTGGATACACTGAACTGTAAGTTCATTTGGAAGTACTGATACGGAAACGGTTATAATTCGTATGAAAACTCAACGAATACGTCTGGTTTGATTAACCAAATAATTGCTGGCAATCTGTTTTAATCTAAATAAGCACGAATGATGGCATAGCAGTTAATGAATGATTTAAACGGGTTCTGGCGACGACCACGACGCATACCTCTCTAAAGTGAGGTCAATCTGTGGTCAGTCGTTGTCCACATACCCGGGCTCAATCTCGTTGTCAGCACTTGGTTTGCCAACGAAGTAATGGTTGACGGTGACAGTAGAAAACAAAAGCCAATTGCAGTTCTCGATCCGTATCAATATCTGTATAACAATGACGTATGTCACTTCGCAAATATTTGACAATATTGATATGTAGCATATCACCTATACCATCCGATCGTGACCTGACGCCGTTATAGCGTCACAAACCACAAAACTCTTACGATATGATATCCATAATTTTCACGTCGACTCTTTTTGCGTTTATAGCTGTGTAGCTAGAATGCACTCTGCAAAGTGCAGGCCAGCTGTTGACTGCAGTTGGTTATTGGCGAATTTCCATTCTCTTGCAGTTGAATTTCCTTTCTCTCTGTTGCTTGACATGGGTTCGATTATGAGGGCCAGACTACGTTACATGTAACAACGTCATCAGAAACCCTTGTGAGTTTATGTATATAATTGATCCCGATGATTCTCTACATGATACGGAGAATGTGTGCATTTGAATTTGATGAGCATCTTGCGGACATGACACTTTTGAATGGTTATCACGATTACTATGATGTACTCTGGTGAAACCGGAGTTTGCAGATATTCTTCCGCTTTTCTTGGCTCTGTAAAAACAGTACCAGTTACGGATTCGCTTTACTTGCGGCATGTGTGGTCCTGCAATGCGCTTGGAGGTCCTTCGTAAGTCTTCGGAAGGCCACGTGCACTGGGAGTCTTGAATGTTTCGATCGCATGCAGCGCACGGTAAACGCCTCCAAGTTTTATTTCACGTAACTCAATCTGCGTTAAATTTCATACCTTTGAAAATTGTTCTTTTACGCATCGCGGGCTGATAAATTTTCGACCGGTGCGTGAATCTAGTGATTTTCTGTCTGTTGAAACTCAAAAAGTAGATAGAGAGCGATGGCCCTGCGCTACGTGCCAATTAAATTATTTTTCATAAATCTTTGACCGTACGAGTACGAGTTTGAACTGACCTAGTAGGAGGTCTACGCCCGCATGCGCCATACAATCAACAAATTTCGAAGCAATAAACTATGTGAAGAATCGTTATTTCATTCTAACTGCTCTTTTAATTGTGTATTGGAAATCGACATATTATCATATCATATATCATTTGAAGATTGTCTAGCAAGTGGAAATCAACAAAGATTAAACACTGCAGCGAGTAACAACTTCTCATCGACCATTTTACTCAGGGGTGAATGCAGCAAATCCAGCTATAGTCATATGAACGTTGATACGTGTTCCAGATTCATCGATCGTTCATCTGATCGTTTGGATGATACATTATCCATAAAACACACCGAGAGAATTCCGCTTTCCGAAAAGTGAATACCCAAGTGAGTCAGGGCTAAGAAAATTCCCTTTGACCAGAACAAGCTATAAAAGTCAAGAAAGATGTCCAGGTAAGGTAAGGCGAGCTCTGGTCGTTGTTCGGCGGCGAAGGCAATAGTTCGCTTTGAGTAGATATACCTGAGCTAAGGTGGAGCGGGTAAAGCAGGCAGCGTGGCCTAAGCTATTGTCCCTGGTTTAATTGGGTGCAGAGGGGCCACTCGGAGCAAGGAGGCTCTCAAAGCGAAGACACGATCGCGAAGACACCGGCTTGGGTAACTACAGCGAAAACCTCCGACGAACCAACGCTTATCTAACCTTAACTGACCAGTAACCGGTAAGCGGTAACCCCCCATCGTTGTCTGCTTATTAGCTACTTAATGGGCAGCGATGTACGAACCGCACGCTCCTCTTCCGCGGACGCTATCAAAAGGCACAAGCGGCCACCAGCCAAACCTTATTTTGGCAGGTTTACTGCATTATAAGAAAAAAAAAAAGTACAGTCACTGACAGTCAAAGAAAAAAAGATGAAAGATTCACCGTTTTCGGCGGATAACCATAACTACGAAAAGCCATATTATCTGTTCAGCGTGAATGCAGGAACTTGAGTATTTATGGCCTTCTATCGAAAAGAGATTGTCAATCAATGTGGCCAAAGATATAATGGGGGTGCGTGAGGGAATAAAAATTGTAATACGTAGAGTGTCGGGATTGTATAAGTGTTATAGAGAGGAATGTATGTATCAGCGTATTTCAATTTAACGACGACATTTATTTGTTTTGTTCCGTGTTTTTTTCATGGTTCAATGATCGAGGTTTATGTACGGATCTTGGGTAGAGTCGCATGGGCATGACGTCTAGAGATATCGTATATCAATTAAAAAAACAGTAGCGCGAGATTTTCATCTCTGAATCACACCAATTATGTGTACTTTAATGACGAATGGTCAGAGGACCTCACATAGCGACTCATCGCCACATCTGGTCACAATATTATAGTGGAATCTAGACAAGTTTAGGAGCATACCTACAAAAGATCGGAATTTCTCCCCAAACGATATACCAAGTCGAAACTTCGGAAGCCCAAAGGTATCATGTATGGGCAGTTACATACATAATGTTTATACCCGTATAAATAGTTGAGACGCTCAGGGAATTGGTGTGACCTTTCATGATATTCAATAACACCGTCCGATGTCTTGAAAGCTCAGTATCCTCAGATCCTCAAAGTCGTCCGACTCCTATTAGCCAGCTCAAACTTCTCAAAGCTATTGGTTTGGACTATTCGGACGTGGAATGGTCCGTAACTTGTATAAACAGCATAAAGTCCAGACCCCGCCGTCTCAAGAAATTTGTGATAAAAATGTTCGGTGCTTGAACGGCAGGATCTCTCAAGTGTAACGCCTGATCTCACCTGGTTTGCCCCGCCTCCGATCCCAAATCCTGCCGTCTCCCCGTCTTCCAGGTGGGATCGAATCAAAGACTAAGCCTCGTCGTCGTGCACCTGATGTGCGGTTTCCGTAGTACCTCAATAAGAAAGACTCTAGTTCTTATAACCGATTACGCAATCCACGTGTATTTCATTCATTCCGCGCAATGGCCCGTGACTTCGATGTGAACGTACTTCGAGTTACCCGATTAACGATTTTTCATAACGACACCACGAGCGACCGCAACAATTCAAAAAAAAAAAAATCAGTTCGTAATGACGTAGTGGAAATGACGATAACGATAGCCGTGTGGAATCCGTTCCCACTAATTAATCAAGATTTAAAATAGCGAAGTTTACTGGTCAGTGTACAAATGGTCAAGTTAACATGATTAAGGAAATGATTCACGTACACCAGCAAAGAGAGTTGTGAAACGAACGTGTAGGTCGCAAATACTACCGAATTGACTGAATTTGCGATCCTTTGCTGTAAGGTTGAGTGTTGACATAACTCATCAGGCAGTGGTGATCGTATTGCGGAAGATCTTCAAACGGAATCAGACATTCTCTATGCAAACTTAGCCAACCTTCAATGAAAGTGACTAGTTATACTGACATATCCAACGTAATAACCAAACAGTATATAAACGCCACCTGATTCCAACATAGGTTGTTTGCATACATGAATTATTATGCCTTGTTTAAAGACAATTCAACTCGCATGTTAAATTAAGTAGAACCCCCCCTGGAGTCGTTTAGTGATACCTACATAACTTCAATATCATTAAATTTTATTTCGGTAGTTGGAATTTCGAGACGAATGAGTGAACACGAAAATTACTTGGCTATCTGATGAAATAACAGCGGGGATCATAAAGTCATTCTGGTTGTCAACGGTCATAGTTTTTTTTTTTAGTTTACTCTGCGTGCGTGAGTTGAACACTTTTTTAGCACCTTACCTTTATAAACAGGTGTACAAATATAAACCTTGTAGTTCATAGACTTCCAAAAGTTTCATAAAATCGTGATAAAATCATGATTAGCAACGAATACTCGGCCCCTATTTTACTTCACGGGTATGAGTACCCAGACTTTACCTCGGTAAAAGGCTTTGGTGTTGATTCAAAATTCTGTAAGCAAGGTTCATTCCCAACAACCGGTAAAGTACAAAGTCAAAAGTACCTTCATTGTTGGTAGAAAAAGGCGGGAGGAAGGCAGGAGACAATTAGAAGGTCGCATAGAGCTTTTTTCTCTTTTTTCCTGTATGTCTGCAGAACACCCTGACAAACAGAATTGCAAAAGCTCCTTAGCTTTGTGGGGCCTTTCGCCAAGCGACTCATTGCCCACAGGCTAGTTGTTGGTCCACACGTGTATGACCAGTGCAGAGGTATCTGTTTTCTTTTCCATTTTATTCGCTAAGCTCTTGCTGTGCTCGCGGTCAAACGATCTTGTCGCCGTGAGATAGTACGGTGGGTGAACTTTGCAGCCATGAGTGAAACAAGGTATTGTCGAACATAGCCAATTTTATGAACCTTTTGCCTGCCATGAAGATATTTTTCTACTTTAAAAACTCGATTGGTTGTTTCTTCGTGCCAGATAGAAATTTTGTTATAAAATATCGGAAAAATGAATACTCGGCCACTTTTCGCTGGAATAATGTGTCGTTTTCCAAAAGCTCCATACAGATTAGAAGCGTCGTTTGAAAAAAATATCCGTCCGTAAAGAAAGTTGGTATCACGTTTTCGAAATGGTCAGAGCATACTTAATTGCGAGTACATATACCCAAGAATCAATGGTTATCGATAGATAGAGGGGTTTGTGTTATAGAGTGTCCTCTGATGGATGGCAAAATTGGCCAAATTAAGAGCCTGGAGGTGAGGAACGAGGAATTTCTCAATCAGTCGAGCCAAGGGCAATCAATCTACCGCAGTGGCATGGCCGGGTAGGGCAGCGGGGCGAGAGCGGGTCCTTCACAGCGGGACATCCGCCGCTCGAAAGAGCAGAGATCGCGCGTCGACCGCTCAGGCGCGACTCACGGTTAACTAGATGCCAACCAACATTTCTTCGCGAGGGGGTGGCGGGTGGCTGTGAATGTGGATGAGGATATGAATGTGTTTGTATTGCTGTAGCTGTAGCTCGCAGAAAATGGGGCCGGGGGGATTACGGGGGAACTCATAACCCGAGAAGGCCTCGGGGTGCCGGCCAGGTGCCCACGCGTCAGAGGAGATAGCCGCGTTATATGTATTGTACACACAAATATATGCAGATGTAAGTGCTCACAAACGTGGAGGAACGCAAGCAAGCAAGCAAGCGAGCAAACAGGCAGGCAGGCACCTCGGCCGAATGCGGATGAGGGGCGCGGGTCAATCCGACGATGCACCGCCGACTGAGATAACCTTGGCCTTTCTTTCGCGTCAGGCCTGCCTGGTTCTCAGGATTCCTGACTCTTCCACGGAGGGATTAGATTATCTAAGTGATTTCCCGTGATCTGAGAACTGCGGAGAGTTCTACGTGAATAGCGGATTCGTACGAATATGATTGACTACCCGGAAAATTAGGAGGACCGTTCGTTATATCATGTTGAATTAATAAGTGAAATAAGCTAAAATATCAAGTCTTTATTTCAAGAATAGAAATCAAAGTAAACGTAACAAAATTTCTCATCCTCAACTAATATTCTCAACTGACATGAGTTGGTATCTGTCCAAAATGTAGAATTTTTTTATCCTCGTCCAGAATCGTTCTTTACTATAAATTACCAAGGATATAATAGTGTTAAAATTGTAAGAGTTAATTTGATTGCCACGGGCCTCCAACTATTATCATATAAAGTAGAAGGCCCTTGGATCTACAATAATACACACGGGTGTCTATGGGAATAAGAGATTTTAACTCATTTAAACTGTACGTCTCATTTTTTGAGTTGCGTGAAGATGTGTGTATAGGTTAGTGGATTAGTTACGCTTATGTAAGGCAACTCGGCACTCTTGAGTCGTTGATAGTGGAATAAAGACAATGAATCTTTATTACGGAGTTTATTCTATGTCGAGAGTATTTTGTATTCTTACATTAACGTCAAGCCGCAGGCAGGATAAAAGACCCAAAAGGCATCCTCCCGTAAGAACACAGAAAACGTAGTACAGGCACGGAAGGAACATTTATTTTATCTTTCCAATCGTTCGGAAGCCCCTCATACTTTTGAAAAATGTCCGATAAATATTATTTCCTATAGCGAAATGGAGTCAGACGGCAAATATTATCAGACATCCATATATGTAGATGTAAGCGCGTAAAGGGAAAATGTAGACGATATATATATATGTGAAATGAGCACGCGAGATTAAATAGCTAACTTCTTTTGAAACTATTTCAGAAGTGTAATAAAGGAAAAACTCAGTCGAAAACGTTTATTACGGCAGATGGATATACCCGGCTTACAATTGCAGTTGGAATCTTTCGACCAGCGGAGGTCTAATTAACCGTCTGACATCATTGTCCGACTAAATACAGCTCGAGCTATTTATAGGCGCATTTAACTTGCTGGAATGCGTCCAAGTCATGAACATACAGCCCTTTCAGACCAGAATTAATGACCGAAGTTATAGCTGTGGTGTGACAAATAAGATTTTCAATATACATGAATCGAATTGACACCACGACTTAAAAAAAACCATATCGATTGCGATAAATAGTTGACGAATAATAGTGTGTAGAAATCACGTACTACGGTATATAGGTATAGCTATATATGGAGCTTTGCTAGATGTAGAGTGGAACGCCAGAAACCGTGAATAACCCCAACGATTCATTGAGTTCAAGACCACGTAATAAAGCTACCAATTGAATAGAGGAAACAAAGCGTGATCACGAAATAACCGGAAGCTTAGACTACAGCGACTTGCAGTGTTTAATGACGATCGATGAAATCCACGAAGAGAGAGAAAAAAACAATGAAAATTAACGTAATATGTTATGAAAACTCAAAGTTTGATTCCGAAAAATACATGTGTTTTGCCATTTAGAAGTTTCGTCGTGTAGGGGGTCGTGTGAATATTAATATTAATATTATTAATGATATTTGGAAGGGTTTGAGGGGGTGCATCGATCAAAATTCAAAGATATCCTTTCCAATTACCACCCTAATGTACACACATACTTATCTCGCTTCTTCCATATTTGTGACGTATACGAGACATATACATATGCATTTTTGCTACGTCGGTAATTAACCCGCAATTTGACCAACTGGACGACGCGATGTGGACTGGACACTATTTTCCACCGGGTGATTCCAGCCTTTGATCGTCACTGCTCTATACCAAAGCCGCCCGCACCTAGCAGTTCTACTCCAACGTTTAGGCAGTGATAAATGCCGCTGCTACTTTTTCCGGACATCTCCAGGGCCCGTATGGTTTCAATGCAGATATACGGAGAAAAAAGGAACTTGATACGAAAGAAGTGAAAGAGGTAAAAATATTCTCAAAAATATAAGCTTGCGCTATTTGATTGTACGGTGCAGGTTGAGATAAACTGAGAGTGGATGCAACCGCTATTTGTAAATTGTAAAACAGGGATAAAAATTCTCACTTGTGAAATAGCCGCACGGTTTGTGAAATGGTTTTGTTCTGTATTACCGAGAGCTGCTGAGGTTCTTCCGTGCAAGTCGTAAAACGGTTTCAGCTCGAGTGCACCGCGTGGACGTCGGAATCTCGGCTGCCCGTCGTGACGGCACGGTGCATACATAATGCATTTCATGACGTACAACGTAGACTGCGCCTTGGCACTCATCTTCCTTGCTTCCGCCGTCCTTGTCTTGATCTCAACTTCCTTCTCTTATACGGTCTTCCCCATCGTCTCCTCGCTGATACCTTTTATCACTTATGTTTCTGTCGCTCCTTTTTTCTCATCCCTATCACCAGCTTTCTCCTTCGGTCTTTCATGTTTATGGAGAAAAAAAATAACAGATAAAAATAAAAGAAAAAACACTTTGCCAACTTTGACGATAAACATTAATCAACCGAGAAATTTGGTTCGGCCTGAATTCAGATCACGTAATGTTGAATAAAATTTTTCTATCAGAGTTCACAAGATCAGTCGAGGTTCCCTGACGTTTGAGCAGCGGACATTGACGTGCTGATATTTTATGTAAAACATATAAGACCAATATTTATGAGTTCAGTCGTACATTACGTATCGTTTCATAGATGGTTGAACGGAAGCTCTACCTATACACCTAGTGGTTATGATCTTTGGAATTGCGAGTACGTGCCCACGGGGAATTTGAACGGAAGCTACTTAACGACACTTTAGAGTAAAAGACAAGATGAGCCCATTCGAAGAGACGTTACGGACCAGGGCGACGAAATACACCCGGGAACCCTCAAAGAAGTGGCGAGGCGCGTCCCTTGGGCTACGAAACAACTCTGCCTGGTTAAATTGGTAGCACCCAGCAACCAACATTCAGCATTAAGAATCCTGCGTTCAACCCTCGAGGCTGCGTCCCCGCGTCTTTCACGAGTGAATCGATCTGACAGAGCCGACAAACTTCCTAATTGCTTTCTTTTGCTTATTCTGTTCTGACTTTACCAGCCCTTTGAGGTAAACCGACAGTTTGTTTGACTCTATCTAACTATAGGCCAAGACCGTGGCGTCGAGGGCTTTACATTTTCACTGCATCGTTTATACAAGGTATACGCATGGTAGCCAGAGTCAATTTACGACTGCCGTGTTTATGTTGGAAAAATTACTTCGACTCCTATGCTTTTTCACTATTAATTAGGTGTATAAATAAATATCGCTGAGGAGACTTTGATTTGGTCAGGACGCATTGGCGTCAGCCAAAGAAAAATCCATATTCAAATAACTCATGATTGTGGAGCTGAGCTCTAGGTGTCTTGAACTTGTGGTGTTTGTATATCAATAGTGTCGTGACTGAATTTACTCTTTCATTTCAACTGTTAATAATTTCTAACTTCTATTTTGGTGCAATGTCTGACAAAATCATCGTTTTGAACCAATTTCCATACTGTAAATGCAATCTGCAGGCATTAATGATGCCAGCCAATGCTAATTGCTACGGAAATGATGCAATAAGACGAACGTTTTACTATTCTGGTATAACACGATTCTCCAGTGTATATACGGTAGAATTGAATTTGTTGCCAATATAGTGTCCAACGTCGTGTTTGATTCGGTAAATGATACGACAAGGAATCGCACATACATGAGAATAGTTCAGATGACAATTCAGCCTCGAAATCTGATATATCGGTACTTCCACAAAACGTCTCATATCTCCTTGTTCAACGTATGCGTGACGCCTGACGCTTTCGCATATACTTGTGTGTATTCGAAGCTAGACGGATCACGTGCATAACTTGAGACGCGAAGGTATTGCATGTAATTGCACCATGCAATAGCTCTTGGCGCGCGTAGACACGCGGGAAGCAATTCAACGAGAACTGAACTTGGCCCGTATACGTGAGATTCCACATCCGCGGTTTCAGTACCGTTGCTGGCACAAGGTTCTCCCTGCGCGTGATTATCACCGTTTCCAGCGTTTATCCCCCTTCCGTATAACGCGTAACGTCGCGTATATTTTGCTCGCGCAAATAGGTGTTCTGAGAAATTGCAAAATGAATTACCTTACATACAATAAATGCGGAAAAATCGTGTAATCGTTTTCGAGAAAATTTCTTAACCTTCCTCATTTTTTTCTACGCAATGCACGCCTGAGAGGATTACCTACTCGTAATCTTGACGGTCGTATTGTTTGGCCGTAGAACGGTATTCTGGCCGATGACCCCCGACTTATACGAAATAGGTTAAAACGATTGCGAGGGTGTAACGTCTCAAAGGGCCGAAAACGATCTCAAGATTTGCTCGTAGGGGCCTGTAAAGTGTCAAGCTTCCGATTGATTGAGGAGTTTCCCTCTTGCTATCGACAACCTTATGCGAGTTTCTTGGGGATTCATCACCCAGATCACTTTCGGTATAAGCGTTAGATTTGAGGGATAGGTGTAAAAATGTTCAGATAAAATTCGTCCCTCTAAATAGCTCAGCAAAAGACCCTCGTTGATTTGATTGTGGGAGTTTATATGGATGGCTTTGATGTCATTTATTCCTTTGGACAGGTCGACTTTGAATGCGTCTGGCTCAGGATATTAACGACATGGAGTGCATTTCCCAAGTAGCTCAGGAAGTCATTTAATTTTAACTGGCTTCCGTATTTCGAGCTACTTCCGGAGACTATAAAGTCATGTCTCTGCTGTGAAATAAGGGTGGCACGCCGCTCGCGCTGGTGGCGACAATCCATTAATTGTCACGCTCGTTGAAACTACTAAGAGTAACTCGAGGGCCGTTATATCGATAGTATGTTCAAATGATCATCGCAAATTGGGTCCTCGCAAAAACTATCTATTCGCAAAAATCTCCGATCTCCTACACCTGCAGATAGAAAAAACCTCGAAGCGTTGTTCACTTTTGTGCTTCTATGCGTCGTTACATATGGCTGCTGACCGCCAAATATAGGCATACAGACGCTGTGAATACCAGGCGAGCATGAGTTTTAATAATATGCTCAACACGATAGCTGATACGGTGTATAGCTCCAGCTCACTCGTACCTTCGAAGTTTCTCCGTTCCTCCAATGTTACACTACGTCTTTCGGTCCTCTTTTATGCTGCTCTCGTCTGCTATTCCATTTTCACGCGCTACTTCAGTACGGTCTAGTGATTCTGTTCTCGGTATCGCTGTTGGTGTTCATGTCGATGATATTGTGTTAGTGATGTTGTTGCTTGTCTTTTGCTCTGCGGCTAGAGAACTCTGCCGATCGAAATCGTATCTGAGCAATTTGTTCGTAGATACTTATACGCAAGGATAACTAGTGGTGCCTTCCAGTAATGATAATAGGTACGCATAACTGCCGATCGCAAGAAAAGTCGCCTTGAACTAGGCGGGGTCTTTTTGGAGCTTGTTTTCCAGATGGTAGCACCAAGTGATGGGATAATTTTCTTTTAGAAGTTGTGGCTACAGACGACCTCCCGTATATATCTATATCCATACACTGTATAGACTTTCATTTCGAAGACGCATTTTTTCACTCTAAGTGGATATTGTTCTACTTCTTACGGCTGTGCGATTCACGAGGGTTCTGCTTTTTGCTATAATACCATCAACCAAGTATATCGCATGTATCCGTTGATTCTCTCATCCCAACAGTTCTCTTTAGCTCATGAAATTGAACACATCTTATGGTAGAAATCTCCTCGACTTTTAATTCAGCTTTCCTCAATTAAAGGGCATTTTCATCAAATCTTAGATCAAGGTTCCTCAGGACCCCGGTTTAAATGTGCCCAAGAAGTATGGCTCTTTTCTCGAATTACAATACGCCACTGATCACCGCCAGAATCACTTGGAGCGAGCTGACAATGAGCCATGAGACTGTAACGAACCAAAAATCGCAAAAACAAAAAAAATCGATGGCCTCAGGGGCCGCAGAGTGAAAGGGGGTTACTTGTATTTTCGTAGTAAGTAGTCTTTGTTTTTTCAGTATCTTATGTTTTTTTGGCTTTTGTCTTGCCCTTTGAAATGAATGGACAGACCATCACATTGTACTGAATATAACGGACTTCCACGCAGTCCTGTAGGAACTTCGGAACGATCCTGATAGTTTTACTTTTGCTTTCCTTATTTTATTTGTTCGTTTTCCTGCAGTTCACTTTTCGCTTTTTACCAGCACCCGAAGTAAACCATGCGCAAATTATTGTCGCCAAACATGTATTGTCCAGATGTGTCTTCAAGTCCGTTGGAAATAAAGAATAATTTATCTAATTTTTTTTCTTTTCATATCGCTCAATTACAATATTCGACCTTTTGATCTTTGTCGGTAAGTATTGGAGTGAACACTACTGCGCGTCGCTTTTGTCTGCTGAGAAAATGCAGCGAATAAAATGTTCTCACAAAAGTAAAGATTTTTCATAGCCATGTTTTCCGCCGCTGCAACTCTGATAGATATTGAAGATGGAGTCGATGCTCTTTCATACCTATACGTAACAATCTCTATACTTATTCTGCTCGAGATATTCCAAGCTAAACTTTTTAATTCGTCGCAATAGCCTGTGCGCGATCAAGCGATCCAGCGCAACAGTCGATCGGCCGCTCGATCGGGAAATTGGAGATGCCTTGCTCGGTTGAGATCGGCATTTACCGACGTAATGACCGAAATAATTCCGCACAAAACAATCAAAATAATCGAATCGGGCCCCAAGCAACATGCGGTTTCCTGCCTGCCGATGGCATTGCCAAGCAGGCGATTCGGCCCTCGACTCACCGAGCGGGTATTATAGTATTTGTTTACACTCAGTCACGTCCCAAGATGGCGGACCCATTACGGTGCCGTTATAAGGCCCTGAATAGCCGCGGGCCCTTGCGCCCCGCATACGTCGTGGTCAATGTTATCAAACCATATTTCTGGGTGCGTTTGTAGATATGAAAATAAAATTTGCGAAACGGACGTAATGTCCAAGACGCGAAAACGAGTTACGAGAAAAGAGTGAGCTCTTTTGCGGTGATTCCGATTCAACCGTTCTAGATTAATTCAATAAACATAAATTTAATTATACAGTCAACTGAACAAATGGCCATAATTTTAATTTTCCTGTGGCGCTATGGGGGCTTCAATTATATAGTTCTATCGGCATAGACCACTTGTATAATATATTTCTACAGACGTATTGCATCGTATCGTATGAGTTCGACAAACGTAGAAGAAAGAACTGAAAAAACGATAGAGAATAATGCTGGGCTTGCCGTTTCCGGGATGTAGGTACAGCTTTGTTTCAGCTTTGTTATCCTTCTTCCGTCGCGAATCAATTCTGCCATAGAGAACCAGTAGTATTTGGTGGTTGTCGTAATGACAATGCATCGCTGACAGTATGAATAGGTACACTTTCGTTTTCAAAACGGTAGTTCGAAATAACACGACTGGAAACAAATCTACCTGCAAGTGAGAGCTGATATGTCTTTCAGATCCATGACATCTTCTGCAAGAGATATAAGTAGTGTTTCGGATGTGTTCAACCACATAACAGGGGCTACATACCAGATTCTCTCTGTTTTTGTATTGAAATCTTGCATGTCACGTTTTAAGTCTAAAACCACCCGCATCGGTGAAAATCAACTTGACTTCAAAATAATCCTCGAGCATAAAAAGACACGCGATACGTTCCGTACTTGTATGATAAAATACGGCAAAATACTCGTTGAGTAGCTAGAAATAGAATTAATATGCTTGAGCACGTTGTTTTTATTGTTAGATTGATATGCTATGCAGAGCGAATCTTTTACCCCCATATAAACTATGACGGATTTGGAAAAAGAACTAGACATGTGAATAGTGAGGTTATACTGTAATCCATATATTATATTCTACAGCGTTGCTCGTATTAACAGTTTTCAAAACGACCTCCGAGACATCAGCTTTGTTATACCAAGAGCGTTGGAGCAGTTATCTACTATATATTGATTCGAACTTTTGATTCCAGAGCTGCGGACGATCTAATATGGCTGTTAAAGGTATCGAGAAAGATCCATTGACCCAAGTCTCGTCCCGGTTCACCAGGGGTCAAGTGATATTCAAAAACCAACATACATTTGTTTACTAAGCAGGCGTGGCCGGTATGGTACATCTATAATGGTGACACCGGTGGTTCCCAGGAGGTAACTATCGCTTCGGACATTCCATACGTATTCTCTTCAAGGTCTGATCCATGCCATAGCATATTGATCAGTAATCGTGATTCACCTACGCGTTTTCAGTGCTACGCGCACACGTGAATATCATATTCAATGCTCTGTCAAACTGTCAGTTGCTGCCAACATACGGCGTACCTTATTCATTTGAAAATACTGACGTCTCTCGTATAGATTATGCCCAACTTTACGGAAGTTTTCATAATTCCTCGAAAATTTTTATTCGAATATTTTCATCGACAGATCTTCTGCCAAAAATTTGCGAGGTAATCGTACGACCGCGAATTCTGACGATTCGTTGCTCGTCTTTGTGTAAATGTATTTTTAATTCGTGAACTTTCAACTCATTCTCAGAGTCACGTACTTTGGGCAAATAATTCAACCGCATACTCTTAACAACATAGACCGCCTTCTCAAATCGTCATCATTTCATACGGTAAAAGTAGACCATAATTGAAAAATTGGCATCGATCTCTGGTGGCTAGCTCCGTTTTTATATCTCGATGGTAAAACGTGTTGAATTATACGAGGGTCTCAGGTAATTCCGGTACGTACAACGCATTGCAAAAGATTACGAGCAGCACGCCCGCGCCGGGTGTTCGCCGCAAATCATCGGTTATAAGATGTCAGTGACTATTCGATATCGTTATACGTTAACGTAAGGAAGGTACTTTGTATTGCGCCAACTTGGCAGGATCGCCTCAATTTTAGCAAGCAACAATACGAATTGGCAAATTTAGTGCGGTCTATGCCAGCTAACGGGATCACCATTTACATAATACTTAATGTGAAATCGTTCCCAACTGATCCTGAAAACGGGGAATCGATCGATAATGTTCTATTCTCTAAACGAAACTGCAGTATACGAAAATCCTAAAGTATAAAAGCACACGATTTGAGGGAACGAGATCTTACACGTATATTGTTAGTTTACTTCTACGAGTGGGAGAGAGTTCGTTGGAAAGCCTTGTAGCCTCCCCAGGAAGTAGTCGTAAAGTGTGCTTCGTCCGGTTTACGGTGGCAGGCCGATGAAGCAGAAGACGAGGAGGCCAAGACTAAACGAGTTGTGAGGAGAGCGTGTTCGCCGTACGGAGAGGGGATCAAAGAGTCAGCTGGAATAGCCAGAAGATCGTCCCCAGTCGTACACGTGGGACATTCGGAGCAAACTCTTACCTCAAATATAAGGAAATGCTGGAGAACCCTCGCAAGTTCCGCTGTCCATTTAATAATTCACGATGGGTGCTGAATAAACTTCTATCTGCCGACATCTTACGCTGGAATAGTTGTAACCACTTTATGCAAAACAATTGTCCAAACGCCTACAATTTCGACAATGAAAACTGTTCGAAAACGCCCCAACGTAATGGAGTACCTACAAAATGCTTGCTTGGAATAATGCAAGAAGAAATCTGATATCTGATGAGATTTGATTTCGAAATTTATTCGTTCTTCGCAGCAAAATATGCGGTATAATTTGATGAATGCAACTGAAAATAACTGAGCAGTTCTACTGGACGTCGTGTATCATATTCGAAAAAATTATAGTCATCAGTAGAGGCGAAGCTTCAGCAGCTACTAGTGTTGGTGACGTTGATTCCGAATTCGTGAGTGAGAATTTTTGCCAGTACACGTCATTTCCTGGATTCGAAGCCATTCCAGGTAATTTATGGGGAAAAAAGTGAGAAAAATCGTTGACTTTATTCCTCCACGGATGAATTTCAAGCTTACGAAGTGAATCGTAGATATGCCTGCACAAGTTCGGTGATAAAAGCCTTTTGTGAAATGGGGGAGTTATACCGGGCTTGTGCGCAATGAGTGGATCACGAAATCGTAGTACCAACGTTCTTCTTTTTTCTTATCTTTTTTTTTTAGAGACGAACGGTGCAGGTTATGCACTTGAAATTTGATATGGCCAGTTGACTATTCCGATTGTACTAACTGCAAGAAAAAAATTCAAGTCGTACCTACCATCATTCGTCGAATGTAAATTTGTATTCCATGTTAGTTGCTAGAGATCATGGGACGCGGTATTGTTCCATGAATCGTCACGCGGTTCCCATATGCCCGCATATGCGTGCACTATAGGTAAACATTCATTTAGGCAGAACGAGCCAGTGCATACAAATCGGAATCTCAATATATGGCGTTAACAGGTAGGAATTCCTTGTTTGCAATAGGCAGATGCCTATCTCTATATTTATCGATCTTTGATCGTCGTGACAAGCTTCCGTGATGTAGGTAGGTACTTTGTGGCTCTCTAGACTGCTGCCGGTGCGCCGGTTGACTGAGTACTACCTCTGATCTTTCTTCCACCCGTAGCCGTATTGAGCGTAATTAATTACCGTCCTAAGTACGACTCTCATCGGTAGCTGGAGTTGAACGAATCAATGATGTACTCCTCTCATAAACCGTTCTATATAATAAATCTGTCGACCGATTATAGACACCATTGCAACACTTACAAAATACTTCAACGCTAAACAGTGTTATAAATTCTCCTCTACTTAAATATTGTACATAAAATCCTGGTGATGACGCTGTGCAGGAATCGTAAGTTTAGTCAAGTTTGCTGGCAAGCTGCTAAGGTACTCTACATCTGAACTGACATCCGAATCCACTTCTCTGGTAACTCTATCAACTGCTTTGAAGCCTCAGAATGTACTTTGTACGTCAGACAACCGCGCCTTTGCAACACGAGTAGCACGTACCCGGCAACCAATTAGACGTCAAAAGAGCTACCCTGGATGTTACTTTTGCGAGTTGATCCCGTACCCCTCTTTTGATCCATGTGTTAGGTAAAGTAGGTGAGGATATCACCACTTCTATGCATCATGTAGGATAAACGAGTGGTTCTCGGTATCACATAGGGGAAAACGACACGTATATGGTTGATACTCGCAAAGGTCAGCCGTCAAGGGATGGACGAGTCAGCTGCTATTGGTTGATATTACGTCACCAAACACTGTCGGACATTCGGATAGAAAAACGGTGGAAGATGGGAGGTGGAAGGCTATGGGATTGTTACGGATCACTCGTCGGATTCATGCTGACACGCGGTTGAACTTTATGACCACATCGAACTCGTGATCTTGAGCTATTCATTTTATCGAGCATATTACGTGATTCACATGAATGCCTTATAGTAACAATCTACGAATCCTGGCCATTCCATTTTTTGTACCTACAAAATTTACTATTTCTTCAACTTCAGACTCATGAACTGAAATGTAGTTCGTTATTCTGCTTTGATCAAGGTCTGGTTGAAATGTTTGTCGAATGTTGAGGTTCTAACGCTGCAGGAATTTTTTATACAGGAGCAAGAAATATTTGGGAAGGCCGACGTGAAGTGATTGTTGATAAAACATACCAAAAATCACAGAGCAGATAAACGATCTGTTCTTGTACGTGGCTTTTCGAGTGATGAGATATTTTCACCGCAGAGTGCGCACCTTTCGCTTCACTCACTCCCTCCCTCTCACTCGGTCTGTTGATCGGTGATACGATCTCTGCACGTATGGAAATCAATCATACGTAAAAACGAGAGACGTGTTGGTGGTCAATGGTGCCTAAAACCCGATATTTGCAACGTAAAAACCAGCTCTAATTGAATGTAGACAAACGCGTACTCGATTGGTTGATCACGTAACGAAATATTTTGGTATTTCAATTAAATGTGCATGAAACAAATAACTGCGAATCGCCAATTTATTCATACCAAAGAAATAATCAAAGTATTCATCCTTTATCGAGTTTCCGTTACCTGCGATATAAGCATGCATATAATTACATATCACTACGACGATAACTGCAATGGTTGCATCGATCGTGAGTAAGTAGCACGCCCGGTGAATTATCTATCGCGGAACATAAGTGTGCGAACAATAGAGCGAGCTGTTTGTTGATACGGTTAATACCCGGCGTGCAATTGTTTATATTTATGAGTCATGATAATCTCGAAGTAAAAGCGGTTGCATTGTTTCAGTGTTGATCGAGAGACATAACCGAGGTATACGAAGTTCTTGAAAGTATCGAAACCGTATGCAGAATAATATTGAATCAATTTCATCAATATGAATTCTGGCTATAACTACACGTAATATTCGAGTGAATAATTCTCGACATGAAAGGAAATTCGACCCCTTTTGTCGGCTTCGTTCCGTATAATTTCATAACGGCCATCGAGCCTTTAATGCCTTCATTCCATAAGTAATTGAAACAACAGACGGGTCCACCTGACCAACCATAGCACATGTTGCGCGGTTACCGATTCGTAAGCCATGTAGATACTTACACGCCTACGTATGATTTCAACGTAAACCCAGATTACGAAGGCTTATTACCTCACCAATGATTAGCTGCGATAACAAACTCGGAATCAGTAATTATGATAACAGCAATTATCATGATAATGGCAACTAGAAAAGGCCCACCTACACAGACTGTTTTAGCCTATGAAAAAAAAAAAAATTGAGACCACGGCGAAACGATCACGACTGCCATCGATCAACTTGCAATGATATTCGAGCTGGAATGAGTCGTTGACAAATACTCACTGAATCACTGCATTTGAATAAATAAAAAAGATGGCATCCAACAACGACGAGAAGAATCTCGAGGACTGCAGAAGGAGAATTTTGAATTCCCCGTATTCACATTGTACCTATTCCACGGAGCGTGTAATCATGAACGGTGTAACGATATATTTCCTCGCCAGAGACGTATTCGATGAGCTAGAATATATCCTTATCATCGATTGAGCTTCCTCGTAGTAAGTTAATTTCCACATTACTCCAGTAAAATACGTGCTAGAACACAGTGGAATTCATGAATTATTTTCTACCTTCAGTCTTATCGATTCAAAATTAATTCAGACATGAAAAAGTCAACGAATGTTCGATGTTTCGGATGAATATATGATCCTGGAACACTATTACATACACAGTGACCCATCATAGAATACGATGGGCATAATAGGGGCAAGTAATTAGGTCCATTTCCAACGGATATTAGCGCTTGCCGCTTTGATGCCCGGCACCGCGGTGTGCTCATGCCTCCGTGAACCTGAACATCGTTCGATAACGTCAATTCGATTGCTAGAGAGATTGACGTAACCCATGTTCCCAGTTTTTCATGCAAACAATTCCCAATAAATAGGGCCCACACAGTTCTGATTTTTACCATTTCAGCTTCATTGACATATCTTTATTGTAATAATGTTTTCATCAGTGGATTTTTTCATCTCCCCAATTGAATTAGTAATTTCTGTACTCACCGACGAAGCGTAGGATCAGAGCATCACGTTGTAGTCAAAGTCCAGAATCCTTGCAAACTGGCAATTACCTACGTTCAGGTATATCAATTAATTATGCTTTGAGCCCGAGCAGCCTCGTTACGCGCGAGGACACGAATGAGAGGCGGAGAGAAGGCGGATGCTGAGGATGAGGATGAGGACCTTTCGAGTACCAGAAAAGGATGGGCCTTTCTTCTCTGATGATGGTTGCGGGAAAGAGTATATAAGAGTATCAGGGGGGATATGGGGGCATATAGGAAGAGCCGGTGAGGGCAAGGTATTGGAGGGAAAGAACGGAGGTGGGGAGGCGGCTGACAACAGGGTAATGATGGTGTGCCGGGCCTGATTATAGTGCGCCGTACGGCCGGTACGCTGCTTAAATCAACAGAGGGAACAGACCGAGAGGTTTCACCTGCCGAATCAATTTTTGCCTCGTTTGGGCTCGGCTGCTTCCTTTTCTCGGTGATGGTTTTGAGGGGCCTTTTTAGCCACCCACACCAATTCCTAGATAATTTTCTTGCAGAGTAAAGACTCGCGGAGGTGAATCAAACGGACAATTACGCGTGTCTGGGTATATTCTGTACGTATATTATAATTATACCCTCTGCGATTTGTCTAGTTCCTAAATGCGGGATGACATTAAAAGACACTTTTCTTTGTTTGTTTGTATAAATATCTTCGGAGCAATGCACATAACTTTTTGGCTAACAGACAGCAGATGGCTAACCATCGGTGTTCGTCTGGTCCGAAGATATGTATCCAAATGTACCCGTACCTACTCGGTTGGTTCTCCAAAACTAGCGTTGCTGTCCAGAACAGTGACGCATTCAGAATATCCAAGCACAGCCACAACTCCACCTGCTAGATTTCAATTTGTGGCACGTAGACGTAAACGTGTATTTCTACTGTGCATGTTAATTGCACTTTAAGTGCAGTTGATTCCGCAATGTAGTTCTCGCTCTGACTCAATACTCACGTGATGTATGCCAAAATGTTTCTATATCAAGGTAGAATTATCGCAATATAGATACTTCATTCATGCAAATCATCGCCAGAATTGGACCTCCGCGATCACTGGGGCGAGGGTGTATTACTTCGACCGTTCTCTTCTTCATAATCCTCATGATTGTGTCTCTTCCAACGAACAATAGCAAATAATTTATTTTCCATGACCCATTAGACGTGCATGTGTAAATGCATGTCTCCTTTTGAGCTACCGTAAATTATATGGTAGTTTTGGAGAAATTCAGTACAGCGCGGGGTTAGACAATTCATCCGCCCCCGAGTTGTTGTGATATATATTTAAGTATATGTGAGTATAATATCATAAATCGTACGATTACGTCTGCGGAGCGGAGCCTTTGCTATGAAAGTACAAACATGGAGTTTAAACGCAGTCCTAACTAAGTGAACAAGTATGCAGGGGATCATCCGACAGTCGGCAGTCGACCGTCAGTCCGTCACCCACGCCTAGAGCCGCACCCTCAGCATCAGTCCACACGGAATCTCCTTCACGGAGATCAGCGCCCCCTCTTCTCCCTTATAACGGGTAATTACATTAAGTCAAAATGAAGATGTACGAGGGATGCCAGTAGGTACACGCCCACGCTAAAGTCGCCAGTTTTCGTTTGTTTATTATTTTCTTGAGATGGGTATTGTATAAGCCACGCGGTTCGCTTATTTTTCGCTTCGCGGTTTTTCTTGATGTTATTATACCGATTATTACATAGAATTCGGAGATCTCTTACTGGGTTGTTGGCGGAGATGACGAAAAACGTTTCTCGAATGAGAAACTCTTGTGATTGTCTTCGAGTGAGATAAGCCCTGGTCGCTTGCAAAGGGATTTGATGGAAGCGTCGAGAATGAAAATAATCCGACAACTATATCTCTGGTAGCAGACGATGTATTGGATATAAAAGATCTCGGCGTGCTTTTACTCGGTTCGTTTTCACGTTCCAATAAAATTCATGAGGTGGTATTTTGTTTTCTTGGTTCGTTCGCTGCATATTTCACCGCACGTCGTTTACGTTGCGTTTGCAACGCAGGGATTCATACTCTGTGGTTCATTTTTGTAAGTGCTATCTATGCATAACTATTATATATGTATTCGCAGAAATCTCAGCAGTTCGATCCTGCATGATCGTGTCGCGTATGACTAAAATACAATAATCGTTGCAGAGGTAGATATTATCATAATCCTGCGACCGCAACTGATCGCGGGATAAAGCTTTTGTACGAAACTCTGTCCGCACGTTATGAGACAAATAACTACAATAAAAAGAAAAAAATTGTCTTCACAGTGATGTTTAAAAATTTCAAAGTCGACCGTCGAAGGAAGGCGCTGCTCACCAGAGGTGATCCACCCTGAACGTTACAGTTGTTATCAGATCGCGCGCGCGTCTCATTCCCGTCTCTCTTCCTCCTTTTCTTTATTTCTTCCTCCCCTTATCTTCTCTTCTTTTTCCTTCTCCTGATCGCGTATTTCCACTCAACGCACCACACTGCAGCAGCATCGTGCGGTACTCGTGAAACACCATTGTCTACGGCCGGCAACCTCTATAAACATTTAATATTGAGTGATCCTATCGCGCTAAGGGGTTGGAGACGTTTTAATATCACCTCGACGTAGTCTGCGCGTAGCCCCATGAATATTATATACGTGTCTCGGTTCAAACAACCAGCAGCCCGACCTCCAGCACGCGTTAGGCTCTCTCGAGTGGGTATTTTCTCTTTCTTCTTACCTCCGCGCGAGCGTGTATCAAAACGCACTTGTGTCATCAGAGCCATTGTGTGTGTACGTGTATGCTATACTCGCACTGTGGCTATCTCGGTAGTAGAATAGAAGAAGAAAAGAAGAAGAAGGAGAAAGTGGAGATCCAGCGCGGGGTAGATACGGCTGATTCTCAGGTAGGCAGAGAAAACCAGACAAGCCAGACCGTGGTCGTAGGAGTTTGGCTCGACTTGTCTTGCCGCCGCATCTCTGGCGCATGTCCGGCGTGGCGCGTCTCTCTCCGTTTGCCTCTTCACCTTCACCTTTTTCCTCCGCATCGTAACGCGGATTCAGCGAGTAGCTATGAAACAGATAAAAAATATTTTAAAAAAATCAAAATAAGTAATAAGAAATAAGAAGTAACGAAAGACAATAGCTTTTCATATCGTTCAAACCAGAATGAAATATACTCACCTACTTCAGGCTGTATGCATTGGTGAATAGATTATCGGACAGCTTTCACAATTTCGTATCTATGAGGTGGTTGAATCGGGCTAACCACATTTTTTGTTTCACATCATTTCTATTTCTAGTTATCTACGATGCTATCTTAACAACGGTAGAGGTTGGCTTATATTTCAACACCCCGTAAAGGTGTTTTCCCATCCATGCATAATATAGAAGGTAGGCGTTTGCGAGGATGGTCCAACAGGATTATTCGTTGGTCCGAGGTGTCCGTTTTTACGGTCAAGACCGGGCGCGCTGGCAATTGTGTCGACGGACGTAAAATTTAATTACGCAGCTCTGTCGGGAAAATAATTGAGACGTTGATTAGTATACTTTCATAGTGCAGTGTAGCCGCTCGGTGAACGCGTAAAAATACGAGGTGCACCTGTGTAACACGTACGTACGTACCACGTGTGCTGTTTTATACAACCGTGATGTGTTCGCAGGTCTGACATAAATATTTTGATAACTTCGAACAAGATGCTCGCCAGTGAGGTAGCGACGTGGATTAGCGTGGAGCTAAATTCCAGACTGGACCGCGCGCAGCGCGCGTGAAAGTATTGGGCAAGGAATTCATTGAAATGCTACTAGATGGATACCCCAAATTTCTCCGAACAATGTACATGTCTTTCTATTGAAAATGAAAATTTTTCACATGATTTGAATTCTCGGAAGCTCGATTTTAAAATATTCTTGTTCTCTTATTCATATAGTGAATCACTCACATCTGAAGGATGGACAAAATCCAGAACTTTCGAGTGTTGGCACATATGAAGTTCCTACTTCATGACTCCAAACAATTATACTCGGAGTTAAAGTTCGACTATATCTCAAAAGCGCCGCCATGCCTTGCGCCGCTCTGTTTGTCTTGAAAGTCAAAATTACCATATAGCTGGTATTACAGAAGAGGCGACATTGCGGAGATTCTGTAAGAACCACATGTATATTATACGATTGTAGATGTGAATATATTAGGTATACCTACGTGTTCTTCAGACTCATCTTAGTATAGTTGCATGGTGAGGTGCCAGTTTTGGCTCAATTAGCAACAGCTACAACCACCGAGACAACCACCCCCTGTCGCATGTACCAGGTTAGAGTAACGCGGTGGTGTCGGTGGAGTCTGATACTTCGAGGTCCCGGGTTATTTAGTGTCCTGCCTAATTTATCTGGACAAATAAGATCATTTAGTTTATATTTATTTGTGTCGAGTCCTACCCGAGGACCGTGTTCGTCGGTGGTTAACGCTTTTTTAGACGCATGGCGCAAGAACATTTACGTCTCTTTAAGAAATAAAAATACGTGCGTTCTGTCGTTGGCTATGTTTATTCAAATGAGATTCTGTAATTCGGCACTTCACCACCCCACGCCCAAAAACCGCTGCGGGCTCCTCGTGTACTTTGACTCACAGAGTAACATACGGCCAGCAAATATGTAAATCCAATGTGACCAGAATTCAAAGTTTCAAACGATTCCCCCCCATAGCCAAAGAGAAGCGATAGCGAACCATCCAGGAACTCTCCATTAGGACATTATGAATATAAGTAGGTATGTTATAGTGAAGCTGCAGTGTAAAACTCATGATTTACTAAAAAAAATGTTCACGGATCGATCTCCATCAGATAAACCTCTTTAATTCAGGCAAACTATTTTCTCCGTCTTCACATCACTAAGAAACTAAAATATCAGCTACCTTGAGCACCGGTGTAACTTTCAATCGACTCATCTTAAATTAGTTACTTAATTCTTCTGAAATTATTGTCCTGGATTATTAGAGCTTCTTTAATCAATTGCATGAATATTGGAAATCCAAAAATATCTGCGCGTGCTCGACTCAAGGGTAAAATAAATGGGAGACTTTCATTAATCGAAACTATTTCACATCGCCGTTTGAACAAAACGTGCCTTGTCCGCGTTGGTACAGCTCGGAATCAGACTACTTAACATAATTACAGGCTTCGTCCGGAGAAGTGAGTCGACCAAACAACGAGAAAGTGTATGCCAAGAAAACTGCAGTGGCTATCCGAACGTCAAACAATTCCACGAAAGTAGAGATTTCAGTCGATATTGAACGGCACGGTGTGAGCTTCGGTTGCGGAATAGAAATTGCAAACGGTTGATCGAAATTTTTATACCAGCCAATAAGATTGGTGGTTCGTTCTAGAGCAGCAGCGGATCGTTTCAGAGCCGGCCATGGTCACACAATTGCAATTGTTTGAAACGTGCAAATACCACCGGCCCGCATTCGGATCTAGTAACATTCGTGCGCGGATGAAATCCACAGCCACTATGTGGGAAAGTGGCTTTTGAATGATGTTGGCACACGTTCTTTCGACGTGTGCGTATCTCTCTATCTATCGTTTGAACAAAAATTTTTCTATACTCCGTGAGACGATAGCAGCGGATGAAGCATCGAGTTCTCCATAGTGGGGAAATTGTTTAACAGAGCTGGGTAAATTTATAGCACCATTTCGGTTTGAAGTTAATAATTTTAGACGTGGGAGGACAACCTCAGTGAAATATAGTCCGTTGCTCGTAATAACAAGTGATTGACAGAAACGGCCGCTTGTTAATCGGGACTCATCTTCGCAGCGTGAGGAACGAGTTACGGTATGAGTAGTGCGCCTGGATACCGGAACGTCGGTCAAAAGGTCATACAAGTACAACGTTAAGGTAACAACACCCCGGACACCCTTCAATAAGGTCCGTTAACGTGGGGTATTCTGTCAATCTTGTGATTTCTGTAAATTATTATCGAATGTCACTCGGAGGGACGACGCTGTTATATGACGATGTATTTGAAGAACGAACGATGATACGAAGAATTGAATTGATTCGGACCGACCGTCAAATCGAACACGTGCAACCAAACTGAGATGACCTGCAGCGCGAAGAACGAAATACGCGAGGAGTTATATCTCTTTGCGCCAGATGTATCGAACGATCAATCGATCGACGTGATCGTGATTTGATCTGGCGTTCCAATCTAACTACAGCAATAAGTGGAACAAGGGGCATGGCAGTAGCCGCTGGAGATGTTTAAAGTTGGTGCGAAGAACGTACGCTGAGCAGCGTCTTATAATATCCAACCGTAAGCGGGCTAAACAATTTACCATCTCGCATAATGAAGTAGAGCCGAAATGACCCTCCTGCCTAACAGTCGACTGTGTTCCACTTAATCGTCTATGGTGCGTCTATCTCTCTCCATTTCTCATTCGCTTTCAGGTCCGCAGAACCCTCGCTTTCGTTCTCTCCTCGCATCGTATTCGTCTCCGTTCTCCAACTCTCTCGGTTGTTCACCGGTGCGGTTCACTTTCGGTCTGTCCGGTAACGGAGCGGCGCGGCGCAACGTGGCGGAGCCTCGCACGCCTTGCAACCAGCCGCCGCTCGCTTTCGATTTAATTTTTTAAAACAGTTAGCTACTCCAACAGGTCGAGGGTGATAAACGAGCCCGTCGCACGCTGACGCGCCTAAATTAAACAATAACGAAGCGCATCCCGAGGAACAGGGTGCGATTTGCCGTGGGCCTTGTGTGGCAGAGGTGAAAGAGGGCCATGTTGCCTTTGGGCCTGAGACTGAGCTCTGACTGAGGAACCCCGCCGGTAAGTCTCATAATTGGATGATGGGAATCACTAGAAATAATAATTGACAATATGGCGCCTCGCGGGTGATGCTATCGCCGCCTGTAAATAAATGGTTACTGACAACTACTCTCTCGCTGTACGCAATTCGTCCAGCTTTTTAATAGGCACATGTAGCGATACGGACGGACAGAGGTGAGGCGAGATGAGGTGACTTGAGTCTACACCGGTGCCACTAAGAGTTGCCCTCCGATCGTCGCCCTTCTCTCCTACAGCGTGGCGAACTGTTGGCTCTTATCCCTGCTTCTGATGCTTCTGCTTCTGCTTCTGCTGCCGCTGCTGTTGGCGATGCTGGCGCAGCAACGATCTCTAGCTTTAACGTATTGGAATGTGAGCCAAAGGCCTTTATAGGCTTTTGGCTGACAACCAATGGAACCAGTTCTCGTAAATTTCCAGACTTTATTCCTCCGGCCATACGTTGAATACGTTATTATCGAGACACTATTCTTGTCCGAACGAATGAACGAAGGAACGAACGAACGGACGGACGAAAACTTGAAAGTATTTTAGTAGCTTATGCTGTTTCCATAATTGAAATTCAACTTGAATGAACCGCTACTTGCAAACCCCCGGTTATACTACCAGATCTTTCCGATCTTCCAATTTCGCAGTTGGCTCGAGGTACCGCCATAATTTTCCAAGCTCCAGTGAGAAAAATACGTGCATATTCCACCACGTAATTTAAGGTTCAAGCTTTAGAAAAACGAGGAAATAACCGAGCGGCCAGCTTACAGGCTAGCGAATCATACTATCATTCAAAAGAATCGCGCATCCGCGTTGGCTTGGTTTAGATCAATTCTATGATAACTGGAGCAAACTGTGGAAACATTTTTTACATGGAGTTTGAAAAATATACATTCTTAGGTATATTGCAGTCAACGCGTGCGCAAATGGGTGGTATTGCATATATAATACTAAAACAAGGTAATTATACCGATAAGTAACGGCGTTCAAAGAGGGGAAAAAACTTGATAATACGGAAGTTCCTAAAGTTGGATAAACTGCAGTTATATACTTCGTAATGTGAATACGTAGAAAAGTGGTGGAGAAGGATGTTAATGAGAACAGAGTAACCATTATCGATGAATAATGATCTATAGCAGCGCAGTGCTAACTGCTGCGGTATACCTGCATATACGATACATATACCCAGCTACCTTCGTTCCGGGAGTAGAGCATCTGGCTAATACATTGTAAAGTTATTTATTTTTCAGTTGGAAAATGAGTGGGTAACGAGTGATGGAGCTCGCCTTTCAACAACTAAAGAAGATACACCGTCCCAAGCCGTAAATTGAGCACAACTTTTTATTATCTTTTGTGCTCTGCACCGCGCCCGGGTACCAGGAAATATAGGCGTTATGTACGTAATTACGTTTTTTTTTTTTTTTTTCTCAAGATCCAGCCATCTTATACACCCACGTTTGGGTCCGAACAGTTGGGTCATAGGGTTATTGTATTAAGTTTCAATAGAACAAAGTTCCAAAACTATACCGACGATACCGATTATGCCGGTTCAGCTTTTTATTCCCTCTTTAAAAACTGGGCCGAGGGAGGATGCTAGAGGCTTTGTACGTATCGTTCTCGAGAATTACATCGTCCTGATCGATAAGATAATTAGATAATAACTCAATTAACGGTGTTACAGTTGCCAGTAAGTCCGCGAGGAAAAAAGAGATGGGTAAATATTAATACTTAACCTAAACAAGAACAAAAAGTGTTTTGACGATATTTTCTGGTATTTTTATTTACATCTTTCGAAAATAAAACTCGTTATTACAAAACTATAATATCACAGTACAACAGCAGGTATGATATAATAGCTTGTACATGTAGAATCAACGTTTCATCATTTCACTCTAATATTCAACTAAATTCTTCCTCTTCTTTTGAGCGCTGACCTTTCTCAGGGGAATCGACGTGGATTCGAAATTTTTGGGTGGCCTAAACCGGACTTCATAACCATGCCCCGCGCGCGTAAGGTCGCCACTGGGCAGAGGATCTCATCGAAGAGCTGGGCATCACCTAGAGGGTTGCATCGAGAGATCCACGATAGAAAGAATGCCACGGCGAGCAGTTTGGGCCCGTAATTACGGGCAGCAGAGGGCTAGAGGGGCACCGTCGAAGACCCTATAATCTTGCGAGGACCGCCCCTTGTTTGCTTGTGTAATTACCCCGTGCCCTCCCCCGATGGCCCCGTGAGGGCCCGTAGGTCCCCGAACTGATCCATCCGTTCGTCCGTTCGTTCGTCTGTCCGTCCATCTCTCCGTTCATCCTTCTCCCGTCCATCCATCCGTTCATCGACCGTGCATTTGAGCGTTCGACCAACCATATTACCGATACCATTGCTCAATGTGAGAATCTATAAGTATGGGTACGGTTATGTATCGATGGGTATTTGTAGACGAGTAACTCTGCTCGCTCGTGAAGTTCTTCTGATCGAAAATTCAGGTCAGGTCATGACCAGAGAAATTCGAATAATTGCTTCGTATGCACAGAACGTTTTTAGTTTTGGGTCAGCTTTTCTCAACAATATCTTCTTGCGTTCATATATAGTTTATGATGTCGAATGCAGATTCAAAATTATGGCAAATGTGCTCTACAACTTCAATTCACAATTTTCGTGTGGGAACCATATAAGCGACTCCAAAACTGAGCACTGGCATTTAAATCTGACCGTGCTGTTTTTCACAATCCGGGCACACGACCAGCCGAGTAAATATCCGCGAAACAATCATAATAATAAATATTGAAAATCCTCGTCAAGTTTTTTTCAGGCTATCCTAGCCCGAGGAAAATAAAAACTGCACGCAAAGGTAAAAAATTTAAAATAAATGGGAATAATTATGACTGCAATAATACTCAACTGAACAGAACGATTTAGCTCGAGGAAAGTTGGCAAAGTAGTTTCGTTCGCATGTGTTATCTGCAGCGGGCTGACGGTTTGCCGACCTCCAAGCCCACAAGATCAACTTGACCGCTGAGCCAGCGGTGGACCGGGGTACGGGGACCGGTAACGACTGCCACGTCAATCTTGTAAAAATAATTGAATTACATTCGTATGCACCCCTAGCCTCTCCACGTACACGATGCGACGCTCTCGTGTGCGTACATTTCGGCGTAATGGCAATCATTTCGCAGTCGGATTATGCGTACACACTTATGGAGTCTCATTCCACTTGGTTGAAAGACCTAATATGATGATGCAAAGGTATGTGCGCATCTGTGTATGTGTGTCTGTGTATGCAGAACGTGTTGAGGTAGTTTTTGAATCTGCGAAACTGTCACTTCTCATATATATTTGCATTTTGTGTTCGAAATTATAATTGAATGACTCTCTCCGGCGTGTCGTACTGATATTATGCATCCACAGAAGGAAGCTGTCGTTCATAGAACTTCTTGTTCGGTTTTTTTTTTTTTTTGTTTTTTTTCCGACAAGACAAATCGGGTGCTACGTAGAGATTGACAATTACGACAAGTTACACGGAAGTGCCAAAAAACATGGTTGCCAAGAGCTCTTGGTGGCGAAGGAGATTACCGGCGACCTTCCGACATTCAGCTTCGAAAACCATCAGACATTGAGAGGACTAAATATCTGACCAGCAGCTTTGGCCAGCACTCGGGCAAAAGCCAAGTCTGGTCTGAGCGATTGCCGGTAGATTCCGTTTTTGTATAAAGATAATTGACCACAAGGGTGGCTCTTTCGCGCAAAAAGCAGCAGTCACTGCTCGCGGACTTCTCGCTAATGTACCGCAGCAAGGTTACGTGAATCAACTGCGAGACTACTTTCCTGTTCGCATCTCGCTCTCAAAGTACCCCTCTTTCTTCTCTCCCTAGTCTGCCGGAGCGTCGTAATATCATGTAACTTAAAGGGACACGATATGCTGACGGAATTTCTTGTTCCATCGTAAACTATCATTTACTATGCATACTACTGCCTCCGCCGCCGCCGCCGCTGCTGCTGCTGCTGCTGCTGATACACCCACGCGCAGATACTGTCACTAATTCATTTTACAAAAGATTTCCCCCTTTCACGATACCCCTGCCATGATCAAATGTTAAGTTGATGTAAATTCGAATAAGGAATTTTAATGACAATAATCAAATGTCGAATATGGTAAAGGTAAAATTCGAAATACTTTTCAGAAGATTCGTGCAATTTACGAATTCTCGCCGAAGTGATGTACTGAAATTGGAGTAGTTATCAGATGTTATCTCATTTTTTATTACATTTGTTTTCAATTCGTTATTACATTTATTTATTTAGTTTTCATTTTTCTCCCCATTCGTGTTGAGTTATTCATAAGACGGAGCACTTTGCACTCGATTAAAAAGTGTTCTCATAGCGTTGGTCGAGTCGAGATGGATTGTGTATATGCGTGTGATGTGACGGCGGTCAAGTGTAACGCGCGAATCTTGTAGCGTAACGGTACTAGCGAATTGAAACTTAGGTATATGTATACATGCCTTCAAAGGTATATTTATACGTACTCAACGACCAAACATTTTCTATACAGACGCACGGGTCCCGAAGTAGTGGCGAAATTACATCTCTTCTTCTTCTCTCGCGTTCGTAATGACGCTGTGAAGGCTACTCTCGAAATACTCGCGGTAATTTACGGAGAATAAAGGAGAGGATAGCGGGATAGGGCCGGATAAGGGCAGGTAAGCTTGCTGCCTTTTCGAACAAGTCGTTTCACCGAGTTACTTTCTTATGTATATACGTTCCTATCTTATACTCCCACCGCAGCTATCCGCTCTTTGCGGCATCAACCACCTCACGTTTCGCGCGCGATAGATATGGCTTACCATCTCTTTATCCAGACATAAAGTATCGTTATACTCAAGCTATGTATTCATGGCTGCAAGAGACTCTTATCTTATCTGATGGCGAATACCTGCGTTTAAGAGTTTCGTAGTTACTACCTACCTACTTACCAACCTACGTATTCGCACATACCTATATCTATACGTAAAGGTACCCACTCACACCTGGCGGTTAGGTTCAGGGTAGATGGATGCATGTACCCTTTACAATTCCCCGAGTACCCATAGGGCGGTCGATATTACATCGTGACCGAAGTAAATTGCCTTAGACTGATTCATCTTCATCACAGTGCGCGTAATAAGAGCGTGAGTACCTACAGCTCATCCGTGTGAAAGCGTAGCTCAAAGTTAAACTCTGCCAGATGCTGGGGGGTATTACCAGAGACCAAAAAAAAAGTAATTAAATGCAAGAAAAATGACAAAATTCCGAAATCAAGATGTCACTAGGTGCACCTGGACTGCAGGCCATTAAACGAAAAAAACACCTCCTGTAATATGTACGTACGTACTTAGTCACCGGCAGCAAGCAGCCGTTCTCCATTTTATATTCAAAATGATTTGAACCACGTGATCATTTTACAGAATCAGGTCTTCGACCATCAGATAAGACCCGGGCAGCACGGCATGTTGGAGAAAATAAGAGTTTGGTTGTTGAGTCTGCGGGACCGTCCGGTCTGGCCTGTCCGTTGTGTCGGTTAACTAAGGACCTGGTATTCTGGCTGCGTGCTGGACCGCCGCGCTGTTGACGCAAAGAACGGGCAAGAAAAAATAATAAAAAAAAATAAGTGAATAAAAATTAAGAAAAAGGAGAGGCGATAGAATCTGGGAAACGAATCTAGGAGAATATACTAGATAATCCCGTTGAAGATATTTAGTGGCAAGCGATCACTGTACATACGCCGGATTATCTGTGCTCTGATTAATCGTAGCGAATTAATTACAGTGTTCGATTCGTTATCACATTATCGGATGGAACGATTCGCTCAAATATATTTTCCTTGGAAATCAAAAGACTCTGGTTATTCCAACGCTACGAACCTCGAAGACCAAAGATTCTAGCTTTCCTACACGACCAGAATAACCCACTTACGTGTTTCATTCCGCTATCCACAGCCCTAGTTAACCTGAAACTAACCACATGAATTTGCCTACTTTGGTTTTTTCGTGATGTGACTTGCGTGTCATGATCCGGCATATCAGCTGGAACGCTAATCGAAAAGTGAATAAGGATTCCACCATTCAATATTCATCTGAATAGCGTGACATACGAACTGAGATGCGAATAGCGAATCATTTTGGGAACATGTACGTGTGACATCAAACGCGGTCGATTACTCGAACCGGTACCTAGATCAAAGCTGTTCAACGACAAAGGGAACATCTGCAGTGTTCCCGGTATACTGCAGGGTACTTTAGGAGTTCCGGATCACTAGCATCGCGCTCGTATCGACGTACATTTACATCAAGTGAACAACTACATACGCTACGAAGTGGCTCATTCATTTGCGACAATAATTTACGGGGTGTTGAGTCAACGAAATCAACAGCAGCAGAAACCCGTACAAATTCTGCAATGGGAGTCCCTCGCGTATTTCTGCAATAAACTATGCAGACTTTCGCGCAGCAGATTCGAAACGTAGGGAATGCTTTGACGCGAATCTCTGGTATTGCAATTGCGTGCGAGCCACGCGAACGTATGATCCATACAGACGTGTGATAGGGTGTTCCTACAACATTCAATAGCGAATAAATACAGAGGACTTTGAAGTCCGACCGATTTTACTCCCAAGCGTTGATAACTCCGACTTGATGCCCATCGTGTAATGAATTAACAACATCCATAAAATTTATTTTACACTGTTTGCGTAGTAGGTGTAAAATGTTGGCGACGAGACGGGCTTCTATTTTTACTTTTATTCTTGTTAGAGAGTGAAGTTATTTCGATTGAAGAGTTTACCGACTCAAAGCTTGAGAGGATTTCATAATATCTTGCGGAAGTTTTATGATATTTAATTTCTTGTGAAAGAAAGGTTAACTATAATTCAAAGTATTGTGTTACACTCCGATTAGGTATTGCGGGGAAGATGATTAGCTTAAAATTAAAAGTAAAATCGAGCGTATCGATGTAATAATGGTCGATTAATTTCTACCGCTGCTTGACGTATAGTGTTAATCATTTTCTATCGAGAGTATGTACTTACGAAGGGGTATTGTAGTTTACTCATTTACTTCATAATTTTATTACAAACGCTACAAGCGAATGTGATCACGGCTAGCGAGTGCAGGTGGGGTAATTTATGAGACAGTTGTATTAGTTGGATGTCGGCAAGAACACACGGTTTGATAATTACAAACGATGTAGTTTCTAGACACCTGATAAAAACCCACTTTAAAAACTAATTATTGATCCCAGACACTGCAGCTTATTGTAAATTCAATTTCGAGATATGCAACGTGGTCTTTCGCGACCTGCGCGATAATTATACGAACATTAATTTCAAGGAATTCATATCCTTAAAGTAAATTGAAGATCTCTGGCATATGTTTTAATTACACGTACTTGGTATTCCAGAGTCAAGACTCGTGGCTTGAACGATTCTCTTTAACGGCATTGTACCAGCCCACCTTCATAACCAGTTACGCAAATATTATCATCTGCATCCCCCTTTTGGAGTAAAAAACAAAAAAATACCAATGAGAAAAGCAAATTACACCACGTGGTTTTCCTCAGAACGTGCTTATTCGAGACTCATCATTCGGTTCCGGGACTTTTTCGCTTCTGTTTCTCTATATATATATACTGGAAGAGTAAGGCTTAGACCAGTAGCTAGTAAGACTATATGCCACTAAACAGCTCATTTACTTTGTCGCAAAGTTAATGTAGCGCGAAACCACGCGAATACCGTAGTATAGAGCTGGTTACACAGCGAATTGCCTCTTCTGGTAGAAACAAGATAATTACTTTTCCCTGAACCTTAATGGCCATGAGCCATCTCTTTTGTCTACGTTTATGTGGTACGTACAAGCCTAACTGCTTCAACCATGTACATACTCGTACACCTGATGATAACTTGTGTACGCTCCTGTTGAACACGTATTAAATTTTTTTTACCAGATCACTGGTAAGTTATACGCTATATATTTCGAAATCTCAGCTACTAACGCGAGTAATTTTCATTAGCTTTTAAACCAGACGTATAATAATCAATTTTTCGTGCTGGAAACTCCATACAACAAGTTGGAAACTCTTTTATTCATTCTATTGGACGCAGCTAGCGATTTATCGGTTATTTGATAAACTTCGTAAATAGTGACTCCCCATCCGTTCCGATACTTGCTATTTCTTCATTCCAAACTTTCCGTTCATTGTAACGGAGATGATTAACGGAAGAAAAGCTGAGTTCGGAAGATCTATTTCCAAGATAGAATTAAAGAAGAGAGAATCAACTCTCTACGCTATTCATCAGTTTTGGCATCCACTCTTGCGATCAAATCGCGGAATTTCTTCAATAACTGGTAGAAGACAGTGACGCTCAACGGCTCTCTTTTCGTGATTTATTGTTGAAAACTTGAGCCACTCTGCTGTCGCCACTAGTCTCTCTGTCACAAATAAACAGCATACGAAACGCGATAGAAACAGTGTATAAAATCACATGGCTTATTGGCCATTCTAGCTTCCAACAATTTGTTACTACTAATTTATCGATATTGAGCAACGAAAGTCAAAGACAACTTGCCGGTTGTTTTAGCCACGGAGGCGAGGGCTCCGGTCGACGTGGTGGCCCCTTCGAGGGCCTATTTTGCCCCGTCGCATGTGTTGTACGTGTGTGTGGTTCTTTGATAATAAAACGACGGTATTTACGGGGCGAGTGAGCGCTTCTGACACATTTAGGAGTTATTCCAGTCGTAAGAGATTCTGTCTCTTTCCGACGTTCGGAAGTCATCGTTATATTGTCCGCGGCGCCTCCGCTCCAATCTTTCGGCTCTTTCATCTAGTTCAGCTCTACGTTGCGGGTTACCCTTCTTATCCCACTTCCTCATTTTCCCATCATCCTGCTCTTTGCCCTCGTTAGGAGGTCCAGCTGAAACCGTTTGTTCTCCCACACGTCTGCTATAAATCTAGCCTCTTAATAATTTGTAAATATTTTCAATGGAGAGCGGTGGACCGTCTTGGTTCTGCTGCGCTGAATCTACGGAGAATGTCGCTTCGGGCTTTGGAAAACGTAGGAGCTGAGTTACCTTTTTCTTGATTTTTATTTATTAGTTTTTTCATTTTTTCATTTTAATTTATAGTGTATGGAAAATGTACCGTCTATCTATCGTTCCGATGCGGGGTTTCTGTGCAATCGGCAAAAAGGATAGTAATAGTAACTCTAATTTTCAATCATCGGATTCATCAAGATCATCAACAAAGCTCGAGTATATCAAAGTGACAAGGCTTGTATCTCTGATCCAGTATCTTCCGATTAATTTTCAATCGATTAAGTCATAATTTAGAGAAAAAATATGACCCTGGCTTAACTGAGTTAACGCATCATAGTTATCTAAGCAGACCGCGAGTTTTGATCGTTGACTTTGAATAATACTTTAATGTTCATAGCTAACAAAACCACGTATCCCAGATCCTCCCGCGAACTACGGCAGCATTTATCCGCTCCGATAAATCAACGAAGAGTCCACAAATCCGTCGAGGGTGTTTCCTCCGAAACTCGCTTCGCCATGCCGCAGTTGCGTCTTAAACTTTCTTATTTTTATTTTCACGTGACACACCAATAACAAGTTATGTGCGTCGGTGTACAGGATTTCCTTTATCCATAGGCCAACTTTGCGGCCTCTTCGCCGATCGATTTTTCTTTTTTCTACTCTTCCTCATCATCAGTTGCTCTATTTTGTGTATTTCTCGTGACTTTTGCTCACCAGTCGGGAGAAAGTATAAAAGTTTGTAAATATTCGAAAACGTAAATCATCTGCACTGTATCGTGAATGTAATCTTGGATATGGAAGCGCTGACAGAAATCCGGTAGCATATGGACTAATCTCCCTAAGGTATATAAGTATGTGCAGCGGATTCATTGATCTCGAGTGATTGTCAGATTATAAGTGGAAGATGTCGGATGCTGATGAACGCCTGCCTAAACAAGATCCACTATAGTTTGTAAACGGTTTAATCCTCGAGACCCGTAAGTCAGAGGTGAGACATTTCCCGTCAATTTGAATTGGAAAACATGAATTCTAAAATCATGTACTACCTCTGCGTCATTGTAGATTGCCTATTTTAATTAATATTCATTTCGTAAACAACGAAATTCAGCTTTGAATAGTTGCGGTCCGTAACCTGTCCCCTGAAGTATCAAACAAGATATGTGACGAATGATGCATTATTCTCGTCGACAGGCCAATATACCGACGGGAGCCGCCGCGACGCCTCCACGATAGTAGTAGACCTGACGAAGACGGGATCGCTCGCCGCCCGCATATTTATCAACAGCTCTTGGGATTAGAGCGGCGTCGTTGTCTCAGCTCTTTTCCAACGTCGCGACGCGGCGCGTCGAGGCGCGTGGGCGGCTGGCAACATGCCAGCGTCTTATTCCTTTGCTCCATCGTGCTTTATACCATAGCTTTACCCAGCCACGCCAGACCGTTCCAGCGATACACTCTGGTCGTTAGCACCCGAAATATATACGAGATTCTTGCCCCCCCTGACACCGCTATGGTAACAGCAAGCGGACAAACGGGCAAACGGCCGTTGCGTTTTGTGTTCCTGCAGCCAAAAGTCAGACAAGTTCTTGCCCTCGCGTGAGAAGCAGAATGAAAAGAATGAGAAAATCGAGGAAACGAAGAAGATATTATAAAAGTTAGCACAAGCGCTAGCTTCAGGGTGTGTCTGATTTACCGGAAGCCTTTACATGTAGCATGAGAATTTTTGTCTTACGGATGCTGACTTTGATCACGATAGTACCTACACTCATAAAGATTCGGGTGTGCCGATAGACTGCAATTTCTGGCAGTGATTTTTGTAAAATATTTTTGATTCTGTTCCGTTTCATTCCATCTAATTTCATTTCGTTTCATTTCATTTCATTTCATTTCAATTCATTTCATTTCGTTTCATTTCGTTTCATTTCATTTTATTTCACCTTTATTCCTTCCGTTAACTGAGAAAGCTGAGAAATATTTTAGTTGGACTAGTTCCAAGAGTTATACGGATATATCATCAACACAAGTTTGGAAGTTAAGAGAGTGATTTACTTTTACAAATATCCCCTTTTATTTTCTGCTTAATTTCACCTATTGGCGAACTAGCAAGGATTAAATTAAATAGGTAAATTTCATAACAGAAAGTTATTACGAAACAAATCCCGGTACCGTGTATTTAAAAAAAAAAATTGCATGGATAGGTATGCGATCATTTCACAGTATGCACATAGCTATGCATCAACGAACTTTCTCAGCAATCTAATCTCGCATAAGTAGGTAAGGCTGAACTATATTTCAGTGTATATAGGTACCTCATGCAGCTCTAGCTAAATCTTTTTCTTTTCGATTCTTTTCCTTTCAACTTTTCTGCTTCCTCTACTTTTCTCTATCAGCTATGTGCCCCGCTATAGTAGTTTCCCTCACTCTCTAGTATTCATCGTATTCTTTCTTTCAGTTTACTGTAAATCTGTGTGCTGAAACTAGACGCATCCTTAGCCGTGATCGGATTGAGAAGCCAATCTCTGAATGGAAGATCGAGTGGAGTCGATGCGCCTCTGAGAAAACCAACCAGGTATAGGTTGTTGGTGGGTACCAATCCACCATTCATACAACTGAATATATATACATAGCTGCTATCCAGCTGCAATGTACTGCGGGCATTTCTCTCGCACGTTGATTCGCTTGTGCAAACACACCTTTGAAGTTTCTTCTCGGAAAGAGATTACCGAGCATTGATCTAATGGGTCCTTCTTTGACCGTGGTTAAGCACCAACCCCCTTCAGTCAACGTGGACATAACCAAACCAACCGACTCGCGTTCCCGACTTCAAGAGTTCGCCATTTTGGAGTGACCAGTCACCAGAAGAATCTCATCTCAACAAAATTTTTCTACAAAAGTAAGTAGTATACTGAAATTGATTTTTAAAAGCTCTACAAGGCAAAAGAACCCCGGCCGCGGTTATCCGAATTTCATATACGTTTTAGATCTTTAATGTATCTGAATATTAAGACCGGAAGTCAAGGCGGGGAATTTTAAGTCCTGTGCGTCTATAGTTTTCTGGAAGAGAGGGCGCGTGCCGCGTATCAGCACCCGTGACATTTGCCCATTTATAATCAGCTCGACAGCGTCGCAATACGGCGAGAGTAGCATACCCTGCACCCGACCAACCTCGCGGCCAAGCATTCCCTAATGAATTCTGGCTGTTTTGTTCGCCTCACTCGGTTTATCGCCCACCACTCGGAAAATACGACGGCACAGGGCGAGTTGCGTTTCCAACAATATTTCTCTTCTTCGTACGAATAAATACGGGATATACATAGGCATATACGTACGTACGCGCCTATATACATTCACATTTATTTAAACAGCCGACTGATATGTGAATTTCTTCATACCTATATCACGTTGATATTGTGGGCTTAGAATGCGCACTACACTGACTATACGAAGAATTGTATATGGAAACTAAGTAGCAGCCAGTTTAGATGAAAATGCAGGTATCGTGATACGTTTTGTTAAAAATAGCCGACTCTTACTGCAGTTTTACCGTGCGGCCCGTAAATACATTGGCTTGGCAAATAGTGCAAAAAATGTAAACGTTGGTAAATCGATTACGTTAGTTCTTATGGAGTCAGGCCAACGTAAGAAAGCTGCTACTGCTGCAGGTAACTGCGCCTACGTACCTACGTGTTTCGCGTGTTTTCTACGTGCCAACCCTTAAGTATTCTACGTCAACCGTAAGATTTGTAGTTTCCTAAGAATTAGCATACAGTGATACCAGATTCCTCGTCGGGTCTTAGTTATATACACGTTGAAGACGTACGTTCGTAGACGTTGAAGCGATTTCATGAATAGATTTCCACCATTCGATTCAAAATGAACGAGATGCCGATATCATAACCAGCATATCAAAATCACTTCAGCTCAAAGTTTATATACGCTCTCAAATTGAATTTAAACTTTCGAGACCTCGTCGAGAGAAATCTGAACCATTTATCGGGTATTAAATCGTAATTAAACATAGCTGTGCCACTTGCTACGTATGACCTTAAAAGCTAAACTTCCAAAGTTATTGTATATTTCTTACAGTTTCATTTCAAAACTTTGTATCATATATTCGGGTACTAGAGAATTATTTGGGCGACGTTGAAATAGAAAAAAAAAAAAAACCATGCGTGTGAAATTGGAAAACGCGAGGGAAAAGGAGATTAACGGGCTGTGTAAATTTTCCTCGTCTCCCCTTACCTCTAGAAACATACCTGCAGCTTTCGGGTGACACCAGAGAAAAATCCGAAGATTAAATTATTAAGAACACGTTGCATGCAGTGGGGACTACCTAGTTCCATATCTCAGTTTCAATTTCAAAATAAGGACTTCAAGTTACACTCGGTAAAGAAGTGCAATAATGCGACTGCAACTGGCGTCTGGCATTTATTAATTTTCTTTCTGACGTGAGTTACGAGTTGTATGGGAGTCAAGCCGACCCGTGGGAGAAAGTCTCCATTTTCGAAATTTATTTTACTCTTCTATTATCCTTTCCTGCAGATGGCTACGGAGTATATCTTCGCGATTACGTTGACACTTACCCATGTATACCTACAGATGTGCCCATTATTTTAATTGAACACTTTTTGATCCCTCGAATCAAGAATTTTTTCGTATGAACAATTGTTTTCGAAAATGTTTTAGGGTTTGAAAAGAAGAGAACTCAAAATCATAGCAATTCGCGTGACACATTTATGACGTGTTAATTAAGGATATAAATAATTAATCTCACGGTTCTCATGAACCGTGTAAGTCATATGTGATCATCACCGTTGCAATTTGTTAGTCTACTTAAAACGACAGAATAGAAGGTTAGGATATTCATAGGACTTGAGTATCAGATTTGTCTCTTCATGAATACATTTATGTGAATATAATACATGCCCATAATAAGAGACACATATCCTGATGCATATCCGTGTGCGGTACAACGTATCGGAGCACTTCCAGTTAAATCTACTTTTACACAGCGGTATAGAAGGTTTAATCTACGGTGGGTGTTTTTAATTAATACTTTGTCGGTGAGGTTCTGCCGCTGCTGCTGCTGCTGTTGTACTGTGGAACAAAGAGGATTTTTGTGCCAACTTGATAAATATAATACACAATATGCAGTTACGCGCTGCTGGTTTTTGAATATATGGAACCAAGTACGCACACACGTATTATGTACGTACATACTTTTATTGCAGCATACATGCAACGAGACGCCGACGAGACAAATCATGAAGGTATTCACGTTGCAGTTTGGAAAGAAAGTGCAGGTTTACGAAATGTGTGAGTTTGGTTGGCGGTTAGGTGGTTAGGTGATCACCGATCATTGTCAGTCTTTAACTGTTCTGGTAATCATTTTTTGTTTTTTTTCTTTTCTTTTCGGCACAGGGATTTTTTGCGAATTTATTACCCTCGATCGTTAATGGTCCCTGTATACCTTGCATAATTCAGAGTTAGTGCTGCGTGGCTGCAGTAACACGCGTGCAGTTGCGGTAATTTCATCATAAGAAATGCAATTTCTGTTTTTTACAACGATGTTATATATCGATATGTTTGAGTGTACGTAAACTATTGAGATGATACGACCGCTTCGATTTTATCGGCGAAACCAAAATGGTTTGCAAAATTTCGATGTATATGAATATCGTGATATAGGTATGGCGTTAAATTAAAAGAGCAAATGTTTGCATCGAATGAGAATTTTTTTTGTTGATGCATTTTTGATAATAATTCAAGTAACTGCATGGGAATGATCTTGGCCGAAGAAACATCGTGAGGGAAAAACAAAAAACCGCGAGAACTTGCGGGACTGCCAATCTAATGAAATACGTTCCCATATATCAGCGCCTGGAGTATCAATTGCAACTACTGCCAACCACCATGACTATAAAGCGGGATGCACATTGTGGAGCGACCGTGGGTAGCCGGTCAGTGCCAGTCTACCCGGTTGCCGAGGTAGACACGTGTACATAAATATTGGTATATAGATAGACACGTGGATGTACAGTGGAAACTTGCATATACACATATATTTAGTATATATGCCTCGCCAACGACGTACCGGGCTTGTTATTCGATCGGCCTTTATTAGCTATAAATTTGGTACGATATGCGCGGAATATGATAATAGCTGTCACGCCATGGGATGGGGTCTCGCCTTGTATACGTATACCTGGTTCCACCCTGCGATGGGTGGAGTTGTCGGTAAGAAGTGGATGCACAGGGAATGGTGCATATTTTCAAAACTTGCTTCTGGAACGATACGAGTTTTGCGGGATATCGTTTCGCGAGATGGTTTCATCGTTTTACATTTTCAGTTTTTATTACTAACTTTTTTTTTCAGTTGATATTTTATTTTTTCGTTGTGTTTCCTATACCGTATTGGCTCGGGGGAAACGTATATCGTCGAGGCGCGATGCATCCGTGGCTAATTGCACCGCGATGAGTCGAAGAGGATGCCTCCGTCGTCGTAGTCGGCGCCGCCGTCAGCGTCGCCACCACCACCACCATCACCGATGCTTCTGAGAGTTGCTGCAGCTTTTGCCGTACCATCAAGTTTTATAGATCCGTATTAGACACAGACGTTATATTTATACGTGGGCACATGACTAACACGTGACGCATTCAGACAACTTGTTATTTCCTCTTACGTCCTCGTCTCATTAACCCCTGTACGTCTAACTGCCATAAGTACTTAGCGAAGTGGGTACTGAGTTCCACTCCTCAACTATCGAAACGTTCAATTTTATCGACAGCAAGGTGTGATGATTCATCTACCTCCAAGTTTTAAACACCACTTCACATAATTGATGAATTCTTAATATTAGGTACTGTCACATTCTTTGATGATGTTATTCCAAACATTGTGCACTGTGCACGCTGGAACAATCAAGGGAAATGGATATTGTTACGTGTTAAAAAATAAAATCTAATCATCGCAGGGATAATTACTTTTCAAACGTTCTCATTGTAGTCGATAATGTATGTACATCTTCATCATATGTTGCACGTATATATACGATTCGTTTTCCAATCTAAAATTTGCCCCCGAAGCTCTTTTAAAGCTGACGAAACGAAGGGAGATTATCCGAAGATATCTGAAACTTAGTTCCTGCTTTAACGCGAAGCGCGTGGGCCTCGGCAAATGATGTATTGTAATCGCTCCACCACCGCAGGACCCACTAGTAGCATATCCTCTCTTATTACTAGATATCGAACGTACATCACACACGATAACTTTTAAGTAAGAAGCTTTCGCTTACCGGACACAAATGCAGGAATTCAATGCGTGAATCTGTTGTATAGCGGGTGCCTCAGACGTTCAATTGGTTTTCTTTTTTTTTCTTTCTATATTATCCTGCGTATCCTAACGTTTTGCCTGGCATCGACTTATTCTGTCAATCGTGCATCTCTTGAATTTAATCGATACTAACATTGTAGTCCGATGTATTTTGAGTACAAGAATCCGAATCTCAAATCTAAATTAATTTACCTGCCGAAATGATCGAATCATCGCTGATTTTCCGCATTAGAAAGCGTAAAAATTTAGATATCTCGATCGGAATTGAAATGTTTCCTCCGAACACTTACATACATAAATACATTTTACTTACATACATGTAACATGTGACGTCCTCAACGATCACCGTGGTAACACTGCGAGGTTAACTTTGGTCTACTCTAATCGATTACCAGAGGGCGTAATTTTTTACGAATCAATTGACTGAACAGAACATGAGTGAACTCCTCAAGAAAATCGTAAATCCTTCATTTCTATATGGCATGAAAATTTATCAAACATTTACAACGTACACAAGTAGCTCGACGAACACAAATACGTCTCGAATTAATTATGCATTACAACAGACTACGTAATCTGAACCTAAAAAAAAAAGGGAAAAAAATATACAGGGCTCAAAGAGCTACTGCAATAAAGTATTATTATAATGTACCATAAAGTAGTCTCAAAGAAAGTGCAGATGACTTATTTACGCGACGACTTTTTGAATGCCTCTTTTTCCAGCAGCACCCAGTATATGTATATGCACCGGTTGATCTTATCGTGTCCCTGATAATATTAAAACCACCGTGGGCTGCACCGATGCTCGGTGTGGTCAAGATATATAAATACGTTGCCGGATTGCAATGAAGCTGCAGCGAAGGTGCGAGCATTCTTTTTCGAATGCAATAAAACTATGATATGTGAATATATATAGGTCTGTGTATGTAAAGGAAGTTATGCGGAGCAGTCAAGGGATGGAACGAAGGAGGGTAGGGACAGGGCCCCGTATAAATGCACCGGGCATTAATATTGCATGCAGAGAGCATCTGGCGACACGGTCGGTTATTAAAATGCAAACTTCATTATCATTCCGTGTGTAATTACATTTTTTTCCATCCAGCCTACTCTGTATCCTATTCCCCCCGGGTCCCCTCACGTTATCCCATGTTACGAAATCTTTTCGTATGACCAGTGCATTCATGATGCGATAGCATTTTGATAGTAGAATCTGCAGAACACTGTTCGTTATTCGATCGAACTCATCTCGAGTTTAATTCAAATTGGACCAGCACTACATATCGGGTATAATCGAAACTGCCGGCGACTGCTGCAGCTTCTCCAATTCAACCGGAAGTGCTCGATTCTACATTTACCGGCTCAGGTATACATACATAGGTATGTAATGCCTATAAACATTGGTATAATTTTGCTCCTGCAGCAAATCCTATCGGTACGATTTTGGAGCGGCGTTTCATTGAAATTCGACGCTACGTCCTTGTACTGTACCGACATAAAATTATAGAATTATAGAATTATAGAAGGCCTCATTCTTGTACGTCGCATTCCCCCTGTCATAATCGGTTATAGCAATAATAAGTCCGTTTTCTTTTGGAAATATTAATACCCACAAATCTTATAAATAATATTCCTCGCTACGATTGAAGATTAATTGTTATTACAGTGCCACGGATTAATTGCACCCTTTTATTGATAAATATACACTGTCAGCAATACCTTCGCGTGTCCGGTCATTACTAACTCGTATAAAATAGGCGACAACTTGAGAGCAGCTCGTAATGAATTATGGCCTCATTGGCATCCCTCGTCCCTAGTTCACCTATACGCAGCCATATCACGCTAGACTTATTTTAAACATCCATGTATACTTAATAGCTTCTACAGCATGCCTTTCTCAACGCGGTAGTTATACGAGTCCAATAGAATTTATCGGACCTTTTTTTCATCCTTATTCTACACTCCATTTTTTTCTATCTTTTATTTCAATTCTTTATTTTATAATTTATTTTATAATAGATATTTTATACATGTACTTTTCTACATTATTAATATCCGTATCATTACATGAAGTCCACGATTCAAGGTGGATTAATACGATCGCTAAATAGCTGGTTACATTGACATCTACGGGTTTTCCAGGTACGAGGTTCAGTGTACATTTTGCATTCATCAAATCGATAACATTTCAACTTGCACATGGTAAATACATGAGGAAAGGATAGACCGTATTTTCGTTCGATAATTTGTTTTTTATCACTTCAGTGTCGTTTTCTTTTTCTCCTGATATTTTTTATTTTCGATTGTTTACTGTAATTCACATTGCGAATCGTCAAATTCTACGTGATTTTGTTGTTTATTTTAATTATACACAGAGATTCAAATTCGCTTCGTTTCACCACTTGTTTACATTTGAATGTTTGTTTATGCCCGAAGTATATGCGGATATACATACATACATGTATATTCCCTAGCTTGATTTACATCAAAGTCTACCCGAGGTATGCAGGTATCACGCATTACATACGTATAATAGTCAGTCAGCGCTGTGATTTGAAACAGTGCTTTGCGTATAACATGGAAAATAACAGTGATCGCGTTTCAGTTTTGCACAAAATTTTTCCGACAGCGATTATATTTTGTAAAGTATGTAAAATCTTGGTATGTAAAAATCCTTCGTGCAGCTCCGTCAGAGCGTCACATTCTAATCCGTTGATCAAATGCAGCGAATGAAACTTCGATACGATGTGTGACAGCCGCCATTTCGGTATCCTCCATAAACAGTAAACATATAACAAATATATCACATATACGTATATACGTATATTATTTATGCACCATACAAAATTTAAAGCTCAAATTGATTCAAAAAATATTGTTACGTAGAGACGAAAAAAAAAACTGCTGTGAAAAACGTTCAAGGATTCTACGATCGAAAAAGTCGACTGATAACGAACGTGTAACGATCGTCGCGGTGTACATGCACATACGTATGCACTGTAGATACACCTACTTTATGTCTAACCTAAGAGTAGCCCACGCAAATAATTGTTTTTAACCGACTGTATAATATAAATGAAACGTTTAACCGAAACGCCTCTGCTTTTAAATAGTTGTTTAAACACCTGTGGTGAATATACATACAATATATATATGTATATATATGTCTTCAGCGCGTAAATATTTATACGTAGGCGGGCATTACGTACGTATGTATTAACGCGTTACATATATACCTATATGTATAGTTTTAAATATATTATGTATAATATGCCAAAACTAATTAACCACTGAGAACGGTTGTGAATTGACATTAGCATGTTGCGACGAAAGCCACCTGATTTTGAAACAAGAACTCAAGCTAATTAGTGATAAAATGATTATCTTTACGAGCCGCTAATTGCCAACCGGGTTTGGCAAACGGTCGAGTGCTTTTCCCCTCCCATCGAGCTCTATACCTATACCATGCCCATATAGCCTCGATACGGACCTTTGGGACAACTTGCATGCAGTTATGAGCTCGGAACAGCTACTGCCAACTCCCTCGAGCCACTTTTTTTCTTTTTTTTATTATTTTGCATAAACTAGTAAATTGGTATGTATTTGCATTATTTGGATACAATACTTCGATTACATGATTCATCATTCACAATCAACAATCGAAATTTCATCGAGATGAGTTTGTAATATTTAAGTGATTTATTATAATTATCCCGCAGCACACGATCCCCGCCTTTTGGTCATGGTAGGAAATAGCGAAACATAGAGTTTCCGAAAAAACTACGATAAATCTCTAAGATACATATTTTCGTTCTCTTTCGTTACTCAGGAATCTCATAGCTGGTCTGAATAAACAAATGCGATATCTGCAATACTGTATTTTGTGAAAATCGAGTTTTATACCTAGCTAATGGGCGTTCCGTGTACAAGTGTGATAAGTTCGTCGAAAATGGCACGTCTGTATTTTGTTCAGAGTGAAGATCGCAAGGAATTTCTGGTCGCATATGCCATAATTCAGTTTTCGGCTGACATGACGCACTTTTTATAGCTTATCGATTGGTTACTGTTATTCAAAGGTATAACATGAGGACGTTATATAGTTGATGGTTTCGTGCGGTATATTATGTATAGTTGGTTAACCCGTTACGTGTCTTGAAAGAAAAAGCCGGAAGCTCAGACGGAGTTATTAATAAAGCTTCCAAAACTTGCAAGGATATATGCTCATACCGAAATCGGGTCACGCTAGTTTTTGTTATTCCAAAAGATTAAATTCGGAATTTGAGGCATTGAAAAACAAAAGCATGTGGTAAAGTATGTTATGTTTTTATTAAATTCCATAAATCTTAAAACAAACGAGGTGGATTGAGTCGCGCTTGTACCCCCGTTACGTATAAGTAGGTATAATACGTACACGTTCCAAGTATAACAAACTTATGTGTACATGTTTTTTTAATTTTCTTTTTGCTGCTTAATATTCGGACGAATCAATTCATTCGAAACGAAAAAGTCTTTTTATTTCAGGTATGTTTCGTGAGAGAGACCTAATCAATGAACGATTTTCTATACCAATCAGTATGTACGTTAATATTGATCTAAGCCTTAGGGAGCTACATCAATTCAAAGAAATTTTTGATAGCCTTCTGAGATGCTCGATGCCGTGATATTGGACTTTGATAATACATGGGCTACCTTGAAACCTCATAAAATAAAGGTAGCGATCCAATTGGTTCTGAATGTTTCATGGTGCAGCCTGAGTTTCTAAGGATAAAACCATAACGCGATATTCAAGTTCGATTTTTTAGAAGGATCGTCATCTATCATTGTACCAAATAGGAACGCGATCTCATTAAAATTACTTCAGATAAACGCTGCAGTCGCCCAAGTAGTCAGGGAAACGTAATACCACGTTCCCTTCAGTACTCGGTAGACGAAGCGATAAATCAAAAACGAGACAAATCACTGCACAAAGATCAGTGCGGGGGACTGTAAGCTTATGTCGTGTTGTTTCAAGGTAATTTCGATCCCATTTTTCTTTATCTCTGTAACGTAAAGACATTTAACAAATTATACATGATTATGGGGCTGAAAATATCTAATGAATTTCCGAAACCTAACTTACTTGAATTTTAATTAGTAATTCTTTGGCCGTGGCAGTAAATTAACGTAAAATATGAGTAGAGTATAGGATGGGGGCCCGAGCAACTTCGACCGAAAAAAAAACGAATTGAAATAGCAGAAAATATTAGAAACAGGAGAAAAAAAAAGGATCGGAGTAAGCGAGACAAGCGTACGAAGAAAAACCGTCGACCACACGGTGTGGGTGGGGCTCAAAGTTCTTTGCACAAAGGAGGTAGCGAACGAAGTATACCTATTTCGGGGTGACGTACGGCGGTGAAATTCTTTGAGCTTTGAAGGCCCCAATCATGAGCTGCCGTCGAGACTCGCTTCTGTTGCACTTGGGTGCCCGCCAATATCTCAAACATGTGACTCTCGAGACTCTCTTAACCAACTAAACACAGTCTGCTAATATGTGCGGCACGTCGTTTTTTTTTTACCCCCCTTTATACCACCCCAATAACTCACCCTCCGCCCATCGACTACTCGGTTCGTTTCGCAAAATGGATCTGGACTGATCCCTACGTTGTAACAGCTGCACACAACCGACTCCCGGCGGTATATTGGATACTTACCAATTACTCACCGGTTTACCTTAATTACGAGACAGCAACGCCAAATGTTTATCAAGAAATCATCAGACTAATCGATAGATTTTTACTATGGTTTACCTGATTATACCGATCAATGAATTATTGACTCTGTTAATTGAATTCTTTACTACCTGGCTGTTGTTTCAAGACTCGACCAAAGTATTCGAATGTTGAGTCGAGTAAATTAACAGCTTTCTACGCCACTATATCTATCTAAAGTAATGGAAGTAACCTGCAAATTCCAATTAGTGCAGTTAATTGCTTTCTAACCAATTACGTTTATTTCACTATAAATTTGGAATTGAAGTAAATCGTACACGCCACGTGGTTCTGCTACGAATAACTTTACTAATTATTGCAGGACATCGTATGCAATGTATGTGTCACAAAAGAAACGCGAATCTTTCATAAACTTTACCACGCAAAGCTCTATGTAGTTGTTTTTTTTTTTTGTTTGTTTCCTCATTTTACAACCAATTCGTTTCCTCATTTCGTCATTTGCGGATGGAAATAAAAAAAAGGTTTTTTTTACCACTAATCACGCCGGTAGTATGGCTCGATTTCGTATATGAAATATAAGCACGGTCGAGTAACGTGACATGCCTGGTTGAATCCAACCGTTGGGCCAAACTGAAAACAGCTACCGTGCAACGGGTGGGCTTGGGGAGGTCTATCGAACACCCACGCACAGCTCGTCTGCATTATTTATATCTATTTCCGTTATAAAATGTGGCAAAGCCGGAAGCGTATTCCGAACGTTCAAATGTATTATGCAGTTCTGACTAGTCTAATTTTCGTCTGACTAAACTGGAACATACAGTAAGCACGGGCTTATGTATACCACTGCTGCTGCGGCTACTATTAATGTTGCTGCTCACCTGCATTAGCCTAATAATCATTGATCGGTTAAGTAACGTTAATGCATGCCATGACCATTGGCAAATGTAATAGACCTGACCGTAGGTACTGGTCAATCTGCTCATTAATTTCAATCCAACTATACGAACCGCAACTTATTACAACCGTCAACGATCATATTCCGTTGTAATTTGGTCAAGTTTTCCTTCCGACACAATGAAAAAAAAAAAAAAAAAACGTGTGAGAGCTTTTTAAATCTATGCAATATGACGGTTTTCTCACTTTAAAGTCGAACAATGATGAAAAAAAAGGGATTCGAAGAAGAGGAAAAAAGAGAGCTAACAAAAACTATACGAGAGTGGTGCAAAACAGGTCGCAAAATATCAACTCGCGATTTGCAAGTTTACAAAGACCTGTACAGCTTCAACACCCCGCGGCCTTGCCGATCGCACCGTATATTCGCTTACAGTCGGGTTGCGGGCCAGATATAGCAGCGCGACCGCATCCATTACCCGAAGTGAAGTGCTCACGTCAACAATAGTTGACAGCAACAATGGGAAAGAGAAAACAATCGCGGGCTATGCCGGGACATATGCTGCAGAAACCTACTCGCACATTCACCCATCTTTATGCATTTGCATCATGTACGCGTTTACATACCAGCAGAACGCCTTGATGCGCGCATAGGTATATCTCGCATATGTATATGTATGTGTGCTACACATATTTATACATGCATGTGTACACCCATATGACTGTAAAAGTCCCACCGATGCAAACCGTTAAGCGTTTCAGAAACCGATAAAAAGTTTTTTCCATTTATTACCGTTACAATTCTCTTATCGTTTCCACTCTTTTTTTTTTTTTCTTTATATTTTCGCCATAGAAGTATTATGAAGTGCAGCCTACATATAGAATTATTTTATTAGAGCTGGCACTGTCAATTCCATCCTGATGCGTAAATAATAGCCATTGTTGCGAATCCGAGTCGCTTGCAGTACACGAATTCAGGGTGGTTTTCAGTAGCTCGTACAAACGGTTATTAGATTTATTTTTAACCGGATTTTTCGAACCATGTGTATTCCTGCGAAATATTAAAGAAATTAAAATGATGAAGAAAAAAAAAGAAAAGGTTCAATAGGCGCGCGGCGTAAAAACTGAAAAAGGATTTGCACCGATGTGATGTACCCGCACCAAGAGGTCCCTCGGGGCCACCCTTTTCCATTGTTACCTGCCACACGCTTTTGCTGTTATTATTGTTACTGTTATTATTATTACTATTATTATTACTGTTATGATTATTATGCGTACAGCTGGACCGGAGAAAATTGTAGAGGGTGCTGTTACTCGAACGTCTGCTATACCTATACCCTTGAAAAACCTTTATTCTCATATTATAACACTTATACTGGGGATGGTGATGCACCAGCAGCGGCTAGTCTCGAGTAGGTATACATATAATATGTAACACACATTCGGACAAGAAACAATGGTGATAAGGATAATAATAAATTATTATAAATATTTTTCTCAATTCACAACGAAGATTTCACGATGATGTGATTAACTTTGACGAAACGCTACAGTCCGAAAGATATTATATGTGGTTGATCAGGTGCGATGAGGATAAAAGTAGGACACAAAATAACTCGGAAGTGTAGAAGTTGGTCGATATTTCGAAGGCAATATAATGTGTATCCTAAAGAGAGGGGTAAAAAAAGGAAAGAAGTAGAATAAAAATATTTTAACGCTACAATAAAAATGTGCCACTATATATGTATGTGTACAGTGTATATGTATATTTATATATATACGGTATTTCGCATTGATCGCGTGAAGAAAATTTATAGTCACGCCCGGTGTACATAGTATAAGGTGGGAAATTTGGACACTCTCTCTAGTTTACGATGATCTCCTTAAAACTTGTCATAAACTTTGATATTTGTAAACGAGTTGAACGAATGGGGCGCACCTTTGAGTAATAAATTTTTACTGTCCCATACCAATAACATATTTGCCATACCGATGCAGTTAAAGAGTTACGGTATATAGCCCACTATATAGCGGATCAACCGTAACTAGCTAAAATAAAATTTTTGCCCTACTGTCCCTGAGAACTGATCAATGGTCAGTGCAAAATAAAACGAAAAATATATACATGGAATCCGTAATTTCCGTTACCTTAAAAATCCCAGTCGTCGTATACGGTGTGAATTATTAGGTACCTACTGCACTCGTAAATAAAACGTAAAATTTAAGGAGTTACCTGCACGCGGTTGGGTTGTAGAAGATCCTTTCGTGAATGAAAAAAATATAAAGAGAAAAACCGTAAGTACGTTTCTTTATATTATGTCAATCATTTTACAATTTCACTGTAAATGTTGTGGACCCTTGCACAGGAAAATAAGGAGCCAAGTTCACTCGTCATGCCAGCTTGAATTTTTAGGCCACAAAGCCAACGGAGCGAATCGCTGAATTTGATACGACGTGATGGCCCGTAGCCTTATGAACGTTGCTTTGCCAAATATTCTCCACGTATATATTATCTGCTCAAGTGACGAATTAATTCGCCCCGAATATCAAATTAACTTTTTGTCAGACCAAAGGCTCACAAATTATCTAATTACCAGCTCACATAAATTCCCCTGCGGTCATAGACATAGAGTTAATTATTGTTACTGAACGGCAGCATGAATTTTTTACGCATATAACCGTGCTAATGACATATTCGTCGTTGATGAGAGTATCCAATGCGGTTTGAAACTGAGTAATTACATAACTCGTGTAAAAATTATCTCGTGTATCGAAAAAATTTATTTATTTTTTCTTTGCAGTCATATTGAAACTATGGTATAAAATTAATTTTTTAAATAATTCATCACCTATTAATGAGCAAGTGGCGAACGATCATATGAATTTTAAAGGCCGCGTGCCGTTTCACTTTATTAATACCTGCCAGCCAGCCCGCAGACGACTAAACCGTTCGTTCGTTCGTTCATTTCCAAGATGGCAATTTAAACATCTGCCCAGACGACGCGTGATCCGCATTTACAAACCGTAAAAGGGTGACCATCGTTTCGTTGTTGTCGCTACTGCATCTGGCAAAGGTGCACAAATTCCGAGTGATGAGTGGCACTGCAACGCGATGGCCGTTTCTTATCGCGATAACGTACTATTGGTTAATACGGTTGGTACAGAGCTGTGCAGATAGTAACGTTTAGATGTGTTCCTTTTAATTCCTGGGACCGATAAAAAAAAGTCCGAGATAATTATCGGGTGGTTCATTCATATTTCAAATGATTAGTCATATAAGTTTTTGAATCAGGCTTTTCGAATGGTGTTTTGGAATGCGTTCGTTGGGTGGTTATGATCGAAATTATTGGAATCATTCTGTCAACTTTGAAAAATTGAATCTAATTTTCAATTTGATTTCTTTATGCATGACGTTATCCTAATGAATAAAATATAAAGTGAACTATCATTCCCAAGACGTACTTCTGCAGGTTTACATTAATGGCAATTTTTTGTGCTTCCAATTTATTTTATTCGCGCCTCCAGACACAGTTCTGATTGTAAGGCGAGAAATATATAGTGACTTGCATTACGGTGAATATGCGGCTATCGCCAGGACACGGTAATTCGAAATGAATTAAGGGCTGAATAAATAACGAAATGCGCTAATGACGATTCTACTCAGAGCAAAAATATGTATTAGCCAGTATGCGGAACAGTTATACATGAATATCGAGGAACCATTACTGCACTCTACTCGACGTGGTGACATCGGAAGTAACGGCGCATCGTGAATGGGGTAAACCCAGTGATTCTTAACTCGAACTGTACATTTTACGATCGACAGCAATATAACTTTCTACAAAGGTATAGGTACCAGGGACTGAACTTCATTTTGAGTAGGTCAAACGGGGTAAAAATATTACCGATGGTTAGCTAAAGGCAGACTGCACGTGCTGTTAAACTCCCGTATATAAAATAAAAATAACTAATAATAATAATAATAATAATAATAATATAATCAATTGTTTAGTTGCGCCGGAAATTCAATTTATGACGAACCCGAACCTAAACCGGTTGTATACTAACCTAGAGAATTTATAAAATGGTCGCTTTGTGGATATATTCTCTGTTGCGACGAAGATGGTTGCTTGTAACAATGTGCAGCCATTGCCTGGAATTACCGGGATTTTACTTGCCTTTTATGGAAAATAAAATTTGCGATCAAGAGTCTCGCGGGATACATAGAATCGAAAAATTGTTATGACCGTATAATAATAGTAATAATTGTATGTACCTTTTCATGAATTAAGTACCAGTTTATGCAATCGGTTCTATTACTAACGGACGACTGGGAGGTAGTTATTGAAACGTGGCGCAAGCGAAATAATTGCGAAGCTCTACAGGCACAAAGAATATAAAATATAATGGAAGTTGAATTACCTTGGCATGGTTTTTTGCATCCGCAGCAATATGATGATGTGCTTATAAAGCCAAGTCTTATTTGTCGAATTATGATTAAATTTCTAACCGAGTCGAAGACTAAAATAATCAATAATATAATTTCGATACGATTCATCAGCCGACATGAGTGCTATCCAAGAAAATTATAACTTCGAATACTTAGAATGACGATTCGGCATTATTATGAGAAGCGTTTATAACTCGGTGTAAAAATATATGTAAGCATTGCATGTATAATATACCTACATTCGTGTTTATCTTACTATATATAGTTCTTTTTCTTTACCCCCGCGCAATAATTTACGACTGTCTGCGGTAAATACAATTACATCTGTTTGCTAACAAGCTACAGTAAGGAAGGGTTTAACTTTACCGTGACTCGAAGAGAAGACTCATAAAACTGAATAGTTTCTAAAGTTTTTTTGTCACCTTGAAACTTCAAATTCTATGAAAACGTTGGTGGTGTAATTTATACCCTCCACTTCTGTCGAAGACAACTATATATGCGGGGCAGTGGACGACGAACTGTCTTTTACAACCGAAATGTCCTCAGCTTAAAAAAGGGGTTGGTTAAAAAAAATATTGTACAACGGGATTTAATGATTTAAAGATTTTCTAACCCTGGCGAATTTCTCTTTTTGACGTTCCCATTGGTTACTTCGAACGCCTGGTTAATATTTGGTTACCGTCCAGTTATACCTGCCCATTATTGGCTTTCCCCCTTCGATAACTTTCCAATCCATTATCTCAACGGCGTAACTTCGGAGGTCATGTAATGTTGCGGTACATAGTACGTTTATTTTGAGGTACTTCATTACGGATCCCAAGAATTAAGGAACTTTCTATGCTTCAGCATCTTCTTTGACTTTATATAAAGGACTATGGTAGAAGTGAAATGCAAGAAATTGATATCTAATTTCTTAAAATTAATGATACCATCATATGAGAATGGACGGCTCGAACAGATCACGCCGTTAAATTATTTTGACTGTTCTGATACAATTTTTACGTGTTTAGTATTTGAATCAAATTCCGAGACATTGAATTCCAAGCCCAAGTTATGGAGAGAGACCAAAAGACTTAAAATTTAGTGGATTGAATACGAATGAAAAGATGAAAGTGTAACGTCGCATAAAGTCATCGTACAATGCCCCTTTGGAGTAACAATGGGTAATTCTTGCCCGCTTTACGTATATCAAGATTAAAAACTTTAAATAAATAACTAAAATAATAGAAAACGGAAATAACGTTCCGTTGTCTGTGGCCGTAGCAAATTATGTTACACCTTCGTATTATGTGAACTGGAAGGCACTATGCCAGGTTGGTCCATCTTCTTATCCTTTATGTGTATGTATTTATTTACCCGCTCTCTGCCTCCGAATGGCCCAACAACTCGAGGGTATCTCAATTTTAATCTGGATGTATCAAAATCCGACGACCATCAGATGTGCTCCGGACTGAGCCAAGAAAGTATAGAGCAGGGGTGAAAAGAGGGCTGGAAGGGCTGTGGGCTACTGGCGTGAAGATGCATTTGTATTTAAATAAAGGCAGTCATCTATTGTGGAAGGATGAATAAAGAAGCTGCTTGGGACACAGGCCACTTCGCCCGTCACAATGGACCAACGAAACGAGATAAGACGCTTATACCCACTTCGTGCCAGGGGTTCCTGCAGCACCTCACCTCACCCTTGGCTCCAGGTTCAAACACAGGGCGTAAACCAAACCCTTTGTTGAATTTCTATTTACCGCGTACTATATTATTGGATCACTTGTTTTCTTGCATTTATTTTGAACATGAAATAGAAACCTTTAACTCACCGCAGTTGCCACTTTTGATTTACTTCGGCAAAATGATACACGACGGATTTTTTCCCCAGTCTTTTTTTCAAAGACGAAATAAAATAGATATGAGATATCCTATTATATACCATAGCAGGATCTCCTCGCCATCCTCAACCTTTTTTTTGAATATCCATCGCCTTTCACAACCCTTGTGTAAACACGTATATGGAGACCAAAAAAAAATGTTCAACTTCATATAACGTGGCCACACCCTGCGTTGGATAAAGACTGTAGAGGAAGTGTCTTTATTCGTGCAGGTATATATATTCTTTTATGAAGTTGTGTGCGATGGTGGTGCATTTTTTACTCGGTCCCTCTGAAATATGATGTATCCCCGGTCGCAGTAAAAGTGACGATCCAATCTCACACCAACTTCTTTACTCCGCATCCACCCCCGTTTCCATCGGCTTTGTTGAACTTTAGCCTTTACACATTTTGATCGCGATATCGCGTCTTGGGTTAGACGTTTTCTTGGGGTAGAGAAAACAAGAATAAAACCTTACTCGGAGGAGTGAAGATATCGTTTAATAGAAGTTTAAAGGATATAGTGTGTATCTAGAATTTTAAATTAATTGTATGTACAGTCTCTTCAGTGGTGGAAGAACAGTAACACCGTGGTGGAAAAAAAAAAAAAAAAATCAGAAAAAATAACTTCGAAAACATACTTATCCCCAAGACCTAAAATAATACCCAGCCTCGACAAAAGAGTGAACGTGAAACAGTTCACAGAGAGATTCACTAGACAGAATACATGACATGTTATTCTTTGAAGCTGTCAGGGAACAAGGGGAGGAAAAAAGGCAGCGCTCGACTTCCGTGCGAGTAAAAAAAAAACCATAAATATATACTTCCATGGAAGGATGAACCGAAGTTTATACACCCTATACACTACCATGTACTTTGTGAACTTTCGCGACGTACAACTTTTTTGAACATATAATGTTATGAATCGCCAAGTGCAGGAGAAAAGAGTTTGGTAAAAACAATATATTCAAGTTATCCGTGTATGTGGTGGGTTGTCTCGTCGACTAAGAAACTTTCCCTTTCAAAATTGTACTGCCCACAATAGACTCGTCCTGGCTCGCTTTATTCCGAGTTAGAATGCGCTTTTCCACTATTTCAAATCAAAGAATAGATATTCAACTGTCAGTTTCAGAGTCTTAACCCGTTTGGAACTCCCTCAGTTATTAAGCGGCTCAGCAGGATCAGCTTGAGATGATCGGTTCAAGTATATTTTTTTGGCTGCCGTTTCGCAGTCAAAAAGGAGACAAAAATATTATTTCTGTGGTCTCGTATGCTGATAATCCTCTATCGCTGAGAAAGAACATAATCCTATGAGACCCCATACCGTGAATCTGCCACGCGAGATTTGGGTTCTTGACCAACCTACGACAATAAATCAAAAGCCATACGATACCAACATCGCAGGTGTTTCGAAAGTTATTCTATTCTCAAAATACGGATCAATCAGTTTTTCAGCGCACACGACCATCTTCACTGGTTCCGATTTTAGTTTCGTTTGTGTCAAACATGGTTAGCGAATCATCCAGTACGTCAAAAAACTGATTTTTGATATTTCACAACTCGAATATCTTCTCAACCAGCTCTTATGACATCAGGACGGAGAGCTCCAGGTTGGTTGAGACCGAAAACCCCGCGTGGCATCAAAATCGGTATCCTATGCGCAGAAACTTGGCCCGGTTGACTGAGACCATCCAATATATCATGTGTAGAGATTTACCTAACCCCTTATAACACCAGACAATACCGAAGCCCAGCTGACTTGGTGATTTTGTTAAATCCAATTTCGATTCTTACGCGATAAGCGAACCATCCGGTGCTCAGGGTTCCAGCCCACCTGCCTCTAAGCCTAATTGTGAATGAACTGGGGATCATATTTTTATTAACAAGAACAGCCAGATGGAGAATGGATTTCATTGCTGAGTTTCGACGAATCTCAATCGAGATGACGGGGTGACGGAGCGACGGGGTTAAGGGTTGAAGATTAATGCAGCATCCGAAAGAGAGAGGGAGAGGGAGAGAGATGACGCGCTGTTCGAATCGATCAGATACGTGGAATGCGACCAAGTAAGATCCTGCGATACGCGTATCAAGGGTCACGTCACGTGTCGCGTCAGAATGCTCTGTGTACTTTTACTCCACTTCATTCCCATCGTTGAATTGAGGAATCAAATCTGTGATTTTTGACGTGATAATATCATGTTGAAAATTGGCGTTCCCCCATTGCAGATATATGTCCATCTCCGCGAGTGATTCATCCTTTTTATGTCCTCATCGCATTCAATGAACCGCGAATTGTGTTGGAACCAATTGCATCCGTCAGGAGATATCGTCTTCTTCTGATCAGTATTCAATCCAGATAATGAAATTCATTTGATTTTTCACCCTGCTCTTTCCTTTATCTGAGATTCTGTTTTAAGATAATTCAAAAGATTTTCAAGCTATCTTAAAAATGTCATCTATTTCTGACTTTCGAAATGGATTTTTCAAAATATTACTCAACTTGATTATGATGCAGCGTATTGTTCAGATGATCCAATATATCTATAAAGCCTAAGTGAAATGATCAGCACTTAAATTGCGAGTAAGAAAATACAAACTCACAGTTTTTATGCAGTGCCAATAATTTACAATGAAATGCCATATCTTTTGTTATATCGGAAGAAATTGATTATTGGCGGTTGTTTCCCCGCCAAGGAATCAAATTTCACGCTTATAAATCAACTTGGTTTAATATCGCCGGTGTAGTGGCTTTGGTGTTGCACCGACATGCAGCAAATAGCCTCTTTTGCTCCGTTTCCTCACCTCGACCCTCCCGACGCATCCTAAGTTACGTCGACGACGCCTTCTCTCGTCTCCTTTTCTCTACAGCTGTACAGTAACTCGTTTGCTCGTATGCTCCGTTTATTGGTCCCTCATGCTTTCGACCAGACCGCCGGTTCTGCACCACATGCAATAGTATGTAGGTATTATTTGTTCGTATCCTCTGTATTCGCCAGCGCGGACGTGAATGAAAATATATAATACATGTGTGTATATAAATGTATATGCATTCACATAACGTGTATTTATTACACGAAAGCGTATACATACAACGTGGAAAGTTTTTATCTTTCGTTCGAAAATAAAGAAATAATTCAGGCTTTCTGTTGGCTCTTTGCCGTTCCACGTATGACGCAGCGTTTGGTATGGCCATTATATGTATATATATACGTAGGTAGAGATAAAAAAATTATTTGTTAGCGATTCACTTACCCTGCACAACTATCGGTTCTGATTCTTGATTCAATTCTTCATCTTATTATATTTTAGATGATTTCATAATCAAAATCCTATTTCTAAGTTTGACAGAAAAAAAATTAAAATCGTTGCCTGACTGCAGGGAATGATGTAGAGAGAAAGTGCATTATAACAAATGCGCCAAAATTTTAAATTCATTACAGTATCATTATAAGTTTTACATTTTTAAATTCTATTACCAGTTCGAAATGTCTTGTAGGCAAGGGTGATAAGTGTCATCGTTAATTCTGGACAGTTCCTAAACGCTGGTTTAACACATCTAAGAATGATCCCCGCTAGACTCTTAGATTCCCTCATTCTCCCAGCCTCTCTACGCCCACCCCATCTTCCGATTGACACCCAGCTGCACTCAAAGTACGCATGATTGCTTACAACGGTTCGTTACCCTTTTACCTTACTTCACGATGACGCATCTATAGGTACGCCGATTCTCATGTGGGAAAGTCGTCAAACTAATTCGGAAAGCATAGAAAATACACCAATTCAGGTCACGATTGTTAATGTGAATTAAAATTTTTCGGTACCGCTAAAGGAAGAATTCCCAGTACCCTTCAAGACAGCAAACGTGACTAATCGGACACCCGACATCCATACCGATTGCGCTGATCGTTTCTTCGAAAATTAATCGGAAATGAATGGCGCGTAGCTTTTGAAGAACAATAAACTTTGAATTGCGGTAAAACTGAAACGTTGTGATTCACTCACGAGGATGACAGCTACATTCGTACCTTGACATGTGTGGTTCCGCCAGGTATCGGAGAATAACATTTATTGATGAAAAATTTTGAAATATTTTCTTGATTCGTGGAACCTTATGTACGAACAACAATCAATTGATTATCTGAGAGACGGACATGAAATTATACCGATAATGAATAGACAGTATATCTGGACACCCAGTGTATTATGTGTGCCGCGTGGTTATATAAGTGACCAAGTATAGAAGACTTATTAAATTCGCATCAATTCTGGCTGGCTTTAGGTGGGACGTAGAAAAAGAAATCGTTGGCTGTACGAGCATCCAATATTATCATTGTATTGACTCGTAACACATCGAGCATCGTAATGACTCAATGAAGCGATGACCTCTTAGCTGTCATCCTGACCGCACACCGAACCCACTGAGAATCACAACTGAGTCGTCATTCTTTTTACGCGAATAGTCGTCGGCATGACGAATTATTAGAGTCACTGTACATACATTGATGCATCATTTGTTATATGCTAATTCAGAACTGTCAACAGTAGTGCGTGAAACTATGCCCCGAACTTCCGGTCTGATTCAAAAGTTCACGTAATGTAATTCGTTGGAAAACCCCCAACCGTCATTCACAGTTTTCGTAATGCCAATATATTTTTTTAGTACATCGGAATTGAAAATTAAAATTTGTCATAAGAGGAAGGATTAGATGGTCAGCGAAAATGTCTAAGACCGTCTGCGTTTTGAAGTTGTTATTCCTTGAAGGCCATAGAACGACTCCCGTAAAAACTGCACCCTTTGATGAACCCTGACGTTTACTAAATACCCCTCGTTGTGGTTTGGAAAGACACTAGACCCTCCAGTGTTTGTTTAACGTCCAATGCAGTCCGTACCAATGTGCATCCTGCGAACAACCGATGAAATAACAACCACGGGTGCAGAAGAACGCTTGAAGAGTATGAGGATTACCGATTTTAACTATAGAGCCGATGGACACTGCGTCCATTGTCCGGTGGCAGGGCAGTCACCTAAGTTCACTTTAGTAAATAAATCAATCTCTCCGCTCTCCAAGAATCGGCCATAAACAAGTTATACGATCCAAGACTCACGTGTAATACTTCTAAGAAAACAGATTGCAGGAGAAAAAAAAAAAATTCAACACCGATGTATGACGATTCGATACCCCAGCTGGATGCAATTGGACAGAGTGAGAAAAATCTATCCTTTTATTCGTACATAGAAATCATATTCATTCACATTGTCCTCAATTTGGAAACTGAGAATCTCATTAGCCATAACTCGACTCAAATCAGCATATGACAATAAGATCCGATCCCGAAGGATATCTTATATATACTCGAGGCTTACGAATTCCCTATAAAAATAACGATTGTATCGAGAATCTCTTTCAATCGTCGTGTCACCCCGGCAAAACCAGCGCCCCGGACAACCTTAATTCAGTAAATTGGCAAAAAAAGAACTTGATTTTTGGCATCGGCTTACACGTATATAACCAGAGCTAAGCCAACAGATGCCAATCTGTCGATGGAAGTCCAGACTGAACCGAGTGACTCGAGTATTTTTCTCGTGCAACTGTCGAGCCTGGTGGCTGGAGATTTGATATGATCCATATATGAAGCAAACGGCAAGGATTCGATAAGACCACACCGATCGCGTGTCGGATTTTATGCGATAAATGCCGATGAGAATTCAGGGCTTAGCGGAGCGGCTCGCGTTAAATACCTAGTAACTAATTACAAAGTAGACTAATTTCAAATGGGTGGACTAATTATGCATCGCTACTCCAACAACAGCGGTACCAGCTGATCCAATGAAATAATCGCGCGTGCCGCGGGCAGCGTACGTATACAGGATCGTGGCGGAAGGACGGCGCTAATCTGTTGCTAATTTGACCACGGAAGTTGGACGAACTGATGAGACCCAAGAGATGGTTTTGCGATGTCCGGTTGCTACTGGACATCATGCTCCAACGTCCGTATTATACTATATGCCTCGACGCCTACGACCCATAGCCGAGATGGACACCGCTCATCAACAAAGCAGCTCAATTAATTAACCAAACTGGCTCTACGAAACGGGGCCATTGTGGCCGTCCATTGTTGCCTGATAGTGTAACTAAACTCCGGTGTGTCCCTCCAGTGCTACCATGAGACATATTATCTAGTAAGTATCGTGTGTTTGCGTGCGTGTGTGTGTAAGTGTGGGTATGCCGTTTACACCAAGGACTTACTCGGATCCTATCGTCGCCACACCTGTTTGCCGGCGATGTTTGAAGTCCGAATCATATGATGTTCATTCTTCAAGGGGATAATTTAATAGGATTGTTTTTCAGAATATTTCTTTTTGAACTTATATTCGACCGTTGATATTTGTAACATTTTGCAAATTGGAATTCGACAGAAGCTATGCTAATTCTCAGAATATATGCTATGATGTCCATCGTATGATGTGCATCCGAATATGGATCGAATGATGTAGGGTATGAGAAACTCCCGAGACGAATTTGAAGTGAAATACATGAATTTATGTAAAAAGTTCAAACGTCTCCTCATAATTTGAAAATTTTCCACGCGTCTCGATCTACCGATAATTCTATATCATTTTTATTTCTTACTTCCACTTCCGTCGAGTCGTTGGATGGAAAAAGTCGTTGTATAGTTTTTCTCGCGATGCGGACGATGAATGATCGAATTCATCTCGACGCGTAGCTGGAGCCACTCGATCGTATGCAGTGCAGCACATAAAACTGACGGAAATTTTGATATCCTGATCACCCGTTTTTCTATCACTACGAGATAACCGAATGAAATCGAAGCAAAAACAGAAAGAAGAAAATAAAAACTCGACGTGGTTGCAAAGTTTGCCCAGAAAAATAACACGTATGCAAATTTATAAGGTATGTATATTGTATATACATATAATATTTGCTCTTGAGTTGCCACAAGCAACGAGATTGCCGCGGCATCCCTGGTGCAGAAACGACTTATTCATACTCGGACATAACGATTGCCGTAATCTCTGAGAGCAAACCCGCGACGTTGATCGTAACACTCCCACGCTAGAGCGGTGTATATACGGCCCACACGTTCCCACCGGGGGGCCCAAAGAGACCCTTCTTCGGATGGACGGACCGACGGACAAACTTATACCTACGTACGAAGAGACGTGCCTTTTGAACACACGCGCGAGCGCGCGCCACCGCCGCCGCCTCAGACAGACTCCGGTTATCGCACGAAGCGGTGCCACGATCATTGAAACCCGATCTTCACATTTCTCCGACCGTGAAGCCACCGTGTGCTGTAATAATCGCAGCATCCAGTCTAATGAATTACGTGATTATGCGCTTATTTATCATTATCATGATTCTACAGAGTTGGCTTACGGTAGCGCCGCTATTAAAATTTGCGAAACATCTTACGTTATACCGTATGAATGACGTTCGCTATTTCATTTGTACGGCGCGACGCGTGCCAGAGAAAATCTAAGAACTACAATGTATAAATGTTTTGTCATCAATTTGATATTAGATTAATATTTTGGTTTCCTCAATCATCGCGATCTTTCTTTACCTCTTCATTCTCTTCATGTGCTCATACTTTATTTAATAAGATACTTTTGGATACTCGGTTACAAACCGTAAGCTGAAAAATTCACGAAGAGTATAACGAACTCTGAACGCTCACAGATCTGACGGAACAACGACCTATTTGATGGACGTAGGTGTTCGTACGGTGCGTATTATACCTATACGTGTGACGGTTGGGGTAAGAAAAAGTCTCTCTGCGTTGCATCATCACAAGAGCTGCTTGCGGCCTCGTGTGACAAACTCTATTAGATCATACTAGGCAGTTAAGTATCGCGCCGTCAAATTTCATTCACTTCAACAACGTTCCACTATCAGAGTACATATTTTCATCGAACAGCACCAGTGGAACTAAGTGAAGCTGCTACATGTGAGTTCTTCGAAACCGTGTCTGAAGATTTACATACAGACATAAATTATCATTAATTATTCGGGTGTTAAGAATCATCTGCCAAAATTAGTTGATTTCTGATATCGTGATATGAACTTTGTTCAGGTGTTTGTTAGGCGTTCAGATTTTCTTTTCCACTAGAAGGATCAGTTATGCGTTCGCTCAAAAAGTGAAAGAAGACAAGAGCTGAGGAGCAAGTTAGCATTTTGCAATTCACCGCTCTTCTTGGAGCCGTCAGTCAAACGTCCGGCGAAGACGTAGGTCAATATTTATTCAGAATGGCTCATTCTCAGCGCGAAGAAAGTAGTTGTGTAGGTACCATGGTTTCGGGATACCTTGACCAGCTATATATAAAAGTTAGCGTATATTTTCAACTAATTGTAAAATAACTTTAACGTTCAAAGCGGAAAGGTGAACTGTATAAACGAGAAAAGCGGAGAGATAGAAAAAGACCTTGAAAGGATAATCCGGGATTTTGTCCTCGAAATGGCCAAAAAGCTGGCTGTCACGATGAGCTGATATACCATGACGAACCAAAAACTTGGATGGCATTGCTGCAGCATCGGCTTGTTTCCAGAAAACGGGCTGCTATACGTATATAACTATACCTCTACCACACGGCTCATTTTCTGCTACAAATATGGGCATCAATTTTTAAGCGTACGTGACTGCTTGTGCGTCATGTATGCGTACCTACACAGTATGTACTTCACCATTCGCAGCATTGTTCAAGGAAGACATAATCATAAAACGCGCCGACAAGTAGGAGGTAGATATATTAGACACGTGAATTTAGAATTACGCAAATATATTATACACCGGCCAGCAAAACCAGTTAATAATATGTTAGCTCTAAACTCTAAGCCATGGAATTATGCCAACCATATTTAATCGTGCGCTGGTTTTGCAGTTGAAACTTTTCAACGAATTTCGTATCACTTTACGGCTGTTCTATGCGCCATATACGGCCAATTGCTCGAGAATTTAAACTGCAAATATGTTGTTCATAGTTCGCACATTTACACAAAGTAAATGTGTCGATCTACGTATATTTTCAGATGCACGTATACCCACAGATGTATAAATTTAGTTTGTCCTAAAGTTTGACGATTTATTTCGATTGAACGTATATACGCAATTACGCTATGGTTCAATGGTCCTGGCGCCGGCTGAGCCGATGAGATATACAACGCCACTGGTTCGCCGACACAATACGCTCCGGCTATTGCTACGTCGCGTATAACCCGGCATGTTAAACCTGGTATATCACATCCATAGCCAGATTCACATGTACAAAGAGAGAGCGAGAGAGTTTCCCATATTGACAAAGTTTTGGTAATGTTGCCGCCGGCGCTGGCGCACTCTAAATAACGTACAAAGCAACAAGACTGCTGGAACGTACCAATATATAAAGGAAACGGCACTTTGTGTTTCTAAGGTAAATTATGACCACGAACCGCAATGGGCAATAGTCAAATTTTCTAACATGTCGAAAACATTTTCTGTATACAAAGTTCCGGATCTGATTCCATAATTTCCATTACACTCGCCCTTGCGGTTGTCGTGTATTTCTTGGTTAACGAGCTACCGTCTGCGAATCAGCCATAGGAAGTAAGTGTATAATACTTAGCGTTAATCTTGTCTCCAGTTTTAGGTAACGGCAAGGAGCTGCATCAAATTACCTCATTTGGCGGTATAGCAGCGTTTCCGACGCCGTTAACGTATAGGATAAATATATACGTGGAGGTACGTTATATCCTTATATGAGAATGTACAATGAGGTGGGTTACTTGAACACATTATCCTTAACCTGAGTGTATAACGTATGTATGCAAGGTCTAGTCTCGGCGATTTCGAACCGACCAGTATTACAGCTTCTCGCACTTCCCTCTGATATAGTTCGTTGGGTGGATGGGTGAACGAGGGGGTGAAACGAGGGGTTGTGACGAACGCGTCTACGTGCCCGTAATGCCAACCACGACCACTTAATTTGCCAAGCAACGCGGTAGATCAGTTCCATCACCTAAAGGGAAACTGCAGGTTGCTCTTGACCCTCTCGTTACTAATTGATAACACCCTCAACTTCCCACTCCAGCCACGCCCCATTACGATCAATTTCCCTCTTCTTCCCTGTATCAGCCGCAAACGAACCGCACGTTATATTCCCAGTCCCGTTACCCAATTCGAATAAAATAAGCGCAGAGTATATGGTGTACATAGCAACCGACCTCGGGGAATCGGTTAGGATTGGAACGTGATATTCCTACGAAAGATTTTATAGTAAGTAATTCTTAAAACCTTGCCCTAAATTCAACTACGGGTTAACGCTTCGGACGACCTGCACATCATATAGCGCGACACGATATCTGGAGGGTCCTTCGTTGTATGTAGTATAAGGCGAATAAAATTAACGGAGTAAAGATAGTGAACGCGTTACCGTCACCCCATGGGAGGTAAAAGACTCCTTTGTCGCACGTTCTGATAATTGGTGGAGAAACCACGAGAAGGGATGAGCGTGGGGGAAGATTAACGAGCTTAGATTACGTCCGGAGAGACAATCGTGTAGCTCGAACACCGATCCGATGCGGTCCGGTACGAGTGTCGTGCGATTTAAACGGTATATGAGCGAGAAGAACACGGGCTTCCTACTACTGCAACTTTGGGATAAGAACCACTAAGATAAAACAAGGTAAAATAAGAAAAAAATGGTGATACTATATTCATACTGACGGATAAAAAACTGCCACCGATTCTACAAGCTGTTTTCTTTATTCTACCACATGAATTTGTTGGAGCTTTTATACTCACCACTATCGTGTGGAAAAGTTTTCAAGAAATCAGAAATTAAATTCAAACAAGTGTGAAAGCGGTAATCTTTGGAATTATCTCGCTGCCGTACGAAAGTTTCGACTGTATTTCTGATGTTATATCCCAAAAAATATTCCCTTGTGAATTTGATATGACTGAAAAGTAGTGGATAATACGGTCGTATGGTATATAACGCGCGCAGCGTTCTTCATATTTGGCCGAGTTCCAAGTGAAAATTGACTTGGAAACTGCGTCGGGTTCCCGGTTATCCCCCAGGATTTCTGAAGGTATAGTTATATCTGTTATGAGCGTTTTAATAATCAGGGACACTGCCGTGGCCACTATAGTACGTATAAGTATAATATGTTAAGAAGCTGCAGTTACTGGATATTCTACCATTGCGGAATATTGCTGAGAATGTAGATAGTTCGGTTTGACTGCTAAAGTTTCAGGACTTTTAACTGTAATTCGGTAGCGAAGGGTCCGCAGTAGTTGCGCCGAATGCGGGAGAATTGGTTAGATACATCCGGGTATTCTGAAGCATGTCGAGTAGAAGTAGAGCGAGGCACTAGGCACCTATAAAGACCAGGCTGTGCGCTGCAAGCGCTGAACCCTGTTTGACTTTCCTCCTGCAACTAGTACCACTTGAATTCAAGCCGCGCGCCGCGCCCGCATTTTGTGGTTACAAAGTTGCAGCTATATAGCTACCATACGCGGACGCACCGTTGATGGAATGAATTCTTTATGGGAATTCTTTCTCCGCCCTATACACGCATGCTTCTAACTATATACCTACTTATTCGACCTACCTGCTTACCCACGTATCTACCTACCCACCTACCTACCCATCTACCCGCTTATAGGTATAATCCACCCATCCACTGCGCTATATAACTCTCTTCATTCCCCTCTCGAGTATACTAGGCTTTCATACTCTTTCAAAGTGTCTCTAGACATTCGGGAAGTTGCTTTTTTCATTCCTTTTCATACAAGCCTCGAGCAAACTTAGATGTAGAAAACAATAGTCTCGCGGAATTGGATTTCTCAAGTCTGACGCTGTTTTGCTTCAGTTCGGTCATGGTCCGTTTTTTATTCAATTGATCCAGCTCGAAAAATCGGAATATTCACATCTTTCTGTATAGAGAATGAACATTCGAACGCGTATGTCGCTAGAAATTCTTTACGGTCCAAAGAATTTTTTTCTGAAAAACCAGATAAGAACACAGATTTTTGGTTTGTTAATTTGAATCGAAATAACTTGCAACACCCGTTTCGAACATGTGTGAGAATGTTTTCTTTTTTTTTTTTTAATTCTGTGGAGTCGAAATTCGGTGAAGGACGATTTCACGAAAATAACCGTCTGGCTCACCGGACCGTAATCCTTATCGGACAACTACAATGGTGCAAATACAACAAAACCAACCCCAAGAACCAGCAGGTTAGAAGGATTATATACATTTCCAACTATGACCAACTGATCCGCTAGACATGACCTACCGCAGAACTCAACAGCAACCGGCATCTTAAGAATCTACTTCACCGCACGATCACGATCAGGTTTTGAGATGCCCGTCTCAAGGATCAGTAGCAAATTATATTTGAATTCGAATCGCTTTCAAATATGCATGGGAGTTTACTTAGAGTTTCAGAGTACAGAGGTAGGAGAGAATGGGGGTCGCTCCCTGTAGCCGCATACATAATCTGAAGAGTCAAGGTGCGGTGAGCAGCCAACAATGCGCGAGCATTCCGAACCACCACCATGGCCTGCAGTGAAGCAACTGCAACAGGATGACAATGCTTGCTCTTGTGCGTTTTATATATACCTATACGTGTAATGTATACCCATGTAGAGTATACGTATTAGTACACTCGCATTGCAAGTCAGCGCATTGTGCAGCAGCGCACGCAATCTCTCTTACACAGTGGGAAGGGTTTTATATTGACGAACCAGGGAATTACGATTGTCCTTACAATGCTGCAGAGCTGAAGAGGCAAAGAGAGAAAAATGAAAAATAAAAAAACTTGGGGTGCTACTCTGAAACGATAATACTCGCAATGGGATTTGTTTTGTTTTTTTTCTTTTGTTTTTTAGGTTCTTGTCTTCATTTTCTCCTCCGCTGTGCGAAGCGTTTAATAACCATACGAATATGCCTGTGACGGAATACACGCGAGGTAACAATGAAGCAACAGGTTGGCAGCTTACTTGGGTCGCAGTTCGTTGCTCGTTGGCTCGATGACGGATAGCGTCACGTTGGTGGTCCTATGAACCCTCTGCTCGGCGCCGGCGCTTAACTAGCGGAATTCAATAGCGACTATTGCAGCATCCCCACCGTCATCATCATCATCATCATCATCATCATCATCATCCTCAACCATAAGTTTGCTTTTCAACGACTGCAGTTGAAAAACACCAGACTGAGTTTTAAGTATTCTGATATATATCTTATTTTTTTTTTGTACTTTGAACTGAGATGGAATACCAAGTAATTTTGACGAGGTTGTTCCATAAATCATAGTAACTCGATACATACCCGATTATCAACTGACGAATTGTCTCAATTTGTCAAAACATTAACAGCGGTCTATTCAAGTTCAACTATTTGTTGGGCAATTCTTGTTAAATTCATTAGCGTTCCATTGATTAGAAATCACGATTCCATCACTCATGTTGAAGACGTGTCGAATCACCTCTGTGTCGGCTATATCCGATGTGTCTGCATATCGTATACGCGTAACCTTGCGTACATACCTCAGCTGAGTTATAATAGTGTGTGAATTATACCAAGCTGTGGTAACTACAGCGACGTTCGAATGAATCAGTCAATGGGTCGATTGGCCAACGGCATTAATTCAATAATCAAAATCAATTACTAGTGTCAGTGCAATTGTGTGAAACGTACGTTGTACTGCGGTGGTTAAAAATTTCCGATATCATAGGATAGGTATGTTCATACGTACATGTACGCACACCGCGCACCATTCCAACAAGATTAATAACGACCTTGACCTTGGGAACGGAACGCGTTACAACCGGCTATATACTGCAGAGAATGGGAAAAGGAGTATAAGGAGTTAGCAGCATGTGCATAAGTTAAATAAAATCAACGATATACCTATACGCTAGAAGGCAGAAACCCCCTGGGCGACCAGGCAGACTGCTTTGTGAGAGAGAAACATACGAACTGAAGAAGGTAGAAAAAGGTAAAAGAGAAAGGAAGAGGGACCAGAAGGAGTACGTGAAATCCTCCCCCATTGAGGTGTCCGCCGTTGAGTAATGCTGCCATATATTATCGCGAGCCACGGTCGCTGGTGCTTCCGCGCGTGCGTCCGGTGCACCTCTATCTCCACCTTCCACCTTCCACCTCCACGAAACGCACACAATCACCCCTTACTTCGCTTGGTATGTATACATCACATATAGCGCACGCACTTCAAATTCACGCTAATATGAACACGTCCTGTAGAATAAGATCGCCTGTTGCTCCAGGTAGCAGAACTACTGTGCAGCTTTGTACGTACCTTGACGTCACAATTCGGAGAAACTGTTGAGCTGATAAAAACATGAAATATAGGAAATATAGGATAGGAACACTTGTTTAGTTTCGTTTTTTCTTTTTTTTTTGCACAATAACTCCTACGCTATTCAATATATGTCGGCAGTTGTTACCATCGCCACTTAAAATCTCTTCAACCGCCGCTTGAAAAATGATACGCTGTCGCATCTAGCGATATTCGATATCCAAACGAAGAAAAAGAAAATTAATACTTGGCGATATAAAATTTTACCTCTTGTAGGCAACGCATTGCGTCTAATGTAAAGCTGCTCATGACTCGATCGTATAATACAAAGACTATACACATAATATATATTTATATACGTACACGCTTCAACTTCGTACAACTATTCTCTTTGCTCAACAATCGCTATAATATAATAAGGAACTGCTATCTCCATTCTCCATAGATAACTAATTAATCACATTGCAGACGTGTCGGTTCTATCGTGACTGGATGTTATGCTTTGAAGCTATGTTGCATTCTCAGGTGACAAAGGATGAGATAAAACGTAGTATCGGTGAATTAATATCATACATGGCCATTATGAATACTCCCTGCACTATCTTCTTGTCATAAAAGTTAGTTGCTTTGCATAGGGTCACTGATATCGCTCTGATATTTATATAATATCAAGAATATCGAGAAGACAACGGGCGGTATCTGAAGCGCACGTGAGTCGGCTGACAATGAGTAACAGTTCACTGAAAATTGTAACCCGATTAAATTTCAAGAATTTTTAATCAATTACAGACCGTAATATATACCGTATACAACCTAGGGCGTCTTACATGAGGTAATAAACCCTTTTCAGTTGCGATTACATACGTAAATACATTCTATACCCGGTTGTGTCGTGATTCTGATTACACGTGCAACGCAGCGCGAGCTTTGGTATCATATTTTCGTACAAAATGCCGGCTTACACGATGGCAACAAAGTATGTACAACATATACACACACGTACATCTCATCCCTACGATGAAAAGATTATGGCGAAAAATGAAATCGTGTTTGCAATATAAATATACGAGACGCGGTCAGTCCCAAAGTCCTGCGGTGAACCTGGTGGACCTGTCGAGCTCTCGAATTTCGCGAGCATGTTTGCTTTAAACATAATTAATTAATGTTCCGCGAAACTTCTCCCGCCGCTGCCCGTTTTTTAGTTGACACTTTTATTTATTCATTCGTTATTAAATTGGTTTTTATTTTTATTTTGTGTACCTACTGTTTGTTTGCTTTTTTTTTTATTTTTTTCCCTCTCCCTCTCTTTTTCTCTCCCCCTCTCTTATAATTTGCAACCAATTTGTTCGGTGGACGCGAACAAATTAGCTCTTCTTGACGGGTGATTAAGCGAGATTCTGCCAAGTTTTGGTTGGTATAATTCGCTCGTTAACTCGCGTCCAGACGTCGATGCGAATAAATTTATAAGGCGATTTCAACATTCTCAGTAAGGATCCCGGCTACGCGTCAAGCGCAACCTGCTGCACCTTTTTCTCCAAACGAATTAACTGAATCACTTTATACTATCACCATAATTATCAGCTTGAGAACCGCTCACACACACCCAGCGTATTTAAGGGTGAAGAAAAGGAGGAGTAAATATTCTATTTTACTACCCAACCGTCTCCTCAATACCCACCCAATATTGATTTCGATTTTGCATATATTCAACGAACTAACTTCTGAAGGTTAATCATTCTTCACACATACGGCGTAAAGATACAGCTATGGAATTAGATATAATATACTGTACAGGTATGTATGTACCACACCGCATATTGAGTTGGAAAGTTTCCGGAAGATAATGCGCGGGTATACAATTACGTTCTGTGTATAATATGTACTTGGTTTCTTAGAGGTTACGCCACCTTGATTCCCGGGCAGATCTGGAGAAAATAAAAAGAAAAAGAATTTTTAGAAAAAAAAAAAAAAAACTCCCCATACAACCGCCTTTAGCGAGCCAGTGTACTACTTAACGAATAAACATATCGAATTACTAACTTGCCTCGGTGTACTTCCGGAAGCACCAACCAATCAGCTAGCGAGATTGGACCGGCTCGCGCGACCCCCCAACGGAAAGACAGGCGATCCAAGAACCCCCCGTTGGGAAATAAACGACTTCTCATTAATAAGCCCTCCAGGTCTCGTAGCCCCTGAGGCTCAAGGCGTAATCGTAGGCCATCTTCAGCGGTCGTCGAGAACCTACCGCTCGCGGGAAATTACTATAAAGCTTCTTTAGCCTTCATCCAAATCTTAATTAAGTGATATAATTCCCACTTTGCAAGCCTTTTATTCTTTCATTCGTTCAACAACCACTCGGATTCATTTGCTCAGTTTCCTTCTATAATCCATCATCTCCTGCACCTCATGATAGTCCATCGGAAGAAATTATTCTTATTCATAGATCTGTAATTGGAAAGTTCTTCTCAGCAAATAACAAGCCACTATAATCATATTTAGATTTCTTATGATTCTTGGGCGCGAATTTCATCAAATGAACTCCCATATAACTCTATACCCGACCATACACCGTGTGCGCCTTGTATACATTATCCATATTTCGTGGCCTCATGAATTAACAAATGTCGCCGTGTCCCAAATTTTACCCTACGTCAAGAGCTTTTGTTCAAGTCTCAGAGGGCTTCGCTATCGTATACACACGCGAAATGTGTGTAAGTAAACATATGTATATGTGTGTATGTATATGTATGATATACTTACGTGCGGTATAGAAAGGGCACGCGGAAGGGGAACTTGCGGGCCACGGGGCATCGCAGAGGTAAACGCCGGCCGACAAGCCCTCTACGACTTACCAAGTTAATCAAGTTTCCTGCAGGTGAATACTCGCAAAGCTATTGGCTTCGTGAAAGAATTCTCCGGTAAGGTATCTACACCATCGGAAATTGATCTCCGTAAAGAAATAGACATTATTTTTGTACTTTCATTCACCTCGTGCACTATGTGTTTTCGAAGTGCCTCCTCTCGGTGGGGGGGAGGGTCGCGTTTATAATTGGAGATACCGCAAAATCCACCGTCTGTAGTAACTTTGAAACATCGACAATAGCTTTTCCGCAAGGGGCTGACTTGGAGAGATGCAGGAATTAATATTTAAGGATATCGGCCCGCTTCCCACTCTACTCTTCAATGTTCTATGAATATGCGCTTCGCAGTTTGTACACGTGTTCACCGAATTACCTTCTCTCTTTCCACTTACGTGGGGGTACTGCAGGGTGCCGCCCAACGCTGGGAGGGGCAGGGAGACGAATGTTTCCTTCGGCGAAGTAACTTTCAAGTCTGAGGTTTAACTTTACCATGAGGAAACAAAATTGAAATGGCCATACTGCTACTCCTGCTGCCTCTGCTTCTGCTTCTGCTTCTGCTTCCGCTGCATGGACCAAAACATGTTAAAATTCTAGTACGAACTTTTCTCTTCTCCCAACAATATGCTAACACCGATCAATAACTAGTTTATTGCAAAAAAAAAGTTTTAATATTATCAACAAAAATTTTTAATTATACAAAAAACATTCAAATTATTTCTCGAATTGCGATAGAAAAAATATTTTCGTTTGATACACCGTGCGACGGATTTTGAGAGTCTTGAAATACTCAGCCCTTTAGTTTCTGTTATATAGCCTGGTGAAAGTCCCCCTTTTATTTCTGGATCCGAATTATGGGTTCAGGAAATTGCAGGGTGGAATGCAATATACCAGCGGTCAAACGGGAGGGTTAATAGTTGATATAGTATGAATTAATAATCGCCTCCTGAATACTTAACCAAACACAGCACATCGTGTTTGTATACACGAGGGGGTGGAAAAAAAGTCACCAGAGTTGTGTGCAAGGGACGGAGCAAGGGTCATGTCACGTGGTTAAGAGGGTGATATCCTTTGGTTGAGGTTGAATTTCCACCAATATTGGCAATTAACTCTGAAAGTCTCCGTTCGAAAATTGCTCGCTAAAAAAGTTTCACATGTGAGAGAGGCAAGAGTGTGTTTCGCAATCTTTATAGCACCGTTATTAAATCAGTTTTACTTTATATATTTTTTACTCCACGATTCCTTCGGATTATGACGGCTGAAAGAAAAAAAATTAAAATATGAATAAGATAGGGAGATCCACGATAGGGAGCCGGTCATATCTCGTTTGTAAATAATACACAGTCAGTTAACGCGGGCAAACCGTTGCGAGAACGGACTCAGATATGGAACTTGAGCTAATCTCATAAGTCGTTACAACGGCTAAATTCCACGAGTATTTATCCTTCGCCCCGAAATTAATGCGATTCAATCGCTACAGTTAGCGAAACTGTATTTAATATAAGGACTGAAGCTGCAAAGTATTCGAAAAGAAAGACAATACGAAGAAGGTGTCGAACTCGAAATTTTGTGTCTGCAGTTTAAACGACGAACAACAATACCTAACCAAAAATAAAAATCTATATCTCATTTCGTTGAAGTGAATACATTCATGCAGTTTTTGTGAACTTCTGTTACAGAGGTAGGGTAGTAATAAAACAACGTAGACATAACATATAGATGTTTACATACATACGTGTATGGGTCTATTGTAGATGTTCTGCGCCGCTATTACAGGCGCCAAATTAATAATTCACTGACCTGCCAGAGTAGCGTTGAATGAGGGTAGCCGGAGATTTCACCCAGCTCACTCACGCAGCGCCTCCGAGCAGCAGCAAGCAGCCCCCAATCCCCGACCCCCAATCCTCAACCCCTGACAATGTACCAAAACTCTCTTGTGCCGAGGGAGGGAGGGACTCTTCGTGGATAGAGAAAACGGCACGCCGCCCCGATGTGCCCTCAGCAAATTCCGGCACAATAGTGCATTGCATCGGCCCAATCAAATTCTAACAATCGTGTTCGTTACAATGTAGCTTCCCCGAGAGTCCATCCCCCCTGTTTCCCTTCTCCTCTTCTCGATTCGCTATACACGTACGCTTTTAGGTGGGAACAATTCGCATTATTAAAATCTAATCCATCTCAGTTTGCAGCAGGCTGGGCGGCGTTCGCTTCAACGATCCATTGAGTCTCGTATATATACGAAACAATATCCCAAATGTTTTTTTTATTCACTTTTTTATCTTTCTCATTATTGAATTCATCTTTTTTGTTCCTTACTTTTTTTCATCACACAGCTCTTATTACTCCGATTGCGTAACGCACGACGACGTTCAATGTCAAATTGATACCACTCGATTTTTTTGCGGACATTATTTATTAGCTCGTATATGTATAGTACATACATAATATCAGGGGAAGGCTGCTTTCGATGAACCTCTAAGTAAAATTAGTGATGAAGATTACATTTTTAGCAAAAAACGCAAAGTAAATGGTCGATGTTAGTGTCGATACCTATTCTGCAAAACATTCAAATGTGAAACAAATTATCGTTAACCCTCGATTCAGCAAAACCGATTTCAAATTATTTACACTCGGTTCGTTCATAGCAACCCGTCCCCATGGATGGACCACTCGTTCTCCTTCGTTGCACCACCGAGATCAGATAGAGAAAATTCTTACCATGATCGATCGCGCCACATTTAAAGTACCGATCTAACTCTTTTCAACATAGCTGCACTTTTTCCACTAGTACACTCATTTCACACCGAATGCAGCGCTGTATACCGATGAGTATCTGAAATATTCTAAGGGTCCCTCGATAGCAACCTTACCCTACTAACTTATAATGTGTAATGTGTACGTATTAAATTGCTCGGAAACGCGCGCGCGCGGTGTGAACGTCCGTATTTCTTTTTTTTTTTTTTCTCCAACACAAACCACGAGGTCTGAAGAGTGTGCCTATATAATGTGGTAATTCTGCAAAAATAAAGGAAGACAAACTGCCATTAAAGGAACAAGGAGCAGGCGCATGTAAATAGGCGAATACGGGAGATGAGAAGAGTGGAGCCATACTCTGGAATAATGGATAAATAGCTCGCGGCGCCAAAGAACAAAGCAACAGAACCAGTCCTTCTCTCTTTTTCTCTTTCGATTTACTTCTCCTCACTCTCTTCTCTCCCGACTCACCTCTTCGCCGCTACTTCCCCTAATAATTATGATTCAACGAAAACTTTTAAAAAGTAGAAAAAGCACCTGAGCATTTAGTAGCCCCGCCCAGGGGCCTCGTTGTGTGCTATCTTAAATACAGGCTACATCTAAATCACTGGGTTAGCCGACCGTGGCCGAACTAAATGGACTTAGTCAGTATATGTGTACCTTTGGTAATGATTTTTAGTCCTTCCAATTTCCCTTTTTTAATTACGCCGCTCGCCGCTCGCCATCGCTAGTGCTCAGCTGTCTTAAGACATAAATTTGGGTCAATTACAGCGTATTTTGCCATTTCTTAAAAATCTGACAACGGACCGACTACTCTCTTACGTGAGTTCAGTTTGATTAGGATTATTTTGTTATATTTTTGGAACTTGAAATAAATCAAAAGTGACTCGTGTGTTATGTTAATACTCAAATTTAGACCGTTCCACGCGCGGTCACGTTTCCTTGATTCGACAAACTCCCATGACTATTATATATATATTTCTCCGGGCCATTAGTCTGACTAAATTTTGCGAGAAAAAGGAGCAAAATCAGCTGCCTTTGTTCAGTATATAGAGTGTCTCGAAAATCTGTGATAAAATAGTTAACAGATTATTCTCTTTACCCAAAACCTGTTTTTGTCTCGTTTCTTTTTTTTATACAGCACGCGTCAGCTTGTTTCGATCACTGTAACAATTATCATTATTTTCTTTCCAATTGCCCGTTAAATATTGTGGAATAAAATGATTAAAAACGTGAGTCACTCTGTATATAACGAGAGTATTGTTCAATGTCGTTCTACGGTACGCGGATCTGATAGTTGCGTAATTTCACTTCTGTTTGTTAGCCGTGGGTCTTACTTAATTACTCTCGAGTGCTACTTCAAGTCAACGTGAAGGAGAAGATGATTAAAATTGAGAAAAAAACTTGAACCAATTAATCACGTCTCTAAGATAAAATGTCGCAGCTGGTGAATTGAGCAGATTGTGCCAAAATAATATATCCACAAAAATAATTTGAAACCATGTATAATTCATATCTTACGATATCCGCAATTATCGATAAAGCGTATGATAATTGTTCGCATCAAGAACAGACCTATTTCTATGCATTACTACTTCCCCTCCCCCCCCCGCCCTAATATCCCGATGTCGGTTTGAAATACCAATGGTACGCTTGCGTCTGAGGTGATACAAGATAAGCTCGTCGGAAGAGACAAAGAAAAATTTTTTTAAAAGAAGACCTCGCATCTTGATGATTTTCCGACTATATTAAGGATCCTTGGGATCACCAACAAGATTAAGGAAACCTGTCCAAACACGGAACGCTTCAGGTGCCACGCGAAGGTATCCTCAAAGGTTACGATCGGTTGATGTAATAAATCCTTACGAACCGAATTCCGTTTTAAGCTACTCTTATCTCAAATATTGAAAAAAAAAATAACAGAAAACAAAATAAATAAATAAAATTACAAAAAGAAAAAACTGACACCTTTTACAGCTTCGACGACATTCCTCTTTGAAAAGAAGTTTTTTTTCCAAGAATTTATACCCACAAATATCCATGCTCATCACCATATATTGGTGTGAAATAAATCTGCCTTTTTTTGAAACATCTTGTTCCAGCTGCAACTCGCTCTCTGTTATCGGTTTAGGTTCGGTTTTCAGCTATCTTGATACGCGGGCACGATATCTGCGAACGACTTCGAAAAATTTCTACCTTCCAATGTCTCTGCTGCTTCCGTTGCTCGTGTACAAAATAACATAAATTCCTGTAATATTTGTATCTGTATTTGTGTACGTTATATCGATCGGTTGTTGAAATATCCCATTGACAAGATATCCGAGATACTGAAAGAGAAAAGGGACAATCTTTCGACGCGACAGATGCGCCCCTACGCCATGGCGCGACCGAAGACCCATCAAAAACCAGGCCTTCGCTGATCCGTCACTATTCCTTGTTTTTTTCGCTTTCCTTTTTTCGTATTCTTATTTTTTCACTGTCTGGTTCTAACCAAGAGGTTGCACCTAGTTAATATCTGTCGACGCACCCAGTGGCGGAGTTACTGACAGCGCAAAGTACAGGAGCGAGAGAACGTCGGAGATCAGAAGGCAGCTGATCTAATCTCAGAGATACAATACAACTCTAACAGTTTTATCCCTCAAAATGCAAAAAACTACATGAAAATATCACATGGATAAAAATTTAAAACATCACATGCTCGCTGAAAAAAAAGATTCACATGCCGCCTCAACCGCTACGATTTTTCAAGGGTTCGTATCTTGTTACACAAATTCAAAGCACCGCGACTAATTGCTTCAAGAGGAAAGAGAGAAAAAAAAGAAAAACGAATCGAAAATAAAAAATGAAGAAAAGGGAAAAACTGAAAGCCCCCCATGCTGCGATTATCCTTCGCGGTTGGAAGTTTCAAGGGCGAGCTTTGCGCCATACCACGGGGGGCGGAGAACCAATATTTCTACGTCATCGTTGGGTTTAATTTTTAATTCTCTAATAAATATTCCCTAGAAAAGGTCCTACTGGCGCCCTTGAATTTTTGTGTCTTATAATCGATGGTTGTCATTATTTAAAAAGTGAAAATCGACTAAATTTTGCATGAATATACCTGACAACTTCGCGCTGCATTAAATAATACGGTGCTGAAAAAAAACTCTGAGCTTGCCGAGAGAAAAAAAACAATGTAATAATTGCTATTGATTCGTGACGGCTTTTAAACTGTGTAAAGTGAATAATTTTTTATTCGATAAGGATATTACGCAGCATAATTCTCTCTCAAGAAAATTATGTACACCCACCATTTACATCGTCGTGAGTTTTAATGACCTATACGGGTAGGTACGCCGACTTTAGTCAAAAACATGTCCACCATAAAACGAAAGGCTGATAATTAGCGTCTAATTATTTTCCATTAACAATTGCCACAAGTATGAGAAATTCTTTTTCTACGGTTATGATATCTACACGCAGTTGAGTTATAAAATTGTCGTGCGGCATTTAGGGCTGCGCTGCACTACTGCAGCAGGAGCTAAACATTTTAATTAGTTTTGAGCACTCGAAAATTGTTGAATTCAATTAAACTGCCCTCCTTACTTCGTGGCGAGTTGCAGTAATAATATGAAATATATCGAAGGGTGGTTTCACGTTGGGCGGAGGGGGGGGGGGGGGGGGGGGGGAGGTATTAAAAAGAAGCGAGAAAAGTTGCAGACGCTGAGCTGGGCTGAATAAAAGGACGTCTGCTTAATGGGGATAAAACGAAAATTAATTAAGCAAAGTTCTGCCAAGCAGACGCTGCTAACCGTTTAAATATTCATTCGATTCAATATCGGCCTTACTCCCAACGCTTTAGCTAGAGCCAGTTTCCTGAGAAAAAACTTTACACGCTAATATATTATTTACTTCCAAGTTGAAGGCTGGAGCAGCCTCTAACTATTGCAGCTAGCCTGCGTATAATCCTGTACGTAATTACATATATACATACATATATATATACGCGTACATACATACAAATATATCTATTATATAGCGTATGTACATCGAACCGTTTCATTTACGCTTCGCTTGCCTTCAATTAGTACCTGTAACAGCATTTAATCGTTGAAATTCTACCGTCTTTACAGAAAGACTGTCAGGTTGATTATAATTTGCAATAGGTATACCTATATACATATCCAAAGGGCTTTCGTTTTTTTTTTTTGGTCTTTTTTTTCCTCTTTCAGCAGAAACGATATTTTAAAACAAATCGGCGTAAACGAGATCGGATTTAGATATTGCAATGAAACGATTATTCGGGCAGGGTCGGTAACTCGATCTCTTTGATCCTTTTTTTGCATGGTTAATTATTAAGATATGATTCATGCGCTCATCAAGTAGGAACCCGAGAGAGTGAGAAGGAAAGAGCGGCACGGGGTGAAGGGGGAGAGATCTCGGGTCTCGGATTGCACGCGTGAACTGCATACGTAATGTAATGAAAATACGTAAAGAGTAATAAAAAGAAATACAAAGCGGGGTGAAGAGGGAAAAAATCGCTGTGTAAGTGTATTGTGAATTAATCTTTAATACGCGGGTAAATTTTTCATCCATCCGCCAGCGGATGGGTATGAGATGTAGAATCTGATAAAATGTTTAAAACGCCCTGGGTTGCATAAAGAATGATCAATTCTATTCAAAAGCTAGTCGTCGTCTAAATATCCGGATGCACACAATATAGCCTATATCATGGAATGCTAGCAACGCGTCCCTGCAGCAGGAAGAAAAAAAAGTTGGGAAAGAAAAATACATTTAGAAGAAAAAGAAAAAAGCGAGAGCTCCTCTTGAAATACGGGATTGCATGTTATAAGGGATACTTATACACTACAGGCCTATATGCTTTATACTCGAGACTTTGTACTTTTACTTCAGCTACTTTATGCACTAAAGTATACACTATAATGCGAGTTTAGGTGCGACTCAACCGGGTCGGTCCAGACTCAGCTATAAGGCGGAAACTGAATTCGTTCCGTCAGTTACCGAGCCCTGAAGATGGGCTACGGAGCCCCGCAGGCCCTCCAAGAGATCAGTGACGCCCAACCTGCGGCTACATGATTTTATATTCCTACAAAATTCGATTCCATCACACCCCAGAGTGACCGATAATTATGCAATTTCGACCACAGCGCAGACTCATAAAATCCTAACTGTTATATACGATTCGTAGTCAGTGCGCGTAATACGACTACCGGTGGGTTTTATGAATTCCAGAACGTTACTGATAATTATATCGTAATTCCAAAATTCAGGTAGATCACCGCTATACGCTGTGTATTTCATGTAGGTAAAAATGTTTTTACGATCAAGTCCGAACATTTATGGTACAGAAATCACCCATCTCCGTGATAGCTAGCTGTATTCATTTACGTATACGCTATAGCAGGATTTTTTTTTGTTTTTTTTGATCTCTTGTTTTCCCAAATCATACGAGAGAAATAGATTCACCGAAGTTACGGTCAATCCTTAGACTTTGACGAGGTAGTAACTCTTCTATTCGATTGTTGATACGTGCACGGTATCTCCTTACTTCTAGTCCCATCGCGATGATACTAAATTCTGTGCAGCCTCCATGCGATTCGAGTGTTACTGATTTTCGGTAGGTGCTTTTTAACTTTTTTAATCGGGGACAAAGGATATAGAGTTTCCTTTAGTTTTTGCTCGTTGATTGAGTATCCCTGTAAACTCGGACAAAGGAAAAGAATCCACGTAGCAGCGCCCTGTGATTAGAAACATTTTGGGTGGAGAAGAAAAAGCCAGAATGAGAGGACAAAGGAGAAGGTTGAGGGATCAGAAGAATTGATAGGCGGGGCAGTGCGACTCCTATATAGGGATCACCGGCTACAATATGGGCGCCAACTTGGCAAGAACGAGGGGTAGATTCTACTCGGTATAATATACTAAATCTTTGATCAGCTCATCGCAGATGTATGTATTAGGTAAGCAGTGATCGTTAAGTATAATCAGTTGTGCGTGTTCAAAATCAATTTCATTCAGTCAAAAGAAATGTTCAAATATTGATTAAAATTGATTCGGGTATTTAAAAAATATTGGAAATTAAATATAAGAAAAATAAAAATAAAAAAAATAAAATAATATCGAGCGTCTCTAACATTATTTCAACATATAATCGAGCGTGAAATTTACGACTTTGAAAAAATGTGAGAGGACTAAGAAAATGTTGAAAAGTGATTAGGAACAGGGATATAAGTATACCTGTACTACCCTGGACGTACACTACAGTTAGCAGGTCTCTTTCACTCAATTATATGGCTTTAAAATTTTAACACGGCGATAACCGATACAACTTGTTTCTCTTCATTATCACGAAATACTATATACACAATGTATGCATATATTTATTTTTTTTTTTATCGCACCAATCGCATCATTCGTCTCCCCGCATAACTGCGGTGAGTACAAACACCTTATTACAAGAGCCCCGCGGGTTCCTACGGTCAGTCACGCCCCAGGCGCCGCGGGAGTCCCGGAGGACTCGACCCCACTACCAAAACCAACTGGACAACGTCCTCCAAGAGTTTTCTACGGGAAGGCTAGATTTACATACACGACGTGTCTTCTCTCAGCTTTTCACTATGCACACCGGTCGGAAGTACAAAGAACAAAAGAAATTTACCGCCCCCAAAATGATGCTTGATGTGCAGCTTACAATATACGTACAAATACCTTTTCACTAATCTATACATGATGTGGTCATACTCGTAGACTGCATCTGCATGACGTTGATAGCCTGCAGTGACCACTATGGCCTTGCCCCTCACACAACGCTACCATATGAATATCGAGTAGCCACTTTCTCCAGATCTATACGATGTACGTACGCACGGCGTAGGGTCGGCAATGCACCACGGCGTTTCGATGGTATAGATGATGGCGATGGTAATGATGTTGATGATCGCGGTGGTAATAGTGACTTTGTACGGTGCATATTAATTGGTTTATTATTGAACGTGTATAGAATCTATGAAGAGACTAAAGGCGTTCGAATGTCTGAACAGGTAGACAAATATTGAATTGAACGAATACCTAAGTATGAAAACGGTTCTATCGGTATATTTACAGAAGTAAATTGAAGTGACGTTTTCACTATTTTCCAACCAATCTATGAGATTATCTCCTCCTCTGTGTATTTCCTCCGTATTTTCCTTTCGCTCTATTTTATGTACCTTCCAAAGCTTTCGTCGCACATGCTGCAACACGAGCGATTGTTTTTCCTAAACTTTTTTTAGAGGATCAGCTAACTCTATACTGCAGGTTCAGCCACCGATCGCATATCGCACAAACTTGTTCTTAAAGCATTCGTAAGCTCACCACGGTTCAAATACAGCAAATAACATTCAACCGATCTCGTAAAGTTTCATTCAGGATGTTGGAACCAAGGTTTAAAAAACACTTGGAAAATCTTCAGTGTACATCCTAATGGATGATTCTGCATTCACCTTTACGTAACAGCCGCTCATTGTCGGTCCGACCCTGAAACAATTAAAATTCTTTGCAGATGTCACACGCTTTGAAATGTCCGGCTGCTGTTAGATGAGCGGTTAATGGGAATGCAGCGCAGATTTCCGTTTTTAAAAACAAATAAATTCTCATACGCGGCTTTGTATCCTAATGTATATACACCCATATGTACAATATCTATTCTCGTTTCAGCCGACTGTTCTTCGTGGGACGTGCCAGGCATGGGATATAGTTGCCGATACCTACCTGCAGCTACTAAGAACGTCTTCGGGACTCCGATGTGAATCCTTGGCGGTCGCCGGAATAGGCTTCTACTACAGGATATTATCGGAACGGTTGGTCGGCTTATGGATCCTTTGACCACGCGCGGACATAAAGATGTCGCGTGGCCACGCTAATGTTTCCTGAATGACTTCACCCCGCCTTCCACGAAATTTGCAGCCGCGGTAATTATACGCGAAGTTATACCGTATGAAACGTAGCTTCATAAATTCGATTAATCGCACTGTATTCTTAAGTGCATTTAAAGGCAGGTATTTCGGAAACCGCAAAATTACGGTCCAAAAAATTTCAGGACTTCTAATTTATACATTTTGTATAGGTTTTTTTTTTCTTAGGTCCGCTTCTTTATTGTCATTATTCTGCTTCTCATGACCTCGCGGTTGTTTCATGCAAACATCACGAAGGTTAAAACTCAAATACCTTTAAGTATAGACTCATCGAAACTACATATGCCTTCTGATAATGTAATTATCCACGAATTACGGGCTTGAGTATAAGGTTATCAGTTCTATAATTACGTGAACACGCAATCTCGGATTACTTTGTGTCATAGAAACGTCTATATTCCTACTAACGAGCATATAACTACAATGCCTCATCCATCCCACCTTATAATATAACCAAAAAAGAAAAACGAGAAATGAATTTCTCCTCGGCATCATACACGCTTTATATCACACACCATAGGATGTCTTTCAACTATACGTGATCTGGCACGAATCGAGCAATGCGCTCAGATTAGTCGAAGTACTCCACACAAGATGTTCATCGACGTATACCTGTAAGGATATGTTGGTATAGTAGGGTGCGTGGTCCGTAGTACGTTAATAATTGAATTGAAATTGAATCGAACATGTCACGAATTACAATTCGATCGAATCCCGGCGTTTTGTGGAGAAATGAAATACTTTCTATTCACAGTACATAAAGGAGGTAGATTTGAAAGACGAGTTAATACCATTCGGCACACGTGAACCAGAATAATATTCCTCAGGCGGCATGTCAACACCCTCAAGCTTATATACTCGTACATTCATACGGACAAATATATACCTATGTGTGTTCGTACATAAGGCGGTACTCGAGCTTTCCTTCGAGACGATTTTATCATCCGAGTGTAGAAAATATCGCGCGTATGGCGGCGGCTCTATGCTTCGAAAGCAATTTTTCTGATTACGATTGCTTATGAAAGCTTTGATTCTTTGCTGCTATAGATCCGTCATCACGACCTTCGATAGCATGAATGCGAGGGCCACCTATCAAAGCGGAAACTTGAATCAGTTGAGTGAATGGCGATGACGCACGAGTCGGTTATGCCTTCTACATGTATAACGCGTAAGTGTCCACCTATTAGACCACATGTGAGCAGCATACCTCGTACCGATAACTGTCCAACTCTTTCTAGTTTATGATCAAAGATTTGCCTTGCCTTTTTATCGCTTCACATTCGCTAATTATTTATTCTACCATGCATACAGCTGGAGATACTGTGGTATGCTTTCCTCAATTTGAATCAGATTATTGTATCCACGTTTCTCCGTAGGACCTAAATGGGCATCATATTTTTGGCATTCTGGAACCACAATCATGATGCTGCTGTTTTTTATTATTATTATTTTTCCTAACAAACTTTTGACTATTTTGCAGATGCTAAAAGTGGGTGGCAACGACGGATACCTATGCTGACCACAGATTGCGGTCAGGTTAGCAAATATATTCATTTGTATTCTAATTTATCACTTTTAGCAAGGGAATGTGGTCAGCGGCAACGTTAAGGCGTGATCGTAAAATTCGTGTTTATATCTCCTAGTAAGACACCAAGTGTCTTAAATTTTCTTTTTTTTTCAACTTCGGTTATTTCGACGCGAAACAAATTGCGTAAGTCAGTTAACTCGAAGCACTCATACGGGCATGACATACACTATACCTACTACGATGAGAAAAAGTGCGAATATATGTACTTGACTCGGTACGGGACATAGCTAAAAGCTGTATCGAGTTTCAGTCAAGAGTGCGCGAGCGCATACGGTATGAATGTCATAACATCAGACGAGGCACGTTTTCATTAACTTAAAATTTTTAACATGTATATATAGGGATCGGAAAGCGAGTCTTACCTGCTAACTGAGCATGCATTTTTTTCAGTTGGTATATGAAAAAAACAAAAGAAAAAAAGATAGACACAGAAGTAGTACACAGCAAGGCACTTTATTTCTTCGCTACCGTGCTTGTTCCCGTAATTCAAACGCAAAGTAATCCAGGCTCTCCTAATTACCATTCTTCAGAAAAGAGGGATCGTCTTAAATTTTTTCTAATCCTGTTTCGTTATTTCGTGTTTTCTATACCTGCGGCAGAGTTCATCCTTGTTGTAGACCGCGCCATACGACCTTCCCGTTTTCGAAGAGAAAGATGGATTTTAGGTTTGGACCGAGAACTCGACAGAGATGGTTGGCATGGCACGGTTAATTTGCTCGCGGGCGATCTGCTTTGACATCTACCACAGTGGAGCATTCTCAGGGTATCAAATAACAATTTATTTCGAATGGCCTGTATTCCATTGGCTGTATTGTGCTCCACTCGGTTCGTTGTTCAGATGGTATCGTTGCTTCTGTGACTACAACGGACTGACGCAAGGAAAGATATATCCTAGCAGGCTAACCAACCCGGCTAACAATTGTGTCGCATTCAGCCCAGGGCTGATCTGCTTGCCCGATAATTTCGACAGAGTTGCAATTTGCTAGATGCGGTTCGTCCGTCCATCCGTTCATTCGTTTCTTCGTGCTGGTACTATACCATTTCACAATGCGACAATACGATTGTTTCTTTGTTCCAGCTTCTCTATGCAGCTGCTTTTATATTTTCTTTACTTCAGTTCTCTTATAAATATATACATACTTTATATATATACCGGGATGCGCGGACGTGCCGTGATCTGATATAGTCTTGTAATCTATCCCGGTTGAGAAGTCCTTGAGGAAACGTACCCCAACCTTTTCCTCAGGAACTGAATAGGTTCTGACTATTCATTCTTACCAATACCAGAAAGAAATCTTACTACCAGATCGAAGAATTACAAAAGATTCACTCAAACAAGGGTAGGTGAGTAGGTAGGTAGGTACCCACGTTTCTTTTACTTTGAAATATGAAAAACTGTTTCGTATATTTGGTGGCGGTGAATCGTTCCCATCCTCCATCAATCCGTGTGGTTACCTCTTTTATCTCAAATGATTCTCGCCCTCGCAAAGCCGTTGGCGGAAAATAAAATTGTGAGAAAGAAAAGGAAAGTGAAGCCAATAAAAAAATATCATTTCAAAATTGGGGGAAAAAAGATTCCAGCAATCTGAAATCCAGATCCCAAATTTGAACCACTTCGGATAACTGTGCGGCTTTCTTCTCCCTTCTCAAGAGAATTAGCCAGCCGGCTTAAAGAGACCCAAGTTCGAGTTCCCATTGGTATTTATCGTTATGACAGCTAGTTTCTCGTTTGTAAAAGATACCCCTGCACCTCGTGGCACCGACCGGCGCGTAATCGTTCGAGAGGTAAAAACAGAGGCGCGATGGCGCTATCGCGGGTAAATCTGGATTACGAGTGATAATTAGCTATAGCCATGCCACCTGTCCGTTCGTCTGTCGGTTCGTCCTCCGCAGCAACGATGAACTAAAACGAACCGCCCATTCGACGTCGGGGGAAATGCCGTAAAAATGGACTCTCATTCCTTCGAGCTGATCCTCGCGGTTCAATCCACTTCGGTTCACTTCGGTTCACTTCAACTAACTTGAATTCACGCTGCAGCATTTACCGAATAGGTATGTGCATGCGTACCTCGGAGAGCCCGACTTTTATATGAGACAGTTTGATTTCTGATAAATATTCAAACGGAAGGTTAATTCAACGCCTCGAGTGCCCTTATAGCGAAAGAAAAACGAATGAAAAAAAAAAAGAAATGGTTAAATAAATAAATAAATTGTCGCTTTAGGTGTCGTTTTTACGTCTGCTTTTTATGTAAAATCTATGGAGAAGAAAAAATTGATAGCAATAATTTGTTGAAACTGTGCAGCAGGATGCATACATATAAAACTCGTAAGGTGTAAATAAACGAAAACCTGCGGTTGTCGATTAGTGAGAACTACAAGCGGTAAGCTGGGAAGGTAACATAACTTCTTATGCGTTAATACTCTTACAAACGTAAGGCAACGTAACTACATTCGCTTTCGTTTTATTATCTAGCAACTTGATGCTGCGACATTATATTGAGGAGGTAAACTTTTTTCCACGAAACACACTGTGCGATGGTCATCGTTGACGCTTGTCCGTTGCCCGCGTGGTACCACGATTATAGTACGTGGTCGACTATATACCCGTCGTAAAAATTTCTTCATTTCAACGTAAAACAGACGCAAATCACCCGTGAATATTACCGGTGTGGCGATTCACATATCCTGATAAACAGGTAAGCCTTGACCAATTTAGAATTATACTTGCACTGCACGCCGCGATGAATAAAATATATAATGTATTATTATGTACATATTATATCTATAAGTTATTTTATTACTTTTATAGTTTCAACGAGTCTTGCGTATTGAAGCCCTGTAACAAGATATGGATAGATTTGTAACTCAATACGAAACGCAGATATAAATATTTTTTTTCGAAAATATTCAGCGACATATCCTATGTGTATTAGATATTTGTTTTACTACAATCGTATATAATTCTCATGGGCGGATCTGCGTTGCACCTTTTCCAACATTCGTCTATAGTATATTTTAGAAATATACGAAGTGTCATATAAATACACATCCTTTGCTACGAGGGATGCCGATTGTGTGCAGAGAGATTTATCATCAAGCGATTCTCTGTTAATCTGAAATAAAAACTACAGTCCAAACTTTTCGAAATAAGAATGTAATGGGAAAAATGAAGAGGTGGAGGAAAAGAAAGAGAAAAAAGAAAAAGAAAAAGAGAAAGGAAGAACCTTTTATGCAACTCTAATGGACCGGCACCTTTGTGACGTCACGTGATCTGTGCAACAACTTGTTCTTGTTTACCTCGAAACCAAACAATGGCTCAGGTAGTACAATATGAATTCACGATTTCGACGGAAGTTCGTGCTTTCTCTGTTTACTGAAACCTTATTGAATTTCCGGAACGGAAGAATTGAAATTTTTTTTTTCGTCTCAGACGAAAACGACTGTAGATACTGTAGTAAATGCCAAAGAAATTTGAAGCAGAGTTATCTTTTGTTTATAGCATCAAAGTCAGACGACTGGCACCATCGATAAAAGTCTCCGTCAGATCGGAACCATTTTCGAATAGCGAAATAGGAGTTTTCATGGGCTTGCGATAATCTTGTTAGGATCCGCTGTTTCAAAATTACACGTTGATAGGTAGAAGAGTGTTGAAATTCGATCTTGAAATAAGTTTCGCGACATTTGCCTTCAAGTATTTTTCAAAAAAAAAAAATCATCTCGCTAGCTATGGTAGAAAATCTGTGATGAAAATGGATATAAAAACTTTCCTTTTACACGCGGTTAATTCGTCAGAGTCCCAGTTGAGAATGGGTTCATGAAGAATTACCCATTCGAATAAAAGTGAAATAAAGTTTTAAACAGTTATGACACTAATTCTAGGTGTCCGAGGTCAACTCGAGATGGTGCAGAACTTCGCTAATTCTTTTAGCAGACTAGCCCTCCGGGGACGTCGTAGGAGCAGCAGAAGCTGACTTGCTAATGTAGTCAGAACGTGCCGGGCCACCAGCTCATTAAAAACAATCATAAACACGTGAGCGGTGTGCGTTCCTGTAGCCGCTCTGTGACTCGGTGGTTAAGGGCCGTCGACATACGCGATGCTCTACACACCTCCGACTTCTTGGCGGAGTCACTTTATGCTGAGACTTTATTTCCCTGGCCTTCGACAATGAAGGTATGTATAAGGTACTGGACTCATCGTCATTTCCACTGTAGGTACGCTGATAGTTTTCCGAGTTTTGTTTATTTCATTATACGATTATCAGTCAATTTTAGGGTCTCTGAAGGGTAAGGTGTTGTTATTTACCGGAGTCATGGAAAGCTGACGCAGTGACTTCGGTATCAATAAAACAAAATTTTTATTATTTTGCGCGTTGCACCCTGCATATTAATCCCAGCATTAGGTACCTCCGGTTCTTTTCATTCCTCCCTCGCGACAGGGTTAGTGAGACCCGGTGTTGAAGTAAACGCAGACCTATAGTTTTCTAGCCTCAAAAACGGGCGACTACGGCGACGGATGAACTCGTCGAATACAAATGAATGGGTTGAACGTGTCTTCGCTTAACCCTGAAGGCAGGAGACAGGGTGTGTGGTCCAAAGCCAGTCATATGCCCATCCTTTCCTCGCAACCGCTGCTTCTGCTACAGTATAAACCACCGAGACACACGACTTATATAATCTGTCTTTACAAGGCATCAGTTTCCCGACCATTTCAATTCCCTTCCACAGCATTTCGGAACTTGTGATCCCTTCCTGACTGCAGTCTGGAAAGTTACACTGCAGATTCATATTTTATTTTCATCCGAAATTTGCATCCGATTAAATACCTGCTGCCAACAATATAAGTCCCATCAGTTATGGTATATAAATATAAGCGGTTAGGAAGCCCTTCGCAAAAGGGAACTCAACATTTAGAATACAGTTTTTGCGAGGAAGCCTCAACAATTCGAACAAAGGTACCTCGAGCCACAAGTTTCAAAATTTATTTGTTCTAAACTTTTTGTTCAGAGATCATTGGCAACGAGGGGTGGAAAAGTCGGCAACTGCGGGGTGAATGTACTTCTGAAAATGATTCATGAATATAATACCGGATTATGTACGGAAAACAATTGGGTTGAGTCAAAAGCTAACTCAGGGACGTGGACTAAATTGACAATATTTATTATTCACCTTAGCAGCAGACATTTGTCTCAATGAAACTGTAATGACGCCAACAATTTATCGGCGGAAGCTGTAGCTCATCAGGGCTTAGGTTTGCCCAAGAGGGTAGTAGCGGTAGCATCAACAACGGTACTCAGGATTGGCTGGTTGGCCCTACCGCGGAAGGTTAAGACCTTCAACTACACCCTTTCCGCATATTTGGGTATCACATCGCAAATACTATAGCAACACGCTCTGATGATCAAGTAGCGCAAATAGTTAACGAGGATACGAAAAGCTTATTGATGTTTTGATACACCGTAAATTAATTTTCAGAATATCAATCACCTTACGGGGTTTACGTGTAGCCAATAGTCGTTTACTCTCGAAAAAGATCTTCGGAACGGAGTTTCAACCATACCCCACGTGTTGTAAGTTTTAGAAACAAAAAAAAATCGATATCTTATTTTGCATGGTCATATAACTGACAGAATCTGTGGCGGACAAATTTCGTTCATTACATAATATATGTGTATTATTATCGATCAATTTCGAGTGTCACAACACGTGTCGTATTTTGATCTCAGTGCGGAGACACTTCGAGTCTGATAATAGAAAGCTGTTCGGTAATGTTGCTATTATTATTAACATTATATAAGCGAACTATTTTACAGCATGTGACCTCGGAGCTGCGTGAGTCAGCCGTCATCACATTAGCTTATATGCTTTCAAATAGGAACGGTATTGTAGAGTAGCTAACTATTTTACTTTTATTTTAACCTTTCTCTCTTATTTCATTTTTTCCGTAAGACTTTGCCCGAATACCTCAATCGAGCTCTGGAGCTAGCAAATTTCGTGACTGTCGGTTACGGCCCGATTATGGACATATGAGAAACAGTGGAGGAAACAGCTGTTGCGAGTAATGGATTTTTATTATTTAAAAGTCTTTTGGTATGTTTGCAAACACGCCGGATCTTAATCCACAGGTTATGTGCACCCACGCGTGTATACCGACCGAATCTCAACTCGCCGTCAGTCAAAAGTCGAGTCGAACTGAAAGCGAACCCCATATGTTCTTTGCTTACTTTGTGTTTTATTCATGGTCTGTGGAAGTTCTACATCGGGTAGACCATATCTGCACTAGCAGACATTAATTTTAGTCTGGGTATATAGGCGGTATAGAGCCTTTTGTGAATATGAGGACCTCTTTATATTTTTATCACCCCGTTGAACTTTGCTGAGGGGTAGAAACGAGAATAGCTGGTAGAAGGTATTAGGTATTCCGATATGTCGATATCAATTGAAATTCTTTTATTTCCAATAACGTTCCACAACAGATATTTGTTGCAGACGGACCTGCCGGTAGATTGACGTTACGTTCCTCGGAAATTTGGATCGAGGAGCTTCAATTACCAACTAATGAATATTAAATAGATAACTGTGATTACATCCGTTTAGATTACTTGCCTCGTTTGAAAAAAAATCTCGTTTACAATTGAGGCGTCATCAGAAGCGTCTCGTCAGAGTAAAAGTCTAACCTAATCTCATGTTTTTAAGATATCGCGAATATTATGTTTTACTTACCAATTTGAACTAAACTTAACGGAAGTTTCTGTCAACGCCGAATATCTGAATCAACTTTCATACCTTGAGCCAAATCACCCCTCTAATGTCAACAAGTGTCGAATGTTAAAAGTTTAGTTAGTCAACTTGGAAGACTTTAGTGCCGGCAATCAACCGTGCGACTGTTTGATATACCTGAGGGTGGACTATAACTTTGTCGGATGCATGATCCTTGCTTGTAGTTTTACTTGAAAACGGGAGGCCTATATCGCTTCATGCTTACTGGTTACTGGTTAGGGAACATCGGTGAGTATACTAAGGTATCTCACCCTTGGGGCTTGTGCATCACACCAAACGTACAATACAAGCATAGAAATACCTATCCGGTGAAATGGGTATGCAATACTACGAGCTCGGGTGTATTATCATACACACGCAGGCAATGGGGTTTAAACTTACGCCATCTGACGGTCTGACTCTCTCCCCCTCGACCTAAACACCCTCCTCCCTACCAGAGTCGAATACCCCCAACCCCTCGAACCTTCCACATGTATCCTAATTTGTAGAGCCCAACTTGTTGATAATTAACCAAGTTCTCTCGAACTGCGCCTGCACAGAACTGGAAAACTGTGGACCAAGTCCCAGTCAAGTATCTCCATTAAAGTGACGCACACCCTCAGGTATACATATATATATAAACCGTAACATATACCACGTTCAAATGACGCCGGGATAATAACTGTATTGCAAGGGTTACGTGGATAAATTCAACTTGGCAAAATACCACCCATTCATATATAGCATACACCCTGAGGAGCTATGAAATTTTCACTAACAAACTGATCCAGATTTATCGCTTCTGCTGCCATAAAGACAATTGTTACAGTTAACGATATAGGCACTTTGGTATTACAAACAAAAGTAAAACTTATATTCCCAAAGTTGCACTGTACTTTTGTGGACATGAAAAACAGAGAGAGAGAAGGAGAATGTGGTGTGCAACCCACAATCGACTACAATATCAGACGCTCGGGCACCGTATATAACGTAGATTAGCGGTCGGTATTATACCAGAATGTATAGTATGGAGAATACATAACAAATGTCAGATCAAAGAAACGTGAACGAGTCCGTATAAAAGTTGCAACTGGTACTGTATAATGTAACCAACGAGCTATTCATTTAGTAGCAAAAGTGCGCTGAGACTCCCTGCAAGTAGAGGTGATTCGTGCGCGGTTATTTGAGGTACCTCCAATTAGACCCTGTAGCTTCGTACTTCTTTTAATGACCCTTAATTGTTCAATTAGCTTTTACAAAGTTTTGAGTCGCAAAACCCACCCCTTTGATAGATATGAATACCGACTCTTCACAGCTTTCCACAATTCTCGTTACAGCCAAACTCCTCCACAGCCCTTAATCTGGTACGCAGGATAAAAGACAACATCTTAAAATACGTAGTCGAAATACGCAAATATTAATTCTATACAGATACTTGTTTATCTTACCTTTCGTTTCAGATATTTGAGTTACGAGTCGAGTACGATATCACTGAAAAATTATTATAGATTAGGGGCTTCGTCGCCGCGCGCCAACCCCACTCCGCGCTAGCTTTATTTGTATGTACTAACTTATTATGTACTAGTCTCAAGTTATTCTACACATAGCGTTTCCAGGGTATGCTTTTTCTGTATTAAACAAACCACGGGATAATGCTTTGAAAAAGCAATTACCATCTGCAATGATTTTCACCACCCAATCCATTGTAATAATAATTTATCTGATTCGTCTCCAATATATGGACTAACATAAGCTTTCGAATCCAACAAACTGTCAATTTTAAATAAAATTTGAACCAACACCTTTTTTGTTTTTTTGTTGGTTTTTCATGGCTAATTTGATCAATTGTCATGTATATTTTTTTTATTATAGATCTTATAATAAATGTCTTCAACATGGCGATGGTTCTTCACATGCAGAATATATCTGTAGATATGGTTTTCATTGTCACAAGATTTTTTTTACAGAGAGAGACTTCAATGAAATCGATATGCAGCTATTATATCTCTTCAGTTAGATCAGATTTCTCGGTAAATTGATAGTTATTATTTCAGTTCAAATATGAAAGAGACTAAACGTTTATAGAAACCGTTTGATTCCGCACTCTTTCGTTGATCCGTTATTTATAAATATGGAATTGGTTCGGTTACGCAGAATTTTAATAATCAATACCGTGTAATGCGAAACAAACAAGCTCCACTGGGACGAATTATAAAGAACAGAATCTGTGCTCCGGGCTTCAGTCACGACGATCTACCTCACACCTATCTAGGTGTTCATAGACCTGTAAAGACCGAAGGGATCAGGATGGTCGCTGAACCGGAAGTAGGTAGCAGTAAGTAGCGAGCATAATATGAAAGAGAAATTTCCTCCATCCTTTTTTTTTTAATAAACGAATGACGAATCGTGTTCTTTCGTTGGACTACCGCGTTCGTTTCTCGTTGGCTGTTGGTTGGCGGGTCGTGTAGCTTATCTAAATCTCACAAGAAAAGAGCTCACTTCCGGTAATTATCACAGAAAAATGGCTGCTCATGGCAGTACGTTTTAATTTACCTCCGCATAGTTTCTTTCATGAAACGATCGTTAGCTTTTCGTAGGGCTACACCTCCGGTCGAACACAGTTATGGTATAAAAACACTATCATTCATAGAGCAAGTTCGAATTAAGTTGTTTACTCTAATTATTGCCAGTCTTTTCTTTTCGTGTTTTTATTTATTTTAATTTTCATGTTTTTTCTTTTTCTCGTTCCGTCGAACGACCTTACTAATTATCAACTACAGTACATATACGATCTGTCTTTCATCACTTGAAAACTAAAATATTATATTTCATTTAAAAAATCAACGAACCGCGTCAGGGTCTTGGTAATTTAATACCGAGTAATTTATCATATCATCGCACAACGGACTCCTCCCTCTCGTTTTCTTTATAGATTCCGGATGTCCCGGAGCTCCGTCACCTCCATAAACAGATAATAGATCGGCTCATGGACTATGCACCTATATACAGTAACACGGGCGCCATCAGTTTATATAGCATAGGTATATACTTATAGGTAGCTACCCTCCGGCTAATACCTGCGCTACGGAAGGCAAGGGTGATAATTAAGAATGACGTTGATTTGCCGATAGTAAATTTCGCGCACGACGAGCGAAGGTGTGCATTCTCCTTATAGTTAATCGGTGCAGTATAGGTCACGTCCGTGTCTGAATCAACGCACACAAATGAGAATTTTATCCAACTAAACTCATGCACGTATCTATATGGTGTACCGATTTTACCTGTGCATTCATGATGTGCTCGCCTCTCGCGTGCCTTCGTATTCGTGTGAGTTTACATCTTCTCGTGTATATATATGTATATGTATTGTATATACACCGCCAAGTTTCGTCTCACGGAGCTGCTGCCGTAGAATTGGCTGAGATTTATCGGCTCTCGTGATACTAAACTCCCTTCAAAATGCTACACGTTGTAGCAACGCCGCACTGCAGCTCTCCGAGTCGAGTCTCCGGGACTAACGAGGAGCTACCGTTCTGCATTGACCATTTTGAGGACGTAAAATATACGCGGTTCTCTTGCAGCATTTGCACAAAGATTTTCATCGGCGATCAGTTTTAAGCCTTTTTTCCACGTCGCTGCACGACTTTTTTTTTTCTTTTCCCTGATTTTCTTTATTCTGTTTTATTTTATTTCCACCACTGAGAGAATTTTTAACGAAAATTCGTCGGTGTAAAATTGTACAAGTGATTTTTCCCCCACGAATTGGATGGTACAAACGGAAAGAACGACTCTGATCTCGATGTAACCTTCACCGTTCATGCAGAAATTTGATTGTCTCGATTGACCCAAACGCTTTGGTTTCTCTGCTTACTTTACGTTGTACGTCGTAAAAATCACTGTGTGGAGGCGCGTACCTATACATTACGACCTACAATAAACGTACAAACACACCTACGGTATAAGTGACCCCAGTCGCTCATAAATCCTTGTCAAATTGCTCGAATATTTTTCTTTGTCTAGTCAAAACAAACACTGGACTCAAACGGTTGGTTTTATTAACTGCCACGCAAGAGACGTATAACTTGTCCCATATTCAGAAAATATTTGTTTTTTTTTTCTTTTGCGTAACAAGTGACTAGAATTTATTGAATATTAGATAAGATTCAAATCATGAAATCGATTATTTACTGATAGCATACATATGGAAGTCGAATACACTCGATGCTCAAGAGAGAACTAATATCCCGCGTAACTCGAGAAAACATTTTTGTTAAAAATAAGAACGTAGTAAACGTATAAATGTATATAGTCCGTGATATCGAGAATCACGTACACGGATTGTGCCTACGCTGAGGAGAATTTGAGGGCAGGTATGAGAAAAAGATATTCCTTGAAGCAACAAAGTGCTCGGCTGTGCTCTTACTAAACAGTTTTTGCGTGGGCTTTTTATAAAATTTTCATTCATTCTCTTCAAGGAACCTAATTGAAATCTCTTTATAATGGTATTTGGGTAATTTTTTGAAGGTGGTAGCTGGTTGAGAGTGAAACAGTAATGCTGAACTGGTATAAAAGCTCTTTCTGGTACGCTCGAATCACATCAACAAATACGAGTTACGTCTGTATATATTGGAAGCATAAGTTAAGAGTTGATAAATCCAAAACTCTTCTTGAATATTTCTGTGAAATCGAGGCTTCGTCCGTTGAATTTCTATCTCGATTGTAGAGTATTTATAAATAAATGTACTTATATTGTATATGTTTTAGTTTGATCATCGTGGGTTTATCGAGCACGACTACAAGCAACCTCGTGCCGGGCCAGGCGCGATGACGATCCAGGTTCCCAATAGGTCATAGGTCACGTGCCAGCCCCTTTGGGGCTCCAAGTTGCTCTTGTCGCCTAGCGCCCTCGAGGTTAAGTGGCGATCGGCAAACTTTTATAATTGTTTTAACCGATGTGAGATCGTCATTTGCCGATTGGTTGACGGGCTGCACGTCCCATCCGAAGAAGCAATTACTTTGCATAGTCATCCGCGATGAAGCGGACGGTAATTGACCTCCGGTGACCGCGTCGTGAACCGTCCCAAACTCTATATATTGAGCAGTATTTCACAGCCATGTGAACGTCAGCTTTCCAAAACCGTTTCAAACTCTAACGATATACCTAATGCACCTTAATTCCAATAATTCCTGCGTATATCCCGTTACGAAAACAACCTACCTGCACTTCGGTTTATTCGGCGATCATCGTGCGGATACGCGAAAGGCGTTTAATTGCCAGCGTGACTCCGGAATCTGGACTTTTATCTCGAGTCATAATATGTTACCGCGTCAACCGCACCGCAGCTCGCAAGGTGCAACGCCTGCTGTTTGCTGCTTCCGCCTCTGCTTCTGCTGCTGCTGCATGCAACGCACGTGATTGTCAACGGCATCAGTGACGACACCATCACGAATACATTATACCGATTGGTAATTAAAATTCGAACCCCTTTTTCAATAAATAATGTTGCAAATTTGTTTTCTTATTTCATTAGTTCACTTTAATTATTTGATTCCGAATAAATGGATGAATTTTCTAGCAGAGCTTTGGATTTTCAGAACTTGTTCCTTTGAAATTCGTTTTGGATGATTGTTTCTATATACAATGGATTCTCCGAGCAAACGCGGCCTAAGCAGCTTTGGCGTTAATGCAAGAACGTTGTTCCTCACGTTCGGAAGAACTCGATTAATTCCCATCGTGTAATACGGGCTTCAAACGTTCGATTTTTTTCACAACGGATCGCCATGGGTTTCTATCCGATCGGACGGGTGGTGTGCCCCGCGCTTCGTGACTCCGCCATTACCGCTTGGATGGATGCATTATCTTGGCAACAGGTAATTGGTCCGCCAATGTTGCAGTCGACCATTAGAATTTCATACCGCAGCGCATAGAAGTACCACATTTTTATACTTCATTCAATAGCTGTGTGCACGATCACCTGCGGAAGATTGAATAATTATACTTTCTATAATACATGTATAGCCCGGGCTCCATAGAAAACCCCGGAACAAGGTATGCCAGGTGAAACATTCAAGTTCAAATTCCACGAAAAAATATTCAATAGTGGGCGTAAAGACGTTGAAAAATGAGACTCCCGAATTTCATTTTTTTATCGTCGAAGCCACCTTTATACGGTGTTACGCACTCTTAAGCGATCGTTTTACGCACGGCTATGGACGCTGGGATGAATTAAAGTTGGAAGTCTAATAAAAATATTCCTTAGCAATGTGGGATATTGAAGATATTCTTCCACGGCGCCGCATGCCAGGCCGAGTGAGTCTCGCACCAAGCATTCAAATATCGCGAGATGCGCTCCGGAGATATATCCGCGCGTCGCTGTACGCCGAGTGGTTTCAAACTGCGATTACAACCACTTTGACTACGTCTCTGAAATACCGCGTTTATATCGTTGCCGACTTCCCGATGAGAAAACTTTGCGTAAAAAATTAATGCGCCGAGGAATGGAGCTGTCAGCGAGGCTCCGTTGTCAGAAGACCGCAAACATCGCCTACCAACAAACCGTATAGTTACGCACAGTTCGCTGCAGTTTGACCACCATCGCGGATCTCGAAGACCCCTATGTATACGTATACCTAGACGCCCGTGACTATGGCATGCGTCGCGACGGCCACTTTTCACCCACGTTATAATGATCGGCGAACTGCGTTGCTCTCTAATTTCAGAGATCAGCTGATTCGCCGTTGCTCGATGGAAACATCTCGTAAAAACGGTAAAAAAAAATGCGACTGAATACCTTGAAAAGATTCACCGTAAAAAAATCTATGAAAAAGTTAATCCAACGTACCAGTGATATATCGGTGATAAAATTCTTTATCGTCAAAAACTGGGAGAAGAGTATTACAAGGTGAACAGTAAATGAATATCCATACATTATTCTGTTGCTGAGATGTGTTCTCGGACGACTATTTATTTGTAGACGGACATGTGGCATAGGCGGTCTAAGTGTAATTTACACATCGGAAGCGTTATGCTACGAGTCCGGAGCTATACGAAATTTCAAATGCACGCCTACCATCGATATAGGTATGACAGCAAGTTAGGAAATTGGTTGTTTGATACACAGCCGAGTCCCCTCCCCTCGATAAACCCTTTAGTCCCGTACCTTGCGGTGAACGCGAGAAGCCCTCGTTCCCAACTTTCATATGGTACCTATATAGATATATTTATGCGTATATAAACACAACTTTCACAACTGAAATCTTACTCGACCAATGTAACAAACAAGCGTCAAACAATCTTGCTCCAAAGTGTAACGAGCGATTCTAGATTCCGTCACCAGCCAACTCTAACGTAAGCATAAACGAACAATGAAACGACCTTGCATGGTAACCATTAAATGAGGTCAATCTCTATATCGACCGTTTGATTGAACCTACTTATTTAATTGTATAAGTTTGGGGATCGAGTATCGCCAGCGTGTAATACAATCTACGAGACGGACTAGATGCTACTGTCGTGAGTACTAAGTGTGAATTATTAGCGCTTGTAATTTAACTCCTGTGAGCTTATAACCGTTCCTTTCTCAAATGATCTTCCACATGTACGATATACGTACGCTATTCTTATTTGCGGTGTCTCGAAACTACGTTGTTTCACTTGAACGGCATTTCCATCACAGAACGCAGATTTACCGTATCATGAATTTTATCTTCAAGCAACGTTCAGGTAAGCTCCGATGAAAATCTAGGGTAATTCACGGTGTTTCTTGCGAGATAGATTCATAAGCAGGAGACTCGTTGCGGTTGGGAATCACTGAACCAGCGAAGCTAGCAGTATCGGTTAGATGTCAGCAAATACCGAATACCCGGGTCTTTCTTTCTATATACACACACTGCAGAGGGCCGTGATACACCCAGTTTGGAATACTAGGCTAACCACAGTGTAGAAATAATGATACAGCTTGACGGAGTCCGTCGTACGGTACGCGGCGATCGCTCAACCAACTGAGGCCCGAAGCCGCCTCTATTACGTCATAATTGAGGGCCTGCACCGCGAGGTCTCGTTAGCAAGGGGATGCTGAGGATACCAGTACGACAATTGCCTTATAACCTGCCTCGACGAGGAACCAACAACTCCCGGCTCAACTTGTTCGAGTTGACGGTAGGTAGGTAGGTAGGTATAGATTGCTCGGTGTTGGTTTGTGAATGCGGCTGCTCTGGTATGGTATATTTTAATCGAGCATACAGGAGTTCATTTCTTGGTCTATATCCAACATGTATGCATAGCTTCTTTCTTACGTTTGCTGATTGACATTCGAAGGTGCGCAAGCCGCAATGCTGGCAGTTTGAGACGTGAGTGATTTGGGTTTTGTCGAGTACTAACGTAAGGAACACTTTCCTGAATATTTTATCTACCAGAACTGTGGTGGTACGGATCCTCGTAACCAGAATTATTAATGGAATCATCGAAAAATCGAAGACTCGATTTATCGGTATTGAGTTCTAATTATTCTTATTTTGTTTCATCAATAATATCATTCCTCCCGGATGTATGCAATGTTACTTGAGGTCTTCCTGATACAAAATTGATGAGAAATAACACGACTCGCGATATTGCCAGGTGAATCCTGTATAATTCATTCGTTCTTATACATTATCGTTTATTATTTCAGTGTTATCTGATGTATGTATAGTAATACCGTAGGAGCATTTTCGCACATCTTTTCTAACCTTTTACGACATTCTATATGATAGTTCAGGCACGGAATAGCAAAATATCGGAACTATCGGATATTATCGATATTGCGGAACATTTCTACCCGATTTGGCCGACTCTTTTCATTTCATGTAATGGGAGATATTACGAACCATTCGAAACCGATTCACGTACAATCTGATTCACGTTTCATAGGTAAGATACAGTGTCGCTGACGTACGCTTGTTAGAAAGAAATCCTCGATATACGTGCAATATATCACTCTTAAGTGGGGTTCTCCGGCGTAGGTAGAGAGACGAACGAATACCGTGGACTTTTGGAGCCTCCCTCAAAGTCTCAAGAGAGCTCTCCTTTAATAATCTTCCTCGGGCGGACAACCGATCATCAAATCACTATAATTTTAATAAATCTGGACGTCGGATGGTCATAAATAAGCCGCAAGGAGACGAAGTTGGGACTGCATGTCTGGCTAGCGAACCGTGATTCATTTGGCTGAGCATGACAAAGGGGGAGGGAACTAAAGGCCCCAGTTCCGTCGTGATGCAATCGACCACTCTCTCCTTTAACCGGATGATCTCAGTGACCGATTTGACACCATAACGCGGGTACCACGCTCTATGGAAAACTCGTATACGGTACGTAGCTATCGGCTATGTTACGCGAGCTATTGTCCAATCGGTTAAAACTCGACTCTCCCATGGTTCACGTCCAATAGTAATCGCAGCTAAAAGACGAACACATGAGTAGAAACTAAAGACTCAACAACACCGTATCGCAGGTACCGACTTAATCCAAATATTCGGGACTCACTATTGGTGATCGAACTTAAGGGGTAGGAAGAAGAAAGAGAGAGAAACCGGGGGGGGCTGATTACGCAGTTAATCACGCCGATGTTTGATCGAGGATGCATTAGCCGAGAAGCCCTGAGGCAAGCATGGTGGTCTCGCGGTGTGGTCCCTGGGTCGAGAAGTTCGCCGATAACCACTTTCTCTCTTCTCTCTCTTTTCTTCTATCTCTCTTTCTTTCCTCTTTCCCCTTTCGCGACTCTCCTCTCTCGTGCGAGGTGCTCCCGCACTCGCTCCCGCGTACCTACTCTACACTCGCACGATCCACAACCGCTGCCGACGACTTAACATCCGCGCAATTTTTCGCAAAACTCTTTCGCGCAGCGGTCGAATAACCCACAATTACGTAAAGACCGGATCACATCAAGGCAGGGATCCTACAAGCCTGAATTACACCGAAGCATTTGGGTATACTCTCGTAACCCGGGACTCTAGATACACATCCTTCATGTTACTTATATAGGTTTGCGTTTCGCGGCTTTAGGAACTGAACCGCAGTTCAAGTTCAAGATCCTTAAATCACGTCGGGTTGAAAGGTAACCGGGCGTTCGCATACATATACCATTATGCACATATATATATAATGTAGCTATACCCATTCTTCGAACGCGAACAAACAGCTTCGCCGGAACATCGAGAGTTATTATTACACATATATGGTGGTATGACATATACAATATCAATATATACAGGTATCTTCATAAATTCATCTCACTTATTTTACGTGTAGTCCTCGTGCATGTGAACATGGGAACGTTTCGACTGCTGACGAAGGATCTACTGACACCAGAACGCGGCTGGAGGATGTTTTGCAAAGAAGCGATGACTTAATAACGTTGTTACGGTGCATCAGTGGTCGTTATTTTTTCATATGTTTTACACTCCTTGCAGTAAGACGGGTGCGTGAAACGACGGTGTATTGCGTCACGGTGTAATTCCATGGACAAAATATTCCTCGAAATGTAGCAGGAGAAAATATGATATCTACGTTTGCTATTGGACTCCAAGTTGTAACCGAGGCAAGTGGCAATCTCAAAGCTGCACGGTGCGCGAAGCAAAAAGATGTAGGTATATCGGTATAACGGACAGCTGCTCCGCAATGCAAACTCTGCGATACGAAGATATTGCCGAAGATAAGAATTGCTGGGCAGATTGAAGTGAGGTAAAAATATCAACGTTTCTCACCTTCAATAGGTGTTCGTACAGATATGTATGAATCACTGATCGTCGATAAATTCAATTGTCGAACTATACGGAACCTATAATGAGAATTTTCAGTTCTGTATTTCATTTGAATTGATTTTTTACTCCTTTTTTTTTGCAGCCTGCAGCGAAACCAGATTTGGTCTTCGACTCGGGATCCCCTCTGTGGTATTGTAAGAGGAGAAGAGACTCTCACCCTGAAGTTGAAAGCGTTTCAGATTAAGACGAACGGACGGGGTGGCCGAGTTTGACTGACGCTCGACAGCGCAGGCACCTGTCCGGGCCCTCAGATAGCCGCTCGTTTGTAAAACTAACATACAATCAAGTCGGTGGCGAACAAAGTGCCCCGGTCTTTGCTATGGAACGCGAGCTAGAACCGGAGACGATGGCGCTTATTACACCCTTGTTAGGAGAACGAGCTAGTCCACCGGTTGGCAGGTGTTCCAGTTGATTTCGGACAATTTGATAATTCAATTGGCCGGCCTACCGCCGTGGAACCACTCGCACTTATGCTGCTTACTTTGCATCGCTGCCTTTACAGCACAACGGCACAGCTCTGGCGGCCGATATTAAAGGTATACATATAGCAGAGACCGCACGGATGATTCAAGTATGGATTCTCACGTAGATAAGATTTGTTTTTCCTCTCATTTCCTCTCTCTCTTTCTCTCCTGTTGGTGATGAGAAATTCGTCGAGTAAGATAATATTTATATTCCTTTTTACTATGCTTGTTTTTCATTTGTTGAAAACTGAAACAAAATATCAAATAATGCGTACATACCGTCATCAAATTTGAGCAAAACGTTTGTGACGTGTCTGAACCAAATGAAAAAAAAATTTATTTACATACCCCTTCTGTACCTATATTATATCTTATAACCGCGCGAATGTGGGCGCGCCGGTTAGAATCAGACAGTGTAAAGGATTTTCAGGACTATCCGAGGATTTCTTTACAGCTTTGGTTTACCAGCCCACTTACCATGAACCAAAATAAGACACGTCGTATGCATATCTATATAGATATTATATTGCAACCTTCGTCTACATCTCTCATGAGATGGCACTCATATGTTTATAATACGGTAAAAATATCTTTTTGCACATGATATCGACAACGGTATGAAAATTGTATTGTTTACAATATGATTTGTACGGTCAGGATTAAAAGAATGAAAATAAAATAACAAACCAAATCTTAGGCCGAATTACTCGCATCTACATAATAAAATTATTTCGAAGTGTGCTACGTTTGACACCTCACGTTACAACTACTTCAACCGCACACCGGCTGCTACTGCTGCTGCACGAGCGAATGTATAGCTACCGTTAAATGAATTATCAAGTTAAGCTTTACATATATAACCGCGTGTATTTATATACACATAGAAAAGATAAGAACGTGAGTTGGTGTATAATGTGCATGGAGATTACCGCTGCAAGTTCCGCGAACGTGATTATACTGGAGAAGTTGACAACGTTTCGTTTAATCTCACCAAGTATGAGGTAACCAAGCGCTCGCATTTCCATTTGGCTTCAGACTCACCCAGAGGGTAAGAAGGATGTTTAATATATCTTTATTTTTATCGTATTTGACACGGCTAATAGCTCATAGTCTAAACATCGAGATATCGATGGTTTAACTGGTGCCCAGATGTATCTTTTTTTTCTTCCAATCGTTGCAACGTCATTTCGTTGTTATAAGTTTTTTACAAGATCCTGCAAAGCCAATCACATGTTTCTGGTGGATCTGTTCGAACTTTCTTTGTGATCGAACCGAGGTGACAGAGTATCTCAAAGTTTCCACCTTACCTAAAATGGAGAAATTTTCTGTGTTAGCTAAGAATCGTGTTGACATTCTCTCAGCGTTAACTACTTTTCCGAATCTCCCAAGATGGAACGTAGCTTTTAGAGGTTCGAAAAAAAATTCTAAAGTGCATCAAGCTTGGCTTGGTTACAATTTCAAACTTTTTGCCACCCCGTACACGATCGGCTGTACCGCGTAACACGCGGCGTGACTGATTGTAACTCCACTAGCGAAGAACTCTGCTGCAAAGCAGATAAGGAAAAAAAAAGAGAGAGAGAGAGAGAAAGACAAACAGAAACCATCTCAAGACGTACGAGTCGCGACGCCAGGCGTCTAGCTGATCTTAGGTTGTAAAGAGACTCGACGCCCCTGCACACGTACCTATATGCCATATACCCACGTCGGTGACGTTGCACTGGAGCACTCGCACTTTATGATGTATTTTGAGAGAAGGAAAACAGAAGCCGGCTGGGTACGTCGCGGTCACGTCCATTACCTACTTCCTGTACCCTGGTGAAGGGTTGCTGATGGCGTCGGTATACCGGCGTCGGATGACACCGGGTTATACATCGCAGTGGCTCAAGCCCCGGTCTGCATCAGAGACTGCAACTCCCTGCAGGGCAATCGGCACGACGGCGGCGGCGCGATCCTACGCGAGCTAGCTGCTTATCGTTAGCCTGTGTGCAACGGGCCCCGCAACAAGCCTCGGTAATGATAGATCTGCCCGGCATTAATTCCTTGTTTAACCAACAAACAACCTCCTTGGCATGCCGTTTAAGTAATAAAATATGGCGGCCGTGCCTTGGGCCGCTAACGACTGCCCGGCCGCCATTCATCCCCACTTTCTATATTGTATCTACCTCACGTGAAAGCTACCTGCACATCCCATTTCGATGTATACCAACACATATCATCTACATTCTCATCCTCCGGCAGGTATGCGCGTATACCGATACACTTAAAAACTCAAAACTCATCGTATATGTGTGTACAGCTGCTCCCGGTGCTCTGCAGTGTAGCGGTAGACAGACACGGTCGCGGTGAAGTCATACCGAGAACTCCTCCTTGGCGTTCTTCGTACCGATCCCCGATTCGAAGGCCGTCGCGTCGCGTCCCCAGGCTTTACTAGATGGGACGGGAACGTATTGCAAGGTATCATTTCCCCGGAACTCGTCAAAGACATTCACCACCACCGCGTTCTAACTTGTCCGTATCTTTTACTTTGACAGACGCCGGCGACGGTTGCTCCAAAGACCAACGCAACGTCCATACGTTGATTGAAAAGTATCGGTATGTCGCTTTTGAATCGCAAGACCCTGATTGCGCGATAGAACTGAAAATACATGTCGATTTTATAAATGGAGGTAGGCAACGCCGGGTTACGATTTTTTGCGATGATTTATAAAAAGGATCGTATTCATTGATATTTTTTCTGTCGTCGTAAATTATGTGAAATAAAATAAAAAGTACCTCTGCCAATAACAAATTTTCATAGAACCTGCTCGAATCTGTAAAACTATAAAATGCTTGTACTTTTTTCATTCATTGAATTTCATTATTTTTTTTCTTTTTTGATATTTTATTCGGACTGAACAACATCCGGTATTTAATTAAATTACATACAGCTCATGCAATTAATGATTAAATATTTTCTCGATCGATATCGTTTCTACATATATATATGTGATAATTATTCATCCAGAGTTTGTTGGTGAATTGAAAGCGATCGTGATATTCTCAGCGTATAAGCGTTTTCCAAGAAAATACCTTTGCGCCCATTGCGAGGGGTGGCAAAAATCCTGATCCTCAATCACCCGAGAAACACTCGAGCAATGAAAAAGCACTGTTCCTGCGGCGAGTAATGAGCTTGGAAATTGCCGCGAAATGTCTACGTTTAAGGATATCAATGTGCATGATCAATAATGCCTACCTTTTGAAGCGTAGAATTTTTATTGAGATCGTATCAAAGTATACGCATTAAACTTTCCGCCATTTTATTACCCTCTCATCGGTGGTAGGGGGTAATCGTGAGATTTATTTCTATCCATTATTCATTCCCTGACAACGAGACGGTTCCGATTTTTCAGGATTTATGTAGATTTTTTGCTAACTCAATAGATCCTAACTCTAAGAATTGAAGCTAAGCCCACGATTTACATAATGCCGATAAAAAAATCAGCAGTAATTTTTCTATGGTAAATACTCCCAAATAAATACATAAATGAATAGGGTTTTTCATAATCTTCGGAATATTATATGGTACAAAAGTACTTATACCTCGTGATTATTTAAATGCATTTGACTATGATTACAGTCAAAAAGAGCTGATGTTTAACCGTAAGAGTCTACCGACACTATAGTATTCAACCGAATAGAAATTTCCAGCCATAGGACGAGAAGAAACTGGTTATCAGGGATTCTCTCCTACTTGAAGTACATGCTCCGACTCAACCCCCTGCACACTATGCAGTAGGCAAAGAAAGAAGATCGATCGAAAGTCGTAGATAAGAATTAAGATTTCCCATGAATTCACTTGCAGATCCCTTCGATGTTCCAATGGGGATCTAATGAGACCAAAAAAATCTCTTCAATCGGTGCGTATATTTTGTTATGGTAAAAGTAAAAGGCGTTCGTCCCACGGTGACATCTGCCGTATAGATCATAGATCTGCTTGTCCACGCATACATAAATATTGGAGGTACAAATCGATCACGGCGTGCAATGGTACATCTGGTCAATGAACACATGATTGAATCATGTAACTCAACATCAGCCACACACGTTATATAAAAGCAGATATAGCCACGCGTTACGCATTGACAAGTGTCCAGCCCGGTTATCGGAAAACCATTGCTGAGAACAGGTGGTTTCACTGGTTGACGACACCCTTCAACTAAATGGAGGGAATTCTCATCATATAATTGAGCATTCTGTCGTCATGGCTGTAGACCGATTCCCTGCGGTTAATAAATGCAAACTGACTAAAACGATAAAAAGATGTAAATGCACTTTCAGACAAGAGAAAGAAAAATTCAACATGAACTTGGTAGATTGCATGAAACGGGTAATTTGCACTGCGATCAAGATTGAACTGGCAAGTTTCGCTCCTCTTAATCGTACTCTGTTTTTTACTGAATGTTTTTTGTTTTTTGTTTTTTTTTTTCTCCAACTCTGTACAGTAATTGAAAATTATGTCGTTAAGAGAATATTTTCATGTGAAAATTATTTATTTCTGCAGTTTTGCACACTATGATGGTCATATATATGTATAGATATGTATGGTGAATTTTATCGCTAAAAGTTTTGAGGCGATATTGTACACAATTCATGCAACAGTGGCTTGTTGCGCCAGGCGTGGCGAGTTTGTTGAATATCCCATGACTATAAATCGCCAGGGTTACCGGGTGCACTAAATATTATCAAGTGATAACCTGCAGGTTGGCAAGGTAATGTAACTCCCATTAACAGTTCCATAATCACGCGAGTTGTAAGTTAGAGGGGTCCCTAGCTAATTGTCATACCGCCGTAGTTATTAGGCGCGGGATACGATATACCAACATAGTGCACAACAACCATAATTATTAATCAGATTACACTAGCAATTTACATCTGCAGTTCCGTATTAACATCACCATTGCAACCGGCCACCGCGGACTCTTCATCTCTCGACCATTTGTTCACAGCAGTTTTATGCAACGTTGAAAATTTACTGCGCTCGCCTTGTTCGCGGGGCGCCCACGAGTATATATATACTTACGTAAACACGCCTGCAAAGATATATAGGAAACATAATTCCATTCATGCTATACGAGCAAGCAATCTACCCCTAGATTCTCTCACTTTCATTGGCCACGCACAATTTGAGGTACTTAAATATACGTACTGTGCAGTCTACGATTGTCTGAGATTATGATTAAAGACTGTTTAACGTGCGAAGTCTCGCTCAGTGCAGCGTGCCGAGAGAATTGACTACTGTGTCTCAAGATCTTTCGAATGTCAAAAGCTGCGTTTATATTTTACGGCCCATCTAGTAGCCGGGCCCAATCTTGTAATAATAATTTGACTTTGCTCACTTGAGGTAATATCTCATCGGTCGTTTCTGCATTCCTTGAAATTTCTCTCACAGTTTTTATCTTACTTTTTTATTTCTTCTCTCATTGAACGATATATATTTCCGACTGACAAATTCCACAGAAACTTGAACCGTATATCGTATGAGAATTCTAGATTAAAACGGTCAGGTACGAATTTGGACTGAGGTCAGGTGCCTGGGAGCAACACGTTCCCATGAGGCAGGTGACCGTAAACGACGTTTTCCATTACGAGGGGTTTAGTAATTCGTCTGACCTGGTCCATGATTTGGTAAATTAACACAGGACTTGCGACCAGGTGGTACGATGACCGAAGTTCTGATATTTTGAATTGATGGGCACCCCTTAACAGGGGTCACGCCTCATTTGTGCCTGCTTCGCATCAGGGAGCGTTAGTATAAGCAGGAATCCATTAGCCAATCTGTTACGTAAATAAGCATCGCTCAATGGGCCGCCCAGGCTGACCAATTCCACCGATACAGATGATATTCAGCTCTGCAACTTTCCAGAAACATAATTATCGATACCACACACTTCCGCGTGGACCTTCGGAGTTCGCACAAGGTTCCTCTTGAAGCCAAAGGCGCGGGATTAGAGATATCAACGGACCGGAGCTGAATATCCAATCCCCGTAATATCAGGACCTCTAAATATTAACTCTGGTTTAAGAGAAACCAAAAAAGGAGGGTATTTTTTTCAACTTTTGTGAAAAAAAAAATTGAAAAAAAAAACCGCAGTCACGTTTGAGGATTTCGGTTAATTTTGTTACGGTCTAACCCGCCTTAGGATGATCTACTGGTATGCATTATCATATTGTAATACGAAATGTTTATTATTGAGACATTTGAACGACAAAGAAACGATTTACTTAATTTATACCCCAATTTAATTCGGTCTGAATTGCCGGGATTAATGCACATGATTCAAGACGAGATGGGAGCTCAAAATGCTCGCCGTAAACACTCCGAGAGACTCGGTTTATAATATGCAGATGCAAACCCCCTGGATATAGTTGTCCAGTAATATCTTCCTCGGCTGCATCCGGGTCTGTCGAGCGAACGCGTACCTCCATGTATTATATCCATATTGTACATGTATAATACACATGAGTACACTGCACATCTTGTTATCGTCTGCTTTGCTCCTTCGCATCGCTTTGCATCGGTGCACGACTTTTGCCGGATATGAAAAATGCGAGGATAAAACTTATAACAGAGTTTATAGTAAGAAAAGGCTCCAGAATCACATTATTGTTTCACTATAGATCTATAAACTTTTTCTTGAGCCACGAAAATGGTATTGTTCACTTGAAGTACAATTAGACGACCTGAAATGATTGATTCAAAAGAAAAAAAAATTTCCATTTTTCGTCTCAAAATTCCTATCTAGTTTGATATAGTATTCGAACTCCCTCTTCGCGTAAGCTATGTACAAAAAAAAACATATATTTATCCGTGAAATGATTTCCATGTCACATATGCTCATTTGTACGAGTGGTACGGGGATACGAGTGAGCAATTAAAAAATGCGGGTCGAAAAGCTGCGGTGAAGGCTTCTCAAATTAGTCGCATGTTAACTACGCAAGATGGATCTTCATTTCATAACTTTTTTCCATCAAGATTTGGACGGCTACGAATATTGATCGTACAGATTAGTCGCAGTATTTCGATAGACACCTAAATTTAGGTCCTGGCGGACTGCAAGAAACCACGTTCTGAGATCTAAAAATCGTTTATAAACTGAAACAAAAAAGAATTACAGCAAGTAATCGGGATCATAGGATTTGATCTATAGTCGTAACAATGATTAAACGCGAGATACCTACTCTTTGGGACAACTTTTACTCTTCACAGTGTACAAACTTTGCATCTGCATGAGCTTTACGTATAAATACAAATGGTTAGAGGTATATATGCAGATATGTTCACTCTGTACGGGGAATACACGCATGCGTACAAATACATCCGTGTATGTAACCAGCACCTGAAAGAACGGTTGGGCTCTTTGAAAGTCTCAGTAGAAGCTGAAAACCTGCTGCTCTATAAAGAGGTGGTGCTGCACCGGAAGAGGAGCTCTTTGTAGCAAGTGCCGATTTCTTTAACCCGCAACACAACCTTTAGTTCACTTCATCCAAGATCTTTAAAGGGCTTGGAACCCGGGGTTCCTTTTTCCACACAACAAACCAACGCGATGCTCTCTTCCGCGGTGATCTAAAGCTGGCTGCTTCGCTGCACTGCTGAGTAGTAGTCTCTTATAGCGTTCAACCTTGTAAATATTTCGAACTTTCATACATAATTAACCACCGTATTCAGCTCCCTCTTTTTCAGTCTACTACCAGTTGTAGTCGAAAAGCTTTTAAGTCTATTATGCAAACTAGAACCGCTGCAACTTAGAGTACTCGCTAGAATATATAATAACTAGAGCGTTCCTCCGATACTTGAGTTAGTAGGAAAGGTTATATTTCGTTCGTTTCTAGATTTCGTCTCTTTGGTCCACTTCTTGAAAAGATTATCATTTGTAACGAGCCTAATCTAACTCATACTTCCTGCAAATAATCTCCACGCACAATATAACAAAAATACCGGATCTTTCAGAATGGATAATAAATTTTAAATAACTTAACTTTCGCTATTAGAATATTCTAACGCATAGCTTTGTAAGACTTCTTACATTTTATCGCTACTCAACTCAGGCACCAACAGCCTCTGGTATTATAAACGCATTGTATACGCACTGCTTAGAATCCTTTATAGCTATGTTTACCGGCTGAACAAAGTTTCCAGAATTTTCAAACCCCGAATACTTTGGCATAATTCGCTGTCCACTTCAACCATTCGACATTTATACTGACCAAAAGCGAGGAAAGTATTCATACTCACTCTGTCATGTGATTTTAGGAACACAAAAAGAAAAAAACGAATAATAAATGAAAAACTTTTTTGGGTAAACGTCGAATAATTGCAGACAGTTCTCGCTCTTTATCTGACCCCCACAATACGTTGTTCGTCCTTGATTACAAGATAATTAGTTTACTTGATAAAGTACCTAGCAAAGGCCGTGAGAAATATCAAAGTAAAAAGACTGAATGAGAGAAGAAATAGCCTGCTTGACGGTAAATGAAAATATCAATTACGTGTTTACCCTTAAACATGCCTACAAGTGCTTACGTGTATATACTTATAATTTTCATCCAGATGATGATCTCAACTCCATTACGTTGTACGTTATCACCAAAGAAAATCACATACACAGGAAGAGCAGAAGAAATAAGGCGAAAAATACACAACAATTTTCACATACGCTCACAGGAAAACTTCTACCAGCTATTATTCACATACCTAATCTTATACCTTTACACTTACACAGAAGACATTAGGCGGCTTCACGAAACCTGCTGCAGGATTCCCAGGCGCGCGAGGGTCGTTTGCAGTGAAGCACCGAGAGATGAAAAAACCGAAGCAGCGGAAACAAAATCGTTTCGTTGTGAGAACGATATGTATACGCAAACGTGAAGTTTGCAATGCAGTCATAAATCCGTATAGATTTCTATCTGCTTCAGCGACCCCCAGGGTCATCGCTAGGAGTTACCCGAATAAATTCAAAGACTGAAAAAACTCACGAACGGTGCCGATTCCGCGTGGGTGGTCTTCGGAACGGTTCCTTGCGGCAACGGGGAATACACGTCGCATTACATAAGGGAGGCTTAATATTGGAGGTTAAAGGGACACCAGTGACTTGCTATCGGTACACACGCGCGTAAATTAATTTACTTGTACCTCCTTGCTGGAACCTTTTTCCGAAAATTTTTGGTGATTAAAGGCACGCCATGTGGGCTTATAATCTTAAGGATGCTAGATTAGGTCACGGTCTGAAGTAGACGCCAGATGGTTGTATCGCGCGGTCTTTCGACTCTCAAGTATATCGGAATGATTACCGATTGACTTTGCGGCATCAATTTTAATTTTTACGACCCACGGATAAAAGTAGGTGAGACTTCTATCGTCTTTTCGGAAATTTGAAAAAGTCATAACTGATAATAAATGAAATCGAAGTAACGCCACAATGCGATGCTGGTAATTTATAATGTGTAGCGAAAACGTTCATTCGTTTCAAAATCTTTGACGTGAAAAGCCAACTCCTGCATATTACGTGTAGTGTGTAACTTACCTCTGATGAAAGGGGAGATTTGCCCATGTTACATCTGATTTGGCAGCGGAAACAAAACGTAGCCATACGTCATAATTAGCCGTAAGAACTAGACAGGACCACCCGAGTGAATTTTACGACCGTCACCCCTATACATTACCCTCAATTAAATCAGGACCGCCGTAGAAGGGTTTATCCTGGCATACACGTTTATGAAATTTCTAGATTATATAACTCCGCGGACCTAGTTGGGATCAGCGTGCCACGGATCATGGTTATCCTTTTCCATAACCCTTTCGCTTCTCATACAGACGTTGGTTTTAATCTTTGAAAGGAAGAGATCACCCGACTGTATCATACATGTAAAGGGATATTACAATACCTTGCAAGCGACTGTTCTCACGGTTTGAGAACTACGGTGCGTATACTTTGTACTTACCTTATATTGCATACCTCCTACATTGGAGATTCACAAACCTCGAGAAGGCGCTCAAAAAATATTAAACACCACGAATGCGGCGGCTACTCTAATCTATACAGCGAGCAGGTATTTAGCAATGTTCGCGGTTGCAAGAGAATTTTTTTTTCTGTGAAAAATCATGATGATGGTGATAATTTCCTTTCTTCATTTTTACGGTTATAGAGCTTCCAAAAGCGACTCAATGACGTTAAGTTTCAAGGGTTCTTTTTTTTCGTGAGTATAATTTATTCGTCCACCGCAACATTGTTGTTGCAAAGCAGAGGCATTTACTTGAAGAGACGATAGAATCGTTATTCAGGTTAAAAGGATTCGGGCTATTCCAGCAACGATCCTGACGGCTATCGTCTGGGCTTACAGCATCTTTTCTAGCCAGCCCCGTAGGACAAAGCGGTCAGAGATACCAATCTTTTTTCGCAGGTAAGCATTATCTCGACCCGTCGTGAGTGCCAACTAATGCATTCTTTTTTTTTTTGCCGCAAGTCACTGCGTAGGGCAATTCGCCTCAGCATCTACGACGTCGGAAAGCTCACCACCACGTACGTTTTTCGCCTCGACTAGAGTGATAGGTCGTATGATTCGGGTTCTCAAAGTGATGCCCACCAATTTGCCTGGTTAGACTGTTCGAATTAATTATACGTCACGTCGACAACCTGATCAAACTTTCGAAAACCCACGATCAACCGTAACTCCCGTAATTGCAACATTCTTGTGTTTGAATTGATTCATCTTTTGGTTCTGATATCTGAAAAAAATTTTCGATACTTTGTCGGCAGGAAAAAAACTCCATCCACTACGTCTGGAGAAAATTTGTGATCCTGGTAGGGCTATAGGATCGGGTAACTTCAGTTCAGAATTCAGGGGCGGACGGGTTGATTCGTCAAGGGTTGCTTCAAACACGTGTGCCTTCTGGGCTGTGACCAATTGCTCCGGATACCCGCTTCTCTTGTGTTACTACCAAACTACCTCCGAGTTTCTTATTCGATCGAGCTGCAGTGGTGACTTCCTCTCGTTCTGACGGCAGCTTTAATATTGAAATAAAAGCCCGCAGACTCCAAAAGTTGTATAGGTATTTGAAATTAAACCAACTCGTAGCCTCTTCCTCCGATCTTTGCGAATATGCATTCGTAAGCATCGCTCCGAGTTTTTGCGGTATTCTTTCCGTAGAGTGCATTCGGCCGAGTTGATTATAATTATGCAAGCAGTAGGTACCCCGCAAGTGCAATTTTTCTGGAATTCCACCGAGTTTAAGCTCGTGGTCGGGCGCACAATAAATTGGAATAATTTTCGCGTTCCAGTTATTAAATGTCGTATGTGGCTCGGAGGTAGTTGTGAGAATATTATTTTTATACAAACTCTTTTTTACGTAAAGATTCGCCGACAAAATTAGTTGTTATATCGATCTCGAATTTCAATCGAAATCAAGTATTCAATTCTTAGAGCTTCACATGTCTTCCATTGTCAGCATATTGCAAGAAAATTATTCAATGGTAACAACAATCGAGATTTCAGCTTCGCTTCTACGAAATGAATTTACAACTTTAAAAGGCATCTTTGCACGGTTCATTTTGCATAGGTTCGTAGAAATTTCAAACGCTCCAATGATTTGAAAAAATTCGTTAGCTCCGGCTCCTCTTATACTACAGAACTTTGCTGCGCGGAACTGCACGCTTGACCCAATGTTACATTCTGCAGTACCGTATCATCCCTCGAATACTTCCATGAACTCTTTGAAAAGCCTTCGGGACTGATGATATTCTGCGTGACGATTCAAAAAAATTTTCCAATGCTGTACGCACACTTTAGTACTCGCCCAACTACTGACCGCGCCGGGTAAAAGGCCTTCGCAAATTTCATGCATCTTATAAGGGCACGCCGAAGGTCTGTTCTTGAATAAAAGATGTTCACAATAAGTTCAATAGCCATTGGAACCCCTGTAACTATATGTATCCTGAGTAATCTGTATTTAATGTACATTAGATATAACTATCTCATAATGCTATTTATTTGATAATCTTATTGTTAGTTACGCCGCGATTGGAACGGTGGAAGAAGAACAGCAAAAAAAATTGTTCAGAATCGTAGCGAGCTGGATAAATTTCTGCTTGGGACTGTAGGTAGATAGAGGAAACTCGAGTTTGATAAATTGCTTTCTCCTAGGTAGAACGGCGGCAGGACTGAGACTCCGTTAGCACGTGATATTAAAAACTTAATTCGTTGACCGACGTCCGTCACGGGACTTTTCCAAGTTTTTCATGGGACTGACCCACGGTACCGCGGGAGCATAGAGCTTCAACGATATTATTCCACAGTCTCAGCGATCGGTGCTTGAATTTACCTCGATCGTGGCACGAGCCGTGAAATCTCTACTATTTCACTTTCGACAAAACAGAAAAAGAGAGGCACGTGTCCAGGCTGACCCCGAACGGACCGTGGGACTGATGGAGAGCAACTTCTATCGCGGACCCGGAGGACCGCCAACCTCGACATCCAGCGGACCAAAGCTCCTCATCGAATATAGAGCACTGAACTCTTGCCACAGTGTAGCTATCTGCTTCGAAGAATCGACTTAACTCGTTATCCGACCAACAAGGTATTTCGCCATGTATACTATACTTGTTAATAGGTGGTAAGAAACAACCATTTGAACGTTGATAACAAAAAATACATGTAGACTCGATACGTTAATGCAATAATACGACGATACGGTCTCCTTGTGTAATGATGTAACCATTATATTATGTTTACAAGAAATTGTTTTCTCGAGGGTTATTGTACATTGAATGTACATTGTATAACCGAGCTCCGAGCTCCGAGCTCGATGTATCCGCCATGAGATAATAAGTATAAGCTACATTAAATGCAACAATAAAGCATAAACGTTTTAGCAGCGCACTGCAATCTGGAGTATTAAAAATATAGGTATATATTATATGACAGAGGAATGGATGCGGATGGAACGACTGCGACGGTAGTTGATATACTACATGGAATGACTAAAGGGGGACGGCGGATGGACGGTGACGGCCCGTGAGCGGCCGAGACGAATGCGGATTAGTCAAGGACAGCGGGGGTCTACCCGCCACCCGGCTTCCCGACTACTATCTCATCGTCTCTCATCGTCTCAAACCGCTTCTCTCGCAGTTCATCAGGAATCAAAGTTGAAAATAATATATTTATAATTAAACCTGCAGCGTTTATAACTTAATTCATATAATTTTTCGTATACGGCGTGCGCAAAATATTCAATGTTATTGCGAGAAGGGTGAACAATTTTTGGTGAATATAGTAGCTTCGTGATTTGTAACGCGTAGAACGTGAAATCACGGCACCGAGTTTATATGTAGGTGTATATCAAAGTCCCAGGAGACAGTAGAATTACATGAGCTTCACATTTTCGTTATTTATTTACTTTTTCTTTGTTTAAAAAAGAAAAACAGGCGTGATTCGTCCTGTATTCCTCAAACCATCAACCCTAGATGGGATCAGTCCAGTGAAAAAGCATCCCTGAACCTTTTGCTCCCAATCGATATTGCGAGTATTAGCTTCACCCTTATATATACTATAATATATATACCTACATGACATACATATGTATTTAGAAATGTGTCGACAATACACTTCGACATATTTTGCACAAGTGCAGATTCAAGAACCTATGGCACGAACCCCTGCAGAATAAACAATGTCCCATACTGCCGACTGGAGCATAGATACACACCTGATTACTCACTCTAATGAAGGCATCGTTAAAACGTTAGTTTGTGGTGCAAGAAGTACCAGAGGTCCCCGTCCATGTACACGGAAACGTGGCAGAGATGATATCGGGTCGTTAGATCGCTTCGGTGAACGTGGCCAGATATATTTATGGATCGCGGATCGAGTTACGTCGAGCACTTAACTTTGTTACGTGTATTGTTTTCAACGAAAGCGGAACCAGTCGACCCTCGGGACAGAATGTTGGCCGATTTTCCGCAAGATCAGAGACGTGGAAGGCACTCTTTCTTTTGAAACAGGAAAATCCTCTTACGACGACCAACCTTTTCCTAACGTATGAATCGAATGACACTACTACACCCTCTCGTATACGTTAGCTTCCACTCCTATCCCGCATTTAATGGCATTACTGCAAGGAAATCAAGAACCAAAGGTATTTTATTTTTCCCAAGGCAATTATCTGTGCAAAAATATTACACTGAAAAAAAACAACCAAAAAACAATACTTGACATATTGAGATCCAATAAAATACTCTACTTTCTACCAAACATTATTCCTCCCAAGAATATTTCTTATTATCTTTATGGAATGACAAATATAATGGAACTTCGATTGAACATCTTCAATTGAGATGTAAACATTTTATTTATTTTACAAAAATGAAACTATTGCAGCGGATTTTTAAGTGAATAATATCAGCCCAGAAAGATTTACTCACGTAATTGAATGGGCAGACGTTTATTTGATACGAAAAAAATTTCATCTACTAATTTGAGTAATAAATTGGAGCACACTGTAAAAATGATTTGCCAAAAGTTGACGACGATTTCGGTTGCTCTGATCGCGTACAATTCAATCAATCGAACTAAATTACTTCTCATTTCCTATACGACCACGAAGAATGTCCTCATGTTAGGTAAAGTTCAGCTGGAAGCAGATTACTTTATTCTATCGAATAACCAATTTTAATATAAAAGTAAATTTGTTACGCTTAGATGGACGGTAATAAGCAACAACGTCTTAACCAACAAAAAAATTGTTTTTCAAACTATTGCGAAAACGTGAAGCGCGATCCGCGTCATAAAATGTATCGATTGCACGATTTTTTCCTAAATGTTGATTGAGACGTTATTGCTTAATACTATCCAGATAGGGTTGCAGAATTTATAGAGAACGGACCAATTATTTATCGACTAAGAATTTGTAGGTTCATTCGAAATGTTGACATATTCTTCTTCTCAATAATAGGAAGGAATCTTATGACTGCTAGAAGATCGAAGCCATTCCAGTTGACGTATCGAACTATCGATCGGGGAATCGCCCCTGTTAGATCCCCGCGGTGTTGTGACGTTGCAATGGCATTATTGCACCGCACCGTCATAATCGATTCTAAAGGCCCTGCTCAATCGATCGAGATATTCCAGCGCGGGCAATTAGCGGCCGCGGCGTCTGACAGCTGATTGACGTCCTGGCGCCTCCTCGAGCGCACCAGCGTAAAAGTCAGTAATGTTTATGGAGTATAGATCGGTTATGGGGATGTAAGGAATGTATCGAAGATGCAGCATATAACTAGACACCTATATACATAAACACATGCATATGTACAAACATGTTTTTATTTTTGGCGCCAAACTGATGGAAGGGATCTGGGGGAAGACCTTACGTCGCTTTCTAACTGCAGTCTAACCCGACAAACTACCTCCTCGTGCTAACTGCTGCGGATGACTTCGAAGCTTGTCGGCTGCATCTTCATCGAATTATCAACTAAGGCGATGACGGTCAGAATTTGGATAAAGAAATATATAAGAAGCAATTTATTAGGCTTACAGGTTTAACAGCTCGTCATTATTTCAACGTGATGAACACATGCATGAGAAGTTCATTAGTCAGCATGAAAGTATTTGAAATTTAGAACAAAAAAAAATGACGGCTTCAGAACGACACCCGAAAAAACGGTAGTTCAATTATTATTATGTGCACAGTAAAACGTACTGGTAAAAATTGCAGCTCATACTCATCTTTGTTGTGAATAAAATGTGACAGATGTTGATTCCAAACGCATTTTTGTAATGAGAGAATCGATACGGCACGGTAAGGTTCGGCAGCATAATCACCGATACCCAAAAATATTTATACAAGCAAATCGGATCGATGAACTGTGTCGAACACGACGGCGTGTGAACGATTAATACGTGACATAGAGTGAGATTTATCGAATTATAATGTTTATTCCTATACGTTTACCACAAATGAATTCGACCCGCGTAAAATATTCACAGATTGGTGGAGCTATTTGACCCATTTACAAGGAAAGGCCACGACCCTCCACAATATACCCTCCTATATAGGTTTTAATCTTGCTTGAATTCCGAGGCATGGAATGTAAGCAGCAGATTTATGGATTCACTGCAGTTCATCATTGTTGGATTTATTTTTAATTTTGTCCACGGCGCCTATATATCTACGCCGAGTAGGAATCGCTGATTCGAAACGTGATATCACGATGAAAACCTTGGAGCAAAAATCTTTAATTTTGCACAATCCGGCGCGGTCTCACGCGCCCCTCTCACGATTCGATCTTTGACGTGAATATTTTTCATATATCCATTGGAACTTTGGGAGCAGGTTCAAAAATTTATTGCGTGGTTTTCATTTCAAGGGGCACCCTCCGTACGATATTTTATATATATTTATTCATTTTATTAGGGTACGTGTATCTAATCAGAGATCGCTTCAAAGGCGTGATCGAATTTTCAGATCTGTATATACATATGTAATTTCAAGTCGATTCACAAATTTTCGTTTACCTCGAGTGCAAAGGATAAGCATATAATATATATGTATATGTATATAGTAGAGAAGAATTTGTTTGCGCCAACGCACGAAGAGGATAGTAAAAATATTTATTTACGTGCAGTAAAATACTTAGTTTAATGATATTATTGTATAATTCAATTTAAAATCACCGACAAAAATATCAGAACCAGTTTTGAATGGAAAAATGACTCAACGACCATTGTGAATAGGCTACAGATTCGTTCCTATACTCCTCGTTCTCCAACTATTTTTTTTTTCACCACATTTTATTTTCTTCCTTTTCCTCGGTCCGTCTCTGGCAATTATGATACCTTTTTCCCGTGAAATTCCAAAAATAAAGAAATGAGGAAAAAAATAAAATCGAATTCCCGTATACGAAGACTCGTGGTAAAGAAAAATTGCAAAGCATAAATTACTTACTTCTATACACTTACTGTTCTGCTAATTGTAAGTTTGAGATGCAGAGTGAAGATCGATTATATGATTTTTAAGGATCTTCTCCGACCAGGAATTTTGTTCACCGTTGTTACCGGATTTCTTTCACCATTCCCGCGGGTCAACGTATCTAGCAAGAACCTACCAATGTGCCGAACGCTCGTTTCCACACAATTGAAATTTCGTAGAAAGGTTTTCCACCAAGCAGCTTAGCCGCATCTCCGTTCTCAAGGATTTTGACCTGCTGTTGAAGGTACTACTAAGGTGCAGTCAAGACGCGACGGATAATTTAACGTATATCGTTTCGTATCAAAGAAAATTGAAATTGCGCGCCACGTACGTACTACAGCATCTTCTGCGTTCTTGTACCTTTTCCTTTGATAAACTTTTCTACATGTCTACGGCAGCCAAAGAATATAAAAATGTCAACATTGCGGGGTTTTTTACTTCCGTGAACTACTAACCACTACAACCTTCAACAATCTCCATCTTCTTTACCGATTTACGAAAACAATTTCAAATCTTTTTCCTCCTGGTAATAACCACTGGTGGACTCTGCTGGCTCTTTCCACACAATTGGATTTCCAAAGAAGGGTTCCCAAACGACCTGTGACTTATATATAGTCTAGTCTACTGTCTATCGACTATACTTACCGAGGTATATACATACACTTATACCTGCCCATATACGTGTTCATAGGTATGTATATAGGTATACTCGTGAGCGTGGTATACCTGTGAACGAGTATTCACTATACCTAGGGATCGCGTTCAGGAATGTGACTCGAACCAGACGGGGAGTTTGTGGAGAGAACGATCGGGTCTAGAGCCGGATAGGCATTGGGGATGAATCAAAATTGCAAAAACATATTTTTGTATATTTTTTTACAAAAGAAACGTGTTTTATTTTCGAGGTCGTTCTTCGCTGTAATTGTTAAGTAATAATTAATTTATTAGGATATAATAATAATTATATTGATGAGTAATAATTATAATTATAAAAATAAGAATAATAATTGTCGACACAAATGCAATAGATGATCGATGGGCATATTTACAACTATGTATAATATAATTTATATATAGTATAATAATAAATTCCTAATAATATGTAACACGTATTCAGTTACTAAGAATACAATTATTTGAATTTCACAATAATATATATTTATATGTGTATATGCGGTGATATTTACAAGAATAAGTACACTATTTACAAAGAGTCTTATGGCCTAGTAAGCGTTAAGTGACCCCCGTCCAGAAGGGGCCAGCAGTCTGTAGGAACGAGGTCTCACACATCGAGTCATTTGAGACTATAATTCAATTCATTTTTACAATACGATCGCAAATTAATAATCAAGTAATAGGAATAAGGGCTCGTCCCTTTCACACCGTGCGAGCAGTGCGAACGATCACCACCTTCAAGTCTTGTTCTCATCCCTTCTACCCTTCTTCTCATAAACATCATCCCCAGATCAAACGAATTCCGGTCGCACTGACCTCACGCACTCTACATTTTAACCGTAAAAAGATGACCCAAATTTGTTTCGCCTGTAACGCTAGACGAAATAAGTTCTTGGGTTTGTTGGAACAGGGGCCGAGGGGATTGCACCGGCCACGGTGGTCGCCGGTACCCCATTCGGCCCCGGTGGTTCTGGAATAGTGCTGTAGAGATGACTGCCTCGTGAAGAAAGGCTCGCTGGTCTCGCATTAGTCGTATGCAACGCACTGTAACCACCATGATGTTGGTGTTCAGCACCGCTGTCCTCGTCTTCGGTTCTGCTGGAAGCAGAGCTCACGTAGGTTGATTGGGTAGGGGTTGGGGTTGGTGCGTGTACGGGAACAACGAGGCTACCGTTTGGTTTGGTCCATGCGTCGACTGCCGAAGGTGCTGCCGTGTACCTTGCCGGTGCACGATTCCGGTCGGATGAGAGTTTTTTGCCATCCCTACGTTTGTCAGAGTCTGGCATTGCGAATCGAAGCTTTTCCCAAAACCGTTTTTCACCCCACACAATCACGGTACAAGTTTGGAGTAGAAGTTGGAGTTCTGGATCACAGGCTGGCGGCTCAGTGGCCAGGAGAAGTACGACGCGTCTCCGACGGCAGCTGGGTCTGATACCTTCCAGGGCGGTACGTAGGGCAGAACGAAACTCAGGATGCTGCCAATCGCCGGATAAAAATACGGGTGAAAATACTATGATGATACGTCTGGCAGCAGCCGCGGCTGGTGGAACCGCTTCCTGCGGTCTAGCCGGTGGCAAGTCTCTCCAATGAAGACAGAGAGCAAGACCAGATTGTTCGAGTTCTGCAGCTAGGCACCTGGACACAAAGTCTTCGTCACGGCCGCTATAAACTATATAACCGTCAAATAGTCGGTCTCTTTCCTCGTCCAAAGGGGGAGTCGCTTTGCCAAGTCGAAGGCCATACCGCGCGTGAGCCCAAAGTCGGACATCCTGTCGGAAGGCAAAGGCCAGTGCGACAAATAGACAAACTGCTATTACCGCTACCAAGGCACCGGCTAATAGTGGTACGAAGTTGCCGCCGAGGAGAGGACTATCCTGAGCTCCACGACTGACGGCTTCCGTGGCAGGATCACCGCAACGTTGCATAGCCTGAGCGATTGTTTCTGCCCCATCACGACAATACATTTTTTCAGAATCTCCAGGGTGCTGAGTCAGCCAAGTCCTGAGGAGGGCAGCATTTGTACATTCACAACTCCAAGCATTACCCTCTAGAGCAACCCTGACACCGGATCCTGCGCTGGGAAGAGCTGTCCATGGAGGAAAGTCAACGATGCGATTGTTGTCGAGACGTAATACCTCGAGTCCCTTCAACTTAGTGAAGGTGGTGTTGCCAACAGTTGCTATGGCGTTGTGGTCCAGGTAAAGTTCGGCGACCCGTTCTAGCTGGTCGAACTCGTATCCCCTGAGTTCGCGAAGGGCGTTACCCTCGAGGTGGAGAACCTTGAGAGCGCCGGCACCGACGAATGTGCGATTGTGAAGAGCCGCGATTCCGCTATTGTTTAAATATAAAACCTCAAGCCTACGCTTACCAAGGAACACGTGGCTACCCAGATCTCCAAGTTCATTTCCGTCCAAATATATCTCCGTAGCGTCCATTGGGATGCGTTCCGGTACGTGATTGTAACCCGCGTTAGAACAATCGACCACGTTACTGGACCAGCTGTGATCGTGATAACAGGAACAGTTGTCGGGGCACGTCATCTCACAGTCGCAGGCATCGAAGTCGCAGCAGTGACAAAGGGCAAAACAATGAGTCTCGTAGTGGCAAAGAAAGTCTTTTGGTTTCAAAGAAAGAAGTGGACGACGAGGGTAAGCTCGAGCATGCGACATTTCGCAAGTAACTGAGTCCAAATCCATTATTCGCGGATGTTGCCTGAGTCTCGCGAGTTCGTTGGCCGCAGGAAGCCACTCCATATTACAATCGCAGAATATGGGATTGTCTCCGATATAGAACATCGGTAGTTCCCGGTCAGCAGGAACTGGCTGAAGTCCAAGGGCACTACGTTCAAGGTGTCTGATTTCGTTCCCGTAAAGAACAACTTTTTCAAGATTCGTCTTTTGAAGGAAGGTCTTGGGGGCGACGGTGCGAATCTTGTTGTTGTTAAGGAATAGAGTTTCCACGCTGTCTGGTACGTTGGCATCAGATATCTCAGTGATCAGGTTATAGCTAGCGTCGAGCATCTTTATGCGAAGGGTGTTTCGCACCATGTAGTAATTCCCCAGCTCACTCACTTGGTTTGCGTGCATGTCCAGCCATTCGAGACTCGAAGGGAGATGACTGTAGTCAAACCACAACAGCTTGTTGTCGGACACGTTCAGCCAGACGAGAGTTGAGAGGCTGGTAAACGCGCCACGAATCTCTGTGAGCTGATTTCCATCCAACCGTATCGCTCTCAATACGGGGTTGTTGGCAAACGCGCTTTGCTCCACGTGTCTTATCGTGTTACTAGCCAGGTTGAGAACCTGAAGAGCAGGTAGGGACGCAAAAGCCTCACGAGAAACATTTTCCAGTTTATTACCAACGAGTCTAAGACCATAGAGCTGATCGAGTCCGGTGAAAGATTCATTATCGATTCTAGAAATATGATTATTTCCTAGATCGAGTGTTTTCAACGACTGTAATTCTCCAACTGCGTCCGGTACGTCATTCAGCGAGTTACCGCTCAACGAAAGATCCTGAAGGCCCGTGAGATTGATGAAGGCTCTAGGATGAACAGCCCTGAGATTATTGCTGTCTAGAAAAAGTTGCCCAAGGGCTGTTAGACCGGCCGTATGCACGGGATCCAACCTGGCGATTTTATTGTGAGAAAGGGTGAGAGAGTGGAGATTTCTTAGAGATACAAAGCATCCTTCGGTGAGAGTGTCGATGTCATTGTGTTCTAGCTTAAGTATTTGTAGGCTATAAAGCTCCGCGAATACGTGAGAGTCTATGCGAGTCAAACTGTTGAATGAGATATCCAAAACGACGAGTCTGACCAGCCTTGCAAATGTATCTCGATTGACCCATCGACTCGTTAGTTCGTTATTACTGAGATCGAGGGACTGCAATTGGTCCAAACCCTCCAGCAGCCCCGGTGCCAAAACAGCCAGAGAATTATTGCTCAATATGAGCTCCTTCAAGTCTCTACTGTTCGAGAACAGCTCCGGCGGTAGAGCGACAAGTTTGTTACTCGAAACATTCAACGACTGAAGTGCAGTAAGTCCACTGAGCGCGTGGTCTCCGACGGCAGCGATAGCGTTATCCTGTAGCTTAAGAACGGTCAAACTGCGCAGACCGCTCAAAGCGCGATCAGGTAAAGCGCTCAAATCATTTCCACTAAGATCTAGAATTTCGAGATTTGGGGCACACGGCGTCGCCCATTCTGAGAGCCCGAGGGATACCACGTCCTGCAACTTGTTGCGCGTCACGTTCAAACTGGATAGGCTCTGAACGGGACACAAGAGCTCCGCTGGTAAAATCCAAATGTTATTTTCCGCAAGATCAAGGTGTCTGAGATCCGAAAGACCACGAAGGGCATCCCGGTGCAATTCAAGGGTCATCGCTGACCAGTCGCTGTTATGAGTCCTGAGTGATAGTCGGCGCAGCGAATGCATAGAGGCAAATACCCCGCCGGGAAGATACCGGATTTTACAATATTCAACTCGGAGATTTTGCAGGCGCGGTAGAGGTGCAAGAAAACCGTGTGGTCCATCTAATTGGCTCTCGAAGAATAAAACGTCGCTGCATTCGAGTCCTAGAGATAAAACGGACTCTGCCTGAATCGAAGACAAGTTTCCAACGAGAGCCGGTGCGTTCGCAATTGTCCTCAACCTGCATATCAGAGCCTCCTCTTCACCTTCTTCTTTCCGCCATTCGCAGCCCCTTGGTGCCTCCAAGGTTGTGATGCTGCGTCCGATTACCCCGAAAATGGCAACTCCAAAGAAGAGGACGGTGAAATGCAATAAGCGAGCCATGCTCGCCGTGTGAATACACTGCACTTGTACACACCACTCGGCTATAAACACTATTCCAACGGTTCTATCGTCACGCACTCATAGTCACTTCACTTCGGAGCAACGCACTGCACCAACTTGCAAACAATCTGGCTGCTTACTACAGTCCCCGACGGACAAATCCACTTGGGAATCAATCACTTGAAATTTATTAGAATATAATACTACTGTTCAACTATTTATTTCTATAGCACTCGAAACCGTTATTATATATCGAATATAAGAACTTTGGAATTCACAATTTGGTGATTATTTGATGTAATAATTTTTATGGTTAACGCGATAAGCGTAAAGTTGAATATGTGCACTTACGTCTTTAATTCTAATCTAATAATTGTCTTTATATTCTGACGAATTGTTGAATACTAAAAGTAAAACTTTGTTAGCGCGCGTTATCATTTACAGCGTTGGAGAGTCGTACAACACTCTCCTTCGAACCTCGGAGCGCGACTGACTACTCGGCAGTGGAAACCCGAGTTGGACGCTCCGTTTCCTACGTGTCTACCGGCGTGGTCCTCCCCACCGACGCCACGCTGGATCCCCCACCCTACGAGACGGTTCCCCTGTCTCCACCCCGTTGCACCGAATCCCAGACACCAGACTTGAGTCGCCAAAATGCATCTGACAAAGAGAAACGTCCAAGTTTTTCATGAGAAACCGTTCGAATACTTCAAGAAAATGCCAATCAATAATTTTTAAACGGATTTCATACATCTTCGTGTTTAGTTATTCAATCAACGCCGATCACCTTTATTATCAGGATGGTTGTTACATATGTACATACGAGAATTAGTGCAGGGGCCGAAGTAGCGTACCCTTCTAAGAGGCTGACAATAATTGACAACAATTCAATGCTCTCATAATTCGTCGAAAGCACGCAGACAGCAAGAACTTGAAAATACGGCATTTCGGTCGCAGTGTTCTAACGCCCCGCAGTAGAATCGCTGGAAGTGAACACTTCTCTGGAAAAATATCGACGTCTCCGTTGAAAATTGAGCGAGCATTTGAACATCTGCTAATTTTCAGCTCTTGAATACTATTTCAAAATTCTACAAATTTTTATTTCAAACTATTTGCATAGATCCTCATAGTCGCAAGGACCAATTGGATTGTAGTGTTCCAATGAAAAATTAAAATTTGACCTTTCAAACTAGTATACCTAATTTACTGAAAATTAATCACACAATAATCAGCAAATGTAGCAAGTGGATTTTTGGAATTTCGGTGCAGGAAAGATGTGCATTTTTGAGACCGCTGCAGCAGGCGTGCTTCGTCTGTGCGGGGATATGAAAGAAACGGTCTTTCTAAAGTTGGGCCGAGTAGCGTCATCTGTGATACAATGTGGAAACGAAGCTGAAGCATCTTGAGAAGAACGTGAAGCCCTTTTTATTAATTGATCCACACTACTGATATTATATCTCATTCTACAATCATGCTTTGCGTATACGATCGCAAAATTTGCGGTATTGCGGAATTAAAAAAATCCCACTAATTAAAATCACATAAATAACATCGTGCATGCATACCGTCAACAAAAATGCTTATCATCAATTATTCGTGGGCGCGCTTGAATAATTACTTGTTTTTGTATGAAAAAAAAGAAAATAATCGATAACAACCAGCGATTTTCCCCATATGCGATTTAGATTTGTACCAAATGTTAAAATTCTGAATTTTTCAATAGCTCTCGGTGCGCGACCGTTATAATGCATCGGTTATTAGTTATACCGCGCGCTGACAAATATCCCTCGAAACAGCAGCAGCAGCTCGAGTACGTATTACAATTACACATCGTGTGTATCGTTGATGCCCTGTTTACACAAGCTGTTCTGGGTAGTTGATTGTTATGCATAAATCTGCTCGCCGACCGAACGCCTGGAAACGAATTAATTGGAACCCGGGCTATTCGATATACTTGCTACTTTCTCACTTGCTTGGGTACGTGTATATGTACAATTTTATAGCAGTTGGATAAATTTGGCGAAGTGGATAAGATATAGCGAATTGGTCCTCTTCTGGGGGCGAAGCCAACGCGCAAAACGAAACAAGCAGGAGGTGGACTAAAATGGTTTCTACACACCAATTGGTATACATGTCTACTTCTGCACGGAATTCCGCAATACCTATCGTTAGATATGTTTACCCCCAGTCAACAATGTGCCGCAGGTAGAATCGGCGACGCAAGGGGTGAGAATGCGCAGCCATTGTGTTTAATTATACGTTTACGAGTAGCCGGCATAATTTTGGTTTTTCATCTTCTACACTGCCACGTTTTCGATACCCTCTTCTTTTCTTTCTCCTCTCTCATGATCTCTCTTCTCAGTATTTCTCTGCATTGTTCTTTTCACCCCCCCCCCCCCCTGGTATCATATTCTCTCTCTCTCTCTCTCTCTCTCTCTTCCCCCTTCTCTTTTTGCTTCATGGCTGAATAATTTGTCAGCGGTTAGTCCCTCGTTGGCGGACTGAATATTGGCAAATTAACGAGCCCGCGCTGGCGACGCCGCGCGTTATTCGAAACAGTCGCCACTTCCATTGCTGAGATGTTTGCCGCGTATTACTAGCGCCCCGAAAGAGCGCTGCTGGCAAACGACTCACCCGTGGTAACAACTATCTCTGTTTTTTGTCACTTTCGTATTTACCCGAGAGAATTCCATGTGCAACCTCTACCCGCCCCTCGTCAATTTGAAACACATCCCTTACCTTTCACTCCCACATTATTGCAGTTCGCCGTAATTGTGTGTTCGAACAGCGATATTTAGAAATTTCTTTCATCGCTGGAGATTGGCCGCTATGCGGAGTGCAGATCCGTTACATGCTGTGTAAATTGTAGAGGAGTTCCCAGTTGAGATATAAAAAATTATTATAACTGTTGCGGATAAGCGAATTTTTTTAAACCGATTCCATGATGATCCGATTCAAATTCACTGTGCCTAAGACATTGCCCAAAGAACACGTACATCGATTGTCTAACTTCTCATCAAAAAGCGCGACATGTTTCTCTGTGACCTTCACAGCGAGATATTGTTGCTAGTATGAATCGTAACGTATAAATGCGTTGATTGGCTGATGATTGCAGTGATAACACAAAGAATGATGGGAAATTAATAAGGCGATTACATAAAATAATGACCCATCATATGACAATGTTTCTGCGGAAGCGTCACTGACCCAAATCCTATACCTTCCGACACAACCTCATCTGGATATAGGTATATGTACCTATACACGAACAAAAGGATGATCCATGGAAAGACAGGAACGGTAGCCTCGCTGATTTCTCATCAAATCCTCCCTTCGAAGGAAAGACGGCATTGAGGGAATAGTTCCTGCACGGTCATCGGAAACGCCGCGCTAGTAACAGGAGAACAGGAGGTCTACCGACGCCGACGTTGGTGGTAGACGCGGAGGGCGGCGTCGCCAAGAGGGAGCTGCGTTCTCGTCCCCGTCCAAGAGCTCATAAGTATGTCGTCGTGCGTGAGCGTAGAAGCCGCGCACGTGTGTTGACGGAGGCGGGCGGCAGGCGGAGTCTTCCTAGCGGACGATTTGCCCTCACTTTCCACTTGGCTGACACTTCGTGTACGGCGAACTTGAACGCGCTGTACAGCAATGGAGCGATATATTTCGTTGTCACTAATTGTACAAGTAGAATTCGTAGGTAGGTAGAAAATATATCCCTGGAGCGGTAAGAACTTGAGTTGGGAAATTGTGATCATGAAAATTGTTCGATAAATCGAACCGAGCTATGCAATGTTTTTCTCTATGCACGGTGTCAGATTATCGTATTATCTACGATTAGAATCTGTAGAATGATTTTTTGTATACTTGAGTTGAAATTGCGCACCGGGCTACGGCGAACAGCTGCATATTACGCGTATCAGTGCAGCATGAGGCGAAATAAAATTTAAAAAAAAAAAGAAGAGAAAGAATTTGAGAGGAACGTGCGCCGCGAAGTATTAAGAAAACCTCATTGAGTTTCACGGTGGTGCAGCCGTAAAATCGGTGAGGTATTTAAGCCTTGAATATCGTGTATGCGGTATCGGACAACTGTCCTGTTCTCCAGAATTTAATACCAAAGTGGATATGTATATATATACATATACACGCGTTACATAGGTATATACATACAACGTTTAAACGTGTAGTGACTGGACGACAAGCAAATTTTATACCACATCGCATAAATAAGTCGAGTTCATACCGCACGTTCAATGGGTAGGAGGTACCCATATACATATAGGTGCTATAATGCAGCGAGTGCCGCCGCTTGCAGACACCCACGAAGCCATTCGGTGCGCAGCTGTCAAAGCTTTTTCAGCGCCACGTGCGATTTGCAATCTCTGTGCGACACCGTTTCCATGTAGATACATATATATCTATGTACATACGTATGTGGTACATACTTTAATATACCTACCGCCTCATTCGAGCGCATCGCCAACTGGTGATCATATCGAATTACCAGTCTGCTGCAATTAGGAATGGGGTCGCATTTTTATATGTATATGTGCCGCGTGCCGCTATACCCCTCTGGGACGCGTCAAGTGGCTGCCATTATAAAACGCGAGAATAATGCGAACGAAACTGAGTAATAATTAGCCAACCGCACGCTTTGCCCCTCGAACTTATATATACCCTCGTATATTGTAGATGTAACAAATATATGCAGTAGCAGCAAGGAAAATCTGGAAAACCTGCCATAGTTGGGGGACTTTAATTTCAAAAATTATAAATGGCAACTCGAGGAGATCAGTGAAATTAGGTTTTGAGCTCATACAGGAACATGTATACAGTGGAGGCAAAACAGGAACCGCATAAAACATAGAATTATATCATTTTCAACCTTGCGATGCAGCTCGTTTTGCCCCCATTTCGGATTTTTGGTTGAAGTTTTCGTTGTATTCCTCGCCATACCTATTTATAAATAAATTGAAAAGTGTGAGCAATAATGATATAGAGCAATAATCTGATTCCAGAGTCTAGATTAAGTGTACAGTACCTACTTATTAGCCGCATGCAACACTGTACAGCATGGGTCAATGCGTGCATAAAAAAAGGTTCTCAGAATCGATTGATCTATCGAACCATCGATCGATCAGTGTCTTTCACATGTATACAATACTGATATAGTCGTTGCTTTGTTTCTCACCTGACTGGTTATGACCCACTCTAATAACGATAAACTTTTGCATAGTTATATTTATAGAATTTAGGCCTTTGGTCTATCAGCTTCAGGCATCAAGTATACATATGTTTACGCCAGGTATGTAGGTACATTGATCATTTACATGACCGCGTGGGGAGCGTAGAGAGCCGATCGGTTTAGCTGTCATTCGATGTGTTTACAATTAGTCATATGGCACATATTTACAACCGATGAGAAAACAAAAAGAGAAACAAACCAAAATGTATCTACGAAAGAAAGAAGAATTTTTTTACTTCAAGAAAATTGAAAAAAAAAAAAAAAAAACACCAAAAATGTATGGTATAAGTACATACAGACGTATACATAAGTAATCGACGAGCGTCCGCAGCAGATACGAGGATGATAGATTAGCGGTATGGTGCAGCAGCGCGTGTGGAGTCGCACGCAAGGTTATAGGTATATACAGGTACGCGCGGAGTCCGACTGCAGAGATTTTCTATACGTATATAATATGTACGGTACGTATAGAGAGTATATACGCTACAGGTGAGCCGCGTGAAGATAGCTGGCGAAGCCTGACAGGATCACGAAGTGGAGGACGAACCAAGCCCCGCTGTGAGGAACACGACTCCCCGCCGATCTTTAGGCTGAAGTTTAGCTCCTCGGCCGCAGACATCGAGACGTGTCAAAATAGTCATAAAACAAGCACACTTTCTCCCGCACCCTGCCGAGCGGCAGCAACCCTGACTGACGTATAAACCTCGCCTAAAAGGTGAAACCTTTTTTCGACTATATGCTCAGGGAGAGGCGACTAGGTGGGTATATAGGTATACGACCATATGTATACCCGCTAGGTGGGTACATAACCTTACTCGAAAGCCATGCGCATTCCAGAATCCATTAACCAGCCTATTAAACCTTATTTAAATAAGCGTATAGTATCACGCAACGATTTATCAAACTTTTTATTGCCAGTTTATTATTAAAGTGTCCGAACCTTGGCCCTAAAGTGTTCGGTTCAATTTTAAGTGGAAGCTAAATGAATGTATCATTCGAAACTATTACATAAAAGAGAAATACACATGTTGACGTGTCTCGATCACTGCACCCTCGAAAGTCCCATATACCTCCGCACAAGCATTTACCTGGAGCATATCTTCTGCATTCACATGATGTATAACGCATATGTCGTGACAATGGGAATAATACTTTTGTTCCAAAGTTCGACGACGTCAGAATACTATCTCACGATGCATCCGTTGCCAACGTCTTTGTTCGCGGACCACACCGTAAAACTCTACACGTCCTTGGCCAATCCTGAAGTGACACAGTAGCCAGATGTCCGGCCGTCTGCGTGTGTGGAAATCAATATCGTCGACGTATAGTACACCTCGTGTACCACTGGCTGTATATAAACGTTTGAACCGCGACATCAGGCGGTCTTCTTCAACTTCAAGTATCGTAAATGCGTGCTGGAGTTTATCGGTGTGTAACAAATTTTGGCACGCAGGCACGCGTGCGGCAGGTGCGACCATCGTACAATATCTCATTATATGCACGTGCCACGCGCAACAGACGAGCGATCGATGAACAAACAACGCGATGTGTTCATTATTTGTTCAGATTTAAAAAAAAATTTAAGAGACGAGAACGCTTCGCCGTTTCGTACAAATTTTTGAATAATTTTTTTTTTTCCCGATGGGGGTCTAGATTGCGCGACACATAAAACTGAATCCCGTAACATTTGTAACAGGTTATTCATTTTATCCTGCGAACGTTGAATGGGGATTGATTAGCTGGAAGAGTCCTCACGAGGGATACCCAGCAGACAGAAGGACTCGACGAGGGGTGGTGGTGTGTTTTACAACGAAGGGTTGCCCCTTGAAGAGCGTACTAGTACTTAGGTGTACAGTATACATAGGTATATATTTCCTGCTTCTAAATTCTCGTCCGCAACGCATACGTGCATCGATGCCGTTCGGTTTCGAGTCCTAAAACTAACGGCGTGCGGCAGATGGGCGATTGTCCTGAACCGCCGTATGTCAGCGGCTCATGCAGATCAAGCCGCTATGTAATGCGGCTAATGCGCACCGCAAACGTAGCCGTAGCCAATAATACAAGGCACCGGACGTACGCCGAACGTAGAGCTGAGCTCGGGTTGAGCTTCAACCCTGGAGAAGCCGCTTAGGTGGTCCCTAGGGAATCGACCAACCCTGCAGATACCGTTCAAGGATTTTCAACGAATCAAATCGCGCGCGTAATCTTTCGCGGAAAATGTTGGGGGGGGGGGGGGGGGGGAAGTAAAAAATTTCATACAATCGAATTAAAGTGAGGTGGAATCGCGTAAGATCGAAAAAAAAATCGAACTCACATTCAGAGTTCAGGAAGGATTGAAATAATTGACTCGCAGTGAGTTGCAAATTCGGATTTTTCACCTGCAAAAAATATATGCGCTTCAATCAATTTTGCTCATCATCCGAACTGAATATTTTTGTAGAAGCTGTTAAATGACTGGGGAATCACTCATCCTCTGCAATCGATCGATATTATTGAACCAAATAATTTTCAACCAACGATTTGAAATATCTTTTAGAAATAATTAAAATTTTACACACCCGCTGCATAGCAAACAATGTAAATATGTATACATTGTTAATTTATCGTGTCTACTTCCAAATCCTCCCTCATATGATTCTCCGATTAAAATCAAACTGGATTTTACTGGATTATTTAAACACAGTCTGCTGAAATTCTAACTATAAGAAACGGACAAAGTTTTGTTACTTTTTATTAAAAATACGAAACAGTCGCTGCTCCGTTGGTCGTTTAGTTCGTAATCAGGCAATACCCTGAGTCCACCCAAGGTGTCCCTCGAGTGTCGAATTTTTTCCGGCAGGACCCTTTCCAAGAACGAAATTAAATTTCCGAGGATCTTCGATTTCTTTTCATCCATTTTTTTTCTTTTTGCACACGTACACGACGTGGTTTGTGTGTCAGGTCAAGGCCGGGTTTGCAAGGTAAATGGCTGCTCGCACGATTTCTTCAAAATGTACATTTTAGCAGATTTTTCTTTCCTGCACTCGATTGTACGGAAAAAGAAAGAGAAGAAAAGCAAAAGAGAGCGGAAGATAGGGGGTTTTTGTTGGAAATTAAATTCAAGAAAGCGACTGTGAAATCTGAGGAAAAAAATTAACAATCGGTAAACAGACGCGGAATTTAGTATAGTATAGCTGCAGCAGTTTCGAACGTCACAACCGTATACTTTGTTATATAGGTATGTCAACCGCTTTGAAACCACAAGAGAGAAGATCGTCGGCTATGACATCAATAAATCTGCACCATATATATATATATATATATATGTATAATACATAAGCGATACGCGAAGAACCAAACACATCATATATCTGAACCTCCTTGGCAATATTTTGACAATAGAACTCTTTGACGAAGGGGCCGAGCACGAAGCTGCGGAGAGCGTGCACCACATGGCTTTTCGGTTTACATCGAAAATGGTTTTTCTTCTTCTGCTACGCTTCGACTTCACTAGAGATTGCTTCCATCGCACATGCACGCATTCATTCCGCATACGTACAGCATTCACACGTGTAAGTATATAAGTGTGTTTACTGTGTCGTATACGCTCTGGTGGGATATAAAGAGTCCGTGCATTGTACCAAATCCTACAAATATTGGCGAAATATTGAAAGCGTTTGAGGTAAATATCTTCCGCTTGAATAGCCGCGGGGATGGGATACCACCTATATATATACGTATACCCCAAGGCCCACCTATGGCTAACCATATCTACCTGCGGCCTTCGCCACAATAGTTCGTTGCCGTGTTTATGTAATCCTATTATACCGCATTGTCCCCTGCAACAAGAAACACTCTCAGAGGTGCTCATATACATCTATAACTTCAATAAACTCCCAGGAAAATGAGAAACTTGTCTGTAATCTACATTCGCCATAGCCAAGAATTTTTTTTATCAATCTCTCAATAGTTCTGTTACAACACAACGTAAATCGTCAACTGCCCTAATAAAAAATAGTAGGTATCTTGGGGCTTGACGAAAAATATTTTGGCAAATTTTACAAGTTTATAGTACGACCATAAACTTTCATTCTACCAAGTGAAGAACAGTTGTGTATATTGTACTATCATATAATCGTATATCGCGGGCGATTAACATAACAGTTGTTAGTGACGAAAAAAACAAAACTTATAGTCATCGAAACTGGGGTGGGCGTGGAAACGTGAATAGATGAATGTTACGATTAAAAGTTAACGGTTGTGTATAAAGTCGTTAAAAAAATAATTCACGATATTTCCCGACCCTAGCTTGAGAGTCACTGTGCAGGGAGATATCTTGAAGTCAGGAGGAGTTTGAGAATAAATGAATATAAGTTCCCACCGAATAAGTAAAAGACTGGCGAATCACACAGAGACGCAGCGGTGGGGCGCGCACCGCACCATTGTTGTCTTATTGTTGTCGTCTCCTACGGGCTTTGCCCTGCGTCGCCCAGTTCTTCCCTCTGCAGCCAGATCCCTCTTCGCCTTTGGGTTGTACTGGTCACCCACCAAACACCGCGTCCTTTGGGGAGATGTAACGAATGACGATAAATAAAAAAAATCATCATAATAATGATCATGATGGAAATAAAAAAGGAAAGAAGAAAGAAGAAGCTCTTCCGTCGTCAAAGTCAATATTTGAGTAAGTATCCTCGAGCGCTCCGACCACGAGCCTAATTCGTGTTGGTATAGAGGTACATTTTCGAACTGTTTCATATCCCGTATGCGTGCAGATATTGTGCTGAGTTATATATATACGCCAAACGCAACGTCCGCGTGCGTTTCACAAATTCCAATATTATAAGGCTGTGTTATATACGTTTGCAGCATCAGCAAGAAACAGCGCAATATACACTGTTATTTCAATCGGTCTCTTTTATTCTTCAATTTTTTTGATCTTCACTATTTGTTATCATTGAAGAATATGACGCACATTATTCGGAGCAATATATATTTCGATATCATAATAACCGTTAATTTAATTCCTCGATAAACGTTCGTCATTCGCTTCGACGCCATCGTATAAAATTAATGAACCCGATCTCGATTAACTCGTTATGCAGCCGCTTTTATCAATTACGCAAAAAACGATTTTTTTTTTTTTTCATCTATACACATCGCTGAATTTCAATTGCTCATAGGAGTGCTGCTTCAGATTTATCGCGAATGGATTCGTATAATTAGATAAAATATCATGGTGGAATAAATCGGACAGTTGAACGGCATTACGATAACTTTGGAAATCTCTGTACATATTCGCGCATTTACATACATTCAAAGCAAATCGCGTATCCTATAGCGAAGGCTTTCATTTATACCAAAGCTTCCGTGACCTGTAGCAGTATGTACACAATATGCATATGTACATGTATGTATAATATAAGCGAAACGAGCAAAATGTTTTATGCACTCACCCCCACGAACGAGAGATTCGATGGGCATGCAACTGCGGGGGTATAGCGTATCTGTAGAGACTCTGAAGCTCCCCATCCATGTACCTAAACATCTCGAGGATTCGGATATATTTCAGAGACAAGTGCATAAATATACATCTATCTTTGCATTCAGATCCGTAGATCTACATAAATTCAGCGAAAAGTCCATCACATTCGAGAGAAGTGAATGGGAGGATTGGATATGATGAAAAGAACCGAACGCTTCCAGCTCTGCATAAATCAGCTGATAGAAATTGGGGGGGAAAATAGTGTAAAATTACGGTTTCAGTATCGTTTTCGAGTGTGTTACGACAGCCCTTCAGGTTACCTTGACACTGGTCGAGTATGTTCTGTACTCAGTCGTACACTTGGATGGATACATGATACTCATACATGTGTGTCAAACTTCATTTCTCTAATTCGAACTCATGACGATTGAGTGCCTTAGTAAATGGTGAGCGGGTGTGTCTGGTTGTTCAAAGTCTCACGATTTAGCCGCATGTAATGAAATGAATGAACCCTTTACAGCTTCGCCATCCAAACGTAATTCATTTGGGAAGCAGATTCTTGCAAGCGACATAGTTATCGAGCTTATCTCTCGAAAATACGTACGAGAAGATAAAGCACTTATTCAAGCATAACTTGATCCCAATTGTTTTCTATATCTAACCGTGTAAACGTAAATTCTCTCTACATCTCTTTCCGGTTTATTTATATCAAACCTCCGCAGAGTTTATTCCCAAGTAGGATACAGACGAGTGAGACAGGAGTTTCAGTGATATTAAATGAGACGGAAAGAAACGGAGAGACTAAACCAGTAGAAACAGCAGCGGAATAGTAAAACAGCCGGACCAAAACAAAACAAAGTAGACAGTGCGAAACAGCGTGTATTCCGCGTGACCTACGACAAGACCTCGTAGCACTGTATATACCATACTATGTAGATCAGTGTCTGGTAGGCTAGCATCTTCCTCGACAACTTCCTTAAACGGCCAAAAGGTGGTGTCAACCTTCGAGTTCCTGCTCGCTAGCGCTGCTTTTTTTAAATATGTTGCTATATATTAAAACATTCACCGAAAACCGTCGGTAACCCGCTGCTACCCGGGAAGTGCCCGTGGCCTTAGATGATACTCCTAAATGAGATGAGGCATAAGCGCCCATGCACAATCAAGTAAGTTCGAGATCTCCGACGAACGTTAGTGGCGCAGCGAAGGTCAAGCCGATGTGGGTTTGGTCGGGTCCCGCAGCCATTGAAAATGCGCCGATAGTCGTGCCTCTGCCTCCCGCCCTAATAGTGACAGACTCGTAACGTGATACCGACGGTGTGATACTGCGATTGCAAAATGTACACGCAGATCGTCGTAATACCGTGGCAGCAACTTTGGTTACCTTTTGTCAGTTAGAATAATGACCCAATTTTCATTTTTTTTTTTATGATGAGAATAACGATGATAGTAATTAATTTTTGAATAGGATAGCTGTACAAAATAAAATCTCGTTCATTTCGGTCAACCACATCGACAAAGTTCGCAATAATCATGAACACTTTTGGACGAGTATAATTCTCATAGTTGCAGAGTGCGCTGAACAGTTCCCTTAAATTCGCAATTCTAGTATATCAAATAACGGATCGAATGCTCTCCCGACGTCGGTGATCCGGTTAAGGTTGGATATTTTTATTTGCCTAAGTTTCAACGGCGCAGGGGTTGTGCACGCGAAGGGGCGTATATAATGCTGGAGTGGAAGGAAGGCAATCGTAAATAAATCGGCAAATAGTAAGTGAGCAAATACCGAGTGCCGAGGGTTTAATGATCAAAACTGTTTGTCCAGTCTGGGAGCGTGCAGCTGGCCCGCAGATTTGATGCAATGGAAAGTCAGCGTTATAGCACAAGGCTCACAATCAGACCCAGAGCTTCCAGATCCTCGTGTTTCGATCGCTGCCACTTCCGACCGCTAGTTCGTTGGCACAGGTGCAGCTAGCCTGTCTATGCACTCTGCAGTTGCCCAGGTCCCCGTTCAGATGAAAAAGACACGAAAACAATGGGGAGCTATAGATGGACGTGATGAAGTTCTCAAATTTCTTCCCTTATTAACATCTGATTCCGAGAAACTGAACGAGATCAGTTTACTTCGTCTAAGTTAGGGACACCCGGATTATAAATATTCATTCAAATGCTACTATCTCTTTTTATTTTCGTTCCAAGCTATGAGAAAAAAATTGAAACTGCATACCTATGTACCTTCATTTTTTTATTTCATTTGATGCGAAGGGATACATGCGAACGGCTATCGGATCCAACATTGCGATCTGGTGGATAGTTGATAAATTTCTCTAAAGACTTTCTGTTTAATAAGAAACTTCTCGATGGTACCAAACAAAGTTCCTGTAAATTCCGTAGTAATCAAAGCGTAATTAACAAACTTTGTAGTAATATCCTAGCAAGAAAAACACATAAAAATGCACCTCGAAAAGACATCAGCGCGCAATACTAGGTAATTGACTACTTTCCACCATAATTAGGTAATTAGATTACAGGCTAGACTTAATTAAACAGTCACAAGGTCTAACGTATTCAAGCGCCGAACCGTGTGAGCTTTACTTTGGATCACAGGGAGCTTGCCTTTCAGCTCTTCTTAGAAATGTTTGCCGTTGAACGTTACTTTATGCGCACTGTAGAGGAAAATGTGCTCGCCATAAACTTCCCCATCATATACTGGATAAAATCGTGGACAATACCTATAGCTATTCTCGAAAACATTTACAACTCCTAATATTCAAGGCGTAATAATTGCGCTGTGAGAACTCAAATTACCTCTATTTAGAGCAAAAACGGTAGTAAATACGTATAAACCGCCTGAAATTTTATTGCCTTTGGCATAATTATTGGCGCATGACCTTTACTCGTAAATATATTATTCAAAAAGTTTGAAGAAGTGTACGGTTACTTTTATCACTCACAAGGCTCATACATCTGGTTCTCGTGTCATAAAATTATACATTCGTTTTCAGAATTCCTGCAGCTCATACTGCATAAAGCAGCTACTAAACTTCACGTTGGGGCGTCAAATCTTCTACTTACTTCTGCTCAAGATCAATAAATATCTATGAATTGACATTAAGCAAAATGTTATAACGTCGTTTCGAAATTTGATACGACCTGTTACTTTGGTAGCGAGATACATATAATTACGGACGTAAATACGTTCCTACAGTTACTTTGGAGTGTCTCGATATTATTTGTGCACGATGCAATTTACCGAAGCAGGTTAAAGTTGAGTGAAACTCTGTAGAAGTGTTGATCGAGTTGCATACCCTGTAGGCGCGTACGTTTGACATCGCACAGTAGCGAATTACGTATTAATAGTTACCAATCTCCCCTCGGGGTTGAACAAATGTTCCGTTTAGTGCTCATTTTAATGAAAATACATTTTTCCCCTCGGTTGTAATACCATCCCCGTATGTATGAACCGAATGAATATACAAGGGAAGAACAGAAGAGAAAAAACATTGACGCAGACTGCAAGAGACGCTGTTAATCCCTGCTATGAATTATCTGAGGCGCGGTGGGCCGCAGACCTCCAGGTTAACCCCTCCGTGACGAATATCTCTCTATATAAAAAGGGATCCCTGTTTTTTTAAATCGTCCCGTGATGCGTGGGATCTTATGGGGTCGCTCGATATCTGATTCCTTCTCTTTCCTATGGGATTTCTAACTTTATTAAAATAAAACGCCCCTAATTATCAACGCATGCAGAGCGGAAAATTGGCTAATATGCAACTTGTGCGAATCGAACGCAACATTATGTTTTTTTTTTTTTTCCTAATTTTATAATTTCAAAAGAATTTGAAACTCGAGACGTTTTATCGAAAAAATGATAATAACTTTCTCTTTTTTCCCACGAGATAATGGATGTCATGTAAAATTGTGGCGAAACACTGAGACAGCGTATGTTTGTAAGCGTGATGTAAAATATGTACAGTGCTGTTGTAGGTCTATACGTAATCCATATCATATTGCATAGACACGATCTCCGTGCCTCATCATAAATCCAGAGACCCCTGTACTGCAGTTCGAAGTTTGTTTTTTTTAATATGCTCACCGCATCAGGCATGTCTGACGCCCTAGTAACAGACGTAAAAAAAAATTTTTCTTCTCCCAGCAGGGATGTTACATATTGAGGATTAATTTAGTTCGGTTGTCATATATTATAGCTGCGGGAAATATTGTGGGGACGTTAACCGACTGTGCGATTTGAGAGTATCCGACGTTGTTCTTAACATTCTCCCTATATCGTGACATGACCTCACCTAACGTGAAGTGGCAACGCTCCAAATGGTTAATCGTTGGATCTAGAGAATGGCGCTTGAAAATGTGCGCTTCCTATATGTATAATACAATCTCATTTCGTTATTTTCAGAGTCGGTATACACGATACTCTATCGTATCAAGATACGTAATCCGAATATGCTGCTATCTGCATACATAGTATGTGTAAAAGGAAAGTCTTGACGGTTGGAAGCTAAAGTCAGTTGCCGTTGCCATACTCGGTATAGGAATAAGGTAACTTTTCCGGTAACGCTATGAAAACGAAGTGGAAACTTACGCGTTGAATGAAGTTAGCTGCACAGTTTGTACAAAGTTTGGTTTTGTACGTGGGCGTTATACACACGAATTTAATTACGGTAGACGAAAACGAAGTTCAAATATACATATAAGCGAAGTTGTTCTCGAAAATATATATGTACACGCCCCAATATAGCCGTATCTCTCCTAGTTTTTATTATAGGTGTACTTACCCGTCATATATTTTATATGTATATTATTCAACGTTAACGAAAATTTGAATCGCCGAAAGCTGCGTTGCTGCTACAGCATCTGTACCGGTTGAGGGTTTATACTGTATATAACTATTTGTATTATCGCATGTTCGTACGTGGCCCCTTCGTATAAGAGCTATAACGGCACCCGCACCTTGTCCACTGGGATTTAATGATACGACCGTGGCGCGATTTTATTAGTTGAAATCATACAGCGGTCATATTTTCAAATTAACTTTCGCCCCGGCGGAGCGAGAAGCAGCGCGGCTAACCCCCATCGTATTCGTGTAAAATCCATCCCCAGTATTCGGCTCACACCGCCGCAGCACAGCACGGCAGCAGCGGTAGCCAGATCAGCTCCAATATACAGCAACCCCGAAGTAGGTCCTGCCGTTCACTTCATGTTCGTTCGCGAAAATGCCTGCACGTATACGTATTATCCACCACCAAATACATATCGACATGGTAACGTAAAAAACTAATATTTCGACCACCCCGAGGGAACCACTTTTACCGCCCCCTTACATTTTTCGCTCCATCAACGATATATATCCGCGTCATATATGGGCGAAGAAATATATTGCCCAAAGTGCAATATGCTGCCGAACATCATTCTCCGATTTTTCATTAGTTTTTGAAAAATTCTAGGTGTAAATTATACGGCGCTCTTTACAGAAATTAGGTTTCTCAAGAATTTTATTACAATCCGTTTATCCACTAACAGCTCTTATACAACGATTCTAAATTTAAATTTTGTTTCGAATACATATCAACCGGATGTACCGTACTTGAGCAAAAATTATTTCGAGCCACCTCGCTCCGCTCTGAAACTTTGCATCTATCATAACCACTCCGAACACTCTGATATAAACAAAGTGGAAGCTAATGCGCCCGCATGGTTTTTCAATTCTCAGAATATGCGTATTTATATTTGTACATATTTAAATCGACCAACGCTACTACCTATACAGATACCACTGGCGATTATCTATATAAATTGGTATACCAACAATTTAATTATCTGGTATTAGCTTCTGAGGCTATATATCTTACAATTTGTTTACCTTTATTATTGCAATTAGCGAGGAACTTTGTGGCAATGAGATCTATTACCGTCGTGAAGTGGAACGTAATTATTTATCAGCAACGTGGAACACATTTGTATCGTGTATAGTCCGCTTATCACTAGAAATACCTCTTCGTCTATACATCTTGATTATGGACAATCTATTAGCTATCTGTACACATATACCTATATGGTGATAAGAAATAGAGAAGTCAATTTAGATTATATCTTGGACACTATCTCCACAATTTCATACACCGAATCTCCGCATGCTGCTGCGGTTACCCTTTCAGCCCCAACAATTCACGATTTTGAATTATACCTAATTCGTAAAGTGTGTTGGCTTAATGCGTACGGCACCAAATTTGAACGTAATATGTAACACGGTAAAATATAAGTGATGGTTTCGAGGGTCAGTGTGATATGGGATGCAAAAAAAGTAACTGTGAAGTTATTGTGCAAAAAAGTCAGGCCTACCACGAGTACCAGGCCTTTTTCTCCGATGGACTCTACAGCTCTGATAGGTACCATATAACTTGTATTAGGTATACATATATACATACCTATGTGGTTTTGATGCACTACCCTTCTGATAGTATGGGAAGCTCGAATTTTCTACATTTATTTCTCAACAAATGATGGAAAAATATTTATGGATGGTTCACCATTCCATTAAACTATTATATTCAGATTTTGAAGTCTAAGAAAGTAGAATATCAACAATCGAATTACGGCCTTTGGCAATTATTTATTATTAGAATTTCAAGAATCACATTATAATCTCCAATTCAGAAATTCCTGGTATGGCGGGAGTTACCCTCGGGTGCAAACGGTATCACATATTTCACAGTATATAAGAATGTTTGGAAGAAAAATAAATGGAAAACGTTCAAAGTGCAAGGCTCGAGAACCCAGCGAACGTGAAACTTCTCGCCCAATTTTGTCGAAAATAGCTGAGAGGGGGCTCCTCCAATAGTGAATCAATCGATTGTTTCGATGTAAACTTCTCTCAAATTATGTGCAGTCTCAAAAAACTCGGTATCCGATACGTAGCTAACGACCATCACGACTACCCTGAAATTTAAAAATTTTTCATTCGCGCGATACTTTCTGATTGATCTCAAACTACCGTGACAGTACCTACCTGTTCCGAACCCTCTGGTTCTCGTGAAAGTCTTACGTAAGCTACATATCACAATATTTGATAGATGTTCTTTGGAGTGAACTAAAGTGTTGTCCAAAAAAACATTTTCTAGGTTTTGGATTAGTGTCGACTAGATTTATGAATATTACGATAATCTTGTTTACCTAAGGAAAGAGACTGTGGGATGACCTAGTTTCCAACGATAATTATTGATTGGAATTGTGGGAAATCGATCTCATTGTCAATTTTACCCATGAACCTTCGCACTTCATTTGCAATCATTTTGCACTTGGATAACAATGTGTTATGAATGGAACTGGTTTACGTTACTTTGTGCAGTGATCGTATTTATCCCTTATGTCACGTTATACAAAGGGTATAATGATTAGCAGCAAATAAAAATTGGACATTTTGGTAGGTTGGAAATTCGATTCCGTAGACATTTCATCGAGAATCTCATAACAAGCTGATACAAAATATTACCATCATGAATTCACACGCTACCCCAGAATCAGAGGTAAATGTTTGTTTTGAAATAGAAACCACTCACCATTAGTTTCCAGAAACCTCGCATATCGTCATATCCCTCAAATTCAGTGCAACCGTTTGCATGTACTGGTGGAAAATTTGAAACCGAACGCTAATAATTTGCTCAACATAATTGAGTTATTAAATGAACAAAGACTCTAAAAATTGACATTTTCGACACAGAAAGACAAATTTTCCAACGGTGGGGGCCCCATATACCTCATTTCCGTAATTTAAGTGTTGTAATACTTTTATGATTCCTACAGTGAATAGTTATATAATGTATAGGAAATTTTAAGCAGGAGGAGACCGAGGTAAAGGAAGATCCAGGATTTTGTAAAACTTACTTTGGATGGATACGTCACACGACCGTAGAACCAACTATGGGGCTTTATGTGATGGCCTTCATGATTACTTCCGTAATCGAGCAATCTTTCTTCGTACACAAATCGTGCCGCATTGATCACGGACTCCCCATAAAGACTTGCGAAACTTTAGCCGAGAATCGTACGCTTCAGGCGCAAGTTCAAGTAAGTATAGGTATAGGGGCAATAGTAGATAGTAGGAAAAAATCACTCTTATTTGTTTAAAAACAGAATAGGGGGGAAAAGACACAACTAAACGTATTATTGCAGGTGACGGTATCAAACTTCCATCAATGGAACAACATTGCTGGCCATGTAGTGCCCATAATGTTGGCATTGTATTTTGGAAGCTGGAGTGATCGTAGAGGTCGTAAGTTTCCATTGATCATGGCTTTGTTTGGGAAAGTGATTTATTTTGTAATGATGGCTGTTGACTCTTTAATGGATACTTGGAATCTGAACATGATTGTTTACACCGCTACTCTACCCATGGCTATGTTTGGCAGTGATATTGCAATTTTCGCAAGCTGCTTTTCTTACCTTTCCGATGTTTCATCCAGCACCCAAAGGACCTTTAGAGTTACAATTCTAGACGCTGTGTATTTCAGCACGGTACCTACTGGTAAGCAATTACCGTTTCTACAAGATTCTGACTATGAAACTTCTTCCTAATTATAAACTTGATTTATTGTTAGGCGTTGCTTTGGGCTCGTATCTCTACACTCATGTTGTCAACTCCTCGTATACTGTTATGTTTCTGATAAATGCGACCCTGATGTTACTGGCACTTATTTATTCTGCTGCAAGGTTAGAGATGAGAACAACCCCGCAGCAAAAACCTTTGGAAAAGGGAGAGAACATTATTAGCGATTTTTTTGATAAGGAGCATGTAATCGCGAGCGTAAAAACTCTAATTAAACCAAGATCTGGGCATAGAAGATTATGCCTCTGGATTCTCTTACTCGCGATTATGTTCTTCACGTTTGAGAGGGGTAATTTCTAGTCAATTCTGAGCTCTTTTTGATTTCAACAATTTAATCGATCTTTTTATTTCAGAGGAATTTCATATGACCTATTTGTACACTCAACGAGTATTCTCATGGGGCATAAATAGTTTCAGCCAATGGAGAATTTTTCAATCGAGTTCGTTCATCTTTGGTAAGTTTATGCGGAAATCAAATCGATCATCGTTTCATTTTATTGTTAGTCGTACAGCAGATTCGATTCGATCGATGTATCAAAACATCTCAATATCCATTCTCTTTGGCTTCAGCAATGCTGCTAGGTGTTCCCATAATGAGCAAATGCCTGAAAATGCGAGACGAGCTCATCGCTATGATTGGATCACTTTCGCACGCTCTAGCACGAATAATTTATGCGACAACGACTGTCTCTGGATTGTTCTACGCGGGTTTGTAAATTTCTCAGTAGATGGATGATCTTAAAATTAGAATTTGTCAAGTACTTTTTTACACAGTCCGTACTTAGTGGTTGTCATGATTATGTTCTTTAGATGCTGAAATGATATTTCGAACCCTGTTTTCGAATGGTATCCTGAGAAAAACTGGACTTACCTTGACGTTTCTTTATTTATTTTAAGGTGCCGCAGTCGCAGCTTTGGGACATGTCAGAACGCCTATCCTAAAATCCATGGTTTCAAAAATCGTTCCTCTTTCAGAGCGAGGTCTGGGAAGATAATTTTGAGTACGTCAAACATTGTTGACACTTATTCAATGTCTCCTTTCATTTTTATGCAGGTAAAATGTTCGCAATTTTGTCTCTATTTGAACATGCGACACCTCTAGTCAGCGGGGTTTTATACTCACAGCTTTATAACGCGACTATTTATACGGCACCGAATTCGATATACTGGCTCACATTCTCCACCCAAATTACAGTTCTGCTTCTGTTCATGTGAGTGCGACAAAAGACTCTATCTGATTATTAGTTTATCAGAAGTTTTCGGAATCACTATCAATCCCGGTATTGTGCACTCTTATTTTTTATGCAGGGTAATTTACGTGTTTCTTGAACGACAACAAGTGGATGCGGATAATCTAGATAACAGTAAAGCCTGTCCCGATGAACCGACGAAGTTGAGCCAAGCAGTTCAAATTAATGAGGTCTGAGAAATCTATTGTTTCATTTTTGGTAAATTATAAACCAGCTGATACTACCACGATAATAATGCACAAATATCCATGTAAAATATTTATAATAAGTCCATGAGAATTCTTGCGCCATTTTGAGTAAACTCTTTTCAAAAAATAATAATATATATGTATACATCTGCACGTGTAGGTGTAAGCTTACAATATCTATAGCTTACGGTGTTCTGCCTCCCATCTCATCGGTTTGTGTTCAACCATCGAATCTCATTTTAGTTCTTCACCAATGGATGTGCAGGATGATGGTTCGCTCGTTTTCAGCTGTTGCTCTTTTTCCTATTCTACAAATCATCTTTGCCCGTCAACGGATTGCATTGTGAACATCAACTAACTTCGCCTCAAGCAGCAGCAGGCAGCTCTATATTCCTTTGTCTTAAAATGAAAAGAACACAGGCGTGTCGGTTACACGTGAGAAGTAAAAAAAGGTATACAAATACCCGTATGAATGTTTTATGAGAGCTTTGTTTGGCCGAGACGTTGCACTAACTCAAGTCCGAAGCCAATAATAACACGTGGCGCCAAAAAGATTATTCTGCAGCAATAATGTATGTATTTTACTTCGTGGTGAAAATAATAATATATAAGTGTAGTATATAAATGTGTACGTTTTTTTTTTACTTTTTTCGACGCAGAATTAGCCACTTGAACTGTTTTCGTTACACTCACTTTGTACGCTTCCTCCCTAACGAGGAATAACACCAGAGGGTAGACCGTGAATTTAATTTTTCTGTCACGCGCGGACACGTATAATGGACCGTACAGGATAAATATGTTAACCGTAATTTTCAGTACCAGATGATCGTCACGGTGTTGTTACATACATAGAAATTTCGGTAGATGGGTGAAGTCACACATAGATATCCTTGCGCCTAAATTACCTCTACACTCTTGCTCTCGAAAATCGGCTTTTCTAAATTCATGAACTTTATGAGAGATATATGAAGGTAATGTGGGGAGGCGTGGACGTAGTCGCGCAGCTCCCCTTCTACAAGCCGTGTATAAATGTAATTCAAGGGGCCAGTGGAGATTCGTCATATATTATGCATTGTTTAGCCCACAGGAATCGCATATCTGCAGCGATTTGTGGTATCAGAGTATTTGGCATCCCACGCCCTTAGCCATCGCGGTGACGAACTTGTCTAAATGGGTTTCCGTCCTCTCTTATCTCGAGGGTGAGATGCGCCCAATATTATAAATAAGTAAACGGTACTCGGTGCAGCTATTTTGTGTATCATAGGAGGGTGCGAGAAGCTATTTACTATAGAACAGGGGTCTCCAAGGGCGTGACTCACGGAAATCAGAAAAGCGAACGACACTTTCGAAGTAGGCAGTTTGATATCTGAACGCATCGCAAACCCCTTGCAGGATCGACTTCGGAAGGGAATATTGTGGAGGGTAAACGGCTTACCACGAATCCATTGTGTATACAGTCGTCTGTACTTCGCAAGGGTCTTCTCCCCGCGACTACGTCACGTGCCACGTCTAATCCTTTCATCTGCACGGCTAATTGCTGCGATTAAGAAACTGCAATGATGTCTGCTTAACGAGCATATGCACCAGGGGTAAGCCATCACTGGGAGCCGCTGCACGTTTCTCGACCGTGAAACTACTTTTTTCTTCGTCACATTCTTTTTTCGTTTCTTTTTTTTTCATTACTTCTACGCAATTAGTCACCAACAACCTACTTCAAGTTTATGTAAGTACCGTTCCCTCTTCTGAACCCTGGGAACCCTCCGAATTTGCAGCATTAGTCTTTAAGTTTTATGTGTATATTCTAAAAAAATATTGAAATTTGTACAAGTGTTCGAAGATGGATTGTCACTACTGAAATTTGTATCACTGACTATAATAGTTTGAGTTAAATAGTCGCGAAAGGTTTAGCGAACAGAAAGTATTTATAGGTCGTTCATAAAGGGTTTGAAAATTCCCGTTTCTATCGGAAAATCATAGAAGCTGTTCTATTATCAATATTTCTGATGAAAATTTCGCTTTTTTTCGTGAAATCAATGAATAAAATAAATACAAGTTATACAATCGGAACAAAATTTGAATTTTCGAATCTTCGGGAAAGGTAGAAATTTCAAACTCATACGACCGACTCTTACAGATTGTTATAGTTCTGCCTAAAGTTCCGCCCACCTTTATGAATTTTTATAGTTAAAGAAGATGAAGACGAAGATTACACCGTAGGTGAAAAAAGCGAAATGAAAAAAAAAAAGAAAATACTTTTGATAATAAAGACATTTTTTTAAGAAAACAATAAATTTTTCAAATCAATATTACACATCTTTTCTACGGATAGAACTTTCAAGCTATTTTCCCCCTAACTCACCATTGATTTTTGGGGTGAACTTTGAAATCAGCGCCGCACCGTTTTCTGCGCAATTTTCCAACATTTCCAGGCATGAAAATTGAAGCTATATGAGCATCAAAAGACCTTCAAATTATCATACCCATGGAAGCGAATTCGTAATTTTTGAAGTATTTCAAGGGAATTTGCTCATCTACATATTACTACTGGGGGATGGCAAATAAAACCAACTTTCAAAATTAGAACTCAAAACACTAACGTGTTATCTTATGATCTTCCTTCTCTCAACCCTATAGGAACACCTCACACCTGTGAATACATTTGTAAATCCAACTTGCGGCTGCTTAACGGAGTAACAGGGCATTTAGGTGGCACGTACCTAAACTGCAGGTTACCGGGACTAGTCAGAAGTCTAAATCCTGCCGAGCAATGGCGATTACCCATACACGAGGACAACTTGTAATCCAGGGTCTCGCAGGTCGCTGTTGGTTAGACTAGAGTATCGTTAGATTGGACTACCGGGTGAATAACAGGGATGTCTTATCAGGCAGAGACAGAATGATGGGAGCGTGTATACGCCTTCCAACTGCAGGAGACGGGGGTCGCATCTATACCTCAGACCTCTACCCCCTGCCAGTTGCAGGAGTCCCGATTGAGATTTGCTTATCAAATGAGCCCACACCGGCGACTCAACTTGTTAAGTTTACTGCTGTGGTAAATGTGCCCTTAATGTTAAGCATGACTGTTTACGATGCCCTATAATTTCTAAGGCATGTAAGCTGAGGCTTTTACAGGTATTGTTGCGATTTTATCGCTACCCAAGAGTCAGGCCGTCCGTTTTCGGTAGTTTATTTAGTTACTAAATGCCCGCGATTGATGTGAATAATTCAGCAACGGTTCGCTGCAAGGTATAATCCCAAATTGTCCGGTTCAAATGCAGTCCTCCCGATTGGAAATTAATAGTTCAACAATAATTTCATAGTTCATTAATTTGGCACAATTTCGGTCACAATAGTCATTGTTTCGCTATCACATACTGCAGTTTAGTAAACAGTATGTAGATAGATGTATAACTACAACTGCAGATATTTGACTGTGTAAACGTTTCGTCAATGTTTGATGTTCATAAAAACAATACCTGCTGTGGCCGTGCAAATTATTTCTCATCGTGGTGGACAGAGTTCCAAATTTACAAAGATTTCAACTCATTCGCGTTACTTGTACGATTGAACATATCGCAATCTACACCAACCCACGTAACGTAAGCTATTTTTTGTTGACATTGACGTTTTGAAGTTATGATTTACGCCTTCAAATACCGATGGATAAATACATACGTGTACTTTCGATGGTAGCAGACTTGGAAAATTTTCCGACATAGGTACGACGTATGAATTCTCCCATCTCATTGGCAACATCCCTTGTCATAGTTTTATATACAGATGATGGAGCTAGTTAATCGTTACTATACACCGACGGTAGACGGAGGTTTGTTTTGGAGCGTGAGAAGAACACCGCAATGCGTCGACGTGCCCCAAATCATATACCCCCAGACATATACATATGTGCACGTACAAGTAGACCTGTGTGCTAATTTACATAAGTGCCCCACAAACATTCGCGTATGTGTACATATGTAGGTATATACCAACTGCTAGAGTAAATTCATTAACATCACCCGGAGAGCGTAAAGACCCTATACGCGTACGTACGCGTATAATGTAGTCGCGTGTTTATCGTACCTGGTTAAAACATAAAATACGCTGACTTACGAATAAGCGCGAACGGGTCGTCTGATGAAACTTGAAGTAACCAGCAGCAGCGGTGCGTCGCGTCGTGGCGCTTGCAGTGTGCCGTGTCTAGATAATATGTGAGGGTACGAGAGTTGTCGTTTCTTGCGCGTGTTTGAATTCCTCGTATTTTTTACTTTGCGACATTCGAAAGCCATGAGTAAGCCGCGGTGTTGTGCGGATGGTGAAAGACCTTATTCGCATGAAATTATTGCTTCACGAGGTCGTGGTCATACGAGTCTCATACCGTAGTGCAGGTTATATCTTATGGTGTATATGCGTTTCAGTTCTATATCAACTAGAAGCATCGCTGAATGTAAATCTGTAAATCAAAAAGTGCAGTAGGGGGTGATTAAAGCTGCTAGCAGGTATCCTCTTTTTAGATTATACTGTACTTACAACCGTGTGGATGTTGCGAACACGGCCTATTCACCTACGCACGCGTCTACGCTTTATAATATGAGGAGATGTGCCTTTCAGACTGAGGATGCAAACCCCATAACTAATCCGTATTACTCTATTCGACCAGACTGTTATTATCGCCAGCTAATTGCTACTGACTATCTTCTCGCGTTTCCTCGCTAGAATTTCTTTAACCATCACCTACTATACATGGGGAATACAAATGTATACCATACGTTCCTGCAGTCTTGCAGAACTGGACCTATGATATTTTTTATGCAAGTATTGAAATGTTATCATTTCTAAGGCTAGAAACTAGCAGGTCGAAGCCAGGAAAAACCGGGAAATTGAATTGTCGTACCCAGTTCGACTTGAACATTGTAAGGTCGTTATCACGTTGCTTGTCTTTGTTACATTTTTTTGAGATTTCCATTTTTGGTAGGTTTGGGTAGAGTTCTTTGAAACTAGCTGCCCGCTGCCAGAATAACGCGTCTTCACATTTTTCGCGTCAGTTTCATTGAAAATAACTACCGCAATTGATGCCGTTAGTTTTGTGGAATTTGTTTGCCAATGAATTACCCATCGAATATGTGGGGGCTGGAGGCGCTTGTGTATAACAAGTTCGTTCGCATCGATTACTACTGCATTCAATATTCATTCCTATAATATTAAATCATTGTCTGGAAAACCGCACTTATCAGATACCCGCTCAAGTTACGACCAATCGAAAAGGAAAGATCCTCTGGCTACTATAGTATAAGTTAAGAGTACTGTATCACCATGCACTTATAACTATCCGCTTGTATTAATAAATCATTCAACGCTTCGCAGATCTCCGTATACTTCGTTGCACGGATATACTTAATCAGAAACATGTGATTAAAAAGCAACAACGCATATGTATGTGAAACTCATTTTTGAACTAGTAATATATAGTAGCTGCTGCTGCTGCTGCAGTTTGCTCTGTTTAGTGTCGTTGAAAGAATTTTAATTGCTCATGAATCACGCGAAGCACTATGATAAATCAAGCGACCAGCGTGTTATTAAACATTTTAAACGTCGCTGATGGTTTTCCACTACAGTTACTATATTATTGCTATATTATTATATATCGTAGTGTAGCGAGTACAACTTTCTCATTCAGCCTGAGTTCACGATGCCATCGTTCGGTACGGGTGTTTGGTCTCCGTTTTAAGATTACCCGCTCTATACTGGAGTCTATAGATGCCTGTTATATTGGCGGAAGATAACTTGAGTAGGTACAGATAATAAGCGCGAATCTGGAGTTTGAAGCAACCAAAATCGTTTTTAGTTACTGTGGATATGTCGTGAAGTTTTTTTGCACGCATTTACGACAGACGAACTGAATATTCACGTTTCACTGTTCAGGAGATCAGTCGATTAATTGGTAATCTCAGTCCAAGTATAATTGCGTCATGGGCATGCTAGACGCACATAACTACACTGACGTCTCCAATTGAAACTGCGCGCAAAACCTCGTAAATTTATTGATTAAATATTAACTTTGTATACTTGGATTGTTAGCACAACGCTTATGATCAGCCTATGAGGTAGAATCATTATTCGACTGTCCATGTCGGAGAGTTTGGTTTATTCATCCTGTAGTAGTGACGATGTCTTGTAATGCACAACACAGAATATGCGGATATGCAGGAATTCCCGTCTTTCCTATTGTGTAAAATTTTTATACTCGACAGCAGTGAATCAAGTGTCAACTTACCGTGTCTATAATAAGATACAGTTCGAAACGCAGTGGGAATTCCAGACTGGACGCTGGAAAACCCAGAGGAAAGTAGAATCCCCTCCCTTCGTAAGTTCGCGCATATGTACGGTCATGGGTTAGAGAATCCAGACACGTTTATTTGGTAGATGAAATACTTTGACCGGTTCCTATGCAAGTTATATTCATCCTTGAATGACCGATCAGGACCGTACGCCGCATCTGATCCGAATAAATATATATCACACGCATTTAAAATTGTAATTACGCCACGATGACGAGAGAAAAATATCAAAATATGCATCTGAGATTCGGCATGATCTTTTTTTCATTACATTTGGATCGGGTCAGAGTCAACGGTTCATCAAGGAATACCCGTCGTGCATAATCAAATAATATTTACAGGTTTGCGAGGAAATCTGAACTGAATGAATTTTTAAATCTGCACACTGATCTTTTCGATCGTTGAAAAAATTTCCGGCCTAAATTCAACCATAGATATATTCAATATATCTATAATTCATCTAAGTTCTCGTATGTACCCTTGTATCTTTTCGCAGAAATTTGCGAAAAGGTAAAAGCCATGATTCGAAATTCTGCGGATTTTGACGCCCCTGGGAATGACGCTGGCGCTGTGTTCTCTGCTATTATAGGAGTGTATTCCGATCTCTGTGAGCCTTTCTGGCCATAAACTGGTACGACCATGGCTCGGTGAACGACGGAATATATTATCTGAGTCACACTTTTTTCGACGGCAGTCATACCGCAGTCGCCCGTGATTGCTCCTACTATCCGGAGCCAGTACTGCCAGCGACATAGTTGGTCGCGGTTCACTACGTAATTGTTGTTATTGTATTTGATCGTTGGGAGTACGAGCGAGTAATTGCTGAAGTTAATATTTCTTGACCTTGCTTGGACCTGTTCTCACGTAAACATATAACGTGGAGGTTGATCGGTACATCCGAATCCGCGATGCTACGAACAGTATTTTCAATTTACCTTGCATGTGTCGCTCTTTCGAGCGCCAATAATATTACCGAAAATCTTAGTTTTGAAAAACCACGATATGCTGTATCCCCTTCGGAAATACCTCAACTTTTTCGATCACGTTTGAGTGACCATGAACTTCAAAATTATCCGCTTGGTGAGTTTCTATCTTGCATAAAATTACAGTTCTAGAAAATACATGCATCAGCGTGTTTTATTATTAACTCGTATCACCACCGCAAGTGGATATTGATAATGTTGGAAGTGTCAAGTACTGATTTTATGTCTGGCTTGAAATTCACGTCACGTATCAGATACCGTTCGAAATATACCAAATGACCCATACGGTATACCATAATTTACAAAATTTTCATTCAAGAGCGAACCCACTTGAGTCTTCCGCAGGACTCAGGAATCGCACCGAACTTTCGTGGTATATGACGTTGTTGACATTGTACTGTTGAAACCATTACGGTGATGCATAAATTTTCACGAGAAAGTTGTCGAGTTGAAGTATTTGACGGAATTTTTCCCGTTTTCGTCATAAGTTCTCTGACACGTTTGCAAATAATTGACGTTAATGAGCGATACATATTTCAGCCGTCGAAGCCGTTATAAGTGTTGCACTGAAACTGCAAGCTATCCAAGGTAATAGCGGGAAACAACAAAACTTTCTCGTCTCTCCTCTGGCTGTAGCCAGTGCACTGGGCCAGCTGATGCTGGGTGCAAGAGGAGATCTACGAAGACAAATTGGAGTTCTTCTGACGCTGCACGATACCACTCCAAATACGTAAGTTTCAATTCATATCGATTCCTGTCCCCAAATGTTAAAACCGATTAATGATATCTTCTGGTACGAATGCACGAGAAAATAGTAAATTATTCAATTCTATTATTCTTTGACCACCAGAAATAGCGTCACAGTTATATTCATTTTTATCTATCCTCAAACATGTTTCGTCTAATATCGCGTACTATTTTTCTTAATTATTCAGTGCTACCGTCAGTCCTGCGGCAACAGTTGAACAGCGCTTTGGCCCTGATGTGGCAACAGCACAAGGTCTTTTGAACCCTACGGATCTGAGGTCAACCAAAGGAAGTGAAAATGTCGCTGTAAGTTGATAGTTTTTCCCAGTAGACTTTTTATCTACACAAAGAAGGCAAACAAAACTAGAACATAGTATTTAGCTTCTCAGTTCTGTTGAACCATCATAGAATTCTGCTTAACAACTTTACCAGGAACAGCCGATTATCAACTCGCTGTTTATAATTACACGAGGCTGGAAGGTATTCGAAAACTGTTCATTAGAATAGTTTGAAATCGATGTGATTCTCCGTCGAAAAAATTCAAATTCAAAACTCAAGCTGCGAGTGTATAAATTATCTGTTATCCCATTAAATTTGCTTATATTTGTTTTTCCTCTCAGCCTCAACCGCTACAAAACACAGTCAGCGCTCAGAATGCCTGGGCATACGAACAGCAAGTCATAAAAATGCCGCACTTTGCTGCCAAGGGTAGAGACGGTCTGCCTGGTTTGGAACTCCATCGTCAACTCGGCAGATTAATTAATTACGTAACAAATCCTCTACCTAACTCTGGTGCTGTTCATTCTTTGGCCAATAGTTCCTACTTGCATACCAGCAGTGCATTTTTTGTTGACCACAATCTCAATATGAATGAGCCATTCGTACGCGCGATCATTGATTTCTATAACTCAAAAGTGGTCCCACTCAACTTCAGGTATGTATCGAAACGTTTTTTGAACGAAGCTGATCTTATATTGATTACTCAAAATGAATGTACCTCCTAATCTTACTCACAGGAGTAATCCAGTCGAAGCACAAAACGTGGTGAATAGATGGGGATCAACGGAAACAGGAGGTTTGATCAATCAATTCTTACCGTACCCACCGAAGCCAGATACAGCTGTAATTCAGGCGGTCGCTATTCATTTCCGGGGTGCTTGGCAGACGCCTTTTATACCTGGAGGTACAATTCCCGGTGTCTTTAAGGTATTTACAAACTGCACATGACGTTATACACCGCATGATCGACGGTGAATACATTATCATTATTTCGTAGACCTCGGAGACGACGACTGTGCCGGTAAACTTTATGAGAACCAGCCTTGAGGAAGCCTTCTACGCTGAGGATAAAACTCTAGGTCTTCGTCTCCTCGCAATGCCTTATTCAAACTACGATTGTGCGATGTACGTGTTTCTTCCGACGGAGGACAATCCTCTCAAGTATAACATTGGACACCTTGTAACCCAACTGACAAGCAAAAATTTTGCAGATTTAGTTGGCATGGTGGGTATAACTAATGCATCAACCATTGGTATTTAATATATTCTGACGCCGACTGAATTCGTATATTTTGGTCATTATTTCAGACAAAAAAACGCACCGTCAACGTCATGTTCCCGAAATTGTCCATCACCCAATCTCTGAGCTTGGCATCGGCCCTGGAAGAACACACGAGTTTTTCGACAAAGCTGAAAAATAGTAAAACGAACAGCACCACTCCAAATGCGGTACCGAACCCGATTTCCACGTCAGCAACTACCGGAGCACCGACTTTGATAGAGTCAATTAATGTCGTGAATCCGCGAACCGGTTGGAGGCCATCGCTTCAAGAGCCCAACGATCAGCTGAGAGTTATACCGTTGAACGGTCCATTACCAAGTCAAGTTCCGGAGACACGTAGTCAATATGTTCCAAGGGGTTCTATGAATGCGTCTCTGGCATCAACTCCCGTAGGTAATGACGATTCTGGAAAACCTCACGAAAAGCCTATGTTAACATTGGCTGGAGCTGCATCACACTCTCAGTTCCGAATATCTGACATCATCCAACAAGTAGCGTTAGAGGTAAACGAATCTGGAACGGAGGCAGCCGCTATTGCTGGCAGTACGATAAATTACAGTGGTGACGTAAAGAACTTTAAGGTGAACAGACCTTTCTTGTTCTTCATACGCCACGAAGCGACAAACGCTATTCTTTTCTGGGGAACTATCGTAGATCCCACCGCGTGATCGGTCAAAGGATATTCCATCGATTCATCTGACGTATCATACTAAATTTCATATCATTCCATTTCACAGTCTTTTCATGATCATCAATCGGACCAGTTTTCAGGTCAGTTATTTTCATTTAGCTGAAATAGAAGACGTTAATTGTAAATGTATAGTGATAATAATTATTATTATTTTTTTTATCAAACGATCAAACGCCGATTATACTTCCATGTGATGATTAACATAATTGAACTGATACCTTCTGTAATTCTTCTCAGCTTTTCTCTGCAAATAAATGTATTATACTCTGCCAAATACAACTTAAACAAACTAGCGTGCGTCTGATACTCCGCAATAATATAGTCAAAATTTTGAGTCTATTGAAAACACAGTTAAGTCCGGCATGTACGATGTTAAAGGTATAGCATATAAAACCTGCAGACAATAATAATTTACAAGACAGGCCAGATTGCAGTGACGTTCAAGCTGCTGAAGAGGAGTTTTGGCATGTGGCAATCTACAGACAATCCGAACCGGTGTGGCTGACGCAATTTCCTCTACAAACGCGCCCCGCCGGAACCATCGGATTCGTATCTATTTCCTCGATAACCTTATTCTATCCCCACCCCTTTCCAACGTTACATGAAGCAACTCGTCCGAGGATCAGTGATTGTAGGATTGCGATTTCGTCTGCTCTCTATTATTCTCGCAGTGGGATGCTATCTTTTTCTTGTCTTTTTTTTGCTCATCTTATTTAAGTCTCTTTTTGAGATTTTATACCGGTACTCAATCTGTTTTTATTACAATCCGGCTAGATGATTAGATCATTCTTTGCTTCTTATGTTCTTTTTCCACATTTTTATGAGAAAGTCAATACCGCGACGTAATTGATACAACCGGAATTTGTGGCTTCCGCGTGAATGTCAAATTCGTTCAACCAATTTCACATAATCGTGTCACTCGACAGCTGATGGACGAAAATGAAAATGCTCTGTCAGTAATCGAGGTATCATATCAATCACAAAAATGACAAATTAAGCACAAACTACGATTGACATGCGACCTTATTGTTTGGCTTGAGGAAATTTTTTTTTATTATAAAAGTATAATATATATGTATATACATAATAATAAAGATTAGCAGGCAACGTTAAACCACCAATCGCAGACCTGTAGTGGTTCACTGAAAAGAGTTCCGTTTGGACACATCATCGGTACGCCAGTCTTTTCACCGTAACACACGTAGAATATCTGCAATTACCAAAAAACAAACATTTAGTCAATGATCGCAGTCCGTCAATTTGTAAAAAAAAAAAACATACAAAACCAAAGAGAAACAGAACAAAAAACATGAAGAAATGACTCGCAATTCTCTACACTTTTACCTTCACTGATAATCTGCAGTCACGGTTACTGGCGGGGCAATGACGGCGTGTGAATTGAAATGCGTAATATCTATATCGACATAATCCCATCGTGCAATGTTACTCGGCAACCGGGATGCTGTCATTTTTAAAGAAATCACATTCACTCTTACCAAGTGCAGTATGATAGTTGAAAACATTTCTATGCTGATGCACTTTTCATCGTGAATATATTAATCGCTTCTTTAGTTCATTGAAAAAGCAAAGAATCTTATTTGTTGACTCAATTCGGTTGAGCCACAAGATATTGTAGTATAAAAAGTCATGGTGATGATGCGCATTCCTAGCGAAATGAATTGCAGTTTAACACGGCGATGTAACACGATTGTGATATGGGAATCGGATCACTGCGAACTTGACTTTGTAAAATTATACTTGAATAAACAAACTTCTTTCACTATTCTTTTGGAAATTTTCAAGCCGATTAACAATAATCTTCAACCCACGTTAAATCGACTTTTAGTCACACATAAAATAACGCCGATGTATTTTTAATGCTTTGGAGCATGATGCAGAACACATAAATATTTATAAATCACGAGGCAATTAACTCTCGCGAATTCGTGCGTTGACGAAACTTCAAAAAATCACGGTACAGTCACTCCTATATTTAACGAATATTAGTTGCTTTTTTTTTGACTCAGCTTATCGGAAACTTTCGAAATTATTAACTCGTGGAAAGATAGACTAAGCGGCCATCGGAATCTGCTTTTATTTTTTCGTATAATTCATCGTTTTTTACTACCAAATTTTGTTACCTGACATCGGGATGCACGATCGGCGAGATACACGTGTGTTCCAGGACCAACAGGACAAATGAATCTGCTGGATGGATAACGAAGCTGGTTGTGTGCGTGATGCTGGTGAATGGGATAGTCTCGTCCAGGTACCCCCGGGATCGCCCCAACCTTCCACGCCGTATCTGCAGCAGAAAAAAAAACACATAATTTTTTCACCAAAGAAAATTTGTGCTCGTATTGTTAAAATTTACTTTGATAATCAAGACGTACGTAAAATGATAAATGGAGGAATATTCATGGATAATAGACATTACCCACCAACAAATTTGTAGTGATTGACATGTTGAGCAGGGCGTCTTCCCCAATAGTACCCACTTTCTTCGGAAGAAAATAGATCCTTCTTCTTTGAAATTGCAATATCATTTGCATCCTGATTGTACTTGGCGGATCCACGTCCTCTATAATGTGACTCTGTTCCGGATGCATTTGCATTCAATCTTATCTTTAGTGGTTCCGAAGTGGTCGTGCCCCAGTAAGGTGGGAATGTGGTTTCAGCTTTCTGCGATGATGTCGATGGATATTCCCTACGTTCTCCGAAGGAACTCTTGTCATTTTGTTGAGAAAAATACCGTGGTATGTTATTCTCGTTTGGTCCACGTTCTTCCGTTGGAAAATTTTTTGGTTCATCTTTCAGAGGATACGATGAAGTTGGTTCGTAAATCCTCGGGCGAATATAAGTTGCGTTATCTGCCGGAAGTTCCGTGGTGACGGATTCGTCCTTTGCCGCTGGTGGCAATGATTGAACATTTTTTTCGTTATCAAAATTGAATTCTGGAGTATAGGATTTATAAGGTGGTAGCAATATGGCTGATGGTGTTGAGTATCTTCCTGCCGGTCTAGAACGCAATCGAACATTTCGACGTGGAGAATCTATTGGTCCTTCGTCCGACCTAGCATGAAGTGCCTCGGATTGCGATATCGTTGAGGAAAATACGCGTGCAGATTTTTCCGAAGGTTCGTTCTTTCTGGTCCTCTTTCCATTTAAAACTTTGTCTGCGTTCTGGAGAGCTATGGCGAGCGCTTTGATACGTTCTTCGTTCGTGATCGATGTTCGATTCGGCCAAATCTTAGTGAGCAATGGATCTCTGTATCGACTACTAGCTTTGGTGTTAGTCTGCAATGGTGCAATTTCGGTTGATGTGTCTTGACGGGCCAACGATTCCACTCTCAGAATTTGAATGAATCCTAGAAAGTTACAGGGGATTTAAATTATTTTCATTAACTTATGCATAATCATTCTCATTGCAAATTTATAAACTGAAACCGTAAGCAGTTATTATCATCGTTTACATAAATTACCTTAGTTGTACCGAACCGCTTGCATAATTATCGTGTGAAATTTTAATTACACAACATGTATAACATCGTAAAAAGGTATTTAGATTCCTTAGATCATTCTATACGAAACTTTTCCCAAATTAATTGTAACGAGGAGATAAAACCTTTCGCGTTATACACGGTTAATATCAAGTTACGCAACAATTAACTATGCAAACATATTATTTCCCATATTCCGCTTGCATAAAAAATGTGTGCTTATAATTTCTCTGGTTGTCTTAACAGTTCGAAGAACGTGCCAAACATATCTTGCGGTAATAACTCGCTAATATCACATGCCAGCGGATTGCTTCCGAAGTTGTTCGCGGGACAAGCGATAAACGTGCGAAAAAGTGAAACAATTATTGAACTAGAATGAGACGATTGTTCCTTCGCATATTCAAAATGAGTTTAGGAAGTAGATACAGAGGTTTGATTACATTGTGTTTTACAACCATCTAATTTCTCAGCTAAAAGTCCGCACGTTATTTTATGGCCACCCATCGCATGATCCGTTGCCAAACAATTATGCTATTTTTACTTTTGACAGTAACAATCGCTCATTTAAGAATAATTGTTCCGATTTGCGCAACCCACTTTAAAAATTTTTTTTTTCATATACTTGAGATTTTTCAACTTAATATTTCCTTCGCAAAACTTTCACGGTAATTCTTCCTAATTATTACAGATCACCTGAACTTCATTGTACTTCGGAACAAGCTTCAGACAATGGTTTTATGTTTACTCAATCTCAGTAAACCCGTACTCAACTAGTTACGCTATGAACTTGGTTCTGATTATACATACCGATAAATAAATCTCCTTTTTACTATTTAAATTTCAGTTCCAACTCTAAAGACTGATAGCTTGGAAATAAAAAATTCGATCGGCTGATTGGATACGGCCGCAATCGATCAATCAAAAAATTAACCCTAAGATGCTGATTGGAAAACCTCAAAAATCCATTACAAGAGCTTCTTTTTTTCTTAATTACCGATTAATATACCATAAACTGAAGAGTGCAGCGTCACACTCAACAAGTCACCGACATCTAATGTTGAAGTTGTAGTTATTTAACGAAACTCACCCAAAAATAAGATGGGCCTCAGTATGATCCGCATGGTAGCCCTCTTGTACAGAGAAAACTCTGCCTACTGCTTCGTTTGCCGACTTGGTTGATACTATCCACAGAGAGGGCTGTTCCTCAAGAGTTAAGCTATCACTTTAAGTTTAGGGTGGGAAGAGGGGGGCGTCCGGATTCGCTCGTCTATGTACAGATCAGGTATACAAAACCAGGGAAAGTATGAACTGTGTAGGCGTCACGCGAGTGCACCTATATATATACCTATATAGATATATATATATTCAGATCTCCGGAAACGCCCGGAGAGTCAATTGTTGAAGTGCAGGAATACGAGAAAAAAAACTTGCGCTCGTATTGACTGGATCGTTCATGCCTCATTATGCGATCGATTTGTGGTAACGAATTATTCAATTTCTGCTCCAATGTAATTTCCATAGATGAATTCGAATAACTTCGAATTGTCGCCTAGGATGACGCGATATTAGTTACCTTTTCAATATCCATCCATGGTGACACCAAAGTTCGTGTCAACTACAGTCTTATATTAGGTATAAAAAAGAGTTTACGCTTTTGAATAAGCTGCACTTAAAGTAAACGAAACATTCTTAGGATCCGTGACATTTAACCCGAAGAGATCGCGGTGCGGTTGCGGAGGTCGATTAATAGAATGAGATCCTGTTTTCCAAGAGAAATTTTTCACGACGTGTAATCGTATTTATGATCGTATAATATCCTTCCTGATTTGACATGGAAACAGAAGTTATATCTTCACAGCTTTTATTCCGAGTGTAAACCAAATTGTCAAAATTGACGAGTCGAATAATATTTTTTAAAAAAAATGTATTTCTTGAAAAAAATTCTCAATTAAAATTTTGTAACGCGGTATAAATATTCAGATGTATATTCAAGTAACGAACCATAATGTTAGGAAAATTATACTTTATTTTTTATTATCATTAATTAATGTACCGCTCCGGGTGTGAGATAAGCATTAATAGAATCCTTGACCACACAGATATAAATAAGTTTTACATTTTTTGTGCTAGTTAAAATATCATGGAACTGCGCTAGTGTTGTGAAATTGCGGGAAATAGAATATTGCTTGGTATAGCACTTGTCACATGACCGGCAGGAATCGTACGCAAATTGCGAAATACAGTTTAACTTGGTCCTTATGTCAGGGAGATCGCGTATCAAACGAGATATCGGTGATGCGTTAACCTCATAATTTGATCGACTAGAATCAATACCATTTGCGTACGGACACTCAACTCACCACCATGAGGTCATCGAGTGTGTATTGTAATGTTTCGATTCAGAAAATGAAGTCGTTCAATTTTGTAAATGACTTGAATAATAATCGTTTGCTTTATACTGTTTGGAAAAACACTTTCTCTACGCTTCTTCGATTATTCGATAATTTTGTTATACATCAGCTCGAAAAAATCAAAACGATTTTTTAAAAAGCTTGTGTATTATACTTCTGCGATGAGGCCAAAATACATACGTGACCGTATAGTACCGTAACTTGAATCCAAGAAATAGCCATAAGTTTTCGTGATGAAATTTCAGCGTGGAAGGATCATGCATCTATCATAAATTCAATAGAAATCTTAACAAACTTATGGAATAGTGTAAAAAAATTACGTGCAGGCTCAGGAAGAATTGAATATGGAAGTCATGAACGATTCGGTGTGAATAGAAGGCAGGTGTTTATTTTTCTTGCATCATGTTCATGAAAACGTTGGACATATACACGTGTATATAGTAGATATAAAATACAAGTAAGATTTTGTTACGCCAAAGTTACACAATTTCGAGAGCATCTACTTATTTTTATTTCCGAGGAAGTCGTATACGAATTCGGAACTCGTACACGCTCGCAAATAAGATATCTTCGCTCTTAATTAGCTATGCAATGTTTTCCTATTTCGGGGCTTGATTTTTCGTGCGCAACGCCGTCCGTGCATCACATCAACGTCACGTTGATTGATCATTTGTTCCCATCGTCCGGTAGAACGTCCGATGAAACCCAATAAACACCCTATATAACTAAACTTTCGAATTGGCATGTTCGATTTTTAATTCATCTTGTAAGTGCTTCAGATAGCATTACCAAAAATGTTCCGACCTCGCGAAAACAACCCACAGATGGCTTCTACGTCATTCGATCTGGGTATAAAACTTCGAAGTCAAATGACCGCCAAATCCTTACGGCATTGTCCCGGTTGAATTTCTAATAACATAACAAAACCCTCTAGCCGACGCAACAATGCTTTTGTCGAGACACGTATATGTAGGTCTCGCGCGATCATTATTTCGACTCGACCTCTGCTTAGGCCTTGGAACGACGAACGATGACTATCAGCTATTTCCACTCAGTTTCCCTTGAAACACTACTATACAGAATGCTACGGGTCTTGCAGCAGATCTCATGTGTGAAGAAGAGTTTTCGCTTTTACCTATAGGTACGTGAATTTAACAACGTCCGCCCATTGATTTTAGGAAGGTATAACAACAACCAATTTTAAGACAGGCTCCGAAGAATTCTACAAAGAGACTAGCTATATCCAGGCCATGTATTCAACGAAGACGATTCTGATCAAAAACAAAATTCATAAATTAATGAAAAATTGTATAGAAATTTCCAAGGCCACTCGGGTTCACCCTTGACCATACATGAAATATTACAAATACATATTACGAATATTGCGTTTCATTTTCGTACAATGATTACTCAGGCATCATTTACGAAGTACAGCGCAACCTCCAATATTTGTACATTGTAATAATGCATACTATATTATGATGTTACACCCTAATCTTTCTTCTCGAAAATCGAAAATGGCGAAAAAAAATTAGCGCACCGAAAACGCGTTTCAAAAAATAATATTGTCATTCTATATTCTTTTCTCAAAGATCATATCTCATCGTATTGTTATTTGTTATCAGTTAACCGTAACTTTGATCTGTGACCCACGCTACTCTCTCTGTTCTCGAATTAATTGTATGCAAGTACTTTGATGATACAAGATTTTTTTATTGATGAAGAAAGTATCAGCTTTACCTGTGATATCAGGGATGAACTTTATTCATAATAATCCTAGAAACGTCAAGTACACATGGTGATATCTATTAACAGTAGAGAAATTGTGATCGACAATTCAATTTACGCCCGTATTGTGCAAACAGATATTTTCTTGGAACAATGAGTTTCAATATCTGATAGGTAAAACTATAATATTTTCAGCGAGTTCACACACTTGCACTGGTCTTTAGGGTTTGGCTCCCCCCATATATTTCAATAACAAATATAAAAAAACAAAAACAATCGTGATGCGTATATGTATATTGTACAATAATTATTATCCTCTCAAATGATCGATTCACATAATCGATAGCACCTATCTTATAAAATATTTACATTTTTGAACAATTCTTTTCAAAAGTCGTGGAGATAATTTATCTTTCCAGTAGTCAACGGCGACTTCGTTTTCTGCTGTTTGGGCGGCTATTTCCAAATCGTTAGGAGCGTCTTCAGCATTCATCATGGCTGCTGGTGCGAGCCAAAGACTCAAAAATAAACCGTAGTATTTGTATTTTTCAATTTCACTTAGCAACCATTCGAACGTAATATTTTCAAATACGTCTCCGGATAATACTGATAATTTTGACCGCAGTCTTGTGTGATAAATTTCTAAAAAATTGTTCATTTTGTCGATCAATAGTTCATGCTGAACACTGGTGTGAAAGAAATACAAAATATCTACAACGATTGGTGCGTATCTGGAGACTTGGAAATCCAGAAATCGTACGCCACTTAGACTCGACTTTTCATTTTTTTGGTCGTACTTGAATAAAAGATTGTTAATCCACAAATCCCCAGCACAAAGCACTGAAAACTTAGAAGGTTTGATGATTTCCTGTGCAGTTAAAGAAAAGAAACAAAAAAAAATAGTAGAATATAAACTTTTGAATTAGAATAGATGAAGAGCGGAATAATTATTCAATACCTTCACGACATCGTAAATTTTTCCTCGATGGTCTGACATGAAATTAATTTCCTTCGAATTGTCATCTTCTGGTGTCGCAGCAGTTTTCAAACATAAAATTGTAAAGTTAGGCAGATCATTAACAAATTTTCCAATACCTGGGGGATCCGTATCGGGAAAAAGTATTTCGACTACATTTTTCCGTAAATCAAGAAATCTCGAAGGGTCAGTATGCTCAAATATAAGGGACGCTGCATGAAGATCTGCTAGCGTCTGAAACAGAAACGGTTAATTTCGATAACCACGATTCATTGGCTGGACACAAAATAATGCGGGCATAAGGTGAGTATATAATATTTTCTTCGAGAATAAAAATGAGAACCCACCTCAAGTACTAATTTCGTGTGTTCGAAATCCAGACCTGCGGTTCTATCTCCGAGGACGAAGCCCTCTGGTTTCAGATCTTCCAGAATAATCTGCTGGGAATCCGCATGAAGACAATCAGGAACTATTTTTTGGTCTTTCCCAAGAATAACTGGCAGAAGTTGATACATGGCGGCTTCATTGGCGAAGAGATCTTTACTCTGAAAGACCTCCTGATGGTATTCATTTGGAGGAAGACTTTTACAAATGAAACTTTTCTGATAAGCTAAAAAAAGAAGAGAAACATTCTTAATACCCTGTTCTGTTTTTCACATTATATGCTGAGATTTTAATCGTTATGTTCCTTTCATTGTTTGATCCATCATCGTGGATCGATTGGATCTTAACACAAGAATAGAAGTGTTAACTTGGAGGGTGGAGATGAATGAATATTTGTATAATTACGTAAGCCATTTCCGGTGGTTCCTGTGACAGCTAGGCGATTTACAACTGACATATAGTTGTCTCCTTTATCGCACCCAGGACTTATTTCCACAGACTCAACCTCGAGGGCCGAATCATTTTCATATTTCCGCAGCAAGTTCTTAATGAACGGTATGTCTGCGTATCAAATTTATCAGATATCAAGAAATATATGAAAATTTCGTAACATTTGTCAATTAGGAGGGTAAATCTAATTGTTCTAATTTTGCTAATCCAGTTTAATGGAAAATCTGATTAGAAATATATTTTAAAAATTTAACATGCCGATAAATTTATTTCCAGACTATCATTACCTGGCTTGTTGGAGGCTTCTGATTCGGCCATGTTGAATACCACCTGTAAAACTTGAAGAAAATGTATCTGCATAAATTGTACGATGATGTCATTTTGTCAAGTGCAAATAATTTAATGCGTTATCGCGTCTACCTTGTAAACGAATCAAATCTCAGCCAGGCTACAAAATTTTTATGACAATAAGATTTACATTACACTCAAAACCTGTTCAAACGCAAATCCCGCAAAAAAATTTAAATGTTCAAATAAATGAAAGATCGCACGTGGAACAAAACGTTGCATCAAGTCCGTTAATCACTATATGCGATGCATGCCTCCGTGGATGTCAATATAGACGCCTTCCACCGGTTCACCGACCTTGTAGTACGACGCGGACGTAACCATAGGTCGGTCAAGTGAAGTGACATCTCGACTATATATATCGAGACTAGATATGTATATCGACTTCCATTTATCGTAATACTCAAGTTTAAATAAAAAAAAAAAATTTAAATGACATAGTTTCATTACAATCAAAGGGATCCAAGAACATGCAATCGCATATCACAACGCCGACGTCAGATAGTTTTTCGTCGACCGTATACCCGGTTGTTCTGTCAAGTATCGGGTATGGCAGAGCGCTTTCGTGAATAACAAAATTGCAACAATAAACTAGAATACGACGAAGTTATTATTCTATACGTACATCAAGTTCCAATTTCAGGTTTACGAATGTGATTGATATTTGCACAAAAGTAATCTACGACGATGCTCAGGTGTTATATTGTTATACTGTGCGTTACCGCTCTTGTACTGCTCATATGAGCTCATCGACACTCTACTGACCCACTGCCGTCTCAGCTGATACCGACTATAATATCGCCTGCGCCCCGGCTGTTCCAGCGGCAGAAGTGGGAGGATGAAGGGGCAGAGGGGTCGGCTATAGGAGCATTGACCCCTGGCGATGTGGCAATTCTTCTGAATGGCCCTCATATCAGGTGAATGTCCACCGCAATTTACAAAAGCGGCGTCGATGTCGTGTAAACTTTAGATCATTCTGTTGTCGTAGGATTTCATCCCGATAACGCGTTTGCTAGTTCGATTTGATTAAAATTGTGGGCGTTCTCATCGTTGCATAATAATCTTGGGGTCTGATGAGAGATTACATGACAAAAATCTAGATCTATGATAATATGGTACAACGATTGCTCGTACCAATGGCCTCGCCCTCCCTCTTCATCGGGTCGTTATCACAGTAGGTACCCACGTACGGTTTACGTTCGGGTTGATGAACTTCCCCCACTAACGAATCCCGGCAAGCTAAAGCCGAAAACTTTCACCAAAACTGTTGCGCCTATTTTCGATGTATAGTTGGTTTTATTCTTCGCTCTCTCTCTTCTTCCTACGTCAGGTCAAATGATACCATTCGCCATGGTAGAAAGTAACTCCCTCAGGGTTTCATTGCCCATAAAAATATGCAGTCATCCATGTGAAAATATGTACGCAAAATTTCGCTCCTATAATGCATCGATCGCAGGCCGTCAATTTCAAAATGAGCAAAACTCCTCCTTGATGTCTTCGATTGATCGCATAACACAAATCGGGAATCTATCTTGATAATTCACGTTTTTTAAGTGATACTCAATCTATTCCCGTGGCACAAGATTTAGATATAATAATTTTTACTGAAACTGTAACCCTTGTGCAAAGGAGTCCAACTTCATTGATCTTTCCGCACGGTTGGTTCTTTTCACGTATTATCCGATTAGTAAACATTTCAATCAGAAAAATATAATTCACTCAATACGAGCCGAAAAAAATAAATGAAATTATAAACATAGCTACAGTCACGTTTTTATATTAGTATGGTTATTGTTAGCGTTTAGAATACAGAACATACCTGCCAGGCAAGGGTATCCTGGGAAAATACTTGGCAAAACTATCTGAGCGATATTTGAAGTACAACTGACCATTCCCCCCCAGTTGATACGGCTATAAGTACATGTCAGCAAGCGTATGCAACTGTTGCCAAAACTGGAAGGGGTTACCTTCAATCGTCAGCAAGATAATTTGCAAGCACTCTATAGATATTAAACGGCGAATCGTATGAGTCTAGACCCCACTACAGGTGTCTGAAATAAAATTCTCGGAAAGTTCACTTGAGATATGATCAATGATACTGCAAAGAGTTTGTTGACTCCTCTTCGAAAAAGGACGATATTTTTTATCACTGTATCTCAAACCGATTGTACGTATGTATCCGTTTATTACCCGGACGGGTGCCATACACTCATGTACGCGAAAAAATTCAATCGTCCACACGAAACGTGTTCACAGTTTCTTGTTTCGAAAGCTTTGTCATCAACCTAATCTTTGGAGAGCGATGTATTTTTATGAAATTCTATTGTGATATGAACTGCAGTACCGATTGGGTACGGAAAAATGTGAATTGACGTCATTTTTCTTTTGCCCTTGAATTTTCTAACCGAAGTCTCATTTGAATTGAAGATTCGATTTGGTACTATTTCGATGCTGTATAGTTAGAATGTTAATCGAAAAATGATTCGCGTAAGTAGGACCGCTCCGATATATTTAAAATCAATCGTCCGAACTAGTTTCCGCATTCAGCTAACAGGAAATTGGACAACAATTTAGTTTCCTTGCAACTTTGGTTATACATGCAGAATACACTAGATACTATACGGATTGAAAACTCGAAATGTATGAATAAATATAATTCTATTTGAGTCGTCGTTACACAGTCTTCAATGTAAGTATATACGTTAGTCTTAAAATATATTCATGTAACAAAACAAAATATGATATTTCATTTATCTGTACAATATCTGTTCCTATAGTATAAATATAACATACATAATATATTCAGCTGATTGAATGTTCGCGGTCGAATTAATCGGCCAGAATGCGAAACCAACCGCGACGCTGCAGCTGACGTAACGTCGTGTACCGTAACCAACATATGAACATTCATCAGATTATATCACGAGCCATTCAGTCCTTGCGCTTCGTCCTCCTTTTTGTCATTTTCATTTCGTCGGTGAACGAGCGGAAGTTCGACGTCCTTTTTATCGGCATCATTTTTGTCTAGACCTCCACCGCCATCAAGAACTTCGGGTGGTATCAAACGCTTGTTCAATACTTGAATCCAAATCATAGCGAGCACCAGCATCACACCGGTGATGCCAAAAGTGGGATAGGTTCCGTAACGAGTGTAAATTACTCCCACAAATACTGGACCCATCACACGAGACGCACAACCAGCTCCCGTCATCAGACCCATCCAAACTCCCTGGGGACGAGGACCTAATATTTTACTAAATATTGTTTGTATTAAAGTCACCCCAATGGGGTATCCGATTGTGGTGAGACCGTAGCCAAGAAGAAATTGCGTCAGGGTCATTCGTGGTGTGTAAAAACACCACGTTTGTATACTTGGACAACCGAGAATGTCGGTACCGTTCGAATATTTTGTTTCGTTCTCGAAAGCTGAAAGGAATTTTTCATTATTATCAAACCGATCTCCGATTAGTTTTTAAGATTTATTGTTGCTCCTCGTGCTTGCGGAGTACGTCGAGTTAATTCATCACTTACGACCGTAATCGGCAACTACTGCCGGTTCTGGTCCCCAAGGTATGCAAATCACTCTGCCGATGATCATTACGAAGAAACCTCCCCATAGCATGACTTTTCTTTCGGCAAATCTACAAATAACACGGCATTATTAATAGAATTTACAAATTTGTTTATAAATTTAAAGAGAGAAAAAAGGAGAAAACGGGATTAGCCTTACTTTTTGCAGAAAGGTCCAATCATTATAAAAGTTATACAGGCGATTACAGCACCGACGCTCATCAGAATGCCCATATAGTACAGAGCTTCGGTTTTCGACCAAGCGAACTGATCCATCGTCAGCGAAGTACCCAGTCTGAAATGTATTCAAATTTATTATTTAATTTTTGTAGCCTTCGCGTTTCCGAATTTATTTTTTCGAATTAGGAAATCACGATGACCCACGTTTCTAAAAGGACAAAGTTGAAGACTAGTATGAAAAAAGCGCTAATCAGAGTCCAAGATGCGAGGTAATCTGGTTTCATATCTTTCCAAGTTTCTTCTTCTGAAGCCTTTCCCTGACTTTGCATAGCTTCACGGACGGCAATTTTTCGTTCCTTAAAATTCCACGGGAGAAAAAGAACGAAGTTTAAAACACCCAGCACCACGTTGATCCAACCGGCCATTGTATACATATTGAACGGAAGTCCGAGAAGATAAAATCCTTCATCTCCCAGTGGTGTAACGGCCGCTTGTAAGCCTGGACCGACCACGAATCCCAGAACCTAGATTATTGCGAATAAATAATTTTAATGTTATTGAGCTTTCCAGGACTTGTTATAATTAAGTTTAAGAGACCAGCGATTCAATTTAAAAAGACACGAACGACTTCATTGATCGCTCATCCCCTTGATCGATCAAGTCAGGAGATTTTAAAGTCTGAAGACTTTAATCAGGTGACCGTTCCACCAACTATACAATAAATTATTCAATAAAAATTCTAAGTAGAAATTATTCGCAGAGACGCATAACATCTACAAGCAGGCTATTGTGTAGAAATGTTACTGAATACGTGCGCATTTTGAATACATACAAAATTCATACATATATAGTATTATGTGATTCAACGTACTTGTGCAAGCGATACCATGGATACAGCGTGCGTTCTTTCCGACAGTTTTGTTGCTGCGGAAAGATAAGACCTCGCAACCGCGATGTTTGCTGAAAATAGTAGTGCGACTATGAGAAGTAGCTCTGTATATATCTTAAACTTAATCTCTTGCGTTCGCAGTCGAGTGATTATTCATGTATCCATACATTACACGACTGCTCTACCCGGAAGTAAATACAACTGCAACTTAATAGAACAATGTCGAATGAACATTCATGATAATAATTTATCGAACTACTACTGCTCACTGCATGTAATGGTTAAAACTCAATTAATTTCATCACATGTTTTTAGATAACACTTGATGTACAGACAGTGAGACTTTATCAGCTGATTTATCAATTAGAACATTCATATTTTTCCGATAATCTTTTAGATAAGTGGATCTAAGCTAGTTGATGATCTGCATTTAATTATGCGAATCAAAGACTATTTGGCGAAAGAAATGCAATCATTTAGTCTTGCATAAGATTTCTATTGGAATTTTTTCTTTCTCTGACTAGTTATTGATTATTTAAGCCCATTAACCAGAACTGACGCCAACGAAAAACCTCGCAGCCATCATCGCAGCTTTCTTGTGCACAGGAATGATTTCAAGAGATCCATAAGCAGCGGAGGCTAAAGTAAACACTGCCAGAGTGACTAGAAGCGGTAACCTGACGGACCCACGTTTGTTACCCCACCAGCCAACCAAAGGGGAGAACAACATCTGTCCCAAAGGATTTGCAGCCACCACGTATCCCATGAAATCCTTTCCAGCCGTAGGATCCAACTGAAATAATCCACATTTCATTCAATAACGAAACTTGGAGAGCTAGGAAATTTAATCCTAAGCAACGGAGCTCGAGATGCGGAGGAGAGTGTGTAACATGGTCGGATTGGATTCTGGGTCAAGGCGATAGAAAGAAGCCCAGTCCTTTAAGAATTTCCATAATATGGGTATAAAAAGTTGTAAGTCCAATAGTCGCCTTCAAGGGAAACCAAACGATTTAACGCAGAGTGTACATATATACAATTTTGTTGAGAATGCGGTGATTTTTTACAGATAAAATGAAACGTGATTACGTAGAAAGCAAAACTAAACAACGGCATGATGGTATTATTAGAAAAATATGGCCTCCTAAATTAGGAGACATTAGCTGTGCAGCAGTTAAAAGTGATTAGGGATATCCCCTGTAGCTCGTAATTACCTCTCTGAGGCGTAACAATATTTTCAGAAACTGTACTCCGGTTTTTATGATCAAAAAATCTCTCAATAATTGCTCGATAACTACTTTATTCGAGTCTCGAGTTCTCAAATATTTGGAAATGCAAGAGCCCTCGTAGTTATTTTTTTTTACTCATTTTTTCCCAAACTAATCTTATATTGGTATACATCACGGAGAGTATATTATGTGCTTGCTATTAAACATAAACGCGCAAACCTTATTCAAGTATGGCCAAACCCCCGTCAAAATTATGCTAAATCCAAGAGACATGAGGAACATCGTAAAGTGAATAACGTTTATGCTTCTTAAACGTTCTCGTCTTTCCACAGCCGTCTCAAGATCGTCATCGGGCACCGGTCTTCTGTGATACACACAAGAAAAGATAAGTTACAGAATTTCAATGACATACGATAAGTATACGTATACGTCGATTTTGTAGTTAAGTGCAATATTTTTATCAGAGTCTTCCATTCATTGTAATTTCACAACATTGATTTGTTGCATTTGTGGTATAATACTGATGTACACTTTTGCTCATTATGTATTTACAGAAAGGGAAGTTCTAGCGTGCGGCCATCATTAATTTTAAAAACAAGATGCATTTCGATAAACACAATATGCCTCAGCACCTGTTGTAAGTATTATATGCAATTCTCGAACCTCGTAACGTATGATTTGCATGCATCGATGAAATATTAGCTATAAAAAATTTTTCTTTACGTCATCTGAAACACTGCATAGTAATTTACATAGTAGTAGATTGAAGAATCACGTGTAGATACGTATATAGGTATAATGTATTATCTATACGTCTATTTTTATTTCGGTTACTTTTTAGCATCTTAAGAAGGCCATCAACTGCACGTGTACAGTTACATTTTTGTATCGTAACAATAATTGGTGCGAGTTCCGTCAACTTTCAACGTGGTATATGTTGATGAATAATTGGCTCACGGCCACAAAAAGAATACAATCGAATGAAAAACATAACATTAGTTTGACAGCAAAAGCTGCCAGGCTGACGTAATTACTTTTATTTCATCATTGATAATTAGATACATATCTCTTGTCGATATATAAAAACGTTATTTCAAGTATCAAAGAGCATGGTGACAAGTTATAATTATACACGTCCAAATCGACGACCAATTGAAAGATACTTGACAAATTTTTGCAGCGTACGTTATTCTATATATGTATGGTACACGAGTACGTATATACATGAATTATACGTTTACTCCATTTTCTCTCGATAACTTGAATGGGAAATTTTAATTCTTCTGTTTCAAACAAGAGAGAAGGTTTCAGACATCCATATCTATTTTTACTGCAAAGCCGTTCATATAGCAAACGGTGAATCCTTATGCTGCTGCAGGTCGTTGATCTTGATCTGATTCTATGCGTACGCAATTGATGATTATGACGATCATTTAGTTGTTGTACAAAGAATTGAATTGCTGCATACGCTTTAACATAACTTTAAACTTACGAATTACTGTCGTGTTCGTTTATTTGGTAAAACAATTTGACGACTAAGCTTTGGACCGCAGCTTTTGGCATTAAATTCCTGATTGAAGCGAATCGCGCATATTATTTTCATTCGTTGCCCGGGCTGGTTGCTCATGAGTGCATAAATACATATTGAAACGACAGTTACTTAATTTTTGCACATTCAAAACGGAGTTTAAATTTTTTTGCATATTTGAATCACTGACGTTTTCAATATGCCTTTGTAGTTTTCATTATTTCATGATCCAAATGCATAGCTCACTTCCTTCACTTTATCACATTTTCCCCCCCAAGCTACTGCATTCCTCTTTGAATAACAATTCCGAGTCGTATCTATATAACTATAGCGATCAGATATAATGAAAGGTCGATGTCAAACAATCCTATGTTCGCTTATAAATATAACTTGCGCTTTGTGAACACACAAAGAAAAACGTTTGAATCGTATAGAAGTGGCAGTACCGATCATACGGTAGGAATAAAAATTCATATCGTGCAGACTTCGACGTACTTTTTGATTTGTAAAAAACAAATACGGTACGCGTGCATTGTCATTGAAAATCACTATACGCACACATTGCAAGCGTTTGGACTCTACTTCCGATACGCGGTTGGTGTTCTAGAAAACCGGTTCAAGCAATGAACACGTTTCAAATACTTGAATACTCAACTCTACTTTCCCTTCATACATAATTTTCGATGATAATAATTATGATTATTCGTTTACTGGCTACGACTTTCGTGGTCATTGAATTTCATCCAAATCAGTCCCTAAAGTCGTGAATAATTTTTCATTACGAATTAGTGAATTTTTGTCTCATAGTCAGGATTATCAGCAGAAGAGTCCCACGCGTGAACTTTAGACTAGGAATGTGTAGTTCAAAAGAGCATCGACCTCTCTTCGGAAAATAAAACCCTGTGGGTGAAGAGTCGAGCATTTAAATTTCGGAGAGATCGTCAGTCTATTGAACCCAAAAAATAAGATCATATTGAGATACGATAATTCTATACAAGGTGATTATAGTTTTAACAAAATTTCGATAATTGACAAATTTATTCTGTACAGCTGTATCTGACAATTACGACCACGCGAGATGAATACGCGAGTGACGGTAATTCCAAGGTCTTTAACGAATATCGTCGTTGGTTTTTACCGCGAAGATCATCGTCAAAGTGTAGTAGAGATGTTGTTCTCACGATCGAATATATAGATATATCTCTACACGTATTATGCGCGTCTTTAACTCGGCACAATGCCAGAACTCTATGGTCGAAAATAGATCGAACCTCTATTGGCTAGTTATACAGGGTACATGTATTCGAAAAGTTTGGCGCCATCAATTGCATGTATGCCATACAGAGGCAGTTGACAAATACGAAATAGACGCCAATAAGTTATGACTCTCGTCAAGAGAACCACGTTTCTCATGTATTATAACAGAACATTCGCTTCTGTTATTACGTTACCTAGTTGCTATGAATAAAAAATAGTTGAACTTTGCCCTGTCACGTACATCGCCTATTCGTCATCGTTTTTATCATTCAACCTAATCTCCCTCGGAGAGACGTCAAGTTTATTACCAATAACATGACTAGAAATACTCGTTCTTCGATTAATATGTAATCTCACCTTTTCCGACGTAATTTTCTGTACCAATCCATGATGGTCTCAATAATGCGTTGACTGGGCTCGGATTTATCGTAAATGAATTTGATAATTACTAAATATATCGAGGGATAAAAAAGTCACAACGTCAACTGACAATAGCGAGCATCGTGCCCCAATGTTCTGGACTTCCTAATTTCCCATCAGAGTTGATCACTTTCTTTTTCGGTCTTCGTTACAGAGTAATCGGAGTCGCGTGTTGGTTGAAAAACAACCGCCTTCGACTTCCGGTCTTCGGGGTCAATTAATGAGGTCCGGCAGCAGACGCCTTTTAATATTTTACCCCAGATGGATCATATAGATCGTGCTTCTATTGGTTCATTTATCACATAAATATGAACTTTGATCATCACTGCACACAGCGATGAGTTGGCTGATCATTTTCTTATCAGACTTTTGTTTTGTTTATAAAGTTTAAACGACTTTTCTCTATTTATTATACGTAGTAGGCGTATAATATAGCCATACGTATTGTTATGACCAAGTATTTTTTGAATGATTTTATATGAAAAAATGATCGATTACTTTAAAACGTGATACTTGAATAATCTTAAAGAACCCAACTAGCGTATTTATTGATGGGTAAGTTCAACCTTGATAGTAGTGTTCACCGTGATAGAATACATCATAAGAGATAGTGGAAGATCCATAACTGTTTTCTTTAATGACATCTAGAAGTTTGCTAGTTTTGCTATACTTTGACTTCGAGTGATATCGAGAATTGCATAAAAACGTTTGAGTCTGCGAGCTGATAAATCTTGTTGATTCGTTAATACCAAGCTGGGGATTTTTCAGTTCGAGTTTCAATGAAGCGAAGATATCTGCCTTATTTAACACTTCGAATGTCCGAGGGCTGCAATTGTTCAATTCCCTTCCGTTCTGTGAGTGAAAATTCTACAACAGGGCATATCAGTTCCTTTTGCGTCGAATGACGAGGGTAATAAACTATTACCGTATAGGTATCCCAATGACTTTCACTCTCATTCGATGCTACGAACACAGCAAGATTTTATGCTGGTCCAATTAGTGCCTCCTCTATGGTTACGTATGCGCTTGATATTGTTAAAAATTAATCACGTGAAGATTCACTGATAAAGTTTATTGACAATTCACAGAAGATTCACGCGTTATTATTCAAAAGAACGATTTTTCAGAATCCCCGCCAAAACGATCCTTCAACTGTCAACTATCACGCGGGCGCTGGTCCGGAAGAAATCTAAACTTTGCACCGAAGATGTAACGACCAAACGACTCCGACTAGGGCCTGACTCACTACTGACTCGACTGACTAGTCGACTGACTGAACACCAAGTCTTGGCTCGTGTTGACCACGCTTATTTTGTATCAGAACGTATCCCACTACCCGCTGACGACAAGAACCACATGACCTCTTGTACCTGTTGCCGCTCACCGCTGCATTCAGGGACGTATGCAGTGGCACCGACCTCACTTTGGTTCATATTCCACTCCACGTACGTATATTTGAGAACATTCTGAAGCCAACAGAGAGCTGGTAGGTATCTGATCTCCACGATTTTGAACAAATAGAGTCGTGCCTTACCATGTCAGACTTTGAAAGACAGAAAAAGCTATCGTAATCATAGAAGTATTTATGGTATTTGATAACTGTAAGCTACGAACTTGCATTTATGGATATGAAATACTGTATATACATGTATAATTAGAACCCTGATACTGACTTCATTGTGTAATAAGTGTGAAAAAAATGTTAATATCGTACTTTCTTTCGACTTTATGATGATTCTGATTCTACAAAATCGTTTCAGCAGCATTGAAACTATTCACTCAAGAGCAGCGTTGAGTTAATGAGCCCATAACATTTTCGAAGAAAGTAGTCGTATCAGGGCATAGATGCCACGTTATCGCTTGGCATATCTATCACCGGTCATGTCGCTGATGAAGCGATGAGTTTTTGGTTTTCATGAACGTGAGAAGTTTTAGAAACGTTGTGAGAAAGTTGGCCGTATTGCAGTGATTTGGCTTTCTTCCACTGTCTGCCATACATTTTTTCTCGTTATTTTTGTGTTCTTGGCGTGAAATTTTGGTCATCTATGCATTTGCCACGTGTCCACCTTGATGTACATACCACAAAAATAATCAAACAACAAATTTAGCTACACGGGACATTCGGGAAAACCAACCCCATTGGTACATGTAATGTGCGTGAAGGTACCGTGTGCCAAAATGTCGAGAAACATGCAGATAATCATTTGTATACCAAGGCTGGATTACTCTGGAAAGTCATTCATCCGTGTCTCTCTGAATTGGTATTAACAACAAAACTCGGAGTTTTTACCATTAGGCGCGACATTCGATGTCCTATCTACTGAACGAATGAAGAGAATTCATTTTACTTTTATTCAATAATACCATTTCTGATATTCAAATTTAATTATCGCTCACGTAGCAATCATTCTTACATTCGGGCAAGCATCTGGTCCAGATCCATCGACGGAGCAGTTGCACGTGTTGCTGGCGACAATGGCAGCAGCACGTGGTACTGCTTCGTGGGTAGCAGTTTAAGTTTAAGTCTCCTGTAATTTCACGCTAATGGAGAATAACTCTTGCAGATTACATTTATTGAAATGAAGGTGTAGTCGAAATGATCTACTGTCCGAGATAATTGTTCACTCTCGAATTGCTCGAGTAACTGAAACACGCATGATATGCATAATTGAACACCAAAAAATGGCTAGTTGATTGTGCGAACGATTCTTCTGTACCACAAATATATACTGATTTGTTATGACGCCGTCGGTTCCGATCGACCAGTCTGAATCTTACCTGCAGGGATCTACTCGGTTTCGATCAACAGGGCGCAAAATAACGCCAATAATAATAACAGCATGATAGTCTCTATAAAATGTAGCCGCAGACTAAATGGGTGGTACAAATAAAGTTTAGTATACGCTCATGCTCATGCTTTGCTAATTGCAACTTTATGAACTTCGTTTTCTAACTTTACGCTTCAAATATGAAGTGAAAGGGAAATTTTTAGAATCACCCCAAAAATGAAATTTGAGTTATCAATAAAATCGCAATGTTTTTAGGTCTAGGAAATCACTCTAGACCAGTTTGCATAAGCATATCAACCCGTTGATTAAATGCATTGTCCTACCTAAATATTCTCAACGTAACGATTTAATTCGAGAATAATTTCCATAATCACGCGTGTCTTACGTATTAAAATTTTTGGCGCAATTTAAGATTTGTAACATTACTGTGCGCATAAATTTTGCAACAGAATTAACTTTGTCACAATTCATATCCCAAATAATAAGAAGAGATCGAATCCAATTGTATGAATGTCATTATTTTGTTACACATTTATTCGATTATTCATCTGGACGCGGAATACAAAATTGAAGTGTTTAGATATCGTTTGACTACATTTTTCCACGATAAGGAAGATACGAAATGATATAAATACATATTTTCGATGGGTAAGATAATTTTACCTGCATCATGAGAACAATTATTCTGTTGCGATAATTTATGCATGCAGCAACGTCAGCAAGCCAAATTTAAGCTGAATTTAGGGGCAAAAATTAAACTAGGATCGACAGGATTCGGCTCTTTATATCCGTTCATAAGTTTAGAAATTCGAATGGAGGTACAGATGTTTCGGGTGGCTTCTGTCTGAAATGGTGAATAAAAATACTGTTACAGATTCTGTCATATACTCCTTTATTTCTGCTACAATTCACAACGATGATTTACCATGTAAGAATCGAGAGCAGTCATGCCAGCTAAAAGCAATTGACTTTACGTAGGCATCACCGCTAGAAAGGTTCTCCATGATGAGGCTAATATCTCAACAGCATATTTTTTTCTTTTAATACCAATTGTTTGTATAATGGAATGAACCATCTCTTTACGCATAGATATTCCAACAATCAGTCCTTGCAGTACCAGTACCTGAATTAAATCGTATCATCTATGGTACGCCGGGAGTAGTTTTTCGTGTCCATAATTTGCAAAGACTTTATTTTAAAGTAACCCAGCAATGCGGTTGATTATGTTGGGAGCATCTTTACAATTTTCAGGTTTACTTTTCCCATGTGATGCACCATGTCATTAGCCTCAATTATTATAAAATAATTTGTCACGTTTAGAAATTCATAATAGAAAAGCTTTTCACATTTTAATTAAGTATCCGGAAGCGCACTTTTTATCGCTAATGATTCATCTATACTTGCTACGACAAAAACTATAAGTACTATAATACTATCACAAGACGAGACGTTTTGAAAGAGTATTCCAAATTTCATACGTAAATAAAGGTAATACAATTAAAGGGCAAGTCAATAATTCGAGTACTAATGAAATTTAACTCTTTTATATAATTATGAAGCTAAATCAATCACAATAATTCTAAGATAGACCTAATTTTGTTATTACTTGCTGTAGATATTCTTCATAGGACATTTTGAATACTGAATGATATTTGACGATAATTATAAAATTAACGGTAGATATAATATTAACGAAGATCACTCAACCATATCATAGTCATTTACTTATTTTGAAAGAAATTTGAAACGTTAGATGGAATACTCATAATACTCACTGTTATTGTTTGACGGTGGAAATGGATGGTAAGTGAAAATAACCTACTTATGGTATTTTAAATATTTACTCGAGCTTTGTGGCTAAACAAAAAAGAAAAAAAATTCAATCGAATTTGAGTCGTAATAAAGAAATTTTAAATCACTATTATATATACATCAAAATAGTACATTATTTTTATCATCACAGATAGCAATCTGTGATAGTTTATAATAATTTCTAAATAGTTACTTAATACTTTTAAGATTTGTTGGGTCGAGTTCACTTTTCTTGACCTCAGAAGTGTCTTACCGCGTAAGCATGTAGTTTTTGGCTACACGATACAAATGAAATAGTCTATGAATAGTCAAAACTAGATACTAAAAAATAATCGAAGTGATTTTTTTTACTAATCTGCTATTAATTTGTAAATATGAATAGAAAAAGACCCGCATAGATAAAATTTGTTGAAAATGAGTCCACTGAATTTATTGGCAAAGGCCGAAGACAAAATTCTGTTTGTATAGAAATAATTTCGTTTTCTGTAACTCTATGGTGGTTGCAAACAATTGATTGATAATGTCGATTTCGCAAAGTAACAATGAGTCAGATAAGCGATTATCTACTGCTCTATCGATGGGATTGGCAATGCATGTTGATGAATGATATTGATAATATATTTCTGATTTCATAGCATACCAAATAGTCCAAATTTGTGTAGTTTTCCTGATTATTTGATGTCATATGAATGTCACGCGTCTAGTGAACAATATTTCGGGGAGCTTCGTTTATGATACATATTCAGGTAAAAAGTTATTCTATTTCCAATTGACTTTCAGACATACCGACGCGAGATTACAAAAGTTTCCGATAAATATCTAGAGTACCATTTTAATTTAGTCAAGTCGTTTTCATTCAAGTACTGTAAATTTTTTTTCTAACTGCTATATTATACTATCAAAGTTTTACAGTTTATAAAGCTTGGTGCTTCTGTCCTGATTGTTTTTATCCCATTCGCTGCTCACAAGTTTGAACTTAGTAAACTCAGTATGAACTTGGCGTTCGTTTGCACCACATGCCATGAATAGTAAGCTGTGGCATTCGAAGATAACTTTACATGTTTATAAACGAGATGTGACGGATATGTATCATTTTCTAATCAAATTTAGCAGAGCAACTAAAGTTCGATAAAGTAGAAGTCGAAAGCTTTTCAATGTTAATGTAATGGCCGTAAAACTATGTATTTTGAATCATTAGATGTAATAATTCCACTTTAATTAACAATTGACACACGATGCTTCAGCGAACGGAAACTATACTTACGTTAGACATACATTTACATTGAACTTAAATCTCTTCTTTAATGGAAACAAGCACTAGCTGCTATCTAGTCAAAATTTCCGAATTTTGCCCCGGAATTTCTTTAGGCATATTATCACCCTGCCCATTTTGTCCAGGTAATCTGACTGGCTTGATACTTTTTAATTTAGTCGTACCACCATATTTGAAATTGACATCACTACAACTATCCAAAGGATGAATTGTACCAGTTACACTGGTGAGTGAATCACCGATGGTATCTTCGAGCTTGGTCGTCGGTACTTTTTTCACAGAACCAAGCTCATATGCCGATTTCGATGGCTTCAGTTTAATCTGAGCAATTGATAATGGCAAAGAAACTGACTTTTCCAGGCCAGTAGGTTCGATCTGTAATAATTGGCCAACAGGTAGATTTACACTGTCGCTAGCATTTTCTACGGTATCAGTTATGTGTATGTCAATGTTAACGGTTTTAGAGTCATTTTCATCGTTACTACTGAATTGATATTGATCATCTGTATGGTCTGCTCTCAGTGCAGCTATTTGCGCTCGCTGCTGCCGGATGTGATTGTGCGAATTAGCAAAGAATGATGAAACCTTTTCAAGCTTTGTCCCCAAGTTTGGTTGGCTCAAAGTTGATTTTAAGGGGTAAGGTGGGTCGGCTGTAATATTATTTCCCTTCAATGTTCTCTGGGATTCTCTGCCTGCGGAATTACTCTTCATAGGATGATATTTGTTGTTATTATCTTCGAGGACTTTCATGGGATACAACTTTGCACCTAAACTAGGCTTACGATTCTCTGCAACACCCAATTGAGCAACGATCCGGCGAACTTCTCCTGGAATCTCTATATCCATTCTCGTATCGGCTAGTAGCTGGATAAAATTTCCCAACGTCGCGACGGTCACTTCCAAACTTCGATTTTGAGACTCCAATTTATGTGCGGTCGACTGTTGAATTGCACGAGCCGTTTCAAGGCGGTGGAGGTTACTCATGGCAATCTGTAATTAACAGATTTAAATGAATAAACAGAAATAGAAACCTAAAAGCTTAATGAATTATGGCTAATAACCTCTAATTGTTCATTAATGTGGGCGTTTTCTTGAGTGAGTTGTTTGTTGAGCAGTTCCAACTTTTCGAAATTTTCAATTTGCACTTTGACGGAGAGCATCTCCTCCTGTAGAACTTGATATTCAACCCGATATTCATTTAATTGCTTAACCATTTCCAAATCTGGGTAGAAGACACGTTTCATGACGCGTTCCAGTACCCCTTTGTCTACCGCTGGCACGCGAAGCTAGAGAAAATCAAATGAATTAGGTTTCTCTACAATTCTGGTACATACGCTCAACTCAGGAAGACTTTAGACGTCAAACGTTAGATCTTACCTTCAAATATTCCATTATTTCTTCAAAGCTGTCACAGCAAAGAATTTGATCTTGATGATCTTCTAATAAAGCAACGGCTACACGGAAAATCACGTCGAAGCTTTCAAGGAATAAGAGATCTGCAGAAAAATTATAATTTTTGTGATGTCTATAAGAAAGCTTGACAAATAGCAATAGAAAAAAAGAATTGAATTGAAAAAATGCGTGAAAAACGAATAGTGTATTGCTTACCAAATACTCTTGTCACAAAACCTAATGGGAATTGACTAGCAAATAAAGTCAATAACCAGGGTGCTGCATACAAAGTAGGAGAGACTTCATGCTTATCGAAGTGATTGTATATAGCCGGCAGTCTGTCATGTAATAATCGGGACAGTTGATAAAGGTGCAATTGGAGTGCCGCCATGTCAGGTAGATATAATTTTCGCAAGCCTCGTCGAAACATCAAATGACGTAGAAGAAAGAAGGCTTGATCTTCGGCCATCTATGACGATGAAATAAGTATATTTAATCCATAGAAATCAACAAAACTTGTGTGAAAGATCGGAGATTAGTGACATTTGGACAATAGAGAACAGGTTCGGTAGAACTCTTTGGATGTAGAATGATAATTACATGTAGTAGAAGGACTCCGGCGACGAAACTTAATCCCTGGCAGTATCCAACCTCGGGATCCAGTAATGAATAAGCTTTTAGTAAGTTGAACAAGGCTAACTGACCAGGCCCCAAAGCGCAACTGAAGTATGGGTGGTTAGGGAATGTGCGGCCCAAATCAATCAGAATTGCGTGTTGCTGGGAGGTGAGCTGCTTGAGGAGAGCATCATACGGCACGTTATAACTCGGGAATTCACGCGTTTCAATCGGGGGCTGTTTCAAACAAAACTGTTCTGCCAAGAATTGCCAAACTTCCCCACGCTTTCCTCGCGGTACACCTAAATAGAATAAAAATTAGGTTGAAGTAAGTTGTACCTTTGCTTTGAAGAATTGATAGGTCATAACAATTTTCAGTTCATTCAATGATTTAGTTCCCACCTTGTTTAATGGCTTGCAATAACATCTGATTGTCACATTTGGTCGATATTCTGGACTCTTTGCTCACTAGTAAATCCCAAACTTCAGAAACCTCACGAGCACAGCTACTCAACTCGTCATATTCCAGTTTGATCCTCTTCACCGTTGCTTCTTCTTGTCGTTCTATGAAGCAGAATACCGTTTTTACATTCATTTTTTAACAAATCACTGGTAACTCGAAGTGAATTTGCTGAATCATGACATAATGACAAGCAATATATGTCCTAAACGTGTGCGTGCGTAATTGAAATTGAAACGATAATTACCTTTGAGCTTTGTATTTTCTCGCTCCATTCTGATCAGTATTAATTGTTGATTTATCGCTTTTTTCCAAAGGCCACGTAACTCCTCTCTAGTTCTTCGTGCAAGAACTGGCCGGTTAGTTTTTGCGTTTACGCCAGTACAGTTCATGTTATCCTTGATATCTTGATCTTTTCCTGGCGTAACAACACGATTCAATATCGCCTGTCTCCACGATCCACTGGCCTGCAGTCTACTATTTCCTTCGGATTCGGTGGGAGACATTTTTGGAGAATTTCCCACTTTCAAAAAACTAAAAAAAAAATAAAAACATACTTAAATAGAGAGTTATCTTATATAAACTGGCCTCCGTGAAACAATTTATATCGAAACAAGTCGACAGCGAATTTAAATTGCCTTTCAGTGTATTGATTACTTTTTCTAAAACCTGGTTTGAAGAGCCGATTTCTGTTTTTTTCCTTTAAGTGGTTCACCTAGATACTTTTAAGCCTACGTGTAATTGCCTCTCTACTATACTGAATCGTTTCCTACCCCTGTGTTATCCACCTCTTGTTTGTTTTCGACCTCACATTTTTCCCCAAGACTAGACTTTTCGGGACCCTGGACTTTCTTTAGCCCTTGATGAATTTTACACGTCTCTTCCTTTAGCAAGGCGTAATACGTAACCCCTGTCCCTAGCCCTAAAACCTTTCTGAATAAGGTTTTCAGATCTTCAGACCAACATGGTGAATGAAATAAAGGTAAGAAAATAGACTTACATATCCATCATAGGGCTTTTCGGCCCTGTGTTAACGCTGAGCTGCTGTTCAGGAGAGACCCGAAGTGATCTCGGTCTGCCTGATTCTTGACATGAGTCAAGTCCAGAAGCCATGGAAGAAACGGGACTTTGACTATCATCTTTTTGTAATGCATCTCTCATGTGTGGTCCGATTCCAAAATCATCCCGCGAACCTTTCCGCTTCATGAGGTGATCAAAGCTATTGGTTAACGATCGTTTCGCCTTCATGAATATTGTACTTCCAACACCCACGCTGAGATATTGGTTTAGAAATTCGCTCCTGAAATGGAAATTACGAATGGTAAAAAAACAAAAAATTATCAGGAAACAGAACGCGCGCTGATTGATCGTAATTCGAATTCTGTGACTAAAATTCACCTGTTTTCGGCCGTGTCATGAACATGTCTTGCTTGCTTAGCCTCGCAATGTGCTCGAAGTAGGAGCATCAGGAATTGATTCTGTTCTCGCAGACTAGATCCCGTTCCGGAAGCACCTAAGGTCCCATTACATGCTTCGGCACCTTTGTATTTTGTGACGACAATCTCCTGTTCATCTTCAGGCAACATTCCCAGTCGCGAAAGAATAATACTCTGTGTTCTCTTGTCATTTTGTCCTAAATGAAGACAGCGGAAGTTCAAATTGTGAAAATTAATGACAAGTTTGAGTAATCAATCTCAAATGTGAATATCTTAAAGTTAGGCTACCTTCGATTTCTTGATATAATTTGTTATACCACACCATTGGGCAGTGATCACAGGAGAATACTGGATGTTTTTCTTTCCTAGAGGCATCGCATGTAGCAACAAATGCCTGGGTGATAGCTAAAATGCATAAGCAGGTGTTATCAACAGTAATAACATGAATTTGAAATACACCCTATCCTGCTAAAGAGTTGTTTAATCGGCACAACCTGACGCAGTTGTATTTGATCGCCCACACGTACCTCCAACTAAATCGTCGGCAACAGCTTCGGATTGACACTTGAAAACGTAACCGATGTAACACTCTACACCAGCCTCTCTACAAATGAAGCCAAAGTGTTCCGCGTTTTTCACGCCCTAAAACATCAATGAAATTTATAAAGATTGGTTCAAACATTTATGCCATACATGATCATGTAAGCACATTCCAATAAAACAATCATTTAAAACTTTGATTTACATTCATTTTACAATTACCTGTACGCAACTGGCGACGTCTTTTAGCTGCTTATGCAGGAGGACTTGTTTTCTGTCAGGGCTTATCAACCTCAAGTCATATCGGCCCACCTGTAGTACATAGAAGGTAATTGAATTCAGTTTTGGAATCGTCGATTGACGATTTGGAAAGGGATTTGTAGAACAAATTTCGTACCTGGAAAAGCATTGTCCGATTGTACTCATCGCTCCCCTTTGAAGCAGAATCTCTTCTGGCGGTTAAGACGCTTCCTGTGGAAGCAGCTCTATTTCTCATCATCATCTCAGGGGACGGTATGTTTGAATTCTTATTCTTTGTCGATACCGGTGTGGTTACTAAGCTATCATTTTCCGACGAGTTAATATTCGTGGGTGACAATGTCTCTACCGAGCCTCCCAATGCTTTGGCAACTTCGAATGAACTCGTCGGCGAGATAAAGCTGCTCGCAGATATGTTTTCGATGCTGCCTAATTCGCTGGCACTTGAATCCTACGAAATATGAAATAATTATGTAACGGAACTGTTGTACGGAAAAAGCTGACCAGCCCCAATCGGCGGGTAGCCGTGGTGTTTGGTGTAAATTTAAGGGTTCTAATTCCGATAATTGTGATTAGATCTTGTAATATTATCCTCACATTCATTTACTAGGACGCAACTAAGAAAACACGGATATCAAAAAAGTAGGTGAGCACTTTTCCTCTAGTTATTTTTAGTCTTTCTCATCCCATGACAATTACCTGACTATCTCTTCGGACGTTCAAAGTAGGCAAGAATTTAACGCTGGCCTGTCTTTGTAGTCTTTGGCAATCGGTGAGCAGGTTATTAGACGAAGACTTTGATTTTTCAAGATCGTAAGCACGAAATCTGACCAGCGCATCGTCGATGAAAGATTCAGGAACCTTCTTATGGGAAACTCTTATTTTTCCGATGTATAATACCTATGGAAATATAGCGATGTTTATACGGAAATACATTACAAACAATCGATAACCGATCTTCAGTGATCATTTTTCACCTCAAAAAAATGAGAAGAACTGGGAGATATGTCGGCCCCGAGGGACGTCAACGTCGCGGCGCTGCTGTGTGACCTTTGAGGTGGCGGTTCGCGATCCCGTTCAAGCCTGGAGGTCGACGACTGTTCCTTCATGGCGCTGAAAAGCTCCTGAACCTGTAACCAGAAGAAAAAGATGCTGAAACTCATATCAGAGATTCATTCGATTTTCCTAAATCAATAAATGCATCGTTGTTTGGAAAGAAAATTGAAATTCTAATAGCGGATCTGTTCCATAAACAGTGAACCGTTTGATCAGAGTTTAGAGAATTGGCCAAACCGGAAAGACTATACGCAGCCGATTTTACTCTTAGTCATTATTATTATTATTTTTTCAATCATCATTATTATTTCAATTTATTTTAAAGCTGCACCGTTTGTATGAATAATGTCGTATTTTTACATCAGTTTGGAATGCGAAGTGTCACCAGCCAGGAAACCTGTATAATGTAAGTGGAAATACGACCTATATGAGGTCTGTGAAAACAGCTACTGGCCGATTATACGTATACAAATATATTTACATATAGGTACATAATATACATATATATTATTTACTGCATACATTTGGGTGAAGGTAGTAGCAGTAGTAGACTTTGAATTAGACCCGACGTGACGGGAGCTATAATGTGTACGATAAATTAACCTTTTTCTCCAAAAAGAGCACGTAATAAATACGTCTTCAATTTCGAATTGTTTGTGATTATTTTGGAATAATAATACAACATGTGCGTATCATAATGCACGTAAAAATCTACATGATAGTATGAAAATCGTTGTGCTTGTTTCGAGGCCGCGTCGATATTCCAATCACGCTATATTAGTGATGTAATCACGTTGTACATTCGTATGTAACTACGTACCTATACATAAATTATTATATACACCGAGTGGCTTACTAATAACGATGGTTAGATTGCAGGCAATATATACATATATATTTTCAAATCACCAGCCATATAGACTAAGAATCTATGTACGCTACGTATTATATCTATTTCTTCTCAAGAACTTCGAACGGTCAAGTGAAGGGAAGTACCCGGTCAACTGTCAACTATATTGTTATTTCGCATACGTAGGTTATACATTTCATATAGCATTTATGTAACGTATTATGCGCCGTCGGCGTAGGTTCTGCATGTATCTACTCATTAAGCTCTCGAAACACATACAACTTAAAATACGAGTATATCGGCAATTGAATTGTCATATTTTTAACCCAGGTAATTTGGAGAATAAATGGATTATTCCAAAATTTCAGCAGTCTTTTATAATCCCACCTATTTTATTTGCTTGCTGCAAAATAATTGCGTATTACTTCAGCTGATATTATTTCTTTATCACATAGTGCCACAGAGCGTTAGCTCTAAATCACCCAAAGTCACGCTGTATTTGTGAACATCCAACCATATCTTCTGCTCACTGAATAAAATTAACCAAAGTTCGTCAAACTTGGATTTTTAAATCCTTCACCAGTCCACGGATCCTTAAATAACTCTAAATAGAGCTCCTACGAGAAGGGGCACACAACAAGTCCATTGATAAAAATCGTCATCTAATTATAATTATATTGTATTAAAGTTAATATTTTCGATTGGAAATATCAATATTTTCCAGTGCATTGAAGAACCTACTTCATGTCCTGGATGTTTCAGATGCAGGATGCGCTCAAAACGTGTACGGAAATTAAAAGAAGCAGATATACATATATTACACTGACTACTGGCATTTCTCAACACGAATAAAAGTCAAACGTGAACGTCAAACTTTTCGGAGTTGATGTATTCAGTTATTTCATGAGCAACCTTTTATAGTGTAATCGATATGGAATACATCGACACAATAATTAGATTAAAAGTAAATAGCGCCGAAGCAAAATTAGTGTACATACGTGGCTAACGAAGCGAAAATGAATTGAGAATGACAACCTGAAACCCAAATTCAACTAAAAACGCTAACAGATAAATTAGATATCGTTGGTCTGCGGTTTAATGTTCTCGCTGCCATCGACGACGCCCAGGCGCGTTCAACATTCGACACATTCCTCGATTCGCTTGAATTCCCCCGTTAAGAAATAGGCTAGAAATAAAGTTTGATCCGACATGCAACATTTATTGTAAGTCAAAAAAGAATCCCTACGTAATCAGTAGGTTGACAACTACGTGCTGCTATTTCACGATCAGAGAAGATATACGATGAACCGAGCGGTGAACGGTATACGCGGTGAAACTGTGCATCCAGATTTTATGTGCAAGCGTAATTCACAAAAATGTATGTAGAATTGAAATATTAAGTTATATGATGATAATTTCAGACAAGTGGAAATAATGCTGAGGCAAGTAGAAATTCAAATGATGAACGAAATAAATATCATTCATTTCCCTGCAATCATGGAGGTATTAGGGGTGATAAATTCAACGAACAACTGCGGAAGAGTTCTCCGGATGCATATTATTATAACAACAATTAATCAATCGATAGAAAACCAGCATGTATCAATTCGAATATTTAATGATTGTCAATTATTTGATAATTGTCTTCATCAGAATAATATGACTGAATCATGTAAGAGCTGTAGTTATTTAATCGAATGTAACGTAGGTATAATTGGAAATAACTAATCAATTTCACAAATGGAAAATCGCGTGGGCAAAATGTCTGGACGTTAGCAGCTATACATTATTATCAGTGTGCGAATGGCAGATGAGTAAAGATCGGGGCACGTAAATATGTAGATACACGATTGTGGAATAGAAAAAAAATGAGAAAAAAGGGAAGCAAGTATAAAACAAAGAAAAGGAGGCTCACAAGATACAGGTGTGCCTGTATACACATCGTGCGTGGGATACAACATCCTGTTATCATAGAACATTAAATTGTATCGCAAACAAACGGAATATAATGAAGTCGCGATATATTAATAACACGTCCAACTTATCGAAGCACGTAGATCGAGACTCACTTAATTATATATCGGATTAAACGGTGGTATTGATTTTTTTACTATCACTGCAGGTGAGCTACTTTCATGTTTATTCTTCCATCACGTGCGATCGTCACATTTTTTTTTCTGAATTTACCTAATACACTACTTTGGCTAATATAATCAATATTTATTTCGACGATCCTAAACGGAAATTTGTTATTAACTGGTTGATGTTTTTGTCACGTAACTGAGGTTAAATCAACGAACTCCATCTTCGTCTGATGAAATATTAATTTGTCAAATTATACCACTTACATCTACAATCCGAACTAAATTGAGCGATACTTCGCGCGTAGAGCTGTTGATAAATAGTTCGCATTTTAAATAGCACGAATCGCATTAAGAATTATTATTATAACATTTTGAACATTTATATCCCGTATCATCAGCGTTTTTGCTTTTATCGAATAGTTTTGTTTTTCATGCTATTCCGAAAATTTGGCATATCAGGAATATTTCCTTACGTGCAGTGTGCAGTGATATCATAATACATGATTCACATATTGATGTATTCTATCTGCAATAAATACGTGCTGAAAAAAGTTGATAAAAATAAGACAAAACTAATGAGGAATGCTCGAACGGATATGACACTTGCAGCATTCGAAGACTGTGAAAATGTACGACGTAACAATAAAACGAGTTTCAACCGCATATACGCGTATCGTTGAATCGATTGTAAGAACGAGCTTGATATCTTTACGATTGTTAGTCTCTATACGTTATAACAGCTAACTAACTGCTGCAGTATCTTGCGAATAAAATTGCGCGAAGAATCGTCTGAAAAATAATGTATATATATATATTTACACAGCTGAATTCATTTTGCAAAATGATAATTCTAGTTCTTTTACATAAACATCAATTATTAATGTAACGGTAATGTTTTAACAACTTTGTAAAGAATTCATCGTAAGTGATAAAATTTATTTGTTAAATACATAACAATAATGACAAAATGATAGAAAATATACAGCTGAAAATTGGAGAGAGCTATTATAAGAGTATACGAGATTTTTTTTTTGGCTGGTTCAATCTTCAATTGTTCTCCATGTAACGTAATATAATGAGAAAAGAAATTGAAAAATTTCAAACCTCTGCCGTGGAAGGCAATGAACTTTCTATGTTCCGACGTCGAACTTAATACAGCGAATTATTATTGGATGAGCTATCTCTATTTCCGTATGTCAGTATTTTTTAAAAATTTTTTTGGGTCAACAGTGTATTTTTTCTAGATATAAAGATAGAGGGTGCTCGAATCTCTCTTCTCAACACCTGCACCTCGAAAATCTCTAAGAAATATCGACGAAAATAAGCCGCACGTTTTTTCCAAGTCACGTGTTCCTTTCTGCCCGTTATAATTATAACTAATTGCAGACATCAGTTTCCAACGGAGTCGTTGACTTTTGAGAATTGAAAATAAATTATGACGAGGGTAGAATACTCTTTGAGATTCCCTCTGGGATTCCCTTATAACAATAAATGATTTTATTGAGTGCAAAACTTGATAAGGAGAATTATAACGATTAAATTATAACTGTTGCCAAACGCGCTGCTATAGCAGTAGTGTGCACATATATGTATACAAATAGTATGATACAAAATAAATTAATTATCATTGGAAGAGCGTAAGCATTTCATTTGATCAGATTTTTCGCCCTTGAAATTAATATTCCGATCAACTGCGCGTCAAATGACCACCAGCAACTGAGAAAAACCAAAGTCATAATACCTGTGTAACTTATACACGCGAAGATATCAGACCTTTGTGAAGTTGCCTACCCGCTTTTCGAAAATCTGAATTTTCTCGATTTTTCCAGGTTGTTCTGGTTGTTTTGAACATTGTTCCAGAAGCTCAAGATATGACAAAGAGAACAGCATCTGGGAGACACTGCCTGGGCAACATCATCAGGAGACCAAACGATAGATCAACAAAATTGATTTCGCAATAGAACGTGCCGGTAACATGGCGAGTGACGGCCCTGGACCAAAATATCTTTTTGAGGCCCCGCGTATCTACTGCCTGCCGCACGGTTCAGATCTGAATAAAATACTCGTTCAGCATCAGCTTTGAAATCGCTATCACAACCTGCAAACGCGTGCGATATTAAACAGTATATCAACGGGTATATATATATATATGTATATATGTATAGGTTAGAAATTCCCAATGTCAACGGAAGAGACTTGGGGAAGAGCGCGTCGAGAGGAGCAAAACAATTTTCGAGAGATGAAAAAAACAAAAATTGTCAAACCAAGTGATTGGCTATTTTTTCATCGTGATGATCAAAATTTCTATTCTTTGAGAAAAAGGAGTCAAGAAATTGAATAAGCACACGCTAACCAAAGAACAGCGATATATGCCAACAAAATATTTTGATCATCATACGCAGCTTGAACAATAATTCATAAAAATTTCGATTGAATAGTTACGTACATAGAACAAATAATTAGATAATCTTCACGTGCATAATCATACAATATACCTATACGAAAATGAAATTGCAGACAAAACATCTTCGCGGTAATTCCACAAATTAAATCCTATACAGCATCAGCATTATCGTTATACATATACATGGGTGATACCATCATACTCATGCATACGTGAATATGAGACGTGGGCGAAGTTTAATTGTATATTTTTAAATTGCCGTACGCAAATTTGCATCATAGGTATATAATTATATCGGTTCATTTTATGGCTTATTATCATGACTAGGATATTTTGCGAAACGTTATTCTTACCATCGCGCGCATATATATTGTATAATATACAAAAATCTCGTTTTAAGAGTCAAGTTTTTGCTTTGAGGTATAACCATAATGTATGCATACATATGTGTATATACATTTCTTCGCTTCATTATTCCGCAGTGTATAGAGCCCCGACTTCCAATTACGCGAATCTTAAAAAAAAAACACTAAAAAACGGGGAAAACTAAGAAAAAAAAAACTTGAAGCGCGAGCGTCGCAGTTGTCCAGGTATGTGCATACCTAACTACCCAGTAGGCGCAGAGTGCACATATACTCATATACACCCCATTCGTACACAAAATAGAAAAGAAAAACTCACGCGAGAAACAACTAACCATATATCGTACTATACATGTATAAAGTCTTATCGCACGTAGGGTAGAGTAAGCGAGGATAGTCGCTGACACGAAAAGAAGTTCGCATCCGGGGCTTCCACTATCCAATTACGAGCAAGCTTCTCTTGATTACGAGAGAAAGAAAATAGAAGAGGGGACGGCAAAAAGAAAGGTAAATCTGTCTGGAGGTGACTGCGCGGTCTGTACGGTAAGCCCGCGTGGTGACCGCTCTCACGGCTGACATTTTGAATGTTGAATAGTTCAAGAGGAGAAAAAAAAAATAAAAAAGAACGGTGCTCCTGCTGGTGCTGCTCATTTAAATAATCTACCATAAAACTTATGAGAGTTTCGAGGGAACGAAAGAAGTCACCGTGGTCGGTCTATTTGAGAAACTGCGCGTCTGGAAAGCCTCTGAAACGAGTGACGAGATATATTTATAAATAAAAAGAAAGAAAAAAAAAATCAGGTGTGTAGAATATAGAAAAATAAACTGAAACAATTCATGAAAAACTTTTTGAGAATGAAGAAAGAAATTCGGTCACGCAATGAGGGCTGGCAAGGACTCTAGAGATTCTTGGGCGACCGCATAGATGATGTAAATTTAGACCGGTAAGCTTGTTTAGACCGCACGAGAATTAGCAGCTAGTATTCATATGAGAAATGGTTAAAGACTCTGCTAAAGAGCAATATAAGAACAAAAAAGAAATTAACAATATACGAGGTTTCTAACGTATTTATTTCTAAATTATTCAACCAAGTTCGATTCGCGTCACTAGGCTATCAAATGCTCAGGGTTACAAAGCGAAGTATCCAATCTTTACGGTAAATTGCAAAGCATTGTTCCAGATTGCAGTTAAAGTTCAATCGTTGGCGGATTGTACATATATTTTTGCTTATGTTTTCCAGCGTGACAGCTACATTTTTGAAGAAATCCATCTGTACACCCCCGTTCATCACGAGCAACTATACGATCGCAGCGTTTTAGCACATAAAATGCATCGCGCATTACAATCATTTTGTTCACATTCATCTCACGAGGAGAATAATCACTTTTCTCTTTTTCGAGACTTTGGTTTTTGAATTTTTCTATTTCGATTTGGAACTGGACGAGACATTAGATGTTATAAAAAAAAAAAAAAACAATTAGTTTTGGCTTGCTTATTTTTGGCGAACACGCGCCGGTAACCTGTACAACGATGACATAATACGGTATGTACGTGATGAAAGTTGCCAAATTTTCTCATAATATGCACTGATGTATATTAAAATTGTATTTTACGCGCACGCATATTGCATCTGCATGTTTTCTACATATAAGTGTAATTCGTGCAGTGAGGATGGATGTTGAAAGATTATTAATACATAAATAAACAGTACATGTTAAATAAACGCGGTGCGTGACTTACACAGGGCCGTTTGTTGAGTGTGCTCGCATCGCTGTATGAGGTGA